>CM076592.1:12234912-13487412 GCA_038430175.1 Ficus hirta
ATTTATAGTGCTGGTATTGTTACAATAAATAGCCAAATTATCCTATAAAATACCATAGTCGTCAAGCATTTGCTTCATCTAAAGCTGTTGTGTACAATAGCTACCAACAACTATGCACTCGGCCTCTGAAATTAACAAGGAGATTGAGTTCTTTTTCTTGTTGTACCATGAAACAAGGTCATTTCCAAAGTAGAAACATCCTCTAGTGGTGGTCTTTCTGTCATCTGCATTACCTACCCAATCAATATCACTAAACCCTACAAGACTAGAGCTAGTGTCGTTAGTATACTAACTACCATAGTCAGCCGTTCTATTCACATATCTAATAATTCTCTCGGCAATAGAAAGATGTGACTCCTTTGGATTGGCACTACTAGAAAAAATAGATTACACGATACAAATTAGATGACAGTTTTCAGAAACCATCGTGTAATCTATCAAAAAAATAAATAAACTCTACCGGTCTCTCTCTGCTCCTCAGGCCCTAAAGTCCTTAACCTTCTCTATCTACTTCTCACACTCTCTCTCTGCCCCTCAAACCTTAATCTTCTCTCTCTCTAACCCCAAACCATACTCTTTTCTGTCTCCTTACACTGCCGACCACACTTCTCTCTCATGACGCTGGACCTAAAATTGAGAAGCTCACACAATTTCACCTCTCTCCGCCACCATTGTTGCTCCACCTAGCCTCTTTCCATTCAGATTGCACAATTTCCGTCATCGCCTAGACTGATTCGGTCGCAAGACAAGTAATGAACAGGTTTATCTTCCAGATCTGGTGTTTGGTTTTATTTTTATTTGGGTTTCTTCGAGCTTAAGACCTAGAATTTGCTTCAATCTTTTTAACCATTCTTTCTTTGTGTTTTCTTTACTCATGTGGGTCTTGTAATTTTATTTCTAGATTTCTTTGACAGTCGGGAAATTTTTTGGATCAAGTTTGTTTATTTTTATTTTTTTGTTGATTCCTCTTCTAGGTTCGTAGTCATTATTCCTTTTCCTTCAATTTTTGCAATTTTTTTAAATTTTTGTTTGCTGGATTTGGCATATCAGTTTGTACTTTGTTAAGTCTTTCCTTTTGGTTTTGTTTTTGCTTTTTTTTTTCCCTTCGATTTTATGCTTTGTTGGGTTTTTTTTTTTCCTAATAGTTTTAGGATTTGTTTGTATGTTAATGAACCAAAAACAACTGAATAGGAAATGATTTACTTTGGTTGAGTAATGAATTCAGTTTCACAGCACACAAGTTATTCGACAAAATGTCTAGAACAATTTTTTTCTTCAATTCCTATAATGATGTTTGATGGTTGAACAATCTTTCAATTGATCGTATGAAATCTCATATAGGGAAGGGGCTTTAAGTTTGAATTATATGAGGATAATATTTGCTAGTCAAGATGTTTGTATGGCTGCTATAAAAGTTGTTGTCAGTATTGTTATGAAATATGAGTTATATAGAAGTTGGAATTATCCACATTTATGTTTACATGTATCATCAATCTTTTATAAGAATTGAAGTATGCATATTATCACCTCATATTGCAAATCTTATTGAAGAATTTAGTTCGAAGTTTTTTGCAAATCCATTTGTGCAGTGTTTTCTTTCCAAGGTGGTGGTGGTGCTAGCTAGCTCATTCCTTGATTTGATAACCAACATTTCTACAATTCATAACTCTTCCATCAAGGTTAAGAATTTAGGCTCATGCTATAAACTTTTACATTCCTTGCTTTAAAAATTAGTTGAGATCTAGTTATATAATGTTTGATTTTTTCCTTCCATTAGGAACTTTCCTGTTTGTACAAAAGAACAATTCAATAAATTTTGAACTCTAGAATCTCTGTTGCTAGCTTATATTGTTTTGTTCACCTTCCAAAATTTAAAGGGTGGTTTTTATAATTTCTTTCACTACCATAGCATGGTCAAGACTCTTGAAAGCTACCAAAAATGCAGTTATGGTGCAATGGAAGTCAGCAAACCAAGCAAAGAACTTGAGGTAAATATACTTGGCTATTAACTGATGAGTACAGCCTGTTTTAATTTAAATTTAATTTGTTAGGTGGCTACCATAACGTATAGTATCTTTAAAAAAATGAAAAAAATTAAGTTCGATTAGTCGGTTTTTGACATTGATGTGTACTATAATAGTAGAGCAACAACAACGAGCAAATGAAATTGAAAGGAAGATTTGAGTCCTCACAATGAACTCAAATGTTATCTATTGCAGAAGGAGGCCTATACCCTGTTTAGAGACATTATTCTAACAGGAAAGGTATGCAATGCACCTTTTGTTTTCTTCTTTTGTAATTGAAGGAATTTACTCTCTGTTATATAATTTTTGTTCTTCTAATCTGTTATGCTTTGCTCAAGTTCATTGCATTTTTTTTCCCATTTCTTCATCCTTTATGATTTTTAATCTTTCTTTCTAAGTGAATTTGAGATCTTTCCACACTTTGCATTCAAGTACATGAACTGTAGAATATCTAGCTCTAATTAAATCTGCGCGGTACAAAAAAGGGGCAGTAATTGCCATTTACAGTGCTATTGTAAGCCTTACTTATTTTCTTTAGATTTCATTGCAAGAAAATATGAACTCTTATACTCTCATAGGAAAAGAGTCTTCATTGGAACGAGTGCATGTCTTCATGATTTTTCACACCAATCAAAAACCTTGTATTTGCTCCAATATTGTTTCACAATGGAGTTTCTCATCTCAGATTCTAACTGTTCCTTTCTTGTGGCAGCTTTTCCCATATTTGAAAGAGGTATATTTAATTATGTGCTATTTGGAGATTGTGTTACTTGAAATTAACAAGTTTTGTAATATATTTTAATTGGACCAAATTAGTATTATGTTTCGATTGGGCAAATTATTATTATTATATTGCTATAAATTTACTTTTTTGTTATACTAAATAAAATAGTTGTAATACTTTCTCCATTCTCTCTGAATGTTCACGTTATTAGTAGTAATTCAAAAAGTGGGCTGTAAAATTTAGAATTTTTTTAAAAAAATCTGAAACCACATTCCACGACGGTTTTTAAAAACCGTCGTGGAAGGTACAATATTTCATGATAATTAGCCATAAAACTATCGTGGAAAGTGTCACACAACTAGAAGAAAGCAAGGCACTTAAGACCTATGATGACAGTTATAAACCGTCATAATATGTCAGACATAGCACGACGGTTAAAAAACAGTCGTGGTATGTCCTAACATACCACGACTGTGGATTCCATGATAATTTTTTAACCGTCGGGGTAGCTTTCGACGATGGTTAAAAACCATCATGTAATCCACAATTTCAATTAGTGTGGCTTGATATCTGGCACAAATACCTACACTAAAACAAATATTGGGATGGCTAGCAGTGAGATAAAGTAAGCTACCAATCATGCTCCTATAAAGACTAGGATGAACAGAAGCTCCATTATCATCTTTGATTAATTTCACATTTGATCCAATGGGAGTTTTCATATGCTTTGCATTCTCCAAACCAAATTTCTTAACAAGGTTCTTGGCATAATTACTTTGTGAGACAAAGATCCAATTTTCAAGTTGCTTGACCTGCAATCCAAGAAAAGTAATTTAGTTCCATAAACATACTAATCTCAATATCTTTCTTCATTTGATCAACAAATTCTTCAAATTTAACCTGAGAAGTAGATCTAAAAACAATGACATCAACATAAATTTGTGCAATCATGATTCTGGATTTAAACATTTTAATGAACAATGTTTTATCTACTCCCCCTTTCTTGTAATCCTTATCAAGAAGAAATTTTGTCAACCTTTCATACCATATCGTAGGAGCTTTCAACCCATGCAAAGCCTTTTTCAACTTGAAAACATAATCTGGATGATGTGGATCCTCAAAGCTTTTGGGCTACTCGACACATGCTTCTTCATTCACAATACCATTTAGAAAGGCACTTTTAACATTCATATGGTATAGTTTAGACCCGAGCAAACAAGCTATACTCAAAAGCAACCTAATTGATTCAAGTCTAGCTACGGGTGCAAATGTTTAATCAAAATCTATGCCTTCTATTTGGGTGTATACTTGAGCTACTAACCTAGCCTTATTTATGGTGATATTACCAAACTCATCGGCTTTATTTTTAAAAATCCATTTGGTTCCTATCACATTAAAATCTTTAGGCCTAGGAACTACTGTCCACACATCATTCCTCACAAACTGTTCCAATTCATCTTCCCTAGCATTAATCCAATATTCATCTAATAAAATGTAGCACATTCTTGGGTTAAGTTTGAGAAATGTAGCACACATACTTGAGCATTTCTTAGTAATTTACCTCTTCTTTATCTCTTGAGCGTCTTCCTTCATTGAGTCCTTTGATAACCTTATCAAGAGGATGATTCTTCTGCACTCTAGTTGAATGTTCATTTATTCATCTGATTCCCTTTACGGAGTCTCTGGTATATCAAGTTCTATCTCAGATGGAGTTGGGACGGTGGGAGGTACTGCAGGAGGTATTGCAACACTCTCTGGAACAAAATTGTTGGTTGATGATGCACTCGTATTTAAGCCTGTCTCTTTTGATACCTGTGCCTCTTCTTCTTTAGTAATGTTGAGAATTTCCCGTTAACCTCTCTAATTACATCTTTATCCTTGAGTAAAATTGATTTTCTAATGAATGATAAATACATGAAGTTAATCAAGAATTGAGGGCTTATACCATTTAAGGGCCCAAATCAACATGTAAGGGAATTGTTTATCTACTTCTTAAACAAGAAGGAATAGACTTCATCTTGTAATATTAACATTCCCAGCTACTTACTTCATCATACCTTCGAAATACAAGGTATAAGATTTGATACTCAAATCCGTACCGAGTTAATCAAAAGATATGATTCCATAAATAGGCGTCTATTAATTACTCAGGATTAAGCTCATTTTATATATAACCATCGGTTGACATGATTAGAATCTACTATATTTAATGAAAATTATTAGCAATTCCTATCACATCATGTACCCTGTCCTACATAATCACATTATGCACCCTTTAAATTGTATCTTCGCTGGTTCTAATAAACATAAGATTTCACACCATAAATTAAAATAACGTCTTTAAACATTTTCAAAACATGATAATAATAAATAACATAACTGAAAACATGCTCCAAAACATCATATTGTTTAAGTGATGGTGAAAGGTATACTTACATCAACTAACTGCTTGTTAGATAATAGAAACAAGTCTCTCAATCTTTTTTTTTTTCCCCCTTCTTTCTTTCTCTCACTGCGTCAGAAAATATAGTAGGCTCATTGACGGTATTGGACCTAGCTAAATTTCGAGGACAAAATTTTATTAGATGGGAAGAATGTAACATCCCAAATTAAGGAGCTTAAGAGTAAATGTCGCCTTTTGTTATTTTATAATTTTATTGTAAAGTACTTTTACTCTTATTATTTTGTAAGAGATAAGGATTATTTTGGATGCTTGAGTTAAGACTCACCCATGAGTCATGTGCTAGCTGTCAAGTCTCCAAGTCTTGAGTCCTCGGTCCCATGACATTTCTAGAATCATACTGCTCTGATACCGTATTGTAATGTCCCTCCCGAGCTAGCAACTCAAAAGAATATTAGCAAACTTAAACCTCATATTTCAAATAAATAATACTACGTAGTTGACAAATTCTATTTATCACCGAGACAAAAAAAAAATTACCGTTATCATACAAAAATCTCGATTATTAAAAAAAATTCTAATATTACCATGGGACTCTGGAACCTCTGGCTCTATCAACCCCAAAATCTTACTAACCATGTAAACTACATCACAAAAACTATATGAGTGAATAGTTTAGTAAGTATACCAAATAATTTTTACAAATGAAAAATACTTCTTTTTAACTTTTGCTTAGGGCCCTGGAGTATGATCTTAATCTCATACCACTAGAACCCTTAATTTTTTGTATGGCCCATTTCTTGGAACTCTTTAATTCCTCAAGGATTTTGCCCTTTAAACTACATCTCAGTTGGTTCTAATAGACATAAAATTTCACACCATACATAAAAACATCTTCTTTAAACCTTTTCAAAACATGATAATAATAAATAACAAAACTAAAAACATGTTTCAAAATAAAGTTCTATTCAAGTGATACAGTGGAAGGTATGCTTACATCAACTAGCTGCTTGGTAGATAATAGAAACATTTTTCTCAATCTTTTTTTCTTTTTTTTTTTTTTCTTTCTCTCCCTGCGTCTCACATTTATACTTATATTCTGAATGGTTGCTAACCAACCTCTATGTAGATAATCACAGAACCTTGGATAACAAGGTTTATCCAATTAGATAACTATGATGAAATTTGTATGTAACATGATCACGACATGTTACTCACCAAAAAAAAAAAAATCTCGACATTAAAATGACCTTAGAGACATAGTCGATATGAAAATGACCCAAATCTTACATATTGATTGATTTCCGTTAGCATGAGATGGAGACGGACGGTTGGATATTGAACCAATATGCTTGGATCGGTTTGGTGTTCGGGGGGTGGCAGTGGGATGCCAACCCAACTTTAATGTGGTTTTTGACTCTTTTTGGTGAATCATGTGCTGGTTTTTTCTTACCCTTGGTTGATGATGGTTGTTTGCCATGTCAAAGAAGACAACAATGATGATGGTATGTGTAGATGTCGGTTTTCTACAGTCAAAATTTAACAGAAAAGTTAATACAGAAAATATGATAATCGATTGATTGGGCCCTTGGACATCGTAATGAAATTTAGCAAAGCAATGTAAGAACAGAATTTCATGTCAGAAAATGAAAGTAAAGGAAGACAGAAATTAAATTGACACCAAGAAGTATAGAGGTTCGCCCAAATAAGTGCTACGTCCTCTGTCAGTGAGTAATTTCACTATATATGAATGTTTATGAGTACAATGAAGGCTTGAGAATTCTCTCAATGGTTTCTGAAAAGATTTCTGCAGAGTGAGAGTATGTTCTCTGGGAAATGTCAGAAGAGAGACAGAGATTCAGAATTCGAATCAGTCCTCTTTCCCGTAGGGGGGTCTTCCTCTATTTATAGAGGAAGATGGGCCTGAGCCCGGAACTGCTCATGGCAGTTCAGATATTGTCATCTGGGACACGTGTAAGCATGCCATTGGAGATTTTGAACAGACGGTTACCAGGGTAAACCTTAATCTCGGACAATGGGCTTGGCGGTTATTGATGTAATATCGTTGTTGATATTGAGTTCGACGATTATAGGAGAGATGTCTTAATCTGTCGAACGAGCGACGAACGATGATTCGGACACAAGCCTGATATTGTGATCCATCGTTCGTAGATTATATAGAGATCGCGTTTGATCTGTTGGTTCGACATTCGAGTATGAACGAGCGTTATATTGTTATGAATTAGAATCGTCAACTGGATCCGGCCCATGTTAAACGAGCGATCATCGTTCGAGCTTGAACGGAATGGATTGGGTCTGGCCCAATTATGTGATCGATTGTTGCCCATGATAAGGCAATGTTATAAGTTGGGTCCGGCCCAAAAGTAATATGTTCGTCGTTCGTTAGACAAACTGTTAGAAGCCAACGTCGTAAAGGGAAGACGAAGTCTAACCCCAACAGATAGCCCCCCACTCTATCGAGCGATGGATCCTCGATAGAGTGTTTGATCGTTAGCGAGAAAATCGCATCAGTCTTGGTTACATCAGATAAGGGAAATCTGAACAGACTGACGAATCAATCGATGGGAAATCTCGAGCCCAGTGAGAGATGTTACCAGTGTACACGTGGCGTGTATTGAGTGGGTATTCTGAAACGGCATCATTATTTTCTGTTGGAATTCGTACCGTTGTGACGTATGAAGATACAGCTGGAATACGCGAGATTTTTGGAATTTCGAACCGTTGCATCGTACGATTCTTCGAGCGGGAATGCGAAAAGTTGAGTTATTTACGCCGTTTGATCACACCTCCCCGTATAAATCGGGACCGTTGGATGCATTGCGAATCTATATAACTCTTCGTATTCTCATTCTCCCTTATTTCATTCATCCAGAGTATTTCAAAAAATCAAGAACCCAGAGTTTCCCAGACCACCGAACTTTCAGGCAAGATTTCTTTTCTTCTTCTCCTCCATTTTGTGTAATTTTGGTTTAGTAAAGCGTTTTTCGTTCTACTTCCGAATCTTTCTGGTTAGTTTTTCTGCACTTTCTTTGGGTAAGTGATTCGGTTGAGGAGTTTTTAGAGGGGTTTTCTGGGTTTTTTGGCTTGCTGTTCTTCGAGTTCATCCATAGCTTCATAGGATCTGGGTTTAGATAAACGCTTTTAGATCCAAAATCCTTCCATCGTTCGTCACGACTTCAGTTATGGACAAGAAAAAGCAAGTCATTGAAGACGTAGATGTGGAGTGGACGAGCACTGACTCCAGCGAAGAGAGTTCGGATGACGAACTGGATTCTAATACTCAACGCTCAAGGTTCGAATATGCCTTCGAACACAGTCGAACGGATACTGGGTCGAGTAACGCAGCGTCTGAGCGGAATCGATCGGCGACGACATCGGGAGCGGAGGTCTTGTCAATTCCTCCCATAGCTCGATTGACGAAGCCACCAAGGCAATTGAGCATCGAGTCGTTTTTGCGAATGTCGAACCCTAAGTATGTTCTGACGGAAGATGACTTGGCCGAAATCCGTGGTAAATTTGGCTTTCCCAATGAAGTCCAGCTTCGCCTTCCGATAGAGGACGAACGAGCAGATACTGTATCCGAAGGATGGATATGTATGTATACCATCTATTTCGAGTGTGGACTACGGCTTCCTCTTCCTTCTCTCCTCATCCAGTGTATGAATCATTACCAGTTGACCATTCCGCAACTGATGCCGAACGGGATGAGGGTCTTCTTGGGCTTAGTTGTACTGGCGGGCGAAGCGAGCATCGAGCTATCAGTGGATGATGTTCTTGCCACTTACTATCCCCAAGAAAATTTCAAAGACAAAGGGCGATACTCTATGTATCCCAGGAAGGGGAAGCAAATTGTCGGCGAGATGAAAAACGCGGACAGATACTGGCAGAACCATTACTTCTTCATGCATATCAATGAGAAGTCGATGGGTGGACTTGCCAATGCATTTTACCCGTTATGGGGAATTCTTCGTAAGTGTCGAACGTCGACTATCGAAGGTACGACGTTATTCATTGCTCGACTTCTAATGCTTTTCTTTTGTTGTGCAGATAAAGAATCCAAGAAGCCACCACCTCAGGGTCTATTATTCGAGGAGAAACTCGATAGACTGCTCGCATTGCCAAACAGAGAGTGGGACGAGATCCACACTCCCCAGAGATTTCCAGAGTCTAGCCTTTGGAAGAATTTCGTGGAAATCCCTTCAGGTATTCCTAAACGAGTTCCTCCCTGGGTAGATTGGTCTTTTGTGATCAGGGGAGCGTTAAGGAGACTGTTTGACGCTCCACTGTTTATCGACGCGTTAACTGACGAGGAGGCTTTAATCGCAGACTTCGCTTTGGACACAATGGTGATGGATTTCCCCAATCCAAAGGAAATAATGGCGAAGAGGAAAGCCGCCAAAGAGGCTGAAAAAGCTGCTGCTGCTGCAGCTGCGAGCGCATCCAAGGACAATGACGCCGTCCCCTTTCCGGTGCTCGAGTCATCTCCTGAACCTCCTGCGAAGCCTGCTTCGCCGATTGCCAAAAAACGAAAGGCAATCGAGAAGGGAAAGAGGAAGCTCGCGGCGAAGAGGAGCAAAAAATCCAAAGTTGCGACTCCTGAAGCGGACGATGAAGGTCCGAGGGTCGAGGTGAGCTTGCCTCCAAGAGCGAGGCTTCTTCAGGACAGACAGACGAGCGTCGAGATAATGCATCAACTACTGTCGGATGCTGATGCGGAGACGCTGAGCCAGGGTCCTCTTCAGGGCCATATCGACGACCTTCTGTGGGATAGCCTGAAGGTATGTGTGTATGATTTTGTAATTCATACTCGGTGAATTCAATATCAAGTATTAATATTGAACTTTTTGAATGTTTTGCAGACTAACATTCGAGCGATGGGGCTGATGAAGCGCACGAACGAAAAGAATCTCGAATAGCGGGCTCGACTAAAGGAGCTCGAAGCAAGAGATAAGAGGCGTGGGGAGATGTTGCTTAACATCGAGCGAAAGTTCGGTGATGTTAAGAAGAGCGCTGATGGATTGACGGCCAATCTCAAAGAGATCATGTGTAACGCCCCGACTTCCCTACGCCGGGTCGTCACCGTACTTACTTAACTTAATTCTTAAAGCCTTAAACTTATTGAAATTTCCAGAGTAAATTTTTTTTTTATTTAACTTTATTTTAAACTCAAACTTAAACTTGACTTAATCTTATACTTATACTCATACATGAAATTTAACTTATCCTCATACATATTCATATGTACTCACTTGAGTACCAAATTTTCATACTCATTGAAAGCTATCAGATGCAAACCGTGGACCAAACCCGACCTAGTGCGGATCGGTACGACACGAGGCAACTTGCTTGCCATCATACTTGAAAACTTTTCCTTAACTTGTTTTTGAAAATAATTTCTTAAAAATAGTTTTCTTCTTGAAAACAATTACTTGCCCCTACTATCACAACATAACATAAAACACATTTACAGACATATTTTACAAAACATAATTTTCAAATCCCGTGGCGGTGTCCATCCCACATTTCACAGTCCGCAGCGCCATCTCTCCACAGTCTTGTATCAAGTATTGCCGGTAGGTTGTTTATCTACAGCATGAACGTAAGTAATGAGCTTATGCCCAGTAAGTACAATATTCAATCCGCAAAACATTGATAGTGCAAAATGCATGAACTGGTTATGATTTCTTATGAATCAATTATGGTTTCATTAACTTGGTTCACTTCCCTTACATGTCATGTCATGTGTGCACGTACCGGGGTACATATCCATGGAGTGGTTGGAGGCGGCCAGTCCAAACCAAGTCAAACCATGAAACTAATCGTTTACATAGAGTGATTGGGGCAGCCAGTCCAATCCAATTCAAACCATAGACTAAAACCATTTAAACCCGCCCTCGTGGCAAGTCGGTACGACACCATAATATTAACTTGTCTTCCTATCTCATGACCTAACTTATTCTTACCATGTGATTTAATATTCGTGAACATGCTTCATGATGTCACGTATCCAAACATACAATATAAAATAATCTCAATCATAACTTAAAACCTTCTAGCATAATACATCATAACATAATACATCATAACATAACTTACTATAACATAACATATCATAACATAACTTCATAGCATAACTTTATTGATACCATTTATAGCATAAGCTTATCATAACATAAACTTCGTAACATAACATACATCATAGCATAAACTTATCATAACATAACTTCATAGCATAACTTATTATAACATAAGCTTATCATAACATAACTTCATAGCATAACTTAAACTTATCATAGCATATGCATCATAACATAAACATATATAAATCATGTAAATCAATACATGATTTCTTAAAAACATACTATGCAACAAAAATGTTTTGTTCATGCTGTAGGCGGAGTTGTACTTACCGGCCGTCCTACGCTCTTGATTTATCGTCCCAACATGGTACGACAACAGTTCCTACTCCTGTTTCCAACCAGGGTGTAAGATAAGAATCATTTACATTCTATCTTACCATAAATCATTATTATTAAATGTTGGTATCCCAACCAACAACAATGGGTAATCCTAGTTATATCCCCCATAACTACTGATGAAAACTCGTTCGGTTACTAGCTGTAACCTTAGGGCTCATGGCCCAACCAGACATAAACAGTAACCCGTTCAGTTACTAATCTTACCAAGGCCTTATCACTTATAGAGTAACACCCTACTAGATTACTATTGGTAACCATAGGGTAAGGCCCAACCCAATAACTCGGTATCCTAACCGGTTACTAAAGGTTATCCTTTGCATCAAATCTTATACAACCCGTATTTTAACACAACCATAACTTATAAGTAAAGACAGTTAAAACTGTCAAACTTAGAAAACACATCTTTAAAAACAGTTTCTTAACTTAAGTGTCAGTGCGTGTGCAAGGATTTCTTGCTTTTGTACTGTCTCTGAAAAACCTGTGCATGAACTTCCTATTTTCAGCACAGTCCCGGAAAATCAGGTTTACTTAAAAATCTGCTTAGAATCTGGGAAAACTTCCTTCATAGATCATTTACACTTAAGACTCAAGACATGAGCTCTCGATTATAAAATTATTCTGAGAGTGAAACTTATAAAACTAATTATAGGTTCAATCACCAATTATGGTTGGATTTAATAAAAATCCGACAGCATAACGGCTTATTTTCCTTAATACCCAAAATTTAAACCTGCAATAAAACCAGTTTATAGAAAGTTTCAACACACCATAACTGCAAGATGTGCCATCCATAACACATTCATCATATTAACATACAACATATCTCGATATAATTCAACTTCACTTAATTAACTTGAACATCAAATATATATACATATATATATATATATTTTGATATTCAATTCAAAGCATATAAATAGGCATGTAATCAATCCAATAAATGACTTAAAGTAGTCAAGATTACTACCGAGATCGTTCGACGACGTTCGGGTGAGTAAAACGATTCCTGGTCGGCGTTCCAAACGCCTTTTAATTTCGAGTGACTGAACTTTTAATCGCCATTTTTAACCTTCGAAATTCCATCTCGCAAATCCGAGGTTGTAAACATGTCCGGAACATCGAAAATAGATCGAAAACGCGATCTTCCAAAACTCGTCAACGGGCGTTGACCGGCGTTGACCGGCGTTGACCGGCGTTGACCAGCTTTGACCGGCGTTGACCAGCTTTGACCGGCGTTGACCGCCGTTGACCGTCGGCAAAAAGGGACAAAGATGGGCACCATTTCGAAGATCTCGACGAGAGGAACCCATTTCTGGTGTCTACTTCTTCAAACGACGTTCGGTTTTCTCTAAAAAGTAAGAGAACAAACTAGAAGACGGCGGCGGACCGGGAAAATTTCCGGCAACAATCGGAGTGGTGATGGACTGGGCTTTGTTCCTCTCGACGAGTGGAACTCAACGAAACCAACGGCTCACAAAATAGAGGTCGGATTACACCGAAATCATGCTAGAAAGTTTATGTTACCGAAACTTTCAAGGCACTTTTCCGGCGAACGGCGGCGAGTGACGCGGCCAAACTCCGGCTATTCGATGCTCGGGTGATGGGCTGCAAGGATCACCGGCGCGTGCGGTGGTGGCTGGCCGGAGACGCGATTTCTTGTGATGGCAGCATACGTGCGACGCCCATAGAGAGAGAACGAAAAAGAAAAGAGAGAGAGAGAGAGAGAGAGAAGGAAAAAAAATGAGGTCTGATGTTATCCTCTAATTTTCCTTATTAATTCTCTTTTTTTCTCTTCTTTGAACGTGTCAAATGTGTGGACTGACCACAAAGACACATATTATGTATATATATATAGTATATATACCATATACATTTGTTGTTTCTTTCAATTCCCTATCAGCCATATATAATATATATATATATATACATATATATATATATATATACATACACATTATTCACTTGCATTCACCCATTTGTCAAAGAAATATTTGGACACTCATAATTACAATAACTCATCAAATATATATCTATATACAGATATACATTTGTTGTATGTACCTTTTGAATTATGACTATGCTTTTGACTTATAAATTTTGCATATCAATTAAATCGTTCAAGAAAATAGACTCGACTGAAATTTTAAGCTTGTTCATAATTCATGTCGAGAATATAATCTTTTTTTTTTAAGTCTCGTAGCTAATTAAACGAGAACTCAAACATATATTGATATTTACTCAATCATGAGCTTCATATCGATATACATAATTAAATCTTAAATTTTCCTTGTCTCAAAGGAAATCATAAATTCATCGTAATTTCGGGTTCTTACATTCTACCCTCCTTAAAAATTTTCGTCCTCGAAAATTCGGATATTTTTATGTGACTTTTCTTAAAATCCACCACAAATTCATAATGGTTTGTTTATGTTCCCATTTTAACACTTTAATGGGATCATGTCTCTTATACAGAACCATAATCTTACTTTCATATCATCATAATTCATACCTTCATACTATCATACATACTTTCATACTAGCAAACATACTTTCATACATACTTTCTTACTTATCATACTTTCCTTTCGTACTGCATCACAAGAACTATATACGTAAGAAGCTGAGCAAGTATATCATATGACTTGCTATATTTTGAATAACATATCATATCATATAACTTTTTCGTACTTGAAAAGTATATCGTATCATATAATTAACTTCCCATACTTGGAAAGTATATTATATCCTATATAACTTTTTCATACTTGAAAAGTATATTGTATAATTTTTCCATACTTGGAAAACATATCGTATCATATAGTTTTTCTTTACTTGGAAAACATATCATATCATATATTCAGTACACTTTCTGAAAATAGTTCCTTTCTTGAAACTTGATTTTATATTATCTGAACCCTTTACTCTTCATAATGGCCCCTTTCTTGGAACTCGTCCCATTCTTGGAACTCATCCCTCAAGGATTTGGCTTATGGCCCCCATCTTGGAACTTACTTCCTCAAGGATTTGGCCTATGGCTCCTATCTTGGAACCTTTATTTTTTATGACAGCCCCTATCTTGGAATTTCCTCCTCAAGGATTCGGCCGTCTTACATAAAATGAGGGGGTTCTATTAAACATAAGATCTTTTATAAAAATATTTTATTTGAATTCTTTCAAAGCCAATCTTGGAAAATCATAATATCGTTCAAGTGATGCAATGACAAGCATACCTAAATCAACTAGGCACTTGCTAGATTGTAAAAGCTCCTTTCATTGCTTCTAACATTTCCTTGATAGTACAAGTGCAAAATCATAATTCTTAGGAATATCTAAAATTCCCCAACATTACTTAATTTCCCTTACTGAGGGATCGTATCATCACTTACATCGTCAAACTTATAGCCATCAATCTTATTTCTTGGAATGAAAATTTTCTAATTATCACCCTACTACGGTAAGGCGATAGGCTATCTAATCTCGAAGACTATTCATTTCTTGTTGCTACTCTAGTAATTATCATTGCAACTTAGCCATTACAGTTGCAAGATTAGGCTCTTACGGAATTTTGGTTCGGTCGTACTTGCGACAAACCAACTTCTAGTTTCTAATTCTAATTCCTGGCATTTTTAATACTCATCAATCATTCATATCTTAACATATCATATCATGGAAATATCGTAACTTATCAGCTTATCATACTAGAGATTCATCATGATCTCATCATATCATATCATATCGTAAACTTAGCTTTTCCACCATGCTTTCGCTGCGCAACTCTAATCCACTGGCAGTAATAACCCATAGACTCATTCGGATAAACGCGCCAAGCTGCAACATAGCTGAGGTATCGTCTCATATACGTATCCTGATATATCTCGATATCGTGACAATACATAATATAGGCGGTCCTAGGTGTCATAAAATAACATTTAGGAACCTTCTCTCAAGTCTTCCATGCCAAGGCACCATGCTCGAGCCTCCTCGTCTAAATGTCGGCTAGCAAGCATAACCTGAAGATACGTCTCTACAACACAAAATCTGAAAAGGATCTCCACACTGTGCAACCACTCTTTGGGTCCTGTCAAAAATGCATAGCTCCTCTTCCATTCCTCGGAATGCCAACGAAGCCTTGCGGTCCTCTTCAATCCAACCGGGTTTGATACCAGGTTTATGTCATTATAATAATCTTATAACTATACATAACACAAACTAAGAAAACAAACTTACAAAACTGTGGCGTCGGCGGCAGAACTGTGAAACTGGATGGCAGGAAAACTTTCGCTCTGATACCATCTCTGTAACGCCCCGACTTCCCTACGCCGGGTCGTCACCGTACTTACTTAACTTAATTCTTAAAGCCTTAAACTTATTGAAATTTCCAGAGTAAATTTTTTTTTTATTTAACTTTATTTTAAACTCAAACTTAAACTTGACTTAATCTTATACTTATACTCATACATGAAATTTAACTTATCCTCATACATATTCATATGTACTCACTTGAGTACCAAATTTTCATACTCATTGAAAGCTATCAGATGCAAACCGTGGACCAAACCCGACCTAGTGCGGATCGGTACGACACGAGGCAACTTGCTTGCCATCATACTTGAAAACTTTTCCTTAACTTGTTTTTGAAAATAATTTCTTAAAAATAGTTTTCTTCTTGAAAACAATTACTTGCCCCTACTATCACAACATAACATAAAACACATTTACAGACATATTTTACAAAACATAATTTTCAAATCCCGTGGCGGTGTCCATCCCACATTTCACAGTCCGCAGCGCCATCTCTCCACAGTCTTGTATCAAGTATTGCCGGTAGGTTGTTTATCTACAGCATGAACGTAAGTAATGAGCTTATGCCCAGTAAGTACAATATTCAATCCGCAAAACATTGATAGTGCAAAATGCATGAACTGGTTATGATTTCTTATGAATCAATTATGGTTTCATTAACTTGGTTCACTTCCCTTACATGTCATGTCATGTGTGCACGTACCGGGGTACATATCCATGGAGTGGTTGGAGGCGGCCAGTCCAAACCAAGTCAAACCATGAAACTAATCATTTACATAGAGTGATTGGGGCAGCCAGTCCAATCCAATTCAAACCATAGACTAAAACCATTTAAACCCGCCCTCGTGGCAAGTCGGTACGACACCATAATATTAACTTGTCTTCCTATCTCATGACCTAACTTATTCTTACCATGTGATTTAATATTCGTGAACATGCTTCATGATGTCACGTATCCAAACATACAATATAAAATAATCTCAATCATAACTTAAAACCTTCTAGCATAATACATCATAACATAATACATCATAACATAACTTACTATAACATAACATATCATAACATAACTTCATAGCATAACTTTATTGATACCATTTATAGCATAAGCTTATCATAACATAAACTTCGTAACATAACATACATCATAGCATAAACTTATCATAACATAACTTCATAGCATAACTTATTATAACATAAGCTTATCATAACATAACTTCATAGCATAACTTAAACTTATCATAGCATATGCATCATAACATAAACATATATAAATCATGTAAATCAATACATGATTTCTTAAAAACATACTATGCAACAAAAACGTTTTGTTCATGCTGTAGGCGGAGTTGTACTTACCGGCCGTCCTACGCTCTTGATTTATCGTCCCAACATGGTACGACAACAGTTCCTACTCCTGTTTCCAACCAGGGTGTAAGATAAGAATCATTTACATTCTATCTTACCATAAATCATTATTATTAAATGTTGGTATCCCAACCAACAACAATGGGTAATCCTAGTTATATCCCCCATAACTACTGATGAAAACTCGTTCGGTTACTAGCTGTAACCTTAGGGCTCATGGCCCAACCAGACATAAACAGTAACCCGTTCAGTTACTAATCTTACCAAGGCCTTATCACTTATAGAGTAACACCCTACTAGATTACTATTGGTAACCATAGGGTAAGGCCCAACCCAATAACTCGGTATCCTAACCGGTTACTAAAGGTTATCCTTTGCATCAAATCTTATACAACCCGTATTTTAACACAACCATAACTTATAAGTAAAGACAGTTAAAACTGTCAAACTTAGAAAACACATCTTTAAAAACAGTTTCTTAACTTAAGTGTCAGTGCGTGTGCAAGGATTTCTTGCTTTTGTACTGTCTCTGAAAAACCTGTGCATGAACTTCCTATTTTCAGCACAGTCCCGGAAAATCAGGTTTACTTAAAAATCTGCTTAGAATCTGGGAAAACTTCCTTCATAGATCATTTACACTTAAGACTCAAGACATGAGCTCTCGATTATAAAATTATTCTGAGAGTGAAACTTATAAAACTAATTATAGGTTCAATCACCAATTATGGTTGGATTTAATAAAAATCCGACAGCATAACAGCTTATTTTCCTTAATACCCAAAATTTAAACCTGCAATAAAACCAGTTTATAGAAAGTTTCAACACACCATAACTGCAAGATGTGCCATCCATAACACATTCATCATATTAACATACAACATATCTCGATATAATTCAACTTCACTTAATTAACTTGAACATCAAATATATATACATATATATATATATTTTGATATTCAATTCAA
The DNA here is from genome assembly GCA_038430175.1 of Ficus hirta. Lineage (NCBI taxonomy): Eukaryota > Viridiplantae > Streptophyta > Magnoliopsida > Rosales > Moraceae > Ficus > Ficus hirta. The sequence continues at coordinate 12,253,197 of CM076592.1, forward strand.
AGCATATAAATAGGCATGTAATCAATCCAATAAATGACTTAAAGTAGTCAAGATTACTACCGAGATCGTTCGACGACGTTCGGGTGAGTAAAACGATTCCTGGTCGGCGTTCCAAACGCCTTTTAATTTCGAGTGACTGAACTTTTAATCGCCATTTTTAACCTTCGAAATTCCATCTCGCAAATCCGAGGTTGTAAACATGTCCGGAACATCGAAAATAGATCGAAAACGCGATCTTCCAAAACTCGTCAACGGGCGTTGACCGGCGTTGACCGGCGTTGACCGGCGTTGACCAGCTTTGACCGGCGTTGACCAGCTTTGACCGGCGTTGACCGCCGTTGACCGTCGGCAAAAAGGGACAAAGATGGGCACCATTTCGAAGATCTCGACGAGAGGAACCCATTTCTGGTGTCTACTTCTTCAAACGACGTTCGGTTTTCCCTAAAAAGTAAGAGAACAAACTAGAAGACGGCGGTGGACCGGGAAAATTTCCGGCAACAATCGGAGTGGTGATGGACTGGGCTTTGTTCCTCTCGACGAGTGGAACTCAACGAAACCAACGGCTCACAAAATAGAGGTCGGATTACACCGAAATCATGCTAGAAAGTTTATGTTACCGAAACTTTCAAGGCACTTTTCCGGCGAACGGCGGCGAGTGACGCGGCCAAACTCCGGCTATTCGATGCTCGGGTGATGGGCTGCAAGGATCACCGGCGCGTGCGGTGGTGGCTGGCCGGAGACGCGATTTCTTGTGATGGCAGCATACGTGCGACGCCCATAGAGAGAGAACGAAAAAGAAAAGAGAGAGAGAGAGAGAGAGAAGGAAAAAAAATGAGGTCTGATGTTATCCTCTAATTTTCCTTATTAATTCTCTTTTTTTCTCTTCTTTGAACGTGTCAAATGTGTGGACTGACCACAAAGACACATATTATGTATATATATATAGTATATATACCATATACATTTGTTGTTTCTTTCAATTCCCTATCAGCCATATATAATATATATATATATATACATATATATATATATATATACATACACATTATTCACTTGCATTCACCCATTTGTCAAAGAAATATTTGGACACTCATAATTACAATAACTCATCAAATATATATCTATATACAGATATACATTTGTTGTATGTACCTTTTGAATTATGACTATGCTTTTGACTTATAAATTTTGCATATCAATTAAATCGTTCAAGAAAATAGACTCGACTGAAATTTTAAGCTTGTTCATAATTCATGTCGAGAATATAATCTTTTTTTTTTTAAGTCTCGTAGCTAATTAAACGAGAACTCAAACATATATTGATATTTACTCAATCATGAGCTTCATATCGATATACATAATTAAATCTTAAATTTTCCTTGTCTCAAAGGAAATCATAAATTCATCGTAATTTCGGGTTCTTACATCATGCATCAGGCGAAGGAGGGTACGAGCATGATGTGAGTCGTGGTCGATAGGTTTGATGAGGCGCAAGCCAAAATCAAAAACCTCGAGACAGAGAATGATGCGCTCGCTACCCAGATCCTTGATGCGTTTGAAAAGGCCACCATCAAGGCTCGTTATGATCTCCTGAAGGAGTACAAACAAGGGCTCTTTGTTGATGCTGACATCGACGAAGAGCTGGAACTGTACCGGGATGAGATGGAAGGTCCATCATCCGCTCCTGCAGCTGAGATCGAGCCAATGTCGAATGACCCTGGCCCAATTGGAGTCGAGCCCCCAGCCCACGAGGATCTATCTGATGTCCGCGAGCCTCTTGATTGATTTTGTATTTTTGTTTTGTATTTTTATTTTGTTGGAACAATGAATTTGTAATCAACATTAATTTTTTTAATTTATCAATGAAGTTTAAATTTTTACTTTCATTTGTGTGATGACAATGCGAAGTGTCGCATTTTGAAAGAAACGAGCATTACTCGGACAATTAGTAGAAAATTGGAGTATGATAGTAGCTCGTTTAGTTCGTGTCGACGAACGTTGATAATCTGAACGATTATTGTGTAATAATGTAGATGCACTCATTCGTAAAGACGAACAGTGGATGAATTTAGATTGCATGTCTAACAATTCGTGAAAACGAACGTTATATTAAATCGAATCCGTAAAGACGAACATCGAATGAAATTTGCAACCGAATAATGTAGTTCGTGAAGACGAACGTTTAACGTCGAGCGATAGCAAATTTTACAAATGTAGTGTGTGAAACACAACGTTTTTGAATAGTAATATAAGCTGAACTCATTCAAGTGTGATGAGCTGCCTACGTACCCAATGTTTAGGGATCAAGCCTTCCGTAGTTCGATTTACAATGAAATTGTGTGATTTTTGCGACTGGACTCGTACAAGCGTATACGAGCTGCCTACGTACCCAATGTTTAGGGATCAAGTCGAACGTAGTTCAGGAACTGAACTAAATGGCCTTGAGTCATAGACCTACAGGTTCGAACGTGTGTCGAACGTTCGCTGTAACGGATCTAGCCTTTACAAAAAATGAATCGCGAAAAATTAAAGTGTATGGAGTCTTTAGGCATAGACTTACGGATTCGATTTGACATCGAATGTTCGACGTAATGGATTTAGCCTTTACAGAAATTGTCCAAAATAAAAATTACAAGTCATGAAAACAAAGTTATACATAGTATTTTCTCTAGTGATGAGAATTCCAACTGCGAAGAACCTCCACTCCATCGCTCGTCTCCAGACGGTAGACGCCAGGTCGGATAACCTTCAAGATCCGGTAAGGACCTTCCCAATTTGCTCCCAACTTTCCTGCATTTGGCTCGGCAGTGTTCTGGAATACTTTGCGAAGTACGAGATCTCCTTCGTTGAAAGTTCTCGGTCGAACTTTGGAGTTGTAGTACTTTGCCACCGACTGCTGGTAGTTTGCCATGCGAATCAGGGCTTGATCTCGTCGTTCGTCAAGCAGGTCCAGACTGTCGTTGAGCATTTCTTGATTCTGACTTTCGTTTTCAAAAGCCAATTGATGCCGGAGTGTAGGGACATCGATTTCTGCTGGGACAACAGCTTCTGCACCGAAGGTTAGTGAGAATGGAGATTCACCGTTCGCTCTTCTCGGGGTTGTTCTGTACGCCCAAAGTACGCCATGAAGTTCATCTGCCCATCGACCCTTTCGAGCCTCGAGCTTCTTCTTCAAATTCTGTACAATCGTCTTGTTGGTTGCTTCAGCTTGTCCGTTCCCTTGAGGGTATCTTGGGGTAGAAAAGCTAAGCTCGATATTCCATTCTTTGCAGAATTTTCTGAAGTTACCCGAAATGAATTGAGATCCATTGTTTGTAACAATCTCTTGGGGCACACCAAATCTGCAGATAATGCTCTTCCAAATGAAACCTTCGACGTCCGAGTCCTTCACGTCCGTAAATGCTTCTGCCTCAACCCACTTAGTGAAATAATCAGTGAGTACAAGCAAATACTTGCGTTGACCGCTCGCTCTGGGTAATGGGCCCACTATATCCATTGAATATTTCATGAATGGATATGGAGACGCGATGCTCGATAATCGTTCTGCTGGCTGATGGAAAACGGGGGAATGTCTCTGGCACTTGTCGCACCGTCTGACAAAGTCTTCGCTGTCTTGAAGCATAGTGGGCCAGTAGTAGCCCTGTCGCTTGACTTTGTTGCATAATGATCGTCCCCCAGAGTGGTTTCCGCATTCGCCTTCATGAACTTCCTTCAGAACGTATGTAGCTTCTTTGTCACCGAGGCATCGAACGTAAGGGTCATTGAACGAACGTCGGAAGAGGATGTCGCTGATTAGTGAAAATCTTGCAGCTTTGGTCTTGAGCTTTCGAGCTTCTTGCTTGGCTTCTGGCAAAACTCCTTTCTTCAGGTAAACAACTATGGGTGTTCGCCAATCGTCTGGGGTTTCGTCTGTATTGATGGTGGATTCGAGCTGGATGCTTGGCTCCTCGATGTATCCGACTGGGATGCTTCGACGTATATTCGGCTCCGAAATTGAACCAAATGATGCCAAGGCGTCCGCTTGTGTGTTAAGATCCCTCGACACTTGTTTAATCGAGTATTCTTCGAAATGCTGTACAAGCGAACGAACAACGTTCAGATAAGCTTCCATTCAAGTATCCTTGGCTGTGTATTCTCCTAACACTTGATTCACAACAAGCTGTGAGTCGCTTTGAATCTTCAAACGTTGAGCCCCCAGCACTTTCATCAAACGTAGCCCAGCGATCAATGCTTCATACTCGGCTTCATTGTTTGAAGCGTTGAACCCCAGGCGAAACGATTGCTCGATTATTTCTCTTTCAGGGGTCTTGCAAAATACTCCCACTCCAGATCCTTTAACGTTCGATGCTCCGTCCACCATGAGCGTCCAGCAGCATTCTTCTTGCGTTTTTGGCGTAGAAGGATCGGGAGTGAGTTCAGCTACAAAGTCAGCAAGTACTTGAGATTTAATGCTTGTTCAAACCCGGTACTCGATGTCAAACTCGCTCAACTCCACTGCCCATTTTGTCAAACGTCCAGACAAGTTTGGACTATGAAGTATCGCTCGTAAGGGGTAGGTTGACATTACATTGATCGAGTGTGATTGGAAATATGGCCTCTGCTTCCTTGCAGCAGTTATGAGGGCCAGTGCTAATTTCTCAACCACCGGGTATCGTGTCTCCGCATCGAGTAATGACTTGCTGACATAGTAGATAGGCTGTTCTCTGTTCGAGTCTCGTACTAGAATGGCACTTACCGTAACTTCCGTTACGGATAAGTAAATGAAGAGATTTTCTCCTGTTTCTGGTTTGGCTAGTATTGGAGGTGTGGACAGATACCTTTTCAGTTCGTCAAAGGCTTGTTGGCACCGTTCGTTCCACTCGAACTTCTTGTTGCCTTTGAGTAGTTTGAAAAATGGCTGGCATTTGTCGGTCGATCGAGAGATGAATCTATTCAGCGCTGCTATATGTCCAGTCAACTTCTGGATCTCTCGCTTGTTCTTTGGTGAAGGCATGTTCATTAGTGCTCGTATCTGGTCAGGGTTTGCTTCGATACCACGCTGCGTCACAATGTAGCCTAAGAATTTCCCAGACGAAACACCAAACGAGCATTTAGAAGGATTCAAACGCATGTTGTGTTGCCTGAGTACCGAGAAGCACTCTGATAGGTGTCCAATGTGGTCCGCAGCCTTTATTGATTTGACCAGCATATCGTCAATGTATACCTCCATCGCTCGACCGAGTTGATCAGCGAACATTGCGTTGACGAGTCTCTGATAGGTTGCACCGGCGTTCTTTAACCCAAATGGCATAACTTTGTAACAGTAGATTCCCCTTTCTGTTATGAACGCTGTCTTCTCTTGATCGTCAGGATACATGAGGATCTGATTGTAGCCTGAAAATGCGTCCATGAACGAGAGTAATTCATGGCCCGCAGTGGCATCAACTAAACGATCGATGTGTGGACGAGGAAAACTGTCTTTTGGGCATGCTTTGTTTAGGTCCGTGAAGTCGATACAAACTCTCCATTTTCCGTTCTTTTTCTTGACAATTACAACGTTCGCTAGCCAGTCTGGATACTGAACCTCCTTGATGAATCCAGCCTCGATTAACTTTCGCACTTCGTCGTTAATGATCTTATTCCGCTCGATACCAAGTTTCCTTCTTTTCTGCTTAACAGGCTTGTGGCTTGGATCGACGTTGAGTCGATGTGTTGTTACTTCTGGATCGATGCCTGGCATGTCATTGTGCGACCATGCAAAGCAGTCTTGATTCTTCTGAAGGAAACTCAGGAGCTGTGTGCGAGTAGTGTCATCGAGCAGAGAGCCAATGTTGATGACTCGATCTGGCTGGGCTGGGTCATGCTGAATCTCATACAGTTGTTCAACGTCCGGTTGTACCCGATCGCTTAATTCTCTCTTCTGCTCTAGTTGCTATAACATGTCGGTCTTCTTCATCTTCAGAGAATGCAAATAACATGTCCTCGCGACTTCCTGGTTCCCCTTGATTTCCTTAACTCCTCTCTTCGTTGGGAACCTGATTATCTGATGATAGGTGGACGGTACTGCCTTCATAGAGTGTATCCATGGCCTTCCAAGAATGATGTTGTAAGCCGATGGACAGTCTACTACCAAAAAGGTGGTCAGCTTGTTTTCTCCTCCTGCAAAAACTGGGAGTTTGATTTTTCCAACAGCAGCGGTCGATTCTCCGTTGAAGCCTGTCAATATGGTCGTTGAACGTTCGATGTCCGACTCAGATAGCTCCATCTCTCTGAGTGTTGAAAGGAAAAGAACATCTGCAGAACTCCCATTATCGACGAGAATACGACCAACTTCACAGTTCGACACGTTAAGTGTCAAAACAAGTGCGTCGTCGTGAGGTCGGCTAAGGTTTGTAGCCTCGCTGCTGTGGAAAGAGATTGAATGCTCGACAGGATCGTCGGGAAGAATTGACGCGATCGGCTGTAAGGCCTTTCTTCGATGAGACTTGACAGCAGTGACTGTTTCTCCGCAATAAATCGAGCCTCCGTAAATTACGCCTATCGTCTTTCGAACTGGCGGTGGTGAAGGCGTGTCTTCGATGTGCTGCACAACTCTTCTTTCCTTGCTCTCGCCTCCAAGCCCGTACGTCTCTCTGCCCTTTTCTGTGAGAAATTCACGAAGGTGGCCCTTCTTCAAAAGCTCAGCCACTTCTGCTCGCAAAGCCCTGCAATCAATGGTCTGGTGACCATGATCTTTATGGAACTCGCAGTACTTCATTGTATCTCTGGCAGGGTTTGCTGGCAGCTTTTTTGGCCACGTGACGAAGTCCTGTCGCTTGAGGTGAGCGATGAGTTCGGAAGGGCTAATGCCAAGGGCATACTTTGGTGGTGAGAGAGGACGCTTGTGATCACGCCTAGTCGAGCGTTCGACTCTGCTGTCCGTTCGACGTTGTGGGCGCGGGCGTTCACGTCTGAAGGCCTTGTTTTGCTCGTTACGAGCCTTTGACAGTTCGTCCCTTGTCTGAGCAAGGTCTCGTTCTACACGTTCGTTCTCCTCCTCCAGTTCGATAAAACCCTTCGCTCGATGCAAAGCATCCTGGATCGTTGGAGGGTATCGGGCACAAATCTCATTTTTGAATAAGGACCTGTGCCTTAGACCCTTCTTCAAAGCTTCTCTAGCCGTTCCGTCATCGAGCCCTGATATTTCTGATATGGCTTTACTAAAGCGCTTAACATAAGCGCGCAGCGACTCCTGTGGCCCCTGGATCACACCCCAAAGATCCTTGGTTGTCTTGCCGGATTGGATGTGAACGGAATAGCTTCGCATGAACTCAAGCGAAAGTTCATCGAATGAGTCGATCGATTCTGGGGGAAGGTTGCAAAACCATCTTAACGCCGCTCCCTTCAGGCTCTGTGCGAACAACTTGCACATCATATCGTCAAGCATACCAGTTGGTATGTTTGTCGATTGCACGACGTGCTTGTACTGCCGGAGGTGGTCGTGAGGGTCTGACATTCCATCAAACCGAGGAAAAGAAACGTTACTGAACTTGAGGGTGATTGTGCTAGTGATCCGCTTTGTCAATGGCGTCTCGTGGACACCACGAGCAAGGTCATCGAAACCTGGTGTGGAGGTCGTTGCTCTATGTATTTGTGAGGAGAAGCGCTATTGCATTTGTGCTTCTAATGTCCTCATTTCTTCGGACATTATACTCCTCATCAAGTCTTCAACGTTCGCAGGCTCCTGTTGAATGAGACTTGGTGATACTGGTACGTCGGGTGTCGAACGCCGCGTTGGTGTGGTCTGTCTTCCGGTACCGTGTCCTGGTGTTGTCTGTCTCCGCTCTGTTCGCCACTCGTTTACAGCCGGAGTTTCCCCAGGTGTGAATAGGGGTTGCATTGGTGCCACAGGGCTGTAAGTAGCCCTCGACGCTCGTTGTTGAGGCATTGCTTGTTGCAAGCCTCCAGCGTTCGTCCCATGTTGATCACGGGAAGTGGATGGTTGCCAGCCCCCAGTGTTCACACCTTGGGGATGTTGTAAGGTGGCTGGGTTCCAGCGCCCAGCGCTCGCACCTGAAGAATACCCGACATACGGGTTGTAGTAGTACGAGTAAGCGGCTTGTGAGTTGATCGCCATCAACTGATTTTTGAGAACCTGGTTCTCTGCGGTGATGCTCTCCATTTGACTTCGCTGACCGTCATGTTTCTTGGTCAGTTCCTCGACCAATCGCGTCAGATGAGCGATTTGGGAGTTTGCTTCAGAGGTTGAAGCTTCTTCGTGGTTGACTGGGCTTCCCTGGGGAAGTTCTTCCTGGCGTTCATGTTCTGCTGCCATGATTACTTTGTAGATTTCCGAAGTAAGACGTCCAAGAGCCCCACGGTGAGCGCTAAACTGTAGATGTCGGTTTTCTACAGTCAAAATTTAACAGAAAAGTTAATACAGAAAATATGATAATCGATTGATTGGGCCCTTGGACATCGTAATGAAATTTAGCAAAGCAATGTAAGAACAGAATTTCATGTCAGAAAATGAAAGTAAAGGAAGACAGAAATTAAATTGACACCAAGAAGTATAGAGGTTCGCCCAAATAAGTGCTACGTCCTCTGTCAGTGAGTAATTTCACTATATATGAATGTTTATGAGTACAATGAAGGCTTGAGAATTCTCTCAATGGTTTCTGAAAAGATTTCTGCAGAGTGAGAGTATGTTCTCTGGGAAATGTCAGAAGAGAGACAGAGATTCAGAATTCGAATCAGTCCACTTTCCCGTAGGGGGGTCTTCCTCTATTTATAGAGGAAGATGGGCCTGAGCCCGTAACTGCTCATGGCAGTTCAGATATTGTCATCTGGGACACGTGTAAGCATGCTATTGGAGATTTTGAACAGACGGTTACCAGGGTAAACCTTAATCTCGGACAATGGGCTTGGCGGTTATTGATGTAATATCGTTGTTGATATTGAGTTCGACGATTATAGGAGAGATGTCTTAATCTGTCGAACGAGCGACGAACGATGATTAGGACACAAGCCTGATATTGTGATCCATCGTTCGTAGATTATATAGAGATCGCGTTTGATCTGTTAGTTCGACGTTCGAGTATGAACGAGCGTTATATTGTAATGAATTAGAATCGTCAACTGGGTCCGGCCCATGTTAAACGAGCGATCATCATTCGAGCTTGAACGGAATGGATTGGGTCTGGCCCAATTATGTGATCGATTGTTGCCCATGATAAGGCAATGTTATAAGTTGGGTCCGGCCCAAAAGTAATACGTTCGTCGTTCGTTAGACAAACTGTTAGAAGCTAACGTCGTAAAGGGAAGACGAAGTCTAACCCCAACAGTATGCTAGATGAATAGAGGAAGAGGAACAACAATAGGGTATTTGTGAAGTCATAAAAAATGGAGAGGGAAAGGTGAGAGCACGACGAGTTTTGCATTTTTTGTTTTATTGTAAAACATAAATCCCAGTAATTTAAGGATTTCCTAAATTTGAAGATCATAAACACTGCCTACAAATTAGGAAGTGATGGGATTTTTCCTCTCCCACCAATTCTAAGTAAGGGGAAATTTTGTCAATATATACATAAACAATTATAAGTTTTGTTTATTATTGCAAATAAGTTGATTTGTAGATATATTTTAAGAGTAGGGCTCCAAATTAGCCATATATTTAAATAGTCCTTTCAAATCATAGCAAATTTGAAACTATTGTTATTAAATAGCATAAATAAATTAAATAGTAAGCGAAAAAACCCTAAATACCTTGAATATGTCTCTATCCTCTTGAATCTCTATCCTCTTGGGTCTCTCCTCTTGAGTTTACCGTCATTCTGGATTGCCGTTATCGTCATCACCAGTGCTGGCAAACTTTGTGATTAGAATCATGCACATAGTTGGCGGAGGTCCGTCGGAATCATGGCCGTGGTTGATTCCGGCGAGGTCAAACTCAAGAATGGTGAGGCCCCTTGGCATCACGATGGTGGGATCGCAACCGCAATTAATCGTTATCCATCCCTGCGATCTCAAAATTGCAAACCGTCCCCATGAGACTTGGTTTCGAAATCATCATCTTCTCTGGTGGCGACCAGCTATGTGGTGGCATTAGGGGTTAGGAATTTGGGGCCAATTTTAGGATTATTAGTAATTTAGGGCTGGTTTTGAAAAAGAGGAAAATTTTAATAACTTAATGATAAAAAGTTGTTAATAATAATACTTAAAATAATAGGGTAGATAATAATATTTACTAAAATCCCTTGAAAGAAATAATATTTACTAAATATTAATATTTTTTAACTTGCAACATCACTTTTTTTAAGAAGTTGCTCTCTTTGCTCTATAATCTGTATGTACTAATTATAGGAGCTATATCTTATCAATCATATGAGAAGTCAATTTGTAGTTGGCTGGCCAGAGTTTGACAATTCTCCATGTCTTATTAGGATATCCAGAGCACTATCTACTTCATTTCCTGAATGGCATCTTTCCTTTTATTGGAAAATTTTGATCTTTACAATTTGACATAACCAAGGTAATGTTAATTCTGTTTTTGTTCTCGCTATAGTGATATGTACTTGTATCTGCAGACTTGGTTCTTCGATGTGAGTTCGGTAGATGTTTAAGTATTTATTATATTAATAAAAGATTGGTATGACAAGCCTCTTGGTAAGGAAAAGGAAACTCATGTCCTCTTGAAATTTGATTAAGAGGAAAAGGAAACTTATTATATTAATAAAAGATTTATTATATTCCTTGGTTATCTTGAAATTTGATTAAAGATTTGTTTCTTGTTACAAAAGCCATTCTATTTATCGATTACTGGTAACTAGTTTGCAAAGTTTCATAATGGAGACTTTGCAGCACATTTGCTTGTATAGCTTGCTTGACAGATCCTTTAAGTTTCACGATGCAAGTACTGTAAGCTTAATTGTGTTACTGCTGACCTATTATCAATGTTTAAAATTGCACAATTACGTGTTAAGGCATTTTCTGTTTGCTAGTTAAGATATAATTCTTAATGCCTTTTGAGACGTAAACCGCAATATAAAACCATAAAATAAGTCGAAAAAATATAAAATATCAAGTAATAAGTAGAAATCATAACATAACATCATAAAGAGTCTAAAATAAACTAGTTCTTCAAGTTTGAAAAGCAACAAGTCTAAAAAAAAAAAACAAGTTCAACAACAAGGAATTTAAAAGAAAGAGAACATAAAAAACAGTGCTTTAAACAACACAAAATTCAAAAATGGCGTAAAATAATTATTACACAATACTTTATTGTCAAATGTCGTAGAAAAGACAATTTTACGACATTTAAAAGATCAATGTCTGTCAAATTTGGTATAGAGAGTGAGAGGCTGTCTCTGTCTCTCATACTAGGGTCCCTTTGCATATAGGACTTTCACCACTACATCGACCAAGACGATCGGAGCATGCCAGTTTGAAGTTACCAGTGTCTTGGTCTGACAAACGCATGGATGCCGAGGCTGATTGGCAGTTCGTTGACTTCAGCGAGATCTTGCTGATCTGATGGTTGGTGCAGCGATTTTTTACTTCCAATCAAGCATGATCGTTTTCCTTTGAGTTGCAACAGATGCTCTGCATGGGGCAAGAATTTTGCAGTCAGTGTTGTTTTGAATTCGTGTTTTGCTTTTACATTTTTGTTTTAGTTTTGTAATAAAGGAGGTAGTTTCTCAACCTCTGGTATGTTTTTTTGTGTGTGTTCCGCTTGAGTTGTTCTTCGGCGGTATCTGTTTATTGGTTTTCTTAGTATTATGGCTAGGTAGAGTTTGTTACAGTCGCAGTGTTGTGAGTGACTATATCTTAATTGATCAGAGTAATATTCCATCGATTGTAGACACTTTTTTAAATGGAACGTTATATGCTCGATTATAAGATTGCCGAGAAATTTGATGAATTTTCCTGTTAGAGGCTCTCGGCTTATGTACTCTTCACTGAGCTTTGTTATATTTTACTGATGGAATTGTTTTTAGTCGAGGTTTATGTATCTTGTACCACATGATTCTTTCGTCTTTGATATTAGTGTTTGTATAGCATTTTTGTTTGAATTATAATTCTTTTTTTTTTTTTAAGTTTAAAAGGATAGTCACAAAAGACTTTTAATCCCCATGTCATTTAAAAAAAATTTTTAAGGCTGGAGCACTCAGTTTCTTTAATTTTTTTAACTTAATTTATTTAATTAGTTGCATTATTACTCGGTCTAAATTTCCCAGCCGCCGAATCTTTTTTTTTTTTTTTTCCATTATTCTTTTCTGTATTACTTTCAAAGTCAAGTCGACGCAATTGATCACAATTAACAAATAGCAAAGTCGAATTCATTGACTTCTAATTGTTTTCTTATGGTACCTAACCAATCAAATCTGGCGAGCTTACATTGCTTACATATTGGTTTAGGACTTTCTAAACTTTCCTTCCTGTATATATAGAAGTTACTCATGAACATATACAAAATAATATCCTAATAAGCAACATAAAGAAAAGGAATAATAATGGGAGTCTCCTCTGCCATTCGTTTTATTCTGCTTATTGCGTTCCTTATTCTTGCCAATATTTTTTCCGTCCAGCATAGTATCGTCCACGCAGGTGAGTAGAATTTGCATAATTTCATCCATATTGCTTTGATCTGAATTTATGCTTGCAAATCTTTTAATCTACTGCACACACACACACACACACACACACACACACAAACACACACACACACACACACACATATATATATATATATATACATTTATCTTTTAACTAAATGTTCGGTGTTTGCTTGAGACTTCAGATCATCAGATGGCCAGAAGATTGGGAAGAGCGCCCGTCTCAAGTAATCCCCCTTCTCCGAATAAAGCAACACCCCCTGGAGCCGGACACTAACTCATAGTTGATCAAGTTGTTATAAAATGTCTACATTTACAACATACGTTTGGATGTTCCCTTCATTTATTGTATATATTCAAATATAATGTGTGCTTGGGTTGTTTATATTTGAATATTTATTCTAATGTATATTAGAGAGAAAGAGACAAACAGACAGATAGAGAGAGAATGTGATGTGATTCGTTAAAATAGATTAAAAAAAAAGTGAATGGATGAATAATAAAATGAGTTAGTGTGCTGTTTAAATTATATATTTATATTGAAATAAAATAATTGATGTAATCAAACACCTATTATATTACACAAAAATATAATATACAACGAATGATGTTTTCAAACGCTTCATTAGATTTTGAAGATTTGTAGCCTTTGGTCGTGTCTATGGCACTTTTGTGCTTTATGTTTTTTTGCCTTTTGCCATAAGGTTTTTCCACCTTTTTCAACTTGCCTTTTATGATGGAGAACAATACAATTTGTCTTTTCAACATCTTCACATCTTTCATGATCTTACATAGTAACAGAAGTAGAAGGGGGCACAAAAAAAAAAAAAAAAAAAGACGAGAAAGAAAAAATCAATCAAATTCTCTTTTAAAATAAGAGAAGAATAATAAGTTAAATTCGAGAAGAAAATGAAAGACTAAAAAATAGTTCCCAAGCTTATATTTTTCAATCATAACTTTTGAACTATTATTGTACAAAATTAATAAAAGAACCCAAAGATAAAAATACTTGTCGACAAACACACAAAAAAAAAAAAAAAAAAAAAAAAGGAAAAGGAATGATATCCTCTATTTTGATTACAATATGAATAGATCACTACTGCAAAATTATAAATTATGATATAGCTCTTAAGAGTTAATATGATTTTATTTCTGGTGTGCGCCTTTGCATCATTTCTTTGTTGACCACACTTATAAACACTAGATTAGGTAACTTGTATCTTTCTTTATTGAGGAAATTATCTCATCTGTTTTCTGTCAAAAGATGTAGCGCTCATAAAACAAAACCCAATCATATAAAACTCATCAGCAAAAAACAAAACCGAATCATATAAATTATGCATTCTCTACCTGTAATTTACTCTTCAATTTTTGATAAATAAAATTTATTAAGATGGATCTATTGACACTTCACACTTTACTTCTATTTTCTAAAACCACCTAATAAATTAATTTTAGAATTTAAAAATTACTTGTTTCACCCGTTTAATTTTTTCAAAAAGCCCATATAATTAAATTATTTGGGGTACTTTAGATAAATGCCACAAAATTATGCCTTGGATTGATTTTTACTACACCGGAAAAAATTCTTGCAAGAAATGCTATAGATGACATCATAAATATTTATTTATCTAATTATTTTAAAATACCAATTGTAATTATATTAATTGGTATCCCTAATGTAACCACCTAGGTTACCAATTAGTTACCGACTGATTACTAGTTGGTTATCGGCTGCTAGAGGTGGTTATTGGTAACCGATTGGTTACCGACTGCTGGAGATTACCGACTATCGGCGAGTAACCAATTGGTTACTAGTTACAAATTGGTTATTGACCGCCGATAGGTTTCCGTTTGGTAACCACCACTATCGATGGGTAACCAGTTGGTTACCAAAGGGTAACGGGTTAGTTTCCGACTACCAGCAAGTAACCAGTTGATTACCAACCTGAAACTTCCAAGTTCGCCAAATTTTCAGAGTTTCGTTATTGGAATGCTTAATAAAAACAACAGATTGTTTCATTAAAACACTTAAAAGTTAAACCAAAACACCAGATTTTGTCACAAACCACAAGAAAATAACAAATCCACAATCCTCACATAACCGAAGAAATATTTCACAAAAATACATGCCAATTTAATAAATAATTATTGAAATGACAAGAATTAATCAACAGCATCAATAGAAAAATTAGAAAAAAAAATTAAAAAGCTAAAAAAATAAAAGTTCACAATGAATATTTATGAATTTGCAGCGGTTGCAACCATCGGAACGGGTTGTCGCCGTTGGCTTCGACGCCATCTTTCTCACCAAGAAGCTACAAAACTCTGTATCTTTTGAAGCAGCATTACGAGATCAAACCATTGAACTAAGCTCCATAAAAGCAAACTTCCGAGATTCAAATAATCATCCAGAATTTATAGCATTAGTGGCTTATTCAGTTACTTGTTTCGCAATATTCATATAAATCAAAAGGGTGGAAACATGAACTTAACTCACCATCTGTTTAGGTGCGAGGAGATCCGGCGACGCGAGGGCAGATATGAGAGAGTACAGACTGGAAGCGAAGTTGTCGGCGGAGCTTGCGCTAGTGAATCGGAGTTGGTGCAGGTAGATCAGGCGTCGAGAGAGTTTGGAGGGAAGCAAAATTAACGTTAATTAAATTTGTAGGGATTTTTTTTTTGTTTCCCTAGAAAAATATTATTTTGATTTATAGTTATGTGGTGTATGATTTTTAATTATTTTACAAAAAAGAATTTTTCTATTTAGAAGTATGTGGAGATATGAGTATTCTTAATGGGATATTTATGGTAATTTGTTTGTAAGGTAAAATATATTATTTTATGGGGCTATTTATCAATAGGGAAAGCACCTGAATGATACAATTTTAAAGATCATTGCATGACAAAAAATGTTGTTTGATACATATAGATCATGGTATAACATATCTGAAGTCTTCATATGAGTTTTATGATAGGAGGGAAACACAGAACATCCGACATAAAGCCGATTACAGATGTCCTATGATGGCTTCCACAAGCCCTTTTTAAGATTATTTTATAAGAATAAGTGGATTAAATTTTTAAGCGTGTGGACTTGTTTACCCAAGGTGAAATAATGTTATTCTACTCAGTTAACCCATTTTCTAGAATTTGTTTAGGTTAAAGACAAACTGAAAATGACCATATAAAACCGCACTTAATTAGGCCCCTCTTTCTCTTTTAGAATACAAAAATTCTACTACAAGGGGTTAAGTGAAACTAATTCAGAATTTAATGGGTTTAAATGAAAATTTTTTAAATTCAAGAGATAAAGTGAAAATGAAACTAAGATTAAATTTAGTGACATAAATGAGAACATTCACTTTTATTTTTTTTCTTCTAGCCACGGACAAAAGTGAAGAAATAGTGCTTTCTAAAAGAGGTCTTAAGAAATTAGAAAGGAAAAAAAAAAAAAAAAAAGAGGAGCAAGAGCAAGAAAATTAACCATCCCAAATGTAGAATAGAATATGTGTCATTTGAGATTTCAGAAAGTTACCAAGAGGTAGGGCATTGAGAGGTTCTCCGGAATTCCTTGTATGGAGGACTACTCTTGTGCTGAAGTTCTTATGCTGACCATAGAATTCCTTGTATGTAGGTTCTACGGTATTAGCATTGTATTGAAAATGCTCTAAGGTTTCTCTACTTATTTTGTCCAACAATATGCAATTTTCTTTTTTGTTTTGACCACATATTTTTACAACTTTTACATTTTAGCCCCTACAGGGCATTCCATTGTTTCTATTATTAAACCTCGTGGTCTATCACTTATTTAGTCCTGATAAAATAGTGTATTTTGCCTTAAACTCTCGTTTGTAGTTTCATTTTGAAATTTACAGTTTGGCCCCCAAAAGTCATATTTTGACACTTAAGTCACTCTTAGGTTTCTGGTCCATTTTTCATCCATTCATTAAAAAATTTGATACATGATAGCTTTTACAGTGTTAACCTTGACTGGCAAATTGCGGCCCTAAATTCAGCCAGTAGTTACCTCATTCTTTTGATTTTATCCTTTTTTTTTTTTTTTAAGTTGGGGTGGATAGATTTGAATTATTTATCTTTTAATAAAGTCAGATTTAAAATTATCAGATTCATAAAATCCATAATCATTCTTTACGTTTTTGTTTGATATTTTTCCTACCATAACCTCAAAGTTTAACCTTTCCTTAAAAATATTACTACTTTCTTTAAAAAGTTTTCACCTTTAAGTATGCTATTCATAAATCAACACTATACCAACAATATCATCATCTTTTGCATACCACAATCACTTAGCAAGCACAGATAACCATGATTCCAAAAATCCACATAATCAAGTCCATTTTTCTTCAAATCAAAGCTAATGGAAGTTTTGTTGCCTAGCTCTCCCAAAACTTGTTTGCCCCTTCATCCTCTTTGGAAACACCCTTTTAGACCTTTTGATTTCACTGAAAGAAAATGATGTTAAAACTTAGGCGAAAAAACAAAGAAATGCTTTTAATTATGGATGAAGTTTCATATATGGAAGATAAAATTTCGAACGATATATAAATTATAGATTGCAACCAGAAATTAGTATAACACTTAATTCGACAAGGTTGTGGCGTTATCTATTTTCAATATAATGAAACAATTGTAGCACAATTATAGTAGTTTTGAGTATGATTGCTTTTGTTTTTATATACAAATAACGAGAGAGATAACTAGTATCAAAGAAAGAAAAAACAACCCAACAAAGTTATCCCCTAATCTGCACTATGCGTAGCAGTAAACCTCAGTTAAAAAGAAAAAAAAATATAAGAATGTGGATGGTAACAAATCCACCGAAAGGAAATGAAGCTCAGAGTAAAAACCTAAAAACCTAAAAAGGTAAAAACATATAGCATTTGGGTGATCTTCTCTCTAAATGAAAGATTAATCGGGTGTTTGGGGTGTGGGTTTCAACATAAAAAATTCAATCTCAATAGTTGAATGCGTTGCGATACAATTCAAATCATCCATTTCAATGGTCTACAGTGCTTTGAATCACTTTTTACTGTGGGAAATGAAGCTCAAAGCGAGAACCTAAAAAGGAAAAAACATATAGCATTTGGGTGATCTTCTCTCTAAATTAAAGATTAATGGGGTGTTTGGGGTGTGGGTTTCAACATAAAAATTTCAATCTCTTGCATTTGGCATTGCCATTCAATTCTAATAATCCATCTCAATGGTCTACAGTGCTTTGAATCACTTTTTACTGTTGCATTTCCCTTCCCCATGTAATTTTCGTTTTCTAAATAAAAATCAATTTTTTTTATTAATGATAAAAAGTTATCAATTTCTTTAAATAAAATAATCAATTTCAACACATATTCTAATAAGGTAACAATTTAAATTATCGAACCAAATGCACCATTCAAATCAAAATTTTTAACTCAAATCTTCCATCCAAATGCACATTTAACTCAAGTTCTCAACTCAACGGCAGTCGGGAAAAAGAAGGTAGGTTGGTATAGAGCAAAGCCATGGTTTTGGAGCGCCCTTTTTGCTACAAAAGCACTGCCCACATTGATGTTTGTCAGACCACGGATCTCTTACGGGTATTTTTCGAACCAAGCTTAGGCTTTGTTGGCTTCTTTACAAAAACAATTAATTCCTAAATCAGGTGCCTCTGCGCAGGGTCATCCATTAAATCATAAGAGAAGTAGTCCAACTTCGGTAGAGTCCAAACCCCTTTCCCTCCATTTGGACAGTGAATTCTCCTTCCGTTTTGCTATCGGTGGAGGTTGTACATGGGTAGCCTGAGGACCAATTCTGATTGACGAATGCTTTCTTGTTGCTCCCCTTATTATATAAGCGTGGTATTCTGGATAGCGATCACTTGTAGGAATGACACAATGCTAATCCCTGTTTTGCACGTCCAAGGAAGCATTATTTTTTAATCTCATTATGAAGTGAAGTGAAAAATTAAACTTTCTTTAAAATGAAAAAGTTTCGTGATGCCGTAACAGAATCAGTTACAAGGCTCACAATTATTACACAAAAACTAATCACTCTAACTATCTCTTAATTATCTCTAATACATTTTGACAAATAATAGGAAAGGGGTATATATATATATATATATGTATGTATATTATACGCACCTGCAGCATTGGCCAAATGATTCTGCGTTTCAAAAATGTTGGCTAAAAACAGCACTATCAGCATTATTAAACGAATGACTGATGAAAACTTCATGACTCCTTTGGCGCTGCTCGATTAATAATCTTACCTAATCTCTCTCTGGTTTCCTCTTAAATATATAGATATATATGAGTGTGTGTGTGTGTGTGTGTGTGTATGTATATACATTTCTCCTTATGTTCACCAGATTTACCATACGTATTCAAGTACGAAAACGCGTACATGGTTAGGTAAATACAGTGCCATTTGATGATTATGCCTGAAAATTGGGATTTAGACCATAGGATTGGGCACGTTTTTGTTCAAATTATAAGCCAAAAAGTCCACTGTCAAAGCAACAAACTAGACTACGGCTTTGCATTAATGCTTATGGAAATTTTGCAACGACTCCGTCCTTACACACTTTTACAAACTCATAAATCATAGAAACAAATAAATAAAAATAAATAATCCAAGGTGAAGTTGACGTGTCTCTTTAATATATATACTAATGTGTGGATACGTGCCAATATGTGGTCTTATCATATGATAATTAATAATGTAGAACTTATAGATTAGTCATCGTATTCTTTTTAATAATTATGTGTAAGAAGGAAAAAAGATTGAATATAAAATGTAAAACTAGTGAAATTTAACTTAATCCATTTCTTAATTTCATCATTATTAATGTTTTATTTATTGAAATTTGTATCACAATATTGTTGAGAATATTATTGCAATGAGATAATTATAAAATGTCCTTATAATAATCACTTCGAAAAAATAATTGTGATGGTATTTTTGCAATGGGATAAGTTGTAACGCCCCGACTTCCCACGCCGGGTCGTCACCTTACTTACATACTGAACTTAAACTTGCGGAAAATTTGGGAGAAATATTTTTTTTTTCTTTTAAACTTTATTTTAAAACTTTCAACTTGAACTTCATCCTCAAACTCATACTTACTGATAGGTACTTACTCGAGTACTAAACTTTCAAACCCTCCTTGAAGGCCATCGAAATCAAATTGTAGACCAAACCCGACTTAATGCGGATTGGTACCACAAGAGGCAACTTGCTTGCCATACATACATAAACTTTGTCATTCATACTTAAAACATCATGAAAATATGAAAACCCTTTTTCATTACAAAATATTTTATAGAGTATATTTTTTTTTCAAAATCCGTGGCAGTGTCCATCCCACATTTCACAGTCCGCAGCACCAGCCTTCCACAGTATTGCATCAGAGATTGCTGGCAGGTTGCTTACCTACAGCATAGACATAAGACGTGAGCTTTCGCTCAGCAAGTACAACTGTTACATCCGCGACGCAAAACACATATCATTATGCATGAACCAATTATGACCTCTTATGAATCAAATATGGATTCATAACTTAGCTTAGTTCTATTCCTTTACTTATCATGTGTGCTCGTACCGTGGTACATAGCCAAGGAATGGTTGAAGGCGGCAGTCCGTTTTAACTCAAACCATGAAACACAAAGTTTAACATGGAGTAGTTTAGGTAGCCATCCAATCCAACTCAAACCATGAACTATACCATTTAAACCCGCATTTGTGACAAGTCGGTACGACACAACATCTTACTTGTCTTGTTCTTACCAGGTGGTTTAACATTAGTGAACATGCTTCATGATGTCACAATATTACAACATATAACATAACATAACCTCATTCATAACATACCATGACATGCCATACATACCATAACATATCATACCATAATATCACATGACATAACATACCATAACATTACACGCCATAACATATCATCACATTAGGCAAGTAACAACAAAGGGCCTATGCTGTAGGCGGAGTTGTACTTACCTCTCTTGCTATGTCCTGCGTAGTGCTGCTCCTTCTCTGAGTACAGCTGCAGGTTCCCTCCTGCTTGTTGAAGGACATAGGTGAGGTTCTAATTAGCATTGTGGAATGTTGGTGATCTAACCAACATGCCTACATAATCCTAGTTGTATGTCCCCGATACTAGATGTCTTACTGGGTTACAAATAGTAACCTTATGTGCTAAATCATCATATATACCATTAGGGTTAGGTTACCTTCCCAACCTTGGGCTTTATCCTTGTCCATAAACCATTGGTTTACTTCAATTAACCCTATATCTTAGCCCAATTTATTAATCTTGGTATCCTTTAGGGTTATCTTGACTAACCCTTAAGGTTAATTGTAGTCAAACTCTTAGTCAACCAAAGTCAACTTTTGGTCAACTAAGGTCAACCCTATATGTGTAACGCCCCGACTTCCCACGCCGGGTCGTCATCTTACTTACATACTGAACTTAAACTTGCGGAAAATTTGGGAGAAATTTTTTTTTTCTTTTAATCTTTATTTTAAAACTTTCAACTTGAACTTCATCCTCAAACTCATACTTACTGATAGGTACTTACTCGAGTACCTGTAATAACCCGAAAATTTTGATGACTTGTGATTTCCTTAGATACAAAGAGAATCTAAGTCTGAACCATGTATGTAGATATGAAGCTTATGATCAGAGTTGAATATCAGTATATATTTGAGTTCTCGGTTAATTAGCTACGAGACTCAGAAATAGTTTGCTTAATCAAGCATGAGGCCTTTTGAGAAAATGGCATAATAGGAATTTATGATTTTTATTTCGGTCAAAGTTTGACCATGTTGACCTTAGGTTTGACTAAGACGGTATTGCAGGATAATCAACAGTATGGAAATTATACTGTGGAAAACCGTCATTACGGATGAAGAAGTAAGAATAAGGTATGAGATTGCTCTAGAATAATCAGGAACAATATTTAGAGTAATAAGGACTAAATAGTTTCAAGTCCTAAGAAAATCCTTTACGCAGTCCAATTTTATGCAGATGAATTCTGGACTGCAGTCCAGTATGACAATACTGTTTTTAGTGAAAAATAGTATTGATATTATCTGAGTTAGTAAGGAAATGGACTGCATTTTTATTTAGGGATTTTTGGGAATTAAGTGGACCATTATGTATGGAATTGAAGCCAAGTGGCTCCACCTTAGTCGCCACCTAACAGGGGCTAAAATGTAAATATTTTGTCCTTAGGGGCTAAAGTGTAATTTTTGGAAAATATGATGTAAGCATGAGGTAAGCATGATGATGTCATCAAAGTGATGTAAGCAAATGATGTCATCAAGATGATATAAGCATAGGTTGCTTGGTGAACAATGCAAACAAAGCTTGTTGAACAAGCCAATTTTTGGTTCACAACCAATGGCTTGGCCGGCCATTCCATGAATAAGGAAGGGAAATTATGTAATGATGATGTAAGCAAGTGATGTCATCATGGTGATGTCATAAGATGAGGTAAGCAAGAGTTACTTGGTGACTAAGTAAACTTGGTGAACAAGCAAGCTTGTTGGACAAGCTATCTTTGGTTCACCTTCCCTTGCATGGCCGGCCACCTTAAGGAGCAAAGAGCAAATATTTTTGGTTCATTAAAGACTCTTAAACAAATTCAAGAAGAATTTTGGAGCTAAAAATAATTATGGGAAATTGGAAATTTCCACTATAAATAGGGAAAGTTAGAGAACTTTCCAAACTTTAGTTTCATTCCAAGTCTTTCTTTTCTCCTCTCCCTTCCATTAAAACCGAACCCCAAGTGAGAGAGAACACCATGTGGTGGTCGGATTTCTTGAGAAGAAAGAAAGAAGAAGAAAAATTTTGGAAACCCACCAATCAAGGAGTTAAGGTAATTGTAATTTTCCTAAACCCCTTTAGTTCTTCAATTAGGTTTTGATTCAAGTTTTTGTGTATTTTCTTATGGGTATGGCCGAAATATTGGAACCCTACCAAGCTAAGGGTGACTGAAAATTTGGAACTCCATCTAGCCATGAGAGGCCGGCTGTTGAAGGAGGAAAAAAGGAGGAAGAAAGGCCAAGCCAAATTCTTGACCTAAAGTGAGGTATAAATCCCTTAAACCCTAAGTTTTCATTTAAATTTCATTTGGGAAATTTAAATGTATTTCAAGCATGGTTTGTATCAGCATAAGCTCACTTTTAATTGCTGCCCTAGTTAGAAATTTTAGGGTTTGTGCTTGATTAATTAGGGTTTTGGTTTGGTAGTTTAATTATTGCATGTTAAGTGTTTGATATGTTGATTAGGGTTTATATGTTTGATGTATGATGCCAATTTTGAGTTGCATGGGCGCGTTCGAGTAGCATGATTGTTCATGTGGGATGTTAGAAAACGCTGCATGTATGCTATCTAGGCTCCCGCGTGTTCGGTTGAGTTAGATTTGCGACAATAGGATGTAAAACGAATTTAAGAATGAAAACTGCCAGTTCGGGTACAAACTGGCCAGTTTCGGGAAAAGTGAAATTTGAGGCCTTTAGAGGTTGAATTAGAGGAAACTTAAAACATAAAAGTTGTTCAAAAGGGTTTTTCCTAGTGGACAACGCGGACAGTTTTCCAAGATAAGGCTCCAAAGGCCTTCGTTTTTACGACAACCCGAGACTAAGAATTCCTGGGCGAGTCAGATTTGTGCTCTCGGTCTGGGGACTTCAACAAGGAAAATGACTAAGTTAAATGCAGAACTGGGTTTTTCTCAAAACATGAAAGTTGTTCAGAAGGGTTTTTCCTAGGGGGCAACGCAGACCGTTCCCCAAATTGAGGCTCCAATGGCCTCTGTTTTTACAGAAAACCGAGACTGGTCTGCCCAGACCTAGTTTACACGACCAGCCAGTTTCAAACAAAAACTGACAAAAATACAAGCAGAACTAGATTTTTTGTAAAACACGAAAGTTTTAGGATTTTTCGAGATCTAAAACTTTCGTGAAGACAACTTATTCAAATTCAATTCATATTTTTAAACTGACACAGATTTCTAAAAATTGTGCAGGAAACAGGAAATTCCTGCACAGGATTTTCTAAAACAATGCAGAAAAACTGCATTTTCATACAACACCAATGTTTGGACTGTGGAGACTGTTCCAATGACAGTTTTCAGTATTCAATGATTTTTATGAGGCTTTATCTTAAGAACCCTGAATTTTTATAAGGTTTTAAGCTTAATTCACCAAATTTTTCCAAGATAAGGAAAAAGGGATTTTTAAGCCAAAATTTAGTAACATAACGACAGCGGGTGGTAACCGGGAAGGATACCCGAGTTACTGGGCCAAGCCCAAAGCCCAAGTTTGACCCATAGAGGGTTGACCATAGCTGACCAAAATGTTGACTTTGGTTGACCAAGTTTGATCAAGGTTATCACACCAAAGGTTACTTATTATAACCAAATAAGATATTTTATAAGGGACATATAACTAGAATGTTAGATAGGTCACCAACATTTTATAGGATCCTTATCCTATATTCTTCTTTTAATAGCAGGAAGTAACCTGCAGTTGCAACCTGAGCCGGAGCAACGAAACCCAAGATTTAGTATACGAGGTAAGTACAAACCTCACCTACAGTATGGAAAATAGTAAACTATTTTCCAATATATGATATGTTTCATGTGTGTTATGTTATGTTAGGATATGTCATGCTATGCTATGTTATGCCATGCTATGTTATGCGAAGTCATGTTATGATATGTGATGCCATGCGATGATATGTAAGATATGCTATGCTATGTTATGCCATGTATAGGAATGTCATGGTTTTAAAAATGTCATGTTTTCAAGAATGCTATGTTAGTTGTTATGGCAAGTGTTAAGTATGATATGACATAGTGACATCATGAAGCATGTTCACTAATGTTAAATCACATGGTAAGAAAATACAAACAAGGTGTCGTACCACCCTCCCGTGATTGTGGAGGGTACATGTTCAAGACAAGTTATGATTATTAACCTCTCGTTGATGCGTGAGGGTCAAGTTTATGATTCCCAGAACTGTTAGGGCCTTGCAAACCCTAACTTTGTCTGGAGGCTGCGCGCTTTTGGTACGAACACCATGGGCCCACAGATTAAGACAAGATAATAAGTTCAAGATTAAGTCCATAATGAAGCATAAGACATACAAATGAATCATAAATGGATCATGCATAAATTACACGATGATTGACATGTTTTTTTTAAGAGGTTTAAAATGTTTTGTGAGATTATGTTTGTACTTGCTGGGCGAAAGCTCATCAGATATTCCATACTGTAGGTAAAAGTAAGATGCCTGCAGCTTTACTTGGTGGGCCATGGAGACGATGGGGCGAGTGAAGGGCGGTATGGGATACCACTACGCAAGATTTTCCGCAAATATTTTAAGTATGAAGTTGTATATGTATGATTAAGAATATGTACCATTTTATGTTTCCAAGGTCCGGTTTAAAAGGTTATGGTGATCTTATAATCGGCATAACAAGTAATGGGTAGGCATGATGAAGTTTACCCACATGGACAAGTTTATTTATTTATGTGATGTTTCAAGTTGTTATGTGAGAAAAAAAAAATTACTCTAAAATTTTCAGTAAGTTAAGTAAGTAAAGTAACGGCCCACGTCTACGTAGTCGGCCCTACGTGGGAAGTCGGGGCGTTACAGTACCAAACTTTCAAACCCTCCTTGAAGGCCATCGAAATCAAATTGTAGACCAAACCCGACTTAATGCGGATTGGTACCACAAGAGGTAACTTGCTTGCCATACATACATAAACTTTGTCATTCATACTTAAAAGATCATGAAAATATGAAAACCCTTTTTCATTACAACATATTTTATAGAGTATATTTTTTTTAAAATCCGTGGCAGTGTCCATCCCACATTTCACAGTCCGCAGCACCAGCCTTCCACAGTATTGCATCAGAGATTGCTGGCAGGTTGCTTACCTACAGCATAGACGTAAGACGTGAGCTTTCGCTCAGCAACTACAACTGTTACATCCGCGACGCAAAACACATATCATTATGCATGAACCAATTATGACCTCTTATGAATCAAATATGGATTCATAACTTAGCTTAGTTCTATTCCTTTACTTATCATGTGTGCTCGTACCGTGGTACATAGCCAAGGAATGGTTGAAGGCGGCAGTCCGTTTTAACTCAAACCATGAAACACAAAGTTTAACATGGAGTAGTTTAGGTAGCCATCCAATCCAACTCAAACCATGAACCATACCATTTAAACCCGCCTTTGTGGCAAGTCGGTACGATACAACATCTTACTTGTCTTGTACTTACCAGGTGGTTTAACATTAGTGAACATGCTTCATGATGTCACAATATTACAACATATAACATAACATAACCTCATTCATAACATACCATGACATGCCATACATACCATAACATATCATACCATAATATCACATGACATAACATACCATAACATTACACGCCATAACATATCATCACATGCCATAACATACCATCACATTAGGCAAGTAACAACAAAGGGCCTATGCTGTAGGCGGAGTTGTACTTACCTCTCTTGCTATGTCCTGCGTAGTGCTGCTCCTTCTCTGAGTACAGCTGCAGGTTCCCTCCTGCTTGTTGAAGGACATAGGTGAGGTTCTAATTAGTATTGTGGAATGTTGGTGATCTAACCAACATGCCTACATAATCCTAGTTGTATGTCCCTGATACTAGATGTCTTACTGGGTTACAAATAGTAACCCTATTATTTTAAAAACAACCCAATATGGATTAATATTTAAGAGGTTACGTTGGATACCCTCATGTGCTAAACCTTTATACATACCGTTAGGGTTAGGTTACCTTCCTAACCTTGTTACCTCAATTACCCTATATCTTAGCCCAATTTATTAATCTTGGTATCCTTTAGGGTTATCTTGACTAACCCTTAAGGTTAACTGTAGTCAAACTTTTGGTCAACCAAAGTCAACTTTTGGTCAACTAAGGTTAACCCTATATGGGTCAAACTTAAGCTTTAGGCCTTGGCCCAGTAACTCGGATATTACTTCCGGTTATTACCCATAATCATCTTGCTTACCCAATTTTAGTTTATTAAAAATTCATATTCTTGAAATAGGTCTTTGTAAAAATCATTTAGGGCTGGAAACTGCCTTTGGAACAGTTTTCCTAGTCAAAACAGTGGTTTTGGGAAAGATACAATTTTTTTCCGAACTGTTTTTAGAAAATCCTGTCCAGGAATTTCCTGTTCCCTGCACAATCTTTATAAAACCATGTCATTTTAAAGATCCATTCCGATTTTGAAAACGTTGTCTGCACGAAAGTTCTAGCTCTCAGAAAATCCTAAAACTTTCATGTTTTGCGAGAAATCCAGTTCCGCTTGTATCCTTGTCAGTTTTCATTTGAAACTGGCTTGTCGTGTAAACTAGGTCTGGGCAGACTAGTCTCGGATTTTTATAGAAACGGAGGCCATTGGAGCCTCATTTTGAGAAACCGTCGGCATTGTCCCTAGGAAAAACTCTTCCGAACAACTTTCGTGTTTTACGTTTCACCCAGTTCGGCCTCTAAAAGCCTTAAATTTCCACTTTCCCGAAACTGGCCAGTTTGGAATCCGAATTGGCAGTTTTCGGTTGTTAAGTCCGGTTTACGTCTTATTTCGCGCAAACTACCTCAACCGCCTGCAGCGGGAGTCTAATATCAGTCATGCATTCTAATGTAAAACATACATCCATGCATAATTCAAACATTTTCATGCAAAGCAAAACCCTTGGGTGTTCTTGCACCAAACCAAGGTTTTGCAAAACATTTGATTTGCATCACCATTCATCAATCAAGCTTCTAATCTAGCATAAACATAAACATACATGACCTATAACTTCTTAGGCATATTGGGGATATATATCAAACACCTTATGTGCATGCATGAAACCCTAATAATCATGCAAGCATAATTAGCAACTCATGCACCATAACCATAATTGAGACCTTAGCACCCTAATCAAGCACAAAACTTATTGCATGGCATAAGAAAATGAGCTTATGCTCTTACATCCCAAACATGGAAATACACTTAAATTTCCCAAATTTAAGCTCAAATTAAAAAGGTTTAGGGCCAAGGGTTTACCTCTAGAGCTTGGATGTTGGTTCACAATCTTGGATTCCAACTTTTTCCTCACTCCCCCTTGGCTGCCATTGCAGCCGATTCTCCTCCCCCAAATGGGTTCCAATTTTCGGCCATTCCTCATGAAAAACAACCACATGAGTATCTAGTTTCAAGCTCAATAGAAAAACTTAAGGGTTTTAGAGATTTACCTAGATCAATCCAAGAGGTTGGCTTGATTGCTTCCAACTTTTCTCTCCCTTTTTCCTTGGCTCCACACAACCGGCCTCCCCTCCAATTGGGGTTCCAAAAATTTTGGCCAATTAAATTGAGCCTCACACACTCACACAAGGTCTGGCCATTACCAAAAATCCAGCCAACCAATTTTTTTTCTCTTCCTAGGGTCGGTTTTAGAGAGAAAATGAGTATGGGAGAATTTTGCCATAGTTTGGCTTGTTTTCCCAATTTTTCCCCTCAAAATCCGCCCCCCCTTCACCCCTACTTATAGCTGATTTTGAACTTTCAAAATTGCTAAAAAGTCCTTGAATTTGGATTTAATTACTTTTCCAAAATTACACTTTAGTCCCTGAAGCAAAAATATTTGCACTTTGACCCCTACAAGTGTTGGCCGGCCATTGCATGCCTTGGATCCCAAATTTTGCTTACCTCATCATGATGACATCATCTTGATGACATCATGTGCTTACCTCATGCTTACATCATTATATTTTCCAAAATTACACTTTTGCCCCCAAAAGATAAAATATTTACATTTTTACCCCTTAGGTGGCCGGCCATTATAGTGCTTAGGTGGCAAAGATTTCTTTTCACAATTTCCTTAAATCAAAATGATGTCATAATTCCAAAATAGGGTGACATCATCAAAAGGCCTTGTTTGGCTTTTTCCTTAAAATGCAGTCTATTTTCTTGCTAACACAGATATTTCCAATACTGTGTTCACTAATACATAGTATAATTCAGTACTGTTATACTTGACTGCAGTCCAAAATTTATCTGAGTAAAAATGGACTGTAAAAAATTTTCTTCTTATTTCTGAAAGTCATTAGGACTTTGATATCCAACTTAGTGTGCTTGATTTTTCTAGGGTGGTCTCTTAGCTTATTCCAACTATCTTGTCCAAAAAGATAATTTTCGCAGTATATTTCTCATACTGCTTATCCCATTACTGTATAGTCATACCTTTGACTTTTTGGTCAACTTTGACTTTCTTGGTCAAACTTTGACCAACATGGAATCATGAAATTTTATCACGCCATTTTCCTTAAAATGCCTTATACTAGGCTAAGTAATCCATCGTTGAGTCTCGTAGCTAATTAACCGAGAACTCAAACTTGTACCGATATTCTATTCCAAACATGATCTAGACTTAAGTTTTCCTTATTTAAAGGAAATCTAGAGTCATAAAAATTCGGGTTATTACAATATGGGTCAAACTTGAGCTTTAGGCCTTGGCCCAGTAACTCGGATATCACTTCCGGTTATTACCCGTAATCATCTTGCTTACCCAATTTGGTTAAAAATCCATTTTCCATTTCTTTGGAAACTTGGGTAAATTAACTTCAAAAATCGTTTACTTAACTCATAAAAATTCATATTCTTGAAATAGGTCTTTGTAAAAATCATTTAGGCCTGGAAACTACCTTTGGAATAGTTTCCCTAGTCAAAACAGTGGTTTTGGGGAAAGATACAATTTTTCCGAACTGTTTTTTAGAAAATCCTGTGCAGGAATTTCCTGTTCCCTGCACAGTCTTTATAAAACCATGTCAGTTTAAAGATCCATTCCGATTTTAAAAAAGTTGTCTTCACGAAAGTTCTAGCTCTCGGAAAATCCTAAAACTTTCGTGTTTTGAGAAAGTTCTGCTTGTATTCTTGTCAGTTTTAATTTGAATCTGGCTGGTCGTGTAAACTAGGTCTGGGCAGACTAGTCTCGGTTTTCTGTAAAAACGGAGGCCATTGGAGCCTCATTTTGAGAAACTGTCCGCGTTGCCCCCTAGGAAAAACCCTTCTGAACAACTCTCATGTTTTACGTTTCACCCAGTTCGGCCTCTAAAAGCCTTAAATTTCCACTTTCCCGAAACTAGCCAGTTTGGAATCCGAATTGGCAGTTTCGGTTGTTAAGTCCGGTTTACGTCCTATTTCATGGATTCTAACTCGACCGACCACTTCGGGAGCTTACACAGCAAACATGCAGCATTTCTAACGTCCCACATATTCAATCATGCTAACCCAACGTGTCCATGCAGCCCTAAACCGAATCTCCTAAACCTAGGGTTGCATGGTCTAAACTTAGTACATACCAAACCATTCATGCCATACCATTTCAATTCATACCCTAACATGCATATACATTCTCAAACACATGATTGGGGACATATAACCATAATCTAGCATGCAACCTAATATTCAATCATCATAAGCACATAAATGAACCAAACCACCCTTAAAACACCTAATCAAGCACAATAATTAAACTAAGGGCAAGAAATTAAAATTGTGAGCTTATGCTCTTACATAATCAACATGGAAATACACTTAAATTTCCAAATTAAAGCTCAATTAAAAAGCTTAGGGTTTTAGGGTTTACCACTAGGGTTTGGAAGTTGGTTCTCAAGCTTGGATTCCAACTTTTCCTCACTCTCCTTTGGCTGCCCTCACAGCCGGCCTTTGCCCTCCAAATGGGTTCCAAAATTTCAGCCACTTGATGGCTGCCTCACCAAAATCCGGCCACCAAGAAATCCGGCCACCACCTAGCTCAAATCCTTCCTCACTATTTTTTTTTTCTTTCTTTTCTTTTATCTTCCTTTTTGGCTTTGGATTTTTGAGAGAATTTTTGGCCATAGTTTGGCTGTCTTTCTCAATTTTTCAGCCCCAAAAATCTGCCCATCTCATGGGTATTTATAGGCAAAAGAGGAACTTTTAAAAATTACAATTTGACCCCTAAATTTTTGAAAAAATTGTCAAAAAGGCATGCAAGAGGTGGCCGGCCATCAACCTTGGAGAACAAGAAAGAATTTTCTAGAACAAGACACTTGTCTTTAAAGGCTTGGTTCATGGAATTATGATGTCATAAATCCAAATAAGATGATGTCATAAATCAAAAAGGTAGGTGATGTCATCCTAAGGCCTCGTTTGGCTACTTTTTGAAAAAGCAGTCCAATTTTAAGCTAACACAGATAAATCCAATACTGTATTCACTAATACACAGTATAATTTAGTACTGTTTTGCTTGACTGCAGTCCAAAATTTATCTGCATAAAAATGGACTGTAAAAATTTTCCTTCTTATTTCTGAAAGTCATTAGGACTTTGATATCCAACTTAGTGTGCTTGATTTTTCTAGGGTGGTGTCATAGCTTATTCTTGTTATTTTGTCCAAAAAGACAATTTTAACAGTATATTTCTCATACTGTTTATCCTATTACTGTACAGTCATACCTTTGACTGTTCTTGGTCAACCCTTGACTTTTTGGTCAACTTTGACTTTCTTGGTCAAACTTTGACCAACATGGAATCATGAAATTTCATCACGCCATTTTCCTTAAAATGCGTTATACTAGGCTCAGTAATCCATCGTTGAGTCTCGTAGCTAATTAACCGAGAACTCAAACTTGTACCGATATTCTATTCCAAACATGATCTAGACTTAAGTTTTCCTCATTCAAAGGAAATCTAGAGTCATAAAAATTCGGGTTATTACATAAGTAATAAAATGTCTTCACAATTATCAGTTAAAAATAATAATAAATTGGAGGATTATAATAAAAATATTCAAGTAGGAAATTTGGAAAAAAAAAAAAAAAAAGTATTCAAGTGTATGTTTAACAATATAATTATCCCAAAAAATCATTTTAAACGACCTTCGAATGGAGGTTGCAAGTTCTCTCTCTCTATTTAACCAAGGTCCTTCGAATTTTTTAGGAGTTCATGTATTATCCTAATACTCTTTTCTTATCTTCATCCCATATTGAGACCATCCTTTCCACAGGAAAAGAAGATCCTAGTAGGATTTGTTATTTTTCTTTCTATGTTTTGTAGTTTTATTAATTTTATAACGATTAAAGACATATATTCACTTAAATAACTTTCTTTTGTAGTAATAAGTTTAGTAAATTAATATCTTAGTTCCGTTGTCCTAACACAGTTAGTTTATTATATGTGTTTATGAAAATATGAGTTGTACAGAAGCCGCAGTAAGTTTAAAATAAATAATAAAAAAAAAAAAAAAAAACTTTAGAGTGTTTTCCCATATCTTTTAACAAAATATGAAAATAGTTTTTTTTTTTCCGTTTTTGTTTTCTGATTAGATGCAAAGCAAATGTTATGTAAAAATAATTTTCAAAACAGCATTATTGGATAACATGTGAAATCATTTTTAAATCAATATGGAACACCGCTTTAAGGGTCGTTGGTCTGAGGCGCTTGATTATCTCTCCAACATTACTTTCACTATTTTGCATTATGTTCACCTTGAGGGGATTTCGGCAGTGAATAAATCATGGTCCGATGTTTTACGATTGCATTTAGAGATTTGGTGGTGGACTATGCTGGATTTGCTCTGTGATGATTGGTAGGGATATGGTTGGTCTTCAGAATACGTGGTTGTTCATGAACTCTTTTGTAACGACCCGCCTAGCACAGGCCGTTACCATACATACATATCGTATTAATATGCTTAGCTTAAACAGCGGAAATTTTTTTTTTTTTTTTTCACAGTGTACTTACCTACGAAATATAAACATAAACATATCGGACATTAAATAAAGTTGTTCGGGTGTAAAATAAAACTCATAATATAATTACATAATATTATCGAAACGCGTAGCGGTTTTGTTCCCACGTTTCACAGTTCGCCAGTCCATGCCCTCCATCTTGTATCACGGGTTGCTGCTAGGCTGCTTACCTACAGTATAGACGTAAGACAGTGAGTTTTCGCTCAGTAAGTACAACCATTCTATACCGCGACACAACAAAACTTAACATTTATAACAACACAACCTAACATTTCGTACTTAACATAGACCAAAACATATCATAACTTATCTTAGCATATGCATGAGCCAGTTATGCTTTATTATGCTTTCTTATTCATTCATAACTTCCTTATCTTAACTTATCTTATCTTATGGGCCCCATAACGTAAGTATTCGTACCGGGCGCGCAACTATGAATTGGTTGGGGCGGCCAGTCCATTTCCAACTCAATCCATAGTCCAACCCGACCTAACGCGGGTCAGTACGACACAGGCAACTTGCTTGCCATCGTAACTTTCATTGTCTCATACTTAATCTTATTCTTGATAATTGGTGAAGATTATGTATATAATTTGAAGTCACTAACAACATATATATGTTCTAGTACTGGTAACATAAAGAAAAGAAAAATGGGAGTCTCTTCTGCCATGCGTTTTATGCTGCTTATTGCCATCCTTATTGTAGTCCATATCTTTTCCGTGCAGCATAGTTTCGTCCACGCTGGTGAGTAGAATTGTGTGCTTCAATTGTGAGGTTGACTCTAACCACAAGAAATTATATGTGTGTGTGTATATATATATATATAATATATATAGCTACTATATATATATATATATATATATCTTTTAGCTAAATGTTCAGTGTTTGCTTGAGACTTCAGATCCGATGGCCAGGAGATTGGGATGAGTGGTACCACGTCCTCCCCCTGCTCCAAACCAAGCACCAACCCGTGGACCAGGACACTAACTCATAATGGATCATGTTGTTCATTAGTCTACATGTTACATTTAGATATTCTGTAGATTTGTAGCCTATATATTTGCGTTTTTATTTTTATTTTTTCATTTATACACACACACACACACACACGAGGATGGGGTCGTGCCTATGGTACTTTTGTGCTTTATGTTTTTCCGCCTTTTCAAAGTGCCTCAGGTTTTTCTGCCTTTTTCACCTTGCCTTTTATGATGGAGAACAATACAATTTGTCTTTTCAATATCTTCACATCTTTCATGATCTTGCATGGTAACTAAAGTAGAAGGGGTAAAAAAAAAAAGAAGGAAAAAATCATTCGATGTTCCTTTTAAAATAAGAGGAATAAACACTACTAGAAAATAGGGATTAAACGACGGCGATTACACGACGGTTCCTCAGATCCGTCGTGTAAAGTGCTAAAAACGGAGGTTTACACGACGGCTCCACCGAACCGTCGTATAAACCGTGGTTTACACGACGGTTTCTTGGAGCCGTCGTGTAAACCAGGAGGTTTACACGACGGCTCCACCAAACCGTCGTGTAAACCACGGTTTACACGACGGTTTTTTAAATACCCGTCGTGTATTCCTAGTTTTTTATCCCTAGCAGCAGCCCTCATTTTATCTTACAGAATTGTTGCGCAGCCGCGAAAAACATCACAGAGACCTGCGAAATCACATCTCCTCCACTGTGAAACCAACACTCGGGTATAGTAATTATTTGTAAGTATAGTGATTATTACTTACTCTTCTTTGTAGTTATTTGAGTTTTATTAACGAATTATTGTAGATGTCTAAAATGGTATATTCTCGTTTTTTTTCTCTTCTTTGAGTATGATTTGTTGAAATTTTGCAATAGCTTAATATGTTGTATGTTTAAATGCAAAACATGATTATTGAATGAATTGTATGATATATTAATTAATTAATATCCATTTAGGTCGGGTTCTTGGAAATGGATCGAAAATGGATGTGGGCTAATAGATTGACTAGAATGTACCGAGATGGTGTTGAAGAATTTTTGTCATTTGCCAAAACTCACATGAAGAATGATAAGATGCGATGTCCTTGTGTGGATTGTGGAAATCATAGATCTCATTCAGTTGATGAAGTTAGAAAACATTTACTTGCCCGTGGTATTATTTGTTCGTACCAAACATGGTATTTACACGGTGAAATGTGTTTTAATCCATCATCGAAGTACAAAGCGAAAGAACCTATTGTTGAGGAAGATGTAGGAGATAATTTGTTTGATATGGTGAATGATTTGGAAGAACAGTTTGTGCATCGTCTGGAGTTATTTGAAGCAATGATGAATGATGTCGAGATGCCCTTGTATGACGGGTGTAGTAAATATACGAAATTGTCCGCATTGGTCAAATTATGGAACATGAAGGCATCGGGAGGGTGGACAAATTCTAGTTTCACGGCTCTTTTAGAATTTCTAAGAGAGGTTCTACCGGTTGATAATAAAATACCCGTTAGTATGTACGAAGCTAAGAAGACGTTGAGCACGTTGGGAATGGAATATGAAAAAATTCATGCATGTCCAAATGATTGCGCCCTTTACCGAAATGCGTATGAGGATTTGGATGCATGTCCGGTTTGTAAGGAGTCAAGATGGAAGAAAGGCAAGAAGCCAACAAATGGCAGCAAAGGTGTGCCGGCAAAGGTGTTATGGTACATTCCTCCGGCACCGCGCCTGCGGCGTTTATTCCGTAATGCCGATCACGCCAAGAATTTGACTTGGCACCATGATAAACGTGTTGAAGATGGCATGCTTAGACATCCCGCCGATGCACCACAATGGAAGACCTTTGATGCTGATCATCCTGAATTTAGTGCGGAACCACGGAATCTACGTCTTGGTTTGTCGGCAGATGGAATGAACCCACATGGTAATATGAGTAGTAGGCATAGTACTTGGCCCGTCATACTAGTCAACTACAATCTCCCTCCGAAGTTGAGCATGAAGCGGAAGTTCTTGATGATGACTTTATTGATATCTGGTCCTCAACAACCAGGAAATGACATTGATGTGTACTTAGCACCTCTAATCGATGATCTGAAGAGCTTATGGGAAAAGGGGATCGAAGTTAGAGATGCTTACCGTCAAGAGACATTCACACTCCGTGCAATGTTGATGTGGACAATTAATGACTTTCCGGCTTATGAAAATCTATCTGGTTATTCAGTCAGGAGTTCTATCGGTTGTCCCGTCTGTATGAAAGAAACATCCTCCATCCGATTGAAGAATGGTAAGAAAACCGTTTACCTTGGTCATAGGAGATTCTTACCACAAAATCATCGATACCGCAAACAGAAAAAGGCTTTCGATGGTAATACGGAAGAAAGAATACCTCCCCGGGTTTTGACGGGCGAAGATGTTTATGAGATGGTTAAGGATTTGAAAGTAGTGCTCGGGAAAAGAAAACGGCGTAACAATGATCCTGTGGTAGATGGACCTTGGAAAAAACGGTCAATTTTCTGCGAACTTCCATATTGGAGGACACTTTTTGTTCGTCATTGCTTGGATGTGATGCATATTGAGAAAAACGTTTGATGACAAAGGACAACCGGAAGGGAAGCACGGTGACGAATTGATGAGCTGGATTGGTGTGCTTGCTCGAGAGCACGTTCCAATATGGATACAAGATTGGAGATCGCGTGATTTAGACGGATTGAAAGAGATTATTTGGAAAGAAACTGTTACTTCTTTCAGCGTGGATGAAAGCTTTCGGAGCACATGTTTAAAATCATGTGGTGAAGCTGCAAGGAATTTTCGGTATGATCTGTACAAGACGTACATCGAGGAATTTATAACAGAAGAACGTGTGTGGACCCGGCCGCAAAAGGTTATTGACAACTACCCCAATATAGAAGAAGAGGATTGGATGAAATTTGTTCAGTATAGAACATCCTCACAGTTCAAACAACTATCTGATCGTGGAAGCCAAATAAGGACAAACAACGAATACTCATCAAGAGGAGGCCGAGACGGATATAGGAAGCTCGACCAGGAAATGGTATGTCAATAAATTTTGTTCGTACTAAATCGTATTCCATTTATACTAACGATGTTAAATTACAGTTTAAGAAGACTGGGAAATGGGAAAAAAGAGAAGGTTTGTGGCTACAGCAACAGACAGCCGAAGATGGAGAGTTGAAAGATCCAGCATGTCAAAAAGTTAGCGAGTTGATAGTAAGTTTACTAACTAACACTGAAATCTTGATCACTACTATACGTACTCACAACCCGTTAGCTTAAATGAGTTCTGTAAAATATATTGTAGATGGATTACAGCACACAGGAGAGCCAAGGCACTTTCGAATCGGTTGGCACTAGTGATGTATTGTCGAACGCATTATCTAGACCCGAACACAAAGGCCGTGTCCGTGGGCAATCAAAGTTCGTAAAGCCGTCTCAGTACTTTAACCTAAATCGAAGTTCGAGTAAAGAGAATGAAGTACGATCAATGAGACGTGAAATAGAAGAATTAAAGGCGTTGGTGCGTGGTCTATGTCCGAGCAAAGATGCGGAGCCGTCGGTTGATCCCAACAATGTGCCAACTGTGGACAAACACAACAGCTTTAAGGCTAGTTGCTCTGCCCAAGAAAAACAACATGGAGTTTCTGATCCACCAACCATTCCGGTCGACAGTCAGGAGTGTAAACTCTATATTTTCGATGAAGTACAGGGTGGACAGTTGCTTGTTGCGTTTGGAAGAGCATGGCTGGAGAGCCTACCAACCGATACGGTGCATGGTATTCCACTGGGCGAAGGGAACGTGCGAGTGTCAATCAATGTGCCAAAATTAAAAAAATCACCATTACCTATACCGACGTACGACGCAACCACCGTGGAGGATGCTGTTAATGGGTTTGTTGCTTGGCCTAAGGCACTAGTTGAGCTCGACACGAGTATGAACAAGGCGAGTCGAGGGCCTAGTCACGTTCCTGACCCAGCAGCTGCCAGAAAAAAAACGCCAAAAAAAAGATGGAAAAAAAACAATTGACTCTCGAACTGAGGTACAACAAGGTGCGCAAGAACAATTGTTCGACTTTGATACCATGAACAAGGCGATGAGGCCTTTGGCTTATTATGCACATAGATCCATGCGTGGAGGTAATCAGATTGAGATCCCAATACCATACACGATCATGACTTTTGAAATGCCTGTCTTTATGAGCTTTGAAGATATTTACGAGTTCATTAATTTACAAGAAATCAGTGCGAATTGTATATTAGTCTACATGAGGTACGACATACTTTCTCCTAAATTATTTTGTTATCTACAAATTCTTCTATATGTCAGGTAGAGTAATAATTCGTGATACGCTTATGCAGATTTTTGGAGGAACTATGTAGGAGTAACGGGCAAGCTGAGAAGTTTGTGTTTGTGTCTCCAAGCTTGATCTCACCGGTGAGAACAGATACTGAAGATGCTGGCAGGAGAGAGCGAGCCGACAATCTTCTCGGCTTTTTGCGCGACGCACCTAAAGGACGGCTTTATCTTGTGCCACATAACAGAGGGAGACATTGGGTTTTGGGTGTCATTGACCCATGGGAGGACTTGGTCCTTTATTTTGATCCTCTTCGAGAGAAGAAACGAGATGATTTTACTGAGCTAATCAACATGTAAGTCAATGTTAATATGTTCAATTTTTCAATCTTAATTATATGCATCTTAATTAATTAGTTTGAATTTTACCAATTTTGCTAGGGCCCTATCGGATTGGAAGATACTTATGGCTGGAGAAGGGATTAAAAGGAGACGAGACTTCATTACCAAATTCTCGAACCGTCCTTGTCCTCTCCAAGAGGGAAGTGTTGAATGTGGTTATTTTATTTTAGGTTTTATGAGAGAAATAGTGTTAAACGGAATTGACGCACTTGAAAGTAAAGAATTTTTTACTTCTCTGGATTTGGATTTGATTAGGGGAGAATGGGCTAGCTATGTAATGGATTTCATTAATTATAATGTATAAACTTGATTTGTATGTATTTTACGTTGATCAATGAAGCAGGGATCTTGTATTATAGGCCACCCGTGAGAAATAAAAAAAAAACAAAAATTCTAGGTCAGACCATTACACGACGGTTCAGCTCGGAGCCGTCGTGTAATGGTCTGACCATTACACGACGGTTCGGCCTTGAGCCGTCGTGTAATGGTCTGACCATTACACGACGGTTCCGCCTTGAGCCGTCGTGTAATGGTTTTACGGTCAGACCATTACACGACGGTTCAGCCTTGAGCCGTCGTGTAATGGCTGACATTACACGACGGCTCCATCTGGAGCCGTCGTGTAATGTCAGCCATTACACGACGGCTCAGAATGGAACCGTCGTGTAATGGCCAATTACACAACGGTTTCATGGAACCGTCGTGTAATTGTCTACATTACACGACGGTTCCGATTTGAGCCGTCGTGTAATGTATCATTACACGACGGTTCCGCATGGAACCGTCGTGTAAAGACGCTGCCTAGGTACCTCCACGACGGTTTATCTTGTTTCGACGACGGTATTAAACCGTCGTGTAA
This sequence comes from Ficus hirta, assembly GCA_038430175.1. Classification (NCBI taxonomy): domain Eukaryota; kingdom Viridiplantae; phylum Streptophyta; class Magnoliopsida; order Rosales; family Moraceae; genus Ficus; species Ficus hirta. The sequence goes on from CM076592.1 coordinate 12,292,168, forward strand.
CATTGAGATACGACGACGGTAATATAACCGTCGTGTTATCTTCCACGACGCCGGATTACACGACTGTTCGGTAACCGTCGTGTAAACTTTACACGACGGTTAAAAACCGTCGTGTAAGCTCTCTTTTCTAGTAGTGAAAAAGTTAAAATCTAGAAGAAAATGAAGGCTAAATCAAATTTCCGAGCTTTATTTTTTTTTCGATCATGGTGAAACTTTCGACATACTATTGCTAAACTAAATAAAAGAACCCGAAGAGAAAAAATATCTGTCGACAAATAAATAAAGACACAGATGATATCCTCTATTTTGATTGCAGTATTGAGCAAAATCCACTACAATAAAATTGTGACCAAACGACGGATATCCTCTGTTTTTTTAAAAAGAAAAATGGGATTTATAGCTAAATAGCTTTTTTTTTTCAGGAAGCTTTTTAATAAATAGCTAAAGTTTTTAAAAATTAGTTAAAGGGTCTTTTTTTTTCTAAAATGGTTAATCAATTTTTTTAAATGATCAGTCAGTGATTGATTTATGGTCAATCATTAATACCATTACGTAAATCACATTAGTCAATCACCAATTTTCATAGTCAATCCCTAATTGATCATTAGTCAATCATTGATTGACTAAATCTGAAAAATGACAAATGGTCAATTTCCTAAATTAAAAAAAAGTTAGGTCATATATTAGATTAGGTTATTAAAAAAGGTCATCCAACCTAATTTTCCTAAAACTTTATGGTTATTTATATCGCTCTAGAGAGTTAAAATGATTTTATTTATAGTATGTGCCTTTGAATCATTTTTTTTTTTGTTGACCACAATAGATTAGGTAACTTGTATCTTTCTTTGTTTTTTTTTTAGAGGAAATTGTCTCGTCTGGAATGTGCCAAAAGATATAGAGTTCAAAAAACAAAGCCTAATAATCTAAATTTCATCAGCAGAAAGGAAAATTTATTAGGCTTTATAATTTACTCTTCAATTTTTGACAGATAAAATTTATTAAGCGGGTCTATTAATGCCCCACATTTTAATTTTCACACCCATTTTCTAAAACCACATAAAAAATTAATTTTAGAATAAAAAGAATTCTTGTTCCTCCCACATGTTTTCTCCAAACGTCATATAACTAAATTATTTGATTTTCTTCTTTTTCCATCCATTAAGTGTAGCACCATATGCAGTTTTTCCATTTTTTTAATGTTTTTTTAATCATTTTTTTCCAACGATAATTCTTTTTTTTCTTTTTTCTTTTTTATTTAGATAACAAACAAAAGTTCATCATCAGATTATATGAGCAAAGCAAAAGAGAGAGAGAGAGAGAGAACTAACACAAGATTTTATTAAAGTGAGAAATAGATTTGTCAAATCAGTCCTTAAGGAAAAAAAAAAAAAAAATTTGTCAAATGAGTTACAAACCCACTTAGAGCCACAAACACAAGATTTAAAAAATCCCATAGAATCCATTATAATGGTCTAAGTGGAGAGGGTAAAAATCTTATACTGTTAAAAATAAAAACTATAATTTATGTCCCTGTAATTATATAATGGATGTTATTCTAGATTTCCATTTATTGTTGGCTTACATCTTAGTCCCTAAAACACGGGACATGCTATCTGTTGGAAAACTAGAAAGACAAAAATAAATAATAAATAATAAATAATAAAAAAAAGAAATAGAGAACAAAGAACAACATGTGAGGAAGGTTTCCTACGAAAACCATTGTGAAGTGAAACACATTAAAAAAAACCTCTTCAAGTTCTGAAGATACCACCACATCCCGCCGGACCGGCAATAATTGATAACGGAAAAATCATGTATACCACAAAGATTCCCAACTTTTCGTTCTTGTTAAATATTAAGTAATTGAGTGAAAGAAGTTTTGATTATTGAATACAAAAATTCCTTTCTAGCTGGTATTCCACACTATGGCCCCGGTCCATTAGGAAACAGTAAGGGAAAGCCTCAGAGATGACGATGGGGTTTGACTTTGGAGCCCGATGAAAGTTTCAAGAATCTCCAACCCCATAATAACGCTCACACAGCTAATAAAGAAAGTGTATATATATATATATATATATATATATTCTTAAATCTCAAGTTGAACGGATTAGGTGGTAATAATACAAATCAGAAAAATAATTTAACAGCAACTTGGAGCAGCCTTTTTTTTATGAGTTCGTACAAAGAATCCAAACATTAAGAAATATAGGATTTGTAATTTATGCTTAAGGATTTTATGTGCTTGTTACCCATGAAATTTTACATAACATGTTAAGCTATATGCATCGAGGCAAAATGGGTAGCTCTCCTGCATTTTGCTCTTTTCTTGCTGTTGCTTCTCATCGGCACCGTTGTTATCATCCCATCGAGTTCGGATGAGCTCAATACAGGTTTGTAGTTAATTTTGTTTAATCTTTAGATAATTTCACATAAATTGGGCATATAATAAGATTGATGAAATTATATATCACGGTTAGTCATGTATATGATCAACTTCGAGGTGGTGTTACTGATTATGCCATTAGCAGCGACTGCTTCTAGTAATTATATGCTCTGTTTTCCCTCTAGTCCTTGTCCTCTGGGTTTTTTACTACAGGGTTTTTTAACAAGACATAATCTGGGGTTCGCTTTCAACATGCAGGTTCGATTCAATTCTTTGAGAGTGCCCTCGGGCTACTGTTACAAGTTTTTTTTTATTTTTTTTATTTTTATTTTTATTTTATTTTTGAGGCCGTTTAAATCTTTCCTCTTTCTTATAAAATTTATTCCATATTTTTACTTTTCTATTTATAATATTGAGTTGGAGATTGATAGGGGATTTGTTTCTCAAGTAAGTAGTAATCTAGTTGGGATGTGCTTGAGTTATCTCCTCTCTTAATTTTATTAGAGAAATGGTTAATAGATGTTACTAATCAATCTGAAATATTAACTTTTGCAGAAGTGAAACTGATGAGGAAACTCAGGGATTCCCTGCCCTCTCCTCCACCACCCCCAATTTCAAACGACATGGAGGCGGATTATTCACCACCCAAGCAGCCAACAGCAGCAACTGATTTTGTGCACGTGCATGATTAGATGAGCGACCGATGATGGCGAGCCAGTCACCTTTAACCATGTTTTCATAGTTTCTTTCGTTTCTGTGGATGTCATTTGCAAAATTAGCCAACTTTATACCATGAAAAAAACCATCAACCTGATGATTTATCAAGTTTTTTAATCGGTTATTGAAGTTCCTCCATTTATGGTCCTTCACATGCACAATAACTTTTCTAACGCCATTTTTTTTTTTAAAAAAAAAGGTCTTATTTTATATCTCTGAGAAAGCCTGCAAATGGTTGATTTCTGTAAAAACTTGTGCATGCGGAACGGATTATTCAATATTGCTCGGTCAAAGAAAGTACTATTATTTCATTACTTCTATTTCTTCTTAATTTGAGGCCTCAAATTGCTCTTGCGCCTGATCATTTCTTGTCACCAACAAAGATTCAATAAGCCAAATGTCAATGGAAATGAAAAAAGAATCTCTTTCTGAATTATTTTACGTCTGCAGAGAAGAAGTAAAACTATGTCTATCAACATTTTTTTTTTCAAAATAAACAATAATTAATTACCTAGACCATGTGGAGCTTACATATTTTTTTTTTTAAATTAAAGAACATCAAGTGTGATAACACTATATGAATGCGGAGTTTCCACGCACTTATGTCTGGACGCAGTACGACAAGAATCATGACAACAAGAAGTCATCGCTAAAAAAGAGTTTGTTACCGAAAGTCTGTTGTTAAGACCTTGAACCTTCAAATTTTTCCACAACAACCACAAACTCTAACAAAGTTTGTAAATCTACTCCGTGGATAAACCTTAAACCTTCAAAGTTCTTCTCCAAACCTTGTTCTACGTAAGAAGAAATCTAGCATGAAGATTCTAACTAAACAACATGCTCTAGTTCTCCAAAAGTGACCAAAATACATAGAAAACTACTAGCTTACCTCTAGTAACACGCCCTCTAACTTTGTTTCACACTACTTCAAACTTGGTAATGGTGTTTCTTTGAGCTTGAAAATAGAGAGGGAAGGGTGCTAGAGCAGTGTTGGAGATGGGGAGTAGTGTTGGTAGTTTTTGAGCCTTGGTGGTGGCTAGGAGAGCTAGATTTTTTAGCTTAACTTGTGTGAGAATGAAGTGAGATGTTGGGGACTTATTTTCAGCTAATATGCGTTTTAAATGGAGCTGTATTTTGAGGGGTAAAAGTGGAAAAAAGTGTGATGAATATCCCCTTGAAATGAAAGAGAATTGTCCGTTTCATCTTGAACTTCTAGGTCATTTTTAAGTACTTGCTTCTTGTCATTTTTGCCTAAACTAATCATATCAGTTCTTACTTGAGTTTGCATGAATGAACCACCCACCACTTTCACTTTATACTCAAACCTCCTCTTGCTTTCTTGCCTAGAAAATCCAATCCCTCCATTGTCTTCTCGTTTTTTTCTTTTTCTTCTAATTTATACCATCGATCAAGGAGGTATCATCATTGATATCATCTATTGGATCTTCCATCACATCAATCCTTGTCTCAAGCTCTTATTGGTCACTTTGAATATAAATTTTGACACTTGATTTGTCTAGGATCCCTTCACATGAAATCTACACCACTAATTCGAAATCCAATCGCAACCCTTGATCCTTTGATCAATCCTCCATGTTTGGATTCACTCCTAGTTAATCCTAACAATTTATTTCCTATCTATGTGACATATTTAATTTTCTCATTCTTACTTTCACTATTTAAATATTGAACTGACCAAATTAAAATGCTAAGATCATCCAATTGACCTACTAATAGTAATTGAGATTCCTTCCTAAAATTTGACATTTATCCCTATAGTACGACATAATAAATTTAGGCTTATGTCATTCGACAACTTATCTTTGAATCTATAATTTCCCATTTAAGTAGAAAAATTCAATATTGTTAGAGCATCAACATCATCATATGGATGATAGATATAAAATCATTCATAATCTTGAAATTGATTTTTATCAAAATAATTCATTAGAAGTCGGTATATGAATGAAATCCATGACTGAATGATAAAATTTCATGCAATCTAGTTTAGGAATTTCTAGTGATTCACAACAAAATTCTAGCCCTATGTAGAACAACCACTCAACCGCACACAACAACTAAGAGGAAATCAATTGACTGAGAGACCGTCACAACAACCATCGGATCACCAATGCCTCGCTAAATCCCAAGACTCCGGAAGCTCAATGGGCTAGATCTAGTCGATAAACTCCCAACTAGGACTCTTCAACTCCAGCCACAATGGCAGCAGCACGGCGGCGGTGAAATCTTACACAAAGGAAAATCCTAGTATATGAGAAATTTGAGAGAAAAAAGGAGGAGAGAGAAAGACATCCGGATATTAATAAATTTGCTCTTTAGTCTATATCTTTAGATTTCCCTTTGTGGCTGGCTTACATTTTAGTGCCTAAAACACGGCACATGCTATCTGTGGGAGAGAAGGAAAAAAAAAAAAAAAAAAAAGGCACTTGATGAAAGGTTTCCTACGAAAATCCATTGTGAAGTGAAACCATTAAAAAAAAACCTCTGCAAGTTCTGAAGATACCACCACATCCCGCTGGACCGGCGATAATTGATAACGGAAAAAATCATGTATACTTCAAAGATTCCCAACTTTTCATTTTTGTTAAATATTAAGTAATTGCGTGAAAGAAGTTTTGACAATTGAACACAAAAATTCCTTTCAGAGGGAAAGCCTCAGAGTTGACGACGGGGTTTGACTTTGGAGCCCCATGAGAGTTTCATGAATCTTCAACCTCATAATAACGCTCAAAAAGCTAATATAAAAGTGTGTATATATACCTACTCTTAAATCTCAAGTTGAATGGATTAGGTGGAATAATACAAATCAGAAAAATAATTTAACAGCAACTTGGGGCGGTATTTTTTTATGAGTTTGTACAGAGAATCCAAAAATTAAAAAATATAGGATTTTTGTTAATTTATGCTGAAGGCTTATTTATGCTTGTTATCCATGAAATACCTATTCTTAAATCTCAAGTTGACCGGATTAGGTGGAAGAATACAAATCAGAAAAATAATTTAACAACAACTTGTGGCGGCAATTTCTTATGAGTTTGTACAGAGAATCCAAAAATTAAGAAATATAGGATTTTTGTTATTTTATGCTTAAGGCTTATATATGCTTGTTATCCATGGAATTTTACATAACATGTTAAGCTATACGCATCGAGGCAAAATGGGTAGCTGTCATGCATTTTGCTCCTTCTTGCTGTTTCTTCTTATCAGCACCATTCTTGTCATCCCCCCGAGTTCAAAAGCGCTCAACGCTGGTTTGTAGTTTAATTTTATATGGTCCCAGGTCATTAATTTTGTCTAATCTTTTGATAATTTTACATAATTTGGGCATATAATAAGATTGATGAAATTATATATCTCGGTTAGTCATGTATTTGATCAACTTCGAGATGGTTGTTACTGATTACGGATTTAGCGACTGCTTCTGGTAATTATATGCTCTTTTATCCCTCTAGTCCTTTGTCGCCTTGGTTTTTTGACTACAGGATTTTTTAACGAGGCATAATTTGGGGTGCTTGCAGTATGCGGGTTTCGGTTCAATTCTTTGAGACCGGCCTCCGACTACTAAAACAAGTGGTTTTTTTTTTTTTTTTTTTTTTTGGCTTTGTCTTTTTTAATGTCATTCAAGTTTTTTCTTTTTCTTATGATATTTATTTTGTACTTCTATTTTTCTATTAACAATAGTGTGTTAGAGATATGATAGAGGACGAGTTTCTCAGGTAGGTAAATAATAATCTAGTTGAGATATGCTTTTAGTTATCTCCTCTCTCAATTTTTGACTTAGAGAGTCACAAACCAGAGCGAAAAAGTCTCAACTGGAGTTGAAGGTCGATCTCATCAAATCAAGCCTTCAAGATAGGATAACTTGGAGGAAATCCTCCATGGAAAAACAGAGCGAAAGCTCAAGGCCAAAATACAATAACCAATTCCGCTTCTCAGAAGAGATCCCAAAACAATACTAATTCCCACTAGCTTTTGTTAAAACAACTACACAAGAAAAATAAAAGGCCAACGATAACAAAATTGAAAAAATAGACAAAACGACAAAGACAGAAACAAAACAACAAACCACCCTACCTCAATATTTTAAAGAAAAAAAATTTGAGGAGGTTTCCTGACTAATCAATCTGATTTATTAACTTTTGCAGAAGTGAAACTGATGAGGAAGCTCAGGGATTCCCTGCCCTCACCTCCACCACCCCCAATTTTTGACGACATGGAGGCGGATTATTTACCACCCAAGCGGCATCCACCAAAACCAACTGATCTTGTGCCCGCGCATGATTAGATGAACAACGAACGACGGCAGGCCAGTCATCCTTTAACCATATTTCCATAGTTTCTTTTGTTTTTGTGGATGTCATCTGTAAAATTAGCCAACTTATGTTGAAGTTAATAACCATGAAATTGCCTATCAAGTTGATGATTTATCAAGTTTTTTAATCGGTTATTGTAGTTCCACCATTTACAGTCACGACGTTAATGCCACTTGAAAAAAAAAAAAAAAGAAAAAGAAGAAAGAAACAATAAGGAAAGAAAGAAGACGTCTTATTTTATATCTCTGAGAACGCTTGCAAATGGTTGATTTCTGGAAAAACTTGTGTATATGGGGAACGGATTCAATATTGCTTGGTCAAGCCAAGGGAAAAGAAATTAAGTACTTTTTTTTCCAACTAAACACATATTTCTAAAACTAAACTCAACTCTCATCAAAATAACTCCAAAATTCCATCTCTAATTGTTCCCTCAAAAGGATCTCTTATAGGGATGGAAATTTTGAATTTGTCGTCATTAAACGTTTTAAATTTTAAAAAGGGAACAATTTAATATTTAGCGATGATTTTGTTTCAATTACTACATAAATTATTCATTTTAGATGTCTAAATTAAATTGATAATTTTAAATGAACGACAACTCTGCAAAGGATATACCATCAGTAAATCAGTAAAGAAAATTTAGCTACTCTGATTTAATCTAATCTGAAAACCTAATCATGATCCCTCTAACATTAACAACAAAACCTAAACAATCAGAAATATCCTCGTTATTTTCTGAACAAAAATAACTATACAAAAAAAATCTAAAAACCAATTTATGATCATACACTAACAGTACTGACAAAAGAATCTAAATCATTACAAAAATCATCATCACAGCTTATTGATAATTCTGATATTCTTGTTCTCAAAATAATATTTTACCATCGGTCTTCTGAGCTCATTGATTTGATGGCTATGCGTTGAGAGGAGCTTCCTTTTCAATATCTCGGTATTCCTGTTTTCAAGGGTTTTGCACACACACACACACACACCAAAAAAAACACTCCGAAGCCCAACACAATTTAAAAGCTAAGTTTTCAACCTAAATCACCGCAAATATCTCATTGCCAGTTCTCTTGATCACAATACCAGAGTTGGGTAGTATTGGACATTCTCAACCCCAAAAGCTAACTCAAAAAGTGAGGCTTTCCCTCACACTTATAAATTATCCACTTGTCCTTTCCACAACCTATGTGAGACTACTTCAACAATCTCCCCATCACACATCGGGCCTGAGTTGGATTACGATTGACCCGTCTCTTCCAGATTGGGCTGAGATTTGTTGATTAACTTAACTCTGATACCAGTGTTAGTTTACCAATTCTCTTAAAAGTTTAAGCTATTAGGAGATGAGCCATATTTCAACAATAACTTCATAGATTACAAATGGCCAAAATCTATCCTTAGTAACTTAAGAAGCTGCTAATGCAAAACTTTCTTTGGACGGGTGAAAAATATGGAATCTAGGAAGATTTTTAAATTTTGTTTAGGAGATATGTTGCCATCCCAAATCTGAGGGACGTCTTGGCATCTGACAGCTCTCTACAGTTAACTTTGTTTTTCTTCGGAAAATTGCATCGGATCTTATGAACTCTGAATCCATCACTCATAGCTTCTTAATTTTGACAATATTTAAAAAGCTTTAGGCAACCTCGCAGTGCTAGTTCTTCTATTTGGGAGTCTATTAGGAATTAATAGTTATTTGTACATGCTTGATGAAGTGATTTGGGTTATTGGCAGGCATTCATATAAAGCCAATTTTCTGGAGAAGACAAAATAAATTTTTGACAGCTAATAGAAATTCCTGAATCCATGAGTCATGAAGCTAATGTTGTTGATTTCTTATTCAATGACAAGTGGATGCTTCGTATTCATTTCCGGGAATCGTTGAGGATATCTTCCATGTTTCTGCTTCTAGTATCAACTGATGAGTTGGCTTGGGTTCATTCTTTTGGAGGCATAATAAAGAATATAAAGGAGAGTGTCAATTTAACGAGATTAAGTCTATTTCTTCATTATGAAGTAGATAAACAGTTCTCTGTATTAGTTCATGAGATAACTAATAAGAGTGCTTAATTTATGATAATGTTTGAAATATACAATTTATTAGAGAATCAATGATACTTAAAGAGAAATATATAATTAGATATGTTAATGGAGAAATGGAACCTAACTTTAATTGTGAATAATTTATGGAGGATTGGTCTATAATCCATCAATGGACGATTTGAATTCTTTGAATAACTTATGTGTATAACTTCAAGTTTGCAATTCCATGTTTGTGTTTGTAGTGATATAACTTTGAAATTACTTAAAATGATATATTAAGTAAAGAGTTTAATTAATCGTCATATTTATTAGATCTTAAGATTATAAGTCCTATAGTTCTTCATGTTGTGTCCAAAAATATTATTTGAACCTTATGTGTTTAATTGAATTGTTTAATTTAGAATAGATACATTCTGAACTAATATTATACACTCAAAAAATATATGATCAATTAATTAATCGTATAATATAATAATACGATTAAGTATGGTGAGCCACATTGTAAATGGTGCCTACACCACAGGCAATGCCCCTATGTGTGCAGATTTTTGTTTGAAATGTTTACTGTTTTGAATTTAAAATAACTTTAATTTAAAAACCAGATTTTTAATCATTGTCCACATTTTAGATTTTTTTTTTTTTACAGGTGTTCTGCTTAAATACTTTGCTACTAAAATAAACTTTCCAACGAGTGTTAAATAAAAAATACATTATAAACCCTTAAGAAAACTAAACATTCAGTTATAAGAAATTCAAAGATCTGATAAATTAGGATTTTCAATATTTTCTTGATCTTATTATTATGTCCCTTAACGGTTCACCCAATTCACAGGACTATGTCATTCAAAAAAAAAAAAAAATCACAGGACTATGTTATATAGGTTTTCCAAATTACCTAGGCTTTTCCTTAGCCTAAAAGAAAAGTTTGTGCTCTTTGGAAGAAATTAAAGAACTTCGACCGTTCGAATAAGTCAAAATATGCATATTGTCGCTGACCATGAACTCATTTATAAAGGGAAAATTATAGCATATTTTATAAGTTTTTTTGACCTTTATAGCATATTTTAAACATGGTAAATTATTGCATATTCTTATACTTCTCTTTTAAATAAGTATTGTCTTTCCAATTTTACTCCTCTCTTTCCTATTGTGTAATTGTTGGGGTTAGACTTCATCTTCCCATTACAACATTAGCTTTCGACCGTCTATCAGACGAACAATGAATTTCCGATCCAAATCTACAATATCTTCACGTATTTGGGCCGGACTTAGCTTATGATATTACTTCATTCAATCGTGAATAACGATCATCCCTATAATTGGGCCAGACCTAATTTACCATCTCAATTCATTCCTTTCTGAACTGCGATCGTTCACACTCGAATATCGAACCTATCAGTTCAAATACGATCGGGCGTACATCGAATCTAATGCAAGTCACGAACGTCGCGTTTATAAGGCCCAGGCCTTGTTTCTCTATCATCGTTCGTCGCTCGTGCTTAACGAAGGTTACAAGGGATATTCCCTATAACCATCAAACCCACTGTCGACAATGACGTGTCAGACCTTTTATGAAAACTGACAAACTCATGATTGACAATGACATCATATCTATAACAGCTAAACATACGATCTGAGATTAAAGTTCACTCCGGTAACCGTCAAGTCTGGATCATAACTGGCATACTTACATGTGTCCCTAAGGGCAACAAGCGGAAACTGCTCACCACCAATTACGGGTTTAGACCCCTTGATCTTCCTCTATAAATAGAGGAAGACCCCTTCAGAGAAGGGGACTTTTTGTCTGATTCTTACTTACCTTTACGCTGTCAAAATTTACTCAGACACTGCAACTCATTGTATTCAAGCATACTCACATACAGTGAAAAAATCAAACTCACAGAGGACGTAGCACACATTTTGGCGAACCTTTCTAATTTCGGTGTTGTTGAATCTCTTTTCATTTTTCTTACTCGATTATTTCAATACCGTAATGCTTTATGAGTTTCACTAACGATTTCCAAGGACCCAGTTGACTGTTTATTTCATTACTTATACTAACTTCTGTTAAAAATTTGATGGTAGATTCCCAGCATCTACAGTAATCTCTTCCATTGTATATCTCGTATCACATTCCCACTGAATTCTCTTGTCACTGGCTTTTAAAATCTTTCAATAATACCTTTAAACAATATCTCTCGTTACACAGTATACATTTAAAATATTTAAACAGTAAGAATTAGGAGAAATTTTAAAAAGTCCGTTCTGGATCTAGTAAATTGATGCCCAGGCCTCCATTGCCGGTGAAGAAGCTGCTGGAGCAAGTCACGGCGGCACCGAAATGATCACCCGCAACGGAGAAACGCCTTAATCACGACGGAGAAATAGATCAGAGATCGCAATGGCCTCTCCGTTGCCGTCGTCGTCGCAGATTTTACAACGGTCTATACGCTGGCTGGCGTCGACCTCGCGACGGTGACAGTGCGCCACCGTTGAAGATTCGCGACTTCCACCGTTGGGCTTATGACGGTGACGGCTATGGGAATGGTGACGTTTGTCGATTACTACGGCAGACGGCGGTAGGGGCTGCATGGACGGTGACAATCTCCGAGAACAATGACAATCTCCGAGAACAACGACGAACGCTATGGCGATGGTGAGGACTGCCGCCGGGTTTGGATTGGTGAGGGTGAGGGGTATTTTCGGAAGTTTCATATATTTTTGTTTAAAATGTTCTATAATTTACTAATCTTAAAATTTATGCTATAATTTACCATAAACACCTTAAATAATGTTATTTCCTTCTTTATCCCTTTATAAAGTTATATATGCGATATATACCTACATATATACATATATTCCCTTAGTTATCATTTGCCTCAGTAATTACTAAATAGTACATGACACAAGATTCTAATTAAAAAGTTACATAAAAATCAACTAGTAATTTTAAATAGAATACTATAATGCTTGTCAAATAAGAAAGCATGCATTCATGTATACATATATATATATATATATTAGTTCTCCTACAAATTCAATATTCGTAAACGTACAGTTTTAAATTGAGAAAATCTTAATTTGTGTTTGGTTCATCAGTTGGAGATTAAATTTTTAAGTTTGAGTTAGTTGATTTTTTAAAAAATAGTTATAATTTTTATTGACTTTTTAGAAAAAGACAAAAATTAAGATGAAAAAATACAATTTAATTAAAATTGAGTTAAAATGTGAAACAAAGCATTAATATATTATAAAATCTTGGGGGGGGGGGGTGAAAAAAAGATTGACTTATTGTCTCATAACTTATAATAACAGCAATATAGTTTTCAAGCACTCGAAATAAATGCTTCAAAATATTTCCACCTAATGCATTGATTGCGTAGGATCAAGTTCCTTAATTAATTCATACCGACATGTATAGTGCCTTGAACGACCACATATAGAAAAGAACATGGCTATATTTTATCCATTTCATTGATGATTATTTATGGTTTGACGATGCTTACCAAATACATAATAAATCCAAAAGAATAAAACTTTTAAACATTTGGAGCATAAACGGAGAAATGGTTAGGTTCAACGACCCATATGTAATAACTGTTTTGGAAAACGATCGTTAAACGCAGAGAAAAAATTGTGGCACAGAATAGACAGAATTATTTTCTTGGTATGGTACATTAATATTTTTAGTTTTTAGTTTTTAGTTTTTTATTTTTTATTTTTGAAACTAACAATGGAGGTGAGCAAGTTCAAGTTTTGTCTATTTAATGATCATCTTTGTTTGAGCAATGATATAAAGTTAATATTTCATAAAATAAAATACGACTCAAACAAATCAAGAGAAAAAAAAAAAGTGACTAATTCTAGAGAGAAACAATCAAGGTCGACTAATTTAGAGAGAAAAAATTTTGGATATCTAAAGATTAAACGAACGAACGAGTATAAAAGCATCATTAAATTTTCAAATCACATATTATTAATTTTACAGTTCTCATTAAAAAAAAAAAAAAAAAAAAAAAAAGCTAACAGATGGACCATTCACGATACACTTTTTCAACTTAAGGCCAATAAACAAAGCAAAATTGACTACAGGGTTTAATTATATATTTGAGGACAAAAAGAAATTCAGGTACAACTCATATTTATATATATTCATATTATTTTTTTATTTGAAAGAAATCATTCCTACTACAGAAAAAAAAATGTATGAAGACATTTTTATAGTTAAAGGAATCGTTTCATAGTTGTATATTACTGTAGAACTTTATTTAAATTAAAAAAAAAATCTTAATTTTCATGGACGCGTTTGTGTGTGTCATGAGAAGAAATATTAATATAAGGAGTTGCTGAAAGATAGCAACAAATTGACTTAAAGATCTCAGATCAAAGGTGAAGATCAAGAATACCAATTCCTTCAAGCTGAGAAATATAGATCATGCGTATCTCTAATATGAATATAGTTCATTCTCTAATCCTTATCTCGTTAATTTCATCCATTTTAAGTATTCAACTATCCGATCATTTTCATTCAGGTTTGGATAATATTCTATCCTTAATATATATGCTATCTTATTTTTTTTATAGTTGTAGATACATATATCATTATAAATATATTTGTGTTTGTAATTCTCTATTTTCATGTTGTCTGAATAATAACAGTTATATCAAGTAATTCTTCTCTACTGAATGAACTTTCTGCTTGCAAACACACTACTTTATATTGCTAGAATCAATTTGGTTAAGTTTTTCCAAGAAGATTAGTTTTGCTTGTTATTATGAATCAAGTTTGAAGCCACATAATTACAACTAATTAGGGTTTAAGAAGAAATATAATTATACACTTATGGGTCTCCAAACTATTTAGTAAAATAATATATTGTGAGAAAAAAAAAATTTTGAACAACAAGTCTAGGAAGAAAAACGGTTTTGAAATTTAACAAATCTATATATTCCTCTTGAGTTGCTTTTGTTTCTCTTTCTCTTTCCTTTTTTTTTTTTTCCTTAGTTTCCTTTCAATTTATTTCCTTCCTTTAAACCTCTTATATTTTAAGATTGTAACACCTTTTTTAAGTCTTTTTACTGAATTTTTGCTTATTCAAAAATCGTTTAATTTGAAGCCACAAAAGTAGAGAAAAAATTGGCCATGTTTAAAAGTTAATTAACCAGGCATGTTTTTCTTATCTTGATTTAAACTGTCGACAGATGTGAAGCCCACTAGAGTATACAGAAAACAGTTGCCAAGCCCACCGCCACCGCCGATACCAAACTGGACAAGGCATCATATACCACCTGAAGAACAACCACCTACGATCTTTCCACCTCCTCCTCTTCCACCAGTCTGAGATTTTCAATCGGCCACACAAACGATCGGCAAGATGCATCATACGGCGGTCTGATGAAAACGATCGTTATCCAAAGTTAATTCAGCGATGAAGAACTTATGTTTTCTTTGGTTTTTATCTCTCTCCGTTGTTGGAAATATGTAGTTTTTTCTACTGGAGTACTAAAAATTAACAATCTTGATATGTAGTAGGAAGTACAGCAAATATTGTGTGTTTTCTTGTAATCATTTAGCTATTGTTGTACAGTCAAATTTGGTTCGGCTTCATTATCGTTTATTTTAGTTTAGAGGATGTTATTTAGAGAGATTTGCAAGATTGCTATACATTTGACACCTTTTTATATTTGTGCCCAATACAACATTAAAGTTTATACTTGTGCTATTTAAAAAGGAATGATATTGTCAAATAATAAAAGAAAAAAATAGTAAATGGACAAAAATACCTACATCTTCTTCTCTTCTTTATATTTGCTGGAGTATTTTTTTGGGCATCTCCAGCTCCAGTCACCGGTGCCGGTCATCGGAGAGATTTTGTTAGGATTCTGACAGTATTGTCTTTGTTTTTGTTTTTTTTTTTTATTTCAACAAAAAAATCTAGTAGATTATCAGAAGTAATCTACTAGAATGTCTTCTTGCGATCCCAGCTATTTTGTGTCGAAAGAGAATAAATAATCTAGTAGATTATTAAAAATAATCTACATAAATACTTTCCAACAACTAGCATCGACAACTGGAGATCATCAGTGGTCAATATTGATTATTGATGGTAACCTTCTAGATTTCCTTTTTGATTACAGGGATAATCTCGGGAAGATTTATTGTATCAAACTTTGACTTATCCAATTATATGTCAAAAACCTAAAGCTGCTATAGCTAGTTAAAATCCAATATGTTGCTTCCAGAAGAAATCCTGCAAGTCACCTAAGTTTAATATTAATGTCAGGTAAATAGTCTAATATTAATTATATAATTACATATATTGTGTAGCACGCATTAATGTGATGAATCGATAATATAACTTGTGTTCTCTTTTTCTTAGTAATGCAACATATAGTTATTTTTTTTTTTTTTTACACTTTCAATATATTGTTGTTTATGTAAAAAGAGTTCGAAAATAATTTTTATAATACAAAGGGCTCAAGATTCCGACAGTCTTGGATATGGTATTTTGTGTCAAACACATAGAGATGATTCAGCTAAAAAAAAAAAAACACACACACACACACACACGCGAGCACACACACACACAAAAACATGAGCATGAACGTCGCAAGCACTATATATTTACTAGGGCTCATAGGCGGGGTGGGTTAATTAATCTTGGGTAAATCAGGGTATATGCCACAAAACAATGTCTTGGATTGTGGATTGTTTATTTTCTTGTGTTTACGAATTCTGAGTTTTTATGATTTTTGTGGAATTTTGATAATTTTTTGTTGAATTTTAAGTGCTTCAACAATAAAGTATGTTGTTTTTTTAAATATTTCGATGATGGAACCTGGAAAATCCAACGGAATCGGAAGTTTCCGGATGGTAACTAATTGGTAACCAGTTGATTACTTGCTGGCAATCTGTTAGCAATTGTTAAACAACTTGTTACTAATTAGTAACCAATTGGTTACCTGCCAAAGGCGGTGGTTACCCACCGTCGTTCAATAATTAATAAATTACTATTTGCTAACCAACTGGTTACCCGTCAATGACGGTGGTTACCGGTCGGTAACTAACTGATTATTGATCACCAGTAATGGTTACCGATCAGAAACCTATTGATGATTGGTAACCAACTGGTAACCCAAGTGGTTACATCATGAATATCAATTAGTAATTATAATTAGTATTTTTAAAAATAGATAAATAAATATTTATGATGTCATCTATGACATTTCTTGTAAGAGTTTTTTCTTGTATGATAAAAATCAATCCAAGATATAAACTTGGTGGCATTTATCAAAAGTACCCATTAATCTTAGACTCATATAATCAAGACAGACCCAAAATGATATGAATAGAGGTGGGATTGAGTACACATCTTAAATAATGCATATTTTTAGTGATATGAGAATTTTTGACCAACCATAATATAAGTCAAATGGTAATATAATGCAGAGAAAATTACCTAAATAACTACATTTTTTTTATCTATTTATTAACCTGATACAAATGATCAGTATGACACAAATTTTAGTTTACTTTAGTTTAATTTTATGTCATGTTAGTCTAGTGTTAATTTTTTATAGTATGTTGGTCCAATGGTCTATAAATTTGTATCATTCAAGTACTTTCTCCAATAATATATATTTTCAAAATTACTCCTTACCAGTGAAATAATAATCTAGTAGAATACCATTGGTAATCTATCATATGTCACCGAAGTCAACCCGAGCCATCGATGATCTTCAATCGCAGGCACCGGTCTTCGATCTCCAGAAAGTATTCTACCATATTACTTTTTATTTTCAATTCAAAATTGTTAGCTTTCTCGGCTCTCTAGTAGCCAAAAAGTATTCTGGCTTATTACATTTTGGTAATTTGCCATATTACTGTTTATTTTCAAAACAAAATTGTAGATCTCTCTGATCTCCAGTGAACAGAGAGTATTCTAATAGTTTACTTTTGTAAATCTATCATATTACATTATATATTCTATCGGATTATTTTTCGTGTTTCCCTTGATTATGTTTTGTCTACCATAGTTCTTAGATCAAATTATTTAGAGTATATTGATCTATGATCTTTTTTACAATTTATCAATAAATGGTAACAAGATTACTAAAAAAAATCACAGAAAAATAAAAGTAATCAAAATAACAAAATAATTATACCACAAAATAACTTTAAAAAAAAAAAAAAGGACCCAATCTGCTCTGCTTCTCACTGCAGCTGGAGAAAGGAGATCGCGGCACCTAAGATCGTGAAACACCGTGATCTGGCGAAAATCGCAAGGAGAGAAGAGATAGCAATGGACGAGGTCGTTGTCTGTCTGGTCGCCGCCTCCGACTAATTCTCTGACTCTAGTGATTTCTTAGACTCCGACTTCCGGTGATTCTGAGGATCTGAGAAAGAGAGGGACTTCTGAGAGAAACGACGAAGGAGAGAGAGAGGGGCTATGAAAAAATGGAGAGATTGGGGTTTGAATGGAGAGATTTGAGGTTTGAAAGGTAATGAGTTTATTTCACTACTACAAAATGTGGATTCCACGATAGAGCTTCCACGATCGGTTTTTAAAAAACCGTCGTGGAAAATGGGACAAAAACACGGAGCGGAACCGAGTTTTCGAAAACCGTCGTGGAAGCTGAAGCTTCCACGACGGTCTTCAAAGACGGTCGTGGAAGAGCCGTGCTTCCACGACGGTCTTGAAAGACCGTCGTGGAAGCCGTGGAAGCCACCGTGCTTCCACGACGATCTTCAAAGACCGTCGTGGAAGCACGGCTCTTCCACGATGGTCTTCAAAGACCGTCGTGGAAGGACGGTGGCTTCCACAACAGTCTTTAAAGACCGTCGTGGAAGCTTGGTGGTTTCCATGACGGTTTCTAAGTAACCGTCGTGGAATCATAGATTCCACGACCGTTTTTTTAGAAACCGTCGTGGAATATTCACGATATATTTTCCCATAATCGATTGTTGCCCCTGATATTTCCACATCAATACAGCAGCTGCAGTGAACTAAAATCATTCCAGATTGCTCCGAAAACAGTCGGCACACCACTGTGTGACGCCACCATCTACCATCGATCATCAATCTCTCTTG
Organism: Ficus hirta; assembly: GCA_038430175.1. Taxonomy (NCBI): domain Eukaryota; kingdom Viridiplantae; phylum Streptophyta; class Magnoliopsida; order Rosales; family Moraceae; genus Ficus; species Ficus hirta. The sequence goes on from CM076592.1 coordinate 12,310,746, forward strand.
TAAGTCATGAGATCACACAAATTTAGCTTAATGTTGTTTTCATCTGTATTTTTTATTTATGATTTTATATTAATTTTGTATGTTTTGGGATTGCTTTTGATACGTTAAAGACTGCAATGGGCCGGGTGTTTAATATACGAACTTATCATGATCAAATTGTTATTTTTCCCCGGCCCTTAGTTTTTATGTTTATTCGAATTTTTGTTAATTTTTCAATTAATTAATGCGCCGATAGCAGTGTTTAATTATAACTACATGAAAATGACATGCATGAAATTTAAAATTATGCACACTTTAACTTCGAAAGCTTTGATTTCTTGATTTAGGATTTGCAAATCATGGATAGAAAATGGATGTGGTTTGATAGATTGTCTAAAGCATATGAAGATAGTGTTGAAGAATTTTCGTCATTTGCCAAATCTCACATACAAAATGATAAGATTCCGTGTCCATGTCAAATTTGTGGTAATCATAGATCTCATTCCATTGATGATGTTAGAGGGCATTTGCGCATTTATGGGATTATTTGTTCTTACCAAACATGGTATTTACATAGCGAAGATTTTTTCGATATTAAATATACATCGACAAGTACTAAAGGTAAAGAGCCTATTGTTGAGGTAGACGTTGGTGATAATATGTATAATATGATAAATGATTTGGAAGAAAACTTTGTGCACCGTCCGGAGTTATTTGAGGCAATGATTAATGATGCCGAAACGCCCTTGTATGTCGGGTGTACAAAATATACGAAATTAGGGGCATTGGTTAAATTATGGAATATGAAAGCATCGGGAGGGTGGACGAATTCTAGTTTCACGACTCTTTTAGAATTTCTAAAAGATGTTCTACCGGAGGATAACAAAGTACCACCTAGTATGTATGAGGCAAAGAAGACGTTGAGCACTTTGGGAATGGAATATGAAAAGATACATGCTTGTCCAAATGATTGCGTCTTGTACTGGAAAGAATATGAAGATTTAGATGAACGTCCGGTTTGTAACGAGTCAAGATGGAAGCAGGGCAAGATACCATTGAATGGTAGAAAAGGAGTGCCAGTGAAGGTATTATGGTACATTCCACCAGCCACACGTTTGCGTCGTTTATTCCGTAATGCCGAGCATGCTAAGAATTTGACATGGCACCACGATAAACGTGTTGACAATGGTAAACTTAGGCATCCGGCCGACGCACCACAATAGAAGACCTTTGATGACAATCATCTAGATTTTAGTGTAGAACTAAGGAATTTACGGCTCGGTTTGTCGACAGACGGAATGAACCCACATAGTAATATGAGTAGTCGGCATAGTACCTGACCAGTCATACTTGTCAACTACAATCTCCCTCCAGAATTGTGCATGAAGTGGAAGTTCTTGATATTGACATTATTGATCTCAGGCCCTCAACAACCGGGGAATGACATTGACGTGTACTTGGCACCATTAATAGATGACTTAAAAAGCTTGTGGGAAGATGATTTACAAGTTAGAGATTCTTACCGTCAAGATACGTTCAATCTTTGTGCCATGTTGATTTGGTCAATTAATGACTTTCCTGCACTTGACAACCTATCTGGTTATCCTGTGAAGAGTTCTATAGGTTGTCCAGTTTGTATGAAGGAAACATCTTCCATCCGGTTGAAGAATGGCAAAAAAACCGTTTACCTTGGTCACAGGAGATTCTTGCCACAAAATCATCAATAGCGTAAACAAAAGAAAGCTTTTGATGGTAATACCGAAGAAAGAACCGCTCCTCGGATTTTGTCTGGCGAAGATGTATTTGAGATGGTTAAAGATGTGAAAGTAGTTTTGGGAAAGAGAAAACATATGGCTCCAGTTGTCAATGGACCTTGGAAGAAGAAGTCAATCTTCTATGAACTTCCATATTGCAAGTCACTTTACGTTCGTCATTGCTTAGATGTTATGCATATTGAGAAAAATGTCTGTGAATCGATAGTGGGCACGTTGCTTGACATTCCACATAAGACTAAAGATGGTGAAAAGGCACGGTTGGATCTTAAAGAGATGAAGATTAGAACAAATTTGCTCCCCGAGAAAAGATCGAACGGAACTTACTTACCTCCGGTGAAGCACACATTATCGAGATAAGAAAAGAGAAAGCTTTGTGAATGGCTTGCTTTCGTGAAAGTGCCAAGTGGGTACTCTTCCAACTTCAAAAGGTTGGTGTCGATGAAGGATTTGAGGCTCATTGGAATGAAAACACATGATTGTCATATCTTGATGCAACAATTATTACCTCTTGCATTGCGGGGAGTTTTAACGAAAGATGTGAGATATGCAATTACGAAGTTATGCTCATTTTTCAATTCAATATGCACGAAGGTAATTGATCCACTGATGCTAGACTCGCTACAATCGGAGTTGGTGATGACATTGTGCATGCTTGAGAAGTATTTCCCACCAGCCTTTTTTGATATAATGATCCATCTAACTGTGCACTTAGTTTGGGAAGTTAAGTTATGTGGACCGGTGCATTTGAGGTGGATGTATCTTTTCGAAAGGTACATGAAGGTTTTGAAGGGTTATGTGAAGAACTGAAATAGGCCGGAGGGATGTATAGTAGAAAACTACATAGCAGAGGAATCGGTTGAATTTTGTTCCGAGTATTTGTCCAATGCGGAACCGATAGGGTTGCCAAAGAGTGTGCTATTGACGTCGAAAGGACTATCCGTGGGCGTTCCTTCACTAGTAAATCAGGATGAATAGGAAAAAGTTATATTTTGCACAATGTTAAGGAAGTGGAGCCTTTCTTTGAGGTTCATATGGCGGAATTAAGAGTTCCGAATCCAAGAAAAGGAATAAGTGAGAAGTGGATTCAAGATGAGCACAACCGGACATTTCGGGAGTGGATAAGAAAAGATTTGCATATGAAGGCTGGCATTTCGCAAGACTTAATGAAGCTATCCAGGGGTCCGTCATCGATAGTCACAAGATATACATCGTATTTTGTCAATGGGAACTCCTTCTACACTCGGGAAAGAGATGAGAAGCATCCCATACAGAATAGTGGTGTGACCCTCCGTGCCGAGTCTATGCATATTTCATCCGCAAAGGACAAGAATCCGGTATATAGTTCCATGACCTACTATGGGTTCATTGAAGATATTTGGGAACTTGATTATTGCGGCTTGCAAATAGCACTCTTTAAATGCAAGTGGGCTGACAATAATTATGTTAAGATTGATAGTGACGGCGTGATTGTGGTGGACTTTAGGCGATTAGGATACAAAAATGATCCTTTCATTATGGCGTCACAAGCGGTACAAGTATTCTATACAACGGATCCCGACAATGCAGCGTTATCTTTAGTTGTGCTAATGAAGCCAAGAATAATCCTAGATAGCCAAGAAGATATGGAAGATTGCACCGATTTTCCATCATTCACAAAGGGTTTACCACCGGTGGAGGAGATTGATGATTTTGACGATAATGTTACACACTTGCTTCGTTTGGATGTCGAGTGGACACGTGTTGAGAAGCCCAAAAAAAAGAAAATGAAAAAAACTGGAACCTGATTTTAATTTTTTTCGTTTTAAAAATTTCTATACGTTTTTTTAATTACGAACATTATATGTGAAATATATGGAAATTATTTATACATGTAAATCTGTGTGAATAAAACTAATAGCAGGAATGCTGGGCTGCTACATGCATAACACACAAGTTTGGCCGCCTGCGGGATTCTATTTATAACGTCAACAAAATTTTTTTAAAAATTTTCACCTACCACGACGGTTTTTGGGAGAAACCGTCCCAAAAACCGTCGTTGTAGGGGTAAAAAAATTTTTACATTTTTTTAGAAATTTAAAAAATATATATATTTTTTTAAGATAGCACGACGATTTTTGGGGAAAACCGTCGTGGTATGTAAAAATTTTTTTACAATTTCCCAAAAACCGTCGTGGTATCTTCAAAAAAATTAAAAAAAAAATTTTTTTTTCTAAACATTTAATTTTAAAAAACTTTTTTAAACATACCACGTCAGTTTTTGTGGGAAACCGTCGTGGTATGTGAACATAACACGACGGTTTTCCAAAGAAACCGTCGTGGTACGTGAGAAGGCAGGAATTTTGAAATTTTTGAGCAAAATTGAACTTTTTAGAGTGCATATTAAAACCCAAAAAAGTTTGCCCATAACCAAAGCCACCCAATTTCTTCGCTCCATTTCTCTCTATCCGCTCCCTCCCTACTCAAAATCTTCAAAAACTCCCTCCACCTCCACGCCCAATCTCTCTCCCTCCACCTCCACGCTCAATCTCTCTCGCGCCGCTTCCTCCCTTCACGCCAACACCCTCCATTTTTCCCTATCTCTCTCGCCACTCAAGCCCACTCCGCCTCCACGCCCCCACTCCTCCCACGCCGCCCACACTCCCAAGCCCCCACGCCCCAACTCCTCAATGCCGACCACGCCCCCATGCCGCCGACGCCCCCACGCCTCACACGGCGCCCATATCCCCACTCCTCCCACGCCGCCCATGGCCCGAAGCCCCCACGCCCCCACGGCCCATGCCTCACGGCCCATGCCCCCATGCCGCCCACGGCCCGACGCCCCCACGCCCCCACTCCCACACGCCCCACGACCCCACGCCCCTAGTCCGCCTTCCGCGGCCATGCCACCCACGCCGCCTTCCGCTCCCACGCCATCCGCACTCCGCCTTCCGCCTGTACCCACGCTCGACAAGCCGGTAAGTTGCTTGGGTAATGCATGGATTTGAGAATTTTTCGTTGAAAATGTCAAATTTGTTGGACACGGTTGTTGATTGTGAATTTTCCATCCAAAATCCGTTACTTTACGTCCTAAATGTTGATTTTGTAGATTGTTGAGTTGCCAAAATCTGTCCCCTCCATTTTCGGTGATTGTTGATTGTGGTTGAATTAGTTTTAGATTGATTTAACTTGGTTGGGTAAGGCACGGATTTGGGAATTTTTCGGGAAAAAAGTGTTGATTTTGTTAGTTAAATGTTTGCATATTATATGTTCGTCAAAATACCTCTTTGAGTGAGAATTAGTTTTAGATTGAATTAAATTAGTTGGGTAAGACACAGAGTTGGGAATTTTCTAGAAAAACATGTTGGTTATGTGACTTAAATGTTTGCATATTACATATTCGTTAAAATTTCTACTTGAGTGAGAATTAGTTTTAGATTGAATTAAATTGGTTGGGTAAGGCCCGGATTTGAGAATTTTCCGGGAAAACATGTTGATTTTGTGACTTAAATGTTTGCATACTACATATTTGATACAATGTCTCTTTGATTAGGTTGTGTGTCATTTCCGTAGTTAAGTAAAGTTTTTTTTTAGCTTCTTGATTTAATGAGATTTAATGTATGCTTTCGTTTGCTTTTTACGTGTTTGGGTGCCATGATTTTATAATGATTTAATGACCAAGTTTTTTTGTTATTTAACGTGTTTTGGTGCGGAGTTGCTTTAGATTGATTTAAAATGTCGCAAGATCATGGGAAGGAATACTCAACTCAAACTTAACTTGGAAAACCACGACAAACAAACTCACCTAGATTCAATCCCGATGAAGATGGTAAACGAAGAGCAACTCTTATGAGAAGAGTCCACGTTTTTAGGACAAAGGGAGAACGAATTGAAGTTTCGTTCGACGTGAAAGGGCAACTATTAGGGAAGGAAGGAGATGACTTACAGAGTTGGATTTGAGTGCTTGCTCGAGAGCACATACCCATTTAGATATCTGACTTTAGAAGTGCCGATTTAGTCACAAGGAAAGAAAGAGTGTGGATGGAAATCGTAACTTCTTTTACTGTGGAGCCATCGTTTAGAAAACAAGCTTTAAAGTCATGTACAGAGTCGGCGAAAAATTTTAGATATGATCTTTACCAAGCTTTTGTCAGGGATCATATTAACGAAGAAAATGTGTGGCAACGACCGTCAAAAGTGGTTCACAATTACCCCACCATCACCCGGGATGATTGGAAAAAATTCATTGAGTATCGACGTACCCCGGAATTCAAAAGACTATCCAAACAAGGAAGTAAGATAAGAAATAAGAGCAAATACGGATCAACCGGGGGAAGAGACGGATATAGGAAACGTGACCAAGCTCATGTACGTGAATTACTTGGACAAAATGTGTAAATGGTATGTTGTACTTCTAATTTCTTCGTTTATGTTTACTAACGGTAATTATATATTAAACTGCAGTTCGAGAAGACGGGAAATATATAGAGCGGCATACTAGGTGGCTGGACATGCGCGTCAAACCCAATGGAGACTTCAAGAATGAAGCATTTAAAAGTATTGCCGATACAATAGTAAGTTTTCGAATCTATTTAAAATATATTCATACCATACACTCATTTATGTTTACGAGTTCATAAAGTATTCTCTAATTGTTACAGGATGACTTCAGTCAACAAGAGACACAAGGAAGTTTTGAATCTGTGGGGACAGAAGACATATTGACCAAGGCATTAGGCAATGCCGAGCATTCGGGTCGGATTCGGGGTCAATCTAAGTTTGTCAAGTAGTCACAATACTTCAACCTTGTGCAAAGTTCAAGGGAAAATGCTAAAGTCTCGGATATGAAACGGCAGCTTGCCGCATTGGAAAGAACCGTACAGGAACTTTGTACGAAGCACGGTATCAACCGACAGACTATGGCCGAGGAGGCGACCACACCGACTGTTGATCAACACAACAGCTTCAAGGCTAGTTGCACTCTGAATGAAAAAGAAGCTGGGATGTCGGATCTGAAGCCCATGCCGAACGCAAGTAAGGAATGCGAGCTCTTTCTTCCTGATTTAGTTAACGGAGGAGATGTGCTTGTTGCAATCGGCAGGGTATACATGGACTGTGTTCCAACCGACACAGTCCATGGGATTCCTTTAGGTGAGGAGAATGTACGAGTGTCAATTACAGTCCCAAAACTAAAACGTGCACTCCTACCTATTCCGACGAACAAAGCCACATATATTGAAGAAGCTGTCGGTGGGTTTGTTGCTCGACCGATAAGATTAGTCGTCGTTCAAAAAAGTTTGCGCCAGGCAAGTCAAGGTCCCAGTCATGCTCCTGACCGAGAAGCTGAGGGAAGCAAATGAACCAAAAAGAGAGCAGGGAGGAAGAAAATACAGTCACAACCGGAGGTACAACAACAACCGGTGCAACAAGAACTACCTTCGTTCGACTTTAATGAAATTTCCTTCGAATTGAGATCTTTGGTATATTACGCACAAAATTCCATGCGTGACGGTACCCAAATAGTTTGCCCACTATAATAGTTCGTCATTGGCGATGACATGCCCATATATATTGAGTTTGAAGATGTATACCATTTCATAACATTTAAAGAAATTAGTGCAAAGAGCATAATGGTTTACATCAGGTAATACATTTATCTTTAAAAATATTGATTTTTGGTTTGCCTCTTAATCTTATATATGTTGATTTTGCATAACAAGTGTACCTAATTATTTTGCAGATACTTAGCGGATTGTTGTGCAATAACAGGTATGGATCAACGGTTCGAGTTTATTTCTCCAGTCCTTGTCTCACCAGTTCAACAGAATGTAGATCGCACCGCCTACGTTCGAGAGAAGGCCGAAAATATTCTACGGATCTTAACCAACGCGCCAAAGGGAAAGCTGTTTCTCATGCCATATAACAGCGACCAATATTGGATCTTGGCAGTTATTGATCCGTGGGAGGACTCGGTCCTGTATTTCATGCGAGAAATAACCTTCACTGTTGATGAACTAGCCGGCCTTCAAACAAAAGATTTTTATACTGATGCAAACATGAATTTGGTTAGGCAAGAGTGGGCTGCATTTGTCATGCGGTTTATACAATATTGACTAAAAACAATATATGAATTTTGTACTCTCGATATAGTAATTGTTGTACATTGTTATCCAGGTAATTATAGATTATTTATGAAAATATTATTGTTATCCAGGTAATTTTGAACATACGGGATTTGCCACCCGTGGGAAATGAAATTCGTAAATTTTTTTTTTTCGTTGTTACATACCAAGACGGTTTTATTGAGAAATCGTCGTGGTAGCCAGGGCTACCACGATGGTTTCACTGATAAACCGTCGTGGTAGTCCCGACTACCATGACGGTTTTTTATAAAAAAACCGTCGTCGTATGGTCTTAAATGTCTTCAGTTAGGTCCTATTTTTACCTATTACACGACGGTTAAAAAACCGTCGTGGAATCTTAAAAGATTCCACGACCCTAGATTTCACGACGGTTAAAAACCGTTGTGGAATCCACTTTCTGTAGTTGTGTTTCAGTCCTTTTATCATAAAGTCAAAGAACAAAAAAAATAAAAGAGAGAGTCAAAATTCTAAGTAAGAATTGAGGGAGGACAAAAATCAAGAGCTTGTGTATTTTACGGATTGTTTTCACAATTTTCTCTGTAAGTTGATTTCAGGCTTTAAAAAGCATGATGATATGAGCACTATCTCTAATGTTGCAGAGGCATTCTGACATCCTTTACATTCAAAGTTTATATAGATATTCGTATTTACCTTCTCGATATTATTTTTCTATTTGATTTTCCGATTTAAATCACTTTTTAAAATGTAAATTTTAATTTTTATAAGAGAAAATACCGTAGAAAAATTTCAACAAAAGACTTTAAGACGAAGATCTAAACGATAGTTATATATGATAAATTATATGTGTGTATAAAACCCGTCGTCCTATAGAGCTCAATAGAAGCACGTCTCCAGTTAGATTTCTTATTTATGAAATTTCTGTATATATATTTCAGTTGTTCCTCGATTTAGAAATTATAAACGTATCGATTTAATGATATTTGTTTGATTTAATTATTAACTTTAATAATTTTCACTTCTGCCTCATATCTATATATTGATATATTTATATAGAAAAAAAATATGAAAACAACTGCTTAAAAAAATTATGAAAACAAGCTCAGAAATAGAGATATTTATGTTTTTTATTTTCTTACTTGAATTTTTAACCCTCAATATTTATTCAATTGAAGATTAAAAAAAATGAGATTATTATAACTAAGATAATGATGGATAATAATGGGGAGATATATATTTCATGGCACTTTATACAAATCATATATATATATATATATGTATGTATGTATATATATCAAATATGAATTGATTGATCTCGATGTTGTTAGGGACCTTACAATTCCTGATCACTCGATGATCGCGCGCATCTGATTTGTACACCCAAGCCCGCAGATAAGAGAAGATAAGAAAATCCATAATCAAGAATAAATGGATAATTCACAATCAAGCATAAATAGATTGTGCATGTTTGTGTAATGTTTTTAATTATTTTGTGAAGATATATTTATACTTACTTAGCGAACGCTCATCAGAAAATATTTATACTATAGGTAAGAAACCCGCAGTATAACAGATGGACTAGGTGGGCTGCGAGGTGAATGTGGATGGATTGGGATACCACTGCGCATAATTTCCGCGAATATTTTGACTACTAATTTATGCTAGTTAATAATGTTTAAATATGAAAACATGTTTAAGGTATTTATTAGTAAGTAATTAGTAATGACCAGTAAATATATAAGTTAAAATGTCAGATTTATTTTATTAATCACAATAATATTATATATATGAACATTCATTATATATACTTTAAGATATATGTACAACAAAAAATCTTCCACATAATTAAAGTGTTTAAGCTAAGTAAATATAATTAATAAATATAGTAATAGCCACGTAAGTGAAGTCGTTACAGCTTCTTAATTAAGACAATATTAAAAAGCTCGATTTAGGCAACCACGTAATGCTAGTTCTTCTATTTGTGGGTCTATTATTAGGAATTAATAGTTATTTGTCCATCCTTAACGAAGTGATTTGGGTTATCGGCAGGCATTTGAAAGACAATTTCTAAACACAAATAAATTTTTACAGATTAGAGATTCCCGAAACCATTAGTCAAGAAGGTAGTGTTGGTGATTTCTTATTCAATGACAAGCGGATGCTTTATATTCATTTCCGGGATTCGTTGAGGGTGTCTTCCATGTTTCTCTTTCTAGTATCAATTCTGATGAGTTGGCTTGGGTTCATTACTTTGATAGTAAGATAAGATAGTTGAGTTTCATTCTTTTCCAGAACAAAATAAATAATTGAGAATGTTAATTTAACGAAATGAAGTTCATTTCTTCATTATGAAATAGATGAACAGTTCTTTTAAGTGTTGATCTAGGAGTTGAATAATAAGAATGTTCAATTTATAATTGGATCATGAATATATAAGTTCATTAAAGCATGGATGATACTTTAAGAGAAAGATACGATAATAGAGGTTAACGGATAAATGGAACGTAGCTCTAATTGTGAACTGTTATAGAAGATTGATCTATACATAATGATTGCATCAATGAACGATTCAAATTCTTTGAATAACTTATATTTATAATTTCAAATAGGAAATGCCATGTTTATGTTTATAATGAAATAACTTTTGAAATTAATAAAACTGATTTAAAGAGTTTAATTAATTATCAAAGTTTGAGATTATAAGTCTATAGTTTCCCATGTCACCTCCAAAAATGCTATTTGAATCCTATGTATTTAATTGGATTGTATAGTTTAGAATTGATGAGAATTAATATATACTCACGAAATATATGTTCAATCGATTAATTACATAATTTAAATAACAAGATTATTTTAGTAAATCATGATTGCATGATCTAGTGTGATGATCCACATTGTAAATGTTGCCTACACCACAGGAAGTATACCTATGTGTGCAGATTTTTTTTTGAAATATTTCGTATTGTGAATTTAAAATCTCTTTAACTTACAAACTAGATTTTAATAATTTAATTTTCTTTTCTTGAAAAAAAAAAAAAAAAAAAAAAAAAAAAAAACTCTTCTACGTAGATATTATTTTAGTAAACTTTCAAAAGAATGTTAAAAAAACATAATACTATAAACTTTTAATAAAACTGACCTTCAGTTATAAGAAATTCAAATATTTGATATTTGGATTTTTAATATTTTCTTGTTCTTGTCATTATGTCCCTTAACGGTTCAGCCAATTCAGAGGACTGTGTGACAGCAGGTTTTACGTTCAATTTTTCATTCAAATCCAGACACTATATAAGGATAATTGGGAACAATTTCCTAGGTCTTTTCCTTTGTCTAAAAGAAAAGTTTGTGCCCTTTCGAAGAAATTAAACAACTTTGACCGTTAGAATAAGTTAAAAAATGCTTATTGTTACGGATAATGAATTCATATATAAAGTCATATATACAATCCTCGTAAAACGACAACAATCAGTTAATTATAATACAATGTTAAATAATTTTCCAATCACACATTATTATCAGCTAATAGTTACAAATAGAAATGATACAAGTACTTGTTGGATATGACAACTTTCCTCTATATATGTTAGATCTCCTATAAATTTAAGACTAGAAAGCGTATAATTTTACATTGAGAAAAACTTAATGGTTATATTAAAAATGCTAGCAGTAATTAAAAAAAAAAAAAGGATTGACTTAATTGTCTCTTAACTAATTGTAATAACAGTAATATTTTAATACTAAAAAATTCACCAAGTACTTACCCAAATAAATATATTCTTCAAATTACTTCCCTCAAACCACATCTAGCATTGATTGGTAAGATCAAGTTCCAAAAGACATGTTCTTTTTCCCTCAATTTTTAATTAATTCATAGTGACATGCATAGTGGCGTGAACGACCGAAGGTAGAAAAGAAGATGACTATATTTTATCAATTTCATTAACGACTATTCATGTTATGACTATGTTTAACAAATACAAAATTAACCCAAAACTTTATAAAATTTTGAAAAATTTAGGGCATAAGTAGGAAAAATGGTTAGGTTGAACGACCTGCATATAATAACTGTTTTGGAAAACGATCATTTATTAAATATGCAGAGTAAATCATACGGAATGGATAGAATTATTTTATTGATACGGTACAATAATATTTTTGGTTGTATTTTATATTTGTGCTTTGAATCTAAAAATTGGTGGTGAGAAAGTTAAAGTTTTTGTCTATTTAATGATTATCATTGTTTGAGCAATGAGATAAAGTTAATAAGATACGACTCAAACAAACCAAAAAAAAAAAAAAAAAGACTAATTCTATAGAGAAACAATCAGAGACTATTTTTAGAGAGAGAAAATTGGAGCTCAAACGAAACAAAAAAATGTAAAAGTATCGTTGAATTTTAATATAACACAATTATTATCTATATCTAACAGTTATCATCTAACAAAAAAGAATTAAGAAGAGGTAGTTAACACATGGACCATTCACGATAAGCCTATTATAAAGCAAATGTGACTACAACTATATAATATAAGGAGAAAAAAATTTAGGTTCAACTGATAAATTCATTCATATCATTCCACTCTCTTTTTTTTTTTTTTTTTTGTTTGTTTGTTTTGAGATAATTCATTCCTACAATATAAAATTGTATGTAGAGATTGTTTATAGATAAATGAATCGTTTCAATAGTTGTAGAACTTTATTTAATTTTACAATAATAATAATAATAATAATAATTATTATTATTATTACTACTACTATTATTATTATTATTATTTTTTTATAGACGTGTTTGTGTACGTGTCATGAGAAGAAATATAAATATAAGGAGTTGCTGAAAGATAAACAGCAGCAAATTGATTCAAAGATCTCAGATCAAAGGTAAAGATCAGGTATACCAATAGCATCATATACAATTCCATCGAGCAAGGAAATCCAAATCATGAGTTTCTCTACTACCAATATATTTCGTTCTCTTATCCTTATCTCGTTAATTTCATCCATCTTAGCTATTCAACTATCCGGTCATTTTCATTCAGGTTCGGATAATCATTTGTCCTTAATATATATATGTGATGTTAATTTTTATATTTGTATATACATATATATGTATATGTACACATATTTGTGTTTGTAATTCTCGGTTTTCAGGTTGCGAACGCTCTACTTTATGTTGCTAGACTCAATTTGATTGTTAAGTTTTTCTGATGAGATTAGTTTGTGCTTGTTTCTATGATTCAAGTTTGAAGCCACGTACTTACAACTAATTAGGGTTTGCGAAGAAATATAAATATATATACTTAAGGGTCTCTAAACAAATTAGTAAAATTATATATTCTAGTGAAAGAAATCAAAAAACGAGTCTCATAAGAAATATGAACTTATTTCTTGTAGTGAGAGAACGCTTTGAAAATTGAAAATATCTTTAATATTCCTCTTGATGAGTTGCTTTTGTTTCTCTTTCCTTTAATTATTATTTTTTACTCCTTAGTTTCCTTTCAATTTCTTTTCCTTACTTTAAACCTCTTACGTTTTAAGATTGTAACACCTTTTTTAATGTCTTTTACCAAACTTTTTACTTATCCAAAAGATGTTTAATTTGAAGGCACAATTATGAGAAAAAATTAGTCATGCTTTTAAAGCTAATTAGCCACGCATGTTCTTCTTCTCTTGATCTAAACTGAGGGCAGAGGTAAAGCACAATAGTGTATACAGAAAACAGTTGCCAAGCCCGCCGCCACCACCGACACGAAACATGGTGAGGAATCAGATACCACCTGAGAAACAACCACCTTATCTCTTTGCACCTCCTCCTCTTCCAGCGGTCTAAGATTTTCAATCAGCCGCTCAAACGATTATCAAGATGCATAGTACGGCAGTCTGATGAAAACGATTGTAATCCAAAGTTATAATTACTGTGACAAAATACGTATGTTTTCTTTGTATTTTATTTCTCTCCTTTCTCCTTCTCCTGCAAACATTTATATTCTACTGGAGTAATGTAAAAATTAACGATATTGATATGTACTAGGAAGTTTGTGTTTTCTTGTAGTCAGTTAAATCCAGTGTTAGAGTCAAATTTGGTTTGGTTTGAATTTATCGTTCTGTTGTTATTTAATTTAGAGGATATTATTTACTAGTACCCCGTGTTTTATCAAATTAGAGTCTACTGTTTAATGTAGATCCAGAGTCTAGAATTGGTTTGACATCGGAACAAATAAAAAAGTACAAAAGTTAATAGATACGAGATTTATAGAACTTCGCTCTTTTTTATCAAGCTATGTGCTCTATGGGTGCCAGGGTTTTCACTATGATCAGAAAAATAAGTACAAAGGAAGCTTTGAAAAGCTTAATATGATCAACAATTGAGTAAAAATTATTCCAGAGAGTTTTTGAGAGAAAACGGTAGAGTTTGGGTGTAAATACCGATTGGATAGGTTGTCACAATTTGCTTCTGACGAGAGAAAAATGCTCAATTTCGATCACTGGGGGATCTTGACTCTTCGATCCCTGTCACACTCTGTTACAGACCAACACCATGACGACCACCATGGAAATCGATTACCGTAGAGCCCACCGACAAATGAAGTGGAGCGTTTCGTTGCAAGGAAGATGCATCGGCAAGATCTACTATCGGACTATTTTTAACACAATATGGTGTTTGGTATTTTTTGTTTGTGTTGATTTTTTTTTTTTTTCCCTTTTTGTAAGAAAGTTTGTGTACTTTTTTTATTCTGGTTTAAAGATGTAAATTATATACTAGATTATTATAATATAATAGATTACTCTTTCGAAAATTAGAGCAGAGCCGGCTGGAAATGAAAATAAAAAAACAATATGATAGATTATCAAAAGTAATCTACTAGATTACTCTTTGGATACCTATTCTGGATACGATCGACATCTTGAGTGGAAGATTTCCTCCCCCTCCTTTTTTTTTTGGAAACATCTTAATGACACAAATTTAGAGACCACTGCATCAATATGACATAAAAATTTAACATTAGATCAATATGACTCGAAATTAAATTAAACATAATTCAATTTTATGTCATGTTGATCAAAAATAGAAAATTTATGTGATATTAGTCAATAGATAAAAAATATATATATAGTTATTTAGCTAATATTCTCCATTTTATTTTTAATTCTAGTAGTATCTTGGGGTGATCGGAGTCAGAAGATAGCCGACTATTTTGTGTTGAAAGAGAAAAAATTAATCTAGTAGATTATCAAAAATAATCTAAATGAATACTCTTCAATCACCAACGTCGGTTAATCGGAAATCATCAATGATCGATATTGATTCTCATGGTATCTAGCAGATTCATGTGGTAACCTTCTAGATTATCTTTTTGAATGAAAGGAATGATTTTGATAAGACTTGTTATGTTAATCTTTGACTTAGAAAAACTAAAGCTACTATAATTACCTATATCCAAGTGTTGCTTTCTAGGTGAAATCCTGGAAATCACCCTTATTCTATACAATTTTTGTATTAATGATAAATAAATAGTTCAATAATTATTATGAAGTAATTACATAATGTGCAGCACGTATTAATGTGATGCATCGATAATTACGTTTGTTTTCTCTTATGCTAGTAATACAATATATATTCATTAATTTTTTTAATCAGTTTTAATGTATTGTTTCTTTATATTTATTAAAAAAGTGTTCGAAATTAAATTTTATAATACAAAAGGGCTCAAGGTTCCGACAGTCAGGATCAATGGTCATGTTGGGTCAAACACATAAAGACATGGGCACGACACATCATCGCATTAACACTTTTACCCATGAAATTTTTTTTGCAAGAAATGTCATGAAATCATAAATATTTATTTGTCTTTTTATTTTTAAATATAATTATAATTACTAGTTGTTATTTATAATATTATCGTATTGATTACTAATAGGGGTAGCAATACGGGTCGCGACATGATGACACGACTTGAAAACGACACGAATTTCACAGGTTCGGGTTGAAAAAAATAGGGGACGGGTTGTGTTCGGGTTGGGAAAAATTGACACGAAAAAAAAAAAACGGGTCGTGTTCGGGTTGGACCCGTTTTTTTTTCGTGTAACTTTTCGTGTCAATTTCGGGTCAAGTTCGTGTCGCGTGTCAATTTCGTGTCAATTTCGGGTCAAATTTCGTGTCAATTTCACATCAATTTCGTGTCGCGGGTCAATTTCGGTTCGTGTCGTGTCAACCCGTGACGGGTTCGTGTCGTGCTCGTGTCGCGGTTTCGTTTCGTGTTCGTGTCACGGGTCGTGTTCGGGTCGGGAAAGAAAAAAATCGACACGACTCTAACACAACATGAACCCGACACGTGACACGAATTACCACCCCTAGTTACTAGTTGGTTACCAAATTAGTTGGTTACCAACTACCGACAGATTTACGATTGGTAACTGCTATCGAGGATAAATAATCAGTTGGCTACCAACACTAATGACAGATTTTTGATTGGTAATTGCCGTCACCGACTGGTAATCAGTTGGTTACTAATTAGTAATCGCTGCCATCGGCAGCTAAAACAACTTAGTTACCAACTGACGGCGACTGAAAACCACCGTCGCCAGCAGATTATCATTTGGTTACCAAGTGATAACCAATTGGTTACCGACCGGATACTTCCGATTTTACTGGATTTTTGGGATTCCGTCGTCGGAATATTTAAAAAAAAACAAACACATTTTTATTATTGAAACGCTAAAAAGTTCAGCCAAACACTAGATTTTATCACAAGCTACAAGAAAAATAAACAAATCCACAATCCAAACACATAGCCACAAGAAAATTTCTCAAAAATACATCACAATATTAGGCCAAAAGAGAGAGAGAGAGAGAGAGAGAGAGAGAGAGAGAGAGAGAGAGAGAGAGAGAGATTGCTGTCGGCGAGATCTCGTCCACCTCCAGCAGCAACGGCTCCCCGACGGAGGAGCTGGCGATCTGTGTGGTGGCGCTGGACGTCGACGGAGCACGGGAGATCGACGGCAAGAGATCGTTCTCACCAAATTCTCATTCTCGCAACCGGCGATCCGATAGTGGACCGGCAAGATCTCGTCCACCTCCAGCGGCCACGATGAGCAGCGGAGGAGCTCGGCTGTTTAGGCAGAGATCGCGAGGCCAACACCGGAGCTGTCACCGGATATCTACTCACGCCGCACACCACCGATCTCCTCGTCATGTGGAGGAGATCTTTTTGGATCTTGGAGGAGAACCAAGATCGCCGCAAGACCCCAATCCCTAGCGTCGGCAGAGATCACACGATCTCAAATCGCACGGCATCGCGAATATGAATAAGATCGGGTGGAGGAGAACCGATCCGGCGTAAGACTGGCCGAGCGACGGAGCCCATATGGAGGAGCGCCAATCTGATTCGGCACCGCCGTCGATCTCCTGACCGGTCCGATCCTCAGAACGAGCACCGGTGAAGATCTAGAGGGGTGAGGCTGTTAAATGCCAGAGAGAGAGGGGAAACAATAATTAAATTAATTTTTTTGTTGAAAATAATTTAATTAATGACACCATCTTTTGGCATTTTCTGCAAAGTTTCTAAATTCTGGTAAAAAATCATTCCACGTCTACAAATTAAGAGGGTGTTTGATGTGTAAGTTTGAGTTAAGATTTGTAAATTTAAATAGTGATTTTAATTGACTTTTTCAAAAAAGACAAAAAACTTTTAAACAAAAAGATAAAAATTGAGTTAATGGTGATGAGTTTGAACTCATCACCCAAACACCCCCTAAGGCATGTAGTCTAATTAGTCCAAGCTTCGGCATAACAGGCCCAACACGATGTGAGGGTGATTAAAACGATTGCCCTGTCAAAAAACATACCTCAGAAATATTGCCATAATTATTGTGATTTTAGAATTTTTCACCTCTCACAAGATAAGTCAAACATCAATATAACATATTTATCTAAAATTATCCCTAACCAGTTAAAAAGATAATCTAGTAGATTACCACCTACTGGATGTCATCGAAATCAACACGAGTCAATGAATGTCTCCGATCGCCGACACCAGTCTCTAATCACCAGAAAGTATTACGGTAGATTATATTTTAGTAATCTACCGTATTAATTTTTATTTTCAATAACATAATTGTTGACCACTTCTATCTCTGATCATTATAGAATATTCTGATAGATTACTTTTGGTAATCTACTAGATTACTTTAATATTCTATTGGATTATTTTTTCTACTCAACCAGATTATGCTTTGACATCTATCAAGTTCAGACTTTTTGTTTTTGTTTTTTTTGTTTTTTTTGCCTACAAGATTTTTTTGCATCAAATAATCCCAAATATAGTAATTTATCTTATTAATTACTTCCCCATTTATGAATAAAAAAATCATAACATATTAAAAACATTTCACACAAAAATAAAAAACAATAAGAAAAACAAAATAATACTACCACCAAAAAAAAAAAAAAACCCCCCAATTTGCTTTGCTCTTCATGACAGCTAGAGAAAAGGGATTGTTGTGGTCAAGATCGTGAAATGTTGAGATCACAGCAGTGGAGATCACAAGGAGAGTGGAGATCACAGTCTGACCTCTACCTCCGTCTGCCTTTCTGGCTCCAGCGATTTCTGAACTCCTATTTTTGGGGATTTCAAAGATCTAAGATTTGATGATCTGGCAAAGGAGAGGGAGAGAGTAGACAAAGCACCAGAGATTGTGCCATTGACGATTTGGTGACCGTCAATTAATGACCGTTGAAAAGGAAGAGAAAGAGAGAGCAGGCAAAGAGACAAAAAGCTGAGTTGAGCGGGCAAGATAGTCGAAACCACCTCGCATCGAGGCTACAAGACAAAGAAAGGGAGGAGAGAGAGGTGTTGTGATCAAATAGAGGCTTAGGGTTTGTAAGGTAATGATGCCATTTTAGTATTTTTATCAGAAAATCAAAAAGAAGAAATAATAATAAAGGTTCAAAGTTCAAAGTATGCATAATAACAGAGGACAAATCAAGAGCTTGTGTATTTTAAGGATTATTTCCACAATTTTATCTATGAATAGTTGATTTCAACTTAATAGGCACGCTGACATGATTACCATACGTCTAATATACGTTGAAGGAATATTCTGTCATCATTTTCAAAAGTTAATATAGATATTTGTATTCACTCTCTCGATATTTATATTCACTTTATTTAAAAATACAATTGTATATGTTGGATCATTAATATAACGTTGGGTTTATATGTGAATTTATATGTTGCGGACTGTCAAATAAGATTAAGTTCAATTAAAAGTGATTTACTAAGTTTTGGTTGATTTGGACTTTAATATATCTGATAGAATGTAGGCCTTTAATGTGTAGAGAAGGGTAATTTCTATTTTTATGATTGACTAAAATAAAAATACCAAAAGATAACAGGAAAGTTATCTATATATAGTGGTTATGGTCCCCAGAGCGCACGTATTATTATTATTATTCAATTCTGACATCCTATCATCAGAAAGAGAATACAGAGAAGATTAAAGGATTCTCTTGGAAAACGTATTGATCTGAAAGGCCAACCGCATGACTCTAAAAAGTGATTAACCGTTATGGATTTAGGTACACTTCCGCTTATTCATTAATAGATTCTTGGAGATCCAATATGAATATTCTTGGGATTTTAGGTGATGGTTTTCACCAAAAAAATTTATCTTACAAGTAATATCAGAGCAGGATTCATGTTGAATCATTTAGAATATTTTTCACAATTTTGTTGACTTTGTCGTTTACAATTTTTGGAAATATATATATTTTTTCCAGCTTTAGCTGCATTCAGTAGATTTAGGGTTTTCTTTTTTCAATACACGGGCCCAATTGGGCCCGTGACAAGAATGGGCTGCGGGCTAAGCCCGCAGCAATTGATAAAAAAAATTTTAGGGGTGGGGCCTGGGGCAAGTGTAAGATCAGAGTTGGGCTGACCCGACCCGACCCGGTCCAGCCCCCAACCCGGTCAACGGTCAGTCTAATCAACGGTTAATGGTCAACCATTGACTTTGACCGTTAACTTTTTTTCCCCAAAAAAAATTATTTTTATTTTTTTAAGGATCAATTTTGATGCAATTTTTAATTCGAATATTGATACATTTATATATATATATATATATATTAAGATGAAATAATTGAAACAACATGTCGTCAAAGTGACCTCTCTTGTGGAAATTATTTTGTTTTGAAATATAAACGGTTGTATGTATATAACTTATGTGAATATTAATCGGCCCAAAGAAAGGTGAATATTTGATAGAATTGCATGTTCCTGTGGTAATAAATGCATGATGATTATTCGGTTTGATATGTGAACAGTATATCGGCCCAAAGGAAGATTTATTGTTTGATATATTCTTATTATTAGTGTTTGATTACTACACCAAGATATCACTTACAAGTTAATATTTTGTCCAAAACAAAATATTAATGGAGTGTCTAATATCTTGAGATGTGGTTTACCTTTATTCGAATTTTTTTTTTTTGAGACTTATATGACCTCGTTTTGTTTGCTTGTTGTTCTCTATTCAGCTATGACTCGTGCTAATTTTACTGCCAACATCAACCCTATTCCTATGCTAAATGACACTAACTTCAAGTCATGGCAAGAAAACCTCTTGATAATTCTCGGAGTCATGGATCTCAGCCTTGCTTTAAGGGTTGATTCTCCTGCACCTTTTATGGATAAAAATACCTCTGATGAAAATAGGAATATGAAAAGTTGGATGAAATCAAATCGTATGTGTATGATGATCATGAAGAAGGCCATTCCGGAAGCATTCAGAGGCACAATGTCTGAAAAGATCACTACGATTAAGGAGTTCCTTGCAGATATTGAAAAGAGGTTTGTCAAGAATAAAAAGACTGAAATACGTATGCTCTTGACAAGTCTAATTTCAATGAGGTATAAGGGCAAAGGTAATATCAAGGAGTACATCCTAGAGATGTCTCATCTTGCTTCCAAGTTAAAAGCCCTTAAGCTAGAACTTTTGAAGGCTTTCTGGTGCATCTGGTTCTGATATCCCTTCTGGCACAGTTTAGCCAGTTTAAGGTGAGCTACAAATGTCAGAAAGAGACTTGGTCTCTGAATGAGCTCATCTCACACTGTGTTTAGGAAGAGGAAAGGCTAAAGCAAGATAACACCGAGAGTGCTCACCTAGCCTCAAACTCTAAGGACAAGGACAAAGGAAAGAAAAGAATAAGGCTAAGGAAGTTACAAATACAACACCTCACAAGAAACAACAAAAGAAACTGGTTGATCCAGAAGGTGCTGGTTGTTTCTTCTGTGGAGCTGAAGGGCATAAGAAGAAGCAATGCACCAACTATCACTCATAGCATGCTAAAAAATGTATGCTTCTTAATTTGGTTTCTTCTGAGGTTAATTTAACTTCGGTACCTAAACACACGTAGTGGATAGATTCTGGTGCAACAACTCACATCAGTGTGTCTATGCAGAGTTGCCTGAGTCACCGAAAGCCAAATGATGCTGAAAGATACATCCATGTGGGCGACAACAAGACGATTCAAGTTGAGGCAATCAGAAAATTTAGATTATTCTAAAAGACTAGATTTTATTTGGATCTTCATGAGATATTTATTGTACAGTCTTTTAGACGGAATTTGATTTCTATTTCTGCTTTGGATAAATCTAGTTATTCTTGTTCGTTTGGAAATGTAAACTTTAGTTTGTTTTATGATTCAAAATTGGTTCGTTCTGGTTCTTTGTTAGGTTACGATAATCTTTATTTATTAGATACAATTGCTTTATTTAATGAATCCCTGCAATCAAGTACACGAGGTATAAAGAGAAAATCATCCAGTGAGAATTCAACTGCATTATGACACAAGAGATTAGGTCATATCTCCAGACAGAGAATAGAGAGACTTGTGTCAGACAAAATTCTAGATCCCTTAGATTTCATAGATTTTGATGTTTGTGTTAATTGTATGAAGGGAAAACAAACCAACAAAAGGAGATTTGAAGCCAACAGGACTTTGGACGTCTTATAACTCATACATGTGGATATTTATGGGCCATTCCCTGTAGTTGCTTGGAATGGTCAACAATACTTTATAACGTTTATGGACAATTTTTTCTAGAAATGGCTACATATATCTTATTCATGAAAAGTCACAATCGTTGGATGTGTTAAAAAATTATAAGGCTGAAGTTGAGAACCAACTCAGCAAAAGGATTAAAAGCGTCAGATCTGACTATGATGGTGAGTACTATAGAAGATATGACGGTTCAATTGAACAACATTTAGGATCATTTGCTAAGTTCCTAGACGAATGCGGTATCGTCCCACAGTACACTACGCTGGGTTCGTCCACTATGAATGGTGTTGCTGAAAGACGAAACATGACTCTTAAGAACATGGTAAGGAGTATGATTAGTCATTCTACCTGACTATAATCACTCTGGGGAGAAACACTTAAGACTGTAGCATATATCTTTAACAGGGTTCCAACTGAAGTAATTGCCAAAACCACTTATGAACTTTGGACGGGCAAGAAGCCTAGTCTAAGGCACTTGCATGTTTGAGGATGTCCAATTGAGACAAGGCCTTATAGGCCTAACGAAAAGAAACTGGACTCAAGGATAGTGAGTTGCTATTTCATTGGATACTTTGAAAAATCCAGGGGGTACAAGTTTTATGATCCCATGGCTAAGTCAATTTTCAACTCGGCAAATGCCTGGTTCTCTGAGGATGTCAAATTTGCGGGGGGAGATACAGTTAGGGACTTTGTCTTTGAAGAGGAATATGTTGGTATTCCCACAGGTGTTATTAGTATTGATCATAATCCCATTCCTGACCTTGTTCAAGACATAACAGATCAAGACAATATCGGAAAACCTACCATTCAAGAAATTGTTCCGAAATAACAAACTCTAGCACCTTAAGAACTTATGCCATTAAGGAGATCCACTAGAGAGAGGAGAAGTGCAGTGCCAGATGACTACATTACATTTCTCCAAGAACATTAGGCAGATATTGGAGTGATGGAAGATGATCCGATCAACTTCCATCAAGCCACGGAAAGTTCTAACTCTCAGAAGTGGATTCATGCCATGAATGAGGAAATTAAGTCTATGAA
The DNA here is from genome assembly GCA_038430175.1 of Ficus hirta. Classification (NCBI taxonomy): domain Eukaryota; kingdom Viridiplantae; phylum Streptophyta; class Magnoliopsida; order Rosales; family Moraceae; genus Ficus; species Ficus hirta. The sequence goes on from CM076592.1 coordinate 12,333,677, forward strand.
AGACAATGACGTGTGGGATCTTGTCCCATTGCCAGAAGGTGCAAAACTTATTGGTTGCAAATGGATATTTAAGACCAAGAGGGATAGGAAGGCGATGTGAAGAGATACAAGGCTTGTCTTGTCGCAAAGAGCTTTGCACAGAAAGAAGGCATCGACTGTAAAGAGACTTTCTCTCCAGTTTCTAAAGATTCTTTCATGATTATAATGGCATTGATGGCATATTTCAATCTTGAGTTACATCAAAAGAATGTGAAGACAACATTTCTCAATGGTAACATTGATGAGACGATCTATATGATATAGTTAGAAAAATTTGTGTATGGTGCAGTTAGAAAAATTTGTTCAGGAGACCTAAAGAATATGATTTGCAAACTTAAGAAATTCATCTATGGACTCAAACAAGCATCTCAATAATGGTATTTTAAGTTTCATCAAGTGATCATCTCATTCGGTTTTGAGATGAATTTGGTCAATGATTGTATATATCATAAGTTCTGTGGTAGCAAACATATTTTTTTTGTTTTATATGTCGATGACATCTTGCTTGCCAGCAACGATAAATGCTTATTACACGAAACCAAGAGATTTCTAGCTAAGAATTTTGAGATGAAAGATCTTGGTGACGTAAATTTTGTATTAGGCTACGTATGAAAGATCTTGTATGCCAGCAACGATAAATGCTTATTGCACGAAACCAAGAGATTCCTAGCTAAGAATTTTGAGATGAAAGATCTTGGTGATGTATATTTTGTATTAGGCATATAGATATATCGGGATCACTCTCGGGGTATTCTTCGAGCACTACAAGAATTATGACTTTAAGAGACCAAACTTTTTTATACCAAAAAACAATTTGGAAGCAGAAAATAGACTTTCTGTTATCAAAATTTGGTAGCTGAAAGGTATAGACATTTTGTTACCAACTTTAGTAGCAAAAACAACACAATTTACTACCAAATAAGTTTGGTAACAGATGACATGGCTGGAGTTGAATTTTGGTTCCCGCCAAAAAATTTTTGCTACCAAAACACTATTTGGTAACAAAATATCAACATTTCGCTACCAATATTTGGTAGCGAATTATAATCTTTTGCTACCAAAATTATTTTGGTAGCAAAAATATTGGCGAACAGCCAAATTTTTTTCTTGCTAATGTCATATGCTACCAAATTTCTTTTGGTAGAAAAATGTGAAATTTCACTACCAAACTTTGGTAGTAGAATAGAAATTTCTGCTACCAAATTTTGGTAGTCAAATTTCATATTTTTCTACCAAACTTGTTTTGGTAGTAAAAATGTTGGTGGGAGACCAAAAATTTTCCTGCTTAACTCATTTGCTACCATTTTTTTTTTGGTAGCAAAATAGTACATTTTATTACCAAAGTTTGGATGCAGAATATGGGTTTCTACCACCAAATTTTGGTAGTGAAATATAACATTTTGCTAACAAACTATGTTCGGTAGCAAAAACATTGGCGGGAAGGCAAAATTTTTCCCACTAATGTCATCTACTATCAAATTTCTTTTGGTAGCAAAATATGATATTTCGCTACCAAAGTTTGGTAGCAAAATATAAATTTTTACTACCAAATTTTGGTAGCGAAATTTCTCAATTTGCTACCAAACTTTTTTTTGTAGCAAAAAACGTTGGCGAGAAGCCAAAATTTTTCCTGCTCAATAAATTTATTACCAAATTTTGTTTGGTAGCAAAATAGTATATTTTGCTACCAAAGTTTAGAAGTAGAATATGCATTTCTATCAACAAATTTTGGAAGCAAAATATCACATTTTGCTACAAAATTTGTTTTGGTAGCGAAATTATTAGTGGGAATTTAAAATTTTCCCCACCGATGGTATTTGCTACCAAATTAAATTTGGTGACAAAATGATAATTTTTGCTACCGAAATTAATATTTTGGTGGCAGAAAAACATTTTTTACTACAACTTTTTAGAATCCTGTGCAGGAATTTCCTGTTTCCTGCATAGTTTTTAGATTCCAATTTTTATTTAAAACTCTGGGTGGAATTAGAAACATTTGTCTTCATGAAAGTTTTAGATCTCGAAAAATCCTACAACTTTCATGTTTTACACAAAACCCAGTTCGGAATTTAACCCACTCTTATCCCCTGTTCAACCCACCTGGCCGTGCATGAAGTCTGGGCACGGTCAGGCTCGGATTTTTATAAAAACCGAGGCCGTTGGAGCCTTATTTTGGAAAACCGTTCATGATATCCCATAGGAAAAACCCTTCTCTACAACTTTCTTGTTTTAAGTTTTCTCAAATTCGACCTTTAATGGCCTCAAAATCTGCTTTTCAGAAAACTGGCCAGTTTTTACCCGAACTGGCAGTTTTCGTTCTTAGATTCATTTTACGTCCTAATACGTGCACTCTACCTCAATCGGTCATAGCCGAGAGCCTATACCAGTCATGCAGAACTTTTCTAATGTAAAGTTTCATTAAACACATTATCGATCATACCCATGCACACCATTATTGATTTTGCACCAACTAGAGTTTGCATGAGTTTTAGGTTTGAACCAACCATTCCATACCTCTTAGCAACTTAACATTCACATTCTACAACATACTTAAACATATTTGGGGACATACAACCATAACATGCATCAAACATGTAAACCCTAATTCCATGCAATCAAAGCATAAAATTATGTATAACTTGGCAAATAAAACTACCTAAGCACCTAAATCAAGCACAACCCTAATATTTCTAAACTAGGGCATGGAAATTAAATTGAGCTTAAGCTCTTAAAACCAACTTGAAATACACTTAAATTTCCAAATTGAAGCTTGAATTGAAAGGCTTAGGGTCCAAGAGGGTTTACCTTAATCAATTCAAGAAGTTGGCTTGCTTGACTCAAGCTTTTCCCTTTCTCCTTGTTACCTTCACAACCGGCCTCTCCTTGGCTAGAGGGGTCCCAAAAATTTTTCAGCCACCCTTGCTTGGTTTTCCACCAAATCCGGTCACCCTTGTACCTTCCCTTCTTCACTTTTTCTTCTCCTTTTTACTTTCACTACAACCGGCCTCCCTTGCCTAATGGGGTACCAAAAATTTTCCAATCTCTTGTTGTTGTTCCAACCAAAAATCCGACCACCCCTACAAGCTTTTCCTCTTGGATTTCTCAATTTTTTCTCTCTTCTTCCTTTCTTCTTGAGTTCGGTTTTTGAGAGGGAAAAGGTGAAGAAAATTTGGTATAGTTTGTCTAGGTTTCACAATTTTGTGAACCAAATGAGCCACCCCCCTCCACCTATTTATAGGTGATTTGGAACTCTTTAATATTGCTCATAAGTCCTCGAAGAAATAATATTTTGCACAAAAACCCCCTTAGGTGACCGGCCATAATGCTCTAGAATAACCCAACAATTCTTTCCATAATTTTCTTTAATTCAAGAAATGATGTCATTAATTTGGGATTAGGTGATGTAAGCTTCCTTAAGGCTTGTTTGGCTTTTTTTCCTCAATATGCAGTCTACTTTTATGCTAACACAGATATTTCCAATACTGTACTCACTAATACACAGTACTGTTATACTGAACTACAGTCCAAAATTTATCTGTGTAAAAAATAAACCGTATAAAATTTTTTCTTATAACTTAAAGCCACTTTGCCCTAATGTCCTACTTAATGTGCTTGATTTTTTTATGATGGTTTTAAATCTTATTCTTGCTATCTTGTCCGTAAAGACGATTTTCACAGTATATTTCCCATACTGCTTGTCATATCATAGTATCGTCATACATTTGACCTTTCTAGTCAATCTTTGACTTTTTTGGTCAACTTTGGCTTTTCTCGGTCAAACTTTAACCAACATAAAAATTATAGAGTTTTTCTTCCCTCGTTATTTAAAAAGGTCACATGCTTGGCTAAGCAATCATTTTTTAGTATTATAAAATTATAAGAACTCACCAAACTTAATAAAAACCCTTAATCGGGCTCTTTCATAAATACATTTATGGCACAACTTAAAATTCTTTATAAGAAATCGTAACGTCGTAAAAATTAGTTATTACAATTTAGCTCTTTCTGTAGGACATATAAGTTTGTATGATATATATGTATTAAATATATTATATATAAAGTAGATAATATATTTATAGTAGTATTTTATTACTTTAATATATAAAATAAGACATAGCATCTTAAAATCTATATTTTATGTTATAATGTGGCTAAAAAATGGTTTTAAATAAATTTTTGTTACCAAATTATAATTTTTTTTATTTTTAAAAAAATTTTCTTCTGGTTACCAAACCAAAATTTGGTAGCAAAATACGTGTTTTTGGCTGTCAAACTAATATTTTGTGGCAAAATATATGCTTTTTTGCTACCAAATTTTGGTATCAAACTTATATTTTGGTGGCGGAAAGTCATTTTTTGCTACCAAAAGTTACATTTTGTATCAAATCTTCAAGAAACTTTATAACCTCATATTTTATGTCTGTAATTTTTTTTTTATTTTTGTCTATAGTTTTTCATGAATATGTTTGATACAAAATTTGTAACAATAATATTTTTTTTATTTAAGCTAAATATATTTGGTGATTTAGCTCTTTCTTATAGGATATATAAGTTTGTATGATATGTATTAAGTATGTTATATATAAAGTAGACAATGTAAATACTTAAAATATTATTTTATTACTTTAATATACAGAATAAGATATATCATCTTAAAATATATATTTTATATTTTAATATGGCTTAAAAATTTTTTTAAATAAATTTTTTATTATCAAAATTATAATTTTTTTCATTCTTTAAAAAAATTTGTCTTTCGGCTACCAAACAAAAATTTGGTAGCAAAATACATGCTTTTGGCTACCAAACTACTATTTGGTAGCAAAATATATGGTTTTTTGCTACCAACATTTGGTGGTAGAAAGAAAGATTTCACTACCAAACTTATATTTTGGTGGCGGAAAGGCAATTTTTGCTACCAAAAGTTACATTTGGTAGCAAATTTTTAAGAAACATTATAACCTCATATTTTGTGCTTGTAAATTTTTTTTATTTTTTTTTTATAGTTTTTCATAAATATGTTTGATATGAGGTTTGTAATAATTATATATTTTATACAAAAAAAGGGTGATTTAGCTCTTTCTTGTAGGACATATAAATTTATATGATATATATTAAATATGTTATACATAAAGTAGACAATGTACTTATTATATAATTTTATTACTTTAATTATAAAATAAGATATAAAATCTTGAAATCTATATTTTATGTTATAATGTGATTAAAAAATGGTTTTAAATAAATTTTTGTTATCAAATTATAATTTTTTTTTCATTTTTAAAAAAAATTTCTTTCGATTACCAAACCAAAATTGATAGCAAAATATATGTTTTTGACTACCAAACTATTACTTGGTAGTAAAATAAATGCTTTTTTTGCTACCAAATTTTGATGGCAGAAAGAAAGATTCCGCTACCAAAAAAAATTTGGTAACTAAATATATTTTAATGTATACAAACCCATAACTTTCTCCATTTCTCCGTTAAAAAAATCAAAAACTTTCTCTATTTCAAAAAACACTAACTCTCTCTCACTCTCCCCTAGCTACTCTAACTCTCTTGACCTATCTCTCTCCATTAACACATCCCCTCGTCACGCCATCCCCAGTCGGTGCCATCCCTTCACCGCGCCCTCATCAAACCTTCGTCGCGTCATCAACAAACCTTTGATATCCCGTAGCCGGGCCGTCACCAGCTTCACCGTCCCATCTATGCGCCGTTACCAGTGCTTCGTGGTTGCCAGCCATGACCAGTCGCTTCCGTGAATATTGTTGTGACCAGCCAATAGAAATCCGGTAAATCTTGCGAGGTAAAATTCCATGAAAACCCAAAAGTATTTATGTCAAATCCCCTAATCAAGATCCAAAAAATTTCTCAAAACTTTGCAAGGTAAAAATTAAAAAACTGACAAATAAAGGAATATTCAGCTGAAATTCTCAATTCAAATATATGTATTTTTAATTTTGTTTGGTTTGAATAATTTGGTGTGGCTTCTGCTTTAGTTATTATTACCAAGGATTTCATTTGGTTTAATTTAATCAATTTACAAGTTTTTTCTTACTGTGACCAGTCCCACCGTGAAGTGAATCCATTCCTCTGTTGTTGAACCTCAATTTTTTTGATGTAAATCTTGGTTGTTAACTCACTTTCGTTCAATCTTTCTTATATGTAAACAATGTTTTTTTTTTTTTTTTTTTGTATTTCAGATATATAGTTTGGTTTTAGATATGGATAAGAGTTAGATCTATGTGACAAATTGACTTTCGGAGACATATAGGAGCGGAGTGAAAAGATTTATTGAACAAGCACGTAGTCACCTAGATGAGGAAGGAAAGTGTCGTTGTCCTTGTAGAAAATATTTGAATTGTTATTCCCATCGTATAGATATTGTTGAGCATCATATATTTCTTAAAGGATTTAGCTCAAATTATGTAAACTGAGTTAATCATGGTGAGGAGGATCCCGATACTACTCCCAATGTACAAGATGAAGAATATGATGCAGAAGGATAAGGAAGTGGCAATGATGATGACGAATATGAGATGGTGAATGCACTAAATGATGCATTTCCATACATCTTTCCATCTTTAGTAGCTGATGGTGCGGAAAGCAATGATACTGAAGATTGCGAATAAGAGACATCTGATTTAGATGCTTTGTTCGCTGAAGCAGGGAGAGAGTTATATGGAGGATGCACAAAGTTCTCTGCATTGACTTTTTTAGTGAAGTTACTTCATATAAAAATATTAAATAAATGGAGTAAAAAATCTTTTGATATGTTGTTGAAGTTACTTCAGGAGGCATTTCCAAAAGGCTCGAGAATTCCTGAACCTTATTATGAGGCGAAGCGGATGATGCGAAAGCTTCGATTGGGATACAAGACCATCCATGTTTGCAAGAATGATTGCATGTTGTATTACAAAGAGTACAAAGATTTGAAAGAATGTCCGGTATGTGGTCATAAGAGGTATAAAAACAGTAATGCAAAAGGGAAAAAAGTTCCACACAAAAAAATGCACTACTTTCCTCTCATTCCAAGATTACAACGTTTATTTATGTCTTGACACACCGCAAAAGATATGAGGTGGTACAAGGAACAACGTGTTGAGACGAAAGGAGTTCTTTAACACCCTGCAGATGCAAAAGTATGGAAGGAATTTGATAAATAATATCTGGACTTTACAACTGAATCGCGTAATGTCAGATTAGGTCTTGCCTCCAATGGTTTCACTCTGTTTGGAGATATGGCAAATTCATATCGTATGTGGCGAGTTTTTCTAGTGGCTTACAACATGCCATCTTGGAGATGTATGAAGCAGGCACACATCATGATATCGACATTAATTCCAGGATGGAAGGCACTGGGGAAAGACTTTGATGTTTATTTGAGACCTCTAATTGATGAACTTAAAGATTATGGGAAAACAACATTAGAACATACGATGCAGTTGAAAAAAAAAACACATTTTACTTTGCATGTTGCAGTGTTATGGACAATTCATGATTTTCCTGCATATGGTACTTTGTCTGGCTACTCAACCTAAGGTTATAAGGCTTGTCCAGTGTGTATGGATGAGACTGGTTCGTTTTGATTATGGAGTAAGATTTCTTACATGGGCCATTGCCATTATTTATGTCCGGATCATGCTTGGCATTCTGACTTGAATTTTGATGGTTCTGTTGAAGTAAGGAGGCCTCCAAATTTTATTTGTAGGGATGAACTATTGTTAGATCTCAACAAGCTATTGGTTCCTATGCCGGGAAAAGATGCAGCTGTTCATGAGGCTGACATGAAAAAAAAGTTGGAAGCTGGGTACTCAAACGATAGTAATTGGACACAGAAAGTATATTTTAGGAGCTAGAGTATTGGTCGAAACTTAAGTTGCGTCATAATCTAGATGTAATGCATGTTGAAAAAAATATATGCGACAACTTGGTAGGAACTATCTTGGGATTAGATGGCAAATGAAAGGACACCAAAAAGGCTCACTTGGACTTAGAAGATTTGAACATACGAAAGGAGTTACACTTAGATAGGAAAGGGAAGAAGCCTCCGGCATATTTTACATTGTCTACTATGGAGCGGAAAGCTTTTTGTCAGTTTTTAAAATCAGTCAAATTTCCTGATGGATATGCTACAAATTTATCCCGAAATATCAACATTAAGGATGATAAAATCACGAGATTGAAAAGTCATGATTATCACGCGTTGTTGCAATTACTATTGGCGATAGGATTGAGGCCTTATTTGAAAAACAGTGTGCTGGGTCTGATTGCTGAGATGTATTCATTTTTCCAGAAGCTTTGTGCAAGGACATTGTCGATAAAAGACTTAGATGCACTACAAGAAGCTATAGTCTATACATTGTGTAAACTGGAGAGGATTTTTCCTCCTGCATTCTTTGATGTTATGATCCATTTAGCCTACCACTTACCTACGGAGGCAAAATTGGCTGGACCATTTCATACTAGGTGGATGTACCTTTTTGAAAGGTATCACTTTTATTTTTACAAATATGTTTCAGCAAAGCTAATTTCAGGTTTTTTTTTTTTGCTTTCTAAAAAGGTCTTAGCAAAGCTTGTATAACAATATATTAATTCCCCAAAGTGACATCATAGGGCACTACGAAATTTGAAGAAATATGTTAGAAATAAAGCTCGTCCAGAAGGGTTGATTGCAGAAGGTTATAATATTAATGAAGCGTTGACATATTGTTCAATGTACTTGCGTGACATTGAAACACACTTTAATCGGCCCAAATGTAATCCTGACTATGTCGAAGCCCGACCATCCTCATTAATTTCAAATTTTCAGCAACTAGCAAGACCATTTGGGAAACCGACCTCTATTATGTTGACACAAGATGAACTTGAAAAAGTATGTTGGTAAATCCTAAACAATACCAAAAAGTTGTAGCCTTATTTGGAGTAAGATGTTGATCCTTAAATCGGTGTGTATCTTGAAATTTCCTTTTAGAATATCGAATACTAACTGATAATCATTGACAGTAAATATGCTTCATTATTGCAATCACAAGGCCTTGATGAGCTTGATATTCATCATACACAAATAACTAAATTTCCAAATTGGTTTGGAAATAAGGTAAAAGCAAGTGAACTTTTACGCGAATTTTGAGAAATTGGTATCTAATGACTATCCCTTCCTAATATCTTACGTCAACATTGTTGCAGATTAGAGTTAAGTATGCGGAATCTGATTCAACAATCTCCTTGTTCATTCATATCCTAGTTGTATGGTGAATGGAGTGCAATACCAGACTCAAATGCGAGATAATAGGCGTACCACACAAAATACTGGTGTTACGTTGAGGTAGAGTATGATGGGGCATCAAGTGATTTCTTTGGTGTAATTGATGAGATTTGGGAGGTGATGTTTTTGTAATGGAATAAGGTGATCTTATTTAAGTGTTTGTGATTTGACACCGACAATGGTAGGATAAAGAAAGAGTATAACTTCACCACCATTAAAACTGATTCCTTATGGTTTGAGAATGAACCGTACGTATTGGCAGATCAAATGAAACAAGTATATTATATTGATGACGAAAAGCAAGGTGACTCTTGGAAAGTAATTCAAAAAGTTAGTCATCGTCATATATGGGAAAATGTTGACACCACAAATGTGGATGAAACTCCCCTAAATCATACGGATATTGGGCCACTAGAAATCGATGGTTTTACCATTGATATTTGAATTCATCCCAATGATGAAATCGATGAAGAAATCGATGGTGACACCAAGGAAACCGATTCCTCAACTAATATCGAAACTTATAGTGTATATAGGGACTAAATATGTCAAGTTATTTGAGTTTAAAAAAAAAAAAAGTGAACATTTGTGAAAGTTTGAAGTAGTTGTTAAAATGTGATAATTTCTATATTATACCATTTGTTTAATCACTAACTACTATATATATATATAGTTTCAGCTTAAAATCCAGATCAGTGCCATCTACTCCGGTTACTGAGCCATCTACAGTGACTATTTTAGTTCCATATACTCCAGTTGTTGAGCAATCTCCACCAAACATAGTAGGCTCATCCACATCGCCAGCAGCAAATGATAAGCCATCTCATAATCAAGAACATGATGGGGATCGACGCTTTATTGTGCTTCAGTCAATTCCGAAGAACCAACAAGTTGCAGCAACATGTAAGATCATTCTTATTATTAAGTTGTTGAAGTTTTTTTTTTTTTTTTTAACACTCTTCTACAATTAACATCTTATTTGTAAATAGCACAGCCAACCAATGTTCAAGGACCTACATGTCAAGCAACTAACAGATTAGTGACCAAGAAAGGAAAGCTTGAGGTTAAATATAGGGATCTGAGCTCCAAGTTCATGGGGAGAATGCGGGCCAATTTACGAGCAAAATAGGTTCTATAGTTCGCCATCATGCTCCATCACAATATAGCGGTTGGGGTAAGATTCCTGAAAATCAACAGAATGAATGCATAAGACATTTGAAGGTATTTTTCTTTTCTCACTTACTCTTTATAACATTATTGTAAATAAATTTTCTTAAACACTTTCTCTCAGGAAGTAATAGTGATAGACAATACTCTAGGAACTTGTACATTAGTATTAACATAATCACTTGGATCCTTTTCTTATGGCTTTGAAACAAATATATTTCCCAAATTTACCAACTTTATTTTTGCAGGATCTATTTGATTTAGATTTTGAAGAACATCCACATTTGAAAGACATTGTGCATCACTATTTCTTCGAGCACTTTAAAGGTTATCAATATTGGTGCCACCAAAAATACCAAGGCCTTATCAAGGAAAGAAAAGATCCATTGCAACATTTGCCGAATCAATACATTAAATCAACTTATTGGAAATGGATGTGCACCAACTGCTTTGGATAAGAAGAATGGCAGGTAAATAAACAACTTAACTGAATAATGGGACATAGGTTTGAGAATGTGCATTTTGATATACAAATTTTTTCAGTGTTTTAAGTTGTGATGGTATTTTATTACATTTAAATGTCTATTTTTGCATTTATGCTGAAAAAATCAAAGGTTTATTCAGAAAATCATTCCAAAAACTCTACAAATTATTTGGGTGGCTCAAGATCTATAGCTCAACATTTGGAGGAAGTTCATGTAATTAACTTTTACTCACTTAAGTATGTTACCACTTAAAACCGTTAACTTTTTTTTTATTAATTAACAAATAATGATTTCTATGTATAACATACATTCAAGTTCTGATTCCAATACTTCGGGAGGGTAGTATGAGGTCTTCAAGAATACTCATTGGAGTGAATCACGAGGATAGACAACTAAGAGAGCAAAGGAAGATTATGTAAGAAACCAAACACCTAATCATTTCATTTGATTGTTTATTTTTTGATGGCACATTAAGCTGCTGAAGTAGCTTTTGAATGAGCTCCCTTTGTTGTTTCATCTGGTCTTCCATGTCTGCCATGCGAAGTTAGTAAAAATTTAGTAGGCCATAAGTATTTGGATTTGCTAAAGTATGACTATTTTAGTTTTTTGTTTGGATTCTAATATGTATAGAGATATTTGGTATTTTGCTTAAGTTAATATTTGGTATTTTGTCTATTAAATTTGATTTTTGTATATAGATTTTGGGAAGAAAAAAAATACAGGTATATAAATTTGTTTAAATTTTGGTGGCCAAAAAAATTTGGTAGCAAAAATTTAGTTTTTTTTACCCTTTTTGCTACCAAATATTTGGTGGCTGAAACATAAGAATTCGCTACCAAATACCTTTCACTACCAAAATTTTGGTACCTAAATATTGTACATTTTGCTACCAAAATACATTATGCTACCAAAAATTTGGTCTCTAAATCTCATATTTTTCGCTACCAAATACCTCCTGCTACCAAAATATTTGGTCACTAAATCTCATATTTTTTGCTACCAAAGTTTTCGTCACAGAATCTTGTACAATTCGCTACCAAATATATTTTACTACCAAAAACTTTGGTCACTAAATCACATACTTTTTGCTACCAAATACCTTTTGTTACCGAAAATTCGGTAACTGAATCTCTTACTTTTCGCTATCAAAATTTTAGTCCCTGAAATATCATACTTTTTACTACCAAATACCTTTTGCTACCAAATTTATTGGTCACCGAATATCACACATTTCGCTACCAAATACAGTTTGTTACTTAAATAAATTTTGGTAGCAAAAAGTTTTTGCTACAAAAAATTTGGTAACAAATACTCTCTGCGACTGACATTCTGCTACCAAATTGTTTTGGTAGCAAAAACTTTTTCTTATCAAAAATAGGACTTTCAGCTACCGAATTTTTGGTAACAAAAAAAATCTAAATTCTTATAGTGGATTGTCACAAAAGGGCTATGTTAAAAAGGTTCTCAAGAGATATAGCATTAAGGATTGCAAACTAGGTGATACTCCTGTGGCTAAGGGAGACAAGTTTAGTCTCAACCAGTGTCCTAAAAATGATTTTAAGGAAAAGGAAATGTAGAAGATTCTCTATGCATCAGCAGTAGGGAGTCTAGTGCATGCTCAAGTTTGTACGTGTCCAGATACTGCATACGTTACTGGGATGTTGGGTAGATATTTAAGCAATCCAGGAGTAGACCATTGGAAAGCAGCTAAATAGGTATTGCGGTACTTACAAGAATAAAATACTGCAGGCTCACGTATCGGAGATCAAATTAGTTTGAGATCATTGGGTATACTGACTCCGATTTTGTTGGATGCAAAGATAGTATGAAATCTACGTCGAGCTATATCTATCTACTAGCCGGAGGTGCTGTCTCCTGGAAGAGTTCTAAACAGTCACTTAAAGCCCTTCTACCATAGCAGCAAAGTTTATAGCATGTTATGAGGTGTCCAATCACAGAATATGGCTGCGAAATTTTGTAATGGGGCTATGCATAATGGATGGTATTGAAAGACCACTTAAGTTATTCTATGACAATAAATGAGTAGTGATGTATTCCAATAACAACAGGAGCTTGACGAAGTCAAAGCATATAGACATCAAGTTTGTAGTTGTTAAAAAAAGAGTTCAGAGTGGACAGTTGTCTATAGAACACATCGGAACAAAGTCCATAGTTGCGGATCCGCTTTCTAAGGGATTACCACCCAAAGTGTTTCATGAGCACACTGCTCATATGGGTGTTACGTTAATTGATGATATTCAGTTTTAGTGGGAGTTTGTAATTTTAGATGCTTTTGTAATATAGATATATTTTCAGTTATTTCAGTTTATGGATATTTTGAGGTTGTTTTCTACATAAATAAAGTTTCAATTTATTTATACTCTGATTTTGATATGGTTTGATCTCACTAAGGTTTAAGGGTGGACCAGTTGGAAATCGGCATGTTAAGATCACATTACATGAAATTTCCACATCATGATCCATGTCATTCAGTTGTATCAGCATACGTGACCATTGATGGGTTGAGTTATAACAGTTGTAACGAAAACCGCTTTGTCCTATGTCGGTATGATTGATGGACCGGATTGGTTATAGATACACTTCGGTAATGACAACAAAGTTAAGCTCGTTTGGTTATTTTTTGCAAAGCATAATTATAAGGTTTACATATATAGCCCAAGTGGAAGATTGTTGGATCATTAATCCAATGTTGGGCTTGTATGTGAATAATTATATGTTGCGGACTGTCAAATAAGGTTAAGTCTAATTAAAAGTGATATACTAAGTTTTAGTTGATTTGGGCTTTAATGTATCTGATAGGGTGCGGGCCTTTAATGTATAGAGACTTAAAAGATAATTTCTATTTTTATGATGAGCTAAAACAAAAATATCAAAAGATAACAGGGAAGTTATCTATATATAATGATTATGGTCCCCAGATCGTACATATTATTTTCACTACTCAATTCTGACATCCCATCATCAGAGAGAGAACACAGATAAGATTAAAGGATTCTCTTGGAAAATGTGTTGATCTGGAAGGCCAACCACATGACTCTAAAGAGTGATTAACCATTATGGATTCAAGTATGTTTCTGCTTATTCGTTAATAGATTCTTGATGACCTAACATAAATATTCTTGAGATTTTAGGTGATAATTTTTGTCAAAGGAATTTATCTTACAGTATCTCGATTTAATAATAAGGAATTGTAATTGTATTCGTTCTTATTTAATAATTATCTTTATTTCTTTTCACTTCTGTATTATATATATATATATATATATATGTATGTATATATTAAAAGAAAAAAAAAAGGAAAACAGCCTCTTAAATAAATATGTGTATGTTTTTTATTCTCTTTCTTGAATTTGTTTTATCCTCGTATAATTGAAGGTAAAAAAACTAGCACTATTATAATGGAGAGATATCCTTTTTGAATGGCACTCGTACGAATCACCCATATGTATTGTGTATATATTCAATATGGATTGATTGATCGACACAATGAGGATAGTTGGTCCTCCCATTATGGGTTATATCTTACGACCCCCAATCCAAAAAAGGGAAGCCTAAAAAATTCCCATTGAATAATGCCTTCTCCAAAAAACGGCATGACTTTTGGTCATTTGATTGAAGGGAATAAAAAAGAAAAGAAACCATCCAACAAAAAATAATATGAAAAATGCACAGCCAGATGTTCAAGATTTTTTTTAGGGTTACCGTGAGAAGTCATTGTCATGGGTTGGCTCGTAGCAAGGTCCCAAATGAGGAAGTAGGCTGTGGGGGGTCGACACGTTGGTCTTATATATGTTGGGTGGGAATTTGAATACTTTAAATAATAATAATAATAATAATAATAATAATAATAATAACAACAATAATGTAGAATAGAAGTAATTGGAAACCCCCACCGCCCCACAATATTTGCTAACTTATCGTTCACTTTATGAAATATGAGAAAGTAAGAGAAATGATTGTGGGAAAGGAAAATGATCTATAAAAGTTAAAGATAAGTAATGTGCGTTGAAGGATGGCTTTGGATTTTTGGATCTTATGTATCAACCTTTCGTTTTTTTGTTTTTTTTTCCCTTCTCTCCATGTTTCTTGGCAAGTTGCAATAACGTGCGATATGGGAGAATCCATGATGCTTAAGGACAGTAAAACGCCGCATTCATTTCTCTTTAAAAACTGTAAAATTGTGGAGCATAATTAATCTTTTACAGAGTAGTACGATAAAATTAA
Source organism: Ficus hirta (assembly GCA_038430175.1). Classification (NCBI taxonomy): domain Eukaryota; kingdom Viridiplantae; phylum Streptophyta; class Magnoliopsida; order Rosales; family Moraceae; genus Ficus; species Ficus hirta. The sequence goes on from CM076592.1 coordinate 12,348,886, forward strand.
AAAAAATGTAAAATTAATTGTCGTAGGGGTTGTTCGGTGTTCCAACTTCCGTTAGAGTTTTGTAATTTTTTAAATTCATTTATTTTCACAACTCAATGTTAAATCTACATTTTTCTTTTTCTCTCTTTTATGCTTTAAAAAACTCAAACTTTAAAAGTTCAAGTTGAAATAAAATGATTCTTGTATCTAAATACTCACATGACGAGAGGTAACAAAACAAGATTCAAGTTACTATTTGTTTCCTAACATATAACAGGTTTGTACACTGTTTAAATATAAGGCTCATTTTCAATTTATACATTTCCATACATTCACTCGTTTCAAATAAAAAACTTAAAAAACTCTAACTTCAATTGGTGTTCCAAATGAACCCGACCCTTAGTTTTTATATATAAATAGGGGTGTCGTTGTTTGGGTTAATTATGAGATAGATTAGAGAAAAACACACAAAAATTTTTTTTTTTTTTTAGGGTGTTTGAGCTTCTTATGAACCTTTATTTTATGATCACTTTAATGAATTAGTATAAGTTGAAACATAACGTAATTATATATTGGGCAAATCTGCATGAATTTTACGTGTTTGTTATTTATTTATTTAAATTTGTATTTTTATTGCTATTAAAGCTGAGTATTTCTTAACCTAAAAAAACAGCCCAAATTGTTACACCGACTGACAAGAAAGAAAGAAAGAGAAGAATACATTATGATCCTTGTTTGAATTATGGATGTGGAAAATTCGAATCTTATGATGGGTTTTGGGTCCAATATTCTAATTATCCTATTGGGGAATGAAAGGCTTATCAATCTTTCATTTTTCAAATGGTTTTCTTTTCTACAATTGGTTTGGCTCACGATTTAAACAAATAATGTTCGGTCAAAAATATAACAAAAAGTGCACATAAGAAGCAGTGATAGAAATAGGGAAGAAAAAGCAAACACGCCGACTTGTCAAAGCATCATATCCTCTGATTTGTCACACAAATTCTTTATTTGTCATTTAGCTCCCAAAATCTAATTTTAAAGTTATTCCAACTAAGATCTTATTGGGACTAGTTCATCCGATAACAGAATAAGAATTTAAGTAGAAATGTTGTTATTTATTTTAAATAAATATGAATCATATGTCCTACGACAACAAAAAAAAAAAAATCCAGCTAAATCTAATAAAGTTCACATCCGTCAAAAAAAATTCACATCCTTCAAAGGTTTCTTTTTTCTTTTTTTTTTAATACGATTATTTCATGCGAGTAAAATTAATACTAAAATTGTAAATATTGTAGAAAGACCAATATCAAAGTAGCCAACAATCTATTGCAGTCAAATCAATATTTGTGCTTTATTATTATTATTATTATTTTTCCTCAAAATCACTATTTATACTTGTATCATACTGAATGACATTGAGGATTTTTTTCGTACCTTTATTCTGATTGACGTGCACCATTGCGCGTAAATACCCTTCGCTGGCGGCATAGATTCTTTTAAATGATATAACGAACATGTTGTCGATCTTTGCTTGATTTAAAACTTTCAGATTAGGTCTTAGAAGTAAGGATGGAGCTAGAAAAATTGTTGTGGGGAGCTTGAATAAAAAAAAAGTTAAAAAAAAAAAGATAATAGCTTAAGCCTAAATCAATATGTTGAAATAGGAAATAAGAGATGATGAAAAAAAAAAAAAAAAAAAAAAAAAAAAAAAAAAGAAGTTTGGTTCGAATTCCATAGATAATATGCATGGTATTATCTATTAATGATAGGCAAATGAAAGGCTTTCTTAAGATTTTTATTCATCCACTTGATTTTTTTACCATAAAATGAAATCTTCCACCCCCTCCCCCCTCCCCGCCGGCCTTTATTACTATTGCTAGATATTATTATTGCTAGATATTTTTATTGATTAATAATAAAAATAATAATTATACTCTTTTTTTTTTCGCCAGGAGTATTTAGCCTTGCAAGGTGGTCCTTGCTGATTCACACGGGATTCCATGTGTCCCATGCTACTCGGGTCAGGGCGTAAGCTAGTGATACTTTCGGCTACTGGACTCTCACCATCTAGGGTACAGCACTCTATCACTTCACCTAGTAGCACGACATTTGTATTACTCTCCCACAATCCCATTTTCGTGGTTTAGGCTACTCCCATTTCGCTCGCCGCTACTACGGGAATCGCTTTTGCTCTGAATTAATAGTGTAACAAAAGATTAAAAATCTTGTAACCTTATTTTTTTCATTTTCTATATGTCTCTTTTTTTTCACTTTACTTTTATTTACAATATATATATATATATATATATATAATGAGATAAATAAGGGTTTTTAACTCAAATGATAAAGTTATATATAGATTTATTGCTTATTAATGTTTGCAGCCCTCGTTAGTACAAAATTTAGGTTCCACGATGATTCTGGTATATATATCTTCCTGTCGTCTTTGTACTAGGAGCTTATTATATTTTTCTTTTTTATGACTAAATCAATTTTCGAAAGTCCATCGTTTATTATAAATTTTGTAATAGTGCCTATTTTTCTATTAAAATACATGTATACACACACACAAATCATTTTTATTTTTTACCTCTGAACATTTTAACTTAAGTAATGTTGCACGAAATTTTGTTTTAACTTGGATTTTTAGATTTGAAAATAATGGATATAGGAAAAATGAAGTTAAAACATTAGTTGATAATTAAAAAAAATAAAACCTAAGAGCTTAAATGAAACTTTTTAGAATAAGAAAAAAGAGAATTAAAGTTTTTTTTTTTTTAAGAAATTCTAGTAGATAGTATTTTTATGAAAAATAATTAAAGTAAACAATAAATTTATTAGGTAAACAGTAAACTAAGTAGAAGACATCTCACCTTTTTATGGCAACGACTTTCCTAAAAACGAAAGCATGTAAGAAAACTTTGATCACTCCATCCATGTTTTGTGTTTAAATTAAACAATCGCACAAAAGCATTAATCTTTATGAACTTTGTACAACTCGAATAAATAGGTTTCTCTCTCCATCCTTGACTAGAACTCTTGTGGTTTATCAATGAAATCATCTTGTGCAACTTCAAAATCATCAAAAAAATGTCATCCTCATAATTTGAAACCGCATTAACCTTTTCTTCTCCTGTTATTTTCATCAAATTCATATTTTCTAATGGTTTTCCATGATATCTCCATCTTTAAAAACTCTAATTATAATATGTTTGTCTCTCACAATCCTAATACTAAAACTGTTGAAATTCATACATTTTAAACATGAACAACATATAACATTTGGGTTGAACGTGTTTTCTAAACATTAGGGGAAAAAAAAAAAAAAAAAAACATGAATAGCTCTTTTAACTCCCTCTGAAACATGGGTGACGCTCTATCAACCTAAACTTGAACATTTAGGTTGGATGCATTTATCCATTCTTAATGATAAGTTCTTCTCTCCATCAGAACAAGAGGATTGTTATGTCTATAAAACACTGGTTTGCTTTCTATAATCGCATCTTACAATAATCCAAAATAAGATCATCCCTATTGAGAAACAACCAACACCAAAATCTATCAAAATAAATTGACCAAACTTTATTTATCGATTCTGAACAAAGGTTTATACTAAGTTTTTTTATCTCATATAACTTGTTACTGCAAGTATTGAATTTTTATGATGTACTGCTCATTGTTATAATGAATTATAAACACACACAATGAATGTATCAATAAAATCATGTATACCATGTTTAATTTATAACGTCATAACAATTTACAATTATTGCTTTAAAAGCACTTATCCTAGTACTTAAAAAAAAAACACACACACACATACACACACACATTTGAGGATAGGGGAATTCGAACTCTGCATCTTATAGTGGAGTTAGGTGTAGAATTACCGCTATGTTAATTGCAACCACCTATCCTAACACTTTGGATGACTATTTCCTATGAAAACGGTCATTGAAAGTAGAACATTTGACTACTGATATCAAATGTGCCCCGCCAAGTCAAAAATAAGTCGCCACACCATGGACATTTGATGATCGTTCGAAGCCATTGTCGTATGTCTGAATCAACAGTTTCTAAACATCGTCAATTCATCAAATCTATGTTTTCTACTAGTATTTCTATCCAAGCCAAAAAGACGTCTAGAAATTCAGTCCAGAACTGTCACCAAAAGCCATTTGTTTTGTCACAACAAAATTGAAGAAACGGTTGAATAGCCGTCCAAATGCCCAAAAATTAGCTAGCTTTATATTTTTTACAAATATTCTTCTCCTGGAAAAAAGTTAAAAATGAAAAAGGAATTTGAACCAAAGTTTTCTATTGAAACTGATTTGACAAACGGATTCTTAAGATATCCTAAGCCATCATTTTCAAAAAGCATGCTATGAGTTAATATAGTTTTTACTAGAGAAAGAATAGAATCAGAAGTAGCTATATGAAGTTGATTGTTTAAAAAGTAAAAAAATTTACTCTTTCTATTTATTATATTTTGAAAACTAAATGAAGAGAAGTAAAAGATCAGAATCTAGATATATGATAAATTTGATAGTTTTTTTTCTTATCTTACAAACCAGATATACATATTTGACAGTGCACGATTTCTATGAATAAATTTGGCCTTATGATAATGGTAACAAAACATTGTTTAGGCTAAACATTGGGAGTTTAAAAATAGAGTAGTGGTATATAAGAACATCAACTCATGTGATGGTGAGCTGTTATTTTTTTTATTAGTAGATGGAATCAATTAATGTAACAATATTCTAAACACATGATACCAATAAAAAAATAGTAACTCACATGTCATCTAATGTACATATATTGTTTATAATGTCAAGCTATAAGAGTATAATATTATGGTCGATCTGCCTCGTGAGAAATATGTGCATGATTAATTGTATTTTAAAAAAATAAAAATATAATAAAAAGAACTACAAGATTATAGTATTGTCACATGAGATTTCCTTTATGACGCGCTGGTTATGTTTTCTCCAAAATTATGATTGGTTATAAAGTAGTTGCTGATCAAAATAATTTATGAGACGGCCCAAAGAAATCTCCTCTATCGTCACATATATATTCTCTCAAATATCTCAACCAAAATAATTAAGGGGTCGGAGAGAAATCTATTCTATCGTCACATGATATATTCTATTGAGACCAAAAACTAGTAGTAGTCATGGACCACTCTGCCACAGTGGTCCTCAGTCTAATAGATTTTTATTGCCTTCAATTTTGATAGGGCTTCTTCAACAGATTTAAAACGGAAGTCTCTAAGAAAATGAAATTTGAAGAATACGTACCCTTAATTATGATTAGCTTTTCGGGAAATTTCCAAACGAACAATTTCAACGAAATCGTTCAATTTTTTATTTTATGGTAATGATTTAAATATTTACTAATAAAAAATAATAATTCACATGTCACATAAGTTGAAACTCAAAAGTTAAAATTGAAGTTGTTGTCCTTAAAAACTAGTGTGTGTGTGTGTGTCATTTTGCCTCTATAGATGAGTTTACAAATTTGGTAAATATAACTTTTTTTTATTTATCAAACTCATGTAATTACTAGTTTATCTATATAATATAAAGTTAAATTTAGAATTTTTACTACAAATAACAAGTAATAATGTAGACATATAAATAATTTAATATTATAAGGTATTAGTCTTGATTTTACATTTATCGATCCAAATACCACTAGATTGGAGGCTTTTCATATATAAATATATAGTGCATAGATATACTGTGTAACAATTGCATTCTGTAGCTATAAATATAAATGTGTGACAAAATTTGTTTTCAGTCCACTGTAACATCATGTGAAAATACAGTGTGTAATAATTACATTCACTTTATATGATAATGATTTTTTTTTTGGATATAAAATTAATTATTCAGTAATGGATAAATTCATTTTATTATATTCATTTTTAAAGTCAATGTTACATTAAAAGTAATATTGTTGTTTTTGTTTTCATATATGTTACATGCAGAATTAATGGGACCTTGGAGGAGAATTTAAGAGTTTACCAATATTTATTTGTACTATCAAATATGATGTTCATCTTGGAATTCAAGGGACAAACTTCTTTCAATATGACTCATTAGATGATGTTGACTGGCCCACCATAGACTAGACTGCACCTGCACTGTTTGAGGTAGAGCTATATGCTATTATGTGTGGCTGGGTTTCAATTGAAGTGGGGGGTGTCTTTTCTAAAGGTTCCTGTCTTAGCTAGAGAATAAATTCAAAAATGTCATTTTCTTGATCTAGATAAATTCCAACACAAGTTACCCTATTGGCTAGATCTTCTTAACCCTGTAGAAAAACATTGATCAGTTTGTCCACATATTAATACATACTGGAACGGAGGTATTCATAATTGAATGCGGAATATCAATTCACAGTAAATTGATCTTTAATTTTTACATTTAAAACTTAATGTTTCTCTCATTTTCCCATTAAAAATTGATTTCTCTACATATATTTCCCTATTATTAATGTATTATCTCATTTAATGTATATACGCTCTCACTAAAATAATATTAGCTCCGCTGCTTAATGGCATATATCAAAGTCCCTATTGTGGTTAATTGTGTTCCATCCACTTGAAAGTATTTCAACCACTTGAAAGCGCTGTTCCTTTTGTACATGGCCCCTTATCTTTGTGGGTCTAGCTAACGCACAACAAACCATTGGTCAGCAAGATGTGAAGCATAACAACTTACCACGACCAAGACTTTATGAATATATATATATATGTATATGTATATATCAGAATCACTCACCCCCATCTTAGTTACAACTAAACATGATCTCCAGAAGATTGTAGAAAATCTTAATGCACATGGGGCATATCAGATAAAGCTGCTGGGAAATTTCAGTAAATAGATAGATTTTATGTAGCACACTGAGCTTTATGAATCATTCAACTTTACCTCTAATGTGCCTCTATATCCGCATATACCCTCTCATATTGAGTGAGGGGCTTAGCACGGAATGAAATATTTTCAAAGATGCTAAAGATGTTAATCTTATCAGGATGTCCTTTTTCACTGTAATATCAGTTATTGCTTCTCATCATATATTTTAAATATAGATAAATAAATATACTATTTACTTCAACAGTTTCACAAACATACTATTTGATTTATTTTAACTTCCGTTAGATATGCTGGGGGAAAAAAAAGATGGAATTGAAAAAAGAACAACTCTAAGAAAATATGGTTAAAAGAGATAGCTAAAAAAACACAAGATCTATTTTAATAAGAAAGGTGTCGTTAAAACCCTATAAAGACCCATACCAACTAAAATATAAGAGAGGAGCTACATTTTCTATATATTAATATATATATATATATATATGGTGGATTTTCCTTGTGCTAATCCAGCATTTTTTTAAAAAAAAACAAACAAACAAACAAAAGGGTAGTAAAAGTGAAAAAATGACATATATTTTCTTTGAGTTGAAATGGTATGCATGGATTTGGAACACGTACCATTAGAATATTTACAAAGGAGAAAAGTGTCCTTTGTGCGAAATTTTTATCTTGTGAAAAACGGTTACAAATGGTGAAGAGAGTACGTTATTAGAAAGTTTTTTTGTACAGTACAACCACACTTTTAAGCTTTAGCGCACAGTACTATCTAGAACACCCTATTTTACCATTCTTTTTCATTTTGTGGGTATTTCCTCATTCCTATAAATAGAAGCCAGAGGAGTCTATTACAGCCCATCTCTCTCTCTCTCTCTCTATATATATATATATATATATATATCTCACTCTCTCTCTCATACACACACATATAGTTATCATGCCTTCTGGTATATATATGTATATATATTATATATATTTACATGATTTTTTAATAAAAAAGGGTAAGGAGTAGGGAAATTAATAGAGGGAGGGCATTGGAAAGGTTGTTGACAGAAGATAGAGAGCACAGATGATGAAATGCAAAAGTAGACTGCATCTCACTCCTTTGTGCTCTCTATGCTTCTGTCATCCACCTTCAGCCCCTCTTACTGATACCCCTTCGTTTCTATCCCTTTCATCATTCCCTGTCGTTTTCTTCTCAACATTTCTATATATTTATAGAAAGTTATATATGCACATACATGCTTAATCTTATGTACTAGATATCTTCATTTTTCATTTTCTAATTATTTCAAAACTTTGAATTTTGTTCCGTGGACTTACAATTTTCCTTCAATGATCTGAGCGTCCAAGCAATTTTGCAGTTTGGATCTACAAGCTAATAGCACGCATAAGCATTCAAAAGAAGGGTTTTTTTTTCTTTCTTTCTTTCTTTCTTTTCTTTAATGCAGCCTAGCGATATATTAAGTTCGGAGTTTCGATTAGCCGATCAGCTAAACCCCGGTACGCTTTTTTATTTTTATTTTTTGTGCTGTTGGAAGATAAAAAATGTTGTGTTTTTCTAACTCATTTAACTTTCATTCATTGTCATGTTCAAACAAAGCCAATTTTGAGATTAAAAAAAAAAAAAAAAAAAAAAAAAAAAAACCAACTACAACTATTAAGTCGGGTAGAAATTTCTTAGATTAAGTATTTATGTCCAATTTTAAACACACATAATTGTAAACATATATGTATATATGAATTTTAACATGTTAGTGAGACCCTCTTAACCGGCTTTAATTTCTAGGTGGAAAACTGTTTTAGTTAATTCCTTCTTTGTGGTCTTTGTGGTTTTCAACTTTGTAAGCCTGTCATTTTCTTTTCTTTTCTCCAAATTAAGAAAATGGAATATGAAACCCTTATTAATTACTTTTAATCTTTTGCCTGGATCTGTACGTAATTGAAATGTCGTCATTGAAAGGAAGAGAGATATCGTCTGTCAACGGCTTTATGTAAGTAGGACCATTTCTGCATATTGATGTTTGTGGACGGTACTGGATATGGAAGCTCAAGAAAGGATATTTTCAAACCCAAAAAAAAAAAAAAAAAAAACTTTTGCTGAAAGTAGAAACGTACATATCTCCAAGATTCCTGATGAATTATGCAGCCCCAATTTGCGATTGCAAGAATCTTCGCATGGATCATGCATTGTTTTCAGTTTTTTTTTTTTTTTTCTGCCTTTTATGTGGCATTGTTTCGTGTTCATATTTCCTATCTTTCTTGTTATGTTAACATTTGTTGCTAGTTTGGATTTATGTTTTTTCCGTAATTATTTCCTTTTATAGCTAATTAAAGTGGGGATGAAGGATAATGATAGCAGGCAAAAAGGCTAATGATGCGATGAATCAAATTACGTGTCAATTATGGGAGCATCAAGTTGAAAATGAAGTGGAAGTATTTTGGCCAGATCTCGCAAATAGTACAAAAGAAATGCAATTAGTGGCTGCATAATCTTGTGATAAATTGGCGGAGCCTAGTAAAAAGCGGAAAGTTGTGACTACTTATCCTGGAATATTAAAAATGCTTATGCTTTCTGTGTTTGACGTGGAAAGGATTTCAAGGTGTATAAATAAAACCGAATTTGATCATTCTTTTCATTCCAATTGTTTTCATTTGTCTTTTTTGTAACATTACTTCTAAATTTCTCTTTTTTTTTTTAATTTTTTTTTTTACAGCCCTTGTGTTTGGTTTCTGCACTTTCTTTCATTTTGTAATCTTTTTTTCTTCAATGTTAAAGAGTGTTATTTTTCTCAGGTCAAAGAAACAGAAAGCATGTTCACTAAATTCATTGCGATTACTTATGCTCATTTCTTTGCCATTATAATTTGTGGTAGACTAAAGTTTGCGGGCTTTCTTGGACCACCACCAAAGGAAATGGACAAGCAACTTTACAGATTAATTCTATTTAAAGAATATAACAAGCCAATATCAATGCAGTCTGATCTTTGTCTTATAGTATATATCCTTCATTCATCAGTTCCATACACACACACATATATATATATATATATATATATATATATTTTATGTGTACAATGTATAGAAACAACAGTATAGTGTACTCACCGATGGACTTTCTAGGAGATTTAAACTGGAAGATTAGATATATTTATATGTTAATTCCATTAAAAAAAAAAGTAGTAATATATAAGAAATATTTCTAGAACTTCCAGCCAAAAAACAAAAAAACAAAAAACAAAAAACAAAAAAACTAGGTGCATGTGCTAGGAGGCTTAAGTGATATGTGCAAACATATTAAGGTGCAATGTACTTATGTAAATGTATATTCCAGTTTCCAGAGTCAATTAATTAGCTGAGAATATTCAAGCAGTCTATTCATATATATCATGGAGGTACCATTGGGACCAAGTGGACTTATATACTCAAAGTTTCAATAACCGGTTATTAATTTGATCACGATCATTGTTCAATTAAATATCGTTATTAACTTTAATTTGCGCCACTATGAAGAATCAAAACTGCACTCTTATATAAGAATATATGTGTATATATTTATGCAAAAAGCTAATGATGGCAATCAAATAGCTTAATTTGTCGACAGCTATAGTTAATTACTATGTGGTGAGACCCTTCACTATGAACATCTATAATTAAAGCTACATGAGGAATTTCATTCTAAACTCTCCAATTACATATCTTTATCTATGAGTACTATTGATTCACTAATGAGTGTTTTTATCTTAAAACATATCAAAAATAAAAAGTTTAGTCCACCCAGTAGACACTAGATCTTGTTCACTCGATAGTCCCAAACTAACATTATATATATAAGGGGATGTCATTGATATTCATATATGAAGTACTTATGAATTTCATATTTGTGAGTGACCTACTATTCAATATAGTACATCTCCAGAACACCGGAATATTGATCCACCGAATATTCTCACTCGTTGGTGCTTTAAGAAAAACAAAATAAAGAATATGAGTCTGTCAATCACTCAAGATTAAGGTCCATATATTAATTAATCATTTATTGATAGAATACAAGTTCTTGTATGTGAACAGATCTTATCAAGAACGTATTCCGTCCTGTCATGTCCAATATATTTTCTAATCCATAGATGACCCTATTTCGTAAAACATTTGCAAACGACATAGATAAGTCATCCTACCAATTTGAAAGCAAAGGACATAACAATCTTATCAGAATAAAGTGTACAGCTTGATGAACAACTAATTTCTGCTTAATTTCTCATTATTATAGTTGCTTTTATATTGTTCTCGACATATATAATCAAAAATATAACTAAAAGAAATGGATCATGATGTATATAATTCTAACAAATATGTAAGTAAATTAAAGTGAACAATTAATTTATTGAATAAAAGCCGAAAATATTTATAATAATATATAAATGTTAAAGCACGATTGTTTTACAAGCATCCTATTCTAACATTAAGTGTCATTAATCCCCGAACTCTATAAAAAAGGGTCCTCCCTCTACTCATCAAGAAAAATAAATCTATCAAAAAATGGAAAAAAAAAATCATGTTCAAAATGTTGATTGACATAGGAGAGACGATGAAAAAGGTAAACAACTAGAGAAGGTTAAACTTTAAAAAAAAAAAAATTTAAAAAAACGACATTCTGACATACAGAGCAATGAGAAAAAGAAAAATGGATCTATACTCTCTTTTAAAATGGAGGCCTCGTTAAACCTTTCAATTAATAAAACCTCTAAGTGAAAAATCTTGGGTAGAAAAAGATTGTAGGAATGAATCCGGCCTTCAGTTGCCACTTAGTTATAGAAATGGTAATTAGGGAGATTGGCTTAGCAAAATATCCCTTACAGAATTCTCTACAAGACATAAAAATTCATCCACAACCAACTAGACCTAGAGTTCCGTTTGTCTCACCATCAGTATTGATTTTGATCCATCACGTGGAGAGATCTAATGAACCATAATTATTTGCGGAGCTTTTCTAGGTTTTACTTTCATTCCTAATTAAACTATGTAAAACTAACAAATCATCAACGTATTTGTTCACAACTCCGAGTTTGTGACACATGCAATAATAGAGCCAACTTATGTGTCCCCTTATTTCTGTCCCCATAATGTCCCTCCAATAATATCATGCCACGTCAATTTAAGATTTATATTTAACTATAATATCATAATAAATCAATTAAAAAAATTATGTTAGTTACACACGTGTCATATTATTATTAAAGGGACAGGAATGAGAACATTAATAAGGAGACATATGAACTTAATATGGATAAGATGCTGCAACGTTCAAAATTCATGTTTTCAAAGACATTTGTTTTCTGAAAACCCATATCACCTAAAAAGAAGAAACGGCCACCATCCGAAGATTGAAAAGTTGTTGAATCATTTTGATTTTGACCATGGAAGAGATCAAGCGCACAATATTTTTGGTATAGTATTGGTTTTGCAACTGAACAATTGATTGATGGTAAGTATATGAAAAGTAGGCATTCAGAGGCTACAGACATAAGCTTATGGTAATTTCATACTAATACAAGACATAGAGTTTAAACTTCCAGTTCAAAATTTTAAAAAAAATAATAATTAATTTAAAACAATGTCACAACAAGATGGCCTGAAAAAGAGAGAGAAATAAAAAAGATTGACAACAAGAAGTCTTGCACACATATATTTGTGTAATGAAACTATATTAATTAATATTTATAAAGTACCTCAATTTTGATTTCAAATATAAAATTTGCATTTTCTTTTTCTTCCCTAATACCTTATAACCATCTTATATGTCCTAGGATTCTCTTTTTAGTTTGCTCAAATTTTGATTTTTATGATCGTACTCTTTACATTTTGTTATGACTATATAGGTTTTTTCTCTCTAAATAGAATATGGGATTTGATTAATATCTAAAATTTGGATAAATATAATGATTAGTGTGACCGGCATCTTTACTTGATTATTATCTTATAAACTTAGCGAGGGCATACATTTTATAGTCTTTGTTCAAAAGGTAAACACAATTATTATTATATAACTACAAATATTTAAAAATTAAAAATAAAAACCAGACGGAACATGATATACCCTCCGTGGATTTTTAGAACCCAATAATAGAAAACGACTAGCATTAATATGTAGATGGGTATCCCAACTAAATTGGCATCAACAAAACAATTCAATTAACGTACAATGTGAGAATTAAAACGAAAAATAAAATGCATGCAGGAATCACACGCATCAAAAATAAGAAACTTGACTAATGAAAAAAAAAATTGACAGGAAGTTGATCCCAAAAGCAAAAGCAACCTTCAACATAGATAGTAACTTGTAATATCCATCGTTAAAAACCTTTTATATAGAGAAAAGACATTATTATATTATAATCATTATTTTATTATTATGAGTTGATCTTTAGATCGATCATTTTCTTTCTTTCTTTCCTTCCTTCTTTTTTTTTTTCTTTTTTTTTTTTTTTAGCTGTTTAGCTATGCATTCCCTAATTTTTTATTGCTCGTGATTCTATTAATTACTTTGTTTCTTTTCAGGTGCTATTTTTCCTTCTGGGTAGCTAGTATCCTTAACTCCAAGGAGTTTATCCCCAAAAAAAAAAAAACAAAAAAAACAAAAAAAAAAAAAGTTACCATTTTAAAGGTTTGAAAATGAAGTAATTGATTAATTAAATTCAAATCCACGACTGAAACGAGGATTTTACACTAGTGGAAAAAAGGAGAAAAAAGGATAATCGAAGAATATTGTCAAAAGGTAATTATGTAAATATAGATAGATATATATGTGCATTGCATATACCACTTGGCTAGTCAAAAGGATAAGTCCAACTTTCCATGTCACCACCGACAATACAAAGTAATCGGACCAACTCGATTGATAGACACATTAATATAATGCTTTTACAAATTGGAGCACAAAAAAATAAATTCATATCACAAAACAAAAATTCACAAGCAGAGAGATAAATCAAATTACTGCCATTGGCATGTACGTAGCAGCTTCCGATCCAAAGATTCTTCTCATGGGGAATCAAATCTAACTTGGTTTTAGCTAAAAAGAGCCAACCAAATCTATTTGCTTGTTTGATGTGCTCAAATAATGTATTACATGCAAATAACAAAGCATGATTTGTCCTAGAAAGCAAAGAACAATATTATGGACGAATTTATTCCCTACATATATATATATATATATATATATATATCGGTTCATGATATATATAATGCTCCCGTGTTACAACTGTCTTCTCAATTTTGTGTTCATCGAACTTATATAATAGGTATGAATTTATGAGATGAGAGATTATTATATTCAAAATTATAACACTTGGATGTTGCTATGTATTGTGCGTTTCTATCCACGTCTCTGTGACATTAGCAATGACCGCACTACTTAATGATTCATTTTTTTAGTTGACACAGTCCTCTTAACTCTTCTCACCCTTTTTTTAAACACGCAGCTCTTTTAAATTTAAATTGATTAAATTAACTTAACATATCCGTATATGTTCCTAAATTATTCCTATATTTATAAAATAAAAAGCACCCCACAACTTTAAATTTCTTTTGACACTCATCCTTTTTTTTTTAATGTTCTATTTTGGTAATATCAAGAATATGCTTCTATCAAATGAAAAGGTTGATATATTGGCCGAAACTCAATCTAAAGAACATGTTTATTAATTTTTAAATTGATTTCTCCACTCTATTGGAAGGTTAAATGTAAAATTTTACAAGAAAAAAAGTTTTCGGAAAAAAAAGGTAAACAACAAAATAAATTCATATATATATATATATATATATATCTCAACAAAAAATTTATATATATAATACAACCAAAAAAAAAAAACCAACATAAGGCATCAACAATTGAAGCAAGTAAAAAAAGGCAAATAATATAACAAGACGTAATTGCATTAAGAAGCCACTTGCCAAGGTTGTTTTTTTTTTTTTTTTTGGTGAACAGTTCACAGTAAGAATATCACTGGTAACATTAAAGGGGGAAAAAAGCCAACAAATTAAATAGATAGTACGGCATAACACAAGCAAAAAAACATAAGTGTAAAACTTTTATAAAGATTAACAATATCCCGTTGTAATTTTTTGGAATACTCATTGAAGAGTAAAAGTTATGGTGAAAATTAGGGTTTCGTTATAGGTTTCAAAGTAGTTATGTTTATAAGTTGTTTGTTTGGGAATTTGATATGTTAGTGTGTGGAAAGAAAAAAGAATACAATTGATTTTTTTTTTTTATGATAGAATTTTATTTACGTAACTAAGTCTATAATAGTTGTACTTTAATGTTATTTTGTTTGAGGGTTTCTTTGTAATTAAAAGAGTTGACTAATTTGGGGGTGTGGAGAGTCAATAGGGATGTGCTAATAAAACCACTCAACAATCAATTATCTTTCAAAACCTTATAAACTCATCTTATATGAAGTTTCTAACTAAATTTATTAAGATTTAAAAAACAAAAAAAGATTACACAAATTTAAAAGAAAAAATAACCAAAACATTACAATCTCAATAGGAAATTCGACTCAAATTAAAAACCACATAACTAATAGAAGCTGATGATAAAAGATTAAGTCAAAATTAAACCTTTTAAAATCAATTCACGTAATAAACCTTATTATTAAAAACCTGACAAGCAAAACTTAAAAGGTTGAAATTAAACGGTTCTTTTTTCCCATAATTTGTTTCTCCTTCTAATGAGAGGAGACATAAAAGACATCAATACATTATGTTGGCCTCCCATGATAAACCTCCAACTCAACGCTATTTAAAAAGAGGAGGAAAAAAAAACAAAAAGAGAGAAAAAGTAATAATACGACAAAAAAAAAAAAAAAAAGACACTCATAAGATAATATTCACTATATCTGCTATCTTTTCTCTATTCAAATGGTTTATGGCTTTATGCAATATAAGGAAAGACAGTTACATCTATATCTATATATATATATAGATATCTATTTATATATATAGATATCTATTTATATATATAGATATAAATATATCTATATATATTTATAGATATATATAAATATTTCTATATATATTTCTGTTACATCTATATCTATATATATATATATATATATAGATATCTATTTATATAAATATAAAGATGAGTCTCCCATTCGTCAACTATTTAGATCCAATAGATATAATTTTCTTTTTAAAAAATTTATTATTACTAATTGATTTACACAACATTATGTAACTTTATGTTGCTAGTTATTTTTTAGTACTTTAACTACAAATTATACAAATTAACAGAAAATACTATACATATAGACGAGCTAGACTCATTCTCTAAAGAGTATAATATATATGTATCTATATATTTATATATTCTCCAACTCATCAGCTCGTAATGACCTAATTTGGTTTCGAATCATTAGCTTGGTCATTTCATTTTCATGAGAAGAAGAATAAAGAAAAATATTCTTTGTTAATAAAAAAATATACTTTAATCTAAAATAGAGAAGTGATAGACGTCATGCATAACGTTGGGCCACCCCGTTATTGTCGTTATCAACGAGCGACATGCCTCTTTCAGCTTTGGTCGATATATATAGATAAGAGTTGGGATTCATATTCCTAGAATAAATTACCTCTAGTCTTTTTACTCCCCTTTTTCTCACAGAAATGATATGTCATAAAATATCTCATATTACTTTAGCCTCCATTTGATTCGTTAATTGGAGATAAAAATTTTAAGTTAGAGTTACTTGACTTTTTAAAAACTAATTATATTATGTTGACTTTTCAGAAAAAAAACAAAACAAAACAAAACAAAAACAAAAAGTGAGATAAAAAATTTAAATTCCAATTGGAACACCAAACAAATACTTAAATATTAAAATAAAAAATTCAAATCTAAACTCGAGTGATCAGTACTTTGAACACTAATTTATTATTTGATGATTTAACAATACTTCCATTTCATTTAAACCAAGAGATATTTTCAAAAACGTAACGTCTTAAGCTCAAATAATTACATGTGGAAGAATCTTCTTTTCTATAAGGAGCATCTTTATTACGACAGAATATCACAATCAATATTGTGTATTTATAAATATTAGATCTTATTAAAATGAAAAAATATATAGAACTGACAAAACCTATTAAAGATGTAACGTTTGAAAGCAACCTTCCGATTAGGGTATGGAACTTGTTGAAGGTAGATTTCGATCTTCAATTTCGTCATCCTCTTATCAGCCTAGGCCAGCAATAACTTGCGGGTTGCAAAGAATTTATGATTGAAAATTATTTATTACAGATATAATTTTTTCCTTTTGGTTAGAACATACTAAGAAATTGGTATTATTATCATTAAATATTATCCTATCATATATAATTTTTACATACAATATTTAAGGTTGCAGATATAATCCTGAAATTTTATGGTATTTATAAAGTACTATCAAACATACATGCATATAAAAGCATATGTAATGAAATAATCACTTATTTATTTAAATCGCAACAAATTTTTAACATCATATTGTGGACATCAAACCCAACACTTTTACGGTAGGATGTCATAATCAATATTGTGTTTCTAAACATTAATTATAATCAAAATTAAAAAGTATATAAACTGGTAGAATCTGCTAAAAATCTAACCTTCAAAAATATAACTTTACCAGTAGGGTATGGAATCTTGCTGAGGGTAGATTCCAATCTCCAATCCTCACCATCATCTTGTCAGCCTAGGCCAGCAATAACTGGCCGAGTTGGAAAGGAGTTATGGTTGAAAATGGATGTAGCTCCTTGAAGTCGAACAAAGATGGTCAACTAACCCTCCTTAAATATCTAGGAAATAATCTAGAAAAGCCTCCTATTATGGGAATTATGAAGATTAGGCCGAGATTTGGTTCATTTTAATCAATGGGAACATGATTATCATTCTCAAGTTGACATTCAAGAAAAGCTTAGAATCCGTGTGAATTAAAGGAGTTGATCAATTTAAATAAGAAAACTGTGTATTCAAGCCTCATGAGAGCTACCAATATAGGAATTCCCATCAGCTGAATGACCTTTATTTCACGTCAAGCTTTGCCATTTTCTTTTGATTCTCAATAATTTAATTTATCCTCCATTATTGTATTCTCAAAGCTCCTTGTACTGTTATCTTGATCTCATATAATGAGAAACCCTAGCTTAATTTTGAGAGGACATAGATCTTGCATTAGAGTTAACTTGTATAATCTCGAGCACTCTCGTCTTTACTTAGTGCATAAATCTATTTGTTCGTATATTAGATCAATTCTAGGCTCAAATTTGCTTCAAATTGCATAAATTGGTTATTTACCCCCTAAAACTTCTTTCTAGAAAGTGAGTACGTAGTTTTGACAAATTCTTCTGTAGAGAGATGAAATAAATACTCTACCGGTGAGATTTTGTTTTGAGTGTTGGATTTTTATAAGATTCAGCTCGCTTTGCGTACTTTTTATTTAGATATTCTTTAATAATATTCTAGGATAAAAACTCCACTGAAAGATTACTTTTCCATGTTAACATTAGGATTCTGGAAGAACCATGTGATAGGGATTTTCTACCAGAAAAAAAAAAAAAAAAAAAAAAAAAAAAAAAAAACCAAATCATCAACTCATAACAAAAAAAAAATGATAACTAATAAAATTTGATAAAAATAGATCTGACAATTTAAAGTTGTATATATATATATATATATATATATTATTATTATTATTGTGATAGTAGGATTCGCCATCTTATCAGCAGGGGTTCCCTAACTTTTACATATTATTACACTGTTTTATCATGTTTAATATATGTGTGTGTGTGTGTGTGTGTGTGTGTGTGTACTTTTGGTTTACGAATAAAGTAGACGTGTAGAGAACTCAGGCAACCCAAAGAGTAGTGAAAAAGGAATAGCCTACAAAAATTCAGAATTATATGCCATCTCTTGATTATGGGTGACTCATTTCTTTGTTAAAATTGCTTGGTTTGGTCAGTCACTCAAGCCCAAATTTGATGACGTAATTAATTAGTTGACAAGAGTTAATAATATTTGGCACCAATTTCAGCCACAAAAGGGAGAAGATAAGTATCAAAGGGCATTGGGTAAAAACTGTCCGGGCGATAAGATGACAAGCAGCCTGCTAGTTGGTCCCATATTGTTATTGTTGATAGTGAGTGATGTGGCGCTCATAAATTTATCTTATCAAGATAAATAAATGAATCAAATAGTTATCAATATCCCTTATTGGTGAGATAGTGGGATAACTGATAAATATCTTTAAATGAGACACCTATCTCAACACACAGATGAAAGAGATCTCATTCAGAGAATACGTAATATTCTCTCTCTCATTTCACATTTTTCTCCCGAGGGCCTTTTGTGTGACGCCCCGACTTCCCAAGCCAGGTCGACACTATACATACTTGTTCTTTACTTGAAAATTTGAGGGAAAATTTTTATTTTTTTTTTTTTTTTTTTTTTAAAACATATTCACATGAGTTATTATGTAAATAAAAACTTGTCATGCATACATTCCACACTGAAAGTATAATCTTTAGTCTTCAAACTTCATACATACTGTATAACATAATATACTTTTGAAATATTTATATTTTTACTCAAAAGCGATTGCGGAAAATTTTACGTAGTGGTATCCCATACCGCCCTTCACCCACCGCATCGTCCGCATAGCCCACCACTTTAAACTGCAGGCTTCTTACCTACAGTATGAATATAAGAGTGAGCTTTCGCCCAGCAAGTATAAACATAATCTCACAAGATAATTCAAACATCTTAAAATATGCCAATCATCATGTAGCTTATGCATGAACCATTTATAATCGATTGAAAGTCTTATGCTTCATTATTGACTCAATCTTTAATTTATTATCTTGTCTCAACATGTGGGCCCATAGTGTACGTACCAAAAGCGCGCAGCCTCCAGACAAAGCTAGGGTTTGCAAGGCCCTAACAGTTCTGGGAATTATAACTTGACCCTTCACGATCACGGAAGGTATATGTCACAACTGAATTATGTAGCCTCCACGATCACGGGAGGTTGGTACGACACCTTACTTGATTTATCTTACCATATGATTTAACATTAGTGAACATGCCTTATGATGTCACTATGTCCTATCAAACTTAACACTTGCTATAACATGGTATTCTTGAAAACATGGCATTTTTTTTTTTTTTTAAAACCATGACATATTTGTAAACGTGGCATTTTTGGAAACCATGACATTTTTAGAAAACATGGCATTTTTTGTTAACATGACATTCTTATAACATGGCATAACATGTAACATGTCGTCGCATATCATCGCATATCATAACACAATATAGCATGTATATTTAAACATATAGTGTAAATAGCATAGCTTAACATAGCATATTTGAAAATAGTATTTACTATTTTCACACTGTAGGTGAGGTTTGATACTTGCCTGATGTGCTAGGTTTCTGGTTTTGTTACTTCAACCCAGATCGCAACTGCAGGTTACTTCCTGCTATTGAAAAGAACATAGGATAAGGATCCTATAAAATGTTGGTAATTTTTCCAACATTCATACACAATCTTAGTTATATGTCCCCCAATTATACACGATAACTCATTAGGTTACATGAGGTAACCCTTGAGGTGGTCAATATCTTATGGTCAAACTTGGCTTTGGACCAAGCCTAGTAACTCGGGTATCCTTCCCGGTTACCATCCGTCAACCTCTTGTTTCTATACTTTGGCTTTTAAAAATCTAATTTCCAAATTTGGAAAACAATCTTTTGTTTAACTTGAAAATTCGTGGTTTTTAAAGTGTGACTCTATAAAAATCATTAAAGGTTGAAAACTGCCATTGGAATAGTTTTCACAGTCAAAACATTTGTGTTGGTGCAAAAATATAGTTTTTCTGCATTGTTTTAGAAAATCCTGTGCAGGAATTTCCTGTTCCCGGCACAGTCTTTAGAAATTCGTGTCAGTTTAAAAATCCAATTTGAATTTGAAAAAGTTGTCTTCACGAAAGTTTTAGCTCTCGAAAAATCCTAAAACTTTCATGTTTTACGAAAAATTTAATTCGGACTCTAATATGTTCATATTGCCGTTTGAACTCACCTGGCCGTGTATAAATCCTGGGCACGGTCAGGCTCGGATTTTTACAAAAACGAAGGCCTTTGGAGCTTTATTTTCAAAAACTGTCCGCGTTGTCCTCTAGGAAAATCTCTTCTCAACAACTTTCATGTTTTACGTTTTTCCCAATTCGGCCTCTAAAGGCCTCAAATTTCACTTTCCAGAAAACTGGCCAGTTTGTACCCGAACTGGCAGTTTTCATTCTTAAATTCGTTTTACGTCTTATTGTCGCAAATCTAACTCAACCGAACACGCGGGAGCCTAGATAGCATACATGCAGCGTTTTCTAACGTCCCACATTAACAATCATGCTACTCAAATGCGCCCATGCAAACCAAAAACCGAACTGTCCTAGCCTAGGTTTGCATGATTCTAGGTTGTCTCACCATTCCATAACCGAAACTAACAACCTAGCATGAAATTTTAGAACCGGTTTGCACATAAAACAGGGGACATACATTTCATCATCCATCTAGCATGCACCCTAACATTCATACAAGCATAAACATAACCATTCAAACAAGCATAAACATAACCAATCAAAGCCATTAAACCAAACCACCCTTAATACCTAATCAAGCACCATACCTAAACTATTCTAGGGCAATAAGTAAATTGAGCTTATGCTCTTACATCCCTTGCTTGGAAATACATATAAATTTCCTAATTGAAATTTAAATTGAAGAGCTTAGGGTTTAAGGGATTACCTTGATCACTCAAGATTTTGGGCTAGGGTTTGGTCCACTTTTTCTTCCTCCTCCTAGGCTCCACCTAACCGGTTTCACTCCACCAATTGCACCAAGATTTCGGTTGATTCCTTGGTGGCTTCTTGAACTAAAATCAGCCACTAACCACTCTCAATTTTCCTCACTTTTCCTCCTTATCACAGCCGGCCTCTAGGCCTAGAAAAAGGGCACAAAAATTTTCAAAACCCTTGCTTGTTGTTGTAGAGAAAAACCGACTACCCTAACACTAAAACCCCTTTGGTTCTCAAATTTTTTTCTTTGTTCTTGCTCACCCTTGAAAGTCCGGATTTTTGAAAGAGAAAATGGCAAGAGTTTGGCTTAGGTTTTCTAATTTTTTTGAATTATGGGTTCACCTATTTATAGGTGATGAAGAACTTTCTAAAATTGCACCATTAGTCCTTGAAAAAGCAAGGAATCACACAAAAAGGGGGGGGTATGTGGCCGGCCATGACTCTTGGAGAACAAGCAAGAAGTTTCTAGAATAGGACACTTGTCTTTCAATGGTTGGTTCATGGAATTATGATGTCATAATTCCAAATAAGGTGATGTCATAAATCAAAAGGTAGATGATGTCATACTAAGGCCTCGTTTGGCTTTTTCTTCAATATACAGTCCACTTTTATGCTAACACAGATAAATCTAATACTGTTTTCATTAATACACAGTACAATTCAGTACTGTTTTGCTTGACTGCAGTCCAAAATTTATCTGTGTATAGTTGGACTGTATAAAAAATTTTTCTTTTTTATTTAAAGCCATTTGGTCTTTAATATCCTATTTTAGGTGCTTGATTTTTCTATGGTGGTTTTAAAACTTAATTATACTATCTTGCCCGTAAAGACGGTTTCCGCAGTATGTTTCCCATACAATTGCACATAAACACATAGTACAAACTTTAGATTTCTTATATACAAGAAAATCATGAGTTCGTGAGAATTTTTGGATATTACAATCTACCCTCCTTAAAGAATTTTCGTCCTCGAAAATCAGAACAATTCGGGGTAGTTTTTCTTCATCTCGTCCTCGCGTTCCCACGTTGCCTCCTCAATCTTATGATTTCGCCATAGGACCTTAACTAAAGGTATAACCTTGTTCCTTAGCACCTTTTCTTCTCGTGCTAAGATTCGCACCGGTTTCTCCTCATACGTCATATCCTTGTGAACCTCAATTGGCTCGTGGTCCAATACATGGGATGGGTCCGAGATGTACTTCTTTAGCATTGACACATGAAATACATTGTGTACATATGCTAATTCCTGAGGCAAAGCCATCCTATAGGCCACGTTACCAATTCTTTCCAATATTTCGAATGGCCCTATGTACCGTGGACTTAATTTCCCCTTCTTTCCGAATCTCATAACTCCCTTGAATGGAGCAACTTTAAGAAAAACCAAGTCTCCTACTTGGAATTCTAGAGGCCTTCTGCGTTTGTCGGCATAGCTCTTCTGTCGACTAAATGCAGTTTCCATCCGTCGGCGTATAAGTTTCACAGCCTCAGTGGTTTTTCGAATAAAATCTGTGGACACAAGTTCCTTTTCTCTTGTTTCGTACCAATGGACAGGAGATCTACACCTTCTTCCGTACAGGGCTTCGTAAGGAGCCATTCCAATTGAAGCTTGGAAACTGTTGTTGTACGAGAACTCAATCAAAGGAAGCTTCTTATCCCAAGTTCCTTTGAAATCCATCACACACGCTCGTAACATGTCTTCTAGAGTCTGAATGGTCCTTTCGGATTGTCCGTCAGTTTGAGGATGGAAAGCCGTACTAAAAGTAAGCTTTGTACCCATGGCTTGATGTACACTTCTCCAAAACTTAGAAGTGAAACGACCATCACGATCGGAGATGATTGCCTTTGGAATCCCATGGTAGCGAACAATCTGCGCAACGTATAGTTCTGCCAGCTGCTCTACTGAAAAGCTAAGCTTGATGGCGATAAAATGTGCAGACTTTGTCAAACGATCCACAATTACCCAAATAGCATCGTTGCCACTGGGAGTTCGGGGTAGACCAACCACAAAATCCATGGTCACTTGGTCCCATTTCCATTCTGGGATGAAAATTTTCTGCAATTCTCCCCCTGGACGTTGGTGTTCTGCCTTCACCCTTTGACATGTAAGGCATTTACTGACGAATGTAGCAACGTCATTCTTCATTCTGGGCCACCAAAAACTTTCCTTCAGGTCCTGGTACATCTTTGTAGCTCCCGGATGGACGGAATATGGAGTCTCATGGGCCTCCTTCATGATTTGCTCCTTTAACTCGTCTTCATTAGGGATGCATAATCTATTTTTCCGATAGAGTATGCCCTCATCCGATATATTGAAGTCCGACTCCTTTCCTTCCAAGACCTCGTTCCTTGTTCTGAGCAGTGAGGCATCTCCTTCTTGTCGTTCCTTCATGCTATCCAAAATGGTAGGTTGGAAGGTTAGGGCAGCTAAACTTCCTGTGATGAGCTCTATTCCAGCTTTCACTAGCTCCTTCTGAAGAGGTTCGTTCAGCGACTGTATGGACATCAACGAGGAAGACGACTTCCGACTAAGGGCATCGGCTACTTTGTTAGCCTTCCCTGGATGGTAACGGATGTCTATGTCATAATCCTTCACCAATTCGAGCCATCTTCTTTGCCTCATGTTAAGCTCCTTTTGTGTGAAGATATACTTCAAACTCTGATGATCCGTGTACACTTCACACTTAATACCGTAAAGGTAATGTCTCCAAATTTTGAGCGCAAATACTACCGCCGCAAGTTCCAAATCATGCGTCGGATAGTTCTTCTCATGATCCTTAAGCTGTCGGGAAGCATAAGCGATCACCTTTCCATTTTGCATGAGAACAGCTCCCAATCCTATCTTGGAAGCATCGCTGTATATCACGAAGTTTCCTTCTTCCACATTCGGAATTGTGAGGATCGGAGCGCGAGTCAGCCTATTTTTCAACTCTTGGAAGTGCTCTTCACACTTTGCAGTCCATTCATACTTCTTCCCTTTCCGTGTAAGTGCGGTGAGCGGCGCTGCAATCTTAGCAAATCCTTCGACGAAACGTCGGTAGTAGCCCGCCAAGCCGAGGAAACTACGTACTTCGGTGACGTTTTTCGGAGCTGGCCATTCACTTACTGCTTCAATCTTAGCCGGATCTACAGATATGCCGTTCTTGGAGACCACATGTCCTAAGAAATGGACCTTTTCCAACCAAAATTCACACTTTGTGAATTTAGCGTAGAGCTGATTTTGCTTTAAAATCCATAAAGCAATCCTTAAATGCTCCTCATGTTCCTCCTTTGATCTTGAATAAATCAAGATATCATCTATAAAGACGATAACAAACTTATCCAAGTAGTCCTTGAATACTCGATTCATCAAGTCCATAAAGGCTGCTGGGGCATTTGTCAGTCCGAATGGCATAACGAGGAACTCGTAGTGTCCATATCGCGTACGAAAGGCTGTCTTAGGAACGTCTCCTTCCCTAATTCGAAGCTGGTGATATCGGATCGTAGGTCAATCTTCGAGAAAATTGAAGCTCCTCTCAGTTGATCAAACAGATCGTCGATCCGAGGCAAGGGATACTTGTTCTTGATGGTTATCTTGTTCAATTCCCGATAGTCAATGCACATCCTAAGAGTGCCGTCCTTCTTCTTAACGAACAAAACTGGAGCTCCCCATGGCGAGTAACTTTGACGAATGAATCCTCGATCCAGAAGCTCTTGTAACTGAATCTGCAGTTCTTTAAGTTCGGCAGGCGCCATCCTATAAGGTGCCTTGGATACTGGTGCCGATCCAGGAAGTAACTCAATCTCGAAGGAGATCTCTCGTTCTGGTGGCAGTCCTGGCAATTCTTCAGGAAAAACCTCTATAAATTCCCGAACTATCGGTACTTCTTCTGGCCTGCTCTCGGTTTCTTGCGTCTTGTCCACCATGTTGGCTAGAAATCCCATACATCCTTCTGCCAACAATTTTCTAGCTTTTAACGCAGAAATGAACATTTTCGGCTGTTTTGGAGTCGATCCTCTAAAAATAAACTCCTCTCCTCCAATTGGCTTGAACGTGACAGTACGTCGTGGACAGTCGATCACTGCGTTGTACTTCCCCAGGAAATCCATACCCAGGATGACATCGTAGTCGTATAGGTCAATGATGATCAGGTTGACATACATTTCCCTACCACATATAATTATTGGAACATGACGTATCCAATAATCAGACAACAGAATCTCCCCGGAGGGTAATGCAGTCCTAAATGTTCTTCCGATTCTATCACTTGCTCTACCTAGTTTCTTAGCGAACCTAGGTGATGTAAATGAATGCGTAGCTCCAGAATCAATTAACACGTAGGCATCTTGTTGGGCAAAAGGAAGCTGACCTGTCACCACGGTGGAAGGTCCAGCTTGAACATCCTCCTTTGTATAGGCATAAATACGTCCTTGAGGTTCCGGAGCTTCCAGCCTGCCTTGAGAGATTGCAGGTCCCTCGAGCTTCATTTGTGCAGCGTGAAGTTGAGATCCCTGTCCTCTCTGTTGGTTTTGCAGACTCTGGGGATTGAGATTGCAGTTTCTAGCATAGTGGCCTTCCTTGCCACAAAGAAAACAGCGACCGTTTCCAGCACGACAATCTCCCGGGTGCCTTCTCCCACATTTCTGACAAGTGGGATAACTGTTGTTATCAGGGGTATTCTTCTTTTGAGGAAAATTTTGTTGATTCCCCTGTCCTCCTGCATTCCACTTCCTCTTCTGCTGGTTGTTGCCGTACTGCCTGTTGTTGTTGTTTTGGCCCGAAGGTCCTCCTTGACCCTTCTGTTGTGAGGTCTGGCCTTGCTTGACCTGATTCTGCTTAGCTTGGGCCTTCTCTTCTCTTTTCTCCTGGAAATACTTAGCCCGTTGCTCCTTGTTCTGTCCTACCCAGTATTCAGCTCGAATTGCCCTACTGACACATTCAGCAACAGTGAATGGTGGATGGGGGCCACTGCTAATTACCACTGCTAATTCCGGGCGAAACATCCTCATCATTCTTCTTACTTTATCCCTTTCGGAACTGATGAGGTGAGGGCAGAGACGTGCTAGCTGCTCAAACTTTTTGACGGCTTCGGCTACCGATAGATTTCCTTGGCGGAACCTGTCAAACTCGTCTTGTTGAGCCTCCATGACCTCAGTGTTGAAGTATTTTTCCTTAAATTCCTCTACAAAGTCTTCCCAAGTCATCTCAGTAACATCTCGCCGGATTTGGACTGTTTCCCACCAGAGGCGAGCATCTTTCCGTAGCATAAAGGATGCACAGAGGACTCTCTCCTGATCATTAAGTCTGAGGAAATTTAGGGCGACCTGGAGGTCAATCAACCAGTTGTCAGCCTCAATTGGGTTTGTAGACCCCTCGAATTCTGGTGCCTTCATGCGCCGAAATCTGTCATAAAGTTCTTCTGGAGTTCGAACCAGAGGTGCTGGTGGTACAGCTACAGGCGCAACAGGTATTTCAGGGGCTATGGGGTTCTCTGGGATCACCGGGTCAACATCAGGAATTTCCGGTGCTGCAGGCTGATTCGCATGTGCTGGTGGCATTCTAGCATCAGGAGGTCCCTGATTTTGCTGAGCTAACTGAGCTCTAAGCCCCCCTATCTCTTGCTGTTGGGCTAACATCATTTGCCTTAGCTCATTTAGCTGGGCCGCAAGATCAACGTCTTGGGTCGGTACTCTTCTGCGCTTTGGTGGCATGGTTCTGTACGGAAAATAAGGAAATAATTTTAGCTTCTTGAAATTATGCCTTTCATATAGAACCATAATCTTTATTCCATATAAAAGCATAACACGAACATATCTGAATTCATCATGTTCTTGTTCGTATCTCCTTTACAACAGGAGTTCATAACCATAATATTTTTGGAAAATATAAAACTTTCCCATCATCTCCGTACGTCACCTAGTTGCCACCACCAAGCTAAGGCACCACCCATCGTCATCCCAGTGTCCAACATTTTCCAGCATGGCCGTTGAAGAAAGATACTTACTACGCACATAAAATCTTAACTAATTGTAAGAAAATAACATAACTTACTTAGGCCGTTGCAGAAGCGATGTGAGGCGAAGTGAAGTAGGCTGGCAGGATACCGCTCTGATACCAAACTGTGACGCCCCGACTTCCCAAGCCAGGTCGACACTATACATACTTGTTCTTTACTTGAAAATTTGAGGGAAAAATTTTTTTTTTTTTTTTTTTTTTTTTAAAACATATTCACATGAGTTATTATGTAAATAAAAACTTGTCATGCATACATTCCACACTGAAAGTATAATCTTTAGTCTTCAAACTTCATACATACTGTATAACATAATATACTTTTGAAATATTTATATTTTTACTCAAAAGCGATTGCGGAAAATTTTGCGTAGTGGTATCCCATACCGCCCTTCACCCACCGCATCGTCCGCATAGCCCACCACTTTAAACTGCAGGCTTCTTACCTACAGTATGAATATAAGAGTGAGCTTTCGCCCAGCAAGTATAAACATAATCTCACAAAATAATTCAAACATCTTAAAATATGCCAATCATCATGTAGCTTATGCATGAACCATTTATAATCGATTGAAAGTCTTATGCTTCATTATTGACTCAATCTTTAATTTATTATCTTGTCTCAACATGTGGGCCCATAGTGTACGTACCAAAAGCGCGCAGCCTCCAGACAAAGCTAGGGTTTGCAAGGCCCTAACAGTTCTGGGAATTATAACTTGACCCTTCACGATCACGGAAGGTATATGTCACAACTGAATTATGTAGCCTCCACGATCACGGGAGGTTGGTACGACACCTTACTTGATTTATCTTACCATATGATTTAACATTAGTGAACATGCCTTATGATGTCACTATGTCCTATCAAACTTAACACTTGCTATAACATGGTATTCTTGAAAACATGGCATTTTTTTTTTTTTTTTAAAACCATGACATATTTGTAAACGTGGCATTTTTGGAAACCATGACATTTTTAGAAAACATGGCATTTTTTGTTAACATGACATTCTTATAACATGGCATAACATGTAACATGTCGTCGCATATCATCGCATATCATAACACAACATAGCATGTATA
The DNA here is from genome assembly GCA_038430175.1 of Ficus hirta. Lineage (NCBI taxonomy): Eukaryota > Viridiplantae > Streptophyta > Magnoliopsida > Rosales > Moraceae > Ficus > Ficus hirta. Next base: position 12,377,715 of record CM076592.1, read on the forward strand.
TTTAAACATATAGTGTAAATAGCATAGCTTAACATAGCATATTTGAAAATAGTATTTACTATTTTCACACTGTAGGTGAGGTTTGATACTTGCCTGATGTGCTAGGTTTCTGGTTTTGTTGCTTCAACCCAGATCGCAACTGCAGGTTACTTCCTGCTATTGAAAAGAACATAGGATAAGGATCCTATAAAATGTTGGTAATTTTTCCAACATTCATACACAATCTTAGTTATATGTCCCCCAATTATACACGATAACTCATTAGGTTACATGAGGTAACCCTTGAGGTGGTCAATATCTTATGGTCAAACTTGGCTTTGGACCAAGCCTAGTAACTCGGGTATCCTTCCCGGTTACCATCCGTCAACCTCTTGTTTCTATACTTTGGCTTTTAAAAATCTAATTTCCAAATTTGGAAAACAATCTTTTGTTTAACTTGAAAATTCGTGGTTTTTAAAGTGTGACTCTATAAAAATCATTAAAGGTTGAAAACTGCTATTGGAACAGTTTTCACAGTCAAAACATTTGTGTTGGTGCAAAAATATAGTTTTTCTGCATTGTTTTAGAAAATCCTGTGCAGGAATTTCCTGTTCCCGGCACAGTCTTTAGAAATTCGTGTCAGTTTAAAAATCCAATTTGAATTTGAAAAAGTTGTCTTCACGAAAGTTTTAGCTCTCGAAAAATCCTAAAACTTTCGTGTTTTACGAAAAATTTAATTCGGACTCTAATATGTTCATATTGCCGTTTGAACTCACCTGGCCGTGTATAAATCCTGGGCACGGTCAGGCTCGGATTTTTACAAAAACGAAGGCCTTTGGAGCTTTATTTTCAAAAACTGTCCGCGTTGTCCTCTAGGAAAATCTCTTCTCAACAACTTTCATGTTTTACGTTTTTCCCAATTCGGCCTCTAAAGGCCTCAAATTTCACTTTCCAGAAAACTGGCCAGTTTGTACCCGAACTGGCAGTTTTCATTCTTAAATTCGTTTTACGTCTTATTGTCGCAAATCTAACTCAACCGAACACGCGGGAGCCTAGATAGCATACATGCAGCGTTTTCTAACATCCCACATTAACAATCATGCTACTCAAATGCGCCCATGCAAACCAAAAACCGAACTGTCCTAGCCTAGGTTTGCATGATTCTAGGTTGTCTCACCATTCCATAACCGAAACTAACAACCTAGCATGAAATTTTAGAACCGGTTTGCACATAAAACAGGGGACATACATTTCATCATCCATCTAGCATGCACCCTAACATTCATACAAGCATAAACATAACCATTCAAACAAGCATAAACATAACCAATCAAAGCCATTAAACCAAACCACCCTTAATACCTAATCAAGTACCATACCTAAACTATTCTAGGGCAATAAGTAAATTGAGCTTATGCTCTTACATCCCTTGCTTGGAAATACATATAAATTTCCTAATTGAAATTTAAATTGAAGAGCTTAGGGTTTAAGGGATTACCTTGATCACTCAAGATTTTGGGCTAGGGTTTGGTCCACTTTTTCTTCCTCCTCCTAGGCTCCACCTAACCGGTTTCACTCCACCAATTGCACCAAGATTTCGGTTGATTCCTTGGTGGCTTCTTGAACTAAAATCAGCCACTAACCACTCTCAATTTTCCTCACTTTTCCTCCTTATCACAGCCGGCCTCTAGGCCTAGAAAAAGGGCACAAAAATTTTCAAAACCCTTGCTTGTTGTTGTAGAGAAAAACCGACTACCCTAATACTAAAACCCCTTTGGTTCTCAAATTTTTTTTCTTTGTTCTTGCTCACCCTTGAAAGTCCGGATTTTTGAAAGAGAAAATGGCAAGAGTTTGGCTTAGGTTTTCTAATTTTTTTGAATTATGGGTTCACCTATTTATAGGTGATGAAGAACTTTCTAAAATTGCACCATTAGTCCTTGAAAAAGCAAGGAATCACACAAAAAGGGGGGGGTATGTGGCCGGCCATGACTCTTGGAGAACAAGCAAGAAGTTTCTAGAATAGGACACTTGTCTTTCAATGGTTGGTTCATGGAATTATGATGTCATAATTCCAAATAAGGTGATGTCATAAATCAAAAGGTAGATGATGTCATACTAAGGCCTCGTTTGGCTTTTTCTTCAATATACAGTCCACTTTTATGCTAACACAGATAAATCTAATACTGTTTTCATTAATACACAGTACAATTCAGTACTGTTTTGCTTGACTGCAGTCCAAAATTTATCTGTGTATAGTTGGACTGTATAAAAAATTTTTCTTTTTTATTTAAAGCCATTTGGTCTTTAATATCCTATTTTAGGTGCTTGATTTTTCTATGGTGGTTTTAAAACTTAATTATACTATCTTGCCCGTAAAGACGGTTTCCGCAGTATGTTTCCCATACAATTGCACATAAACACATAGTACAAACTTTAGATTTCTTATATACAAGAAAATCATGAGTTCGTGAGAATTTTTGGATATTACATTTTGTGTTGGGGAACTCCGTGGGTGTTCTAGTAATACTCACATATAGCAAACAAGAAGAGATTGTGATCGTGATACCGTGGAATTACTGAATATATAGAGATTTTTCTCAATGTTGTTTGTGGATCGAGTTTTTTTACCATTAGCTATGCTTCCGTTATACATTCATAAGCCAAAGCAGAAAGTGTGACAATTCCCTCCATGTTTTCATTATGACGAGCAAAAATTAAAGAAAAAATATTCAACATTAAACGATGATCGAAGATAAATAACCTGATCATCTTATGAATATACCATTTGGTAGTTTAGAGAAGTGATAATGAATAATATGAGTCTCACGATATCTATAATACTATCATGTTTGGTTGCATAAAGTAATTTTTTCTTAAATTGTCATGATAGTTGATATTAAATTAGATATTTGTCAGATTAATTGAAAGAAAAATTACAAAAAGTCTATAGGTAAAAACCTAAAAAGGACAAAGAAGCCAAAACTCACACTTATTCATATAGTTCATAATTTGTAATGTAATTTTTGTAACAACGATAATTAGGAGTTTCCTTAATGTTAAAACTATTTTTCTTCACAATAACACTATTTGGTGGTAGCTAGATTTTTGTAAAAAGGATAATTAGCAGTTTACTCGAGGTCAAAGTTGTTTTCCTTCGCAACAACACTATTTGATAGTAGCTAGCTACCACCAAACCTTTTTCCATTATACTCCATCTTGATAATTATAATCTATTTCTTATAATTCTTTTGACATTCCGTTTTTCATCGATTTTTAAAACTTTTTTTTATAATGTTATCTCGTATATAAATTTAAATTTACTATTTAAATTATTTGAATTATGATATGAAACTATATCTAAATTGGATTTGGCATATTATTTCGAGTACTTATTTGGATCATTCTGATCAGGCTTTTCGGACCCAGATGTCAGTATCCCTAGTCAATCCTCATAATCAATACAAGACATTACTTACCTTGCTGGTTTTCCATCATTTAGTAATTATTACCCACTTATATATTTCACATAAATATAGAAAGTTCTCGAATTAATTTGGCATGCAAATTATTATGGAAGTAACTATACACGTAAATGTCAGATCTGTTGGTTTTGGAGATCAGAATCCTAATAACAGACAGGTTTTTCTGGAAACATATATTTATGACAAAATTGACTTTATATAGAAGTGTTTAAATGCCTCCATCTACTGCTTGCGGATATAGAGTGAAATGTTGGAACTGGCCAACTTTGTCAACCTGCACGTAACATGAAAGTGGTCCAAAACTGTCAAAATTTTAATAGCTTTTCTACATGGACACCCCTGAACTTCTTTTGGAATTCAATAATTTAATCCTTTAAATTTTTTATCTTCGCAATTGACACCATATGTACTATAATTTTTGATATTGTCAGTCTTTCTTACTCAAATCTGTTAAAATTTAAACAGTTTTTTATACATGACTTGCATATATAACCTAAGAATTAAGGAAATTGTCAATCATTTTCACTTAATTTTAATACATATTTGTTTGAAAACTTAAACCTCATTCAATAATAACTCAAACCTAAACCTCAAATTTTAAAATGAAATTGTATTAAAATTAAATAAAAATGATCGACATTGTCCTTCCTGAACTATAATGTGCAACTTGCGTGCAACAAACACCCAAATTTTAATTGATTTGAACAAGAAAGACCAATGATGTCAAAAATCATGTTTGTAGAGTTAATTGTAAAGAAAAAAAAAACCAAGGGCTAAATTGTTAAAATGGAAAAGTTCAAAGGGTGTCCGAACAAAATAACCAGTTTTAATGCCAGCAAGAGTTTTAATGCCAGAATCCACATATATACAGTTTGTGGAGCCTGATTTTTGTCGGAGCGAGGTAGGGTAATTGCACAATCAGATTTCTTGATAAGGAAAGCACAAGACCCGAAAACAGCCATGTCTGTCAAACTTAATTTCGTTTTGTCACATGAGTACCCAGCACACTGTAGCATGGCTCATCATCAACCACAATGATTGAGAAAAAGGTCTATCAATAATGAGGTTAATTTCTACGGCTTTTAACGGTTCAAAGTAAATAGTATGTTACAGTACTCTGATAAGGATAAAAAGAGGTGGGGCAGAGGTTGGTGGCCGTTGGCTTTAAGCGTTATTATTGGCTCTTTTAAGGTTGCAATTGAAATCTTTCAACGGATTGATTTGCGCGGTGGTGGGATTTCTGTGCTGTTGGCAGTATGGTTTTTTCGGTGCAATGATGGTGGCATGTGGGGCGCTACGCACTGACATTCAACATGTGCTTCGACTACGTCATGTGTCTCTCGGGCTCTACTGCTTTATTCGGTGGCTCTTTCATCAATCGTCTCATTATCGGAGGATTTGTTTGCAGTGTTTGGAGTTTTTCTTTTGTTTTTCTGTGTTGTGGTTTGTAATTACAGAGATTTTTATCCCTATATAGTGGTGTATCTATCATATCTTATTTTTCTGTAGACATGTTTTATGTTTTTTTTAATTTATTTTTAACCCCCCATACTTATCTAATATAATTTTTTTTTTAAATGACGAGTGGGATATTAATCTAGAGATGTTCTTTTTAAAAAAGCAATCTTACAAATCACGCTAGAAAATTAAAGCAAGGTCTAGCCAAGCAAGTCAGAGTAGCTTAGTTTAAGCCTTTAGATTGACCGAACGCAAGCCCATTTATAGTTCAAGAAAAATACGAAGATGAATAAGTTGTACGTATACTATCGTTTCAGGGCTTATATTGAATTTCTCAACATTCAAAAAATCGTGGTAATAAATTCCTTTTTTTTTTTTTTTTGAAAATGGTAAAAATTTCATTTTTGAAACATGAGTATAGCTGCATATACTATTATACCTGAAGGTTAGGGTTTTTTCTGATTCATCTCTCTCTATATTTCTTTCTTTTCTTCACTTCGTTCTTTGCAGGGAGGTGGATTTAGTGCATCTCTAATACAATGCTAAAAAATTGTGCCAATGGTAAATTTTGATATTTAGATTAAAAAAAAAAAGTACTCTTCAATATAGTACTATATTTGATGCTAAAATTTCACACGCTAAATTTTGATTTGATTCCTATGGGTTGTTGGCTTGATTTTTATCATGTAATTATTACAATACTTTTAGTTTTTAATTCATTTAAGAGTAAATTTCTTATTTAGTTCCTAAACTTTTAAATTTATGCAATTTTGGACTCTGATATTTTTTTCGTAACTGGAATGCTCCTAAACTTTTAAAATGTTACTACAATAGTTCTTTTTGTTAATTTTTTGACGAAATCCGTAAGTAATTTGGTCAAAAAATGATGCGAACTAACGGATTCTGTTCAAATATTAATGAAAATAACTAGTATATAATGTTTTTAATAGTTTTAAGGGGAAAAAAAAATAGGGATCAAAGTAGTATAAACTTAAAAGTTTAGGGACCAACCTATTAATTTATCATTTATTAATTTAAATATAAAATGTTCACTTATGATCTCTTGGGGCAATGAGCCTGACTATGAGTCATAGAAAGGAGGGGATTTGCCGATACCAGCGCAACCGAGCCACCTTTGGCGGGCCATCACCAACCTAGACAACAACTACGATTGTTCCACCATGAGAAACTAGTTGCCGATGGCTTTTGTAATTTTTTTTAAATCTACTAGTAAGAAATAAATATTCCGGTGAGAAACAACTATTGCGGTGATTTATTTATTTATTTTTTTTCCTTTTCATTTTTCCAGTGAGAAAATGGGCGGTAGCACTCTAGGCTACCATCGAAAGTACAACAGGTTACAATCGGTGGCCAGAACTTTTGGTATCATGATGATCTACCTTCAGTATCACAATAGGATACTGCAGGACATAGGCAAGAAAGTTATTGCCGGTGGTAGATAAATTCGTATTTTCAATAGCGTAGGATATTGTCGCTCACCCGTGGGCTACTGTTGGTATGCTTGTGTGATACTATCACGGACATTTTTTGTATGCAAAATGTGTTTGGTTTGATTTTATTTTTTTTTTATTTTTTACAAATAATTTTGTTCATGGTAAAATCAATCTAAGTTTGTGGTTGTGGCATTTGTGTGAAGGCCTAAAAACTACTATTTACTACCGTTTTCAATGGAATTCTAATATTTTATATTATAGGGTAGGACCCAATTCTTAGATTTTAACCTCGTGATGATTGTACTTTCTTATTATATATTTTGTTGTGCATTATTTAATAATAAATAGAAATATTTATATATAGTTTAAGGTTTAACCCTATTCCAAATTTGCTCTCTACATCTAAAATGAGATACATATGACAATGGAAAAACTAGAACAAATAACAAAGAAAGCAATCTTACATTGACATCTTCAAACAACGTTACTTCTTCAACCTTTTTTTTCTCCCTCTCAAATATATTTACGGCGCGTTTACTCGACATGAAAGAGAGAAAAAACAGGAACGATTTACCTTTTGCTTCTAATTATGTGTCTATTTACAAATTTTATAATAAAGAAAAGTGCAAATACGAGCAGGTTGGTAAAAAGAAACGTGGGAGGAGGGATGGCCTCACATGAAAAAGAATCACAGCTCTTTACCTGCCTCAAGCACATTCCAAAGACTTTTTTTCTTAACAGGCCGTTTCACTGGGCTTTGACATTTGGTGAAAGCTGATACAAATTTAGAAACTATCGTACTAAAATCACATAAAAAATTAATGTTAAAATAATGTGATATAAAATTAAATAAAAGTTAACTAAAACTTATGTCATGTTAGTTAAAAGTGAAAAATTTGTGTCATGTTAGTCAATAATCGAAAAAAGTGATTATTTAGGTGATTTTCTCTTAATTTAATAATATTATTTCATACGTATTTAACCTTTTTTCCTGAAACATTTATAAATTTTCAGGAATTTTCAGGACAGTCAGAAAAATATCTTATTTAATTGATTTAGAACTCGAAATTTTCTATACAAATAGACTTGATCAAAATGGCAAAAAACCGAACTACAAATAAATTATATCATGAATCTACGTACATAAAGAAAGTTCCACCATGTCACCTAATTCTCATGGAGAGAGTAATATTTTGCCATTTCTTCCTTAAAAAAATAAAACAAAATAAAATAATGCAGGGAAAGAGAATGGACAAAAATGCCTATGGATTTTATTTAAATCATCTCTCTCTTTTTCTTTTTTTGCTCTTTCCTCCCACTTCACTCCCTTGTTAGCCGTTAGAGGTAGGCCGACCCTGAGAGATCTAACCAGCATTGGCGGAGACAACTAAGGCCTAGGGGAGGCTTGAGCCCCACTCAAATTTGTTTTTTCTTCATATTTATTTATGTATATATATAAGTTTATATATAAAAATTTACATAAAACCTCCTCTAAAAAATTAAAAATCTTATTCATATCCTTCAAAATTTTTAATGTAGTTATTAACCCCTTAATAAAATTTTTTAGTTTCGTCACTGCTTAGCAGGGATGCCAAAGATATATCCCCATCTTCATTCCCATGGCAGGTGGCCACTGCAACATAGTTCTTGTCTGACTATTTTCGCAATTTGATTTTGTGCTTTTATTTGTGATTCTGGTGAGAAAACCAGCAGTAGCATGCTAGGCTACTACCGGTAGCACGTCGGCCATCGCTGGTAGCTGAAATTGTTAGTTTCACGGCGGACTACCTCCTAGTATCATGGTCGGATAATACTAGTCATCGTGGCTACTACCAATATCTAGGCATGATACCACCGGCAACATTTGTCGTATTCCAAATGTGTTTTATGTTGCATTTTCTGCAACAACAGTTTTTTTTTTTTGGAAAAAATCAATCCAAGACTCATAGGTATGGATCACATTTGTGTAAAACCTTCCCCTCTTTTTTTTTTTTTTTTTTCATTTTGACTATGAAAAGAGTATGAAATTTAAAATTAAAAAAAAAAGTGTGGGCTAATCATGTTGATGCAATTGGTTTATCCCGGTCAGTAAGAAACAAAGTAAGAAGAAGACAATCATTGAAAGCAAGATTGAAAAAAATCTTGGACGAATTTAGCAGATGAGGAATCCTCTGAAGAACTTCAAGAATATGATGGTACCAACAATCTTTTTTTTTTTTACTCAAAAAGGGGTGGATTTTGCATCAAGTTCTTGCGAGAAATTAACAGAACTCGATACTTTGAGGAAAAAAAAAATCGAATAAAAATCCGGTTAAAAAAATAAGTCATCCTACAATCTTAAAGCTTAGTACTCATTATAGAAAGGGCTTTCAAAACGAGAAAATCATAGTGATTTTTCTCTCAATCATTTTTTCATTTTTTTTTAATTTAGTTTAGTTTAAGGTTTTTTTAAAACATTTTTAAATTTGTAAGATCGTTTATTTTATTTTTATTTTTATTTTTAACAGACTTTTCACTTATTTAAAGAAACAAAAATCTAATTTAAACCGAAAGAATAATATAGATAAGTTATCAAAAGAGAACAAGATCTCACAAGAACTAACTACAAAGAAAGTGATGGTGTGACGATAAGGTTATCCTACTTAGAGTTTTCGCTTCTACCAACTCGTAAGTTCGAGTCTTGGCACGTATGCTTTGTCTAGCCCTTAACAACAAGTCAATGTATAGCGGCTTTTGAAGCCTGAGAGTTGTTAGCTATTGACGACCTAGGACTCTTGTCATCTCATCTGTGGTCTCAATAGACTCCCATATGACACTGGGAAAATTAGAAAGTACAGCCTCAGGCTTAATAACAAAATGAAGAAAATACCTGGCAGTAAAATTTCGTCCAAAGGTCCTAATGCATATCACTGTCTACAACCATGAAGTACTGAAATACATCCACAGACGACACAGCAAATTTTCTCTGTTCTTTCTCATTCAACGTGGAAGACAAAGCAAAGAAATTAGTAACAACCAGTACCATATACATCAAATCAAGTTTCTTGAATGCTTGGGCTCAATCCTACCATAGCAGTATCACCAACATTTTATTTTCAAGAGCACTCGCAACGGCTAACCGGCTGATTCCACGTCGACGGGTTTTACGTCCTCTTTGAGCGACTGACCGTGAAGAAGCCGTGTAAAACTAGTGGTTGTGTCCAAGAAATATAGAGTGAAGGCCATTATGACGGAACAAACAAACATGGGTATAGGCCCGAAAATCCAGAGGAAGAGAGGGAACGACAGATAGAACGCTCGTAATCCGAGGGACCAAAAAATGCTTCCTCGATTCAAATTTCTCGCAACGTACTCGATAGAATCGTTTTTGTCCTTCCATGTAGGTACAGTTGCCAAGAAACTTACATGGGCGTAGTACCGTATAGACTGGACATTGCAAAGAAAGGCAACCAGGAAGCATAGCAAGATGCAGAAGTACTTGATTGAAGAGAGAGTAGCGGTCTTATTTCCATATACTATCTCTGATGCTTTGTCACCAGATCTCGATGAGCTGCTAACAAATACACCGATCAGAGAACTGAGAGTAATAGCTGTCGTCGCCAAAAGCGTCGATGCCATGATGTTGTTGCGTATTGTTTGCACAGTCAAAACACCGTTCTTTAAAGGGTCCTGAAAATAATGAAGTGATAAAAAAACTCCTGAACTACTGGATTAGAACTTGAATTTCAACAACTTTTTCACAAGAATTAATCGGGAAAAGCACAATGTGAATTCGAGTATAAATTTCAAGATAAGCAGATAGCAAGATTTTATTTAGAAAATAAATCTACTGCGAAAAGCCATTTAGATTATGGCAAAACCATTATTACTACCATGAAAGTAAAGCGTAATTAAAGGAAGCAACAACAAAAGCAGATGGCAAGATTTTATTGAGAAAATAGATCTACTGCTAAAAGCCATTTAGATTATGGCAAAACCATTATTACTACCATGAAAGTAAAGCGTAATTAAAGGAAGTAATACAGTGCATTTATAAACTATAAATCGAAAAAAGTGCACGGCTATCAATGAACAAGAATTCCATTGAAGATGTTGTTTAAAGTCACCTCTGTTGCGATCATAAGGAATGCTTACAAGGAGCTATGACGCACAGATGGCATTTTCAACAGCAATCATAACCTCCTTACTGCCAAAAGAAAGCCAAGTACTTTTCACACAGGCTATGCTACAAGGGTCTGTTTAATTAACCATTAAATCATACTTATCTCCGAATATGACTCGAGCAAACATATATGGTAAGGAGGACAAAGCAAGCCACACATTTAAACACACACACACACACACACAGAGACAAGACAAAACATAAACGCACCCGAATAGCACTAGCTTCGAGAATATTAATGAACATCAAGAGACACAATACGCTGAAAAACATTAGCTTCTATGATTCCCATGATCCATATAGATGGCGAAAACAAAATTTCAGAAACGTAACGATCATTCTACAATCCACTCTCAATTTCGTCAGTTTATATTGCCTTTGTTCCAACAAATTAAAAAGCACCAAGCCATCGAGCGTATGGGCATTCAAAGCAGCTGGTGCTTCCTAGGAAGTTTGAGGCAATAACAGGTCTGCGATTCCCTTAGATGTTCTGAGCCGCACGCGTGCTACACTAATGTACTCAACGAGTCTATAGCCTTGGCCGACAGGCCCGAGTAATCTTTGAAATTTCATCGTGATGGGGATAGGTCATTGCAATTGTTGGAATTCCTAGTAAGCGTGATTATAAAACATCCTACAAGATTGTGATGATGCAATGCAAAGGTGCTAAGCCGGAGTTATGTTATTCCCGAATTTCTTTACTGTTTCCAGAATGCATTCTTTGCTATAACAGTCCTTGTTATGACTCTCAGTTTTGGCACGGACTTAAAGAATTCAGACTTGAAAAGCCTAATAATTTTCACCCTTTTTTGTTCTTATCCTCCTCTCTGTAAATGCCTCTTCATTCACTTCCTCAGTTCCTCTACTTCTGTCTTTCAAATACTTCCTTCTTCCACCATAGCACTCTTACCCAAAATAAAAAAATTTAAAAAAAAAAGCATAAAAAAATAAATCCATCTACAAGAGGAAATACCAGATCACACAAACCCAGCTGCTCCATTTTTGGTTCACTAAGTAAACAAACACCAACGCGTGGAAGCCTATCGAATAAATTTTTCATACCTTGTAGTTACAAAACTAAACAAGATCAGAAAAGCTGATCGCGCAATGTTGAGGTCTAGCCTCTTATTATGCAGACAAAAAAATTTGTTCCTAAGCCTAAAACGAGTGATGTGATGGTAACAATTCCTAACAGAAGGCCTCTTGGAACTTTTACTCTGAAAGTATACTAAAGTAATGCTTAAAAGTAACATGGGACTCTAGAAGAAGCCTCTAGGCATAAGGTATTGTTAAAAGATTCCTATCATCTTAACCCTGAGATTATATCTCACCCTCGTGCTAAAATTTCCCATTTCAATGTGCAATTACCGATCCTACACCTGTATAATGTAAAAATAAGGGGTGTATCAAGGCATTTATTCTGTTAAATAATGACTTTCCAAAGGTGTAATATTGGAATGACGAAATCATTCCTCTAAAAAGTTGTAAATGATAGGAGAGGAACCATCAAATCCATTAAAAACCACTCAAGACAAAACTATGGAATCCACTCTCACTACTCTCTGTTTAGGTTTTTACTTCGAAGAGTTCCTTACAAATCCCTAGGCACACCCAATAGGCGAGCTCCGACACTAAAGCACCTAACTTCTAAAGTTGATTCAATCTCTCACAACCAGAATAACCCATCAGTTTTAGAGCCAGAACAATAGACGTAGCTGTGAAAGATGTCTCAATAATGAAAACGCAACAAAAAGTGCAAGTTTTTCTAGCAAAATTCCATCTGAACTCGGAGAAAATCCAAATGGGTTTTTTGTCATCTTATTTTTGGCCATAATTCCATGCCCACGACCAGAAATCATGGAACTTTTCATGCAAAACAATTCTCCAAAAACACAGGAAAAAAAATAGAGAGAGAGAGAGAGAGAGAAGACAAACAGCCATCATGGAGAAAACCCATTGGTGCCGAGACTCGGCGTTGAGGCCAATCACAGTTCTTCGGGGATGACGGCGAATGGTGAAGAACAACCAAGCGTGGTATGTTCCGAACAGAAAAAGACCCATTGGTACCAGAACAAAGTCCAAACACTCTTCTTCCATATTCTCCGGCTCTCTAGCAGAGAGATACGCTCGTGAAGTTTCCAGAGGAAAGGAATGTCAATCAGCTAAGAAAACACACTCATCAACAAATTAAAAAATAATAATAATAACAAAGACGAGCTACACCAGTTGACTACTTGAAATCCTCGTCATGTTTCCACTTCTTTTTCATTTTCCCAGTCCCACTAAACTGATTTTTAAAAAAATAAATAAACAAGTAACGTGAAGGATGAGATAATATCTTATATTTTTTTTTTTTTTTACTCTTGAATTATACAAATTTAAAAATTATTAGTTAATGACATAAAAAATTAATATTAGATTAATATGATATAAAATTAAATTAAAATTAATTAAAATTTATGTCATAATAATCAAAATAATGTATTTAAATTATATTAATCAATACATGAAAAAAAGATAATTATTTAGACAATTTTTTCTAATTGATTTTTTTAATAGAATGTTAAAAGTCTATCTCTTGTAGTTTTTTTTTTTTTTTTAAGAAGTCTAATGACTGTTTGGAGGCACTTTGGCATCTGATTTTCTTTTCTTTTTTTTTTTCTCAACTCAAAATTACTTTTCATCATTTACATCTTCAAATGACTACAATAAACTCAAATTTTAAAAGTCTATAATTTTGTTATGAAAGTCCAAATAAGACAGTTTTTTTAATTATTTATAATTTCAAGAATAACGAAATAAGATCTCTATTAATATTTTTCCAAATACTGTTTAAGTTTTTATTATTTTTACTCCAAACTGTTTTTTTTTTTTTCAATCAAATACATATATTTAAAACATCAATTAAAATATATCCAAAACTATATCTACAAAATTTCTCTCTAACGGGCCCTAATTTAACCTTCTAATGCCCTTGCTTTTATAACCTTCTAAAACATCTAAAAGTGATAGATTTCTATCTCTCACAATCCTCCTCTCATTGGTTGGCGTTTGGTCTTCCTTACTAGTCTTCTCTCTTACATTCAATAAGTTTGCAAGTACTGTTGAATTGTCTTGGACATTAGTTCTTTTCTTTTCTTGATCATGACTTTCTTAACTCGAATGGCAGAGAGTCAAGTGCTCTATGGAGGCTAGAGAATAAGTTGTTAATCTTTTAACCCTACCAAACAACTCTAAGGGTCTATTTATACACTGGGATTGCATGTTACATGGGGAAAATTCCCTCCTCTCCTTAATGATAATTAAAACAAATAGATAATTATTGATTTAATAATTCATATTATCATATAAATATCCGTAACATTAATATATAGATATTTTATTAAAACATACTTTTTAGTGTCACATAAAATACCAACGATTAGCGTGACATCTAATTCTGAATCGAAATCGGTATCACATAATCGAAACTATGTATTGTGATCAAACTCATAATCAAATGAATGTAATTATTAACTTTGAGCCATTATCAGGGACCAAAGCAATTCCACCTGAGACATAGGTGGAAATCATGTTCACACCTAGAAAACGAAACAAACCCAGATAGAAGAAGAGCTCAGCTCAATGTTCATTCAACAATAATCCAATCTGGCTTTCTTTGTGAGCAAGGATGTCCAAATACACCAAGGAGCAGCGTCAAACGACACATTCAACTTAAAATAACTAGGCCTCCGAAACGGCCACGTTTTGGACTCGGAACCAACGACAAAGCAGCAAAATAGACGACAGTACAGCTTATTACCAGCAGCAAAGATAAGCAAGTGATGACAAAACACAAACAAACCCGTGTCCCGACATCTTAATATTTAGGAGGTTTTCTAGCCTGTGGTTAACAACCATCTTATAAACATCTCTTTTGTGATCAATGGCCTTATTCTAGCTTCTAATGAGTGTAGCTCTCCCTTATTCTTTTTTTCCAAACCAATTTCTCCTCTCTTTTTTCCCAACTAGCAGCCAGAATTTTGATTAACTTACCTTGAAAATGAATTACTGTTTTTTTTTTTTTTTAATTCACACAAACAAACAAGAACATATACATAATCCCACAAGACAGATCAACCACATAGGTCTTTTGACGAGAAATCTTAGTAGACTTATAAGTGAATCACACTAAATTACAACTTTAAAAGAATTGCTGACTTAAAAAATAAAAAATAAAAAAGAACTTATGGCACTTATAAACAACTAGAAGTTTTCACTCCTCACCGATATGACAATTATTATTCTCCGACCTATCCCATAACTCGGGATTATGGAAAATTTTAACGTCATCAACAATCCCAATTTGGTCTAATGACCCTTTGGCTACCACCAAAAAAAAAATTTACTGAATACTAAAAATATTTTAATAAATTAATGGGTCGTCAAAATAATATTAGAAAGACAATCATTAAAACATAAAAATGAAACAACAGATTTTAACTCAAAAGCAAGATGGGACAAGCAAAAAGGGACAAGTGAAGTAAAAAGCAAAAGCCTAAAAAATCCACATGGCGATAAAGTATCAATCACGTAGTGATAACATGACTATCAGGGACAAACAAAAATGGTATGATCAAAAGAGTGATTGACTTTATTAAATATAGGTAAGAGATGTCTTCTAGCTATAGCCAGTCAAGTTATTGGCCTTTTGACCTACACACCAATCTAGAATGAAAAGTAAAGATAATTGAGTCTTTTTTCTTCAATTAAATATTCATTATCAGTAGGAAAGCCGATATACAGGGTTAAAATTGTAAGTTTAATTGGAAAAAATATTTGATTTTCTATGAAGAATAAAATTTTACATTTAGAGTGAGCATAACGAGGAAATGTGCAATTATAAAGTTAAAAAAAAAGAAAAAAACCTAATGGTGAGCCATTTTGAAATTTTCTTTTATTTCTTATTTTTTGATGTTGTTTTGTAGTTTACTATAATGGTTTTTGCTCAAACCAAAGGCTCACACAAGACAATTCCAACTAAACAACCAATCCCAAATGATCGTAGCATCCTAATTCCTTTACAGACGTCGTCGGTAATGATCGTGAAAAATGCCTCCATTTCACCTCCAACCCCACACATATCCACCACCCAGACGTATATCACGTGTAAAAAAAATAAATAATAAAAATAATAAAAAAAAATAAAACGTTTAGACCATGATCACCATCATAATCACAAAAACCATCTCCTTGCTCTGCACCACTGCAATAAAATGTTAAAATACCCATCGAGTCCTTTCAACAAGCTCCGAATTTCTTCTCTCTCCTTTGGATTTTCCCACGCCAAATTGCAAAGCTCATGAACAACAGGTGCGAGGACCACACCGCACGAGGTTGAGCACCAAACGAGGAGCTGGAATAGGTCCTTGGCTGACAAGACCCAACCTTAAGTGGCCAGTTTGGCGTCAAAGGTCACGGCCAAGTGGAACCAATCAATCTCCAAAGATTAGGATTCAGTGTGATAATCATCAGTATCTACAAGAAAAATGATAAATTATGCAATTTCATATCATTTAAAAATAAATATATATAATGATTAATAAGTAAAAATATCATATCTTAATGATATAAGATATTTTGAGATTGAACTCAAAAATAATAACATACAGACACAAGATTTATAACGGATAATATCATATCAAAAGAAGATAATATTCAATTAGAAGAAAATGGAGGTGCATCTTCGGTCGAAGAGTACTTTTTAAGCTTTTGTTTCAAGTTATTTAAATTTTAGTGGAATTGTACTCAACCAATATCTAATAAATAAAGTAATAAGTTGTCCTTTGACGCCTCTCATAATCATAACCCTACCCTTAATCAATACTCACCATTATATATCCTAAGAATAATCCCCAATTCGTTTGTTTTTGGCTCCAATTTTTTTTTTATCATGCTAGGAAAATTATTGAAAAGTTTGATGAAATATCATAAAATTAAAATAAAATTAATTACAAATAAAAAATAAAAATAAAATAATCATTTTAATTTTATAAAATTTATGTAATTTAAACACTAAATAATTTATAATATTCATAATAAAATTTTTCATAACTTTTGTTGGAGTAAAACCTCTCTTGTTGTTCTAGAAACTACTCGAGCTTTTCTACGGCTCTCCCCAAACACCGTATAAGCACAAAATCAAGGGTAGAAGACCAAAACACTCCATTTCCCAAAAATCTCCGACATCAAAATCGAAATCAAGATCGGCCATGTTCGGCGTGGTGTTCCCCGACCGGAGCTTCCCGATGGACATCTCCGCGTTCTCACAGATCGACACCTTCCACTGGATCCTCGACATGAACACCTTCGTTGGCGACTCCTACGACCAGGTCCGCGAGATCTGCATCTTCCTCCTCAACAACTTCTCTCTCCCTCCCGACAAGGCCCTCGCCGTCTACGTCCAGTCCCCCGGCTCCCCCTTCGTCTTCTGCGGCGCCGTCACTCTTGCCCGCCCCTCCGCAGTCCTCTCCCTCCCCTGGCCCGAACCCGGAGGCTTCGGCGCCGGCGGACAGCTCCAGATCGCCGCCGCAGCCGATGCAGCGCCGCTGGCGTCGGCGAAGATCGGGGTGTCGGTGGAGGAGCTGGCGGCGCTGCCGTCGCTGGACGCGGCGGCGGAGAAGAGGATAGAGAAGGTGGCGATGAAGGTGGGGGAGAATCTGTTCAATTTCATGCAGTCGTTTTGTGGGGTGGATGGGTCGAAGCTGGTGGTGCCGATGGATATTCTGGACAGGTGGTTCAAGAAGTTTCAGGAGAAGGCTAAGAGAGATCCTGACTTCTTGAAAGGTTTTGCCTTGTAATTTTTGGAACCTTGACTTATTAGGAGGTTTTAGATATTTTTATTTTTATTTTTGGTTTTTTATTTTTATTTTTTGGTTTTATTTGGGGAATTTGTAGTGCATGTTTCAGAAGAGAACTGAAAATTTATGTTGTTCACCTTCAATTATCAAGTTGTAAAAATAGAATGGGCAATTGTCAATCTTTTATTTTTTACTTTTTCTAATTGAATTGGGTTTTTTTTTTTTTTTTTAATTTGAAATTTGGATTTAAACCGTACACATGAGAATTTAAATTTAAAATTATCGTTAAATTATATTTATAAAATTAATTTTTTTTAAGTGATCTTGAAATTGATTTGATGATACTAATTCTGTTATTCTTTTATATATATATATATATATATATATATATTTTTACTAGAAAAGTGAAGCGAAAAAATTTTAAATTTTAAATTTTAAGAGAAGCCCTCCTGACTATGATGGGCACCAGATTGTCTATAGATATTACTGTACATTATTTAAAACATCAACTTACGAATCAGAAACAGACTTAAAAGGATCATTTTTCTGATATTTTCCTTTATAAATTCTTCCTTGCTACTTCGCGATCCCCAACAAGACACGTAAGGCGTGTCAACATTACACCTATTAAACCATCCTAAAACGTAGAAAAATGTCTTAGAACATAGATAAATGAATCCCACTAGTGGATCTTATATTATGGGGGTGTTTGGTTAAAAGTAATCAAATGTAATCAGATATCTGACAATCTTTTTAAAGTAATCAAATTCCTAAGAATATTAGATTATAGTGTTTGGTTTTTAAAGTTAAATTTTAAAAGTTAAAAAGATAGTTGTGTCTAAATTATTTAAATTTTAAGATTACTATGGTATTTAGATAAGGGGTAATCTGAAACCTAAGGGGGGAGGTGGGTTTCAGATTACCCCTTTATAAGAGCATCTGAAACCCATGGGTTTCAGATTCCCAGATATCTTAAAATAGGATAACCTCATAACAAACATGATAATCTTAAGATTCATATTCCTTTATAAAAGATTACCCCATACCAAACACCCCCATATAAACCATATTATTAATTATTGATGTTAAATATTACTGATGTTCTTTAATAATGTTCTAAAATATATGTTTTTTTCTCTCAAAAGTCGTTGCTGGAATCTAGTTATGTTTGGCATTGAAGATGTTGTTTCCAAACCGGACATTCTAGTTCTAAACTCACAATTGTCGATTTGCAAGTTTGTGGGTTAGTATAATAAAATTTAAAACGAAATATCGGCATTATTTAATAGGAAACATTATATCGAAATATTAGTTTTCTTTTCGCTCCTACATAGAGACATTATGGTATTTGGGAGTAACACATCTCTCGGCCAACTTAGCCTTTGTTTTTTTTTTTTTTTTAATCTCTTTGCTTCCAGCCGTACAATCCACATTCTTTGTGGCAAATCCTCATTTACAGAAAAAGCGGCTCTGTTAGCTGGAGATATATATTGATTACATTCATTATTACAAATGTTAAAAAAAAAAAAAAAAAGGTTGATAAATAAAGTGTTTCTTATTTTACATAGAAGACTACAAATTAATATCCCTTTTATGAGCTTTTTCCGCTAGCTTTGCCCAGAGAAGTGAAGCTCAACCTGCAAGCGTACGAGACAATAAAATGAGACTATTAACAAACATAAAATTAAATAGTGAGCTTGAAATCTATTTATGATATTATTTAGAAAAAAAAAATCATCAGTCCGCTAGGCTGTCGTCCCTTCCCTGCTTCCTAAATAGTATAATTATTTACTTTTCCAAGTATAGCCAATGAAGCAATTTTAGCTCTCAACAGAGGAAAAAAAGAAAGCAATAAATGATTCCAGCATCCTTCCATTAAACGAAAACGATATTCATCACAAAACCACAACAAACAGAATTGCTCTTCATTTAGCAGCATCAACCCCCATCACTTTTCCGAACAAACCGACTCCGAAAAGCACATGCTATATCACAGATTGTCAACAAGATTTGAAAAACTCCCCTGGCTAAGTTGTGGAACTCCTAAGACATTAATGAGCACCTCAATTCCATTCCTCCACAAGATCCCTACTCAACCTCTGCTGAAATCATCATTATTCCCACCTTAGCACGTTTTGTCCGTGATTCTTGCTTAACACACTATCCTAATTACCCCGTTAAACCTGTGTAAAGTTTTCATGCCGACATAGTATAATTTGTTTAGCAGAAAATGAGATAAAAGACGAGAACAGAAGATCTTTTATCCCCTTTTTCACTTGTACACTAATGTTTTACTATTTTTTAAGAAATTAAATTAATTGCTAAATACCTGATGATTGGCTTTCGCTGTGCACCAGGTGCAGAAGATCCATTAGAAACTGGCGCCATAAGTTCAGCAGGCTTTAGAGAAAAGAATAACCAGATATTGTCAGTACTACTGCATTCTGAAATCATACATAAGTCATATAATAACATATATGTATATATATATATATATATATAACTGGCTATTGAACGTGATAGTAATACAACGAATGAGAGCCATGCTAATTGGTGGGTCAATAATACCCGACAGGAGCTACATGGCGATTATTAAGATTCTTTTTGTTTTCTAGTTTGAGAAACTTTTCATTCGACTTTAGACAAGCGACTCTTCAAAAACAGAAAGGAAGATAAGTCAGATGAGAAATTTTTTCCATCTTCCATAAACTGAGAAGAACAAAAGAACAATTTCATCTTTTCAAATAATGTGTATTACTAAACACATACGTCTATAAACTTGTTTCTTTTAACACTTTACCATGGTTTTGGACCAAGAATAATGCATTCATAATAAAAAGAATCTGAATGGAAAAGGAACATAAGTAGATTATATAAATATATAACGAGAGAAGTACAAACTAATGAGGAAACAAAAGTTACAGATTCGACCTCGAGCTCCTCTAAGCCCCCATTATAGTATGAACCAGTAGGAAGACCCATTCCAGTGCTCGATGTTGATGGAGCTGCTATTTGATTTCCCTTTGAAGTCTCCACTTGACCGCTCTTCGTGTTCCCAGACAAATCTTTTGCTTGATTTCTGTATCCAAAATCATCAAGCTCATCTAACTCTTCTGGCAAAGCTTGGTGAGAAACGTACGGACCAGACATGATATTGTCAATAGCCATCTTCTCTGCTTCTTTGGAGCTCGATGCATCAACAGCATCAACTACAGGGACAATTTTTGTCAGTGGACTGCATGTTGATGATGCTTCGTTTTCACCATTTTGCGTTGGGATGTCTGCTGAGTTCTTAAAGCTGTCTGCACAATTGTCCTGAGACTTTTCTCTTTGTGATTCTACCAATCTGTTCATATCCATATTGTCACACTTTACAGTTGATGAACTGACAGCACTAATTGGGGAACCTGCTTCAAGAACTTCCTCACTAAAGGGTACCGACTTGACATTTCTCAGATTGCTCTCAACATTATCATCCGCCCGCTTTCTCTTACACCCATCATCTGATCCATCTAAAACGGTTTTACTTTCATCTGACTTATCTGGTTGAGCATGTCCAGAAGCTTTCAGTTCTGAAGCCCGCTTCATGTCCCAAGTTATCTTAGATGGACGGGCTGGTCGAACTCCACCAGGAAATACAAAATTGGGTATGCTTTTGCGTTTTACATGAGATACGTGGATCTGCATTCCAGGCTTCCACGATGTATACATGTTGACAGAGTTCTTAAATTCTTCCACAGTTAACCGTATATCAAAGTGTCCACCCTCACTCAC
This sequence comes from Ficus hirta, assembly GCA_038430175.1. Classification (NCBI taxonomy): domain Eukaryota; kingdom Viridiplantae; phylum Streptophyta; class Magnoliopsida; order Rosales; family Moraceae; genus Ficus; species Ficus hirta. The sequence continues at coordinate 12,398,863 of CM076592.1, forward strand.
TGGAACTCCTTGTTTTCGTTGCAAACCCATAAAGTAACTACAATGGAAAGGTTTGGATTTGTCTGAAAATTCCCCTGGGTATGGGTGGCATTGTAGCATGTTGTAAGTGTGCCGCTCAATCTGAATATGGAGATTGTAGCAATAAGAATCACTAATCATAAGGGCGATTCAAGGAAATTAATAAAATAGTATATAACACATAACAGATATACTATATTTATATTTGGGGAGGTAGTCTCACCTTTAATGTCAGTTGCCGGAGGCGAGACTCAACCCAGCCTTTCCATATTCTCAAGTCATTGACATTTTCTGCACTGATGTCTATCTGTAGATAATTTTTATATGCTTCAAAGAAGGGATAGGGCTCAAAAAGGGTATCCCAATCAGCCTTGTCTGTTTCCATAGCCTGCAAGCAATTACAACTATCAAACTTAGAAAAATAAAAATAAAATGAAAATGAGAAAACAAACTGTCCAAGTTTGAAATAATGTGAAACATGTTCCCTCGAGAAAAAAATTCGATACTTGACAAGAAATTTGAACTGGACCAAAAACATAGAAAGGCATCAAGCTTAGCACCATAATTCGAAGCTACAAAATAACTATCTGTCTGCCCCAAAACCATTGTTTAAAATTGCGCAATTTGAGGCGCACCTCAGTGAATTGCGGAAAAAAATAGTAACGAGGCCTAAGCCTCAATTGCCCTCTAAATTGCGTACGCCTCTATGAATTGAGGCCTAATAAGAAACGCACGCAATTGTGCACTATTGAGGCTATAGCCTCAATTTTTCTGAAGTTTTTTCCAGTCCAAAGAAATCGTTTGGCTACCATAAAGATGAACACATTGGTTTACATAATGTTCAACAAGAGGCTGAAAGATAGACATTTGACGAAAAAAATTTTGATGTTATGTTATGATTTCTACCTACTATATGATTTTTCATATTTTTTCGACTTATGTTATGGTTTCATTTTGAGGCTTACGCCTCAAACCGCATTAAGGCTTACGCCTTAACTCGCAAACAGAAAACGCCTTAATACCCAATTGCACAATTTTAAACCTTGCCCAAAACTACTCTTTCAATCTCATTCACCCAACGATGGCAGGTCTGCCCTAAGACGAAAGGTAATATCAATTAATTGGAAACATCGCTACAGGCACATATTTAAAAATACAAAAACGAGAGAGAGAGAGAACACTATATGTTGCAAGGTTGTTTATAGTGGTGAGAAGAAATTATTGCAACACAATTCATAATGTCATCTTCTGATACATTTGATTTCAATTGGAAACGACATGTAACATAGATCAAATGGTAGGATCATACCTCACAAATTTCACTCCCCCTCTGAAATTCATCTGACATGACACGCAAAGTACTTGATGACACATTGTAGCTTGAATTCATGCAAGGATAAGCTGGAGTAATTATAGGCATCAAGTGATACCTGTCCTTTGGATTTCTTCTAGGATCCCAAACTTGAAGTCCAAGGGATCCTTCTTCTATGGCGCAAAGCATAACTGGGTTTGGCCAACGCCATTGAGTATATACTCTGAAGAACCGAGATACTAGCATATTTGGCAGTGCATTAGGGTATAATTGGCATATCCGAGCAACAAGCAATGCCCAATTTATACCACCAAGAAACCCAGAAACCTGGCAGTGATAAAAAGAAAGAAACTCTAATAAATATGAAAGAAGATTGTAGAAGCAACAACTACAAGGACACCATAATCTAGCATAACAGAGAAATTTGTAGTATACGTTAGAATAAACACCACGACGCTTTGCCCATAATCTCATGCATCTCAATGTTGTGCGGAAATTCTGGAACACAAAGAACATAAACAAAATCAGAAAGAGAGACTAATATAAAACGATTGCAAATTTAACCATGCAAATAAAATAAACTAGAAAGCAACGAACAAAAACCTGAATATTTGGAACTAAACGCAAAATTTGGTCAGTAACTCTACAACCATTCAGACTACGAACTGTCTGCTCATCTGCATTCTGCAGTATTGAGTCTTGTGATATATCCAAGTCCTGTCCAGAAAAATATATCAGGCACAGAAATCCAAAAATCAAAATAACAAATTGCTTTTTAAGCAGACCTAGCATAAACAAGAGCATGATAGCAAAAGAGAGAATAACTCTGTCACTGCATATGGAAAATGTCACTTGACACATGCAATCCTAATCTATCGGACATTGCTCCAATTAATTATCATCACCAGGTGACTGAAACATCCAATACTGACTTCCATTAGATCCATCAACACAAGTTGAGAAACAAGCCTGATTGAACTTGAGAAACATAACCACAAGCTGATCCAAAGAAACAAGTCCCTTGTACCCAAATCTCCAAAGGTTTTCAAACTCAATGTTCGGTACCTTGTCATATAATTCATCAAAGTTGAAGCCTTAGACGAAAGACAAGGGAGACAACCCATTCTTATCATCCAAGTTTCTAACTCACTTCCACACACATCTTTTTTTCTTTTTTGTATTCCCCTAGGCCCTAAAAATTTTTTACAGGTGTTCAACCTAAATCAAGTAAGAAGTTTATATGAAGGAGACGTAGGTTCTTTAAACAGTTAAGCTCTTTGCCCTAATTGTAATGCTTCTTATTTCCTTACCATAAAACAAAGAATTATCAAAATCTTAGATCACTTGAGAAAAGCATACAAGTAATTTGGTTGGTTATCAAGAAACAACAACTGATTACGTATTCATCAATATTGACTACACTGCACAGAGTTGCATAAAACAAATGTAAATAAAACTAGAGGTCTGACAGAAATATAAACGTATAAATATGAGCAAGCTTTTCAATTGCGAATTCCAGAACAAACATAGATATGAGGGTAATTCATCTGTTTACCTCAGGAATAACCCAAAGTGACAGTTTTGCATATAGTAGATCTATAGAAACCCCATTGAACTTGAATCTGAGCACTGGAACATGAGCATCAGGCACAGGGTGCACCTCTGTTACTTCAGGCATCTCTACTAACATTCTATGTAGCTCACCAAAAAAATCTTCCTACAACCAATTTATAGGAGCAACTCAAGTTTATTATTAAATAGAAGCAGAAAAAAGAAAGACTTGCGTTACAAAAGGTTAAAGTTGATACTTCTCGTGTTGCGTGTCTAGGACCAACACAAAGGGTGTCTATATCTGCACCTGGACCATGCACCTAACAAATGAGGGAATCGTAAATATGTAGAGCGTTAAAGTTCAAATAATAAATAAAGCACAGTTTCGGATAATTACAAAGTAACAAAAAGACACATCAATTCGAAAGCATGGTTTGACCCTCTAGAAACCCCCAATTACGTTCAAGTCCTATTCTATTGATTGCTAATGAACATTATACAATTTTGTACCAAAAGACAAATTGAAATAACTTCCTTCTCAAATTGAAAAAGTTGAAATAAATATACATTAACTATGCCTCGAAGAACTTCAATGAAGTCTAAAACTAGACTTTAGGAAGATCTCAATCTATCCATCTTGAAAAATCTTGAATATACAGTGTCTAAAATCCAAGAACATAAATGTTCAATTATCACATTAAATCGTCATAACATAACTAGTAAAAAATAATAATTGTAAATCAAATCCAAAGCCTGAGGATTAAGCATTTGTCGAAAATCATTTTTCCTGTCTTCTTCTCCAGACAAAAACCATAAATTCAATACTGGAAATATGCAAATAAAGAAACCCTTCTGAAAGTGAGAGACGAAAAAGAAGCTCCTACCCCTAGTCGATAGGAACCGAAAGTGAAAATCTTTGCATTTGCTTCTTGCACCAGCTGCTCATTCAAACCCTTTGCCCGGCTAATTGTTTTGACCCATAACTTCACAATCTGTCTCATTTACGACCAAAAATAAATAAATAAATGAATACACATAACAACCATATCAACAAAACCAAGCATGATACAAGAAATCAGATATACTCCATGGAAGGTTAACCTTTTACCTTTTTTTTTTAATATGTAGTGGACCATTACAAATCCAATAAACTAAGAAATGGGAAAGTACAACGTGAACCAACTACCAAAAGCAGTATACTAACAGAAAAGGAACCAAAAAAATAAAAAAACTGAACTTTCTTTCCTTCTCAGTATTTTTCTCAGAAACCAAACAGAGAGAAAAGAAACTGACAGAAACGTAATTCAACCTGGTCTAGTCTGCCAAGCACCTCCTCCCTACCGACAGCCTCTTCTTGACTCTCATACAATCCTGCATCTTGCAAATACTGGAACACCCACAAAGCCAAACCCAATTCAGCATAACTTCATGTAAAAAATTTCACAAAATTTAGAATAAGGGAACTACTTTAAAATGAGCCCAAAATAAAAAATAAATAATAAAAATAAAAAAAATAAAAAAAACCTTTTCAAGTTCCTGGGTTTTCATCACATCGTACTCCGATGGGCCACCCAGTGATATGGGCTCCGTAATGCCTAATCGCTGCCCGTTATTCCTGTTGCTTAATCCGGAGTTCGCCATTTATGAATAATAATTTTTCCACAATATTAGTTATTTTTTCCAATTTTTTTAAGACTTTTTTTTTTTTTGGCAGAATTGGAAACGTAAAGAACAAATCTTTTTATATGGATAATATTTTACTGGCACTCTCTTCCTTCTTTTTTTCTTGTTCTTTTCTTTTTCTGGAAACAAAAATCGATCAGAAACGAATAAAATAATAATGAAGTAAGAAAATGTCTGATTACAATTTTTTTCTACAAAGAGAGACGAATTCAAGAACAATCAAAAGAAAAAAAAAATCCAAAATTCCAAAACCCTATCACTAAAATCGAACAAAATACAAAGCCATCTCGTGATTCTTCGAGATAAACAAAAAAAAAAAAAACCCCAAATCCTAACTCTAACCCTAAACAATCGAAGATAAGCGCATGAAAATCAATCGGCGAAGCAAAATTCGATCAAAGTCCGGTCTATCCCCTTGCGCCGTTCGTGAGGGAGGGTCTCTTCGATGGTGGTGGAGTGAGGAGAGAGAATCTTCTAAGAGGACCAAAGCCTTCGAACAGCCATACACAGAAACCCACGGCTTCGGCAAAATATTTTTGTACGGAGACAGAGAGAGAGAGCGAGAGAGAGAAGGCGGGTAAAGAGAACAGGAGACCTCGGAGATTAAAGAGTCAAAAAATTAGGTCTCGCAAAATTTGCTTAAATATGTCTAGAAATATTAATTGTCGGTTGAATTCTAATGCGTTCGGTGTGCCGATCCGTAATGAAAATTTTTTATTAAAATATTCTTAAAACACTAGTTATACTTTTTATTGAATTAAAAAAAAAAAGATAAAATCTGCAAGAAAATTTTAAATCCAAATCAGAAAATTAAATAAAAATTAAATTTTTAAGTTTGTATAATTTTAATCTTTTTTTTTTGAAATTAGAGTGACCCTAAATAATTAAAAATGTTACTAAAATAATTCTTTTTATTAATTTTGAAACAGAATCTTTCAATGGTAAAAAAATGACACTAATGAATTCATACTAAAAATTAACGGAATATATTATCAATATTTTAATAGATTAAGATTATTTTTACTATGAAAAAGAATGCAATCAAAGCTGTATACATTTAAAAATTTATTGTCTAAATAAGCAATTTAACTTTGTTATGAAAATGTTTTCTTTTCTCTAAAAACAATAATTGTTTTTTTAACAGAAGTGTTTAAAAAAAATAAACATTAGCATCTTCACTAGAATATGCTAAATTAATAATTTTAAAAAAAATGATAAAATTATCATGTGCATGTTGTGCTATAATTTAAAATTTTATGGTATTAAGTACAAAATATTTTAGATTTTGGTGATTTTAATCAATGATGAAGTCTTGTATATAATGTAATTATTTATCTGAAATTTGATGTTATTGCAATAGACTCGTGACAATCTCTGTTTCTGTTATAAAGTTAATGTGATAAGTCGAAAAATGACCCTTTCGAAAAACATTTCTTGTTTATAAATATCTTGATTTTGTTAAATTAGTAAAATGATATTTTTTTAAAAATTATTAGTGTAATTTGTCATTTTAATCCTTAAACTATGAATATTCTGTCATTTGATAACTTAACATTTGATTTTAGTAAATTAATCACTGATTTTTTTTTTTGACAGTTTTGGTGCCTCACACTAAAAGTGAAGGCAATTTCTGAAACATAAATAATCGTATCCATATCACATAATAACTAAAAATTTTAAAAAATTTATTACATTAAGTTTAAAAGGTTTTAGTTTTTAATGGTTTTAATAAGAATGGGAAAGAAATTTTTATACTTAGTGTCATTATTTTTGTAGAATTTCATGTTAACATGAGTTAAAACATGGTTGTATACACTAAATTAAAATATTTTCATCAATTTCAATGTAAGGGATCAAAATTATCAAAAATCAAAAATTCAAGGACTAATTAACCAAAATCTAAAATTCAGATACCAAAATGACAGAAATATATGACTTGGGGACAAAATGAACAAATTATCCAAAATAATTAGATCAATCATTTGATAATGTCAATTGATTGACCAGTATCAATATATGTCACCTTTAATCAAGGTCAATTAATAATTTATTGATCAATCATTTAATTGACTATGATCAATCACAAATTGACCAATTCATTAATCATTTTTTCTAAATAAAAAAAAAAAAGTTTTGGCCATTTTTTTCAAATTTGTCCAATAATAACCTTTTTTTTTTCTTCTTTTTTTTTTTTTTTGTTATTAACATTCTCACTTGTTGAATTACAAGCGTTGTATCACTTTTGTTGAATTTTATTTTATCTTATTATTATTATTATTATTATTATTATTATTATTATTATTTTACCATTTTAGTCTTGACATTAAAATTGACTAAAAAGTTTATATCTATATATATAACTATATTAGAAATTAAAGTTTCTTAACTATTCATCCTCTCATAATTTACTAGTCAAGTTATTTTATCTTATAGTGAGTTATTCATCCTCTCACAATTCACTATTTAAACTTTTGATCAAGTTATTTGTTGTCTTGTTATAAGTTTTTTAAGAGTCTATATGCCTTTATTGTAAAGAAATTACCCCCAATATTTTTCAAGATTTAGCACAAACTCATATATTAACAATTTTACAACCAAACCTCACTCTCTTTATTATTATAATTTGTTAAAATTCACAATCTCTTTTAGTTAAAAGTATGTCCATCATATATCAAAATAATTATTATAAATTTAGAGTCAATAATCAATAATCAATAACTATATTATGAATAAGTCTTGTTTGTTTTACACTATTCAAATATTTGATATGTAACGACCCGACTTATCGAACCATTAACTAATTTAGTTATTCTTATTTAATATAGTCTTAATACTTGTTTATGTTTTATTTTAAAACTGTTGAACTTTTTTTTTTTTAAATACAAATCATACTGGTACTTAAAGAGTTTAATAAACTAAAATTTTAACTGGGGAAATTAAAATTTCTAAATAATAAATATCACATTCAAATTTGTACTTAGATAGTTTTTAAAAAGCTATAATGTAATGCGAGTTAAAACGAAAGACCTTAAAGTCTTCAAGTACTCATACTAGTTTAGTAATACTGAAATATTAAAAACATAGTTTTAAAGATAATCGATACAAAATAATTTAAGAAATATAAATGCGGAAATTAAATTTGTGGTGGTATCCTACTCCCTTCCTTCATTGTCTCTGCACTGCATCACCAATCCAGAAAATATCTAAGTGCCGGGCTGCTTACCCGTGTTACCTATAGTACAAATAAACATATATGAGCTTTCGCTCAGCAAGCACAAACTATATCTCACAAAATATTTTCATAGATCATATCATCACACATCACAACATGAATGTTCAAAATGTATGTGATATATATGTATTCAATTATGTTTTATAATATTCATATCTTGTCTACTTAAGGACCCCTATATTGTACCCATATGTGCATAACCAATGGAGAGTTGGGGGAGCGATTTTCTAATAACCTCCAAGGTCATAACTTATAACTTTCGTTCTTGTCATATTCTCTTATTAATTGGAAGCTTGTACGACACTTAATCCTATCTTTCGTTAGTCTCATTCTTATTAATTGTGACAACATATAGATTTACATGTCATAATACATTTATTATTGTAGTATAAATATATATGAGGTATGTCGATCATATTAGTGCAAGAGAAATTATGCACGTCAAATGCTTAATCAAAGTAATATATATAACTCATATACTCATCACATCATCAAGACAGATCATAACAAACATAGAACATCAACAAATAAAAATATTTTGTCTCATACTGTAAGTAAGGTTTGTACTTACTAGTCTTATGTGCTTAAACTTTGGGAATTGTAACTTCTAGTACATAAGTTCATGGAATTGTCATAATTTAACAATACTTCGTCATTAGAGTAAATCATGATTAAATATATATATATATATATTTTTTATAAATTAAGGTAGACTTAATTTACTTGCTTCATAACTAACCTTAATAATTAATTCTTATTAATTTTTAAGTGTAAAAGAAAATTCTACTAATTATCATTAATTTAATTTAATTTAATTTAATTGATTAATTAATCGATTAATTAAATAACTAATTAATTAATTGATTAAGTAATCCTTAATTATTACTTAATTAGGAAATGATAAATCAATTATATAATTTTTATTGATTAATTAGTAATTATATCCTGAATAATTAATTATGTTCTAAAAATATTATTTCTCATTTATTAAGTAATACTTAATAATTAATAATTATGTTAGTTATTAATGATTAATTAATCTTTAATTAATTATCCATTATTATATTAATAATCATATTAATAATTAATGATTAATTAATCTTTAATGATCATGCATTTTAATTATGTAATTACTCAACATAATAATCTTACTTCTACAATTAATGATTACTTATTAGCCCTTATAATTAATTAATTAATTACTTTATTAATTATTAATTAATTTTCTTAACATAATTACATTTTGTTATATATTTATTAGTTAATTAATTAATTAATTAATTAATTAATCAATCAATATCACATTGCTGACAATGAGTCACCGGTGTATACCCTTAAGTGGGTTGCTTTCTATCTAGTATTAGGCTTGGAAGGCCCAATCATATTAGTCATGATTATTTAGTTGGATTACGGTAGTCTCTTGGTATATATCTAGTAATCCTCTAGTTTACTTTATCTTAATCCATCTAAAAACTTATGATTCAACTTTATAAAGTTAGGATTTTTCACATTTTTTTATCATACACTTAATACCAATATTTATGTCTATATGTTATGACTTACCCTTATGTCACATTTTAAATGTTTAATCGTTTTATCGGTGTAAAATTTTAATTTGTAAGATTTATTTAAATTTGTATATAATTATGTTTTGGACACTTGATAACTTATTGGAAAGCTTAAAGTATTTAGTTTCTGTTCTTATAATTTATTTTCCAAAATCTCAGGGGCTTTAAACCTTAGTATAAATGTTTTCCTTAGTGTCTCATAGTAAAATCTAAGTTTACCATATTTCAATCTAATATTATATGATTTATTAAAAATTATATACTTATTCGTTTTAAAATTATATAGCTCATTGCAAAGCTCAAGATGTCTACTTTATAATCATAAAGTTATTTTCTTAAGTTTTGAAGTTTTATATGCTGTATAACAAGGTTTTGTTATTATTAATCTCACGTATGTACCATATACCCAGATTTGTGGTTAAATTTAAAAAAAATCATAACAATTCACTTACAAGTCCAAATAAGGTAAAAGATATGTCATTGAAAATTTATAATGTCTACTTTATGCAACCAAAATAGTTTAACAAAATATTATGCTTAACTAACCCAAAATATACAAAACTCGTGGCTGGAATAACCTCTCAGTTCATAGTCTTAACTTGTAAAATTCACCAAAAATTGTATATTTATTTATTTAAGGCGTAAGATACCTTGTTGGAAAGCTTAAAGAATCTAATTTTTTAATCTATAACTTATAATCTAAAATTTTGAGATTAAGGGGTTCAGATTTCATAAAGTTGCTAGACTGTACCCTTAGGATTCCTTTTCGTTCTAGTCTTGTGTCACAACTTCAAATGCATATAACTTTAGACATACATAAGCAAACTAAGTGATTGCAAAGTCTAAAATAAAGCTTATCATCTGTAGAATCTTATCATATAATTTATTTTTCATACCAAAGTATCTAACTCATACCATATTATCACAACATGTACAAGCTTTAATAAAGTTCGTAGATCTTACCGAAATGGTCCGTGGATCCTCTAAGACCTTAGACCTCCAAAGTTCTTGCCAAAACATTTTACTACATAAGAAGGAGTCTAACATTAAGATTCTAACTACATAATATATCATAGTTCTCTAAAAATAACCAAAACACAAAGAGAACCATTAGGTTACCTCTAGTAACACGTCCTCTAACTTCACTTCACACTTCTTCAAACTTGGTAATGGGGTTGCTTGAAGCTTTAAAATGGAGGGAGGAGGGTGTTAGAGAGGTATTGGAGATGGAAAATAGTGTTGGTAGTTTTTGAGCTTAACTTGTGTGAGAATGAAATGGGATGTTAGGGTTTTTTTTTAGCCAATATGTGTCTTAAATGGGGCTGTCTTTTGAGGGGTAAAAGTGGAAAATATTAGCTGATTTCCACCTTGAATTGTCGCCACTTCGAGGGAGGGAGTTGGTGTGAAATTTTGTTGTACCAAGTGGAAGAGAAAGGGTCACTATTAAGTGTACATTGTGTGTGTCATTTTGCTTAAATAACTCACACCATTTCTTGTTTGATGTTGTATACATGCACAACATTCTCTTTTTATATTGATTCAAACCTCTTCTTGCTTTTTGACTAGTAATATCCGATTCTCCCTCTAACTCTCCTATTTTTATTTTCGTTTTTCTTTCTTCCAATTTTCCATCCATTGATCAAGGATTATCATCTTTGATCTCACCTATTTGATCATCCACCACACCAATCCTTGACCTAACATCTCATTGGTCACTTAGTATCCAAAACTTGGCTATTTATTTGCCTAGGATCATTTCACATGAAATCTAGATAATTGATTTCCAATCTAATCCCAATTCTCGAACAATTCTCCACCTTTGGATTTACTCCTAATCAATCTTATCCATTCATCTCTTATCTGTGTGACATATTAATTTTCCCAATCATACTCTCAATACTTAAAATATTGATACGACCAAAATAAATACTAAGGTCATCAAATTAACCTACTAATAATAGTTGGGGTTCCTTTCTAAAAAATAAAATTTATCTCTCTAATACAACATAATAAATTTTTCATATAAATTTATATGTCGTTTGACTCATTTTCTATGTATCTATATAATTTCTTATTTAAATAGAGAAACTCAACATTATTAGATCATCGACACCATCATACTGATGATACATATGAAATCATTCATGATCTTAAAATTTGATATTTATCAAAATAATTTATTAGAAATATATTAATGAAGGAAATCCATAAAAATAATTCATGAAATCAAGTTTATGAATTTCTAAGGTGTCGCGTGATCTCTCTAATTTATCTTTTTGTGCACCTTTTTTTTTTTTTTTTTGGTTGATGTTGTCTACTCCTTTGTTTATTATTTCGTTTTTGCTTTTTTTTTTTTCCAAAAAATTTTATATATTTATAGTTTTCTCATTTAAAATATTTTTTGTTTTTTCAATATGTCCCTATGTAAAATAACTTTTTTTCAGACATGTCTCAATAAGTTTTTTTTCTTACAATTCTTCAAATTGTTATGTTCCCTTATAATCACATGTTACTTAATTCTGTTAAACTCTTTAAGCGACAATAAATAAATTAAGAAAAGATAGTGATTTCTTAAAAAATTTAACATCTACTAATTTTTTTTATAAAATTGACATTTATTATTTTTGAAAAAAAAAAAATCAACACATTATCTATGCGTGCGAACACGTGCCTGAAAATTAGTTTAACTATCATATCTCAGTTGCAACCGGAGAGTTCAAGACGCCCGATCAATGTCAACATGCAAATGTTCGTCGGCTGACTCTCAAGTCTTGTCAATGTTTCATATTTACATCTATTATATTCCCAAGTAGTCCTGAAACTCTTCCGAGCAATACGCAGCCCTTGAGATTTAGAGAAGTGAGCTTAGTAAGATCTTCAAATTATAAAGAAACTTCACGCAAACATTCACAGAATTTACGAGTCACCCGTTCAATATTTAAAGCCCGAGAGAGATCAGGGATTTCAATTATCAACTTCTTGGAGAGGCTTAGATCAATATCCTTTTAAGTTCTCTAGACTCTGCAACACAAAAAATGAATGGTCAGAATAAATTTGTATCAGTTTTGATAAGCTAAATCTAGTACACATAATTAAACGTTACCTGGGCACCCAGCCAAAGTTGTTCAAGCTTGCTATATTCCAATTTTAGTTCAACAAGATCAAAGATATCCAAGAGCATCAGGTAGCTCCAGATCACCATGAGGAAAGCGTAGCCGGCATGTTGAGAAATAGTTACGAAGCTTAAGTATTCTTAGTTCATGCAAGTCTACCGCCGGAATTCTAGACATTTCTAGAAATATGCCTTCAATTGCGGCAGTTTCCTTCAATCAAGTGCGATAAGTATGAGAACCATGCAATCTTGTACTACACTTATAGATGCACATCTATGCATATAAGTATACAGACACACCAAGTTATTCGGAAGAACCCCCCCACAACCACAAAAAAACAAAAAACAAAACAAAAAACACTAAAATTCCTTCAAAAAAAGTTAGTGTTGAACTTACTGTTCTGACATGTATTTGAAGACCCTCTAGATATCTTCAGCGTGTCACAACCTACTACGACGCTCAGGGTCTTTCGTAGATTCTAGCCAAACAATTTCTCTACCCATTTCTTCAGTCAAATCATGCATCCATGGCTTGTCAGAATCTAGGACTGTTATTGTAGACTCAACAATGAGATCATCAGTTCCATTATCAGAAAACAATCCAGATTCATCTAGTATTCCTTTCTCAAAATCTTTATCATGTTCTTTTAACAAAGATGAGGAATCTAGAAATATGTTCTCCTCCTCTTCATCTAATCCATCACAACTTATTCTTAAAACAGCTTGAATTTTGCCATGGGGGTGTTTTTTTAGTTTATTCAGTGTACTGTCCCATATATATTTGGACTTTTTATAAAGGAAGGAACCCAAAAACTTGAAAGCTAATGGAATGCCTTTAGCATACTTCACAAGCATAGCAGACAACTCATCAGAATCTTTGGTGGTGAAAGAGTATTTTCCAAAAGTTTTTAACCAAAAGAGATGAAGAGCTTCCTGAGAATCTAATTTTTCAACTTCGAGTATGGCATCTCCTTTTCTAAGTACGTGGGCATTTCTACTTGTTATAATGATTCTGCTTCCAAAGCCGTACCAATCGCGATCTCCAGCTAGAATCTCTAATTGGTCCTCTTCGTTTACATCATCAAGAACAATAAGCACCTTTTTCCACCGCGGCCTCTCTTTATCAAAATTTGGCAAATGTAGATACAGAGTCTCCGCGTGTAAATGTGCTTCTCCCAACAACTCATAAAACAGCTTGTTTCGTAAGTGGATTTTTTGTCGACCTTTCTCCCATACTTCTTTGACATTTTCAAGAAAGCAACAACCTTCAAATTGATGTGAAAGTCGGTCATATACAGCATGAGCAAGGGTTGTTTTACCTATACCACAGACGCCCCATATGCCAACAATGCGAACTTTTGGTGAACTGATGTCTAACAATGACTCAATTGGTCTGAGACGTTCATTAATTCCAACTATGCCCTTCACATCATCACTGGATGATCTACGCTTCAATTTATTATGCCTCAATTAACTTGGATTCGGGCCTTGCATATTTGAAACAAAAATGACAGTTGTTATAAGAACGGATTATGCAGAATATAACTGGTGGAGAAAAAGGGGAAAATGATAACCGAATCATCATCCTTTTCTAGTATATGTTCAGTAAGTATTAACTAAACAATTTCAAACTAGGAAGGGACGAATATAACCAAAATCTTTTAACAGCTAACAGAGTTATGATTCCTCACGTGCTGCTAATTGATCATCATAATCAAAAGAGCAATGTAAATTGAAAAAAAATACTAGATAGAAGTAATTAACTTTTTTTTCTTTTAAATTTTTTATGAAGAGATAGAACTAATTACCTGATGGTAGTTGAATCCCACCCAGATATATTAGCCGATGCAGTCAAAGCGTGTCCCCACTCATTCATCTTGTTCTTGTAACATTCATCAGGCATAGAAAGTGAGATATCGAGAAGCTTCCTCGTTGTTTTCGCACGTGTGATGGATCCACGTGATAAAAAATTGGAATAACAAACTGACCATACTTTTCCCTGCACTGAAGTATATGTACGAGTTCGTTTAAGCACCAGGATGAAGTAGCGTAGCCTTTTGAAAAAATGACAACAGAAAGTTTTGATTCTTCAATAGCTCTTTGAATTTCTGACCATATTTCTTGTCCTCTTTCAAGTCTGTTATCAATGTACGTTTCAAGTTTGGTTCTCTCTAAAGCAGCATGAAGAGGGCTTGTGATGCTATCACTTAAAAAGACGTCGTACATCTTTGGAATAAAGGCAGAAGAAGAAGCAGCAGCAGTCATGTTATAGCTAGAAAATCCACAATATTAATTCAAACAAACACCTCGTGTCAACGTTGTGCATTCACAACAAGAAACTCTACGGTGATGCTAAGATTTGGAACAACTAGGCGATTAAACCGGTAAGAAAACAGAACGTCAGCCAGGAGCCACAAAACCTCAAAACTTCAAGGCCTTAAAACTTCTTGCTTTGCACTTGTCCACTTCTTTCAAATCGTACCTTTGGTGGAAAACAAAAGATGTCAACTTTGTCCTAAAGTGCTCAGAGTACTCTTATAAATGATATTTATGTTAACCTCAAAACGCATGCAAGTAATCAAAGTTGCAAGGAGATGAAAATTTATAGGTTAACTAGTTCTACTTTTCTGGAAAGGAACATTAAGACTGATTGATAGAGTTTTTTAGAAGTTACTTTTGACTTCCTCGATTCAAAGTTTTTTCTAGAAATATTTGAATAATCTATCAGAAAAGCTTCTCGTTAAAACTAGAAAATATGTATTTGAGTTTTAAGGTAGATATTATTCTTATTAGAAAACTTCAAAATCATTTTGTGTTGGTAAACTCTTTTAAAAATATGATTCTTAAACACTTACCCCGAATTGCAGTTCTTATTTTTCTTCTTCTATTAACTAAAACAAAAGTAAAAAGTCTACCAAACAAACGCTAAACCAGCACCGGAACCAACAGTTTTTTTTTTTTAATTCAATTTTTTGCGGTGAAAAGGAGTACAGGGAGGCTTTTTTAAGAGGGCTTTATTTCTTCATTTGAAGTCAAGATCCATACATCTGTCACTTTATGGAGCCCAATTTCCAGGTGTCATTTCGTTGTTTTAGTTTCCAAACTTAACAATCATTTTTCTCATTCCACATAGATCAAATCTATTTTAGCTGACTAAACCCTTATTCGAAGCATCAATAAAGAGAGATAAATCACTCAAATAAATATTTCCATATGAAAAAAATTAGAAATGACTGACGTAAAAGCTAATTATGAATAACCACTTTTTTTTTTTGAATGAAAGACTTGAGTAGAGCCTAACTGCTAAATATTAGCGAAAAATTATAGTGTTAGATACTAAGCCACAAATCAGACGCAAGACCGTAGAGAGAAAACCAAGAAAATCCATAAATCACTACAATTTATTTTTTCATAAAGGGAGAGAGAGAGAGAGAGAACAAGTTAAGCGTACCTTAAATAAGCAACATCTTTTTCCACTCGCTTTTCTGTGTTCAGAAAATGCTTGATTTTCAGACAGTGGAACCACCTGAATACTTGCAGACCTTTTTTATGGGACATATTTGCTGATATTTAAGTACTAAGAGAATACGTTTAGCAAAAAAAAAAAAAAGTACTAAGAATATTTTAGTTAATGTTACCAAGAAAATAGAATTCTATGGGACCACACTAAAGTACGAAACCGCAACGAATTGTTTCAGCAAATTCTTTGCGACTTCTACGACAGATAAGAAGACAATGCTGCCCACGTGCCAGCTAAGCTCATTCAAAAAGAGAAGGTTTTGAGGATACTTGACTTTTATAGAGTTTGGCTATGTTTGGAGCTAAAGTTCAAACACACAATTTTCAACTCAATTTTTATCTTTTTTTGAAAAAATTTTTTATCTTTTCTGAAAAAATTTTTTGTCTTTTCTAAAAAGTCAACAAAAATTACTATTGAAACTTAAAATAAATATCTTTTCATTCTCTTTTTAATCATGGATTTAAAAAATAAATATTAATATTGTAAGAGAAGATGTCGTAAAAAACTTTTTTAAATAAATAATACCTAGCTAAAAACAGTTTTAAAATGATGATTCAAATAACTTAGATGTCTTCCCTAAATTTAATGTTAGAGTTTGAATATTCAATTTGTATTTTAAGGTCCGATCTTACAGATGATATTATATAAAAACTAAGTGCTTACTTGATAACTGTGAGTTGAGCTAGACAGAATAATTAGTTTGGTCTTAGTACTGTTCTACAATATGTGACTTAATTGCTCAATTAATCGCTAAACTATTAAGTTCGTGACATTTTGGTCTCATAATTTTAATTGTAGCTAAAACCTCAAATTTCATTGAATTTGCTAAAGTACTCTTAATAATTTTTTTTTTCAAAGAAATAAAAACTAAACCTTAAAATAAATAAATAAAGTGTATATCTATGTCGATTTCCCTTTCTCAAATCTCGACGTGATGACCTAGAGGGATGCTGACCTTACAACAATCTTGATTGAGAGTGAATGGGGCTCGCTACAAAGGGATTTATGGGCAAGTAGGCGAGAGAGATTTTGTATTTATTTTTCTGTTTTTAAGATTATTTTATTTTGTTTTTATTTTCTTAAGATTAGTTAGTGAAACAAATAAAAATTGAGGCTTCAGCTAATAAAAATCAAAACGTTACAAATGTAATATTTTAGGGACCAATCAAGCTATAAAGTCACTCTATTAATTGGGATTCCATTAAAAAAGGATCTTTTTGTATCCTTTTTAACGAGTTTAGGGCTATTTTAGTTATAAATAAAGAATGAGGATCAAAACGTCACAAGCATAATAGATTAAGGACTAATTGAGTAATTAAACCTTTACAATAATGCTGATTTTTTTCCCAATTTGGTGATGTATTTTCCTTATTTTCTAATATTAGCTTGTCTTTTTGGTCCACTGGTTTTCTTTCTTCGCAGTGTTTTGCATTGTCTAATTAGTACTATTAGTTTTCTATTAAAATTAGTACCATTAATTTCTCAATTTAAATAATAAATTGTAAAAAAATAAAAATTAAAGGAAGTATAAGACAAAATTTGCGAGCAGCAAAAAAAAAAAGGGGTGAAAGTGTAAGACAAAGGAAATGTCAGTGGGTTACAACTGCCCAGCTACCTACTCAGAAAGAAAAAGGGGGAGTACAAAGACCGAGTCAGTACCTGGTAGTTGGAAGCATTGACTTCAGCCATCTTAGTCGCTTGCTTTGAGGGTAATTCACTGTCTATTAAATTCCTAGAAATTTCGTTCTTCATGTTTTAATTTTTAGTACTTAGAAAAATAAAAATTTTTCACTTTCAAAATTATGTTGAATATTCATTGACATCATGGGTATTTTTGGATATTGTAAGTATTTTTCTCATAATTTTGAAAATAAGTTATTGAAAGATAAATATTAGATTGTCCATGTTGCAAAACTAGGATTACAGGTGGAGAACAAAAGTCAAAAGATATTAAGAGCATGTTTAGGGGACATCTGAAGATGATGATTTAAAGGTTGGGCTGAAAATATGTATTTGGAGGGAAATTTTTTTAAAAAATTTTGTGATATAGAAAATAGTATAAAAATTTGCAATGTGTTCAAAAAAATATGTAAAATGGATCTTATTTTGTTTATCTTATCGTTACGAGCAATTTGACATATAAATCATCTCATTTCGATTTGAAATGAGAAAGTTGTAAATTCTTAAAATTTAAGTTTTTTAAAAATGACATAGAGAGAAAATTTGATTTAGAATTTAGATTTTAAAATCCAAATGGT
Source organism: Ficus hirta (assembly GCA_038430175.1). Lineage (NCBI taxonomy): Eukaryota > Viridiplantae > Streptophyta > Magnoliopsida > Rosales > Moraceae > Ficus > Ficus hirta. The sequence goes on from CM076592.1 coordinate 12,417,117, forward strand.
GTTTTGCCATTAGAAGTTAGAACTAACACCCCAAATAGGCCCTAAAAATCCGAAATAGTATATGTAAATTCATTTGGATTTAGCACTCCCCAATAATTTAAAACAATGAAAACTAAGGTTTCGTTTGGATAGAGTGTCTATTTTCAAAAATAAAAATTTTCTTATTTTAAATAAAAAGTCTTTTTATTTCGAGAATAAGATGGTATTTGGATGAATAAAAATTTTTCTATCTTGAAAACAAAAAGTTATTTGGAATGAGAAAAAATGATATTGAAAATTATGCATTATGAGAAGCTTTCAAAAAAAAATTTATTTTCTTTTTCCAAAATAATAATGTATAAAATAAATTTGAAAATTGAATAATTTTTCTTTTTCAAAATAAGTGAATAATGGAAAAAGTTAAGACAAATACTTCTTTTATAAAAATTTTTCAATTTTGGAATTGGACATATCATCCAAACAAAGGGTAAAGAATCCCATTTACGTAAAAAGGAAACAAACATAACACACATGAAAATAGCCTCTAGTTTAAACTATTGCATTTCCAAATTTCCAAGGATCAGGAAATCCAGATGGTGTTTTGTCATTAAAACTAACACCCCAAATAGGCCCTAAAAATCCGAAATAGTATATGTAAATTCATTTGGATTTAGCACTCCCCAATAATTTAAAACAATGAAAACTAAGGTTTCGTTTGGATAGAGTGTTTATTTTCAAAAATAAAAATTTTCTTATTTAAAATAAAAAGTCTTTTTATTTCGAGAATAAGATGGTATTTGGATGAATAAAAATTTTTCTATCTTGAAAACAAAAAGTTGTTTGGAATGAAAAAAAATGATAATGAAAATTATGCATTATGAGAAGATTTCAAAAAAAATTCATTTTCTTTTTCCAAAATAGTACTGTATAAAATAAATTTGAAAATTAAATAATTTTTCTTTTTCAAAATAAGTGAATAATGAAAAAAGTTAAGACAAATACTTCTTTTATAAAAATTTTCCAATTTTCGAATTGGACATATCATCCAAACAAAGGGTAAAGAATCCCATTTACGTAAAAAGGAAACAAACATAACACACATGAAAATAGCCTCTAGTTTAAACTATTGCATTTCCAAATTTCCAAGGATCAGGAAACCATCGAATTTCCGACAAAGTACTACGATAATCGTTGCAAGAACTTCAAAAGCTCTGGGGAGTAGTCAAGTTTTGAGCAACCGGAGAGTTCAAGACGCCTGATAGATGTCAACGAGCAAATGTTCGTCGGCAGACTCTCAAGACTTGTACAATGTAGCAGATTTAAATGTTTTATATTCCTTGGAAGTGCTAAAACCCTTTCAAGCAATACGCAGCCCTTGAGATTTAGAGAAGTGAGCTTATCAAGATGTTCAAAATATGAAGGAACCTCACGTAAACTTTCACAGAATTTAAGAGTCACGCGCTCAACATTTAAAGCTTGAGAGAGATCTGGGATTTCAATCAACTGCTTGGAGAAGCTTAGATTAATAGTCTTTAAGTTCTCAAGACTCTGCAACACAGAAAATGAATGGTCAGAATAAGTAATATCCGATTTCATACACTAAATCTAGCACGCATAGTAAGAGGCTACCTGGATTCCTTCCCATAGTTGCTCAAGCTTACTATTTTGCAATTTAACTTCAACAAGATTCTCCCCGCGAAAACTTGGTGGCAAGAACCTGAAAGGGTATTCGTCCCAGTAAAGAAATCTAAGAGCATCAGGTAGCTCAAGATCACCTTGAGAAAAGCGTAGCCGGCATGTTGAGAAATAGTTACGAAGCTTGAGTATTCTCAGTTCATGCATCTTAAAGAAGACTGTGGGATGCAAGTCTACCACCGGAATTCTGGACATATCTAGAAATATGCCTTCAATTGCCGCAGTTTCCTTCAATCAAGAGTGAAGTATAGTGAGTAGGACATTCTTGTTCAAAAGAAGTACACATACACATTATTCAAAAGAACCAAAAAAAAAAAAAATAGTATACTTCATTCAAGAAGTCATTTAGAACTTACTGATTTGTTTCGGAAGATCTTGTAGACATCTTCATGATTCCACAGCCTACTACGTTGTCCTGGATCTGCAGATTCTTGGCGAACAATTTCTCTGCCCATTTCTTCAATCAAATCATGCATCCACAACTTGTTTGAATCTACGATAGTCACAAGAGACCTATCAATGAGATCATCTATTCCTTTATCGGTAGAATACCCACAGCCATCTAGTATTCGTTTTGCAAAATCTTTATCTTCCCCTTTAAAGAAACACGCGATATCTAGAAATATCTTCTTCTCCTCTTCATCTAATCCATCAAAACTGATTCTTAGTGCAGATTGAATTTTGCTATGGGGGTATTTTTTTAGTTTATCCAGTGTACTTTCCCATATATTTTTCGGCTTCTTAAAAAGGGAGGAACCCAAAACCTTGAGAGCTAATGGCACGCCTTTAGCATGCTCTACCAGCATAGTAGACAACTCATCATAATCTTTGGTGGTGAAAGAGTTTTTTTCAAAAGCATTTAACCGAAACAGATGAAGAGCTTCCTGAACATCTAATTTTTCAACTTCGCAGTAGCCATCCCCTTTTTGGAGTACGTGGGCATTTCTACTAGTCACAATGATTCTGCTTCCAAAGCCATACCAATCACGATCTCCAGCTAGATTCTCTAATTGGTCTTCCTCATCTACATCATCAAGAACAATAAGCACCTTTTTCCTCTGCAACCTCTCTCGATCAAAATCTGACATACGTAGATACATAGTATCCATATGTAAATGTGCTTCTCCCAACAACTCATAAAAGAGCTTGTTTCGTAAATGTTTTTGTGATCGACCTGTCTCCCATACTTCTTTGACATTTTCAAAAAAGTAACAAGCTTCAAATCGATATGAAAGCCGGTCGTATATAGCATGAGCAATGGTGGTTTTACCTATACCACCCATGCCCCAGATACCAACAATGCGAACCTTTGGTGAACTAATGTGTAACAATTTCTCAATTGGCCTGAGACGTTCATTAATTCCAACTATGCCCTTTAAGTCATCACTGGATGATCTACGCTTCAATTTCTTTATAATATCTTGAACTACTGCCTCAATTAACTCGGATTCAGGCCTTGCAAAATATTCAAAAGAAAGTGACAGTTGTTATAAAGAATGAACTACGGAGAATATAGCTGGTGGATAATAAGGGGAAATGATGATCAAATCATGATGATCATTTTTCAGTATATGTTCAAAAACATTTTCAAAAGAAGAAGGATGAATATAACCAAAATCATAACTGATCATCATAATTAACAGAGCAATATAAATTGAAAAAATATATATATTACATAGAAGTAATTACCTGATGGTATGTGAATCCCACCCAGCTATGTTAGCTGATGCAGTCAAAGCGGCCCTCCATTCATTCATCTTCTTGTCCTCATAACGTTCTTCAAGCGTAGAAAGTGCAGTTTCGAAGCTTCCTTCTTGTTTTCGTACATGTGATGGATCCACATGATAAAAAATTGGCACAACAAACTGTCTATACTTTTTTTTGCATTGAAGTATATGTACGAGTTCGTTTAAGCACCACGGTGAATTGGCATAGCCTTTTGAGAAAACTATGACAGAAAGTTTTGATTGTTCGATAGCTTTTAGAAGTTCTGGCGATATTCCTTCTCCTCTTTCAAGTCTGTTGTCAATGTAGGTTTCGAGTTTGGCTCTCTCTAAAGCGGCACGAAGATGGCTTGTGATATTATCACGGGTGTCTTGGCCTCTAAAACTTAAAAAGACGTCATACTTCTTTGGACTTATGGTATAAGAAGAAGAAGCAGCCATGTTTTGGCCAGAAAATCGACAAAATTAATGCCAACAAACACTTCCTCTCAACCTTTGTGAATTTTATAACAAGAAACTCCATATGCTGATGCTAAGATTTGAAATGCCGAAAACATAACGACAGCCAGAAGCCATATAACCTCAAGCTTTGCGCTTATCCACCTCTTTCAAATTATACCTTACAAGGGTAGAAAAGGAGTCAACTCTGTCCTAAAGGCGCCTAGAGCATTTTTAATGATATAAACCTCAAAAATGAAAATTCATGCAAGTAATCAACGTTCTCTTAAAAATGAACGAAATTTATAGGGTTTTTTTTTTCCCCCCCCCCTTCAGGAAAAGAAAAACTATTCCTAGGTTAACTCGTTGTTCTTTTTGTATCTAGAAAAATATGATCATGAAATGGGGTTGTTTTTTCTCTCTCCTCTGTTTTTTCTCTGCGTTTTTCTCTTCTCATAGCAGCTGCCATTTTTAGTTCAATGTCATGTGTATCAGATTAATACACCACTCAGATGGTCTCTTGCTGAAACGAACAGCCAACAATGGTTTTAGTTTTCTAGTGTAACAACTCATTTTTCCCCTGATCCCATCTCACGTAGTAAAAAAAAAGGACCCCACCAAATCAGATCTAGCCAACCCAATCCCCATTCGAAGCTTCAATTACGAGTGATAAATCAGTCAAATAATAGATCTTTTCACTATTGACAAAAAAAAAAAAAAAAAAAAAAAGAAAGAAAGAAATGAACGAATGAAATAAAAGAGCTGATTGAAGATACCAAAAAAAGATTACAACATTAACTACCAAGATACAAATCAGACGCAAGACCACAAAGTGAAAACCCTAAAAAATCCATAAATCAGAAGAAAAAAAATTTTTTTCTTCAGTTTTTTTCAAAGAATGTATAGGGGGGAAAAAAACGAAAACAAAAACAAAACAAAAAACTTATCAAACGTACGTACCATTAACAAGCAAAGCAACATCTTTCGCCACTTGCCTTTCTGTGTTCGGAAAATGACTTTTTGATTCTCAGACAAAGTCGGAGAGGGTGGTAGCACCTGGATATTTACAGAATTTTTTTTGGGCATATTAAATTAATTACTAAGAAAATTATTCAGTACGAAGAAAAGTCACCAAGAGAAGAGAATAAACAATATGTACGAGACCACAATGAATGAATGAAGTTGCAACGAATTGTTCCTGTGAATTCCTAGCAGCCTCCAAGGCTGAAAAAAAGTCAATAGTCAAGCTTATATATAATAAAATAATAATAATAAAAATAACGTAAGAGAAAGGCTACCTGACAATTCCACACCATCCACATGATCAACCATACCGTTGGACCAAATGTCGATATTCAGAAATACAAATTAGAAGTCCCGCACATTTTTTTTTTTTAATTTTTGTGTGTGTTTTTCAGTTTTGAGGTTACTCTCCCTCACACGCTTCTCTCGCAGCAGCCCATTTGGAGAAGAAGAGAAATCTGGGGATTCTGAGAAATTTGGTATGATGCACGGACTGAGGTAGGGGATTTCCTTCCTTTCATCTTTTCTGAAATCTTGTTTCTCTTATGATGTGTATGAGTTTGTGACTGATATTTACATGCAAATTTTCATGAGTGTTAGTATTACGTTGAAGCTCCAAGTCTAGAGGTTGGGTTTTACTTTTTGAAGCTTAGAGATTTCATTTTTTTTGTTTTTTTTCCTCATAAATTTGGAGTTTTCCCTTTGAAATTTATGAGATTTCTCTTTTAGCATTATGATTTGATAAAAACTCTTTTCTTGACCTAGGATTCCAGATTTGAAAATGAAACAATTATGCGTATACTTGTCATGCATGAGCTCTATAGAGTTGGTCATTTTGGAGTTGAGTTGGTGCGTCTAGGATCTGATTGGGATTTTGCATGTTGATGGTCAAGTACTTATAGTTAACATTAAGAGTTGTCAAGTTCTTCCAGTCGTTTACATTTATAAAAGCCCCACATATTTGATTGACCTTAATTTCACTTTTATGAACCCTAAACTGTTCTCCATCAATTCCTTCTTAAAAAATCTTTTTTTTTTTTTTTCATGAAATTTCTTAATGAATACGAAAGTATGTATTTTTAATCTTTTAGTTCATTACTTGAGCATAAGTATGTGTTTTTAATCTTTTAGTTCATTACTTGAGCATATGTTGTGGCTAGTGCCTGCATTAGAAGATATCTAACATGACATAAATTCTCCATTCCTGAGTACAGCATGTAACGACCCTTTACAAATCATTACAGTTAATTTCTTATGTAATCATTTATCTTTTATAAAATTGCGGAAAATATTAAGTTTGAAATAAAAATTAACATAATGGAAAATTTTACTTAGATAATTTTAGAAAACTCTAGAATTTTTTTTAACTATATCAAAATAACCTTCATAATTAATATATATATTTAAAATTCAAATCATGAGATAAAATTTAAGTCCATATGAATCATCCAATCAAATAATAATAAACTAAAGTCTCAAAACTTTATTTGAAATTAAAAATGTCCATCTCATGATCGTTCATCCCGTTTTCTCATCATATATCATCCTGCTTCCGCTTCAAGCTCCTCCAATACTATATCTTACCCTTTTCTTTATCTGCAACATGAATTAATTTATATAAGTAAGAGCTTAGTAAGACACTTAAATCTCACAAACGTAAAAAAAAAAATTTTTCTTTTATCATTATAAACATCATCATAAATATAAGCATAAAAAAAAAAACTTTTTAACTTTTAAAAACCGTCATATATTGGGTCCGGTGTTGTACCATCATAGCGTGCTAGTTACGGAAAGAGTGGGGTAGTAAATCCCAAATCAACGGTGATGAAAAATCTGCTCACCGGATAACTTCATCATCATCAAGGGTGTATAACGCCATTTTAAAACATAAAAATACATATACATACAATATATATACTTTTCATTAAAATTTTATCATAAGAGAAGTATTACTTAAGAACCTCATAATATCATCATCAACATCAAAACATATACTTCTCAAATCTTTAATTTATGTTGCAGGTGAGAGTGTACTTACTTAAATGCCTTACTTAACCTTTTCAAATTTTCCGATGGTGGTGCGCTATTGACGTCTCGGGTGCTCGCTTTTAGAACCGTTCATGTCATGAATAATAAGTATAATAAAATCAACAAAAGCTCATAATAATTCATCAAACACATCCATCGTATCATAACAGCGCCTAATAGGCCTATTTCATCATTCAATAATATCAAACACAAAAATCGAATAATTTCACAAAATTACAAAACTTTACAAAAACTGACATTAGACCTCTTTACATTCAAAAATTCATAAAAATTCGTACATGACTCCAAATAATCTGAAACCAATTGTAGATAAAGTAAATATTCAGATCTTTCTAACGGTACCTAATTCGTTAAAAACGGAGACCGTTTGTACCCTCAAAATAATTTTGAATTTTATTAAAATTTTACAGAAACTGACACAACCGGACCTCTGCTTATTTTAAAAATCACAAAAATTCACATTTGAAAAATCACAAAATGAATAATAAACTCATCTTCATCAAACAATAACAAACATACCCTGAAATCCTTTTGATTTTGGCTTGGAAGGACTTGGAGGTTTGGTGGATTTTTAATTTTTTTATTTTTTTTGTGCGTGTGAGAGGGGTAGAGAAAGCGAGAGAAAGAGAATGAAAATGATAGTACGTAGGAGAGGGAGACTAGGAAAGTGAGAGAGAGAGAGCATGTAAAAAGGAAAATTTTTGAATATTATAAAATAAATTGTGAGTAATTTAGTCCCAAATCAATTTTGGAATTAATAAGGATTAAAATTTTTTGGTTTAATTGTCTCTTAATACGTGGGGAATGGCTGTCATTAGGGTGTGAAAATATGTGGGAGGAAAAGAAAACAGCTAGGTTAACTTCTAGAATTTTTTGCATCTACAATCGCATATAAAAAACTGGTTGTGACTAGCAGGTATCCAGATAGTATATTGGTCATAACTTCTTACTCTGATATCGGATTTGCACAAGTGAGTAGGTGTTAGAAAGCTTATGAAAAGCTCTATAAGTTTTCTAAATTACAGAAATAATTTTTGACATTTAGAGGTTCATAATTGAGTTGGAAATTAACGTCATGCAAAATAGGTCTTTTCCGGATAACATACTTCCCCCGCCCTTTTTTTTTTTCCTTCCTTTGCCGATTGCTATTTATAGATGATTTATTTATATATGCATAAATGTATATAACTATGCACATCATACTATATATATAGATATATATTATGTAACATACTATGTCTTTAATTAAACTATCATACAAAATTATCAATCATCAAAAAAATTTTATCAATTTGGCATGAACTTTATTCTAGAACGTCGAGTCCTTATCGTGTCACCTGTGAAAAATAACTTAACATAACATTAGAATTAAGAAATTACTATCTCATCATATTATCCATGTTAATTCTAACGTAAATTTTCTAACGTTACTATTAGGTAGCATTTAGGGCGTTACATAGCATGACACAATTTTTTATTTTTTATTATTTATTTATTTAGTTATTTTTTTGTTATTGGAGCTCATAGGCATGATTATCTCTGCCTCTCTGCTTTTATTTTATTCTTTTTTTTTTTTTTAGTTTTGGATTGAAGTCCCCCTTTTTTCTTTTTATTGTCTCCCTTCCTTCTCTATTCCTTTTCTTTATTTTTGGAATTTGCATACTAACGCTAGAGGGAGAGGCTTCTTTTCCTGAATGAATGAAGATTTTCTTGTGCATAAGGAATGACAGAGAAATTTTAGAGAGTGATGACGGCATTATCATGTAGCAATTTGAAAGCATGAAAATGCTTACTTAATATTTTGTTTGAGAGTGAAAATTATTTTTTTTTACTTGTGTCCCTACTAGATTCAAATTCTAGATTGTTTGGGAGGGCATAGCACCATTCTTCTTCAAGGAAATTAATTTCATTTTTTAAAATATCACGTTGTATCATGTGAATGATCTTGACAAAATGATATTAAATCAAATCAATTTAGATATATGAGAAAGAGAAAGCTACGCAAAAGATATAATAGTAAAGGTGATGATGCTCTCACTTTGAGGGATATTGGAACTCCATTTATTTCTTTCGAAGTTTTACGATCGCTTCATTTTTTTTCAGAATATATATATATATATATATATATTTATATGTATATATATTTTGGGAATACAATGATATACTCAATTAAAGAATCTCCTCTTACCATGAGCGTGCAGAGTAAAGAGGCTCCCCCCTCCCCTATCTACAAAAAAGGAAATACTAGTACTGTCATCCTGCCGTCCATATCATTCGTCACTTTGAAAGTTTTGGGATCCACTAATAGAACGAAAAGGACCTAACACAACGAGTGAAGAGTTGTCTGTAGTTCTTTTTATTTGTTTGTTTACTTTAGCATGTAGGGGATTAACTTGATATTGCTGCTCTTTTTAAAAAACATTGAGCTCTGCCAAATAGGACAGAGTTATGCAGAACTGCCCCGATGTAGAGCTGAATATCAATCCTCTTCTATTCATGTTTTAACCAACTTTACGAGAAAGTTGACTTTTCTGTTCTTCTTGAAAGGTAAAAATTAAACGAAGAAGCAAGGAATTCCCAGGTCTTGTAATTTATGGGTCATAGAATTCGTTCTATTTCCTGACTGGTTGGCTGCCCTTTCATGATCTCTGGTGCATTCTTTCTTGGATGTCACCGTAGGGTGTTAATTAGTACACAAGGTTACGAAAGTGCTTGTTTGGATTGATTTCGTGAATTTGTTGGCTATAATTGAACATGGCTGCTTCTTCTGCTGCTTTTGCTACTCTCTCTCCAAAGAAGTTTGACGTGTTTCTAAGTTTTAGTTATGACGACACCGGTGATAGTTTCACAAGCCATCTCTACGGTGCTTTGCGCCGAAGGAAACTTGAATTCTACATTGATGACAGTTTTGAGAGAGGAGATGAAGTTTCACCCGAAACTCTAAAAGCAATTGAAGAGTCGAAGATTTCTGTAATCATTTTCTCCGAGAATTATGCAGATTCATCATGGTGCTTAGATGAAATGGTGCAAATACTTCATTGCAAAGTAAACAATGGACAGCTTGTTGTACCAATTTTTTATCAGGTGGATCCATCACATGTACAAAACCAACTAGAGAATTTCATATCTGCACTTACATTTAAAGAGCATTACAAGGATGAGGACAAGGTGAATGAGTGGAGAGCCGCTTTGACCACATTTGCCGAGTTACCTGGGTGGAGTTCAGCTCATATCAGGTAATTACTACCATCTTGTAACTTTTAATCAAGATTGATCACTCTAGGTGTTGACAATTTATAAATATATATATATATATATACACACATATATATTGTTGCCAGTTGTCATTTGTCTTTTGTATGTGCAAGGCCTGAATCCCGATTAATTGACGAAGTCGTTCAAGATGTTATAAAGAAATTGCAGCTTAAGTCACCGAGCGATGACTTCAAGGGTTTAGTTGGAATTCATGAAAGTGTCAAAATCGTCGAGTCATTGCTGGACATTAGCTCACCAAATGTTCGCATTGTGGGAATTTGGGGGATGGATGGTTTAGATAAGAGAGCCCTTGCCGCTGCGCTATGGACACAACTCAAACACCGATTTGATGCTTGTTGCTTTCTTGACATACGTCAAGAAGAGCTCCTTTTGTATTGTGATAAATTGTTGAACGACATGTGTGATCGACGTATGGGTACCATGTCTCCACCAAAGTATGTTAAAGACAGGTTGCAAGGTAAAAAGGTGCTTCTTGTTCTTGATGATGTATACGAAAGAGAGCAATTAGAGATTCATTTTGGAGGTCGTGATTGGTATGGCCCTGGAAGCAGAATAATTATAACAAGTAGACATGTTGAATTACTTGAGAATGCAGATGCAAGATACGAAGTCCCAGGATTAAATCCTGTTGAAGTTTTGCAGCTCTTTGTTGAGCTACACACTTTCGGAAAAACCTCTAACAATGAGGACCATCTCAACTTGTTAAGCGAGTTGGTAAATGTAAATTGTGTTGATAATATTCCTCGAGCTATCGATTATTTGGGTAGGCATATTTGTGGCATCGGCTATGTCGTTCCTCAGTCAACTATCGGCCTGGGAGAATATGATCCATACTACTTGGCTGGTCAAGTATTGAAAGCGAATTATGATGGCTTGGATGAAAACATGAAGAGCATATTTCTTGACATTGTATGTTTCTTTCAAGGTGAAGACAAAGATGTTGCAAAAAGAATACTTGATGGTTGTGGGTTTTCTGCAGATCGGGGGATAAATTCTCTAACTGAAACGTCTCTTGTAGCTATCACAGATTGCAACAAGCTGTATATTCATGATTCGATACGAAAAATGGGTAAGGATATTGTTTGGCAACAATCACCAAACGAACCTGGATGGCACAGTAGATTATGGGATAGTCAAGATATCTATCATGTCTTTAGAACCAATACGGTAAGTACTGAATGCATTACATTTTCTGTGTAAATTGTGTGAATTTTCAAAAGAAAAAGGAAGAAAAGAACAGAGAGGAGAATATCCTTCTGACATAAGACAGTGGGAAAGAAATCAGTGGGGGAGAGAGAGAAGAACATTGAGAGTTTTATTATAAATATTCAGTGACGTTATTCAATTATCAATATTTAGGCTTCTATATAGAGAAAAAAAAAATAACTAGAAAGATATACTAGCAGAATAATACCCTACTATAAGTATAGGAAAATCTATTCAGACTCTAACAAAAATAATAGAAAAGTTAGTCTTGAAATTACTTTTTATTGTTATGCCTAGCATAAGGGCATAATTTAGCATTTCAATCTATGCACTTCGTAATGTTATAATCAGGTAAAGTTTTTGTACTAATTTTCTGTTCCTCTTGATTTCAAGGCGACCGCAGTGATTGAAGGCATATTTTTAGATATGTCCGCGGGTAGTGAACTGGACTTGAGTCCCACAGCCTTTATGAAGATGGTTAACCTGAGAATACTCAAGTTTCGTAACCGTTTTCTAAAGCACAAATTACAGTTCCGTCAAGGTCTTCAGTCACTCCCTGATGCCCTTAGATATCTTTACTGGGATGGATACCCTTTTGAGTCTTTGCCCCTTGAATTCAGTGGAAAGAATCTTGTTGAACTGAAAATGCATTACAGCAAGGTTAAGCAGCTATGGAATGGAATCCAGGTACACTAATTAACTTTTGTCAAATCAAGTTTCTTTGTTTTAAATTACATACTAAATCTGGACATTCCCATTTTGTTTGCAGCGCTTAGAGAACTTAAAAGCAATCGATCTTAGTTTCTCCGAGCAGCTGATTCAAGTCCCGGATCTCTCTGGAGCACGAAATATTGCGAGTGTTACTCTGAGTTATTGTGTACGTTTGAGAGAAGTTCCGTTGTATTTTGGCGGTCTTGAAAAGCTCACTTCTTTGAATCTCAAGGGCTGCTCGTCTCTTGACAAGGTTTCAGCACTTCCAGAGAATGTAATAAATGTGAATCTGAAACGTTGCGAAAGTCTGAAGAGTCTGCCTAGCAACATTTACGCGTTGAAATCTCTTAGGCGTCTTGAACTGGCTGGTTGCTCGAAGTTTGATTACTCCAAGTCCAAAAAGTTCTTGGAGTTCTTGGACAATTTAAAGCACAATTTGGAAAACTTGAATTAAGTGTTTGGAATTGAGCTTCTGTTGTAGACTAGTGTTAAGTTTGAGCACAATAGTTGCATCAACTGATCTATACTCTATGAGCATTATTATTTAGGGTGGTTTGTTTGTTTTTTTTTTCTTTTTTTGGGTGCATTTCTATTTCTACAATCCAAATTTTAAGTAAAGATGGGATGCAATGAAACGCCATCGGGTATTAGCGTCTAAAGGTTTTACTAATGAGCTATTAAGCACTTTATGATCTACTTAAAACTTACAACAACAACCTTTAAACTCAACCTTTAAACTCATGTTAGTGTTTGATTCTATTGTCTTTTAATAAAATGTCTTTGACACACCTTTTTTTTTTTTTTTTTTGGGGTAAAGTCTACGATATATTAATTCTAGGATCACACATGGTCACATTACCGGAGAGAATAGAAAGAATTAGCAGCATTTTTCGCCTAGGCTTGCAAAAAGAAGAAACAAACACCTCAATGACCAAGCAAATTAAACAATAGATCCTATTTGCCCTCCTAATAAGCCTCCTCTTTTACAATAATAACATCCATCACCATCATCATCATCGTCATCATCATCAACCTTTTCCTAATCTGTAATTTGCTTAATCCCCTTCTCTACTAACCTTCTTCTCAAAAATAAAAAAAATAAAAAAAAAAATAAAAATCCCGCCAAAACCAATGTCCGACCACACGACCGCAGAACTTACGGTATCCGATGCCACCACCGCCAATCCTTAGTAGTCGGATTCTTTCTCCAAAGTCCGAAAAGCCATCCAATCGCTCTCCACCATCCTCCCCTCAATCCCTCCCTCCCTCTCCTCCTCCTCAAACCCCCCCTCTTCCCTCCTCCACGACCCGGAGATCTCCACCAACATCTCCGCCCTCCTCCGCCGCCCCTCCTCTGGGGCCGGCGACGACAACCTCTGCCACTGGCTCTACGACGCCTTCCAGTCCGGCGACCCCGGCCTCCACCTCGTCGTCCTTCGCTACATTCCCCTAGTCGCCGGCGCGTATCTCTCACGCGCCACCCTCCGCCGACCCCTCGCTGGCTTGAGGCCGTACTCCTCGCCCTCTACGCGCACGAGACCACCTCACGCGCCGGCCGACCCGTCACCGTCAACGTCCCGGACATGGCGCACCCCAGCCTCTACCACGAGCCGACGTTACCGGCGAAGAGCAACTCGACCACTCTCAATCTGGCCGTCGTGTCCCCGACGCTGGAGCCCAACGGCACGGTAAGGTCCACGCGCCGGGCGCGGATCGTCGGCGTCGCTTTGGAGCTTTACTTTGGGAAGATCGACGACATGCCCAAGAGTTCCAAGATTGATTTCTGCGAGTTTTGCGGGGTTTGGGCGGGTGATCGAGATGGTCATCACGATCAACGGTCTGATCCGAGCCAAGTTGGAGATACTAACGGTGGTGATGAGGTCGAGCTGGGGAAGCATATTCCTCTACGGTGGGAGCTGCTGCAGCCGACTCGGAGGATTTTGGGGCACTGCGTGATGGGGAGATGGGCAAATGACAAGGAGGTTTTTGATGCTGCCAAGGTGGCGTGTAGGAGTTTGCACGTAAGAGCCGTGCATGATACTAATGCCAAGGCGATTTTGGCGACTGAGAGTTTGATTAGGCTTGGGAATAGTATGAGTTTTGAAATGGAATTACCAAACGGGAATGGGTGTGCTGATCCTCACGAAATTCCTACCACTAATGTTATCACACCTAATTAGATTATAAATACACATTCCTTTCTCAATTTGAAACGAGATTTAAAATCTTCTTGGCGGAGTTCGTATAATATTATCGTTAAACTTAACCCTTATAAATACATTCGTATATCCCTCTTTTTGACAAAAGTAATTTATTGGTTATTTTGGGTTTTCTTTTTGGTTTTTGGTGCACAAAATATGGATGAAGATGTCTCATACACAAGTCATGAACTCATGAACGTGATGTTTGTCTTTGTTTTCTTTCAAAATAAATAATAGCACCTGTCGTGTCCATTGTAATAGCTTGTTTATAAATAACGAGAATACTTTACTAAGAGATCAAATAAATGTTATGTATTGCATTTTTATAAGTGTTATATTTTGTGTGGTTTCAATTTCATTAATTTTAGGTATTTACTTTTCGGTTATCTTTGTTTTAAACTAAGATATTTTTTAGTAAAGTATGAAAAACTATACAAAAATATATATATATATATATATTATTTTTGGTTCTTGTTTGATCGAAAGAATCCGTTATATTTGGAACGAGAGGTGGAGGGAGGTGGGGACGAGAGGGGATCTGCCCCTATGGATTTTTAGTAAATTCCATTTTAGCCTATAAAATTAAGGACTCATTATAATTTTTCTCCTATGATAGTACATTTACTATTTGTTCCCTTATTTGCCCTATTAAATTTTTAAAATTTTCTACATTTGCATAATTTTTAAGAAAACTTTAAACTTCACTCAAATATTCTGTTTTTGAGTACTCACAATTAAAATTTAGTATGTCAAATAAATCAAAACCAATACACTACAAGAATTTAAACTTTCAGCGATTAGACATTCCGCGATCAAAAAAAAAATGATAGCCAAAGAGACGTTTCAGAGACCAAATTTAGATAGCAGAAAGTTACATTCTTCAGCTACCAAATTTTGGTCACCGTAAGAGACATTCTGAGACCAAAAGATTTCTTGGTCGCCAATGGTAGAGCGCGAAAAAAAAATTGGTTCATGTGGAAAACATTTGGCGATCAAGAAAATATTTGGTAGCGGAAAATTATATTTGGCGACCAAAATTTGGTAGCAGTAAATCTCCTTTTACGACCAAATTTATTTAGTCCCCGTAAAATGCACGCAAAAAAAAAAAAAATGGTTCTTGTAGATAACATATGGCGACCAACAAAATATTTGATAGCGGAAAAGCATTTTCGACTACCAAAATTTGGTAGCAGTAAATCTCCTTTTGTGACCAAATTCATTTGGTCCTTGTAAAATGCACGCAAAAAAAAAAAAAATTGGTTCCTGCAGATAACATATAGCGACCAAGAAAATATTTGGTAGCGGAAAAATATTTTCGGTGACCAAAATTTGGTAGCAGTAAATCTCCTTTTGCGACCAAATTCATTTAGTCCCTGTAAAATGCACGCGAAAAAAAAAAAGATTCCTACAGATAACATATGGCGACCAACAAAATATTTGGTAACGGAAAAGTATTTTCGGTGACCAAAATTTGGTAGTAGGAAAATCCATTTTACGACCAAATTTATTTGGTCCTAGTAAAATGCGTGCAAAAAAAAATTACCCCTTGTCAATTATTTTATGGGACCAAACTGTACTTTTGGTAGCCAATTCCATGTTTCTGCTACCAATATTTGGTAGCGGAAAGCTAGATTTTGCTACCAAATACCTGATTTGGTAGCGAATTCTTGTCAAAATTTTTTTTTTCTTTACCATAATGTTACACCTTTTATATGGGTAATTTCATGAATAAATAAAGTTTTTAATACAATATTAATATACATATGTTAACATCAATCAATTTACAATTGATTCGGTTTTAAAGTTAATATTGAAAATGCGTTTCTTTCTCTCCTATTAATCTCGTATTTATAAACTACACATTGTTCGAATAACCAAATCTATAGCAATTGTTATATTTTTTATGAAACATACATATGTAAAGTATGTTATTCTAAAATGTATCCTAAAATATCTTGTTTGGGGAGGATAAAAAAAATTTAAAATTATATTTTAATAAAGAATATTTTAAAAATAAAATGTTATTTTCGGCTACCAAAATATGATTGTGATAGCCGATTCCACATTTCTACTACCAATATTTGGTAGTGGAAAGCTAGATTTTGCGACCAAATTCATATTTGATAGTTGAATGTTGCTTTTCAGCTACCAAATTCCTAATTTGGTAGCAAAATCTTGTTAAATTTTTTTTTTCTATTATAAGCTTTCTATTACCCTATTTTAATATAGTTTTTTTTATTTTCAGTAAATTTTTTAATTTAATTTTTAAGATATATGTATGAAAAACTTGAATTATAATATCAATAACAAAATAATATATCTCTTTTAATTAATAATTAAAAAAATATCAATTCTATTTTTATAAATAACTATTTCAATAACATAATTGGCTACCAAATTTTGGTGGCAAAAGATAATATCAATTTTTCATTCAAAAAGTTGCCGCCTGTAATTTTGTATCAAATTTTTCATAAAAAAAATTCTCATTCTATTTATTATCACTCTCTCACTTTCCCCAATTATTCGCCCACTCCAGTACCCCCACCGATCACTCTCTCACTTTCCTCTCTCACTCATCTTGTCTCACCCACTCCATTTGTGTGCACACCCATCATTCTCAGTATGTCAGTCTCTCAGTTTCCCTAATATTGTCACGCCCACTCCACCCCGACCCATCCCGTCGCCTCCCCTCTCGAATTCCTCCGCCCACGCCTGAAGCCGCAGCCGCAGCACTTGCTTTCCTCCGCCACTGCCTAAAGCTCACCGCGTGCGACCGGATTTCAGACCCATAGAGTCGAATCCTTTCAATTTCAAACCGGATTTCTCTTCGTCTCAATGCCAATCATGTGTACAGGTTTGCAGATCTTATCTATGCACACTATAAAAGCAAACATTTATTCAATAGCTGGTCTCAGTTGCTTTTTGCCGTATGTGGCCAAGAAGGCTTAACATGATATTGTTGAGTTATGCTTGATGGATAAGATTGTTGAGGCAAGAGATTGTAGATATTTACTTATTTACTTCTCTAAGTAGCAATACGGGCGTGCATAAACTTTAATTTTTTATTTTTATCTTATTTTTATTTTATTTTTGCCTTAATCAGCCATAAGCTGTTAAATGTGCTTGTTAAGATGTTCACTGAACCGTAGTGCATACAGATGTGCAGCAATCATATTTAGTGGGTTGACCTACACCAGCACAAGTTGCACAGAATGTGAAATGCGTATCTTTCTCTTGCCTACTTTTAGTTGGGTCTTTATCTCTCCTCGCTCCTGTGTTTCAAAGCTGCTCTGACTAGGGTTGAGTCGATAATTATTATGCTGAAATCAATTTTTTCTTTGTTCTTATTGACTGCTTCCTTCCATTCGACTTTTTTAGGCCCTTCTTTGAACTATGATTTTTTCCCCCTTTTTGTACGGAGAGGTCCCTTTGTGTAAGTACGGAAGTTACTCGGTACTTCAAAAGTTCATTGCTCTTATACACTACCATTATGGTTATTTTATTAATGGTTTTAGGAAAATTGTGGAAATTTTGAGAGAATGAAGTGTTCTAATTACAACTTTTGTGTTAATAAATTGTAGATAAACATTCTTTTGCACAAAATCAGAAAAGTTGATGCACCATTTCTTCATGTTGACCTCACTTGCCATCTGGGTAAGGAAACAGTGAGCAAATATTCTAAAACCATTTTAAAACTCAAATAAGAATACTATTTTAGGTTGTCAAATGAAAGTTTCCCCTTGAACTGCCAACTTTAGTTCCCACAACAGTAAGCTTCAAATCCAAGGTTTTTTTTTTTTTATCGCTAAATTGTTCTACAATATGTGGCTTAATTGCTCAATTGATCGCTAAACTGTTAAGTTTGTGACATTTTGGTCTCATCATTTTTATTGTAGCTAAAACCTCAAATTTTATTGAATTTGCTAAGGTAACCTTAAGAATTTTTTTTATAAAAAAAAAAAAAAAAACAAACCTTAAAATAAATATATAAAGTGTATATCTATGTCGATTTCCCTTTCTCAAATCTTGACGTGATGACCTAGAGGGATGCTGACCTTACAACAATCTTGATTGAGTGTGAATGGGGCTGGCTGCAAAGGGATTTATGGGCAAATAGGCGAGAGAGATTTTATTTTTCTTTTTCTGTTTTTAAGATTATTTTATTTTGTTGTTTTTATTTTCTTAAGGTTAGCTAGTAAAACGAATAAAAGTTGAGGTTTCAGCTAATGGAAATCAAAACGTTACAAATGTGTTATTTTAAGGACCAATCAAGCAATTAAGTCAATTCATTAACTAGGATTCCGTTAAAAAGGACCTTTTTGTATCATTTTTAACGAGTTTAGGGCTATTTCAGCTATATATAAAGAATGAGGATCAAAACGTCACAAGCATAAGAGTTTAAGGATCAACTGAGCAATTAAACCTTAACAATAATGCTGATTTTTACCCCAATTTGGTGGTGTATTTTTCTTATTTTCCAGTGTTAGGTTGTCTTTTCAGTCCACTGGATTTCTTTCTTAGCGGTGTTTCGCATAGTCTAATTAGTACTATTACTTTTCTACCAAAATTAGTACCATTAATTTCTCAATTTTTATAGATCGGATTTTTTTCATTGGTTATCCAGATTTTGTTAGAAAACTATGTATATGCTCGATTGTTGACATATTTATTTTGGCGTCCGTTTTTGAGTTTGGTATACTTTTATTTCTCATGAGCATTTTGTTCAAATTTATTAGTAGATCCAATTATATCTTTTAAGGTTGTGTTTTATGTATTTTATTTTTATTATTGTTTTATTTGGAACGTATTCCCCTTAAAGAGATAATAAATTGTAAAAAATAAATAAATAAATAAAGGAAGTATAAGGCAAATTTTGCGACCAAAAAAAAAAAAAAAAAGTGTTAGACAAAGGAAGTGTCAGCGGGATACAACTGGCCAGACCCTTTTCTGAAAGAAAAAGGGCGAAAAAAAACAAAAGACTGAGTCAGTACTCAATAGTTGGAAGCATTGACTTCAGCCATCTTAGTCGCTTGCTTTGAGGGTAATTAACTGTCTATTAAATTCCTAGAAATTTCGTTCTTTCGTGTTTTAATTTTTAGTACTTTAATTGCGCTCGATTTGTGTTGAAGATAAAATTTTTAAATTAAAATTAATTAATTTTTAAAAAATTAATTATAAATTTTATTAATTTTGTTTAAAAAAATAAAAATTAAGATAAAAATATACAGTTTAGTTATAGTTAAACTGTAATTCTAAACGAATTTTAATGTATCCCAATGATGTGTTTAGCATAATATTTTAAACCAAAATATTAGACACACTAAATTTAATCTCAACTTTTAATTATCAACTTATATGGTATATGAGTTGTATTTTTTTTAGTAAGTGTTTAAAATATTGTCACATCAATTAATTTTATTTATCAATAAAAATATGATATATGAGTTAGTACTCAAAAAATTAAGATTAGATTTGGTATTCCTAACACTATTCAATTGTATATATAAAAAAGTTTATTAATTTTCAAATTCAAATCCACTTTTTCATTTTTGTTTTTTAAAATCAAAACCATACTCATATTTATTTCTTTCTCATTTCAAAATGAATTTTTATTTATTTATTTATTTTTTAATTTCAGGACTGTGTGATGCTTAGTTTTTATCATAGACCTTGCATTGTAATCTCTTTTCGGTATATAGAGCTAAGTAAATGGCGATATTTCTTCCCAATAGTATGCTTAAAGATAAAAATGTGGATATTGACGGAGTTGTTGATGTTATAACCAGCAACAGAGCTAAAGAGGCCTTGATGTAATGCTCCCTCTCAACTTTTTCTTTTTTCTGTTTTGCTCCCCACCCTAGACACTTGAAGTATCATCAAATACACTATTTTTATACTTTTGTACTAAATATAGCATTGATAGTAATAATTATATCAAAAATAATCTTATTGAGATATTTTCTTACCAAAAAAATTAATGGCTTAGATTGTATTTAAATATTTGTTATTATTAGCCCCCTCAAAATAATTTATGACTTAATTACTGGTTTTAACTTATTGATAGTATTGAATTTTTTTCCCCCTCAAATATTGATAATAACGATTAATATTATGGGAAACCTTTCGGGAAAAATGGATTATTTGAGAAAAACTTGACTCTTTTTTTTTTTTTTAATGTTAGAGTTTGAATATTCAATTTTTATTTTGAGGTTCAATATTGAATATGATATTCTATGAAAACTAAATGCTTACTTGGTAACTATAAGTTGAGCCTGACAGAAAATAGTTTTGGCATTAGTACTGTTATATAATATGTGGCTTAATTACTCAATTGATTGCTAAACTGTTAAGTTTGTGACATTTTGGTCTCATCATTTTTATTATAGCTAAAACCTCAAATTTTGTTGAATTTGCTAAGGTAGCCTTAAGAATTTTTTTAAAAGAAAGAAAGAAAGAAAGAAATAAATAAAGTGTATATCTATGTCGATTTCCCTTTCTCAAATCTCGACATGATGACATAGAGGGATGCTGACCTTACAACAATCTTGATTGAGTGTGAATGGGGCTGGCTGCGAAGGGATTTATGGGCAACTAGGTGAGAGAGATTTTGTATTTCTTTTTCTGTTTTTAAGATTATTTTATTTTGTTTTTATTTTCTTAAGGTTAGTTAGTAAAACGAATACAAGTTGAGGTTTCAGCTAATGAAAATCAAAACGTTACAAATGTAATATTTTAAGGACCAGTTTAGCAATTAAATCAATCCATTAACTGAGATTCCGTTAAAAGGGACCTTTATGTACCATTTTTAACGAGTTTAGGGCTATTTCAGCTAGAAATAAAGGATGTGAACCAAAACGTCACAATCATAATAGTTTAAGGATTAACTGAGCAATTAAACCTTTACAATAATGCTTCTTTCAAACTATTCTTTCAAACCTTTACAATAAATGCTTCCCCCCCCCCCCTCAACGATTCTTTCAAACCCAGAGGGGCATGTGATTTATCACAAATATATGGGTTGCAATTTGTTGCTCATATTATTTTGATTTTTTTTATTGGTTTTTCAAGATTCAATTGAAAATTTATAGAAACGATTTCTTGAACCATGATATTAACTGCTGCTTTCTTTTATTTTTTATTTTTTATTTTTAATTTTTTCCCCTCCCTCATCCTCATTTACCGGTTGCAATTTGCTCAGATTGTCTGATATTCATATGAGTTTAGTCTTTTTTTTTTTTTTTTGAGATATTATTAGTTTAGTGTTTAAAAACTATTTTGAGGGTTAGTATAGTGATTTTGTTTAAAAATTAATCTGTGTTAGTTATTTTGTTGAAAAATTAACGAAAAAAACCCATTTGCACTCTTTTAAAAAGTTTAGAAATCGATCAATCAAAAAAATAAGTTGAAGTACCAATCAGTACCTAAAAAAAAAAAAAATTTCGGGACCATTAAAACTATTTATCCTTTATTTTATGGGTTAGTGTTTTTATTATTTTATTTTGAATTCTTCTTTTACGTTCAAATTTTTTTAAAGGAAATTTTTGTAATCCCTACTTCATCTCTTTTTTCTTTTTTCT
This sequence comes from Ficus hirta, assembly GCA_038430175.1. Lineage (NCBI taxonomy): Eukaryota > Viridiplantae > Streptophyta > Magnoliopsida > Rosales > Moraceae > Ficus > Ficus hirta. The sequence goes on from CM076592.1 coordinate 12,438,996, forward strand.
TTTTCTTTTTTCTTTTTCCCTCTTCTGATAATAAATTATAAATGTTAAAAGGGTTAATTTTAAAAATAGCATTTTTGAGAAAAATAATTTTAATTTTAGCACCATTTTTTTGGATTTTCACATTTAGCATCGTCACGTCAATCCAGCTTTTGAGGTGATGTTAAAATGTCGAAAATGCCCTCTTTGATCAGTCCATATAGAGACTATTTTTTCGCCCTTATTATCCCACCCACACTCTCTCTCTCTCTCTCTGCCCTGCTCATACCTGCAATCCGTCATCTAAAAACGTTTGAAGAAACTGTTAGATCAGCTCCCTCTCCACTAGATCTGAGGTAAAAAACTTGGTTATGTCGTTCTTTTTATTATTATTATTATTTTTATTTAAGTTGTTTTTGCTGGAGATATGTTCATGTGTTTCATGATTTTTTTTTTTCACTTTATCTACTGATAAATAAAGCATGACAAAGGTTCTGTGTTTATTGTTGTGCGATAGAACATTTTGAGAAAGTTGGTGTTTTTAATCATTTTTTTATAAGAAAATAACTAGGTCCAGCTTATTAGGCAAGTGAAGCCGCAATATCTGTTGTCAGTTTGAGATTTTGTGGATTATCATATAGTGTTTTACCTTCAAAAATGTTTGTCACAGTAATTTGTAACTGTAACAATGGTAAGTATAATAATTACTATCAGATCAACATTGAAATGACCTCGTTAGTCAACATTTTAATGATCTCGTTAGTCAATATTATAATGACCTTAAGTAATTATTATTAATTATAAGATATTCTATGGCTATCACTGACAGTACATAATGACGGTTAAATCAAATATGAAATAATTTTTATTATGACTAATAGTAATTCTTATAATAACTCGTCATAATTACTATGTTTACCTTCTGTTTGATTATAGTATCAGGTAGCTGGTCAGTTTGAATACTCAGTGACTAACATATTTGCTCCGATTTAAATTATGGATATGAGAGAAAGGATCTATACCTACATCGAATTTCAGATGGATCAATTAACTTGTCCTCATGCTATGGTTGCATATAACTGTCGTCAAATAGATTTGTACAATTACTGTTCTAAGTACTACATGAAATTTAACCTATGAACCTGTCGTCTATCCAATTGAAGTGACTTACGTTGGGATTTTTTTGAAAAAGTGAGATGCTGAGTTGTTAATCCTGCGAGACAAGGCATTGCCCTAGAAGGCATATGGTTACAAGGGGTCATTTCTATAATGACTATTAGTAATTTTAATCATGACCATCAATGTAAATACATATTTTGTCACAGTATTCATTTTATAACATATATAGTATTATATTGATGACTATTTTAAATAAAGTTATATATTTTTTTCTGTTGTAATATTTCCTAATTGGCATTGTTGTAGTAAATTAGTTTAGCAGAGGTCATTTTTATAATGACCCGTTGGTAATTCTTATCATGACCGTCATTTTAAGTATTTTTTTTTTCCTCACAATATCCGCTTTGTAACATACAGATTAGATGATGACTATTTTAAGCAAAGTTACTTTTTTTTGTTTAGTTGTTGCAATACTTCCTAATTGCTATTATTGTAATGAATTGGTTTAATAGAGGTCATTTTATAATGACTGGTAGGTAATTTTTATTATGACCATCAGTTTAAATAATTTTTTTCTCACATATTTGTTTCTAATTTGAATAATAGGAGAAATATCAGGCAGATTTGCTCTGCATGTATCTTTGTACTCGTGAGATAGTAATTCCAATTTTTCAAATAGTAATTATGACAAGTATCAGTGGTAATTTTTATAATGATTCTTATAGTAATTATGATAATTACTTCTAGTAATTATCGTATTGACTACAAGTACGTGACTTTGATATTTCTTATAAAAATAAAAATAAAAGTGCGTGACTTTGATAATTACCATAACAGTGAGTACAACCACAGACAATGCTAAATAGGGGAGGACTGAGGGAGAGAGGAAAAAAGAAAAAGAAAAAGAAAAAAAAGACATAACAATAACCATATATTATATTTTCAAGACTCGATTGACAAAATTTTTATTCTTTTAGCAAAGAGATATATCATTTACAAAGGCAAACACCACTATAATTATAAAAATAAAAAAAAAAGACAACAGCCGAACCAAATAATAGTGAAAAACCAGAAATGAAAAGAAAAATAAAGCACCCTGCACAGCTCACTTCTGCTAAAGAGAAGTAAAAATTGGAAAAAAAAATAAAAAAAAAAAGAAGAAGAAGAAGAAGAAGAAAAAAAGAAAAAAAAAAAGAAAAGACCCAAACAGCCCAACGTCACAGAGATCCTAACTACTCTAGCAATGGCAACAACAACGTGGAAGATGAGATGCATAAACCATCAATGGTGTGAACGAACCCAGCGACAACATGGTCGGAATGTGGCGGTAGCGTGGTGAGCAAAGAGGACCAGCAGCGAATTAGAGAGCCAAAACGACCTGGTTGAGTCGGAAACGAGAGAAAAAACCGAAAGCGCGAGATGTAGAGTAAAGGCGGCCGCACACGCACTCTGGCAGATACCTACTCAAATGACGAAGGTGCAATCAAACTCTTGGTGTTGGCGCATGCAAATCTTTGAAGCAGCTAATCTTGTGGAGATTGCCAGACAAGAGAAGAGGAGATCGATATTGAAGGGGGAGATCGGCTGAGAAGAGAAAAGGACGGCGGGGAAAAATGGGAAGAGAGAAGAAAATGAAGAAAACTGGTTGAAAGGGTTTTCTGCTCATTGCCGAGGGCAATTTCGACAATTTAACCATGTGACCCTCAAAATCTGAACTGACAGTGTTACAAATGAAAGTATCAAAAAGTAATGCTAGATTTAAAATTAAATTTTTCAGATATACTAGTTTTAAAATTAACCCATGTTAAAATGCTTTCATTAATCTCTCCGTCCCTCTCTTTTATTTTACTTTTGCTTTTCAACCAAACGCACCTTGAATGACTAAAGTAGTAGTTGGAAGCATTGACTTCTGGCATCTCGGTCTGGGTTTCTGAGCGCTTCCTAGAATCTCTGGGTAGCCCACTAGCTTAAATTCCTAGCAATTTCGTTCTTATCCTGGGTGTCTGTGCTTCAATTTTGACTCCTTGAAAAAAAAAAAAAAAAGGGCTTTGTACGTAATTGAGCCTGTGGTTCTTTGTTTCTACCCAGACAACCCATCGATTTCTGATTCTGAGTGCAATATGTGATGCTAGTGAAGGAAGATATTTCTCGTCGAAGGAATGCTTTCCTTGATGTCGGTGTGCTTCAAATCTAAGGTTACTATTATTGTTTTAATTTTCAGAGTAGTTTATTCATTTCTTTTTTCTTTCCGGAGTTCTGCTTTTGTTTGGTTCGTTTTTCTCGTTTATCAGGGGGGAAAAAAAAAATCATGTGTACTGAAGGGGATAAATGAATTGATGAGCTAAACTTCTTTTAACCAACTTGTTATAGAGTTGATTTTTTTTTTCTTTCTTGGAAGGTAAAAAGAAAAATTTTTTAAAAAAGGGAGAGGATACGCACGGAGGAAGAAATTCCAAGATCTTGTAATTTATGGGTCGTAGATGCTGTTCTATTTTCATTAAAAATCTCTACCACCTTCCTTCGCAAAAGTGACCGTGGGATTTCGTATTGTAATAAGTACACGAGGTTGAGAAAGTGTGTGTTTGGATCGATTTCGTGAATTTGCTGGCTATAACATGGCGGCTGCTTCTGCTTCTGCTTCTGGTTCTGCTTCTTTTTCTCCCCTCATTCCAGTGAAGTATGATGTATTTCTAAGTTTTAGAGGTGAAGACACCCGTAACAATTTCGCAAGTCATCTTTATAATGCTCTATATCGAGCAAAAATTAAAGCATACATTGATGAAGCCGTGCTTGAGAGAGGAGATGAAATTTCAGCTGGAATGCAAAAAGCGATTGAGGAGTCAAAAATTTCTGTGATCATTTTATCTGAGCACTACGCACATTCATCATGGTGCTTAAATGAACTGTTGCAAATACTTCGATTCAGAGAAAAGAGTGGACAGCCTGTTATACCTATATTTTATAGAGTGGATCCGTTAGATGTAAGAAAACAACTAGGAAGCTACGAAGTTGGACTTTCTAGGCTTGAAAAACGTTACAAGGACAAGGTAAACGAGTGGAGAGCTGCCTTGACCGCAGTTGCTGAGTTATCTGGGTGGAGTTCAAGTGAAATCAGGTAATACTTCCATCTTGTAATAACTGACATACTTAATATTTGTGTTTCTTATACTACATTTTTTGTTGCAAAGTAATATATTCTTTTTGTATGTGCAAGTTATGACGCCAAATTAATTGAGGAAGTTGTTCGAGATATTATAACGAAATTCCAGCCTAAGTCAAGTGAATACTTCAAGGGCTTAGTTGCGGTTCATGAACGTGTCAAAAAAGTGGAGTCATTGTTAGATATCAGCTCGCCAAAGGTTCGCATTGTGGGCATTTGGGGCATGGGCGGTATAGGTAAGACTACCCTTGCTCGTGTGCTATTCGAACAGCTCCACCATCAGTTTGAAGCTCGTTGCTTTCTTCCAAATGTCAAAGAAATATGGGCAAGAGGCCAAAAAAAGTCCCTCTTGCGACGTCTTTTTTCTGTATTGTTGGAGGAAGCACATGATCTACGTATGAATGATTTATCAAGAGTCATGTTGCGAAGTAAAAAGGTGCTTATTGTTCTTGATGATGTAGACAAAAGAGAGCAATTAGAGATTCTTGCTGGTGATCGTAATTGGTTTGGCTCTGGAAGTAGAATAATTGTAACGAGTAGACATTTTGAAGTACTTGAGAATGGAGATGCAATATACGAAGTCCCGGGATTAAATACCGCTGAAGGTTTGCAGCTCTTTGATCAACTTGCTCATAGGACCTCTGACAATAAGGATCATCTCCAGTGGTCAAGCTCGGTGGTAAATTATGCTAATGGCCTTCCTTTAGCTATTAAGGTTTTGGCTTCACAGCTTAATGGTATGAGCTTAAAACTTGGGGAAAGTGTACTCAGGGAGTTAGAAGATGTCCCAAACCCCTTGATTCATGAAGTACTGAAAGTGAGTTATGATAACTTGGATGCATACATGAAGAGCATATTTCTTGACATTACATGTTTCTTTCAAGGGGATGACAAAGATTTTGCTGAAAGAATACTTGATGGATGTGGATTTTTTGCGGATCTAGGAATAAATTATCTGATTAACAGGTCTCTTATATCGATCACAGATTCTAACAAGCTGTTAATTGATAGTTTGAATGAAAAAATGGGTAAGGAAATTGTTTGGCAACAATCCTCAGTTGAACCTGGAAGGCGTAGTAGATTATGGCGTTTTGAAGATATCTGTCATGTCTTTAGAGAGAACACAGTAAGTATCGAATGCATTATAATTTTTTTTTCAGTGTGTGAATTTTCTAGGGAAAAAAGAAGAAAAGAAGACAGAACAATATACTCCTGACATGGGATTGTAGGAAAGAATGAAATAGGAATAGAGAGAAACACAAAAGAGGAACTAAAGCTAGAAGAGAAAAGAGTGTAGAATTTAGAGAGAGAAGAACAATGGCAAGGAATTCTAAATATTTGGTAACATTAATCAATCATCCTTACTTATAGAGAGGAAAAATAACTAGGAAGTGAAACTAACAATAACGGAAAATGCCCAGCTATTAGTAAAGGGAAATTTTCTCAGGTTAACAAAATATTAGGAAACTGGACTTAATATTACTTTCTAATATTATGGTTAGCATAGGGCGTAATTTAGTATTGCAATCTGCATCACCTTCTTAATGAATCTTAAATATTTTCATAGACGCTAGTCTTCATGTGTATATGTATATACACACATATATATATATATATATATATATTTATTAAATGGTCATATCTGTAGGATCCGGGAGAAGGGGATCACATAATAATAGAGACTCAAATGTATGTATATTTGAATAATGTTTGTGCTAATTTTCCATTCCTCTTGATTTCAAGGCAACTGCAGCAATTGAAGGCGTATCTGTAGATATGTCTTGGAGTAGTGAGCTCACTGAGCTGGACATGAGTCCCACGGCCTTTAAGAAGATGGTTAACCTGCGAATACTCAAGTTTCGTAACCGTTTTCTAAAGCGCAAATTACAGTTTCGTCAAGGTCTTCAGTTCCTTCCTGATGCTCTTAGATATCTTTACTGGGATGGATACCCTTTTGAGTCTTTGCCCCAGGAATTCCGTGGAAAGAATCTTGTTGAACTGAAAATGCAATACAGCAACGTTAAGCAGCTCTGGGAAGGAATCCAGGTATACTAATTAACTTTTATCAAGCCTAGTTCTTTGTTTTGAAGTACAAAGTAAACCTGGACATTCCTATTTTGTTTGCAGTGCTTTGAGAACTTAAAAGCAATTGATCTCAGTTATTCGGAGCAGCTAATTGAAGTCCCAGATCTCTCTAGAGCACCAAATATTGAGAGTGTTACTCTGAGGTATTGTGTACATTTGGGAGAAGTTCCGTCGTATTTCGGCAGTCTTCAAAAGCTCACTTCTCTGAATCTCAAGGGCTGCTCGTCTCTTGATAGGGTTTCAGCACTTCCAGAGAATGTAATAAATGTGAATCTGAAACGTTGCGAAAGTCTGACGAGTCTGCCTAGCAACATTTGCACGTTGAAATCTCTTAGGCGTCTTGAACTGGCTGGCTGCTCCAAATTTGAATGCTCCAAAGAGCTGTTGAAGTTCTTGGACTATTTAAAGTACAATTTGGAAAACTTGAATTAAATGATTTGGAATTGAGCTTCTGTTTGTATTATATTTAGAGTTTCTGCTTTTTTTCTTTGGAGACTAGTGTTCAGTTTGAGCACAACATTTGCATCAAGTGATCTGTGAGCATTATTATTTAGGGCAATTCTTTTGGTGCATTTCTCTTTTAACTCTTCACACATCTCTGTTAAATATAGACTGCTTAATTTTAGAAGTGATAAAATTTACTCATTAGAAGAAGAGACAAATCATCCTATTTTCATTTTATTTGTAATTAAAATTTTTTTTGCCCAATAACAAGATACAGCTCTGCAATCCAAATTTTTAAAGTAGAGATGGGATCCAATGAAATATAATTTGGTTGTTAGCGTCTGAAGGTTTTACTAGTTGAGCTATTAAGCACATTATGATAAAGTCAAAACTTAAAACAACCGAAAAAAAAAAATAAAAATTATTATTGCTACCCAGACGTTATGCCGTTTCTCTATTTCTTAACACCCAAAAAATTGGCACGGTCTGTGTTAATTATATGATTCAAGATATCAGTAAGTTTATCTCTTTCTCTTTCTCTCTCTCTTCCCTTTCTCTCTCTAATGCGTGAGGATTAGGGTTTCTTAATCGTTTTTCTTTCTTGGGGCTAGATTCCAGAGGTGGCCTTTGGTCTGTCTCTAGTTTTCCAGCCCTGGAGATGAAAGTGAGAATCATATGGTGAGAGTCTTGGCAGAGGTGAGCCCGTGACAGAAGGATGGGCGTTGTGAAAAGGAGCAAGGCAGGAATGAGATAGTTGGTGGGGGTACGTAGTTGTCATGCACCGGGAAGGTCCTGCAGCAACTCGGTTTCAGTAACCCAGTTTCTCCCGATGAAGTGGTTCGTTTTATCTGCAAGAACTTTTTCCGTGTGATTACTTTTTTTGTTCTTTGGTGTCTAAATTTGTATGTAATAATAACGATATCTTTGTCATCTTTTCTTTGGTTTTTTTTTTTTATAATAATAATGGAGGTGGTTTCTCCACCTTCCGAGTTGGTTGTTTATCCGTCATATCCGAGTTTTGATGGTATTTTAGTTCCACTAGAGTTATTTCTACGCGAAGTTAATAGTGGTCCTAGTGCTACTGAATCTTGGCCCTCAATTGATCGAGAAAATCCATTGATTGTCTTGGTTTTGTCAAAAAGAGCTTTACATGTACTCGATTTCAGTGTGCCGAGGTATATTCTAGTTATCTGGCTTTAAGCATGCGTCTTTCTCTTTGAGCGTCACTAGATTTTACTAATGGATCAGTTCTTATTGAAGGGTTTTGTCTCATGTAATATGGGATTTCTTATATTTTGTATTTTTGTATCTCCTTAGTTAGTTTAATGAAATTTCCCCTAAAAAAAATGGGATAGTAGTCGTCTGGAGGATGTTTTATTCAATTTTATCTTACACAGTCTCTATTTTCAATCGATTTAGACACATGTTAGTACTTTTTTTTTTTACGTGACACATTCGGTATTTTAACTTTATTAATTTTTTGCACAAAAATGTATACGACTCTAATTGTAGGACTACACAAATACCGGTCACAATGAAAAGTATTAGCAGCATTTATCGCCTAAAATTACCACAAAAAAAAAAAAAAGAAACAATTATAGATCCTATTTTCCTTCCTAATTAGCTTCCTCTTTTATAATAATAATAATCATCATCATCAAACTTCTCCTAATCTGTAATTTGCTTCATCCCCTTTCTCGTTTCTCACACTCTACTCATCCTTTTCTTTCAAGGAAAAAAATAATAAATAAATAAAAATGAATCCTGCCAAAACCAATGTCCAACCACACAACCGCAAAAATTACAGTACATGACACCATCATCAATGTCATTGCCGCCGATCCTACATAGTCGGATTATTTCTCTAAAATCCGAAAGTCATCCAAACCATCACATATATCCATTTGTAAGTGATGTGAGACTGCACATCTTATTATTTTCTTATAGGGACAGATGACCTCTCCTTTTGGGGCACAAAGTCCTCGTTGGTTGCACTTCCGGTTGGGTATAGGCTCTGATACTATTTGTAACGATCCACACCTCTATTTAGTATGATATTGTATGCTTTGTGTCTCGTTTTTACACGGTTTTGCTCTTGCACTCATCCCAAAAAGTCTCATATCATTAAGAGGTGGTTTCTTAACTTATGAACCATCACATATATCTATTCCCGAGTAATGTGAGACTGCATAACTTATTCTTTTCTTGTAGGGACTGATAACTATCACATTCCAATCTAGCGACCCTAGTCTCCTCCTCGTCGTCCTCCATTGCATTCCCCTCCTCGTCGGCGCGTTCCTCTCACCATTTTTTTGAATTTTTTTATTCTATAACTTAAAATTCATGGGTTAAAGATTTATGTTTTCTTTCTCTTATATATATGTGTGTGTATATATATATATATCTAATCATTTCAACTTCAATTAGACTTCGTGATTATCTACATTTCAATATTTTATCTTTCTTTTTTTTTTAATTGATATTTAATTTTTTTTTCAATTACGAAAGTATACACTGTCGTGAAAGCGATTTGCAAGTAAACAATCATTTGAAGAGTAATTGACTTAACTAGTCTTTGAACTCTTTCGATGGTGATCGTTTGGTCTTTGTTTTTTTTGTTTTTGGCTGAGATGACCCTAAACTTCCATTTTCTTAGCTGTTTTGGTCCTTTCTGTCTAAAAACTAATGGATTGATCACGTGAGAAGCATGCTTTTGTGTTTTTTTAAGGTCAAATAGATAATTTCCTAGGGTTTTCCCCCAAATTTTGAGAAACCCTTTTACAGAAAGTTGTGGGTGGTGACCAACTCGGATCGCTAGGGGAGAGAGACTTTAAAATCGCAGGTTGGGAGAGGGACACAAATCACCACCGGAGGGGGAGGGGGCAACTCAGAATCACGGCTAGGGGGGGACAGCTCGGAATCGAGGGGGGGGGGGGGGGGGGGACTTGAAGTCACATGGTGGGGGTGGGGGTCACAAGGAATTGTGGCCGGGGGGGATGGGGGTGCTCGGAGTCACGAGGGGGTTGGGGTCCCAACTCGGAATTACAGCAGGGGGTCCAACTCGAAATCGGGGGGGGGGGGGGGGGGACTCAGAGTCATGGAGGGGGGGGGGGACTGAAAGAGAGGGAGAGGGAGAGGGAGAGGGGCGGGGGGGGGGGTGGGGGGGGAGGGGACTGAAAGAGAGAGAGAGATAGGGAGAGGGAGAAGGAGGGGGAGGGGGAGGGCAAAGAGAAAGGGGGGGATGGATTTTTGGGAAATTCGAGAGTATTTTGGTCATTTTACTACAAAAATGATTATTTTTTGTTAGATTTTGTTAAAAATGTAACAGAATTTAACTGAAATAATCAAAACGGCTAAGAATATAGAAATTTAAGGTTATCTTGGTAAAAAAAAAAGTCACATTCAAAAGAGTTCAGGGACTATTTAAACCAATTACACTAATTTGAAATTATCTTTTATTGGAAACTTAGTCAATATAAAGAAATTATAAACCATTTTGATTAGCACGAAAAAAAAAGGTTGAAAAAAGGAATTGTAAAAAAATAATCTTAGAATCTATTTTTACCAAAAAACAAAAAAAATCATCGTATATTTTTCTCTCTCCTTACCTGCACGAAATATGATTTTTAAAAGGGTGCATCATGTGATTTTCTTTACTGGCTATTAGCAGTATCTATTTATAAATTATATTTCGGTTTTATTAATTTTTTTTCTATTGAAATGTAAAGACAAAAGATACATACTTTCAAAAACTCAATATTTCTTTCTTATAGAGTAAATTTCTGACACGTGTAATTCTAAACTATATGATTTTTATCAAATTTGGTTAAAACTATTTTTAAAAAGTATCTCTTATTGCTTTTACCCCAAAAAAAAAAAAAAAAAAAGTAAAGTGTCAGTATTGATAGTTTTCCTCGCCCCCCCCCCCCCCCCCCCCCCCCTTGCGTTCACAAGAAATATATACATCTACATTGGGCTTAATTTTTTTATGGGCTAAAATTTAAAAAAGCTAAAATGGTTGTTTTCACGTTAAACCAAATCCAGCTAAATCAATATTTTTGTTTAATTTGTATGTTTTTCAATTTATTCGGCAATTATAAGTGTAAAGTTAATAAAACTTTGGGTTATGTATATCCTGCTATATATTATTTTTATCAATTAATAAAACTTTTTTTATTTTTATTTTTTTTGCTAAGCGAAAATTTGTTATATTTAGTAATATAAAACATTGTCTTTCCAATTGTGTCGTAAGCACAAAACCGTACTTGTCTTATATGGAAACGACAATTGTTTGCTGCAAATACATACCAGCAGTCAAAAGACCACATGTTGTTAACTTCAATGTTTTTTTTTTTTTTTAATAACTAAACAAAGATGTCATGGTTCTTCGGATGATTTTAAAGCCGTATTTTCTCTGATTGTTTAGCTATACAGATCAAGAACACATCAGAACCGAAAAGTAAAATCTCTTTCCATTGAAATGATTAAACAAGTACTTGAACATTGTTTGACCAAAACAACATATATAAAATTAAGTATACTTAATGGGGAGTTCTACAATGAGGTACAATTGCTTTTTCCCATCCATGAGGTAAGATCCTATGGCTGGTGTTGATTGGATTTGTGATAAGCCGCACTTTTGAGCGGTTGAAAAATGAAGTTGGGTGACTCTACCTAGCCATGGTCCATGGGTGACTCCGTTCTTATATAAAAATTCAATTGTATTTAGCACTCCCCAATAACTGAAAGCACTGAAAACTACCAAGGCAAACAGCTCTCGTATCAATCCTAAAACATTTTCATAACAAGCAAACAAACATACCACGTATGAAAATTGTCTCCAGTTCAAACTATTGAATTTCCAAATCTCCAAAGATTCCAACAAAACACCTACTCTAATCGTTGCAAGAACTCCAAAAGCTCTGGGGAGTAGTCAAGTTTTGAGCAACCGGAGAGTTCAAGACGCCCCATAGATGTCAACGAGCAAATGTTCGTCGGCAGACTCTCAAGACTTGTACAATGTTTCAGATTTACATCTATTATATTCCCAGGAAGTGCCGAAACTCTTTCGAGCAATACGCAGCCCTTGAGATTCAGAGAAGTGAGCTTAGTAAGATCTTCAAAATATGAAGGAACCTCATGCAAACGTTCACAGAATTTAAGAGTCACGCGCTCAACATTTAAAGCTTGAGAGAGATCTGGGATTTTAATCAAATGCTTGGAGAAACTTAGATCAATAGCCTTCAAGTTCTCAAGACTCTGCAACACAGAAAATAAATAGTCAGAATAAAATTGTATCTGATTTCATACGCTAAATCTAGTACACATAGTAAGAGGCTACCTGGACTCCTTCCCATAGTTGCTCAAGCTTACTATATTGCAATTTAAGTTCAACAAGATTCTCTCCGCAAAAACTTGGTGGCAAGAACCTGAAAGGGTATTCGTCCCAGTAAAGAAATCTAAGAGCATCAGGTAGCTCAAGATCACCTTGAGAAAAGCGTAGCCGGCATGTTGAGAAATAGTTACGAAGCTTGAGTATTCTTAGTTCATGCATCCTAAAGAAAACTGTGGGATGCAAGTCTACCACTGGAATTCTTGACATATCTAGAAATATGCCTTCAATTGCCGCAGTTTCCTTCAATCAAGAGCGAAGTATGGTAAGTAGAACATTCTTGTTCAAAAGAAGTACACAGACACATTATTCAAGAGAACAAAAAATAAAAAATAAAAATAGTACGCTTCATTCAAGAAGTCATTTAGAACTTACTGAATTGTTTCTGAAGACCTTGTAGACATCTTCATGGTTCCACAGCCTACTACGTTGTCCTGGATGATCTGCGGATTCTTCCCGAACAATTTCTCTGCCCATTTCTTCAATCAAATCATGCATCCACAGCTTATTAGAGTCCACAATTTTGATAAGAGACCTATCGATGAGGTCATCTATTCCTTTATCTGTTAAAAACCCACAGCCATCTAGTATTCCTTTTGCAAAATCTTTATCATCCCCTTTAAAGAAGCAAGCGATATCAAGAAATATCTTCTTCTCCTCGCAATCTAATCCATCATAACTTACTCTTAGTACATCTTGAACTCTGCTAGGGGGGTATTTTTTTAGTTTATCCAGTGTACTTTCCCATACATTTTTTGGCTTCTTATAAACGGAGGAACCCAAAACCTCGAGAGCTAATGGCACGCCTTTAGCATACTTTACCAGCATACTAGACAACTCTTCATAATCTTTGGTGGTGAAAGAGTCTTTTTCAAAAGCTTTTAACCGAAAAAGATGAAGGGCGTTCTGAGGGTCTAATATATCAACTTCGTGGACGGCATCTACTTTATTAAGTACCTGGGCATTTCTACTTGTTATAATGATTCTGCTTCCAGCACAATACCATCTACGATCCCCGGCTAGGATCTCTAGTTGGTCACTTTCATCTACATCATCTAGAACAATAAGCACCTTTTTCCTCTGCAACCTCTCTTTATCAAAATTTGACATACGTTGGTACATAGTCTCCATATGTAAATGAGCTTCTCCCAACAAGTTATAAAAGAGCTTGTTTCGTAAATGGACTTTTTGCCGACCTTTCTCCCATAATTCTCTGACATTTTCAAGAAAGCAGTGAGCATCGAATTGATATGAAATTCGCTTGTATACAGCATGAGCAAGGGTTGTTTTGCCAATACCACCCATGCCCCGGATGCCAACGAAGAGAGTTTTTTGGGAACTAATGTCTAACAATGACTCAATTGGTCTGAGACGTTCATTAATTCCAACTATGTCCTTTAAGTCATCACTGGATGATCCACCCTTCAATTGCTTAATGATATCTTGAACAGCCGCCTCAACTAACTTGGATTCAGGCCTTGCATATTCAAAAGAAAAATGACAGTTGTTATGAGAATGAACTATGGAGAACTATGAAGGACCGAATGATCATCCTTTTCCCACATATGTTCAGAAATTATTAACAATAAAACATTTTCAAACTATGAAGGACCAATATAACCAAACTCTTTTAACAGAAAACAAGATAATGTTTCCTCGCGTGCTGCTAATTGATCATCATAATTAATAGAGCAATACAAATTAAAATATATATATATATATATGTGTGTGTGAAAGAAGTAATTACTTGATGGTAGCTGAATCCCACCCAGCTTTAATATTAGCTGATGTTGTCAAAGCATCTCCCCACTCGTTCATCTTGTCCTTGTGACGTTCTTCAGGCATATAACGTTTAATATCGAAGCTTTCTTCTTGTTTTCGTACATGTGATGGGTTCACATGATAAAAAATTGGAATAACAATCTGTCCAAACTTTTCTCTGCGCTGAAGTATATGTACGAGTTCCTTTAAGCACCAGGATGACTGAGCGTAGCGTTCTGAAAAAATGACAACAGAAAGTTTTGATTCTTCAATAGCTGTCTGAAGTTCTGGCCATATTTCTTCCCCTTTTTTGAGTCTGTAATCAATGTACGTTTCGAGCTTGGCTCTCTCGAAAGCGGCATAGAGATGGCTAGTTATATTATCACGGGTGTCGTCACCTCTAAAACTTAAAAAGACGTCATACTTCTTTGGACTAATAAGAGTAGGAGGAGAAGCAGCTGCAGCAGCAGCCATGTGATAGCCAGAAAATCCACAATTTTAATGCAAACAAAAATTTCCTCTCAACCTTGTCTTGCTTTGCGTTTATCCACCTCTTTGATATTGTACCTTACAGGGATAGAAAAAGAGTCAACTCTCTACTAAAGGTGCCAAGAGCGTTAATAATGATATACCATTTTAACTTCAAAACTGAAAACTGAAGTAAGAAAAGAGAGCATATTTCTTTCATTGTGGAGCCCAATTTCAATTTCAGGTGTAATTTTCATTTTTTCCAATCCACATAGAACAAAAGGACACCCAACAAATCAGATCTAGACAACTAAGCCTCTATTTGAAGCTGCAACTCTGGGGGATAAATCAGTCAACTAGATATTTCTCTAGAAATAAATTAAAAGAGAGAGAGAGAGAGAGAGAGAGAGAGAGATGAATGCAAATGTTAGCGAGAAAAGATTATAATATCAACTACTAAGGCACAAATCAGATGCAAGACCATAAAGAGAAAATTCCGAAAGTCCATAAACTTTTTGGGTGCTAAAATGGATGAGTCAAGAACACATTAAAAAAAAAAAAAAAAAAAGTTAAACGTACCATTAAGAAGAAACAACTTGCCTTTCTGTTTTCAGTGAATACAACCTTTTGATTCTCTGACAAAGTTGGAGAGGGTTAGCACCTGCATATTTAGGGACCGGAAGATATTTGCAGACAACTAATGACCGTAAGAAAATAATTCAGTAGGAAGAAGACGTACCAAGAAAATAGAATTATAAGAGACCACCGATGAGAACGAAATTACAATGAGTTGTTGCAGCGAATTCCTTGCAACTTGTAAGACAGAGAAGAAGTCAATGCCTCCCGTCAACATTATTCGAAAAAACAAATTAAATTGCTCCAATGTCCCTCAACTTTTAAAGAAAATACTGTCCGGTCACTAATTCTTTTTTTTTTTTTTTAATTAAAAATGCTTTTTTTTTTTTCCTTGAAAGTAAAAGCTCTTTAATTTACGAAACGGGCGCAAAACAATCCTTTTACCATGCTTATTTCCTCACGGTTTGCCCCGCCTCAGGCTCACATGCAGTAGTTTTATAAGGGCGTAAAAATCAAAATGCAAAATTTATTTTTGCTTTGAAATGAGGAGCAACTTTTTTTTAATTCTGAAATAGAATTAGAATGTGCAATTAAACCATAATTATGAAAATGGTAAAATTTCTGAAATGATTTTTGAATATATATGAAAAACAGTCATTTGAAAATTAGTTTTATAAAAAAACATGAAAAAATCCTACATTTTTCTTGGGTATGGTTATAAATTTGTTACTCTCTTCATTGACACACATTAAAAAAAATAATAATTTGTTTTAGTTGGAGATGAAATAAAAATGTTATGAACATTAATATAAAAGTTGGCTTAGTCGACAGAAATTACACGATGATTTTTATGAAACCGTCGTGTAAATACCGGATTACACGACGGTTCCAACATAACTGTCATGTAATCCGGCAGATTACACGATGGTGCGGCCTAACCGTCGTATAATTTGCGGTTTTTATAATCCCTATCAGCAGCCCTCTTTTTATCTTACAGAACTGTTCCGTAGTTACGAAAAATATTACAGAGACCTGCAAAACCAGATCCTCCACTGCCACCGTCCACCAAACCAACACTCTCTTATACTAAATATTTGTAAGTATTGATTATTACTTACTCTTTTGAGTTATTTAATTTGTATTGATGAATTAATGTAGATATTTTAGATATCTAAAATGGTACATTCTCTTTTTTTTTTTTGTATTTTTTTGAAAGTATGATTTGTTAAATTATTTCGAAAGCTTAATATGTGTTATTTTAATTACAAAAACTTGATTATTGAATGAATTGTATGATCTTTAATTTGGATTTAAGCCGGGTTCTTGCAAATGGATCGAAAATGGATGTGGGCTAATAGATTGACTAGAAAATATCAAGAAGGCGTTGAAGAATTTTTGTCATTGCCAAAACTCACATGAAAAATGATAAGATTCGATGTCCTTATATGGATTGTGAAAATCATAGATCTCATTCAGTTGATAAAGTTAGAAAATATTTGCTTGCCCGTGGGATTATTTGTTCGTACCAAACATGGTATTTACACGGTGAAATTTGTTTGAATCTAACATCGAAGGACAAAGGAAAAGAACCTATTATTGAGGAAGATGTAGGAGATAATTTGTTTGATATGGTTAATGATTTGGAAGAACAGTTTGTGCATCATCCGGAATTATTTGATGCAATGCTGAATGATGTCGAGATGCCCTTGTATGATGGGTGTACTAAATATGCTAAATTATCCGCATTGGTCAAATTATGGAACATGAAGGCATCGGGAGGGTGGACAAAATCTAGTTTCACGACTCTTTTAGAATTTCTAAGAGAGGTTCTACCAGTTCATAATAAAATAATGGTTAGTATGTACGAAGCTAAGAAGACGTTGAGTACTTTGAGAATGGAATATGAAAAAAATCATGCATGTCCAAATAATTGCGTCCTTTACCGAAATGGGTATGTGGATTTGGATGAATGCCCGGTTTGTAAGGAGTCAAGATGGAAGAAGGGTAAGAAGCCAACGAATGGGAGTAAAGGAATGCCGGCAAAGGTGTTATGGTACATTCCTCCAGCGTCGCGTCTGTGGCGTTTATTCCGTAATGCCGATTATGCCAAGAATTTGACTTGACACCATAATAAACGTGTTGAAGATGGCATGCTTAGACATCTAGCCGATGCACCACAATGGAAGACCTTTGATGCTGATCATCCTGAATTTAGTGCGGAACCACGGAATCTACGTGTTGGTTTGTCAGCGGACGGAATGAACCCACATGGTAATATGAGTAGTAGATATAGTACTTGGCCAGTCATACTTGTCAACTACAATCTCCCTCCGAAGTTGAGCATGAAGCGGAAGTTCTTGATGTTGACTTTATTGATCTTTGGTCCTCAATAACCAGGGAATGACATTGATGCGTACTTGGCACCATTAATCGATGATCTAAAGAGCTTATGGGAAAAGGAAATCAAAGTTAGAGATGCTTATCGTTAAGAGACATTCACACCACTAGTAAAAATTGAGGATTACACGACGGTTATTAACCGTCGTGTAAAGTTTACATGACGGTTAGACAACCGTCGTGTAATCCAGCGTCGTGGAAGATACCATGATGGTTATATAACCGTCGTGGTATCTCAATATTATACGACGGTTAACACTATCGTCGAATCAATAAATACAATAGCAAAACGCCGTAAAATTGTGAACACTACACGATAGTTTCGAGTAAAAACCATTGTGTAAGAGCAAAGATGGTGAAAAGGCACGGTTGGTATCACAAGCAATCCAAGTATTTTATATAACGGATCCTAACAATTTAGAGTTGTCCTTAGTTGTGCCAATAAAGTAAAAAAATGATCCGTGATGGTCAAGAAGATGAGGAAGATTGCTCCGACATTCCATCATTCACAAAGGGATTGCCAACGGTTGAGGAGATTGATGAATTCGATGATGATGTTTCTCACTTGCTTCGACCTGATATTGAATGGACACATGTTGAGGAAGCAAAGAAAAAAAAGAGTAAAACTTGGACATTTTGTCATTTAATTTGTACATCATTACTATTTTATTTTAATTCAAGATGTATTAGATTTATTTTGTTATGTTATTTGATCTATATTGAACCTTAATTTTGAATAGGGATCAATACTATATCCGTTTGGGTCACTTTTTAAATAATACACGGGTATTAGGCCGTGGGATGACAGGTGAAAAAAAACTGTGATGAAAAAAGTGGACTACGTTTACACGACGGTTTTTGAACAAATTCGTCGTGTAAGACTAGGTTACACGACGGTTTTTGACAAAAACCGTAGTGTAAAACTAGGGTTACACAACGGTTTTTGACCAAAACAGCGTGTAATTACACAACGGTTTCGAGAACCGTCGTGTAGTCCTGCAAAAATTTTGAAAATTTTCAAATTCAATGCTTTGAAATTTGCACGTAAACTCATTACTTGAATACACTTTCCTCTTCATTTATCATCATTTTCATCTTCAACCCTCTAGACAACTCAAAGTTTTCTCCTACCCACCTCCTTCGCCCGCCCGCCACCACCTCTCTTCCGGTCACGCCGCCGTCGCCACCACATCTCTCTCCCGGTGTTCCCATCAAGGTCGTGAGAGAGGTGTTCCCATCAGGGCCGTCGCCGTCACCACCTCTCTTTAAAGAAAAGCAAGGTGACTTCCATATTGCTCAATTTCTTGTTTTCTAACAAAACTATAAACACATAATGCTTTAATAACTTGCTTGGAGTGTAATTTGTAGTGTTGTTTGAATGTTTTTTTTATTGTTGCTCTTTGGAGATGAATGTTTTGTGTACGGCTTTGGCATTTTACACACAATTTTGAACATGATTTTTTTCCACCCACCACATACTCGATGAAATGTCAAAATGGATTTTTGTTTTGGATAATCATATGAAATTTGATTCTAGTGTAGTGTGCTCGGTTTTTGAGTTGTTGCTCTATATTTTTTAGCATGTGGTACACGGTTTTGGTGCATGTGGTGCACGGTTTTTTTCCGCCCACCATATGCTCGATGAAATGCCAAATTGGATTTTTGTTTTGGATAATCATATGGAATTTGATTCTAGTATAGTGTGTTCGGTTTTTGAGTTGTTGCTCTATATTTTCGAGCATGTGGTGCACGGTTTTTTCCGCCCACCACATGCTCGATGAAATGCCAAAATAGATTTTTGTTTTGGATAATCATATGGAATTTGATTCTAGTGTAGTGTGCTCAGTTTTTTAGTTGTTGCTCTATATTTTCGAATCTTTTGGGTACGGTTTTGGCATTTTACATACTATTTTTTACACGGTTTTTTTTTTCCGCACACCACATGCTCGATGTAGTGTGCTCAGTTTTTTAGTTGTTGCTCTATATTTTCGAATCTTTTGTGCACGGTTTTAGCACTTTACACACTATTTTTTACACGGTTTTTTTTTTCGCAAACCACATGCTCGATGAAATGTCAAAATGGAATTCTGTTTTGGATAATAACACGGTTTTAGGTTTTTTATTGGTGAAATTAGTACACGAATCGTTTGTGCAATTTTTTACCATTTTAAGTTTGTGGTGTATTGTGCTTGGTTTTGTTAAGGTTATTGGTAGTGAATGTTAATTTTATTTTATTTTATTGGTCCGTCATACTTGTTTTTTTTTTATTTGTTGCAATAAATATAGGTGAGTGTTGGAATAAAACATGAGCCAGAATACAATGGAAGATTGTAAAAAGGGACGAGTACGAAGAAAAAACCAATTTAATCCCAATGCCGATGGCAAGCGAAGGGCAACTATAATGAAATGCGTCCGTATGGCAAGGAAAAGAGGTGAACGAATTGAAGTCACCTTTGATGAGAAAGGACAACCGGAAGGGAAGTACGGTGATGAATTGATGACTTGGATTAGTGTGTTCGCTCGAGAGCACGTTCCAATATAGATACAAGATTGGAGATCCCGTGATTTAGACGGATTGAAAGAAATAATTTGGAAAGAAACTGTTACTTCTTTCACCGTGGATGATTGCTTTCGGAGTACTTGTTTAAAATCATGTGGTGAAACTGCAAGGAATTTTTGATATGATCTTTATAAGACGTTTGTCGAGGACTTTGTAACAGAAGATAGTCTGTGGACACGGCCTCAAAAAGTTATTGACAACTACTCCAATATAGAAGAAGAGGATTAGGTGAAATTCATTCAGTATAGAACATCCTCACAATTCCAACAACTTTTGGATTGTGGAAGCGAAATAAAGACCAATAACGAATACACATCGAGAGGAGACCGAGACGGATATAGAAAGCTTGACCAGAAAAATGTATATCAATAAATTTTGTTTGTAATAAATCGTAGGCAAATTATTTATTTAATGTCCTCATTTATACTAATTAAATTACAGTTTAAGAAGACTGTGAAATGGGAAAACAGAGATGGGTTGTGGCTAGATTCATGGACAAGCTCAGATGGAGAGTTGAAGGATCCAGCATGTAAAAAAATGAGTGAGTTGATAGTAAGTTTACTAATTAACAATAAATTCTTCATCACTAGACCCACTTATAATGAGTTCTTTTAATTATCTTGTAGATGGAGAACAACACACAGGAGAGCCAAGACACTTTCAAATCAGTTGGCACTACTGATGTATTGATGCAAGTATTATCTAGACCCGAATACCCAGGACTTATCCGTAGGCAATCAAAGTTCATAAAGTAGTCTCAGTACTTTAACCTAAATCGAAGTTCGAATAGAGATAATGAAGTACTGTAAATGAGACGTGAAATAGAAGAATTAAAGGCGTTGGTGCGTGGTCTGTATGAAGAAAGATGTGGAGCTGTCGTTTGACCAAGAGAATGTGCCAACCATTGACCAACACAATAGCTTTAAGGCTAGTTGCTCTATCCAAGAAAAATAACCTGGAGTGTTTGATCCGCCAACCATGTCGGTCGACAATCAGGAGTGTAAGCTCTATATTTTCGATGAACTTCATGGTAGATAGTTGCTTGTTGCATTTGGAAAAGCATGGTTGGAGAGCCTTCCTATCGATATAGTCCATGGGATTCCACTAGGTGAAGGAAACGTACGAGTGTCAATCAATGTGTTAAAATTAAAACAAGCAGCATTACCTATTCCAACGTATGAGGCAACAACTATGGAGGAGGCTGTTAATGGGTTTGTAGCTTGGCCTAAAACATTAGTTGAGCTCGACATGAGTATGAACAAGGCGAGTCAAAGGCCTAGTCACATTCCTGACCAAGCAGCTGAAGGAAACAAATGCCAAAAAAACTTGGAAAAAAACCGATCAACTCTCGAACTAAGGTACAACAAGATGCGTAACAACACAAAGCTTTGTTCGACTGTAATAAAATGAACATAGAGATGAGCCTTTGGCTTATTATGCATATAGTTCCATACGTGAAGGTAATCAGATAGAGTTCCTAATACCATACACGATCACGGGTTTTGACATGCCTGTCTTTCTGAGCTTTGATGATATTTATGAGTTCATTAATTTACAAGAAATCAGTGCGAATTGTATATTAGTATACATCAGGTATGTCATTCTATCTCTAAATTTTTTTTATGTGGTTATTCTTCTACATGTCAGCCAGAATAACAATTTTGATACGCTTATGCTGATATTTGGAGGAACTATGTAGGATTAACGGGTGAGCTAAGAAGTTTATGTTTGTGTCTCCAACCTTGATCTCACCAGTTAGAACAGATACTCCAGATGCTGGCTTGAGACAGCAAGCAGATGCTCTTGTTGCCTTTTTGCGTGACACACCAAAAGGATGACTTTATCTTGTGCCATATAACAGAGGGAGACATTGGGTCTTGGGAGTCATTGACCCATGGGAGGACCTAGTTCTTTATCTTGTGCCATATAACATTCGAGAGAAGAAACGGGATGATTTTACTAATCTAATGAAAATGTAAGTCAATTTTCATATGTTAATTTTTGATTTAATCTTAATTATATGCATCTTAATTATTTTGAATTTTACGAACTTGCTAGGGCCCTAACGGATTGGAAACTTATAACTGGAGAAGGGATTAGAAAGAGACGAGACTGTAAAACGAAAATCTCGGATCGTTCTTGTCCTCTCTAAGAGGAAAGTGTTGAATGTGGTTATTTTGTTTTAGGTTTTATGAGAGATATAGTATTGAATGGAATTAACGTACTTGAAAATAAAGAATTTTTTACTTCTCATGATTTGGATTTGATTAGGGGAGAATGGGCTAGCCATATAATGCAATTTATTAATTATGATATGTAAACTTGTAATGTAATATATGGTACATATTTTTACTTTGATACAATGTAGCTAATATCTTGGATCATGTATTGGATAACACATAGGTTAGGCCACCCGTGGGAAATCACCAAAAAACGTAAAATTTTTTTTAATTCAAGCCCAATTACACGACGGATTTGGCTAAAAACCGTCGTGTAATTGGGCTTGAATTAAAAAAAATTTTGGCTTTTTTTGGTGATTGCACACATTACACGAAGTTTCGGCTCAAAACCGTCGTGTAACAACATATATTACATGATGGTTTTGGGCCAAAACCGTCATGTAAAGTTCTCAACTTTGCCACATTTGCTACTGTATTTCTTGATTCAACTACAGTGTGAACCGTCGTATAATATTGAGATACTACGACGGTTATATCTTCCACGATGCTAGATTACACAATGGTTATCTAACCGTCGTGTAAACTTTACACGATGGTTAATAACCGTCGTGTAATCCACAATATTTACTAGTGGAAATTTTAAAACTTGAAACAAAAGATAGATAATTTTTTTAAATATGAAAAAGTTACTGTGCAAACTAGGTTTGGAATGGAAATTGATTTTGAAAAATGATATTTTCTTCCATTCCATTCTTAAAGTGAGATGAGCAAAACCATTCAAAGAAGTATCATTTTCATCTCATTTAAAACTAGTCGCATTAAAGACAAGCAAAGCAAATCATAAAATAGATTCACATGGTGATAAGATAGTCACCATGTGGTGATAACATGGCAACCACGTGGCTGTCATGTAGCAAACAAGGGTGGCATGACCAAAAACACCATTGGTTCTTTTATCATTGTGATAAGTTTGTTTTATACTAATTAATTGGGTACTTTTAACTTATTATTTTAGTAGTTTTCAATTTGTTTTTAGGTTATTTCACTTTGCACTACTACAAAATGCAGATTCTACGATGGAGCTTCCATGACTGTATTTAAAAAACGGTCATGGAAAGTATACCAAAAACACGGTGCGGAATAGGGTTTCTGAAAACCATCGTGGTTGCAAAATAAAATAAAAAATAAACCCTCATTCCCTCCACATATTCACTCTCATGCCTTTTTCACTCTCATCTCTGCAAACTCTCCTTCGAAACCCATCTCCTCCGCCGTGACCCCTCCTTCCATTTTCTCTCCTACCTCACCTCCATTCTCTCTCAGCCTCTCCCTTTCTCCGTCACCTTTCAACTCCGCCGGCCGCGACTCCACCACTAATTTCTCTCGGCCTCTCCCTCTCTCTCTCGCCTTTACTCGCCGCTGCGACTCCTCCCTCCAATCTCTTCCTTGAAACCCATCCTCCGCCGACTACCCCGCTATGAAGCTGACCATACACACAGCTGTGCACTTGGTAAG
This sequence comes from Ficus hirta, assembly GCA_038430175.1. Taxonomy (NCBI): domain Eukaryota; kingdom Viridiplantae; phylum Streptophyta; class Magnoliopsida; order Rosales; family Moraceae; genus Ficus; species Ficus hirta. Next base: position 12,462,629 of record CM076592.1, read on the forward strand.
TCTGTCTTTCTCTCTTGCTCTCTCCACACATATTATGAAAGTACATTTGGTTGATTGTAAAAGTGATTTTGGGTTATTGTTGACTGTGTTTGTGATTTTAGGTGATTGTTTTCTTGAAAATTGTTTTGAATGTGTTTGTGATATTTTTGCATATTACATGTTCGACAAAATGCATGTTTGATTAGATTGTGTCATTTTTTATGTGTTTGGGTTCGCTTTGAGTTTTAGATTGATTTAAATTATTTGGGTGAGGATTAGGTTTGGATTGTTATCCGGAAAAAAAGTGTTGATTTTGTGATTTATGCTTTTGCATATAACATGCTCGACAAAATACCCGTTTGACTAGATTGTGTATTTTTTACATAATTATGTTAAGATTTTGTTTAGATTGATTTGCAATTACACAAGTATGATTTTGTGTTTTTTTCGACCGTTTGGATGACATGATTGTAGAATGATTTATTGTCACATTTTGACCATTTTTTACGTGTTTGGGTGCAGAGTTGTTTTAGATTGATTTAAAATATCACAAGATAAGGAGGATGTGTCAATGAGTTCTCAAATTAGAAAACCGCGATGAACAAATTCACCTAGATTCAATCCCGACGAATGTTGATTGATACTGTTCGGTGTCGGCTACAAGAAGGTTATGTTGAGTGCGGTTATTTGTTTTAGCCTATACGCGAGAGATAACCTTGAATCTCAATGAACTAGCCTTACTTCAAACTAAGGATTTTTATATCGACGTTGACATGAGTTTAGTAAGGCAAGAATGAGCTAATTATATAATGCGGTTCATCCAATGTAATTAGAAGACAATCTGCTAATTTTGTAATGTAGTGTATGTTTTTGTAATAATTATTGTATATTGTGACATAAAATCAATTGAAGATTAGCTATTATTTTAATTTGGGCTGTGCAATGGATAACACATGGTGCTTTCCACTCGTGGGAAATCACATGAATTGGGTAAAAACAAAAATTTCATGGAATGACCTACCACGACTGTTTTTTTGGAAAAAACCATCTTAGAAAGTTACTATCTACCCATAATTTGATGCCAGTTTGTCTATTTTATGACGGTTAAAAAACCGTCGTGGAATCCAAATAGATTCCATGACCTTAGATACTGCAACAGTTAGAAAACCATCGTAGAAAAATACCACGATGATTAAAAATGGTTGTGGTATCCTATTTTTGTACTAGTGTCATTTTATTCTCTTTTGTAGGATTTAGGAAAAAAAGGTGGGTTCGTTGTTTTTTGGTACAATTGGATTTAAAATGGAGCATTTGGCATACTCTAGTATGAAGTTTGTGTGTTTTGAAGAGCATGGGCACCTACGCATCAAGTTTCTAGGTGCCTGGGCATTTGAATGAAATTTTCCAGTACAAAAACCCGAGAGCTTAGGGCCTAGGTATTGTTTTAGAAGTGCATGGGTGTCGAAAGAGATTTCTGTCTACGTAACTTTGTGCCTAGGTGCTGATAATTGTGTGCCTAGGCACAGATCATTGTTCCTAACATATAACAGTTTTGTGCCTAGGCACAGAAAAAGACGGCCTAGGCACCAGATGTGGGATTTATTTAATTCCCCGAATTTGTTGATTCAAAGAGGAGATCTTTCGGCCCATGACTATAAATGGAATCCTTTTGGAGTTTTTTCGGCAAAAAAGAGAGGAGGTGTGAAGGAGAAGAGTGAAATTGGTGAATTGGAGAAGTAGAGTAGCAATTCCGGAGACGAAATGTGAGAATTCCGATTCATAAACCAGTTCTTTTCCTTTTCTCATCATGTTTAGAACTTTATTTAGGATTTTGTTTAGTTTCATTATGAACTAAGTTTGTTTTTTCTAGGGCTACGATGTAGCCGGATTATGAATGTTCAAATTCATTATGGTTTAATTCAATTTTGATGTTTATTCATATCTATGCTGAGTGTTTCATCTATTCTTAATGCTTGTGAAAGTGTGCGCGTCCTTTCCCATTGATTTGTGATCCAATTTGAGACTGAGAAGGGATAGTTGGATTAGACTTTGATTAAATACCATAAAATTGTCGTAGGATAGAGATAGAGATATCTATGAGGCTTATGTGATGCTATGAATTTCTTGTTCTTAATGAATCATGATAGGTTTGGAGTTTGAAACCGAGAGGTGAAAACTGGCTTGTTGTGATAGTTTGCTAATGCTTGAGAAAGATCAGTGATTACATCAGGGAAGTTTGTCATCAGCATAGGAATAAGTATTGGTTGATTAAATTTTGTGCTTTGAGCATTATAAATCAGGTGAAATCAGAAACTCTAGATATCCTAATATATTGAATTTCTCCTTGCTAAATTCGTGCATTGTGTTTATTTTAATTTGCTTTTATTTTATTACATCTCGTAAATTTATTGTTCAAATATAATTGAGATTAAAGTAATTCGGTACTTAGTAGTAAATAGTCCTCATTAGGAACGATATTTTTTATCACTTTATTACTTGAACCGGCTCGTGCACTTGCAAAAAATACCTATCAAGTTTTTGGCGCCATTTTCGGGGACTATTTAGTCTTACTAATATCGATTCAAATAATTCTAATTTTACTTTGAATTTCTTTTATTTATTATTGTCTTTGAATCTACTTTTCAAGAGTATTCCTTAGGTGCATGAGAAAGTTTGGAAGCGAGAACTTACCTCCTTTTGATCCTGAAATCGAGCGTTCTTGTCGATGACACAGAAGAGAGAGAAGAGAAGCAGTTAGACATTCACAAGAATCTATGTTTGATACTGGTGAAGTGAGAAACGAGAACAACCCGCCACCTGCCCTAAGGGATTATGCATTGCCTACTGCAGTTGGTTTATATTCGGCTATAAGAAGACCGACTATGGCTGCAAAGAATTTTGAGATCAAGGCAGTGCAAATGAAGACGATCCAAGCTACTCAATTTAATGGGTTGCCTTCTGAGAATCCCAATGCTTATATTGCAAGTTTTCTTGAAATTTGCAATACATTCAAGTATACTGGAGTTACTGACGAAGCCATTCACCTTCTACTATTCCCATTTACTCTGAAGGATTGAGCAAGAGATTGGTTGACGTCCTTACCTACAGACTCAATCACTACTTGGGAGGATTTAGTACATAAATTTCTAGCAAAAATTTTCCCACCAGCGAAAACGGCAAAACTGTGTATAGAGATCAACAATTTTGCTCAACAGGATGCCAAAACATTATATAAAGCTTGGGAGAGATATAAGAAGCTGTTAAGGAAGTGCCTTCATCATGGATTGCCTAAGTGGATGATAGTCCACAATTTTTACAATGGGCTAAATGGCACTGCAAGAATTATAATTGATGCATCTGCAGGAGGAGCTTTCATAAAGAAATTTGAAGATAAAGCTTATGAATTGATGGATGACGTAGCCATCAACAATTTTCAATGGCCAAGTGAGAGGGTTGTATCAAAGAAAGCAGCTGAAGTTTATGAGATTGATGCTATAATTGCTTTGATTGCTCAGGTTGCCTATCTTACTAAACAGCTTCAGAATAACCATTTGGCTGTCAATTATATTCAAGCTCCTCCATTTATGTGTGACTACTGTCAAGGGAACCACCCTACTGAAGAATGTCAAATGGGAGCTTTTCCTCAATCTCAACCAGAATAAGCACAATATATGGGGAATTACAACAGGCAGCCAAACAACCCCTTCTCCAACACATTCAATCAGGGATAGCATAATCATCCAAACTTCTCTTGGAGAAATAACCAAAATATGGGCCAGCCTCAGCAGGGAGTGCCACCTCAGGAGAAAAAGTCTGAATTAGAACAAACAATGCTCCAGTTAACCAAACACCCTGACAAGTTCATGAAGTTAGTTTTAGACTAATTAATTGGGTACTTTTAACTTATTATTTTGTTGGTTTTCAATTTGTTTCTTGTTTTTTTCACTTTGTTTTATTCTCTTTTGTAGGATTTAGGAAAAAAGGTGGGCTCGTTGTTTTTTGGTGCGATTAGAGCGAAAATGGAGTATTTGGCATACTTTGGTGTGAAGTTTGGTTTTAAAGAGTATTGGGCGCTTACGCATCAATTTTATGGGTGCCTGGACACTTGAATTAAGTTTTTCAATACAAAAACCTGAGAGCTCAGGCCCTAGGCGTTATTTCAGTAGCGCCTAGGCGCCAAAAGAAATTTCTGTCTTAGGGCCTAGGCGTTGAAAAATTTGTGCCTAGGCGCAAAAAAAAAGAGGGCCTAGGTGCCAGATGCGGGATTATGCGGGATTCGTTTTGATTCTCCGAATTTGAAATTCAAAAATCAAATCTTTCGGTCCATGGCTATAAACAGAATCCCTTTAGGGTTCCAAAGAGGATTTTTTTTTTGGGCAAAAAAGAGAGATGTGAAGGAGAAGAGAGCAATTGGTGAATTGGAGAAGAAAAGTAGCAATTCCGAGGATCGATCACGGCAATTCCGATTCATAAACTAGTTCTTTTCCTTTTCTCATCATGTTTAGAATATTATTTAGGATTTTGTTTAGTTTCATTATGAACTAAATTTCTTTTTCTAGGGCTACGATGTAGCTGGATTATGATTGTTCAAATTTATTATGGTTTAATTCAATTTTGATGTTTATTCATATCTATGCTGAGTATTTAATCTATTCTTAATGCTTGTGAAAGTGTGCGCGTCCTTTCCCATTGATTTATGATCTAATTTGAGACTGAGAAGTGATAGTTGGATTAGACTTTGATTAAATACCATGAGATTGTCGTAGGATAGAGATATCTATGAGGCTTATGTGATACTATGAATTTTTTGTTCTTAATAAATCATAATAGGTTTGGAGTTTGAGACCAAGAGGTGAAAACTGGCTTGTTGTGATAGTTTACTAATGCTTGAGAAAGATTAGTGATTACATTAGGGAAGTTTGTCATCAGCATAGGAATAAGCGTTGGGTGATTAATTTTGGTGCTTTAAGCAGGATTAATCCGGTGAAATCGGAAACCCTAGATATCCTAATATGTTGAATTTCTACTTGCTAAATTCGTGCATTGTGTTTATTTTTAATTTTCTTTTATTTTATTGCATATCGTAAATTTATTGTTCAAATAGAATTGGGATTAAAGTAATTTGGTAATTAGTAGTAAATAGTCCTCGTTGGGAACGATATCTTTTCATCATTTTATTACTTGAACCGGCTCTTGCACTTGCGAAAAATACTTATCAGGCCGATACCAAGACCAACTTCCAGAATCAAGCTACACAGATCCGGAATTTAGAAGTTCAAGTTGGTCAATTAGCTACATGCTCAATGGTCGCCAACAAGGCAACTTGCCTATCACTACTGAAGTGAATACAAAAGAGCAATGCAAGGCGATAACCTTGAGAAGTGGAAGAGAATTGGAGACTCCTTTAACTGGTGAAAAAGCTAATAAAGATGGTCAAGAGCAAACTGAAACCATCCCTGAAGCTAGGCCATTGCCTACTTAGGAACCAGGACTCAAGGTTTCTTTTCCTTAGCGTCTCCGAAAGATCAAACTTGAGAAGCAAGTTGCCAAATTCTTGGATGTCTTCAAGAAGCTTCACATCAACATTCCTTTCGCAGATGCACTTGAACAGATGTCAAGTTACATGAAGTTCATGAAAGACATCCTATCAAACAAAAGGAAATTGGAGGACTATGAAACTATTGCACTTACAAAAGAGTGTAGCGCTATCATTCAAGGAAAATTACCCCAGAAGCTCAAAGATCTAGGGAGTTTCACTATTCCTTGCTCTATTGGAAACTCAATTTTTGAAATGGCACAGTGTGATCTTGGTGCTAGCATTAATTTAATGCCTTTATCTATTTTCAGGAAGCTTGGATTAGGTGAAGCTAGACCTACTATGGTCTCATTGCAGTTAGCTGATCGATCTAATAAACATCCGAGGGGAATTATTGAAGATGTCCTTGTCAAGGTGGACAAATTTATCTTCCCTGCGGATTTCATTGTGTTAGACATGGAGGAGGATAAAGAAATCCCTATTATACTCGGATTACCTTTGTTAGAAACCAGTCGAGCATTCATTGATGTGCAGAAGGGTGAATTGCGGCTTCGAGTAGATGAAGAAGAGGTAACTTTTAGCGTGTTGAATGCTATTAAGTACCTAGGTTTTAGTGACACTTGTTTCCACATTGATGCTCTTGATGCCCTTACATGCCCTTACGGTACATTTTCCTTTCGTCAGATGCCATTCGGACTCTGTAATGCACTAGCTACTTTTCAGAGGTGCATGATGGCAATCTTTTCGGACATGTTGGAGCAGATTATAGAGATTTTTATGGATGACTTTTCTGTGTTTGGTTGCTCCTTTGATCATTGTCTTTCTAATATAGAGTTGGTTTTGGAGAGATGTGAACAAACCAATTAAAATATATTTAAAAAAACATTTAAAATTCTAAATTAGAAAGAAAATGTATTTTCATAAAACATAATTAAAAATACAAGATTTGAAAGAAATACAGAAACCAGAAAGAAAAAAAATGCAAAAAAAAAAAAAAAAAAAAAAAGAGAGAGAAAGAAAAAATAAAAAGGAGAAAAATGAGGATCTATGTAAGAAAGTTATTTTGAAGGCGACAAATTGAAAGGAAAAATGATAACATTAAAATAAATGAAAAAAATGTTAAAATAGTAATTAAGTGAAATTATTATGTAAAAACTTAACTAACGCACACATAAAAAAGAAACAAAAATATGTTTAAATAGAGGTACATTTGTGAAAAAAGTTTCAATAAAGAAATAAAAAAAATTATAAAAGTAACATTCTTAAGATATGGAAGAAAATTATTTAAATGAAAATACATTTTTTAAAAAAATTTATCACAAAATGAAAGAAAGAAGAAAAATTGAGGGTATATATTTAATAACAAGTGTTTTAAGATTTTGAAGAAAAAGAGGGGAAAAAAATGTAAGAAGATATAGAAGGGAAAAAATTAATGAGACAATTGAAGGTTAAAGAAAAGAGGGGCAAATGGTCAAATTAAAAATAAAAATAAATAAAAATAAAAAAGGCAGAAGAAGCCATAAAAGGAGAAGCAAAGAAGAAAAACGTGAAAAAAAAAAAAAAAAAGAGGGGGGGGGGGGGTGTGGGTGGTGGTTGATGAAAGGCAATGCACGTGTTGGAACGAGGAGGAATGCATTTTGAGACTTTTATTTATGTTAGAGTTAGATTAGATTAGATTAGAAGATTACATATATATATATATATATATATATATGATAACTCTATTGTGCGGTAGTCGTACGTAACTAGCAAGAAAGAGAAAGGGAAAGAGAGAGAAAGAGATAGCAAAACTCAATTTGTTGTATCTTCGTTCACCTTCTTTTTCATCATCATTGTTCTTTTTCGCATCCAACGGTCCTCAGCTCCCCACCATACGTGTCCATGTCTAGCAAAAAGGGATTGCCGGACATATGAGTTTACGTGTGTGTGTGTGTTTATATATATATATATATATATGTATATATGTATGTATGTAAATAATATATAAGAGATGAGATTGGTCAAACTTATAAACCAAATAGGCTTCAAAACACAAAAGGGATTTAAGGCTTGGTTCTTTGATGCTAATCAAGTTCATTTTGTTTTTATACATCTTATTATTTGCTTTTTCTTGCAGATCTCACCTCATAATCAGTCATGGGAGAAGCTCCTTAATTAATGCCATGGAGAAGTTTTCTGATGTAGGACGGAAATAGATATAAGAAAGAGAGCATAAAATAAAACACTAGGGGAGTAAATAGCTTTAGTTAATTCATAATATCATTTTCTATAAAAATTACAAATGCTCGTCCAATTTATAGACCAAACATCCTAATAATAAATAAACTCTTAAAAATATCAAATTTGAATAAATATTAAATAATCCTAAAAGATAATCAGGAAATAAAATAACTCAAATCCTAAGATAATTCTAAATCATAATATAAAGAGAAATTAGGCCAGGTAGCCATTTAGTCACACTAGACAAAATGTTCCTATGATGTTTTATTAAATTAGGGGAATGGCCAAATCAAGTAAATAGAATATTTTTATTTCCGGTTTTACCCCTATTAAAACAGGAGCATGTTCAAAAGAGGAGGAGAAGAAGAAGAAGAAGAAGACTGTTAAGAATGATTCGTGCCTTCATGAGACAGAGCATGATTATTGGAACGAAAATTGTTCATTTTGGTTTTACCACTGGTTAAAACATAGCATGATTCTGGGAGGAAGATTGTTTGTGGTACCTATTTAATTAGAAGAAGAAGAAGGAGGAGAATGAGGTTTCATCATGATATTTACACAATAAAAGAAAAAATAAACTATGTTCTCTTGAAAATTGGCTTAAAAGTGACATTTTTTATCTTTTAAAGAATACAAAAAATGCTAAGATACATAATCTGATTATCTCATACTCTATTATGAAATCACTTAAATAAAAAACAAAAAACTGAAAAAACAAGAACTCAGTAGTCAATCAATGATTGACCGGTAGTCAATCAATGATTACTCAAGTTAATCACTTATTAACTCTAGATTTTATCATCTCAAACTCACAAAAAAATAACAACAAAAAGTAATCGTTGATTAACTTTAGTCAATCAATGATTGACCAATAGTTAATCACTTATTAACTCTAGACTTTATCATTTAAAACTCACAAAAAAACAACAAACAGTTAATCATTGATTAACCTTAGTCAATCACTAATTGACCGTTGTCAATCACTGATTGACTCTAGTTAATCACTGATTAACTTACAACTTTATTTCCTCATACTCCACAAAAATAACAATAAACAATTAATCAATGATGAATTCAAAAAATTAGGGTTTTTCCTATTCTAAAAAAATGCACCCATCACTCAATTGATTCTAAATCCTTTCTCAAAATTCTTCAATTAATCAATTTCCAAACAGAAATTAATTTACCATTCACATCAATAAATAAATAGTTAAGTTGAATGATTGGAAATGGTTGTGTGGCAGTAGGTGGTGTAATAGTGCAACAAGAACTATAGTGGATAGCACAACGATTTGACGACGATGGTTGGCACGATGGGTGGCGTGACAATGGGTAGCGGTATTTGTGTGTGGTAGCAAGGAAGATTGATGCTGGTGGTGTTGGCGGTTGCACACAGTTGTAAGGAAGAGTGATAGTGGTTTTTAGGTATCGTGTTTTTGCAGAAAGAGTTTGTGCCTTTGTGGGAGGCTTTTTGTAACGACCCAACTACATAGGTCGTTACTAACTACTACTTATCATAAACTCACTTGAAAACTGTAATGACCCGTACCTTCCTTTGGTATGATATTGTCTGTTTTGGGCCTCGTGCCCTCATAGTTTTGTTCTTGGGTTCACTTCAAAAGGTCTTATACCATTAGGAGGTGGTCTCTTTTCTAATGAACCATCACATATATCCATTCCCAAGTGATGTGGGACTGCACAACTTACCTTTTCCTTGTAGGGACTGATGACTGTCACAATCACCCATCCTTTTGGGGCCTAACGTCCTCGTAGGCCACACTTCCAATTGGATATAGGCTCTAATACCATTTGTAATGACCCGTGCCTCCCTTTGGTATGATATTTTTGCTTTAGGCCTTATACCCTAACAGTTTTGCTCTTGGGATCACCCCAAAAGATCTCATACCATTAGGAGGTGGTCTCTTTACTTATGAACTATCCAAATCTTTGCTTAAAGAGCATATTTTCTTGTTTGTGTTCACTCACAACATTTTCGCAATCTTAGGAAAAACAAGATCTAGAGATTATACCTCACGTGGTCTATGGCGAGACTCAAGAAATGCTCCAACAACTAAACATAAAAGGACAACTTTCTAAGCATAAAACCTAGAGGAAAAACCAAAACTTCAAAGAGAACAATTACAAAAACAAGTGGAGAATTCACTACCTCCGAGCTCGTTTTTCCCCCAGAACAAGGTTTAGGACTCCGTAAGAAACAACTTTTGTGAAGAGAGTTTGGAAAATTTTTGAGTATTTGTGAGCTAGGGTGGGCGTTTGTCGAATAGGAAAGTGAGAGAGAAAGTGTGTGAAAATAGAGAGAGTAAGAGAGAATTTTCTTGAGTGGTAAAATGACTAAAGGTTAGAAATAGAGATAAGTATGGCCTATTTATAGACCACACTAATGAACATGGACCAAATTGGGTAATGTTGTTCACCCTTGGCTTAATCTTTTCCACACACTTAATCAACCTTGATTAACTTAATGGTTGTCTAGATTTTTGGTCAACATGCATAAGCATGGCTTTGCATGCACGGTATGGTCTAATCTCTTATGACCATTGCATAAGTTGGTCATGGTGAGGAAAGAAGCAAAGCTTGGTTCTTGACTAATGTGGCGCCATTTTGGGTAAGGGTAGACCGCATGGTCTTACCAATTTCTAGTACTTGATTCTTTGGTCTTATCTCCTCTCAACAGTTAGATCAAAAATTCTAATTTTTCTGAATTTAAGAAAATAAGGATTTTCCTAGATATTATCCTAAGCAGATAAAATCTTGATCTGGATATGGATCCTAATAGTATTTTCCTTTGTCTACCACTAGCATGAATCCCAATGTCCCATACTGTGGGAAGACTACGCAGTATAAATTGAAATTGTCTTGAAATCTTGGCCACAAAGTTTTGATACTGATAAAGTAGATTAGTATAATTCTATACTGCAGACGAAACTTAATCTCCAAGTTTCTGTATTGCTAATAGGTATGCTTTCTAATTCCTATATGCAAGAAAGTAGACAATATAATTCCTAACCTATCTAATTTCATCTATGAAAAAGTAGATAGTCTAAAACTGATCTATCAAGAATTGATGTCAAATTCCAATACTGTATTTCCCATTTGCAATAGGAATTCTATTTGTGAAGAGCTTAAGATTGCTATCTCTCTCTCTATACTGCTAAGATTGCTTTTATTCAGTATAAGGTGATTTGACAATTCACTAACACCACAACTTACATCAATTGGTCATACTTTCTACTTACTATAGACAAGTAATATGACCAAACTTAATGACAATTATAAATTGTCATACCATGAATTAAATATAGCTTATAATATTAAAATTCCACCATTTATATAAAATTGGTGAAACTTTACCTATTATGACAATAATTGTCACGCCATGAACTTTTATTCAATTATCACATATACCATAGGCTTTAGTCACATTATTTAAAAAATGTGACAGCTATAGTTGTGACATCACACATTTATATCAAATTAAAAGACTAATCATAACTTTATTCATAACCATAGGTTAAAAATTATAACATAAGCTTTCAATTACTTAGGGAATTTAAGTGAATTTATCTACTAATTCACAAAATTCCCTAATCAAAAATTCGGTTATTACACTTTTATGCTTTGTTTGGTAAGAAGGAAAGAAAACTAGAGGGAAAGGAAAAATGAAAGTGAAAGAAAATAAGACGGAGAGAAAATATTTTGTTTTTCTTTTATAGTTGTGATGCCCTAGAAATTCATAAATTTGATTCATGAATTATTATCATGGATTTCCTTCATTAATATACTTCAAATGAATTATTTTGATGAATATGAAATTTCAAGATCATGAATGATTGTATATGTGTCATCAATATGATGATGTCGATGATCTAACAATGCTGAGTTTCTCTATTTAAATGAGAAATTATTGATACATATAAGATGAGTTGAACGACATATAAATTTATACGAAAATTTTTTTATATTGTATTAGAGGGATAAATGTTAATTTTTGGGAAAGAACCCCGATTTTTTTTAGTAGGTCAATTTGATGACCTTAGTAATTATTTTGATCATATCAATATTTAAGTTTGAGAGTATGATTGGAAAAATTAATGGGTCACATAGAAAGAAGATGAATAATTAGGATTTACTCTTAGAAAATCCAAATGAAATAAATGGTGTAGATTTTATGTTAAAGGATCCTACGCAAATCAATGGCCAAGTTTTGAATGATAAGTGACCAATGAGAGCTTAAGCCAAGGGTCGGTGTGATGGAAGATCCAATGGATGAGAATAAGGATGACAACCTTTGATACATGGTGAAAAAATTGGAAGAAAGAAAAACAAAATAAAAATGAGAAAACCAAAAGGGGATCCGGATTTTGTGGTCAAAAGCAAGAAGAAATTTGAACAAATGAGGGGGAAAAAAAAAGAGGAAAGTGATGCATGCATGCAATCTTGTGTAATAGATGGCATGGCTTATTTTGGCAATATGACACAAAGAAGAGACATGTGAAAGTGACCTCTTGTCTCCACTTTGTTGAACAAAATTTTCACACCAACTCTCTCCCTTAAGTCGTGGCAATGCAAGGGCAGAATCAGCCAAAAATTTTACATTTTTACCCCTCAAAATACAACTCCTTTAAAGCAAATATTGACTGAAAACAAGCCCCCAACATCTCATTTAATTCTCATACAAGTTAAACTCAAAAACCCTAGCTTCTCTAGCCACCACCAAGCTCAAAAAACACCAACACTATTCTCCATCTCCAACACCCGCTAGCACCCTCCTCCCTCCATTTTCAACATCCAAGCAACCTCATTACTAAGTTTGAAGAAGTGTGAAGTGGAGTTAGAGGATGTGATACTAGAGGTAACCTAATGGTATTCTTTGTGTTTTAGTCATTTTTGGAGAACTAAAGCATGATGTAGAATCTTAATGTTAGACTTCTTCTTATCGAGGAAAAGGTTTTGAGAAGAACTTTGGAGTTTCAAGATCTTAAAGTATCCACGGAGCATTTCGGTAAGATCTACAAACTTTGTTAGAGCTTGTAGTTGTTGAGGTAATGTAGCATGTATTAGAAACTTTGATATGAAAAATAAATTATCGGATAAGATTCTACAGAGGATAAACTTCATTTTAGATTTTGGAATCACTTGGTTTGCTTTTGTATGTCTAAAGTTATGAGCATTTGAAATTGTGACACAAAACTAGAGAGAAAAAGAACCTCTGGGGTACATTCTAGCCATGGATTTTATGTACTCCGAACCCATTAATCTCAAAATTTTGGATTATAAGTTATAGATCTGAAAACTAGATTTTTTAAGCTTTCCAATAAGGTATCATGTGCCTCAAATAGATAAATGTGCAGCTTTTGGTGAATTTTACAATTTGAGACCACGAACCGAGAGTTTTTGCTGGAACCTTGTATCAGCCACGGATTTTGTATATTTTAGGACAGTAAACCATAATATTTTACAAAATTATTCTTTTATGAAATAGACACAATAAGCTTTCCAATGACATATATTTTGCCTAATTTGAACTTGTAAGTGAATTGTTATGGTTTTTCTAAATTTACTCATAAATTTAGACATATGGTATATACATGGGACTAACTGTAAGAAAACCTAAGTATACGGTATGAAATACTCAAGTACTAAAAGAAATAACTTTATGACTATAAAGTAGATATCTCAAGCTTTGAAATGAGTTAGCATACGTTTAAAATGGATATGTACATAAATTTTAATAAATCACATAATATTATATTATAATATGGTAAACTGAGATTTTACCATAAGACACATAGGAAAACATCCATATTAATATTTGAAACCCTTAAAATCTTAAAAAACAAATTATAAAGGCAGAAACTAGATACTTCAAGTTTTCCAATGAGTTATCAAGTGTACTAAATGAGATTATACTCAAATTTAAATAAATCTTAAAATTTAAAATCCCATTCCGACAAAACGATTAAATATTAAAATGTGACATAAAGGTAAGTCATAACATATAGATATATTTGTTTATGAAATGAGTTGGTATTAAGTGTATGATGAAATAATGTGAAAACATCCTAACTTTATAAAGTTGAATCACAAGTTTTAAATGGACTAAGATAAAGTACACTAAAGGATTACTGGGCATATACCTAAAGACTACCTTAGCCAAACTAAATGATCATAACTAATGTGATTGGACCTTACAAGCCCAATACTAGATGGAAGGTATACACTTAGGTGACTCCTTGTCACCTTGATTGATTAACTAATTAAGAAAGAAAGAAATAAATAAACTAATAAATATATAACAAATGTAATTATGCTAAGAAAGTTAATTAGTAATTAAAAAAGTAATTAATTAATTAATTAATTATAAGAGTTAGTAAGTGATAATTAGTTATGTAAGTAAGATTATTATGTTGAGTAACTACATAATTATAATACATGATTAATTAGAGATTAATTAATCATTAATCATTGATATAATTATTAATATAACTATGGATGACTAATTAGAGATTAATCAAACATTAATTATTAAAATAATCTAATTATTAATTATTAATATGACAATTAATAATTGATAATTATTATATGAGAAAGAAAATTTAAGTAACATAATTAAATTATTAACTATATAATTATTAATTAGTTATTTAATTATAATTACTCAATTAAATAAAGTAATAATTAACTACTACCTAATTAATTAATTAATTAATTAATTGAGTAATTAATCAAATTAAATAAAATTAAATTAAGCAAAATTAAATTAATTAAATAATAATTAGTAGAAATTTATTTAACACTTAATAATTAATTTGAATTAATTGTTAAGGTTAATTATGATTTAAGTAAATTAAGCTCACTTTAATTTATAAAATAAATAAATAAATGAATAAAGTAATATAACTATGATTCTATCTAATAATGAGATATTATTTAATCAGGATAATTTCTTAAACTTGCGTAGTAGGAGATACAACTCCGGAAGTTTAAGACATAAGATAACTAAGTACAAATCTCACCTACAGCATGAAACAAAATATATATATATTTTTTTTTATTGATGCTCTACGTTTGCTATGATTTGCCTTGATGATGTGATGAGTATATGAGTTATATATATTGCTTTGATTAAGCATTTGACGTGTATAATTTCTCTTGCACTAATATGATTGATATACCTAATAGATATTTATGCCGTAATGATAGATGCATAGTCACATGTTAATCTTCACATTGTCACAATTAATAAGGAGGCTAACAAAACATATGAATAAGTGCCGTACCAACCTCCAATTAGTGAGAGGATATGATAAGAATGAAAGTTATAAGTCATGACCTTGGAGGTGGTTGAAGGGTCGCTCCCCCAATTTCCCATTGGTTAGGTGCATATGGGTACAACATAGGGGCCCTTAAGTAGAAAAGACATATATATAATGAAGTATAATTGAACACATATAGATCACATGTATTTTTGAACATTCATGTTGTTACGCGTGATGATATGATTTTATGAAAATGTTTTATGAGGTATTGTTTGTACTTGCTGAGCAAAAGCTCATACGTGTGTATTCGTGCTATAAGCAACGCGAGTAGGCAGCCCGCTACTTAGATATTTTCTGGACTGACGAATTTGTGCGGAGGTGATAAAGGAAGAGAGTGAGATACCACCACAAACTTAATTCTGTATTTAAACTTCTTAAAGTATTTTGTATCAACTATATCTATAACTATGCTTTTAAATACTTTGGTACTACTAAACTAGTATGAGTACTTTACAAGAAAAGACTTTAGAGTCTTTCCTTTTTAACTCACATGATGTTATAACTTTTTAAATATTATCTAAGTACGAATTTGAATATGATATTTATTATTTAGAAATTTCAATTTCCTCACTTAAAATTTTAGTTTATTAAAAATTTTAGTTTATTAAACTCTTCAAGTACAAGTATAATCTGTATGTAATATATATATATATATATATGTATTTTTGGAACTAATATAAATAAGTGTTAAGACTAAATGAATTAACAATAAGTAATTTAATTAACGGTCTGAAAAGTCGGGTCGTTACAATAATGTTTAGAATTATGGAAGGAAAGAAAATAAAAAGGTTGTGTAATTACTATTTTATTTATTTATATATATTATTTTACAAGGTTCAATAAGTCAAAGGGGAAATTGACTAGCATTAGGGTTAAGTAATGCTAGCATTAGGGATAAGTAAGTCAAAAGGGATATTTGTGTGATTTAAGATATATTAATAAGAGAAAAAAACTTTTTAAGTAAATTTAAAAAGTTTGGATCATCCACTTATAATGGGCCCTAGTATATGGCCATGTGCCTCTATACCGTTAATATAAAGAAGTATTTAAACAAAATGACTATATTTTATCCTCCTCTTAAAAAATGTCTAAAAATCAAATTATTTATAAATTTGAACAAATTTTGAATTAAGGGTTTTTTCATTCCACAATTACCCTTCCTCAATATATTTTTTCTGATATGCTTTTTTAGATTTTTTTTTGAAAAAAAAAAAACATTTATTCACGTTATTAGTGCACTTTTTCTCAAACCTTTGATTTAATGCTGTAATTTTTTTAAGGAATTAAACTAAATCCCTTATTTCATGCAAACATTTTGTTCCTCTTTTAAATTGATTCGAAATTTTCAGTTTGGTAGTCATTTTTAATTTTTCACCTAGTTTTCTGCAAACACCTTAAATTCATTGTTAAAAATCTGAAACCACGTTATTTTTTTCTTTTGTTTTTTCCATTCATCTGGGATTTTTTTTTTTTTTTTTTTTTGGTCACACTCTTTGATTTTGTTACTTGCTTATGTTTGACGTTGTGATCATTACTATAATGACCATGTCACTTAACAGTTATGTTTTATCATACGATGTTTATACTTTAATGACATTATCATTATATTAAATTCTCTTGATCAATGACAATGACCCTTCTATTTTATTGAAGAATTTTAAATAGCATATTCTAGGTTTTATGACTTTTCGGATAGCTTACATATTCCTCTAAAGATTTGTAAAGCTAGTCAGGAGACCAAACAGACTAACATAAAATCGAAGTCCCATTAACTAATGTTTAATCTGATTAAACTGTTAGTCAAATAAATACGATTATTATTTAGGTCTGAGTCATGATCAGAGATTAAGCTTATGTTTGGTTTACCGGTTGGAGATAAAATTTTTAAGTTAGAGTTGGTTGATTTTTCAAAAATTAGTTATAAATTTTGTTGACTTTTCAGAAAAAGACAATAATTGAGAAGAAAAAGTACAGTTTAGTTGGAGTTAAACTTGAATACCAAACAAACCCTAAAACTATACTATAAGATAAGAGAAAGACCAAAATAGCATAATATACAACATAATTAAAAAAAAAAAAGTTTAGTGACATTTTTTAGTCACCTAATCTAATAGATGACCCAATCTTTCTTTATTTAGCAAAATGACCGTTTCTAATTTTTCTAAATTTAATCAATCAGTGATTGATTAATGATCAATCATTTTACAATCATACGCATAAAAATTAAAAGATAATGAAGGATTAAGGTAAAATAAATAGCTATATTTAAGTAACATTTTTATTTAAAAAAAAAACTTTTCCTCTCATTTTATTTATACTAGGTGATTTGCACGTTCATTTTGTTTAGTAAATTTATTAATTTATTGTAAAATTATTTATATGTAAATATATGTTTAAGTCTATATATATAATTAATTTTAAAATGAGTAATTATGGTGAAGAATATTGCTAAGAAGAGAATATTGTTTAAGGATATAGTTAAAAATGAGTAAATATGAGTAAGTATACAATATATATTATTATTAAAGGCGAATTTCTTAGATATTTCGATTCAAAAAATAAGGGTATATAATATATATTTTTTATTTGTGTAATAAATGCAATATAGTAAATTTATGTTTATAAAAACATTAAATTTTAAAACAATAATTAATACAGTAATTATAATATGAATAAAATTTTATAGTAACAGATTATATATTAGTTTAATTAAGTATGTAAGATTAACAATATTCTCCATACTTATAGAGACAAGATCTTTTTCAGTGTTCTTCTTTTTATCAATAGAGAACAAAAAAAAAAAAAAAAATCATCTAACAAAATCAAATTAATATTCAAAATTCAAACCAATATTACAAATCCAAATCTACAATTCTCAGAAAAAAAATCAAATCACTGAATAACATTTATAGATAAGAAAAATGAAGAGAGAGAAAAAAAAAATGAAAAATAGCATACCGAATCTGAAAATATGATATACGTCTGAATCGATCTCAACTAACTCCAAACAAAAACACGATGAAATATTTAGATCAATTGGAAAAAGAGAGAGATAAGAAATACAAAGAAACGGGAAGAGATGAAATAATGAGGGGCTTGAGAGAGAGATCGAGAAGAGATACTGATATTAATTATTTGACAAATGGGTTTTGGCTCCAGTTTGGGATAGTGGGAGGCAGGAGAAAAAGATGGTAAAAAAAAAATTTGAAAAAAGAAAATGGTTGGAGGTTGGGATTTTGGGTTGGAAAAATTAGTGGGTTGAAAAAAGAAAATTAATGGTATAAAGAAAATAGTGAGATCCGCACAAAGTTAGAAGAGTAGTTATTTGGACTTCCATTTGAATGTGGTGGCATGTCTCCTTTTTTCTTGGTTCAACACGTGTAAAGGAAAAGAAAATTATTGAAACCAAATCAAATAAAAAAGAATCCTAAAGCCAGTTATAAATGAAGTATAAATACAGTTATCAATTTTATGGTTGTACAAATCCAACTAAACTGGTTATAGAAACCAAACTAAACAATCAATTCTTAGATTCAATTACCAAAAATAAAAAAGTAGACACATGTTAAATAAAGATTGGATGAGAAGGAAAAAAGCTAGCAAGTACCTAGGTTGTTTTTAGTTGCATCCATCCTTTTTAAAAATGTTAAAATTGGAGGAATTAAATTACGATAGGTACAATGAATTTTTAAATTCCCTCCTCATTTTTTCACTTTACCAAACTAACATTATATTCCATTTTCCTCTTGAAAGTCTACTGTCCAACTTCTTTTCTCTGTCTTTTCCATGCACAAACATAGGCACTTACATGAAATTTTTTGGTCAAGAAACATTAGATTATAATCTCCTCTCCAACTTATTTTCTGTCTTTTCCACGCCACCAAACATAGGATTTAGGGTGCATTTGCATCAAATTTTTTGGTCAAGGGGTATCCTTGTAATTTTCGTAAACAAAGGGACTTGCCAGTTCCGATTATAATTGCCCGTCTACCTTATTGACTAGATTAGTAGCATTGACTTTTTTTGGTAGAATTAGTAGCATTGACTTTGGGCATCTCTGTCAGGGGTTCCAGGAATTTGTGGGTAATTCGCCTGCTTATATTCATAGCAATTTCGTTGTTAGGCGTGGTACCCATGCTTCTTTTTCGAGTACTTAAAAAGAAGGAAAAAAAAAAAAAAAACATCTGTAATGTATAAAGCTAAGCGAAGGAAGCCGTTTCTGCTCAAAGGTATGCTTTCCGTGATGCCAGTGTGCTTCGAATCTCATTATTTGTTATTGTTTCGGTTTCAAAGTAGTTTATTCATTTCTTTTTCTTTTTGGGTTTTTATTTGGTTCGTTCTTCTCGTTTATTAGAAAACAACAAAATGTGCAATGAAGGGGGAATCGTTTAGCTAAACGTTTAAAAGAGGGGAAAAATATATATATATATATATATATATATATATATATTAATAAAGCCCCTTCAAGATACTATGACTAGATCTGCAGTGTTCAGAACTCATTTTGTGTTCGTATACTAAATTATTAGAGTTTTGGGTTTTGGGATAATAAACTTGATTTATTCATGTTTAACTTACCTTTATGAGAGAGTTGACTTTTTTTTTTTTTTTTTTTTTAAATTCTACTTGGAAGATACAAAGCAAGCAATTCTCGAGGGCTTGATAAGTAAATTAAGAAGACAAGGTTAAGAAAGTCTTGTGTCTGGATTGAGTTTGTGGATATATCGGCTATAACATGGCTGATTCTTTTTCTACCCCCAGTCGAGAGAAGTATGATGTGTTTGTAAGTTTTAGAGGTAAGGACACCCGTGACGGTTTCACAAGCCATCTTTATGCTGCTTTAATCCAAAAAAAAATTAATGTCTACATTGCTGAAGACAATCTTGAGGTAGGAGATGAAATTTCAGCTGGAATTCTAAAAGCGATTGAGCAGTCAAAACTTTCTCTGGTCATTTTCTCACAGCACTATGCATCTTCATCAAGGTGCTTAAATGAGCTGTTGCATATACTTCAATGCAAAGAAGAATGCGGGCAGATTGCTATACCAATTTATTATAAAGTGGACCCGTCACTTGTAAGAAGACAACAAGGAAGCTACGGCATTGGACTTTCTAAGCTTGAAGGACGTTATAAGAACAAGGTGAATGAGTGGAGAGCTGCCTTGACCACATTTTCCAATTTATTTGGGTGGCATTCGTCTGATATGAAGTAATTACTTCCATCTTCTGATTTTCAATTAGTATTTATAAATTTTATTTGACTAATTATGCACTATGTGAGGAAGCATATCCTCATTAGCTTTTGGTTATTTTCATTTACTTTTAGTTTGGAAAAGTTGGGTTACAAACTGCTCAACATCATCACAACATATGATGATAATTCATCCATACATTATTTGTTATCTTTCTTTTAGTACATTTTCATTTCCAATTGTCATTTTTCTTTTGTATGTGCCAGGCCTGAATCCCAATTAATTGATGAAGTTGTTCAAGATATTGTAAAGAAATTGCAGCTTGAGTCACCAAGTGATGAATTCAAGGGCATAGTCAGAATTCATGAACATGTCAAAGAAGTTGAGTCATTGTTAGACATCAGCTCACCGAATGTTCAAATTGTGGGCATTTGCGGGGTGGGTGGTATAGGTAAGACAACCCTTGCTCGTGAGCTATTCGAACGGCTCTACCATCAGTTCGAAGCTTGTTGCTTTCTTGAAAATGTCAATGAAAGATGGGAGAGAGGCGAAGAAAAGCACCTTTTGCAAAGGCTTTTGTCTGAATTGTTGGAGGAAGCAAATGATCCACACATGAGCACTATGCCTCTACGGACAACAAACTTTGCTAAAGACAGGTTACAGCATAAAAAGGTGCTTATCATTGTTGATGATGTAGACAAAAGAGAGCAATTAGAGATTCTTGTTGGAGATCGTGATTGGTATGGCCCAGGAAGCAGAATAATTATGACAAGTAGACATATTGAATTACTTGAAAATGGGGATGCAATATATAGAGTCCCAGGCTTAAATCCTGCTGAAGTTATGGCTTCTGCTTCTTTTTCTACCCTCACTCCAGAGAAGTATGATGTATTTGTAAGTTTTAGAGGTGAGGATACCCGTAACGGTTTCACAAGCCATCTTTATCATGCTTTAATCCAAAGAAAAGTTACAGTCTGCATTGAAGACAATATTGGGAGAGGGCATGAAATTGCAGCTGGAATTCTAAAAGCAATCGAGGAGTCAAAAATTTCTGTGATCGTTTTCTCAGAGTACTATGCATCTTCATCATGGTGCTTGGATGAACTCTTGCAAATTCTTCGATGCAAAATAAATCACGGGCAGCTTGTTATACCGATTTTTTATAACGTGGACCCATCACATGTAAGAAAACAACAAGGAAGCTACGGCATTGGACTTTCTCAGCTTGAAAGACGTTTTTATGAGGACAGGGTGAAAGAGTGGAGAGCTGCCTTGACCGCGGTGGCCCAGTTATCTGGGTGGTGTTCATTTGATATGAGGTAGTTACTTCCATCTTGTGATTTTTAATCAATATTGATCAGCTTTATGGGACTAATTAGCACCGTATGAGGAAACATGTCCTCATTAGCTTTTGGTTATTTTCATTTACTCTAAATTTGAAAGGGTCGGGTTACTGATTGCTCAATGTCATTACTATATACGATGGTAATTCATCCATGTATTATTTATATTTTTCTAGTACATTTTTGTTGCCAATTGTCATTTGTCTTTTTTTTTGCATGCTAGGCCTGAATCCCGATTAATTGATGAAGTTGTTCTAGATATTGTAAAGAAATTGCAGCTCGAGTCACCAAGTGATGACTTCAAGGGCTTAGTCAGAAGTCATGAACATATCAAAGAAGTTGAGTCATTGTTAGACATCAGCTCACCAACCGTTCGAATTGTGGGCATTTGGGGGGTGGGTGGTATAGGTAAGACAACCCTTGCTCGTGAGCTATTCAGACGGCTCTACCATCAGTTCGAAGCTTGTTGCTTTCTTGAAAATGTCAAAGAAAGATGGGAGAGCGGCCAAGAAAAGAACCTTTTGCGACGTCTTCTTTCTGAATTGTTGGAGGAAGCAAATGATCCACACATGGGCACTATGCATCTACGGACAACAAACTTTTCTAAAGACACGTTACAGCATAAAAAGGTGCTTATCGTTGTTGATGATGTAGACAAAAGAGAGCAATTAGAGATTCTTGTTGGAGATCGTGATTGGTATGGCCCCGGAAGCAGAATAATTATGACGAGTAGATATATCGAATTACTTGATAATGGGGATGCAATATATAGAGTCCCAGGATTAAGTCCCGCTGAAGGTATGGCTTCTGCTTCTTTTTCTACCCCCACTCGAGAGAAGTATGATGTGTTTGTAAGTTTTAGAGGTGAGGACACCCGTAACGGTTTCACAAGCCATCTTTATGCTGCTTTAATCCAAAAAAAAATTAATGTCTACATTGCTGAAGACAATCTTGAGGTAGGAGATGAAATTTCAGCTGGAATTCTAAAAGCGATTGAGCAGTCAAAACTTTCTCTGGTCATTTTCTCACAGCACTATGCATCTTCATCAAGGTGCTTAAATGAGCTGTTGCATATACTTCGATGCAAAGAAGAATGCGGGCAGATTGCTATACCAATTTATTATAAAGTGGACCCGTCACATGTAAGAAGACAACAAGGAAGCTACGGCGTTGGACTTTCTAAGCTTGAAGGACGTTATAAGGACAAGGTGAATGAGTGGAGAGCTGCCTTGACCACATTTCCCAATTTATTTGGGTGGCATTCTTCTGATATGAAGTAATTACTTTCATCTTCTGATTTTCAATTAGTATTTATAAATTTTATTTGACTAATTATGCACTATGTGAGGAAACATATCCTCATTAGCTTTTGGTTATTTTCATTTACTTTTAGTTTGAAAAAGTTGGGTTACAAACTGCTCAACATCATCACAATATATGATGATAATTCATCCATACATTATTTGTTATCTTTCTTTTAGTACATTTTCGTTTCCAATTGTCATTTTTCTTTTGTATGTGCCAGGCCTGAATCCCAATTAATTGATGAAGTTGTTCAAGATATTGTAAAGAAATTGCAGCTTGAGTCACCAAGTGATGAATTCAAGGGCTTAGTCAGAATTCATGAACATGTCAAAGAAGTTGAGTCATTGTTAGACATCAGCTCACCGAATGTTCAAATTGTGGGCATTTGGGGGGTGGGTGGTATAGGTAAGACAACCCTTGCTCGTGAGCTATTCGAACGGCTCTACCATCAGTTCGAAGCTTGTTGCTTTCTTGAAAATGTCAATGAAAAATGGGAGAGAGGCGAAGAAAAGCACCTTTTGCAAAGGCTTTTGTCTGAATTGTTGGAGGAAGCAAATGATCCACACATGAGCACCATGCCTCTACGGACAACAAACTTTGCTAAAGACAGGTTACAGCATAAAAAGGTGCTTATCATTGTTGATGATGTAGACAAAAGAGAGCAATTAGAGATTCTTGTTGGAGATCGTGATTGGTATGGCCCAGGAAGCAGAATAATTATGACAAGTAGACATATTGAATTACTTGAAAATGGGGATGCAATATATAGAGTCCCAGGCTTAAATCCTGCTGAAGGTATGGCTTCTGCTTCTTTTTCTACCCTCACTCCAGAGAAGTATGATGTATTTGTAAGTTTTAGAGGTGAGGATACCCGTAACGGTTTCACAAGCCATCTTTATCATGCTTTAATCCAAAGAAAAGTTAAAGTCTGCATTGAAGACAATATTGGGAGAGGGCATGAAATTGCAGCTGGAATTCTAAAAGCAATCGAGGAGTCAAAAATTTCTGTGATCGTTTTCTCAGAGTACTATGCATCTTCATCATGGTGCTTGGATGAACTCTTGCAAATTCTTCGATGCAAAATAAATCACGGGCAGCTTGTTATACCGATTTTTTATAACGTGGACCCATCACATGTAAGAAAACAACAAGGAAGCTACGGCATTGGACTTTCTCAGCTTGAAAGACGTTTTTATAAGGACAGGGTGAAAGAGTGGAGAGCCGCCTTGACCGCGGTGGCCCAGTTATCTGGGTGGTGTTCATTTGATATGAGGTAGTTACTTCCATCTTGTGATTTTTAATCAATATTGATCAGCTTTATGGGACTAATTAGCACCGTATGAGGAAACATGTCCTCATTAGCTTTTGGTTATTTTCATTTACTCTAAATTTGAAAGGGTCGGGTTACTGATTGCTCAATGTCATTACTATATACGATGGTAATTCATCCATGTATTATTTATCTTTCTTCTAGTACATTTTTTCTGCCCATTGTCATTTGTCTTTTGTATGTGCTAGGCCTGAATCCCGATTAATTGATGAAGTTGTTCAAGATATCATAAAGAAATTGCAGCTTATGTCACCAAGGGATGACTTCGAGGGCTTAATTGGAGTTCATGAACGTATCGAAAAAGTGGAGTCATTGTTAGACATCAGCTCACCAGCCGTTCGCATTGTGGGCATTTGGGGCATGGGTGGTATAGGTAAGACCACCCTTGCTCGTGTGCTCTTCGAACGGCACAAACATCGGTTTGAAGCTTGTTGCTTTTTTGAAGATGTCAATAGAAAATGGGTGAAAGGCCAAGAAAAGTACCTTTTGAGACATCTTATTTCTGAATTGTTGGAGGAAGCACATGATCTACATATGGGTGCTATGTCTCTACGATCAAAAGTCAAGTTGCTAAGTAAAAAGGTGCTTATTGTTCTTGATCATGTAGACAAAAGAGAGCAATTAGAGATTCTTGCTGGTAATCGTGATTGGTTTTGCCCTGGAAGTAGAATAATTATAACTAGTAGACATTTCGAATTGCTTGAGAATGTAGATGCAATATACGAAGTCCCCGGATTAAATCCCGCGGAAGGTTTGCAGCTCTTTGATCACCATGCCTTTAGGACCTCTAACAATAAGGATTATCTCCAATGGTCAAGCTCGGTGGTAAATTATGCTAATGGCCTTCCTTTAGCTATTAAGGTTTTGGCTTCACAGCTTAATGGCATGAGCTTAAAACTTGGGGAAGGTGTACTCAGGGAGTTGGAAGATGTCCTAAACCCCTTGATTCATGAAGTACTGAGAGTGAGTTATGATAACTTGGATGAAAACATGAAGAGCATTTTTCTTGACTTGGCATGTTTCTTTGAAGGGGATGACAAAGATTTTGCAAAAAGAATACTTGATGGATGTGGGTTTTCTGCGGATCGAGGAATAAATTATCTAACTGACAGGTCTCTTATAACGATCACAGATTCTAACAAGTTGTTAATTCGTAGTTTGAATATTGAAATGGGCAAGGAAATTGTTCGGCAACAATCCTTAAGAGAACCTGGAAGGCGTAGTAGATTATGGCAGAGTAAAGATATCTATCATATCTTTAGAAAGAATACAGTAAGTTTCGAATGCATTACATTTCTTTTGTTAAATTAAATTGTGTGAATTTGCTAAAGAAGAAAAGAAGAGAAAGGACAGTATCCTTCTGACGTAGGATAGCTGGAAAGAATGAATTATTAAGAGAGAGAAACACAAAAGAGGAACTAGAGCAAGAAGAGAAAGAGTGTAGAATTTAGACAGAGGAGAACAATTGTAAGGAAAAATAACTAGAAAGAGAAACTATACGAATAGAAAAGTAAACTAACATTAACAGAATACGCCCAACTATTACTCAAGGGAAATTTTCTCAGACAAACAAAATATTAGGAAACTAGACTTAAAATTACTTTACAATATTATGCCTAGCATCGTGCCGTAATTTAGTATTGCAATGTCTGTCACCTTCTTAATGAATAACTTTAATATTTTCATAGACGCTGGTCTTCATGTGTATATGTTTATAATATGGCCATATCTGTAGGAACCGGGAGAAGGGCATCACATTACTATTCACACTCAAACGTTTGTATATTTGAATAAAGTTTGCTAATTTTTCGTTCCTCCTGGTTTCAAGGCAACTGCAAAAATTGAAGGCATATCTGTAGATATGTCTTGGAGTAGTGAGCTAACTGGGCTGTACTTAAGTCCCACAGCCTTTAAGAAGATGGTGAACCTGCGAATACTCAAGTTTCGTAACCGTTTTCTGAAGCGCAAATTACAGTTTCGTCAAGGTCTTCGGTTCCTCCCTGATGCTCTTAGATATCTCTACTGGGATGGATACCCTTTCGAGTCTTTGCCCCTAGAATTCAGTGGAAAGAATCTTGTTGAACTGAAAATGCAATACAGCAACGTCAAGCAGGTCTGGGAAGGAATCCAGGTATACTAATTAACTTTTATCAAGCCTAGTTCTTTGTTTTGAAGTACAAAGTAAACCTGTACATTCCTATTTTGTTTGCAGTGCTTAGAGAACTTGAAAGCAATTGATCTCAGTTATTCCAAGCAGCTGATTGAAGTCCCAGATCTCTCTCAAGCACCAAACATCGAGAGTGTTACTCTGAGTTACTGTGTATGTTTGCGAGAAGTTCCATTGTATTTCGGCAGTCTTGAAAAGCTCACTTCTCTGAATCTCAAGGGCTGCTCGTCTCTTGACAAGGTTTCAGCACTTCCAGAGAATGTAATAAATGTGAATCTGAAACGTTGCGAAAATCTGAAGAGTCTGCCTAGCAATATTTACACTTTGAAATCTCTTAGGCATCTTGAACTGGCTGGCTGCTCAAAGTTTGATTACTCCAAAAAGTTCTTGGAGTTCTTGGACAATTTAAAGCACAATTTGGAAAACTTGAATTAAATGTTTGGAATTGAGCTTCTGTTATAGACTAGTGTTAAGTTTGAGCACAATAGTTGCATCAACTGATCTATTTTCTATGAGCATTTTCTATGAGCATTATTATTTAGGGTGGTTTGTTTGTTTGTCTGTTTTTTTTTTTTTTTTTTTTTTTTTTTTTTTTTTTTTTGTGCATTTCTATTTCTACAATCCAAATTTTAAGTAAAGATGGGATGCTATGAAATGTCATCGGGTATTAGCGTCTAAAGGTTTTACTAATGAGCTATTAAGCACTTTATGATCTACTTAAAACTTACAGCAACAACCTTTAAACTCATGTTAGTATTTGATTCTATCATCTTTTCATAAAAAATGTCTTTGACACTACATTTTTTTTTTTTTTTTTTTTTTGGGGAGGTGGTAAAGTCTACGATGTATTAATTCTAGGATCACACATAATCACATTACCGGAAAGAATGGAAACAAACACCTCAATAACCAAGCAAATTAAACAATAGATCCTATTTCCCCTCCTAATTAGCCTCCTCTTTTACAATAATAACATCCATCACCATCGTCATCATCAAGCTTTTCCTAATCTGTAATTTGCTTAATCCCCTTCTCTACTAACCTTCTCAAAAAAAAAAAATCCCCGCCAAAACCAATGTCCAACCACGCGACCGCAGAACTTACGGTATCCGATGCCACCGCCACTGCCACTGCCACCGCTGCCAATCCTTCGCAGTCGGATTCTTTCTCCAAAGTCCGTAATGCCATCCAATCGCTCTCCACCATCCTCCCCTCAATCCCTCCCTCCCTCTCCTCCTCGTCAAACCCCTCCTCTTCCCTCCTCCACGACCCGGAGATCTCCACCCACATCTCCGCCCTCCTCCGCCGCCCCTCCGCCGGAGCTGGCGACGACAACCTTTGCCGCTGGCTCTACGACGCCTTCCAGTCCGGCGACCCGGGCCTCCACCGCGTCGTCCTCCGCTACATTCCCCTCCTTGCCGGCGCGTATCTCTCACGCGCCACCCTCCGGCGACCCCTCGCTGGCTTCGAGGCCGTACTCCTCGCCCTCTACGCACACGAGACCACCTCACGCGCCGGCAAACCCGTCACCGTCAACGTCCCGGACATGTCCCTCCCGAGCCTCTACCACGAGCCGAAGTCACCGGCAAAGAGCAACTCGACCACTCTCAATCCGACCGTCGTGTCTCCGACGCTGGAGCCCCACGGCACGGTGAGGGCCACGCGCCGGGCGCGGATCGTTGGCGTCGCTTTGGAGCTCTACTTTGGGAAGATCAACGAGATGCCCAAGAGTTCCAAGATTGATTTCTGCGACTTTAGCAAGGTTTGGGCGGGTCATCGAGATGGTCATCACAGTGGACGGTCTGATCCGAGCCAAGTTGGAGATACTGACGGTGGTGATGATGTCGAGCTGGGGAAGCATATTCCTCTACCGTGGGAGCTGCTGCAGCCGATTCTGAGGATTTTGGGGCACTGCGTGATGGGGAGATGGGCAAATGACAAGGAGGTTTTTGAAGCAGCCAAGGAGGCGTGTAGGAGTTTGCACGTAAGAGCCATGTATGATACTAATGCCAAGGCGATTTTGGCGACTGAGAGTTTGATTAGGCTTGGGAATAATATGAGTTTTGAAATGGAATTACCAAACGGGAATAGGTGTGTTGATCCTCATCAAATTCCTACCACTACTGTTATCACACTTAATTAGATTATAAATACACATTCCTTTCTCAATTTGGAACGGGATTTAAAATCTACATCGAGTTCGTATAATATTATCGCTAAACTTAACCCTTATAAATACATTAGTATATCCCTCTCTTTAACAAAAGTAATTTATTGGTTGTTTTGGGTTTTCTTTTAGTTTTTGGTGCACAAAATATGGATGAAGATGTCTCATACACAAGTCATGAACTCATGAACGTGATGTTTGTCTTTGTTTTCTTTTAAAATAAATAGTAGCACTTGTCGTGTCTATTGTAATAGCTTGTTTATAAATAACGAAAATACTTTAATAAGAGATCAAACAAATGTTATGTATTGCATTTTTATAAGTGTTATATTTTGGGTGGTTTCAATTTCATTAATTTTAGGTATTTGCTTTTTGGTTATCTTAGTTTTAAACTAAGATATTTTTTTGTAAAGTATGAAAAACTATACGAAAAAAAAATATATATATATATCATTTTTAGTTATTGTTTGATCGAAAGAATCCGTTATATCTTGGAACGAGAGGTGGAGGGAGGTGGGGACGAGAGGGAATCTGCCCCTATGGATTTTTAGTAAATTCCATTTTAGCCTATAAAATTAAGGACTCATTATAATTTTTCTCCTATGATAGTACATTTACTATTTGTTCCCTTATTTGCCCTATTAAATTTTTATAAATTTCTACATTTGCATCATTTTTAAGAAAACTTTAAACTTCACTCAAATATTCTGTTTTTAAGTACTCATAATTAAAATTTAGTATGTCAAACAAATCAAAACCAATACACTACAAGAATTTGAACTTTCAGCGACTAGACATTCTGCGACCAAAAAAATTTTAGTAGCCAAAGAGACGTTTCGAAGACCAAATTTAGGTAGCAGAAAGTCACATTCTTCAGCTACCAAATTTTGGTCACCATAAGAGATATTCTGAGACCAAATGATTTCTTGGTCACCAATGGTAGAGCGCGAAAAAAAAATTTGGTTCCCGCGGAAAACATTTGGCGACCAAGAAAATATTTGGTAGCAGAAAATTATTTTTGGCGACCAAAATTTGGTAGCAGTAAATCTCTTTTTGCGACCAAATTTATTTGGTCCCTGTAAAATGCACGTGAAAAAAAAATTGGTTCCTGCAGATAACATATGATGACCAACAAAATATTTGGTAGCGGAAAAGTATTTTCGGCAACCAAAATTTGGTAGTAGTAAATCTCCTTTGTGATCAAATTCATTTGGTCCCTGTAAAATGCATGCGAAAAAAAAAAATTTAAATCCTGCAGAAAACATATAGCTACCAAATACCTGATTTGGTAGGGAATTCTTGTCAAAAAAAAAAATTTCTTTACCATAATGTTACACCTTTTTATATGGGTAATTTCATGAATAAACTCAATATAAAATTTTTAATACAATACTAATGGACATATATTAACATCCATCAATTTACAATTGATTCGATTTTAAAGTTAATATTGAAAATGTGTTTCTTTTTCTCTTATTAATCTCGTATTTATAAACTACACATTGATTTGAATAACCAAATCTATAGCAGTTGTTATATTTTTTATGAAACATACATATGTAAAGCATGTTATTCTAAAATATATCCTAAAATATCTTATTTGGGGAGGATAATAAAAATTTAAAATTATATTTGAATAAAAAATATTTTAAAAACAAAATGTGACTTTCGGCTACCAAAATATGATAGCCGATTCCACATTTCTCCTACCAATATTTGGTAGCGGAAAGCTAGATTTTGCTATCAAATTCATATTTGGTAGCTGAATGTTGCTTTTCAACTACCAAATTCCTGATTTGATAGCAAAATCTTGTCAAATTTTTTTTTTCCCTATTATAAGCTTTGTATTGCACTATTTTAATATAGTTTTTTTTTATTTTCAGTAAATTTTTTAATTTAGTTTTTAAGATATATGTGCGAAAAAACTTGAATTATAATATCAATAACAAAATAATATCATTTCTCTTAATTAATAACTAAAAAAATACTAATTCTATTTTTATAAATAACTATTTTAGTAACATCATTGGCTACCAAATTTTGGTGGCAAAGGATAATATCAATTTTTCATTGAAATTTTAAAGTTGCCGCCTGTAATTTTGTACCAAATTTTTCATATAAAAAAAGGGTAAGACTGTGGTAGAGACTCTCAACCTTTTTTTTGATCGTTGAGATTTAATCGAATGGTTGAAATGTTGTTAGTGTACCATATTTATCATACACTTTACCTCATATTATCCTTCCCACCCAAAGTCTTCTAACCCACCCCCGACGACGGCGACCCACCCCCGGCCCCCCCCACCACCGGCCCCAGCCCCAGCCACCCCCCACCCAGCCCCGACCCTCCACTCCCCGGCCCCCGGGGCAACCCCCCCAGCCCTCCCGCGCTGGCCCCCCGGCCCCAGCCCCCCCGGCGCCCCCCCCACCCCAGGTCCCCCTCCCCACACTTCCCCCCACCCACCCCCCCCTCCCGACGCCCCTCGGCGCCCCCCCAACGGGGACCCCCCCCACCCCCTCTCTCTCTCTTCCCCTTTCTCTTTCTTCTCCTCTCTCTCTCTTCCCCTTTCTCTCTCTTCTCCTCTCTCTCTCTCTTCCCCTCTCTCTCTTCCCTGCCCGCGGCCCCCCCACCCCCACCCCCACCCCCGACGGGGACCCCCCATCCCCCCCGCTCTCTCTCTCTCTATTCTCGCGTCGGGGGTGGGGGGGGTGTAGGTCTGGAAGATAGAGAAAGGGGAAGAGAGAGAGAGGGGGGGGTAGGGGGTCCCCGTCGGGGGGGACGCCGAGAGGCACCCGGGGCGGGTGGGTGGGTGGGTGGGGGAAGGGGACCTGGGGTGGGGGGGGCGCCGGGGGGGCTCAGGGGGGGGGGGTGTTTCAGGGGCTGTTGAGTGGGGGGCCGGGGCTGGGTGGGGGGCGGCCGGGGCTGGGCCCGGTGGTTGGGGGGGCTGGGGTTGGGTCGCTGGAGTCGGGGGTAGGTTGCCGGTGTCCGTCGCTAGCAGCGGGAAGGTCGCCGGCGACGGAGAAGACTTTGGATGGGAAGGGTAATATGAGATAAGGTGTATGATAAGTATGATACACCAATAATATTTTAACCATTCGATTAAATCTTAACGACCTAAAAAAAGACTCAACCGGTAGAGGTCTCTACCATAGTCCTTCCCTAAAAAAAATTCTCATTCTATTTATTATCACTCTCTCACTCTCTCACTTTCCCCAATTATTCGCCCACTCCAGTACCCCCACCGATCATTCTCTCGCTTTCATCTCTCACTCTCTCACTTTCCTCTCTCACTCATCTTGCCGCACCCACTCCATTTATGTGCACACCCATTATTCTCAGTCTGTCAGTCTCTCTGTTTCCCTAATATTGTCACACCCACTCCACCCCTACCCATCCCGTCGCCCCCCCTCTCGAATTCCTCCGCCCACGGCTGAAGCCTCCGCCGCACCTGCTTTCCTCCGCCACTGCCTAAAGCTCACCACGTGCGACCGGATTTCAGACCCATAGAGTCGAATCCTTTCAATTTCAAACCGGATTTCTCTTCGTCTCAATGCCAATCATGTGTACAGGTTTGCAGATCTTATCTATGCACACTATAAAAGCAAACATTTATTCAATAGCTGGTCTCAGTTGCTTTTTGCCGTATGTGGCCAAGAAGGCTTAACATGATGTTGTTGAGTTATGCTTGATGGATAAGATTGTTGAGGCAAGAGATTGTAGATATTTACTTATTTACTTCTCTAAGTAGCAATACGGGCGTGCATAAGCTTTAATTTTTTATTTTTATCTTATTCTTATTTTATTTTTGCCTTAATCAACCATAAGCTGTTAAATGTGCTTGTTAAGATGGTCACTGAACCGTAGTGCATACAGATGTGCAGCTATCATATTTAGTGGGTTGACCTACACCAGCACAAGTTGCACAGAATGTGAAATGCGTATCTTTCTCTTGCCTACTTTTAGTTGGGTCTTTATCTCTCCTCGCTCCTGTGTTTCAAAGCTGCTCTGACTAGGGTTGAGTCGATAATCATTATGCTGAAATCAATATTTTCTTTGTTCTTATTGACTGCTTCCTTCCATTCGACTTTTTTAGGCTCTTCTTTGAACTATGATTTTTCCCCCCATTTTGTACGGAGAGGTCCCTTTGTGTAAGCATGGAAGTTACTTGGTACTTCAAAAGTTCATTGCTTTTATACACTACTGCTATCGTTATTTTATTAATGGTTTTAGGAAAATTGTAGAAATTTTGAGAGAATGAAGTGTTCTAATAACAACTTTTGTGTTAATAAATTGTAGATAAACATTCTTTTGCACAAAATCAGAAAAGTTGATGCACCATTCTTCATGTTGACCTCACTTGCCATCTGGGTAAGGAAACAATGAGCAAATATTCTAAAACCATTTTAAAACTCAAATAAGAATACTATTTTAGGTTGTCAAATGAAAGTTTCCCCTTGAACTGCCAACTTTAGTTCCCACAACAGTAAGCTTCAAATCCAAGGTTTTTTTTTTTTTTTTTTATCGCTAAACTGTTCTACAATATGTGGCTTAATTGCTCATTTGATTGCTAAACTGTTAAGTTTGTGACATTTTGGTCTCATCATTTTTATTATAGCTAAAACCTCAAATTTTATTGAATTTGCTAAGGTAACCTTAAGATTTTTTTTTTAAGAAATAAAAACTAAACCTTAAAATAAATATATAAAGTGTATATCTATGTCGATTTTCCTTTCTCAAATCTTGACGTGATGACCTAGAGGGATGCTGACCTTACAACAATCTTGATTGAGTGTGAATGGTGCTGGTTGCGAAGGGATTTATGGGCAAATAGGCGAGAGAGATTTTGTTTTTCTTTTTCTGTTTTTAAGATTATTTTATTTTGTTTTTATTTTCTTAAGGTTAGTTAGTAAAACGAATAAAAGTTGAGGTTTCAGCTAATGGAAATCAAAACGTTACAAATGTAATATTTTAAGGACCAATCAAGTAATTAAATCAATCTATTAACTGGGATTCCGTTAAAAAGGACCTTTTTGTACCATTTTTAATGAGTTTAGGGCTATTTCAGCTATAAATAAAGAATGAGGACCAAAACGTCACAAGCACAATGGTTTAAAGATCAACTGAGCAATTAAACCTTTACAATATGCTGATTTTTACCCCAATTTGGTTGTGTATTTTTCTTATTTTCTAGTGTTAGGTTGTCTTTTTAGTCCACTAGATTTCGCATAGTCTAATTAGTAGTATTACTTTTCTACCAAAATTAGTACCATTAATTTCTCAATTTTAATAGATCGGATTTTTTTCATTGGTTATCCAGATTTTGTTAGAAAATTATGTATATGCTCGATTGTTGACATATTTATTTTGGCGTCCGTTTTTGAGTTTGGTATACTTTTATTTGTCATGAGCATTTTGTTCAAATTTATTAGTAGATCCAATTATATCTTTTAAGGTTGTGTTATATGTATTTTATTTTTGTTATTGTTTTATTTGGAACCTATTCCCCTTAAAGAGATAATAAATTGTAAATTAATAAATAAAGGAAGTATAAGGCAAATTTTGCGACCAAAAAAAAAAAAAAGTGTGAGACAAAGGAAGTGTCAGTGGGATACAACTGCCCGGGCACCTTTTCTGAAAGAAAAAGGGCAAAAAAAAACAAAAGACTGAGTCAGTGCTCAGCAGTTGGAAGCATTGACTTCAGCCATCTTCGTCGCTTGCTTTGAGTGTAATTAACTGTCTATTAAATTCCTAGAAATTTCGTTCTTTCATGTTTTAATTTTTAGTACTTGAATTGCGAAGATAAAATTTTTAAATTAAAATTAATTAATTTTTTAAAAATTAATTATAAATTTTATTTATTTTTTCTAAAAAAAATAAAAATTAAGATAAAAATATACAATTTAGTTATAGTTAAACTGTAACGTTAAACGAAACCTTAATGTATCCCAATGATGTGTTTAGCATAATGTTTTAAATCCAAATATTAGGAATACTAAATTTAATCCTAACTTTTAATTATCAACTTATGTGATGTATGAGTTTTTTTTTTTTAATAAGTGTTTAAAGTATTGTCACATTAATTAATTATATTTATCAATCAAAATATGATATGTGAGTTAATACTCAAAAAATTAAGATTAGATTTGATATTCCTAGCACTATTCAATTGTATAAATAAAAAAGTTTATTAATTTTCAAATTCAAATCCACTTTTTCATTTTTGTTTTTTAAAATCAAAACCATACTCATTTTTATTTCTCTCTTATTTCAAAATGAATTTTTATTTTTTTTTTTTTTTTTAATTTCAGGACTGTGTGATGCTTAGTTTTTATCATAGACCTTGCATTGTAATCTCTTTTCGGTATATAAAGCTATAATATGGATATTGATGGAGTTGTTGATGTTATAACCAGCAACATAGCTAAAGAGGCCTTGATGTAATGCTCCCTCTCAACTTTTTCTTTTTTCTGTTTTGCTACCCACCCTAGACACTTGAAGTATCATGAAATACACTATTTTTATACTTTTGTACTAAATATAGCATTGATAGTAATAATTATATCAAAAATAATCTTATCGAGATATTTTCTTACCAAAAAAATTAATGGCTTAGATTGTATTTAAATCTTTGTTATTATTAGCCCCCTCAAAATAATTTCTGGCTTAATCACTGATTTTAACTTATTGATAGTATTGAATTGTTTTTTCCCCCTCAAATATTGATAATAACGATTAATATTATGGGAAACATTTCGGGAAAAATGGATAATTTGACAAAAACTTGACTCTTTTTTTTTTAATGTTAGAGTTTGAATATTCAATTTTTATTTTGAGGTTCAATCTTCAATATGATGTTCTATGAAAACTAAGTGCTTACTTAGTAACTATAAGTTGAGCCTGACAGAAAAATAGTTTTGGTCTTAGTACTGTTATACAATATGTGGCTTAATTGCTTAATTGATCGCTAAATTGTTAAGTTTGTGACATTTTGGTCTCATCATTTTTGTTGTAGCTAAAACATCAAATTTTGTTGAATTTGCTAAGGTAGCCTTAACAATTTTTTTAAAAGAAATAAAAACTAAACCTTAAAATAAATAAATAAATAAATAAAGTGTATATCTATGTCGATTTCCCTTTCTCAAATCTCGACATGATGACATAGAGGGATGCTGACCTTACAACAATCTTGATTGAGTGTGAATGGGGCTGGCTGCGAAGGGATTTATGGGCAAATAGGCGAGAGAGATTTTGTATTTCTTTTTTTGTTTTTAAGATTATATTATTTTGTTTTTATTTTCTTAAGGTTAGTTAGTAAAATGAATACAAGTTGAGGTTTCAGCTAATGAAAATCAAAACGTTACAAATGTAATATTTTAAGGACCAGTCAAGCAATTAAGTTAATTCATTAACTGAGATTCCGTTAAAAGGGACTTTTTTGTACCCTTTTTAACGAGTTTAGGGCTATTGCAGCTATAAATAAAGGATGTGGACCAAAACGGTACAATCATAATAGTTTAAGAACCAACTGAGCAATTAAACTTTTACAATAATGCTTCTTTCAAACGATTCTTTCAAACCTTTACAATAAATGCTTTTTTTTTTTCCCTCAACGATTCTTTCAAACCCAGAGGGGCATGTGATTTATCACAAATATATGGGTTGCAATTTGTAGCTCATATTATTTTGAATTTTTTTATTGGTTTTTCAAGATTGAATTGAAAATTTATAGAAACGATTTGTTGAACCATGATATTAACCGCTGCTTTCTTTTCTTTTCTTTTCTTTTTTTTCCCCCTCCCTCATCCTCGTTTACCGGTTGCAATTTGCTCAGATTGTCTGATATTCATATGAGTTTAGTCTTTTTTTTTTTTTTTTTTGAGATATTATTAGTTTAGTGTTTAAAAACTATTTTGAGGGTTAGTATAGTAATTTTGTTTAAAAATTAATTTGTGTTAGTTATTTTGTTGAAAAATTAACGAAAAAGACCAATTTACATTCTTTTAAAAAGTTTAAAAATTGATCAATAAAAAAAATAAGTTCAAGCACCAAACAGTACCTTAAAAAAAAATCCGGGACCATTAAAACTATTTATCCTTTATTTTTATGGATTAGTGTTTTTATTATTTTATTTCGAATTCTTCTTTTACGTTTAAATTTTTTTAAAGGAAATTTTTGTAATCCCTACTTCATCTGTCTCTTTTTTTTTTTCCCCACTCTTCTGATAATAAATTATAAATGTTAAAATGCTTTCATTAATCTCTCCGCCCCTCTTTTATTTTCATTAAAAATCTCTACC
Organism: Ficus hirta; assembly: GCA_038430175.1. Lineage (NCBI taxonomy): Eukaryota > Viridiplantae > Streptophyta > Magnoliopsida > Rosales > Moraceae > Ficus > Ficus hirta. The sequence goes on from CM076592.1 coordinate 12,499,501, forward strand.
ACATTCCTTCGCAAAAGTGACCGTGGGATTTCGTATTGTAATAAGTACACGAGGTTCAGAAATTGTGTGTTTGGATTGATTTCGTGAATTTGCTGGCTATAACATGGCGGCTGCTTCTGCTTCTGCTTCTCCCCTCACTCCAAAGAAGTATGATGTATTTCTAAGTTTTAGAGGTGAAGACATCCGTAACAATTTCGCAAGTCATCTTTATAATGCTCTTAATCGAGAAAAAATTGAACAAGTCATCTTTATAATGCTCTTAATCGAGAAAAAATTGAAGTATACATTGATGAGACCTTGCTTAAGAAAGGAGATCAAATTTCAGCTGGGACGCAATATGCGATTGAGGAGTCAAAAATTTCTGTTATCATTTTATCTGAGCACTACGCGCACTCATCATCTTGCTTAAATGAACTGTTGCAAATACTTCGATTCAGAGAAAAGAGTGGACAGCCTGTTATACCTTATTTTATAGAGTGGATCCGTTACATGTAAGAAAACAACTAGGAAGCTACGAAGTTGGACTTTCTAGGCTTGAAAAACGTGATAAGGACAAGGTAAACGAGTGGAGAGCTGCCTTGACCGCAGTTGCTGAGTTATCTGGGTGGAGTTCAAGTGAAATCAGGTAATACTTCCATCTTGTAATAACTGACATACTTAATACTTGTGTTTCTTATACTACATTTTTTGTTGCAAAGTAATATATTCTTTTTGTATGTGCAAGGTATGAATCCAAATTAATTGAGGAAGTTGTTCGATATATTAAAACGAAATTGCAGCCCAAGTCAAGTGATGACTTCAAGGGCTTAGTTGCGGTTCATGAACGTGTCAAAAAAGTGGAGTCATTGTTAGATATCAGCTCGCCAAAGGTTCGCATTGTGGGCATTTGGGCATGGGCGGTATAGGTAAGACTACCCTTGCTCGTGTGCTATTCGAACAGCTCAACCATCAGTTTGAAGCTTGTTGCTTTCTTTCTAGGGGATGACAAAGATTTTGCTAAAAGAATACTTGATGGATGTGGATTTTTTGCGGATCTAGGAATAAATTATCTGATTAACAGGTCTCTTTTATCAGTCACAGATTCTAACAAGCTGTTAATTCATAGTTTGAATGAAGAAATGGGTAAGGAAATTGTTCGGCAACAATCCTCAGTTGAACCTGGAAGGCGTAGTAGATTATGGCGTTCTGAAGATATCTGTCATGTCTTTAGAAAGAACACAGTAAGTATCGAACGCATTATAATTTTTTTTTTTTTTTAATTTAATTGTGTGAATTTTCTAGAGAAAAAAGAAGAAAAGAAGAGAGAGAACAATATACCCCTGACATGGGATTGTAGGAAAGAATGAAATAGGAAGAGAGAGAAACACAAAAGAGGAACTAAAGCAAGAAGAGAAAGGGTGTAGAACTTAGAGAGAGAAGAACAATTGCAAGGAAATTTAAATATTTGGTGACATTAATCAATCATCCTTACTTATAGAGAGGAAAAATAACTAGGAAGTGAAACTAACAATAACGGAAAATGCCCAGCTATTAGTAAAGGGAAATTTTCTCATGTTCACAAAATATTAGGAAACTGGACTTAATATTACTTTCTAATATTATGGTTAGCATAGGCCGCATCACCTTCTTAATGAATCTTAAATATTTTCATAGGCGCTAGTCTTCATGTGTATATGTTTACACACACATAAATATATATATATATATTTATTAAATGGTCATATCTGTAGGATCCTGGAGAAGGGGATCACATAATAATAGAGACTCAAATGTTTGTATATTTGAATAATATTTGTGCTAATTTTCCATTCCTCTTGATTTCAAGGCAACTGCAGCAATTGAAGGCATATCTGTATATATGTCTTGGAGTAGTGAGCTCACTGAGCTGGACTTGAGTCCCACAGCCTTTAAGAAGATGGTTAACCTGCGAATACTCAAGTTTCGTGACCGTTCTCTAAAGCACAAATTACAGTTCGTCAAGGTCTTCAGTTCCTTCCTGATGCTCTTAGATATCTTTACTGGGATGGATACCCTTTTGAGTCTTTGCCCCTAGAATTCAGTGGAAAGAATCTTGTTGAACTGAAAATGCAACACAGCAACGTTAAGCAGCTCTGGGTAGGAATCCAGGTATACTAATTTACTTTTATCAAATGTAGTTCTTTGTTTCAACGTACAAGGTAAATCTGGACATTCCTATTTTGTTTGCAGTACTTTGAGAACTTGAAAGCAATCGATCTCAGTTATTCCAAGCATCTGATTCAAGTCCCAGATCTCTCTGTCAGTTACTCTTAGGTACTGTGTACATTTGCAAGAAGTTCCGTCGTATTTCGGCAGTCTTCAAAAGCTCACTTCTCTGAATCTCAAGGGCTGCTCGTCTCTTGATAGTGTTTCAGCACTTCCAGAGAATGTAATAAATGTGAATCTGAAACGTTGCGAAAGTCTGGAGAGTCTGCCCAGCAACATTTGCACTTTGAAATCTCTTAGGCGTCTTGAACTGGCTGGCTGCTCCAAATTTGAATGCTCCAAAGAGTTGTTGAAGTTCTTGGACTATTTAAAGTACAATTTGGAAAACTTGAATTAAATGATTTGGAATTGAGCTTCTGTTTGTATTATATTTAGAGTTTCTGCTTTTTTTCTTTGGAGACTAGTGTTCAGTTTGAGCACAACATTTGCATCAAGTGATCTATGAGCATTATTATTTAGGGCGATTCTTTTGGTGCATTTCTCTTTTTAACTCTTCACACATTTCTGTTAAATATAGACTGCTTAATTTTGGAAGTGATAAAATTTACTCATTAGAAGAAGAGACAAATCATCCTATTTTGATTTTATTTGTAATTAAAATTTTTTTTTTGCCTAATAACAAGATACAGCTCTGCAATCCAAATTTTTAAAGTAGAGATGGGATCCAATGAAATGTCATTTGGTTGTTAGCGTCTAAAGGTTTTATTAGTTGAGCTATTAAGCACATTATGATAAAGTCAAAACTTACAACAACCAAAAAAAAAAAAACAAAAATTATTATTGCTACCCAGACGTTATGCTTTTCTCTGTTTCTTAACACCCAAAAAATTGGCACAGTCTGTGTTAATTATATGATTCAAGATATCAGTAAGTTTATCTCTTTTTCTTGCTCTCTCTAATGCGTGAGAGCTAGGGTTTTTTAATCGTTTTTCTCTCTTGGGGCCAGATTCCGGAGGCGGCCTTTGGTCTGTCTCTAGTTTCCCAGCCCTGGACATGAAAGTGAGAATCATATGGTGAGGGTCTTGGCAGAGGTGAGCCCGTGACAGAAGGATGGGCGTTGTGAAAAGGAGCAAGGTAGGAATGAGATAGTTGGTGGGGGTGCATGGTTTTCATGCACTGGGAAGGTCCTGCAGCAACTCGGCTTCAGCAACCCAGTTTCTCTCGACGAAGTGGTTTGTTTTATCTACAAGGACTTTTTCCGTGTGATTGGTTTTTTTGTTCTTTGGTGTCTAAATTTGTATGTAATAATAACGATGTTTTTATCATCTTTTCTTGGGTTTTTTTTTCTTTGTTATTTATAATAATGGAGGTGATTTCTCCAACTTCCGAGTTGGTTGTTTATCCGTCATATATGAGTCTTGACGGTATTTTAGTTCCGCTAAAGTTATTTCTATACGGAGTTAGTAATGGCCCTAGTGCTACTGAATCTTAGCCTTCGATTGATCAGGAAAATCCATTGATTGTCGTGGTTTTGTCAAAAAGAGCTTTACACATACTCGATTTCAGTGTGTCGAGGTATATTCTCGTTATCGGGCCTTAAGAATGCGTATTTTCCTTTGAGCGTCACCAGATTTTACTAATGAATCCATTATTGTTGAAGGATTTTATCTCATATAATATGGGGTTTCTTCTATTTGATATTTTTGTATCTCCGGATCGACAGGGGGGGAGACTTTAAAATCGCGGGTTGGGGGGAGGGACTCAAATCGCCGCCAGGTGGGGGGCAACTCGGAATCGCAGCCAAGGGGTACAACTCAGAATTGAGGGGGACTCAAAGTCGTGTGGTGGGGGTGGGGGCCACAGAGTCACGAAGGGGTTGGGGTCCCAACTCGAAATTGCAGCAGGGGGCCCGACTCGAAATCAGGGGGGACTCAGAGTCACGGGGGGGGGGGGGGGGGGTGGGGGGACTGAAAGAGAGAGGGAAAGGGTGGGGGATGGGAGAGAGAAAGAGGGAGATGGATTTTTGGGAGATTCGAGAGTATTTTGGTTATTTTATTATAAAAATGATTATTTTTCCAAGATTTCGTTAGAAATTTAACGGAATTTAACAGAAAGGACCAAAACGGCTAAGAAAATAGAAGTTTAGGGTCATCTCGATGAAAAAAAAAAAGACCAAATCATCACATTCGAAAGAGTTCAGGGACTATTTAAACCAATTACTCTAATTTAAAATTATCTTTCATTGGAAACTTAATCAGTATAAAGAAATCATAAAACATTTTGATTAGCACCAAAAAAAAAAGGCTAAAAAAAGGAATTGTAAAAAAATAATCTTAGAATCTTTTTTTACCAAAAAACAAAAAAATCATCGTATATTTTTCTTTCTCCTTACCTGCACGTAATATGATTTTTTAAAAGGTGCATCATGTGATTTTCTTCACTGGCTATTAGCCGTATCTATTTACAAATTATGGTTTTGTTTGGTTGGTAAGTTCAAACTTATCATTTCAAAATTTTTTTTATCTTTTTCCCAAAAAGTTTTTGTCTTTTTCCTAAAAAAATTTTTGTCTTTTCTGAAAATTCAAAAAAATTTACTATTGAAACTTAAAAATTTCAACAAACTCATGCACCAAACACCCCCTATATTTCGGTTTTATTAATTTTTTTCTCTTGAAATGTATGGACAAAAGGTACATACTTTCAAAAACTCAATATTTCTTTCTTTTAAGATAGAGTAAATTACTGACACATGTAGTTCTAAACTATATGATTTTTTTGATAAAAACTATTTTTAAAAAGTATCTCTTATTGCTTTTTTCCCAAAAACAAAACAAAAAAAAGTAAAGTGTCAGTATTGATAGTTTTTTTTTCCCCTTCCTCGCGTTCAAAGAAATATATACATCTACATTGGGCTTAATTGTTTTATGGGCTAAAATTTAAAAAAGCCGAATGGGTCTTTTAACCTTAAACCAAATCCAGCTAAATCAATGTTTTTGTTTAATTTGTATTTTTTCAATTTATTGGGCAATTGTAAGTCTAAAGTTAATAAAACTTTGGGTTTTGTATATCCTGCTGTGTATTATTTTTATCAATTAAAAAAACTTTTTTTTTTTGCTTAGCGAAAACTTGTTTTATTTAGTAATATAAAACATTGTCTTTCCAATTGTGTCGTAAGCACAAAACCGTACTTGTCTTATATGGAAACGACAAGTGTTTGCTGCAAATACATGCCAGCGGTCAAAAGACCACATGTTGTTAACTTTAAATGTTTTTCTTTTTTTTTTTTTTTTTTTTTTAACTAAACAAAGATGTCAAGTTCTTCGGATGATTTTAAAGCCGTATTTTCTCTGATTGTTTGGCTATACAGATCAAGAACACATCAGAACCGAAAAGTAAAATCTTTTTCCATTGAAATGATTAAATAAGTACTTAAACATTGTCTAATCAAAACAAAATCTGTAAAATTAAGATTTTGTTTGATGAGTCAGTTTAAACTCAATTTTTTGAGTTCAAATTGAACTCAACTGATTTGGTGTCTAAACTTGATCCCAACTATGAGTTGGACCATTACACAGTGTACGACCAACCTATGCTTTCTGTCTCACATTGAATGAGCACTGTGTACCCACCGCCCCACTTCTCCCTCCCTCCTCGCCCATCGCCGCGCCTTTCCTCACCCTCCTCAGGGCCTCGCCGAGATTGCGACACCCGCAGACGAACGGAGCTCGGAAATTGTGCTTGTTGATGAAATTCTCCTCGTCGGCCAAGGCCAGAGCCTCGCTCTCGTCGATGTAATCGACTTAATGGCTTCAAGAATCTGCGCTACGACGAAGTGACCGACTATGGATCTCGCCATGATGGGGATGGAGACGGACCGCTTGATCTCCTTGATGAGGGAGGGGTCGGGCATTCGCGAAATGCCACCGCCACGGCGGCGACTTTCCGGCTCCGAGACGACGTTCGCGCAAGCTCCGGCGTCCCCGGCGAGCTTGGCTTGCTCGACAGCGGTGACCTCGAGAATGGCGCCGCCGCGCAGCATTTGGGCCATTCCGACCTTGATCGAGAATGGATTCTTCTTGGTGTCTGTTATGGCGCTGCTGTTGTAGACCGTGACTGGCGCGTCTACGGCTATCGCCTTGCAGGTGTTTGTGAAAATGTCTGAACCAAAAAAAAGAAAAAAATGAATGCTGTTGAGAGAAACGGAGTCGAAATGGTGTGCGTGTGTGTGTGTGGAGTAAAAGATTTTGGGTTTGGGTTTTGTTTATAAGACGAAGAAAAAGGCAAGGCAGAGGAGACAGAGAGGACTATAAGAGGTGATGGGGTGTTTGGTAGTGTGGAGTCAGGTCCAGAAGCTTCGGTTGTGTTACAAAGTTGGATTAGTCGGTGGCTTTTGTTCAGCTGTGGAAACTTCGATACCATTCTTGTATCACCAAATTAAATATATATATATATACATAAAGGCATCTTTTGCATTTTGGATTGGATATCCTTGTTTCAAAGAGGAACACAACATTTCTCAGAAAACAACCCCAAAACAAAAAAAGGTTTATTTATATAATTATGGGATAATTCGCCTTCAAGCCTGTAATTCGGTTAATTTACCAATGTAAGCAAAATAATGAAATTAGAGTATCTTTAATGTTACAGGTTGGGGATCCTATTGTTGAAGAGTATGTAGGTGGACATATCGATGTTAATGTGGATTACGTATTGGCCGACGGGGTCGATGATACAGGCCCAAGTACAGGAAGACAGCAAGATGCATCGACGAGGGGTGTAATGAATCAGCTGAGAGATGTGTTGACCGATGATATGTGGGACAGATATCAACGAAATCCATGGTATAAATCTACTTGAAATCAAGCCCAGTTTATCTATTTAAACCAAATTAGGGGGAGAATTTCATACTTTTTTATTAGTACTTTCAGTTAGCAATTACGTAATTGTTGTTGTTGTATTTTATGACTATGTAAGAAATATTGTAAAAGATTTTGATGTATGTTGTTGATGTGTGTTTTTATTTTAGTTTAGTTTATTTTTTCCATTTTTCCATTCACAACCTATAATAGCATGTTAACTTATCTTTTCAAGTTAAACTTTTTAACTCAAACTTTTTACATCCAAACAGGATCCTAACTCAAGTTAAACTTTTTAACTCAAACTTTTTACATCCAAACACTCAACTCAAGTTAAACTTTTCAACTCAAACTTTTTACCAAATACTCAACTCTAACTCTCAACTTAACTTATCTTTAACTCAACTTAAAAATCTTAACTCAAACCGTTTTCACCAAACAGAGGCTAAGTATACTTAATGGGGAGTTCTACAATGAGGTACAATTGCTTTTTCCCATCCATGAGGTAAGATCCTATGGCTGGTGTTGATTGGATTTGTGATAAGCCGCACTTTTGAGCGGTTGAAAAATGAAGTTGGGTGACTCTACTTAGCCATGGTCCATGGGTGACTCCGTTCTTATACAAAAATTCAATTGTATTTAGCACTCCCCAATAACTGAAAGCACTGAAAACTACCAAGGCAAACAGCTCTCGTATCAATCCTAAAACATTTTCATAAAAAGCAAACAAACATACCACGTATGAAAATTGCCTCTAGTTCAAACTATTGAATTTCCAAATCTCCAAAGATTCCAACAAAACACTTACTCTAATCGTTGCAAGAACTCCAAAAGCTCTGGGGAGTAGTCAAGTTTTGAGCAACCAGAGAGTTCAAGACGCCTGGTAGATGTCAACGAGCAAATGTTCGTCGGCAGACTCTCAAGACTTGTACAATGTTTCAGATTTACATCTATTATATTCCCAGGAAGTGCCGAAACTCTTTCGAGCAATACGCAGCCCTTGAGATTCAGAGAAGTGAGCTTAGTAAGATCTTCAAAATATGAAGGAACCTCATGCAAACGTTCACAGAATTTAAGAGTCACGCGCTCAACATTTAAAGCTTGAGAGAGATCTGGGATTTTAATCAAATGCTTGGAGAAACTTAGATCAATAGCCTTCAAGTTCTCAAGACTCTGCAACACAGAAAATGAATGGTCAGAATAAATTGTATCCGATTTCATACGCTAAATCTAGTACACATAGTAAGAGGCTACCTGGACTCCTTCCCATAGTTGCTCAAGCTTACTATATTGCAATTTAAGTTCAACAAGATTCTCTCCGCAAAAACTTGGTGGCAAGAACCTGAAAGGGTATTCGTCCCAGTAAAGAAATCTAAGAGCATCAGGTAGCTCAAGATCACCTTCAGAAAAGCGTAGCCGGCATGTTGAGAAATAGTTACGAAGCTTGAGTATTCTTAGTTCATGCATCTGAAAGAAGATTGTGGGATGCAAGTCTACCATCGGAATTCTTGACATATCTAGAAATATGCCTTCAATTGGCACAGTTTCCTTCAATCAAGAGCGAAGTATAGTAAGTAGAACATTCTTGTTCAAAAGAAGTACACAGACACATTACTCAAAAGAACAAAAAATTAAAAAAATAAAAATAGTACACTTCATTCAAGAAGTCATTTAGAACTTACTGATTTGTTTCTGAAGACCTTGTAGACATCTTCATGGTTCCACAGCCTACTACGTTGTCCTGGATCTGCGGATTCTTCCCGAACAATTTCTCTGCCCATTTCTTCAATCAAATCATGCATCCACAGCTTATTAGAGTCCACAATTGTGATAAGAGACCTATCGATGAGGTCATCCATTCCTTTATCTGTTGAAAACCCACAGCCATCTAGTATTCCTTTTGCAAAATCTTTACCATCCCCTTTAAAGAAGCAAGCGATATCAAGAAATATCTTCTTCTCCTCGTAATCTAATCCATCATAACTTACTCTTAATACATCTTGAACTCTCCTAGGGGGGTATTTTTTTAGTTTATCCAGTGTCCTTTCCCATATATTTTTCGGCTTCTTATAAACGGAGGAACCCAAAACCTCGAGAGCTAATGGCACGCCATTAGCATACTTTACCAGCATACTAGACAACTCTTCATAATCTTTGGTGGTGAAAGAGTCTTTTTCAAAAGCTTTTAACCGAAAGAGATGAAGAGCGTTCTGAGGGTCTAATATATCAACTTCGTGGACGGCATCTACTTTATTAAGTACCTGGGCATTTCTACTTGTTATAATGATTCTGCTTCCAGCACGATACCATCCACGATCCCCGGCTAGGATCTCTAGTTGGTCACTTTGGTCTACATCATCTAGAACAATAAGCACCTTTTTCCTCTGCAACCTCTCTTTATCAAAATCTGACATACGTAGGTACATAGTCTCCATATGTAAATGAGCTTCTCCCAACAAGTTATAAAAGAGCTTGTTTCGTAAATGGACTTTTTGCCGACCTTTCTCCCATAATTCTCTGACATTTTCAAGAAAGCAGTGAGCATCAAATTGATATGAAAGTCGGTGGTATACAGCATGAGCAAGGGTTGTTTTGCCAATACCACCCATGCCCCGGATGCCAACGAAGAGAGTTTTTTGGGAACTAATGTCTAACAATGACTCAATTGGTCTGAGACGTTCATTAATTCCAACTATGTCCTTTAAGTCATCACTGGATGATCCACCCTTCAATTGCTTAATGATATCTTGAACAGCCGCCTCAACTAACTTGGATTCAGGCCTTGCATATTCAAAAGAAAAATGACAGTTGTTATGAGAATGAACTACGGAGAACTATGAAGGACCGAATGATCATCCTTTTTCCACATATGTTCAGAAATTATTAACAATAAAACATTTTCAAACTATGAAGGACCAATATAACCAAACTCTTTTAACAGAAAACAAGATAATGTTTCCTCGCGTGCTGCTAATTGATCATCATAATTAATAGAGCAATACAAATTAAAATATATATATATGTGTGTGTGTGTGTGAAAGAAGTAATTACTTGATGGTAGCTGAATCCCACCCAACTATATTAGCTGATGTTGTCAAAGCGTCTCCCCACTCGTTCATCTTGTCCTTATGACATTCTTCAGACATATAAAGTTTAATAATATCGAAGCTTTCTTCTTGTTTTCGTACATGTGATGGGTTCACATGATAAAAAATTGGAATAACAATCTGTCCAAAATTTTCTCTGCGCTGAAGTATATGTACGAGTTCCTTTAAGCACCAGGATGACTGAGCGTAGCGTTCTGAAAAAATGACAACAGAAAGTTTTGATGCTTCAATAGCTGTCTGAAGTTCTGGCCATTTTTCTTCCCCCTTTTCAAGGTTGTTATCAATGTACGGTTCGAGCTTGGCTCTCTCAAAAGCGGCATAAAGATGGCTAGTTATATTATTACCGGTGTCGTCATCTCTAAAACTTAAAAAGACGTCATACTTCTTTGGACTAATAAGAGTAGGAGGAGAAGCAGCAGCAGCAGCAGCCATGTTATAGCCAGAAAATCCACAATTTTAATGCAAACAAAAACTTCCTCTCAACCTTGTCTTGCTTTGCGTTTATCCACCTCTTTCATCTTGTACCTTACAGGGATAGAAAAAGAGTCAACTCTCTACTAAAGGTGCCAAGAGCGTTAATAATGATATACCATTTTAACTTCAAAACTGAAAACTGAAGTAAGAAAAGAGAGCATATTTCTTTCATTGTGGAGCCCAATTTCAATTTCAGGTGTAATTTTCATTTTTTCCAATCCACATAGAACAAAAGGACACCCAACAAATCAGATCTAGAAATGAATGCAACTAAGCCTCAATCAGTCAACTAGATCTTTCTCTATGAAAAAAAAAAAAAAAAAAAAAGAAATGAGAGAAATGAATGCAAATGTTAGCGAGAAAAGATTATAATATCAACTACTAAGGCCCAAATCAGATGCAAGACCATAAAGAGAAAATCCCGAAAGTCCATGAACTTTTTGGGTGCTATAACAGATGAATCAAGAACACATTAAAAGAAAAAGAAAAAAGAAAAAAAAAAGTCAAACGTACCATTAAGAAGAAACAACTTGCCTTTCTGTTTTCAGTGAATACAACCTTTTGATTCTCTGACAAAGTTGGAGAGGGTTAGCACCTGCATATTTAGGGACCGGAAGATATTTGCAGACAACTAATGACCGTAAGAAACTAATTCAGTAGGAAGAAGACGTACCAAGAAAATAGAATTATAAGAGACCACCGATGAGAACGAAATTGCAATGAGTTGTTGCAGCGAATTCCTTGCAACTTGTAAGACAGAGAAGAAGTCAATGCCTCCCGTCAACATTATTCAAAAAAACAAATTAAATTGCTCCAATGTCCCTCAACTTTTAAAGAAAATACTGCCCGGTCACTAATTCTTTTTTTTTTTAAATTAAAAATCCTTTTTTTTTTTTTTTTTTCCCTTGAAAGTAAAAGCTCTTAATTTACGAAACGGGCGCAAAACAATCCTTTTACCATGCTTATTTCCTCACGGTTTGCCCCGCCTCAGGCTCACATGCAGTAGTTTTATAAGGGCGTAAAAATCAAAATGCAAAATTTATTTTTGCTTTGAAATGAGAAGCAACTTTTTTTAAATTCTGAAATTGTATTAAATGTGCAATTAAACCGTAATTCTGAAAACGGTGAAATTTCTGAAATGATAGTTGAATATATATGAAAAACAGTAATTTGAAAATTAGTTTTATAAAAAAATTTGATAAAATCCTATATTTTTCTAGGGTATGGATATAAATTTGTTTCTCTCTTCATTGGAACACATTAAAAAAAATTTTTGTTTTAGTTGGAGATGAAATAAAATTGTTATGAAATTTTAAAACTTGATATAAAAGATATAGAATTTTTTTAATATGAAAAAGTTACTGTGCAAACTAGGTTTGGAATGGAAATTGATTATGAAAAATGAGATTTTCTTCCATCCCATTCTTAAAGTGAGATGAGCAAAACCATTCAAACAAGCACAATTTTCATCTCATTTTAAGAACTAGTCGTATTTCACGCGTACAGAAGAGACAAGCAAAGCAAAACAAAAAATAGATCCACATGGTAACCACGTGACTGTCACGTAACAAGTAAGGATGGCATAACCAAAAAAGCCATTGGTTCTTTTATACACACACTAGGTTATTGCACGTGCCACGCACATGCATGTTGCATTTTTTTAGGTTTTTTTACATAATAAAAATAATATTTAAATAAACATATATTTGAAAGAAAAAAGAAAACGTTTGAAATTCTAAATTAGAAAGAAGATGTATTTTTATAAAACATAATTAAAAATACAAGATTTTAAATGAAATAGTTAACCCCAAAGAAAAAAATAAAAAGGAGAAAAATGAGAGGATCTATGTAAGAATGATATTTTGAAGCGACAAATCGAAAGGAAAAATGATAACACTAAAATATATAAAAAAATATTTAAATAATAATTAAGTGAAATTATAATGTAAAAACTTAACTGAGGCACACATAAGAAAGAAACAAAAATGTTAAAATAGAGTTGAATTTGTGAAAAAAGTTTCAATAAAGAAATTTAAAAAAATAGTTATAAAAGTCAAATTCTCAAAAGATGGAAGAAAATTATATAAATGAAATACATTTCAAAAACAAAAATTTATCACAAAATAAAAGGAAGAAAAAATAAAAATGTATTTGTTGGTATAAATTTTATAATAAGTGTTTAAGATTTTCAAGAAAAAGAGGGAAAAAATTGTAAGAAGATATAGAAGGGAAAAAATCTTGAGAAAAAGGTTATAAAATAAAAATAAATAAATAAAAGAGGGGCAAATGGTCCAAAAAAAAAAAAGAGCAGAAGAAGCCGTAAAAGGAGAAGCAAAGAAGGGGAATATATATATATATATATATATATATACATATATATATATATAGGGATGAAAGGCACGCCACGTGTAGGAATGCGGAGGAATGCAATTTGAGACTTAGATATATGTTAGATGTTAGATTAGATTAGATTATGGGTCCGTTTGGTTCGTCAATTGGAGTTAAAATATTTGAGTTGAGTTTGAGTTAAGTTGAGTTAAGATGAGAAGAAGAGTGTTTGGTAAAATATTTGAAAAAAAAGTTTAGTTTGAGTTGGGTGTTTGGTAAAAAAGTTTGAGTTAAGAAGTTTAAAAAAAACAAGGGTCCTGTTTGGATGTGAAGAAATAGAGAAAAAAATTTTTCCATTTTTTTTTTTTTGTAACTTATCTGAACTCCAACTAAACTTCACTTTTCCACCTCAATTTTTTCCTTTCTGTGAAAATGTGTAGGAAAACAACCTGGCTTGTTTGCTTCATCATCTCATTCCAACTCATACTTTACTTTTTTTTGTCATTTTCCCAAAAAGTTTGTCTTTATCCCAAAAAGTTTTTTGGCTTTTCTAAAAATTCAAAAAAATTTACTATTACAACTAAAATATTTCGACTCAAACTAACAAACGGATAAACTTTTTCAAAAATTACAACTAATCTAACTTGAAATTTTCAACTCAACTCGAATCCAACTCAATTTAACATTCTATTACAGGTGCCAGCGACGGAAAATTTAATAATTAAAATACGCTCAATTAATAACACCAAATTGTGTTTACATTATTAAAAACTATAAATTAATACTTGCAATCCTAATGTAGCCCAAAATAAAAGCTTTCAGGCTTTCAAGTGGTTTTATATCACGGTGATAATTGATCTCTGACCCAGTACCATCTACCCCGTCGTCCAACACGTAATCAGTGTTAATGTCGACGTTCCCACGTTAGGGCCATGTTTTGATGTAAAATATCTATAAAAAAAAAAAGGGGCCATTCAACTTTTTTTTTCAGCTTCTTTCTCTCTCTACCTCATGCTCTCTCTCTCTCTCTCTAGCTCTCTCTCTCTCTCTGGCTCCCTCCCTCCCTCCCGTCCACCGGCCCCCCACCAGCCACCATGCCGGCAAATAGGTGAACAAAGTCCACCTGAGTTGTGGGTTTTTTTTTTTTTCAGCTTCTCTCTCTCTCTACCTCATGCTCTCTCTCTCTCTGGCTCCCTCCCTCCCTCCCTCGCGTCCCACCTGAGTTGAAGATGAACAGTAAACTCATTTTCTTTCACTGTATAACGGTTCAACATCAAGTTCAAGATGAACTGTGAAGCCAAACGTAAAAAGTTGAGTTTGAAGCTGAACTTTTCAGTCCGAACTTTCGAACCAAACACATACTATATATATATATATATATAGGATAACTCTCTTATCCGGCACACGTGTCTGGCAAGAGAGAGAAAGAGAGAGAGAGGAAGAGAGAGAAAGAGATGGTGCAACCCTATACATTGTATCTTTGTCCACCTTCTTCCTCATTACTGTTCCTTTTTGCATCCAATAGTCCCCAGCTCCATACTATATGTGTCCAGCAAAAAAGGGTTGCCTTTGCACACATGAGTTTACATGTATATATATACTAGTCTAAAGTATGTGTTATGCATATGTTGGATATTTTTTAGAAAATTTATCTATATAAGGGAAAAATAAAATAACAGGTTAAAAAATAGACCCACGAAATTAAAAAAAAAAAACAAAGGACCTGAAAATAATTTTAAAAAAAAGAGAGATAGATACATAAAAAAGTATAAAAAAAGATAAAAAGACTTTAAAAAAATTTTGATCAATACGAAAAAAGGACTAAATTGGAAAAGAAAAATGAGCAACGGATGAAAACGCTTCAAGAGTAAAAATTTTTCTACTTTCTATATATAGTTATTGTTATAAAAGGAACAAACAAACAAAGCAAATTAATAGTAAAACTGTAAAAGAGAAAAATTTAAAAATGTTAACAAATTTAAAAAACCAAAAAGATAAAAGAACTAAAATGAAAAAAAAAAAAAAAGACCAATAAAAAAGGGACTAAATTGAAAAAAGAAATAAATTTTAGGGTGAAAAAGAAAAAAAAAGAAATGAAGGACTAACAAAAATGATTTAAAAGGGATATGAAGGACTAGAAAAAGGAAAAAATAAAAAGAGAAAAAGAAAAACTAATTTAAAAGGGACCAAAATGGAAAAAAAAAAGTGTGAAAAAAAAAAGATAAAAAAAAAAAAAAGAAAACACTACCATTTTGGACGAAAACAGTTCCTGCCTTTCTCATTTATATATATAGAACATGTTAGACATTTTTGAAAAAAAATATCTACATAAAGGAAAACTAAAATAAATAATAGTTAAAAAAATAGACCCACAAAATAATATTAAAAAAAAAAGAGAACAAAGGACCTGAAAATAATAAAGAAAGACATAAAAAATATAAAAAAGATAAAAAGACTAAAATGAAAGAAAAGTTGATCAATACAAAAAAAGGACTAAATTGGAAAAGAAAAATGGACCAAAAAAAAATTAAAGGACCCAAAATTAAATATCAAACACAACGGATGGAAATGTTTCAACAGTAAAAATTTTTCTTCTTTCTATATATAGCTATAGATATAGAAGAAATAGACAAATAAAGCAAATTAATAGTAAAAACGTAAAAGAAAATTTAAAAATGATAACAAATTTAAAAAAACCAAAAATATAAAAGAACTAGAATGAAAAAAAGACTAATATGAAAAGGGACTAAAATGAAAAAATAAATAAATTTTAGGGTGAAAAAGAAAAAAAAAGAAATGAAGGACTAATAGAAGAAAAACTGATTTAAAAGGGATCAAAATGAAAAAACAAATTAAATTTTAGGGTGAAAAAAAAAAAAAAGATGTGAAGGACTAAGAAAAAGGAAAAACTGGTTTGGTCCGTTTTGGACGAAAACAGTTCCTCCCTTTCTTGTTTCTATGTAGTTTGTAGATAAAATGATACATAAGAGATGAGATGGGTCAAACTTACAAACCAAACACAAACATGCTCAAAAAAAAAAAAAAAAAAAGGGATTTAAGTTAAGTTCTTTGATGCTAATCAAGTTCATTTTCTTTTTATACATCTTATTATTTGCTTTTTCTTGCAGATCTCACCTCATGATCAGTTATGGGAAAAGTTCCTTAATTGATGCCATGGAGAAGCTTTCTGATGTAGAACGGAGGAGATAGATTAGAGAATAAAATAAAACACTTTGGGAGTAAATATCTTTAGTTAATTCATAAATCATTTTCTATTAAAATTACAAATACTCGTTCAATTTATAGACCAAAAATCCTAATAATAAATAAAATCTTAAAAATATAAAATTCGAATAAAATTTAAATAATCTTAATAAAACTCAAATAATCCTAAAAGATAATCATGAAATAAAATAACTCAAATCGTAAGATAATTCTAAATAATAATATAAAGAGAAATTAGGCAGGTAGCCATTTAGTCACGCTAAACAAAGTTTTTCTCTTATGTTTTATTAAATTAGTGGAATAGCGAAATCAAGTAAATATAATATTTGTATTTTCGGTTTTACCCCTGTTAAAACATAGCATGTTCAGAAGAAGAAGGAGACTGTTAAGTATGATTTGTGCCCTCATGAAATAAAGCATGATTCGTGGGAGAAAAATTGTTTATTTCGGTTTTACCACCTGTTAAAACAGAGCATGATTTCTGGGAGGAACATTGTTCATCGCACCCATTTAATTAGAAGAAGAAGTAGGAGAATGAGGTTTCATCATGATATTTATATAGTAAAAGAAAAGGAAAATTATGTTCTCTTGAAAATTGGCTTAAAGTAACATTTTTTATCTTTTAGAGAATACAAAAAATGCTAATTTATATAATCTGATTATCTCGTATTCCATTACGAAATCACATAAACTAAAAACAAAAAGTTGGGAAATCAAGAATCCAATAGTCATTCAATGATTGACAAAGTCAATAACTTATTAACTCTAGACTTTATCACGTCACATTCCTAAAAAACAACAACAACAAGTTACATCATTGGTTAAGATCATCTCCAATGCCTTTGTGTGTACCAATGCTATATTTATTATTAAATAGTGTAAAAAATAGTATTATCTAACTTTATACTCCAATATATTATGCTATTTCTAATGCTTTTTATATATTTTGTTATTATTATTGTGCTTTAAAAGTTGTAAAAGTGAATATTTAGTACTCAAATTAATAAAAAAATAAAAATATTATAATAATTATATGAGACAACAACTAATAAGAATTAAAAGTGAAATTTGGCTTGAGCTATTTCTTGTGGAAAATTTGTCATAAAGTTTAGCATATGACAAATTTGATATAAAACATAGCACTATGTTTGAGAGCAATTTTTTTTTTTTTTTTTTTCATTTAAATGTCAAAATCTATCATTGGCATACTAATTTAGCATTGCATTGGAGATGCTCTAACATTAGTCAATCTCTAATTGACCATTAGTCAATAAATGATTTACTCAAGTTAATCACTTGTTAACTCTAGCCTTTATCATATCAAACTCACAAAAAACAACAACAAATAGTTAACCATTGATAAACCTTAGCCAATGATTAATTGACCGTTGTTAATCATTGATTGATTTTAATTAGTCACTATTAACTCACAACTTTATTACCTAATACTTCACAAAAAACAATAATAAACAATTAATCAATGATAATTTTTTAAAAAATTACGGTTTTTCTTATTATAAACAAATGCACCCATCACTTAATTGATTCTAAATCCTTTCTCAAAATTCCTCAATTAATCAATTTCCAAATAGAAATTAATTTACCATTCACATCAATAAATAAATAGTTAAGTTGAATGATTGGAGATGGTTGTGTGGCAGTAGGTGGTGTAATAGTGCAACAAGAACTATAGTGGATGGCACAATGATTTGGCGACGATGGTTGGCACAATGGGTGGCGTGATAGTGGGTAGCGGTATTTGTATGCAGTAGCAAGGAAGATTAATGGTGGTGGTGTTGGCGATTGGACGCAGTTGTGAGGAACAGTGATGGTGGTTTCTAGATATCGTGTTTTTGCATAAAGAGTTTGGGTCGGTTTTAAGGGTTAAATAAGTTAAACGGGATATTGGTGTCATTTAACGTACCTTAAGAGAAAAAGATTTTTTAACTAAGTTTAAAAAGTTTGGGCCATCCACTTAAAATGATGCCTATATACCTCTGTACCCCTAATATAACTTCCTAGTTTTCTTATTTGTTCTTCATCATTCTCCCTTAGATGGAGAACTAGACTCCAACAAGAAAAAACTTAGAAGAATCTTAAAGCAATAATATGAAAAGCAAAAAATATTCAGTCTCAACATGTGATTCTTAAATAAGTCCTAGATATCAAGGACATGGCTAACTAATATTCCTGAAATGCTAAAACAACTACCCTTTATCCAGCTTCTTGTGAAAAAACATTACGCAGTGCCTCATCCACAATCAATTAGCATGACACCCCATAAATGAATATTGTATTGGACGGTTTTTATACAGTCTCCTAGATTTTAAATGTATCTATTTATATTCTATTGATTCTTCTAAATATTTGATCAATCAATAATTAACAAATGATCAATCATTTTACAATCATATCCATAAAAATTAAAAGATAATGAGGGATTAAAGTCAAATTAAATAGCTGTTTTTAAGTAATATTTTTATTTAAAAAATCATTTTTCCTCTCATTTTCTTTATAAAAATTAGAGGGATTAAATTCTGATAGGTCCATGAATTTATAAATTCCCTCCTCCTCATTTTTCACTTTAAACTAACATGAGATTCCATTTTCCTCTCAAAAATCTCCTCTCCAACTTATTTTCAACTCCACCAAACATAGGATTTAGGGTGCATTTACATGAAATTTTTTGGTCAAGGGGTATCCATGTAATTTTGGTAGACAAAGGGACTTGCCAGTTCCAATTATAATTGCCCGTCTGCCTTATTGACTAGATTAGTAGCATTCACATATTTTTGGTAGAATTAGTAGCATTGACTTTGGGCATCTCTGTCTGGGGTTCCTGGAATCTGTGGATAATTCTCCAGCTTATATTCATAGCAATTTCATTCTTAGGCGTGGTACCTATGCTTCTTTTTTGAGTACTTAAAAAGAAAAAAAAAATAAAAATCTGTAGTGTATAAAGCTAAGCGAAGGAAGGCGTTTCTGCTCAAAGGTATGCTTTCCGTGTTGCCAGTGTGCATAAAATCTCATTATTTGTTACTGTTGCGGTTTTAAAGTAGTTTATTCATTTCTTTTTCTTTTTGGGTTTTTATTTGGTTCGTTCTTCTCGTTTATTAGAAAACAACATCATGTGCAATAAAGGGGAAATCGTTTATCTAAACGTTTAAAAGAAGGAAAAAAATAATAATAATAATAAAGCCCCTTCAAGAAACTATGACTAGATCTGTAGTGTTCGGAACTAATTTTGTGTTCGTATACTAAATTATTAGAGTTCTCGGTTTTGGGATAATAAACTTGATTTATTCAACTTACCTTTATGAGAGAGTTGACTTTTTTTTTTTAATTCTACTTGAAAGGTACAAAGCAAGCAATTCTCGAGATCTTGATAAGTGATTTGAGTGGACAAAGTTGAGAAATTCTTTGAGTTTGTGGATTTATCGGCTATAACATGGCTGCTTCTTTTTCTCCACTCACTCCAGAGAAGTATGATGTGTTTGTAAGTTTCAGTGGTCAGGACACCCATGACAGTTTCACAAGCCATCTTTGTGCTGCTTTAATCCGAAGAAAAATTAAAGTCTATATTGGTGAAGACAATCTTAAGAGAGGAGATGAAATTTCAGGTGGAATTCTAAAAGCTATCGAGGAGTCAAAACTTTCTGTGGTCATTTTCTCACAGCACTATGCGTCTTCAGCATGGTGCTTAAATGAACTGTTGCAAATACTTCGATGCAAAGAAAATCACGGGCAGATTGTTATACCAATTTTTTATAACGTGGACCCGTCACATGTAAGAAAACAACAAGGAAGCTACGGGACTGGACTTTCTAAGCTTGAAAGACGTTATAAGGACAAGGTGAATGAGTGGAGAGCTGCCTTGACCACATTTTCCAACTTATCCGGGTGGTGTTCATCTGATGTGAGGTAGTTACTTCCATCTTGTGATTTTTAATTAGTGTTTGTAAATGTTATAGGACTAATTAGCACTATGTGAGGAAACATATCATCATTAGCTTTTGGCCATATTCGTTTACTTTTACTTTGAAAAAGTTGGGTTACAAACTGCTCAACATCATCACAATATATGATGATAATTCATCCAAACATTATTTGTTATCTTTCTTTTAGTACATTTTTGTTTCCAATTGTCATTTTTCTTTTGTATGTGCCAGGCCTGAATCCCAATTAATTGATGAAGTTGTTCAAGATATTGTAAAGAAATTGCAGCTTGAGTCACCAAGTGATGATTTCATGGGCTTAGTCAGAATTCATGAACATGTCAAAGAAGTTGAGTCATTGTTAGACATCAGCTCACCGAATGTTCAAATTGTGGGCATTTGGGGGGTGGGTGGTATAGGTAAGACAACCCTTGCTCGTGAGCTATTCGAACGGCTCTACCATCAGTTCGAAGCTTGTTGCTTTCTTGAAAATGTCAAAGAAAGATGGGAGAGAGGCCAAGAAAAGCACCTTTTGCAAAGGCTTTTGTCTGAATTGTTGGAGGAAGCAAATGATCCACACATGGGCGCTATGCCTCTATGGAAAACAAACTTTGCTAAAGACAGGTTACAGCATAAAAAGGTGCTTATTGTTGTTGATGATGTAGACAAAAGAGAGCAATTAGAGATTCTGGTTGGAGATCGTGATTGGTATGGCCCTGGAAGCAGAATAATTATGACAAGTAGACACATTGAATTCCTTGAAAATGGAGATGCAATATATAGAGTCCCAGGCTTAAGTCCTACTGAAGGTATGGCTTCTGCTTCTTTTTCTACCATCACTCCGGAGAAGTACGATGTATTTGTAAGTTTTAGAGGTGAGGATACCCGTAGCACTTTCACAAGCCATCTTTATGCTGCTTTAATCCAAAAAAAAATTAAAGTCTACAAAGATGACGAACTTTTGAGAGGAGTTGAACTTCCAACTGGACTTGTAAACACGATTGAGGAGGCAAAACTTTCTGTGGTCATTTTCTCACGGCACTATGCGTCTTCATCATGGTGCTTAAATGAACTGGTGCAAATACTTCAATGCAGAGAAAATCGTGGGCAGATTGTTATACCAATTTTTTATAACGTGGACCCATCACATGTAAGAAAACAACTAGGAAGCTACGGGACTGGACTTTCTAAGCTTGAAAGACGTTATAAGGACAAGGTGAATGAGTGGAGAGCCGCTTTGACCTTATCTGCTGATTTATCTGGGTGGAGTACACATCAAATCAGGTAATTACTTCCATATTGTAACTTTCAACCAGCATTGATCAGCTTTATAGGACTAATTAGCACCATATGAGGAAACGTATCCTCATTAGCTTTTGGTTATATTCATTCACTCTTAAGAAAAAGTTGAGTTACTCAACATCCTCACTACATATGATGGTAATTCATTGATATATCATTCATCTTTCTTTTGGTACATTTTTGTTGCCAATTGTCATTTGTCTTTTGTATGTGCCAGGTCTGAATCCGAATTAGTTCGTATAATCGTTGAAGATGTTTTGAAGAAATTGGAGCTTGTGTCACCAAGTGATGACTTCAAGAGCTTTGTTGGAATTCATGATCGTGTAAAAAAAGTGGAGTCGTTGTTAGACATCAGCTCACCAAATGTTCGCATTGTGGGCATTTGGGGCATGGGTGGTATAGGCAAGACAACCCTTGCTCGTGTACTATTTGAACGGCTCAAACATCGGTTTGAAGCTTGTTGCTTTCTTGAAGATGTCAATAAAAAATGGGTGAAAGGCCAAGAAAAGTACCTTTTGAGACATCTTTTCTCTGAATTGTTGGAGGAAGCACATGATGTGCGTCCTGGTGCTATGTCTCTACGATCAAAAGTCAATTTGCTAAGTAAAAAGGTGCTTATTGTTCTTGATCATGTAGACAAAAGAGAGCAACTAGAGATTCTTGCTGGTGATCGTGATTGGTTTAGCCCTGGAAGTAGAATAATTATAACTAGTAGACGTTTTGAATTGCTTGAGATGGGAGATGCAATATATGAAGTTCCGGGATTAGATCCCACTGAAGCTTTGCAGCTCTTTGATCAGCATGCCTTTAGGGCCTCTAACAATAAGGATCATCTCCAGTTGTCAAGCTCGGTGGTAAATTATGCTAATGGCCTTCCTTTAGCTATTAAGGTTTTGGCTTCACAGCTTGATGGCATGAGCTTAAAACTTGGGCAAAGTGTACTCAGGGAGTTAGAAGATGTCTCAAACCGCTTGATTCATGAAGTACTGAGAGTGAGTTATGATAACTTGGAAGAAAACATGAGGAGCATATTTCTTGACATAGCATGTTTCTTTCAAGGGGATGACAAAGATTTTGCAAAAAGAATACTTGATGGATGTGGGTTTTCTGCGGATCGAGGAATAAATTATCTAACTGACAGGTCTCTTATAACGATCACAGATTCCAACGAGCTGTTAATTCATAATTTGAATATTGAAATGGGCAAGGAAATTGTTCGGCAACAATCCTTAAGAGAACCAGGAAGGCGTAGTAGATTATGGCAGAGTAAAGATATCTATCATGTCTTTAGAAATAATACAGTAAGTTTCGAATGCATTACATTTCTTTTGTTAAATTAACTTGTGTGAATTTTCTGAAGAAGAAAAGAAGAGAAAGGACAGTATCCTTCTGACATAGGATATTTGGAAAGAATGAATTATTTAGAGAGAGAAACACAAAAGAGGAACTAGAGCAAGAAGAAAAGAGTGTAGAATTTAGAGAGAGAAGAACAATTGTAAGGAAAAATAACTAGAAAGAGAAACTGTACAAATAGAAAAGTAAAGTAACATTAACAGAAAACGCCCAACTATTACTAAAGGGAAATTTTCTCAGACAAACAAAATGTTAGGAAACTAGACTTGAAATTGCTTTCTGATATTATGCCTAGCATAATGCTGTAATTTAGTATTGCAATGTCTGTTACGTTCTTGATGAATAACTTGAATATTTTCATAGACGCTGGTCTTCATGTGTATCTGTTTATAATATGGCCATATCTGTAGGGACCGGGAGAAGGGCATCACATAACTATTCACACTCAAATGTATGTATATTTGAATAAAGTCTGCTAATTTTTCGTTCCTCTTGGTTTCTTGGTTTCAAGGCAACTGCAAAAATTGAAGGCATATCTGTAGATATGTCTTGGTGTAGTGAGCTCACTGAGCTGTACCTGAGTCCCACAGCCTTTAAGAAGATGGTTAACCTGCGAATACTCAAGTTTCGTAACCGTTTTCTAAAGCGCAAATTACAGTTTCATCAAGGTCTTCGGTTCCTCCCTGATGCTCTTAGATATCTCTACTGGGATGGATACCCTTTCCAGTCTTTGCCCCTAGAATTCAGTGGAAAGAATCTTGTTGAACTGAAAATGCAACACAGCAACGTCAAGCAGCTCTGGGAAGGAATCCTGGTATACTAATTAACTTTTATCAAGTCTAGTTCTTTATTTTGAAGTACAAAGTAAACCTGGACATTCCTATTTTGTTTGCAGTGCCTTGAGAACTTGAAAGCAATTGATCTCAGTTATTCCGAGCAGCTGATTCAAGTACCAGATCTCTCTCAAGCACCAAACATCGAGAGTGTTACTCTGAGTTACTGTGTATGTTTGCAAGAAGTTCCATTGTATTTCGGCGGTCTTGAAAAGCTCACGTCTCTGAATCTCAAGGGCTGCTCGTCTCTTGATAAGGTTTCAGCACTTCCAGAGAATGTAAGAAATATGAATCTGAAACGTTGCGAAAGTCTGAAGAGTCTGCCTAGCAGCATTTACACGTTGAAATCTCTTAGGCGTCTTGAACTGGCTGGCTGCTCAAAGTTTGATTACTCCAAAAAGTTCTTGGAGTTCTTGGACAATTTAAAGCACAATTTGGAAAACTTGAAATAAGTGTTTAGAATTGAGCTTCTGTTGCAGACTAGTGCTAAGTTTGGGCACAATAGTTGCATCAACTGATCTATATTCTATGAGCATTATTATTTAGGGTGGTTTTTGTTTGTTTGGGGTTTTTTTTTTTTTTTTTTTTTTGGGTGCATTTTTATTTCTACAATCCAAATTTTAAGTATAAGATTGGATGCAATGAAATGTCATCGGGTATTAGCGTCGAAAGGTTTTACTAATGAGCTATTAAGCACTTTATGATCTACTTAAAACTTACAGCAACAACCTTTAAACTCATGTTAGTATTTGATTCTATCATCTTTTCATAAAAAATGTCTCTGACACTTTTTTTTTTTTTGGGGGGTGGGGGGTAAAGTCTAGGATATATTAATTCTAGGATCACACAGAGTCACATTACCGGAAAGAATGGAAAGAATTAGCAGCATTTTTCGCCTAGGCTTACAAAAGAAGTAACAAACACCTCAATGACCAAGCAAATTAAACAATGGATCCTATTTCCCCTCCTAATTAGCCTCCTCTTTTACGATAATAACATCCATCACCATCATCATCATCATCATCAAGCTTTTCCTAATCTGTAATTTGCTTAATCCCCTTCTCTACTAACCTTCTTCTCCAAAAAAAAAAAAAAAAAAAAAATCCAGCCAAAACCAATGTCCGACCACACGACCGCAGAACTTACGGTATCCGATGCCACTGCCACTGCCGCCAATCCTTCGCAGTCGGATTCTCTCTCCAAAGTACGAAAAGTCATCCAATCGCTCTCCACCATCCTCCCCTCAATCCCTCCCTCCCTCTCCTCCTCCTCAAACCCCTCCTCTTCCCTCCTCCACGACCCGGAGATCTCCACCCACATCTCCGCCCTCCTCCGCCGCCCCTCCGCCGGAGCTGGCGACGACAACCTCTGCCGCTGGCTCTACGACGCCTTCCAGTCCGGCGACCCCGGCCTCCACCTCGTCGTCCTCCGCTGCATTCCCGTAGTAGCCGGCGCGTATCTCTCACGCGCCACCCTCCGCCGACCCCTAGCTGGCTTCGAGGCCGTACTCCTCGCCCTCTACTCACACGAAACCACCTCACGCGCAGGCCAACCCGTCACCGTCAACGTCCCGGACTTGGCCCACCCGAGCCTCTACCACGAGCCGACGTCACCGGCAAAGAGCAACTCGACGACTCTCAATCTGGCCGTCGTGTCCCCGACGCTGGAGCCCCACGGCACGGTGAGGTCCACGCGCCGGGCCCGGATCGTCGGCGTCGCTTTGGAGCTTTACTTTGGGAAGATCGACGAGATGCCCAAGAGTTCCAAGATTGATTTCTGCGAGTTTAGCAGGGTTTGGGCGGGTGATCGAGATGGTCATTACGATCAACGGTCTGATCCGAGCCAAGTTGGAGATGCCGACGGTGGTGATGAGGTAGAGCTGGGGAGGCATATTCCTCTACCGTGGGAGCTGCTGCAGCCGATTCTGAGGATTTTGGGGCACTGCGTGATGGGGAGATGGGCAAATGACAAGGAGGTTTTTGATGCTGCCAAGGAGGCGTGTAGGAGTTTGCACGTAAGAGCCATGCATGATACTAATGCCAAGGCGATTTTGGCGACTGAGAGTTTGATAAGGCTTGGGAATAATATGAGTTTTGAAATGGAATTACCAAACGGGAATGGGTGTGTTGATCCTCATGAAATTCTTACCACCAATGTTATCACACTTAATTACACTTAATTAGGTTATAAGTACACATTCTTTTTTTTTTTTTTTTTAAATTTTGAAAGGGGATTCAAAATCCACATCTTCTATCAGAATTGATATAGTATTATCGCTAAACTTAGCCATTATAAATATGTTAGTATATCCCTCTCTTTAACAAAAGTAATTTATTGGTTGTTTTGGGTTTACTTTTTAGTTTTTGGCGCACAAAATATGGATGAAGATGTCTCATACTCAAGTCATAAACTCATGAACGTGATATTTGTGTTCGTTTTCTTTTAAAATAAATAATAGCACCTGTCGTGTCCTTTAGAATAGCTTGTTTATAAATAACAAGAATACTTTAATAAGAGGTAAAACAAATGTTATGTATTGCATTTTTATAATTGATATATTTTGCGTGGTTTCAATTTCATTAATTTTAGGTATTTGCTTTATGGTTATCTTAGTTTTAAACTAAGATTTTTTTTTTTTTTTTTTTTAGTAAAGTATGAAAAATTGTACGAGTATGGTTTTTCTTTTTTTTTTTTGGTTCTTGCTTGATCGAAAGAATCCGTTATATCTTGGAACGAGAGGTGGAGGGAGGTGGGGACGAGAGGGGAAATGCCCCTATGGATTTTTAGTAAATTCCATTTTAGTCCCTAAAATTAAGGACTCATTATATTTTTTCTCCTATGATAGTACATTTACAATTTGTTCGCTTATTTGCCCTACTAAATTTTTAAAAATTTCTCCATTTGCATAATTTTTAAGAAAACTTTAAACTTCACTCAAATTTTATGTTTTTAAGTACTCACAATTAAAATTTAGTATATCAAACAAATCAAAACCAATTATACTACTTTAGAAATTCATAATTTTTTTCTTAAAAAAATTCACAATTTTTTGAATTCTAAACTTTAAAATTAAATTAACCTCTATTATAAGCTTAGTTCATTTAAAAAAAAATAAATAAACGAAAGATCCAAATCCATTAAAAGATATCTAAAGATTCTACCCTGGTAGTTTTGGTTCAAATTTGTTGTTTAATTCACGCCCATTTATATAATTTGCCACTGCTTGAAACAATATTAAAGGTCTCAAGATTTATCAGTTTTTTTAAGTACATAAGATGAAAAAAAGTTGTTAACTTTTAGTTGGTTTATAACCTTTTATAAATAACTTTATCGATTGAAATTTGAAACTTGTCAAAAATAATTTTTTTTGAAGGAATTTGAAACTTCTCAATTGAATAAATAAGTTAACTAAATAAATTTGAATCCTCCAATATATTAATTAATTAGCCAAATTTTGGGAAAAAATAAAATCAAATTAGAAAAAGAAATTATATGAAAAAATTTAGAATGCTTCAAGGTTACGACATTTGCACCGGATCCTGTAGCAT
Source organism: Ficus hirta (assembly GCA_038430175.1). NCBI lineage: Eukaryota > Viridiplantae > Streptophyta > Magnoliopsida > Rosales > Moraceae > Ficus > Ficus hirta. The sequence goes on from CM076592.1 coordinate 12,526,646, forward strand.
ATATGAATGACGTATTTTGTGTGGCTATATTTGGGTATTCTCGAGAATTGGCTTATATTAGACCTGCTACAGAGAATAAATGGATTCGTGTTACCGGTACAAAGCGTATTTCGTTTCACGATGTGGTTTATTACAACAATCAATTTTATGCTCTAACTCGTGAAGGTAAACTTTTCTCTTATTGAGGTATCTTATAATTGGAGAATATATTTAATATCAGCAAAGAGTTCAAGATGTAGAAGGAGAGGAGAAATTCTTTGTGACAAGAGATATCTGGTGGAATCGTGTGGGGGAGAGCTTCTGCAGGTTCAAAGATATTCAAAACTAGAGGTGGCCTATGGCCATATTACGAAGAAATTCAAAGTCTTCAAATTCAATTTTGAAACATATACATGGGTTAAGATGGAAAGTTTAGGTGACGTTGCTTTATTTTTAGGTAGTAATAACTCTATATCTGTCATGGCTTCTGATTTTGCTGGGTGCCAAAGGAATAGTATATACTTTACTCATGATAGGGATGCCCTTTTTGGAAGTGGACCTTGGGACTTGGGTGTGTATAATCTTGAGAGTGGAAAGATTACTAGTTTTGGCATGAATGTGGCAACATTTGCCAAAATGTTTAAGGGACCAATTTTTGTTGTACCTCCACTCAGTCCATATTAGTACTTTCAAAATATTTACGGTCTTTTTAATTTATTATCTTTCGTTTTGATGAGATAAATTTGATTTATTTTAAGTTATTTATTTCTATAAATAATGGAATAGGTTTTGGCTTTTACTGTTCAAATAATCGTGCCTAATGTCTTGCCTTGTTTTGATGATGTAAAAAGAATGTAATATTACAGTGTTTTTAATCGTTATAATTTCATCAAGTTTCGATTTTATTAATTTTAGGTTTTTTTTTTTCCCTAATTATCTTAGATATCTAAACAACGAGAATTTTTCATTAAGGTGTGAGACAATTGAATCTGAACGTAGATGCTGCGATGAAGTCGGGGTTTGGTTTTGTTGGCATCAGGGCTGTTATTTGTGGTTCTCACGGTGTTATGGTGACGTGCTCGGCCTAGCGGTTAATTGGGATTGTAGTTCGCCGCTTCTTGTGGTTTGGTAGTTTCGCTTGCTGAATCAGATGCGTTCAATGTCGTTCAAACTGTTAATTCGCCATCTTGGCCAATTTATCAATTCAGAATGCTTGAAAAGGCAAAATAAAAAAAAATAAAAATAAAAATGGACATGAAGGAGAAACGTGAACAAGGGGAATAGGTGATATTAAAAATAGAAAGGAATACACCCCCTCAAAACTAGTATATGGCTGTATATGTGATTGGCTTATGTTTTTCTATTATTTTCGTCGACAAACCTTTTTTTTTTTTTTTTAATCGATCTTTTCCCTTTTAAATTTTTAAGAAGAAATTTTTATTGGGCTTTTCTTTAGAATTTGACAACCAGAAGTCTAGAACAATAATATATCATTCATTCACGAAATCTTAAATAGGAAAGGGGAATGCAAATTTATGTTCTCTTTGGTGTTGTTTTATATGAATTTTGCAGAAGAAGACAGAATAAACGGAATTTTGAAATTAGACTCATAGCAAGTAGAAAACAACTAGACTTCCTAATGTTTTTAGGATTATATTTATGATTAATTTTTTTTTTTTACCTATGAATAGGGTCATCCTCTCAAATAATGGAGACGTATAATTTTAACCCGGATTGAATATTGATTTGTGAATGATATTACTGAACATTATTTCCAGTTGATTAATTAATTAGCCACAATTCTTTTATTTCTCCCAATCTAGAAAAAAACATCCTTTTTTTTTTAATTCAAAATAATCTACACTATCTAGTCCTTAGCTTTGGCATCTCTTTCTGTGATTGGGTAGAATATATAGAGTTGTACTTTATCGGAGCTTATAATCGTAAAAATATTGTTTTTCTTTTTTTGATTCTTTAGATGACTACTGTAATTGATTCTTCAAACAGGATATAAAGTCAATAGGTTCTTCAAATTATCGAACCGTGTATTATCTTTTTTAGTTGCAATTTTTTCTCCGGATATGTTAATCTTTCAAGCTGTAATTTTTTTTTCCATTGAATAATTTCTAATTTCAACTAAAAATAAGCTAACTAAAATTAATGACGTTCAAGATTTTTTTTTTCTTTTTCTTTTTATTTTTTTTCCGGTTAATTTACCATGTCTTAGTAGTCTTTTAATAATATTTAAAAAATTTACTCATCTTTAGAAGCTTCATCTTACTTCGTCCGAGAAGGGTTTTTATTTTTGGTCCTTCTGATTGGTTGATATGAGTAAAATCTCATAGATCAATTAATACGACTTCAGTGTGTTTCTTTGTATTGTTTTGGGAATGCAAAATCAGACACCTTCCTTCCCCGTTTCATTTAAAATTATAAATTAACATTTGACAACACGTGTTAACAAAATAATCCTCAAATCAAAATTGTTTACAAATTGACCCCCAAAATGCAATTTACAATCTATTGATAATAATGGTAACAATCATCCTATTAGGTGCTAAACTTGTGCTATTTTATGCTTTATTTGAATCATGCATTCAACTCTAAGCTTGTGTTTGGTGCACCAGTTTAAATTGAAATATTTAAATTGAAGTTGGTTAATTTTTTCAAAAGTAGTGTAAATTTTTGTTGACTTCAAAAAAAAAAAAAAAAGACAAAAAGTGAGATGAAAAACTTAGATTCAAACCAATGCATCAAATAAGCTATAATATAATGTAATACTCCAAAATAGACCTCCATTTTTCAACAATAAACTGGCCCACTCATTTTGGTATTCATTCATTCACTTTTTTTAAATCTATTTTTATCAATCTCATCACATATTCGCTCTTACTAATCCATATTAGAATGACTAATGAAATGTAAATAATCTAAACGAATTTTATCTGAATACAATAGTTAAAGAGGATATCCAAACACATTAAAATACATTCATTACATCACAATATAATACCAAGTGAATATATTATCAAAATGAATCACTATTATATGGATTTCCTAATGAAACTGTACCTCTAAATGAAAAATCAAGTAGGCTTCCAAGTCCAATGGATATATTATTTAAATTAGCAAATATGCATATTTATGATAGTAGTTTGTAACCGGCAAAATTAGATTTCATAAATTTATACAATTGTAAACCAAGTGCAAAAGACTCTAAGCATGAATGCTTTATTTACTATTAGATGCTAAACTATTAAGGTAACAAAATCATTGATTATCTTTCAATCACAACAACAACAACAACAACAAAATCAAACAAAAATAATAAAATAAAAAAATAAAATAAAATAAAAGTGAACTTAAAAACAGCTAAATCACTAATGTCTAATTCATTGGTCAAATTAATGTTGTGTTTCTTCGATGACTGCTTTGTACTGTTTTATCTTATGCCTCTCCGTCATGGGGATGGTTGAAAAAGATTAAAAAGCTAAGAAATTTTGAAATAAATATTGAAATCTTATGGCCTTTTATGTAAATAAAATAATTCTTTTAGAAGGAGTTTTAAAGATGTGGGTTGCCCCTTGTATACTTATTCAATTGTTTTATTTCTTTCTATACATTCAATGTGGGACACCTCTAGAATAAGCGACTATACTATTTTATCAATTAATCAAAGGTAAAATGATGGAGAGATTCAGCTATGGTGAAAAGCTAAAAACTTTTCAAACTTTTAAGATTCTTCAAAAGCAGTAAAAAGCTAAGAATTTTGAAACAAATATCAAAAGCTTACGGTCTATTATGTAAATAAAATATTTTCTTTAAGAAGAATGAGTTTTGTGTGTGTTGCCATTTATATTAATTGGTTAATTGTCTCGTTTCTTTGTACACATTCAATTTGTGACACCTCTAATATAAGCCACTATACTATTTTCTCAGCTGGTCAAAAGGAAAATGACAGAGATTCAACTGAGGTGAAAAGCTAAGATATTTTGAAACTGTTGAGATATATTACCTGAAGAAGTTGGGATTTTGGTTGATTAAGCGAGAGAGATGAGAATGAAAATTTTGCATCATTCAAGACCTATATCTTCAATCTAATTTGTTATTTCGGCGCCTTTCTCTCTTCAAGGAAAGAATACCATTTACCAAGGGTGGCCATGGAGGCTGCTAGTGGTGGAAACAAAGTAGAGTTGTCTTACTACCAGTAGTACAGATAAACATGACAGCTTCCTTTACTCGGAGACGAAGAGAAATGAAACCCCAAATCATTATAACGTTCTCAAATGCAGGAACAAGAGGCGTAAATAACAAACTAGGTGATAATAGATTCAAGGATAACATTAGACTAAGACATAGGTTTTCAATGATGCAAATGTTAACATTCTTTTCTATCCAAAAAATACACACACACACACACACACACACACATATATATATATATATATTTACATTCTCCGTAGCAATATTTATTTTGCGAGTATTTAGTAGTAGAAAATTCCAACTGCTTTGGAGTTCTCAAGCATTAGACGTTCATTGAATTTTGTTGAATTTGTTGGGTGTTATTTTGGCCCATAAGAAAAATATATCTTTTATTAAGAGGTTTGGATCTTATATATTTAGAGCACCGAGCGCTTCAACACCTAGAATATCAAGATCCGTAATACCAAGAGTTGGTACACAAAAGGTCTTTTCAAGAAAGAAATATCAAGAGATATAATTATTTTCAAGACACTTGACATTCTGAGTTAATGTTAAATAATTCATTTGACGGTTACAAGCTTAAATCAATTTATTATATTAAAGAGAGAATTAAACTGCTTCGTTCTCAATGAATTATAAATTCCGTCACATTGAGAGGAAAAAAGACAAACACAATTTTCAATTCAATGCATTGAGGCTATCGACCGGACTCCAATTTTTGCTATATTGTTCTTAAAGTTCTCTTATATTTTTTAGGTTCTTGTTTGACGTTCTTGATTATTTTGTTCGTTTAATCATGCTTTTAAATTCTGAAACGTTGAATTTGGTGTTGAATGAAATTTTGCTTCAAGAGAATTTACAAGCCTTTCTCTCAATTCTTCTTATGTGAGTATGACTACATTTAATATTAGAAAGGGTTAGTGGTGTTGTAAGTTCCAAACTTAAGTGAACGGCCTTTTTTTTTTATCTCGATTTAATTTTTTGTATGCGAAAATCTACTTGAAATAAATTTTTTATTATAATAATGGTCCAACCGTGAACTTTCATAAATTTTGAACGGAACGCGTCATGCACACAAGACAGCTTCTTTAGTGCAACTTGAAATATAGCCCTAAAAACTTGTAGAAGAATATCTGTCACCCATATTTGTAGAAAATTTTGGCTAACCAATTCAATTTTTGCAGTGTTGCATGAATATTTATTATTTAAAGCAGGAAATTCTGACATGGATCATGAAAAAAAAAACAAAAAAACAAAAAAACCATATTGATAGGGGAAAAGTTTTGAACCTTCAAAGTTTTTTTTTTTAGTTTTTTTCTCTCTGTTTTTTCTTTTCTTTTATTTATTTATTTATTTATTTTTACATGTTTTTTATGTTATCTGATGGTTAGTGATATTTGCAAAATCGTGCTCTACCACGAAGCTCCAATAAAGTAATAGGAAAAACAGAAAAATGGAAATGAATCACACTCAAGAGAGATACACAAAACAAACCAGCGACAAAATTAAAGGATAAAATTTTTAGAGGAGCATATATATGAACAATCAATTTTTAGTGGTGGCAAAGTTAAAAAATAAAAATAAAAATAAAAATAAAAACAACGTTTGAGAGGATTTTTGGAGACAAAGTTTTGCCTTTGAAACTTTTAAAGTTGAGATAAGTTTTTGAAATGTAAGTTTAGGATTATAACTTTTGGAGAAAAAGTTCTGAAGTTGTGTATTTAATGGAAGAATAATAAAAAAAAAAAAGAGATGATTTAGGATATATGTTTAGTTGATTTTTATAAAAAATCGTGAAAAAATAATTTTTAGAAAAATCTTGCAAACCATAAAGTCCCCCAAACGTGTATTTACAAACCAAACGGTGTTCCACCGTTTGAAAAGTATCCCCAAACCGGGCCTAAATATAAAATTTTGAAAAATAAAATAAACAAAAACAAAGATCTCCACTTGGCCATTGGAGGCTACAACCCTAAAAAATACCATTGTTCTAATTACTAGTTGGAACACATGAACAAGCAAGAAATTTGCTTTCGAGAAACCCAAAAAGAAAAGAGAGAGAATACCAAAAATTAGAGAGACACTAAGATATCTGGAAACCAGAGAATAATGGAAGTGAAAAAGAAAAGAATGACCATTTATTGGGGTCTGAAACGCCCTAAACTTCCACCTAGCTAAATACATCCTCAACAACTCCACCAGGGACTAAAATTTTTGTTCCTATTTATACAAAAATATCTTATGCATGATTTTACAAGGTAAATTCTCCAATTACTTTGACATAATTAATGTACACACAAACCCTACATTAAAATGAAGCACATAAAGCATAATTCCTTTTCAAGTCTCATCGTTAGTAGTCTACCCAATACCGATCACGAATACATCAGCGTAAATAATACAAGTCCATCTGCGTTGATGATGCAGAAAGAGGTCATGTCGTAGATTCGCTCTCTCTCCTCAGCAACTCCTGCAGAAAAAAGTTATTCATTGAAAATAAAATAACTCACGCAGAAAATTCTAACCAATGTAACCGCTGATTTCATACTTTTGTCATGCACGGTCAAGAAGTATATTGCAACCACAGTTTCCTTTTTCAAATAGTGATTCAAAATGTGTGTTTATTTTACTTTCATAGATCATGTTTCGCAAACTTATTATCCAAATAAAGAGAACGTTAGAATTATAAATACCCATTTGGTAGCAGCAAGCGAGGCCCTTTGTCTCTCTTTCTTCTCACGCAAGCATTCCCCGCACCAGCTAGAGAATTCTTTCTGATACTTCTTCATCTCTCTGAAGACCGAACTATACACAGATTACGAAATATGAGTCTATGAGAAACCAGTGGAATCATCCTTTAAACCCCATATTCACATCCAATCAAATAAGAAAGTCGGAACCATAAAAGATTTTCGTCATAATACTCCATATACAGAAAGTGTGAATACGAGCTCTTTCCCTGTCCCAAAAAATTTGAAGATAGAATAGTATACAAAACAACATATAGGCAATAACTTTAGGTTAACTTCTTACAAGATCTAGAATATAAGTTGTAGGAAAAATGGTGGTACTTGAAAGGACAAAAGACATGAATACCTTCTGCACCATAGAAGTAAGTTGATTCGATGACCTGATGTTGTGGCTCTAGCACCGTGTCGATGACGTCCACGATGAAGCACAGCTCGCCCTGGGGCATGGGTGTAATCAAAGATCTCCTGCTTACGAAAAAGATACATCAAAACATTTACAACCAGTGAACTACTTGTCATAAATAGCAGGAAGCAAGGACACCATCGAAAGGAGCATATTTGTTGTTGTTTCGGTTTTCCAACTAAAAACATCACCATACCTCAGATTGACTCCCAGTATTTACATGTTTATCACATCTTGTGCCTCGAAAAAACAATTCTCCCCCTAAAAACTGCTTACCCAAGCACACATTTAAAGTCACTTCTGAGTCATCGACATGAAAACCTACAAAAAAAAATTATTTCTTAAGACAACAATGCTTGTGAAAAAAGAGAACGAGGAACTAGAACATAGAATTTTTGCTGCAATGCTACTCTGTTCTCGGCATACTAGAGCAACTAATTACATTTTAACAGAGTAATGCATATATATAAATTAGGTAGGCAACTAACACTGAAATCTTAACTAAATAGGTCAAAAGACAAAGACAAAAATTATGAAAGATAATAAACAAGTATACACAACAACCTAGAATTTGACAACCGCAAAGATAAACAACCAACAAGGGGCATAAAAGGAAAGGGCATGAATGAATAGATTAGCTTTATCCTGAGACGTGTGTGTGCGTGTATTGAAATTAAGGCAATCCAATAAACTGCAGAACCTTAGATTCTGACGTGCTTCTAAACACATAGCAATTAAGGCAATCCAATAAACTGCAGAACCTTAGATTCTGACGTGCTTCTAAACACATAGCACGAGGATTTTTAGAAACTATAAGTAAATTGGAAGCTATAATCAGTAGTTACTCAGGATCTGCCTTCCATACTAAAAGGTCATATATTCCATATTTCTCAAAGTACAGAGAAATTTCCATGGCTTTGATCTTGCAAAAGACCAGTTAAAGATCTCCTGCTAGTTAATTACCGCACATAACCCTATCATCATATCCCCCTTTGTCACTAACTCCACGTTTGTGTATCCAATACTCTCCCAGAAAAGAAAAAACAAACGAACAAACAAAATAGAGAGAAAGGTAAGTACGAAACTTCTGTATCACCTCTGAATCTCAATTACTAAAATTTGTGATAAAGCACCAGGCTCCAAGACAAACTCGCAGACAAACTACTTGACCCGTATCACTGACAAAGAAAGAAGTTGGTATTATAAGTCTTTTTACTCCACTAAATGGTACTAAATACTACTAATGTTCATGTTTAGACCAGAAGAAAGAAATGTTATTACTGTAAACTCCCACAAGTAAGCCTGGATAACAAATAAAGACAAGAAATAAGCAGAATAACGAACATGTCTACAGACAAACAGAGAGAACAATAACAGCATCTTTAAGCCATTACACAAACAGCTTGCAACAATAAAAAAAGACAGAGGGCAATATCAAACTGTATAAGTACAGATATCACAAGAAACGGCGGAAAATGACACTTACCCAAGTCAACATCCCTATCTTTACCATATTCAACAACAAAACCGTGGTGAGAGTCAAGAGTCGCTCCCCCAACTTCAGAAAAGAACACTGCAAAGAGAATAGAAAGACTGTTTTAGTTCCCAAATATTTAGCCATCGTACTATTAGTGCCTTCCAGTGAATTTATCATTTGTGCACAACTGTTCATTCATAATTAGCAACCATGTTCACCTTTTGATATAGGACGAATGAAACTCTCCATCATCTTGTCGAGCATGGTCTCAAGGCCAAAATCATCAAGAACCGCACCATATCGATTCATTGTATTAGGTCTCATGATCCGGAACTTTGCCTCATTAACCCATTTTTCAAAATTCTCCACCTAACCATCGAAAGACATCATATCAAAAGAGTATCAGATAGACTTCTGTAATGATTATCGGGTTGTTAGGATTAGGAACTGTTATCTGTGTAAGAGTTTGTTAGAGGGGAATTAGTAATATAAAAAGAGAATTAGCGACTCAGGGAGAAGGGAAATGATTGTTTGGGTCTCGGCCAAGCTGACCATAGGGAGAGGTGACAGAGCTCTCAAACTCTCTGTCATCTTTGTGAAATTTAAAGCAATTCCTCATTCAATTATTCATTTTCTCTCTTTCTTTACTGATAATCCTTAGAGAACCTATGGTTCCTATCAGTATCTAAAAGGAAAAAGAAAAAACTGTGGTATGTCACATTCAATACTTGAAATTGTGTGCACGCCAAAAAAAAAAAAGGCGCGGGGGGAGGGGGGGGGGTGGTGTGGTTGGGGGTGCCGCGGGGTGAGGCTACGGTGACCTCCCTGAACATTGGTATTTTGAATAGCCCCCCCAAATTTATTTCCGTGTCCTGCTTAGAGACATAGATAAATTTCAAATCAACCCTTAGCTAGCTTAAATTGTTAAAAGTAGAAAGAAATATAAACATTTCCAATCCCACATCGTCCACAATCGATATGCCAGGGACATTGCCACGATGCAATCCACTTATCATCCATTGTTAGAGACCACGTTGCCATGATGCATCTATTTCCATTTATTTTTAACAACTGAACTTCATGAGGGATGATTTGACATTTGACTACGGTCTAAGAGGGATATGACTCAAGTTAGCATCACACGTCTTGATGACAATCTGAAACACTCACCTCTGATAAGGAATAGAAAATTTGACATGCAAATGAAATTTGAGTATTTCAGAATTTCTCGAAAAGTAAAATACCTCAGATACCAACAATTCACAGAAGGAAGGCTGAAGCATCTCAAATGTAAACACTCCAGGTGAGGGTTCAGACATAATACTTCTAAAGCTTTCCTCGGTATTGTCAGTAATTGCTTTCAGAAATGATGGAACAAAGGTGCTCGTAGGGTGCATCGTGTATAACACTCGATGTAGAGGCTGCAAAAAAGTCGGGAGCAAAAATAGATCCCCATTCATATGAGGAAAACAGGAAGTGAGAAATTTTCCTTTCATATTTTAAAAGAACAAAAAACAAAACAAAAAAAAAAAAAAAAAAACAAAACAAAACAAAAAAAAGGATTGGGTAAGAAAATCATCATACAAAATTGTATTTTTCCTCCTGCTTAAGCATATGCAAACTTAAGCAAACGGCTATCATATGCCTACCTGATAATTTGTTATTATCTTCTGCCTGTATTCCCTTTGTCTCTGAGCCTGACACATAACAAGAAATATCAATTGTTTGTGGAGGGAAGTCATGAATTCAAAATAGAGCAGAGACTTTAACTTATCTTCCAGACAAATGAAAAACGAAAAAGGCAAAAACAAAAGGCACGTGCATAACATGAACAGGAGTGGCATAAGATAATACTAGAGCACCACTAAATGTAAGTTGTTTTGGAAGTTTGTATGTATGGCATAAAAGAAAAGTCGAAGAGGCTCGAACTTCATGCATAACTTGCCTACCTAGGAACAAAAGGTTATTAGTAAAACAGCGCATGTTTCAAGTAAGATAACAAAGTCCTAGCATTCTGGTGTGGCAAAACACAAAACAAAAACAAAAAAACAAAAAATCACTTTTAATCTCCATGGTTTTCAAACCCCAAAAACACCAAGCAAAGTTTAGGTAAATTCAAGCAAATAATCTTCTTTCCGTGTCAAATGAATTAAATTTTAACGCTGGATAACACCAGCAACCCCTTACGGGCATACTCCTTGCAAGATAAACATACTCCAAGTACCAAACAAAAACATTAAAACGAATTTCTAACACACCTTTGAATATGAATATTTTTAGAGCAATATCACGCGTTCATTTGTGTCAACCTTCAGTAAATTCTGTAAAACTAAAATTATTGTTTCGTCCAAGCTTTTTCATGATAAGTCTCATGAAACTGTATAAATATTTCATATTTTTATTATGATATGCATGTGAAAAAAAAAATGCAAATATATATATACACACACACACATACATGTAAATGTATATAAGTCTTTAAGTCATTCTGGTTCATCATTCCTCCTCATCACAAGACAGCTAATATAAAGCAAGCATGGATGGACGTTTAAGGTATGGTTGTAATTGTAAACAGAAAAAGAAAAAAAGTAATAATAATGCAAAACGAAAAACGACAACATTAACCCAAAGTATATTCATTTCTCCAATAATCATTACACTGATTAATTAAAAATTTGAAACCCAAATTCCTCTCCACAGTACTCTCCTTAAAAAAGGAAAACAAGGCTCAAGGGTGTATCCGTCATTTCAGCGTCCTTTATCTTGCCCGTTATCATAACAGCAGAGCTCCCGAAACCCTAAAGTTGCAGAGCACTCAAAGTATAAACGATCAAAACCAAATTCACTAAATTTTCCGTCGTTTTCCTTTGGATTCTCGGAAACCAAACAATGCAAGAAAATTTTCCAGAAAATTTACTAAACTCACCCTGTTACGCTCCCCATGGGGCAAGTACTTAAGGAGAATCTCCCTCATGAACTTGACCTTGTCGTCCCTGGGGACGCTGAGCATGGTCGGAGGCAAGTACCTCTCGAGAGAGCTGAATATCGAGGGGCTGAAATCCAGTTGCAAGTCGTCGTAGCTCTCGGGCTTGTGCTCCTTGCTCGGGTTCAGCCGCAGCCTCTGGTTCGCCACGGGCGATCGCGCCGCGTCGACGCCGTTCCCCACCGCCGGCGAGTCGCCGGAGCCGCCGTCGACCGACATGGCCGGAGTCGAGTGCTGGGTTCAAGAATCTGCCGCCACGAATTGGGGCATTTGGGGGGAATTCCGATGGGGAAATTAGAGATCTTTTTTTATTTGATGGATTTTCAGATTCACATTGACATTGTTGTTCGGTTTGGACGTGAAAAGAGGGAGGTTCTGTTTCTGTTGCAGTTAGGGTTTGGGTTTGGTTTTGGCATGGTTTTGGGGAAACTGAGGAAGTTGAACTTGACGATGATGTGGATTTTGTTTTTCTGATGTTTTTGTGGGATGAGATTGGATAATGAATCGCGTGACTTGCGCGTGTGTGTTACGCGAGGGGCTGGGATGAAGGTTATTGGGCATCGCATAGGACTACGAATGGGTGGATCCAAGTGAGTGGTGGACGCATTAAAAGATAACGATTTTTTCAAAATCTCAAACCAGTCCCGCCCATCATAAAGACGGGTTGGGCGGGTTGGTGGCGGTTGGGGACGGGTGGGGGTATGCAGTGTGATAGGTGGGTAGAGAATTTTGAAAATAATTTTGTAATTTTTTTATTCTCCTTTTTTTTTTCGATTGTTTTGTTTAACCGAAACAAGCTTAGAACTTCAATTCAATTGTCGAACCTTCTTTAATATTAAGTTTAGAAAGATGGAAAAAAAAAATGAGAAAAATTGATTCTAATTGCAAACACAATATGTAAATAACAACAACAACAATAATAATAATAAAATCCAAAAAACAATTAAATTACTAGTAACTTCGTCAAAGAGTCTTATACTCTTATTAAAGAAAAATATATTTATTATTAATTAAAAAATGACGGGTAGACGGGTTGAACTCACAAGCAAAAAAGTGAAACCCACATCCGCTCATAAGTGATGGCGGGTGGGTAGAAAACTCACCCAAAACAAACGGGTGATGACATGGACCCATTTAAACGGGCGGGGCGGGGCTAGATGGTTTGGGCGGGTTCGCGGGTTTCGTGCACAGCCCTAGACTATTGCAGACGAAGAGATGTGTTATGAAGGCGCGTGAATGGTCTCTAGCTGCTTATGGTAGCCGTTAAGGTTAAACCTGACCCAAACATAAAAACTAGTTTTTGATAAATTTCACTTTTCTCCCGAACTTTAGGCATTATCATAAAATGCCCCAAAATTTTCAATTTGTAATATTTTTTCCCCCGAACTTTGAAAGCATTTTGTGACTTCTTCTGTCAATTAAATTTCTGATTAAGAAAAAATACATCTAACATTTGTTAAAAACATGAGTTTCAGATAGTAATTGTGAAGTCATAAAGTGACACACGTTGGCATTACACGTGTCACTCGTTAACCTCACTAAATGTGAAATTACGAAGTTATTCACCATTTGGTAACCTAAATGATTACATCATGGATACTAATTAATAATTATAATTGGTATTTTAAATAAATAAATAATAAAATTTTTATGATGTCATCCATAATATTTCTTGCAAGAATTTTTTTAGGCCATTTAGAATTTTTCGCTTAAGGCCTCAAAAATACTTGAGTCGACCGGGATGATAGCTATTGAAAATGGTAATGGAAATGGAACATAAGTAGCTTGCATAACATAAAGCATGTGTTTGGAATATGAGTTTGAGATGAAATTTTTATGTTGAAGTTGGTTGACTTTTCAAAAACTAGTTATAATTTTTGTTGACTTTTTAGAAAAAGACAAAAATAAACTTAAAACTTAGGTTTTGGACCTGTCAACCAAACAGGCCTGAAGTATTGGATGATCATTCAAGAAAATATATTCTAGTAGAAGAAAAGGTTATTAAAACAAGCCAAACAAAAAAAAAAAAACAAAAAACAGAGACAGACAAAAAATGTATTTATGGTTTAGTCTTAAGATCCATTTGTTTTATTAGTTTGACTCATCTCATTTTAAAAATAAAATGAAAACAATCTTTGTTTAGATATAAAACTTTTTTTTTTCCCTTTGAACTTAGAGTGAGGGGATTTAAACTCCGACTATGCCTGCAACCACATATAAAAACTTAGGGATGGTCTTGAATCCGGCATCCCTAAAATACCAGATATGTCTAGTACATGATCCAACACCATCAGATAAAAGCTGAATGGCTGGATGAGAAGTGGTGTTTAAGGTGTTACGACCCGACATATGCCACCTACTAAGTCAGGCCGATGATGGATCGCGAACAAGAAACATAACATACATACATACATACTTATCATACTAAAATTACGGAATATTTTATTTTCAAAACATAATCATAACAGTGCGGAAATAATTGATTTTTTTTTTATAAAAAGTTTACAACTCCAACCATACTGCAAAGATATTCTTGCAACTTAAGAATTTAAAAGTCCAAAGTTCTTGAACATGAAAACATATTAGTGCGGAAATTACTAAGTTTGAAGACAAAATAATACGTAAATCATAATAAGGTCATAAAGCCATCTTTCAAAAAATATTTCATATTAAAGTTTGGCCACAACAGGTTTATCCCATATGCACATCCACTTCGATCCGCTTCCTGCATCACTAAGCTTCTACCTTTAAGTATATTGTTTTCCTTTTTCCTGCAACACAAGGAATCCTAATGAGCTGGAAAGCTTAGTAAGCGAATAATCTAACTACTCTATATTGAGATATGAATGCAACACGATAATATTTTCTACGAAAATATATAATAAGAACATACTTATTACTTGGATAATTAAGTTATTTGGTTATGATGCGAAATTCCATGTCTCATAACTTTTCAAACATTCACGAGTTCATAAACCTCAATTTCTTTAAACATAAGCCATTATAAGATTTTTAGTTCATATGATGCTTCATATAAGATTGTAACACATTTCATAATCATCAACCATCATTTAGATATTTATAGTATCACTCAACTCTTCTCTTAAGCTCTAAGACTTTCGTATCTTATAATCAAAACATACTTCATATTGTTCATCATATCTTAATCATAATCATAACCTACATCATACTTTTATCATACCTTAATCATAATCATATTATTCATCATACTATTATTATACCTTAATCATAATCATATCGTACATCATATCATCTCATATTGTTTTACTCATAACATAATATAAACTATATAGTAACTTCCTTACCATAATTAGAGTCTTCACAAATAATCATGCACTCTCATAAGCACAATCTTGTCTAGAATTAATAGATACACCACAAATCGATAACAATTAAAATCCAAATTACATAATCATCCCTAATAATCCGGCATTCCCTTAATTAAAATAAGGTAATCACCAGACTATTCATCTACTCATATTTACACGATTATAATTAAATCAAGAAATACACATACTCTAAATTAACATACTTATCACATCATAGTTTAACATATCATATTCTTTCGTGCTATAAATTATATAAATCATAATCAACATAGCAAAATATCTTATAAGATACAATACTATCAAACAACTTATCTTATGACTCATAATGTGCACATGCTTCTAATAGGGCCCTTGGTACGTACTGCATTACCGGCTCATACAAAATCGTGTGGCTGTCCTTGACACCGTGCCAATGGGTTGAAGGAATTGCACACACGGACCACACATGCCTTTCCATAAGCCAAAACCAGTTTGGAGAGGTATACCACTTATTATTTGTGAGACACCTCCCAAAACCAAAGTCAACAGCCCATTGGCATATTTGTAGAAATAAGCGGTCATGTGGGTCATATGAAACTTATCCCTTCTTGCCCAGCCAAGGCTCAGAGAATTTGGCATTCATAATCAAATCGTAATCACGACAACTATGACGACCGCTGCAATCACAACCCGAGATTTTATAAAAAAAACTCATCATTAAGGTCAACAAAGAGACCAGCAGTATCCCTAGAATGTAACTGATCATACAATACTTATTATGCCAATGTTCATATCAATATCCCAACCATATGCCCATGTTCAAACTCATCAACCGATATTCGAAAGAAAATTAGGTGTGTCAAGTAACATAATCCAAGAGCTCATAATTAATGTTATGAGGATATTAACACACTACTATAAAAGTTAGAATAGACAACGGAAATTACACAATAGTTTTGCAAAAACCGTCGTCTAAAGTGGGTAAAAAACACGGAACGGAGTAAGTTATCCAAAAACTATCGTAAAATATTCAAATATAATGATGGTTTGAAACACCGTTGCGCAAGTCTTTGATTACACGATGGTTTAAGAAAACCATTGTTAAAAATAGAGATTACACGACGGTTTCAATAAACCATCGTTGAACCTCTACTTTCAATGACAGTTTGAAAATTGTCGTTTAATCTCAACATAACACGACGGTTTCTACAGGGAACCGTCGTGTAAACTTTTAGAAAAATAAAATAAAATAAAATTCAAATTTGGGAATCGAAATATGTGAGTAAACCCTATACTAAACTCATTTTCCTCGCGCCCTTCCTCACCCTTTCTCATTTTCATCTCTCTTTCCTCCTACCTCTCATAGCTGCCGCCTTCCCCTCTCTCTCCCTGTTGCCCACACGATGATTTCTCTTCCCTCTCACTGCTGCTGCTGTCCTCTCCTCCCAGCAACCTCGCTGCCCTATCCTATCTCTCCTTCTCCCACCGACGCCGCCGCTGCCCTCCCCTCTCTCTCTTTCTCTCGCCACCCTCATTGCCATCCTCCCCTCTCTCTCCTTCTCTTGCATGCCGTTGGCGTCCTCTTTTCCTAGCAAGGCCATCGCCCTCCCCTCTCTCTCCTTCTCCCGCCGCCGTTGCCCTCTCTTCTAGCAAGGTCGTCTGGAAAAAGATGTGACTCCTTTGCTTCTGAGAAAAGCAAGGTGACTCTTTTGCTCAATTTTTTGTTTTCTTGAACAAAAATGTTGTCTTTCTATGTCTAAATCTTGTGTGGTTTAGCTGTTTTGGGGAAATTAGAGTTTAAGACAATTTGGTTAAGGGTTTTGTGGAATGTTTGGTTGCTAAGAAATTATGGAGAAAGAAATAGAAAATTTCTTAATGAGTTAGTTCCAACAAAAATATAAACACACAATGTTTTGGTAATTTTCTTGGAGTGTAATTTGTGTATTTATTGTTGTTCATTTTTTTTTTTTGCTCTTTATATACTATATTCTGTTGAGAATTGGTTGTTTAAGATCTTTGTAGACTATATTCTGTGCGTTTTTTTTTCGCCCACCACATGCTTGATGAAATCTCAAAATGGAATTTCGTTTAGTTAATCATATGGAATTTTGTTTCTGGTGTTTTTGTACAGATTTTTTTAGGACAATCTTGCATTTGTAGGGGCAATTTAGAGAATTGTTTAATATATAAGCAAAAAAAAAAAATGGTATTTTAATTATATGGCTTTAGTATAGTATGTTCGAATTTGTTGTTTTCTTGGTGAATGTAAATTTGATTAGATTGAATTGGACTTATTATTTTTTTGTTTTGTGTATTTATATTGTAATAAATATAGGTGAGTGTTGCAATAAAAAATGACACAAAATAGAGTTACAGTATGCAAAAAGGGAAAACCACAAAAAAGAGACCCATTTAATCCCAATTTTGATGGTAAACAAAGGGAAACTCTAATGAAACAAGTCCATAGAGTAAGGAAAAGAGGAGAACGAATTGAAGTCACTTTTGACGAGAAAGGACAATCGGAAAGGAAGCATGGTGATAAATTGATGAGTTGGATTGGTGTACTCACTCGAGAGCACGTTCCAACATAGATACAAGATGGGAGATCCCGTGATTTAGACGGAACGAAAGACCTAATTTGGAAATAAACTATTACTTTTTTCACCATGGATAAAGGTTTCAGAGTACTTGTTTAAAATCATGTGGTGAAGCTGCAAGGAGAAGGAATGAGATGATTTTACCAATCTAATGAATATATAAGTAAATTTTCATATGCTAAATTGTGGTTTTATCTTAATAGTATTCATCTTAATTATTTTGAATTTAATTTGCAAACTTGCTAGGGCCCTAATGGATTAGAGCTTATAGTCAGAGAAAGGATTAAAAAGAGACGAGACTAAAATAATAAAAAATTTCGGATATTCCTTGTCTTCGCCAAGAGGGTAGTGTTGAATGTGGTTTTTTTGTTTTAGGTTTTATGAAGGACATAGTCTCCAATGCTAATGGATTAAACTTACTTCAAAGCAAAATATTTTATACCGGCGATGATATGGATTCGATTAGGGAGGATGATCTAAATTTGTAATGCAATTCATTAAATATGATATGTAAACTTATAATGCAGTGAATGGTATTTGCATTGATACAATGTAGCTATTATTTTATTAATATTATTCTGGGCTGTGTATTGGATAACACACTGATTAGACCCCCTATGGGAAATCACCAAAATAATGCGAATTTTTTATTACTATTAATGTTGGATTTTACACGACGGTTTTTCACCATAACCATCTTGTAACCCCACTTTACAAGATGGTATGCTAAATAAACCGTCGTGTAATATTGGACTTTGCACAATGGTTTTTCACCAAAATTGTCATGTAAACCCTACTTTACACAACAGTATGCTAAATAAACCGTCGTGTAAGGTTGGATTTACACGACAGTTTTAGTAAAAACTGTCGTGTAAATTCTTCACACCAGTAAGTTTTACCGCCTTATTTCTCTATTCGATGATGATGTTAACCGTCGTAGAATATCACCTAACCTCTATGACAGTATATTAATCGTCGTGATATCTTAAAACTTTCTACGGCGGTGGATTACACAACGGTTGTCTAACTGTCATGTTAACTTTAGACGACGGTTAATAACCGTCGTCAAATCAACAATTTTTACTAGTGACATCATAATTATTTAGACACCCTATCCACATATGGTATCTCATGGCATTTTACAATTTATGAACAAGGCAATTACACTTACATGGGTACTATCAATCATAAACAAGCTTTACATGAGATCTTACGGCTCATTATTTTATGACATGAAAAGATTATAAAAATTACATCTCACGTAGTGTATTTAGATAATCCGTAACGACAATTTAAGATAATTTGTGACAATTACATAAGCAAAACACATGAAATGCAATTATCAAGTCACACATCACTTGCATTACAAGTGAGTACTCTACTTACCGTAAACGTTAAAAATTCCCAAGCTCTTCAAGCTTCTTTCGACTTACATTTGAAGATTAAGTGTTCACCTAATTTAACAAGTATTTTCCCATTAATTGGAGCTTTTCAAAACTCTTTAAGAGTTTTACGAAAATTTAGAAATTATCAACAAATTCCTAAGAAATAGGAAATCATAATTTCTCATATTAAAAATTTTAGTTGAAGACTTATACTTAAAACTTTTGTGTATATATGGATTCATAAAGTTTGAATGTTAGGATAGTCTCTATGGAGATTATTGACTGAGATTATTGACTTTGTCTATAATTTAATAAAATCATTCCAAGTTTAACTTATAAAATGATTATATCTGTGGTAAGAAATTCCATCAAACCAAATCATTTAATTACATATCCTTAATCTTTATAAATATGATTTCTTTATGAAACTCAAAAATAATTAAACAAACCCATAACATGAGTTTTATATAATTATTTGGCATTGTCAACTCTTTATTAAAAAAAAAAAAAGATTTCAACTTAACTTATCGAAATTTCAGTTTTATATATTTGAAATTTCAGTAGCAATTATGTTAGTTTTTAATAATAAAACTATATTGTCAACTAGTTGTTAATACCAAAATATCAGCTTTCGACTAATTTATAAAAAGTAGATCATAAGGCGAGCTCTTGCAAAAAGACAAAGTGACTCTTACGAAAATATTTGTAATACATTGTACGTACATTCAAAAATTATGAAGCCACAGCCAAATCAAACTAGACTTATAGGGCTTTCTTTAGAGTTATGACATGATAGGTTTTGAAAATTTTAAGCATCTCAAAATCAGTTCGTAATCCTGGGTTATGCAAGTCCATAAAAAATTTTGAATGCTTTTTACATGAATTTGTAAAAATCATAACTAATTCTAGAAAAAGTCAATTTGAGTGATTCAAAAGCTCAGTTAAAGCTTAAGATGTCTACGTTAAAGAAAAAATAACAAAGTAGATAAAAACATTCAAGAATCTCAGTCGAAAATTGAATATTTAAAGCTGGTTACAGAAAGTTACTTAGGAGCCTTTTATCAAACATATAGCATGCAAATACTTTAAACCTTATTCAAAGTCAGCAAGCCACTATCAAAAAAGTTTTTAGTCAAATACCCAATCATTAAACACAAAATCATCATGATTAAACTCAGCCATAAGAGAAAATTCGAGTTTTAAAACAAGGATGAGAAAACATTACCAAAATACCAACCTCCTTCAAAACTCAAATTCACATCCACTAAAGATGGATTTTTGGGGCCGTAAAAAGCTTTAAGAAGATGAATAAAGTTTGAATATTGTTATACTATAAGTTGGGAAGAGAACGGTGTAGAGATTTAAGCATTTTGAGTGGTGGAAGTGAGTTTTTCTTAGGTGGGTAGCAAGGGTGACGAATTTTCTAGAGAGAAAATGAAGGGAGAGAGAGGAGAGTGCTAAAAACTTGTTCAGACAAGTGAAAAGAGTGACAATATTAACCCCTCCATCCTATCCTTTTAATTTTTATTTTTAAATAAAACTAAATTTCTATTGGTTGGAGTGTGTGGTGCTCCACTTATGACCAATAAGAAACTTTTAGAAACCCGCACTCTTTTAAAATTTGACCCACATATTCTAACAAACTATATGTTGGCCCACCGTATTCTATAAAAATTATATTTTGGCCGACACCGTATTTTGTCAAAATTACAAATTTGGCCCTGGAATTGAATTTTGAGAAAAATCTATTCTAAACAAATTTCAAAATTCCGAATAAGGTTTTGACGTTAAAAATTCCATTTGGAATTTAATTGATAAGTTTTGCTCCTATTAATATTTTTCGGGATAACATATGCAAATGCTATTTTTATTTTGTCGTGCGCGAGTTTGGGATATTTAAAATCCCCTTAATTCATCATGGAAAAACATATAACACATAATAGTCATAACTTCCTTTATTAATAGCTATATAAATCCACGATGAAAATTAGTGAGTGTTACGTAAGGGTACCCTAAAATTGTAGCTGACCCTTTTGCGGAATATGTGCAGGTGAAAAAATAAAATATTGAAATGGAGAGTTCGAGACCAAAAGTTCAAAGGAAAGAAATTAAAAAACAAGGGAAGATTAAAGGAGTGAGTAGGAGAGGCGGGTTAACCAGCTTACTGGGTGGGGAGGATGGGTTTCGCGAGGGGGTTTTGTCGAAATCGCAAGTAGTATTCGGCTACAGCCACCGGGGAGCCGAGCATAAAGTTAGGCCGGAGATTTGTCGGCGACGGAATGGAGTGGCGGAGGAGGTGCTCGCCATCTAGATTAGAAGCAAACGTTGTCATGTTTGTAAAAGTGGACTTGAACAATCAAAGCAAAATGTGAAATATGAGGGAAAAAGAATATGAAGAAGAAGGAAAAAAAAATTTTAAGGTTAACGGCAACTTGTGGTGCATTTTGGTTAGGGTTAAAATCTCCTGTTTGCATATTGGATAGAAAAAAATCCTCTGTTTGCATGTACTGAAAACGACACTTTTGAAGTCATTGTAGGCATGAAATATGTTGTCGTAATATAAAATGTTGGAAGGTTTTGCAGGACTCAGTTTCACATCCCATATACTATGGAATCTCCAACAAGATGAAACAAGGGAGAAAGTCAGAAAATCCATAGTCCACACACCCATCAGACAGGTGATTTAAGAATTTGATGAGTGTTTTACATTTAAAAGGTGTATCGGCAAATCGATAAAAATTTAAACAGGGCTATTGCGTATTTGCATATTGAGTGTTTGGCTTCGTATAAATTTTAATAAAGTTATTGTAATAGATTGCAGTAGTATTAAGGTGTGTTAGTTGTTATTATGATTTTGAAAATGTGTGTTGTGGTGTAGGCTGTACATAATGAAAGATGAATGTGTCGTGGATATGCTGTAATATTAAAAAAAATTAGAAAATAAGATTTAATTGAAAACGACAATGGAGCAGATTCAGAAACTTATTGGCAGACAAAAGAAATAGTATGTGTAAATGTGATTGTTTGTTGAAGAAAACATACTTAGTTTGTGTTTCGTGAATGAGTCATTTAATATTGAAAAACTAGCTGGTCATTGTAAATCTCCGGCAACAATGATAAACTAATTTAAATTTAGTAGCAAGACATATACGTAAAGTGAAATGGTATTCACAATTCTAAAACTGAGCACACCAACTTGCAATGTCACGGGACAGGAATGGCTAGGACGAGGGATGAAGAGGAAGGCTGCGGCGACGGATTTAATGCTCTTGTACTACCAGTTCAGTCCTGGTTGTTGTTTTCATTGCTCTAATTTCAATTCCATTCATTTATGTTTATGGTTCATAAATAATTCACATGTTGCTTTCTTGTATGTTTAATCTCCGTTTCCATTTGAAGATGGTGTTGTGGCTAGCTGCAAAATGCAACCGTTAAATTCTTAATTACTTTTTGGAATGTATAAATGAAAACTGTATTTTCACGTACTAGCTTCCTAATTCTATGTCATATTTACTAGCTTAATGAATCTATGTAATATATGATCTCCCATATTAATTAGATCGAACACCAACTTATCCTATCATTTATATACTTTCCAATTTCAGCCGTTACGATTATATCTATGATTTTTTACCCCTTAATTGCTATATTTTTGATATGTTTCTTCAACTTATATTACAATGTATATACTATCCAACTTTAACCATTACGACTATTGTGATACCCTAGAAGTTTATAAACTTGATTCATGAATTATTACCATGGATTTCCTTCATTAATATATTTCTAATGAATTATTTTGATAAATATCAAATTTCAAGATCATAAGTGATTGTATATGTATCATCAGTATGATGATGTCGATGATCTAACAATGTTGAGTTTCTCTATTTAAATGAGATATTTTAGATGTATAGAATATGAGTTGAACGGCATATAAATTTATACAAAAATTTATTATGTCAGATTAGATAGATAAATGTTAATTTTAGAGAAAAACTCCGATTTTTATTAGTAGGTCAATTTAATGATCTTAGTATTTATTTTGGTCATATCAAATTTAAGTTTTGAGAGTATGATTAGGAAAATTAATGTGTCATATGATTAGGAACATTAATGTGTCACATAGATAGAAGATGAATAATTAGGATTTATTCTTAGAAAATCCAGAGGTGGAAGATTGATCTAGAATTGTGCTTAAGTTTGAAATGGTGTAGATTTTATGTTAAAGAATCCTAGGCAAATCAATGACCAAGCTTTAGATGATAAGTGACCAATGAGAGCTTAAGGTAAGGATTGGTGTGATGGAAGATCCAATGGATGAGAATAAGGATGACAACTTTTGATCAATGGTGAAAAAATTGGAAGAAAGAAAAACAAAATAAAAATGAGAAAAAAACCAAAGGGATCCGGATTTGGTGGTCAAAAAGCAAAAAGAAATTTGAACAAATGAGGAAAAAAAAAAGAAAAAAAACAAAGAAAGTGGTGCATACATACAACTTTATATAAGAGATGATATGGCTTGTTTTGGCACTATGTCACAAAGAAGAGACAAGTGAAAGTGACCATTTGTCTCTGTAACGACCCGACTTTTCAGATCGTTAACTAGCTTACTCTTATTCTTATTTAATTTAGTCTTAACACTTATTTATGTTGGGTTCTAAAAAAATACAGAAATTTTTTTAAAAAGATCATATTCGTACTACAAAATTTAGAATTACTAAAATTTTTAACTGAGGAAATTGAAAACCACTAGCTAAATAATATCCTATTCAAATTCGTATTTAGATAATATTTAAAAAAAACTATAACTTCATGTAAATTAAAAGGAAAGAGTCTAAAGTCTCCTTTCCTGTAAAATACTCATACTAGTTTAGTAGTACTAAAACATTGGAACATAGTTATAAATTTAGTCGATACAAAATAATTTAAAAAATCTAAATGCGGAAATTTAATTCGTGGTAGTATCCCACTCCCGTCCTTCATCGCCTCCGCACAGTTTTACCAGTCCATAAAATATCTATGTAGCGGGCTGCTTACCCGCGTTACCTACAGCACGAACACACACGTATGAGCTTTCACTCAGCAAGTACAAACAATATCTCACAAATCATTTTCATAAAATCATATTATCACATGCAATATCATAAATGTTAAAAAATGCATGTGATATATGTGTGTTCAATTATGCTTTATTATATACATATCTTGTCTACATAAGGGCTCCTATGTCATACCCATATGCGCGCAACCAATGGGGAGTTAGGGGAGCGACCCTCCAACAACCTCCAAGGTCATATCTTATAACTTTCGTTCTTATCATATCCTCTCACTTGTTGGAGGTTAGTACGACACTTAATCCTATATTTCGTTAGCCTCATTCTTATTATTTGTGACAATGTGTAGATTTACATGTCACTATGTATCTATCATTACTGCATACATATCTATGAGGCATGCCAATCATATCAATGCAAGAGAAATTATGCACGTTAAATGCTTAATTAACGCAATACATATGGTTCATAGGTTCATCACTTCATCAAGGTAAATCATAGAAAACGTAGAACATCAACAACGAAAAACATTTTATTCCATGCTGTAGGTGAGGTTTGTACTTACAGAAAATCGCGTAACTGTGTATCCACATTGATTGTATCCGGCTCTACCCTCAAGTCAATGTGGTGTCCTAATTTTAAATTGACATCTGACAGTTGGAGTAAGGTTTTTGAATCTTAATTAATTATTAATTTGTTTCTAAGTTTTTTTTTATATTTAAGAATAACATTCTTAAATATTAATTACATGATTATCATAAATTAATTTCTTAATTAGTAATTAATTAATTTTAAATATTAAATTCATTAATTATTAACCCATTGGTAAGTTAATTATTTAATACTTAATTTCTTATCTATCATTTTACTTAATTCCTCTTTATTCATATTTGGGTCCATTAGGTGACCATGGATAACCATGGTCTTCCAATATCATATTGGGTCATCTTTGTGGGTTGTGGATTTATTGAATCTATTACAACCCATTTACTTGTAATTGGGTCTTATTATTGTTTTAAACCTGTTAAGGCCCATTACATTTTGTTGTCTTTATCAAGTTTTAGTCAACAATTACATGGCATCTCAACAAGTCTAGTGGCATGTTGATTTCTCGTCACCGAGCCATCGGGTACTAATTTACCAATTTGGCCCTATTTCGGTGATTCAAGCACTTTTAAGCTTAAACTTGTTAAATCTTTTGACTTTAGCTTTTAGTAATCTCTCTTGTAGTTTTATAGGTCCAGAAAACCTCTACCTACGGTCCAAAACGTTCTCCCCATCAAATTATCATTTTGCCCTTTAGTTTGACAAAATTACAATTTTACCATTAGACATACCTTTTTTAATCTAGACTTATTGAATGACTTTTAAAAGTTTATCCCGGCCTTAGAATAATGTTTACAGTGCCCATAAGCTCTCATAATGGCTTTCATAACTTATTACATTTCTAAACACAATCAAATAAAAGTATTACATTTAAGCCCCTATATGTCATTTAAGGTCGTACATTTGACTATAACATAAACCATATTATTTCTTGTATTTATTTAGCTTAATATAATGTTTTAAGGTGACAAAGATGCTGTCTAATTATAGCTCAAGTAGATTTTTTAATTTGACCCGTTATTTATTCATTTTTGCATTTTAGTCCTTCTTTAGCCCCAATTAGTTCCCAATACCCTTTGGTTCATGTTTTTTATACTTACTATCCTTATAAAGTGTTCTCACAGGATTAGAACTCATTTTTAACAAGTTTTTCTTATTTACATTTTTGACCATTAATTTTTCTATATTTACGTTTTGACCCCAAAATGGCGTTTTGGTCATTTCTTATCCATTTATCACCAAAATTTGAAATAAGGTCTATTTTAAGTCTCTAATCTCTAATCAAAATTGAAAAGTTTCGGATTGAAATAAAGTTTTTAGGATGGTGAAATTACGATTTTACCCCTTGAGGGCAAAATCGTCATTCTTGATATTTTTATTTCTGATCAAACTTGAGCTCTTATTATGGCTTATGTCAAGAGTAGTATTCTGTCCTTCTACATGATTATGAAAATCCCACTCAAAATACCATTTTCTAATTTATTAACATTTATGCCAAAAATGTTATTTTTGGTACTTTATGGTCATTAATTCTTATTCTAGCCTATTTGTGAAGTCAAAATATTTTTCTCATCATTCATGCTTCCATTAAACAGAGGAAATAATATATCAACAAGCCATAATC
This sequence comes from Ficus hirta, assembly GCA_038430175.1. Classification (NCBI taxonomy): domain Eukaryota; kingdom Viridiplantae; phylum Streptophyta; class Magnoliopsida; order Rosales; family Moraceae; genus Ficus; species Ficus hirta. Next base: position 12,553,039 of record CM076592.1, read on the forward strand.
TCCTATTCTCATACATCAATACTCATTTCATGTCATATAACCATAAAAATCGCAAAAACATACTTTTCTTCATATTCCATATATAAATCATGTTTTCTAGCAACCTTAAATCATGGCCAGCACATATATTATCTCACTAGGTAGCAAAACCATATTTTAACCATTTACCATGCCAAGATTTTCCTATTTGTAAGAACACATTTTGAAAGGAAAGTTATTAAGAACTTGGTAAACCACTAGTTTACAAATCATTTACTTCTTAGAAAAGTAGTGGGTTCTTAGCTCCTCTTGAAGGCTTTGAACCACTCTTGGATCCTTGAGGTAGGGGGGCTAGAATGGAAATCAAACATCACTTTAAAAATATTTTTAAAACATCAATTTTTCCTTCTAGGAAACAAGTGCAAAAATATAGGTTTTTACCTTGAAAAACACTTGGAATGACTCTTCCTTCTTGTAAGAAAAATGATCTTGGGAATGGATGGAAGGAGATGAAGTGTATTTTTGGCTTCCTTTAGCTACAAATTTCATCCACAATAAAGGGAGGAAGAGAAGAAACTTTTCTTTGCTTGTATAGTTTTTATGAAAAAGAAAAAAGTGGTTTTTGGTTTACTTTAAAACCATTTTATAACCAAGTCTTATTGTGGACAAAAAAAAAATGAAATTTTTGGATTTTAATATCTCCAAAAACGTGCTCATTTGAAGAGGATAAGTTGGGAGGTTGTTTTGGTGGGTTTTCATGTATTTCTAAGTGGTTTTAGTAAGTAGTCATTTAAATAGTCCATCATCTTACGTTGTAATCAATTTTTCTTCCTTGTCTTGTCATCTTTGTTTTGCTTCTTTATGGGTTGGATTTTGGATTCTCAAACCCCCCCCCCCCCCCCTCCCCTCTCTCCTCTTGTTCAACCTATTTTCTGAAGAAAAGAGAAAAAAATTTTTTTTTTCCTTTCTTGCTTTCTTTCTTTCTTGAGATGATAGTAGGATTATTAAATTTAATTTAATAGATAAATCTTGATGATTATTAAATTTAATTTAATAGATAAATCTTGATATGGCATAAAATTCACTTCTTTAATTTACAAAATTATGATTATTCATTCATTATATATAGAATGAATTTTTACACGCAATATTTTCACAAAATCTCAATTGAAAAAGAAAATGGAAGTAACATTTTATATATATATATATATATATTCTTATTTAAATAGAGAAACTCAACATTGTTAAATCATTGACATCATCACGTTGATGATATATATACAATCATTCATGATCTTGAAATTTGGTATTCATCAAAATAATTCATTAGAAGTGTATTGATGAAGGAAATCCATAATAATAGTTCATGAATCGAGTTTATGAAATTCTAGGGCAACACAGTCTCAACTTTATTGAACAAAATTTTCAACCCAACTCCCTCCCTTCAATGGCGGCAATGAAGGGGAGAATCAACCAAAAGTTTTGCATTTTTACTCCTCAAAATACAGCTCCTTTAAAGCAATTGTTGACTAAAAACAAGCCCCCAACATCTCATTTTATTCTCACACAAGTTAAGCTCAAAAAACCCTAGCGAAAGCTTATTGTCTTACGTCTATGCTGTAGGTAAGCAACCTACGGGAAGTACGTAATACAAGATGGTGGGGCGTGGCGAGGCGAACTGTGAAATGTGGGAAATTATGCCGCTATGCGTTTTGATATTATGTATTCATTTTATATGTTTTCTTTTACGCTCAACCACTTTTATTTAGCAAAGTTATTTTATACTTACGTATTCGTGTGTGTGCGCACTATAAAAAAAATAAAAAAATTTCCACTGTTTTCGTTAAGTAAGTAAGAACTATGAGGAAAGTTAAGTATGTATGTATGGTAACGGCCTGTGCTAGGCGGGTCGTTACATACTTCTCCCCCAAAGATACCAAAATTCCGTCATGAGTATACATTCACCCATAATTCTTTTATTTAATTAATTTACTCACACCTATAAACCTACCTGTAATTAACAAACCGCCCTTCTTTCAATTAACTTATATAATCTCATTCTTATTTTCACCCTACATTTTCTGACTTCCATTCTGAATTTTTCAAGGCAGTTTTCTTCTCCCTACACGTGCTCATTTGCTGACACAAAGGGACTCACAGAGGTGAGACAACTACTAAAAACTTATTTCATTTTAGAAATGAGATTAAAAAAACTTTTTTTCATAATCAACCCTAACACTTATTCTCATTTTAAACCTATTTTGCACAGTAATATTTTCATATTAAAAATTTTCCTTCATTTATTTAAGTTTTAAAATTCCATAACTTTTTTGCTTTATCTCCAATTAAAATGATTTTTTTTTTCAAGGTATTCATAATTAATAGATGAACAAATCTATATCGATATCCTATTAGAAGCTGTTAAGATTTTATTAGATTTGTTAAAAAAACTAATTTTCAAATGATTTTTATAATATCTATCCGAACACTATTTCAAAAATTTCACTTTTTCTAGAATTACAAAAAAAAAAAAAAAAAATGTACATTCGAACGCTATTTTTTTTCTAAACAAAAGCGACTTCTAAATTTAAAACAAGAAAAATTTTTATTTTAAAAACAGAACATTAGTTTTTAGTTATCTTATAGATCTCAAATCATTTACGTATATAGCCTGTTTGAAAATCAATGACTCTGCATGTGTTTATAAAATGGCAACCACAAAAACAAAAGGCCCACTGACGGAGAACATTTCAGATTGCAATTGCCACTTACTAACGTTTTGCAATCATTCGTGAAATTGATCGTTGAATGTATATGTGCATGTCTTTAACTTGTAAACTTTTCCAAAAAAAAAAAAATGTAAACTTTAATATTTCTTCCTTTAGTATTTATATATATTAAACGTAACTTAAGAGAAATGTCATGGATTGATTTTTGTCACACAGAAGGAAAAAAAAGAAAAGAAAAAAAAACTCTCAAAAAATGTCATAACATGATATCATAAATATATTATTATTTTTAATTGTTTTAAAATATCATAACCATGATATTACCACCTCTATCGGTGTGTTATACTGATTGGTTGCTAACTGGTTAGTAGTTGGTTACTTTCAGGAGTCCCACTCATTGCAAGTGCGAGAAAGGGAGAAGAGAGAGAGAGTGGGGGTTTGTCACGTGCTATGAGGGAAAGAGTGAGGGGAAAGTGAGAGAATGAACAAGATAGGGTTCGTTTGGCATTTTAACTTAACTCCAACTAAATTGTATTTTTTCATCTTAGTTTTTATCTTTTACTGAAAAATCAATAAAAATTATAACTAATTTTTAAAAAGTCAACAAACTTTAACTTAAAAATTTCATCTCCAATTGACAAACCAAACACAAGCAAAATAATATGCTATCTTTTAACACATTATATCATCATTGTGACATTTTTTATTATGGTTTTTTAAACTTGGTAAAAATCAATGCACTTATAAATTGTATGATATGAGTCCTAATTCTCTATTGGGGTTTAGAGCCCGCAAGTCCTAGGTTTGATCCTGGGCTGGTGTAAAAATTTGGTCTAGGTTAGGTTAGTTTAGTAAGGGAGTGCTTAAAAAAATAAAAATAAAAATAATAAAAAAAAAACTCATGAGTATACTAGTTACATTATTTTAGTAAGGGATGACCCTATCATTTTTAAGTTTTTTGCCCTACAAGCAGAAACCTTTTTTTCCTAAGTATGATAGGGAGACGTGTTTTTTATACTAATTTCTCTTAATCAGTCATTCAGGATTTACACTATCATCATCAAACTAATGTTTCAACAGTCTAGTTACATTATTGAACCTAAGTATACAAGCACGTGAATCACACATAATCACATCGACAACAAGAGAAAGACAGCCCTTGTTGACATGAATTATTATCGTACAATTCAATTTCATATAGCCGTCTTCCGCTTTCTTTTTCTCCTTCAAATTTTTCTGCAAAAGCAACCTTTGCTTTCGCAAAAATTCCTAAATTGCCTTATTCCCCCACCCCCAAAAAATAAAATAAAAACTAAAAATTTTGCCCCATTGGTTTAATGATACTGTCAACATGTTGTCATTTCGTTTGTCATTTTTTTTTAATAATAATGATAACGATAATAGTAATGATACCTTGGTAGTAACACGAGTGAAAAAGTACTATATAATTCGTCTTTGCTTACTTGTTTAGAAGACAATGGAATCATGTGTGAATTTATTCTTATCTTGTTTCATATCCCTTTATATATCATGATATGTTAAATTTTAAATTATTATATATCATGTCAGTTAAAAAATTATATTAATTTATTGACATGTTATGTTACAATTTGGACATGAAATAAATAAGATTGAAAAAAGAAGAAGAAAGAAACTGTTAAGTCAAATCATTTAAGAAAAAAGACATACATACTTTATCATATTAATAGGGTGCACTCTAACTTAAATCTACCCACAACCTTTAGTTTGCAATATATTATTAATTTTTCAGGAACTTTTTTCACTTCATTAGAATATCGAAAGGAAAAGAAACGGGAGATGAAGGGAAGCTGAATGACCGGGTAAAGAGCCGATATTGCTTCAGAGTTCAGTGGATCAAGGATTAAGCACTAATTAATTTACCCTAAATTAGTGTGCATGAATTCTTTTACAGTGAATAATTGTCTGAATGTTATAATTTAGTAGGATCTACCTGGTTCTTCTTTTTGAAGGTTTTTGTGGTCTATATGTCCCGTGAAAATTTTTATGTGTGCGTGCTTGCTATGTATACCAAAAAAACATTAATTTACCCTGAAATAATGGAGTACAACAGATCCATAGGCACCAAAGTACCCAACAATGGTGAAAATAAAAACTAGAGAGCTTTGCATAGTTTCCGTTTATACTGCTTAAAATTTACAGAATAGATAAAATTGATTACACAACCTGGGACGCTTTTTCTATGCGTTTGCGTTGCGTTTTAGTGAAACAAATAGATAAACCGATTCGCATGATTTGGAGTTTAAGGAAGATTCTTCAAGTTTATTGCATAGTAATTTATCAAACAGCTCGTCCAAAATCTCATCTCCAAAATGCTCATTAAAGGTCCCCTCCAAGCCAGCTCTGAAAGTGGCTGACATGACTTTGGGCTGTGGCTTCTCATGAAATATGTTCTCCATTAGTTCCATGTTGAAACATCCGTTTCTTTTCACAGCCGCTTCCACTTCTTGGAGTGATGCAAAATATACTGGTACGTTAAAGGAATCTACTTTTTCATCACTTACCATTCCCTGTCTCATGAAATATTGAAAGAGAGAGAATGAAAAAAAAAAAAAAAAAAAAGTACTATATTTTTGGAATTCGATAAGCTAGCATTCAAACGGAGTTTTGGAGTTGGGTTGGAATTACATGTTTGGGGAAGAACTTTTGGAAAAGTTGTGTGATATAAAAAAAATAATGCAAATATGTGAAATGTATTCGGAAAAATAAAATGTAACATGGATCTTGTTTTGTTTGTCTCGTCATTGTGAGCATTTTGACATAAGAATAATCTCGTTTTAATTTAAAATGAAAAAAGTCATGGACTTTTAAATTTTCAGTTTTTTTTTTTTTAAATGAAAGAGAGAAAAAGTGAGACGTAGAATTGAGAGTTTTTGATTAGATAGTAAAATATCGTCTTAAATAGTAAAATGGGAAACGCCATAAATAGTGAAACCTTACCTTCTTAGCCATGTCTATGAGGGAAGACTCCAAGAGTTCGTAGACTTTGTTGATGTAATCATTGGCGTGAGGAGCTCCGTTGAGGCGACCCGGAAGGATTAGGACCATCAGTCCTCCATGGACAATCTCTTGTGCTCTAATTTTCAGAAAGTTGTCCATGTCTTTGGCAAACTGTGCTTCAAAAGCCTTTATAACTTCAGCTGTAGAATTTGAGTAGTGGACTTTCCCTTTGTTCCACGCAGGAGAGCTCTTGTCCTCCACCTCATCCGGTACTCTAGAAAGCCAGTGGGCGGCAGATGAAGAATGAACGAAATGAAGCGAGTCTTTTGGAAATAGACGGCGATAAAAGGAACCCGGCACCCCTGCCGCAAAGTACTGAATCTCGGAAGGAAGAGATGTGAAAAGCTGGTTGAAATCATTCGAGGCCTGATCGTTGAAGAAGACTTGGAACTCGGGAAGTTTAGTACCATTTCCCTGGCTTTGAAACTTGTGCTGCACGGCATTAATTATGTTTTCAACGGCTAGGAGTGTGTTGGTTCCGACGGAGCAGCCCAAATCTGCAATTCTAAAAGTGTTTGAAGAAGAGAAAGTCTTGACATCAAGTTCCTCAGCAATTATCTTGTTGATGAGTTCTTTGGTAGCTTCTAGAGCTTTTCTCTGCAAAAAATGAACTGGTTACTTTCAATTCCTTATTCAATTATCTAACAATGGTACAGTTATTGTGTTACTAATTAATATATATGCACCTGAAAAGTGGAGTTTTTGCTATAGCTATAAAGGCCATTTCCACCATTCATCGGACGTATGGGTATCACAAGTTCTGCCATCTCGCTCTCTGTCTTCTTTTGATCAGCGCCTTAATATATTAAATTAGGAAGAAAAAAACAAGAATTCAAAAATGCAACTGATCTTTGATGAAACTAATGCTAGTAAGTTTTGTAAAAAGTAAGAAAAGTGATTGATCATCGATTTACAACTGGCAATTAATCACTGATTGAACCACTTGGTAACTGGATTTAATTGTCAAACTCATCAACTATTATAATGGTCACGGAAATTTTTTTCAGAAAAAAAAAAAAAAGGCTAGCGTAGGTGTACAAAATCGGTCACCTTAAAGTAGAATATTTATGAACGATTAAACTGATATTAGCAAGACATAAATTATGCACGAAAGTCGAGCTGATAAAAAGACATTGGCTAAAGAGCTTAAGAGGGGAACTTACTCGGAGTGGATGAGGGAAGAAATGCCATATTACTCTCAAGACCAAAAAAAAAAAAGGGACAACAGAGGAAATGAGCGCAGGACAAGGAGGCTTGGAACCTTCCATAAATAATGGCAAGCAAGGAAATGCCACCAACCAAGGGCCGATTCAATAGCGGGCTTCTGTTTCCTTTTATTTTTACTTCTCAAATTTTACACTTTTTCTATTTAATTTGCTCCCACTAAGAATTTGGTATCCATCTATAGACCGCTCTCAAACTTTTTCATTTTATCTTTATCCACCTACCCTAAAAGCCTATTGGTTATACAAGAAAAGAGTAAAAAGAGATCGTCAGCGGGCAAAGACGAAATAGAAAACAAAAAAAAAAAAAAAAAGGGATTCTGGTGGATTTCAATATCTAAGTGGGTGGGTTTCAAAGTTTGATATCAGGTATTTTGGAAAACCCATTTTTTGTTTTGTTTTGTTATTCTTTTTGTTGTTTTATGGGGAAAAAAATCTTTAGCTTGTGTTTGGAACAGCGGTTTAAAATGAAATTTTTAGATTGAAGTTATTTGACATTTTAAAAATAGTCATACTATTTGTTGACTTTTCAAGAAAAAAAAACAAAAATTGAAATAAAAAATTTAAGTCTAGACTTAAGAGCCAAACAAACTCTGTGTTCCAACTTCAAAGCTAACGAATGGAAAAAAAAAAAAATGCAATAGGTTCATCTCCAAATTTCTCTTCTTCTTCTTCTTCTTCTTCTTCTTTTTTTTTTTTTTAATCTTGTTTAAAGTCTAATTAGTGAGAGCATTCACGGTGCACTGATGATATTTGGCTCCGTTTTTTATCTTCTTTTTTTTTTTTTTTTTTTTCTGGAATGAAACTTGCTTACCATTGTAAAAGAAATTTTATTTATTCTGTAAAATCCTTTTTTTTTTGGCTAATATCTGATAAAGGTATTTACAATCCATTTTTAGTATGTTTTTAAAGGAAGGATTAAAATGGGACAAAGTAATTGTTGTTAGAGTACTGATTCTGAGATGTTTTAAAGTTCGGGTATTAAAATTAGATTGTACATATAATTGAGAGATCAAACGTGAAATTGATCCTTACCTTCTTATACTTTGAATTTTACTTTTATTTAAAAAGTATACTATTCATTTTTAAATTATTATTTATTTATAAATTTAATGGGTGAAAATATGACCACTAAATAATCATTTAAAAAATAAGTGAAAATTTGGTAAAGAGTTATGTTTTCAATACCTGCTTATAATTTTGTCTACTCTAACATTAGAGTTGATAATTTTAATGTTATGAAATGACAAAATTATCACTTTAATATTATGATGAACATAAATATAAGGAATAGTCAAATTTATGATATTCTTGCATCTAGTCCTTCATAAATAAAAAGAAGCGACAAAATTTAGGACCATTAGAATCTCTATAGGCAAAAAATGTAAAAAAGAAGAATGTAGGATAAAATTGGTATGATCAACTTATCAACTTATTATTATTATTATTATTATTATTATTATTGTTAAAGAAAGAAAGACACTTCTAGTCTTTCATCCATCCTCAACTGACATATTTTTTGTAATTTTTAAGTAAGTAAATTTTAAGTTTTGCTTTATTTATTTATTCCGTTTAGGCGAACTGTCCAATTAGTATATTTGAGAAGGACAAAAGACAGAAGCTAAAAAATTGGTATGGAAAGAAAAAAGGCGCATTAGACAAGCCACGTAAGAGTCGCCATTTTACAAATCTTTTTTTTTTTTTAAGAGGAAATTTCAAATCTATTTTATTCATAAGGCAAACGTAAAAATTTATATAATCTAGCAATTTATGGAAACAAAACTCAAGTAGCTTGCCTAACATGAAGCACTTGGATGATCAGTACGTCAAGAAAAGATACTGGAGTAGAAGAACATGTTATTAAAACAAGAAAAAAAGAAAGAGAAAAAGCTTTTGTGTTCTAGCCTTAAAGGCTGTTTGTTTCACATATTTGGTTCATCTCATTTTAAAAATAAAATAACAATGATGTTGTAACGCCCCAAATACTACCTAACAAAATGTTAGAAAATTTATATTAGAATTAACATAGATATTGTGATGAGATAGCAATTTCTTAATTCTAATGCTATGTTGAGTTAATTCTAATTTTTTTTTTTGATAAAAAAATTTGTTTGGAATTAACAGCTCATGATTTTATAGGGTATAATGTTTCAGTTCTTTTTTTTCACGCTCATTCATTCTCCTCTCTTACATAATATCTCTCTCTCTCTCTCTCGCCCTCCCTTTCTCGCTCTCTCTATTTCTCACACGCACAAACAGAAAAAAAAAAAAAAAATATATATATATATATATATATATATGTCTGCCAAACCTCTAAATTCTTTCAAGCCATAATCAAAGGATTTCAAGGTATGTATTGATATTGTTTGATGATGATGATGATGATTTTGTTATTTGTTTTAGTTTGGGATTCTTTGATGAATTAGATGATTTTCTTGATGAGTGTCTTCATGTGAGTTTGAGGAGATGATAAGAAATGTTTATCGAATGATGATCGAAAGAATGACTATATGGTTGATTTTGTAAACAAGACGAATTTAGGGTTTTTGACTTCTTGATTTATGATTTCATTGGTATGGTAATTGAATAATTCTATAAGTTAGAAACATATCTTAGGACTGTTTTGGGTGTGTGTGTATGAATCATTTACGTTGTGATGATAATTTTTATATTTTAATGATTTTCGGATTTGACCACTGCTATTGGAATTTCTAGATTTTATGATAAGTTTTCCAAACAGTTTTTAAGGGAGCAAATGGACTCCATTTTTAACGAATTTGATATTGTTGGAAATCCCTAGATGTCTATTTTCTTTTAAAATCAGTTTCATATTGTTTGGAGATATGTATGAATTATTATGAGCTTTTATTGATTTTATTATATTTATTATTCATGGCATGAACGGTTCTAAAGACGAGCACCCGAGACCTCAATCGCGTGTCACCATCGGAAAATTTAAAAAGGCTAAGTAAGGTGTTTAAGTAAGTACACTCTCACCTGCAACATGAATTAAAGATTTGAGAAGTATATATTTTGATGTTGATGACGATGTTATGATGTTCTTAAACAATACTTCTCCTATGATGACGTTTTGATAAAAAGTATATATATGATATGTATATGTATTTTATGTTTTAAAATGGCATTGTACACCCTTGATGATGATGATGATGATGATGTCCGGTGAGCGGACTTTTGTCACCGTTGGTTTGGGATTTGCTACCCCAACCCTTCCGTGACTAACGCGCCATGATGGTATAACGCCGGGCCCAATATATGACGGTTTTAAAAGTTAAAAGTTTTTAAATGATGTTTATACTTATGGTGATAAAAGAAAAATGTTTATTTACATTTGTGAGATTTAAGTGTCTTACTAAGCCCTTGCTTATATAAGTTAATTCATGTTGCAGATAAAGGAAAGGATAAGATATAGTGTTGGAGGAGCTTGGAGCGGATAACGGGACGATATGTGATAGGAAAACGGGAGGAACGATCATGAGATGGACATTTTTAATTTCAAATAAAGTTTGAGACTTTAGTTTATTATTATTTGATTAGATGTTTCGTATAGACTTAAATTTTATTTCATGAATTGGGTTTTAAAAAATATATATATTAATTATGAAGTTTAATTTTGATATAGTTTAGAAAAAAATTTTCTAGAGTTTTCTAAAATTATCTAAGTAAAGTTTTCCGTTATGTAAAGATTTTTTATTTTAAGCTTAATATTTTCCGTAATTTTATAAAGATGAATGATTAAATAAGAACTCAACTGTAATGGTCCGTGAGGGGCCATTACAGATGTTTGTTTGGATCTAAAAACTCATCTCATTTTAGAAATGATATGAGAAAAAAAATAAAAACCTCATTTTTCCATAATCAACCCCTTCCTTTGCATTTCAAACATATTTTACATAGTAACATTTTCAGATTCAAAAATCTCCATCTTTTTCTAAAATTTTAAAATTCTGTAACTTTTTTAATTTTATCTCCAACTAAAACGATTTTTTCATTGTGTTCATAATTACTAGAGGAACAAATTTATATGATTATATCCGTATCCTGTTACAGTATGATAAGTTTACATCTTTTTTGGATAGTGCGTGGTCACTCATTTACTAGCTTTTCTCTGACTTTAACGCCCTCCCCTTAAATAAAATATATAAGAGCAAGCTAGCTTAGCTACTCAAAATCATCTAGCTAATGTAATATCTGTCGCTATGCTGTTCCCAAGGACTAGCAAAATCGAAATAGCGAAATTCTTGGGTCATCTCAAATGGGATCAGAAACCAACGTTTCTTTGGATCATCATGTTACAAAGCAAATACCATTTTTAATTGATTTGTCCCCCTCCCTTTCTTATTTAGAATATCTCTTTGGCTACCAACTCAAAGAGTAAAGCGGTGGTAAGATATATGGAGGTTTTTATCCCTCTTAGAGCTTTGAATTGACTGGCCTATAATCATTTAGCGGAATTTTATCTATATAACTGGTGCATTTGTTTGCGTCCAATCTGGAGATGATTTGAAAAAAATACTAATATTGACATTATTTTTTCTAATATTTGTCCAAACAATATTTCAGAAATTTCACATTATTTAGAAATATAAAAAGAAATTACACATCCAAATGTTATTTTTTTTAAAACAGAAAAATGTGACTTCTTATTTTAAAACAAGAAAATTTTCTTTTCAGAAGCAAACGTAAGGCCCACTTAAGGCCCACTGAAGGAGAAAATCTGTGTTGCAACCGCCATGTATTAACGTTTTGCAATCATTCATGAATCGATTGTTGTGTGTATATAAATTTATATGTATGTGTGTGTATATATATATATATATATTTCCTTAAAATATATATATATTTATTTATTGATTTGCAATGTTAATCCTTTAACTTGTAGACTTAAATATTTTCTCTTTTGCTATTTATAAATATTAAAGCTTCGTCAGGTTGATCCTATATGGAATGTCAAAATCTTATAGGTTGAAAGAATTTTTTATTCAAACTCTTTTAAAAGGTGTTATTTACATTTTTTATTATTTTTAATAATTTTATACAGTGTAGTTTGCTCTAATTCAAAATGAAATGTTGACCTATAAAATATATATAGATTTGTATATTAAATTTAATTGACTAATTTAAAAATACATTATTTTAAATATAGAATATACTATTTGAATGAAAACAAAATACAAGATATTAAAAATGTAAAGAATCCTTTTAAAAATAACTGTTGTTTTCATAGGAGAAACAAAAATTGTGAATTATCCCAGAGTACTGAAATGGCCAATATGATGGGTATTTGAAAGGAAAAAAAAAAATCAGACAATATTTCCAAAGGAAATACATATGAGCATTAATTGTGGCAATTAAACCGAACTCCATTTTAAAAAGAGTGGTGTTAAAAACATCAACTCTAATCTCAATTTTTTGAATATTATCTCATGTGTCATATTTTTATTGATAGATACAATTAATTGATGTTATAATATTTTAAACGCTTATCAATAAAAAAACGACAACTCATATGTCACATAAGTTGGTACTCAAAAGTTAGGATTAAAATTGGTGTCCCTAGCATTTTCTTTTTAAAAAACATGTCATATTAGCCTTGAGTATGCCTTCCATATTTGTGGCTTCCTCTGTTTAGAGACCTTCTAATATAAAATTTCAAGATCATGAATGGTTGTATATGTATCATCAGTGTGATGATGTCGATGATTTAAAAAGGTTGAGTTTCTCTATTTAAATGAGAAATTTTAAATACATAAAAAAATAAGTTGAACGACATATAAATTTATACGAAAAATTTATTATGTCGTATTAGAGGGATAATGTTAATTTTTGGGAAGAATCCTGATTTTTATTAGTAGGTCAATTTAATGATCTTAATATTTATTTTTTGATCATATCAATAGTTAAGTTTTGAGAGTATGATTGGGAAATTAATGTGTCACATAGATAGAAGATGAGTGATTAGTATTTACTCTTAGAAAATCCAAAGGTGGAAGATTGATCAAGAATTGTACTTAAGTTTGAAATCAATGGTGTATATTTTATGTTAAAGAATCCTAGGTAAATCACTGGCCAAACTTTGGATGATAAGTGACCAATGAGAGCTTAAAGTAAGGATTGGTGAGATGGAAGATCCAATGGATGAGAATAAGGATGACAACCTTGGATAAATGGTGGAAATTGGAAGAAAGAAAAACAAAATCAAAATGAGAAGGCAAAGGGGGGATCCGGATTTTTGGGTCAAAAGCAAGAAGATATTTGAACAAATGAGAAAAAAGGAAAGTGGTGCATGCATGCAACCTCATGTAAGAGATGGCATGGTTTATTTTGACAAGTTGTCCCAAAGAAGAGACAAGTGAAAGTGATCCCTTGTCTCCACTTTGTTGAACCAAATTTTCACCCTAACACTCTCCCTTTAAGTGGAGGCAATGAAGGGGAGAATCAGCCAAAAATTTTCCAATTTTACCCCTCAAAATACAGCTCCCTTAAGGTAAAAGTTGGCTGAAAACAAGCCCCTAACATCTTTTTTTATTCTCACACAAGTTAAGCTCAAAAACCCTAGCTTCTCTAGCCACCACCAAGTTCAAAATAGAAAAAAGAACCACCAACACTATTCTCCATCTCCAACACCCCTCTAGCACCCTCCTCCCTCCATTTTTAAGCTCTAAGCAACCCCGTTACTAAGTTCGAAGAAGTGTGAAACGGAGTTAGAGGATGTTTTACTAGAGGTAACCTAGTGGTATTCTTTGTGTTTTAGTCATTTTTGGAGAACTAAAGCATGATGTTTAGTTATAATCTTAATCTTAGACTTCTTCTTACCTTAGAAAAATTTTTGAGAAGAACTTTGGAGGTCCGAGATCTTAAAGGATCCACGGAGCATTTCGGTAAGATCTACGAACTTTGTTAAAGCTTGTAGTAGTTATGGTAACATAGCATACATTAAAAACTTTAGTATGAAAATAAATTATATGATAAGATTTTACAGAGGATAAGCTTCATTTTAGGCTTTGGAATCACTTGATTTGCTTTTGTATGTCTAAAGTTATGTGCAATTGAAATTGTGACACAAAACTAGAGAGAAAATGAATCTCTGGATAGTCTAGCCACGGGTTTTATGTACTATGAACCCTGTATCATCAAAATTTTGGATTATAAGTTATAAATATAAAATTAGATTCTTTAAGCTTTCCAACAAGGTATCATACGCCTTGAACGGATAAATGTACAGTTTTTGGTGAATTTTACAAATTTGGACTACGAACCGAAAGTCTTTGTTGGAACCCTGTACTAGCTACGGGTTTTGTATGGTTTTAGTTAGTAAATCATAATGTTTTACAAAACTGTTCTTATCATATGAAATAGACACTATAAGCTTTCTAATGACATATCTTTTGCCTTATTTGGACTTGTAAGTGAGTTGTTATGATTTTTCTAATCTTACCCATAAATCTGGACTTGTGGTACAAATGTGGACCAACAGTAACAAAACCTAAGTTAATGATATGAAACACTCAAGCACTAAAGGAAATAACTTTACCACTGTAAAGTAGACATCGCAAGCTTCAAAATGAGATATCTTACATTTAAAACAGATATGTACATAAATTTTAATAAATCATATAATATTATATTGTAACTTGATAAACTGAGATTTTACCATAAGACACTTAGGAAAACGTCCACATTAATATTTGAAATGCTTGAAATCTTGGAAAACAAATTATAAAGACAGAAACTAGATGATTCAACTTTCCAATGACTTATCAAGTGTCCAAAACGGGATTATACTCAAATCTAAATAAATCTTACAAATTAAAATCCTACACCAATAAAACGATTAAACATTAAAATATGACATAAGGGTAAGTCATAACATATGAACATATTTAGTTATGAAATGAGTTGGTATTAAGTGCATGATCAAATAATGTAAAAAACCCTAACTTTATAAAGTTGAATCACAAGTTTTAAATAGGCTAAGATAAAGTATACTAGAGGGTTAAGAGACTATATTAGCCCAACTAAATGATCATAACTAAGGGGATTGAGCCTTCCAAGCCCAATAATAGATAGGAGGTATACACTTAGGTGACTTCTTGTCACCTTGATTGATTGATTAATTAATTAATTAATTAATTAATTAATAAAATAAATAATAAATATATAACCAAAATGTAATTAATAAAGTAATTAATTAATTAATTGATAATTAATTAATTAATTAATTATAAGAATTAGTAGATGATAATTAAGATTATTATGTTCAATAACTACATAATTATAATATATGATTAATTAGAGATTAATTAATCATTAATCATTGATAAATCATCAAAATAACTATGGATGATTAACTAGCGATTAATCAAACATTAATTATTAGATTAATCAAATTATTAATTATTAATATCAGAATTAATAATTAATAATTATTATATGAGAAAGAATATTTAAGTAACATAATTAAATTATTAACAATATAATTATTAATAAGTCAATTAAAATTATGTAATTTAATTATAATTACTCAATTAAACAAAGTAATAATTAACTACGATCTAATTAATTAGTTAATTAATTAATCAATTAAATTTTAAAAAAATTAAATTAAATTAATTAAATAATAATTAATAGAAATTTATTTTAACACTTAATAATTACTATGAATTAATTATTAAGGTTAATTATGATATAAGTAAATCAAGCTCACTTTAGTTTATAAAATAAATAAATAAATGAATAAAGTAATATAACTATGATTCTATTTCATGCTGAGATATTGTTAAATCAGGATAATTTTTCAAATATGCGTAGTAGGATATACTGTTGGAAAAACGGATCCGATATTAGAGTTAGGAAGTTTTAAAATTTTTAATGCCGATTTAGAAAAGAAGCTCATGATGTATATAATAATAAATTAAATACATGATTAAACGTATCTTGTTTCTTAGATTCTGGAATTGCTAGAGCGTCGACCAACGTGTCTTCTCTACTATTCTCGAGTCCCCATGTCTCAGAGTGTGTGTGGGCACACGTGCTATGAATCCAAGCGACCGGTAATTCTTCCGAAGTCTAGATCCCACCTTCTCAATCCCGATGTACCTTATTGAGAATTCGATCTAGGTTCGTTCTTCAAGACTACAAAACAGGAACCGGTTAACCTTCTATGAAAAATATCACTCGGCTTAACATTACTCACATTTTTTATTCAATGGAAATTTCTCTCTTTCTCTCAAACCCAAGAAAGACGAATTTTCTCAAGCCCGAAAACACTAGTTTTGGCATTTTCTCTCTCTCCCAAAAACGTCCCCTTTTGAGTATATGATGATGGTTGGCTTTTTTCAAGAACCCCTAGCATTTATATAATACTCCAATCCTTTTTCAAATATATCTGCTACTTGAAAAATAATTAATAATTATTTTTCTGGATAATCTTTTGAACCAAAGAATCATTCAAATTTCCGGTTAGGTTCTTTAAAGCTTATGGACGGTTTTTTGCTAGGAGAAGGCTCAAAAAATTCGTGCTCCACCTAATGTGGAGATTGATTGGTGGTTCAAATTTAAATCAAGAATCTAGACTAGTCAAAAAGTCGTAATTCTATCTAAATTCAAACTCCTTTTAAACCATTTGAATTTAAATAAGATTTTCTTATTTGAATTTAAATAAATATTTTCCACAAATATTATCCATATTTAATTAATTTAAATAAATTGAATATTTTAGATTTCTTTCAAAAAAAAAAAAGAAAAAAAAAACGTGCACCATTCTTTAAGAAAAGAAAATCTATCATATAAGCTCTATTATTTAAATCAATTAATAATTTAATGTTTGTAATATAATTAAACAATTTTGAAACAAAATCTTCTTCCCCCCATCCATTAAAAAACCGTCCACTATTAATTAGGAGAGAAAAAATTTGTTTTCAAAAAATTAAATAATTCAAACACAATCTTATTTCCAAAATTCAATTAACCAAAATAAATAACAAATAATTATTTTATTTACAACCAATCATATGTTGACAAATCACATTATTTGTCTACATTAATTTCACATGTCCAATCCTTTCGGGATTGCATGTTAGAGAGTACCATATCTTAATAGACATTATTAAATTCCCATTTAATTTATCGATCTCATTAGGAACAAATCCCGAGACGCTTCGTGAAATTATATGAGCTAGTAGAGGGACCCGATGGAAATATGTAAAGAGGCTCCTATAATTGCGAAAAATTAATCATGGATTAATTATTCATCAATTATCAAATTCAGGACTATTCCACTAAAAGTCTGAAGCTGAACTCCTATTTACATACCGTATTACGAAAGCTCTCTAACGCAGTGTTTCTTCCATGATTTATTCATAGCTTGCTTAATCCCCATATGTTATCCATGATTGAATTAAGAACTTTTTCCATTTTAACTTTTCAATCATTTTAACTCAAAGTTCCATTATTCTCCATTGAAAGAACCACCAATTGTAAAGCCATAAAATCGGTAAACCATTAGAGAACACAAAGTAAACCGATGGCCAAGATCTTGTTATATTATCTTTAAATTCTCGAATAATGCCTTTAAGTATATAACATGTACTATCGTTAAGATAGCTATGGGTTCCGCATCTATGAATCTTGATTTCTCCATCCATAAGTCATACACCCAAAACAAGTATATTGACCATCAATTATCAGTGTCTCACCTATAGTGGATCAAAGTGCATAAGTTATGGATACGAACTCAAGTATTCATTTCAGGATTAAGATTAATACAGGATGATAATCAAAGTGTCATTGATTCTTATGAACAAAATTATTAAACCGAATCAATTAACACCTTAGGTCCAGTCCAATATCATACCTTAATACTGGTATACATTAAAGTTTCTACTCAGAACCAATCCGATGGTCAAGACAAACCATCCCTCCAAGGAAGTAGACAACCTTTACAATCTTATCATGAATAAGATCCCTAAATCTTATTCTATCGATTATGGACCATTTATTTAGACTGTTATCAAATTACCACGTCTTCTATGTATATCCCGTATACGTATGGTAATCTGATATATTACCAACAGCCTAGGAGTATTTTATGTTTGCTCAAAATAATCATACAATCAACAAATGAAAGTAAATAGGATACAACTTATTAAACATGAATAACCTCTTTTTATTAATATCAATATATCATATTTACAGAAAATCCCTAAAATTGATTTTCTATCCTTATGACACATATAGATCCCAACAATCTCCCACTTGCCTTAAGCGAGTAAATGTGACATATTGCGCATCCTCATGCCTTCAACTTGTTCCTCGAATCTTCTGGCCATCAAAGTCTTCGTGAACGGGTCGGCAAGATTGTCATTTGATGCGATTTTGCAAACCGTCACATTTCCACTCTCAACAAAGCCTCTGATAATGTGATATTTTCTGTCAATGTGCTTACTCTTCTTATGATGCCTAGGATCCTTGGTATTAGCTACTATGCACTGTTGTCACAGTAAAGTACCATAGTTTTATCCATACCAGGAACGACCTCAAGGTCACCAAGGAACCTGCAGAGCCATACCGCTTCCTTAGATGCCTCACTGGCAGCCACATACTCGGCTTCCATGGTCGAGTCAGCAATGCAAGATTGCTTAACATTCCTCTACACAACGGCATCACCTCTAAGGTTAAAGACAGATCCTGAAGTCGATTTCCTCGAATCCTGATCTGATTGAAAATCAGAATCTATGTACCCTATAGGAACAAAGTCCTGACCGGAATACACTAGCATATAATCTCTCGTTCTCCGTAGATACTTGAGTATATGCTTGACCGCAGCCTAATGGTTCGGTCTCGGATTCGACTGATATGACTTACCATACCAACCGCAAAACAAATACCAGGCCTAGTGCATAGCATAGCATACATAAGACTACCTACCGTAGATGCATAAGGTACATCTTTCATACGTTCCCTTTCCTCCGATGTCTCGGGACAGTCATCTCTAGAAAGCTTGATTCCCATTCTGAAAGGTTGGGCACCTTTCTTGGAATCTTTCATAGAAATTCTCTTAAGTACTTTATCAATGTATAAAACTTGGGAGAGTGCTATCGTTTTGTTCTTTCTATCTCTAAAAAGTTGAATTCCAAGAACATAACTAGCTTCTCCTAAGTCCTTCATGTTAAACTGTTAAACTTTGACTAATGATAGTGTTGCCACATCATTTCCAATAAGCAATATATCATCCACATAAAGTACAAGGAAAAACACCTTCTCGTTCTTGATACATTTATAAACACATGGTTCATCAACGTTTTGTTCGAATCCATAGGTTTTGATCGCTTGATCAAACCTAATATTCCAAGAACGAGATGCTCGCTTTAATCCATAGATGGATTTGAGCAACTTGCATACATTGTCTTCTTGGCCCTTTACCTTGATCCCGTCTGGTTGTATCATATAGATATCTTCCTCAAGAAAGCCATTCAAGAAAGCTGTCTTGACATCCATTTGCCATATTTCATAATCGAAAGCAGCCACAATGGATAAAAGATTACGGATTGACTCAAGCATTACTACAGGCGATAAGGTTTCTTCATAGTCGATTCCTTCTTTCTGCGTATAGCCTTTTGCTACAAGTCTTGTCTTGAAAGTTTTCACTTCCCCATCCACATCTCTCTTCCTCTTGTATACCCACTTACACCCAATCGGTTTTATGCCTTGGGATAAGTCTACAAGTTTTCAGACCCCATTGGAATCCATAGATTCCTTCTCGGTGTTCATAGCCTTTTTCCAAAGACTAGAATCAACTTCCTCTATAGCTTCCTTGTACGTAGCCAGATCGTCAACATGCTCTATGGATTCTGCCTTAAAGACTTCACCATTAAACATGTACCTTTCAGGTTCCCTGACAATCCTCCCACTACGATGAAGCTCCTGTGGTTGTTGACTATTTAGCGGTTTTTCCACAGGGTTTTCAGTGACTTTAGGAACATCCAAACCCGAAGTCATCTCCTCAAGCACCACTTTGCTACGAGATTTAAAGTCTTCCATGTAACTTTCCTCGAGAAATGTTGTATGTGTGGAGACGAAGACTTTATTTTGCTTCGGATTATAAAACAGGTCACCTTTTGTCCCTTTTGGATAGCCAACAAACAAGAATACTTCTAATTGTGACTCTAACTTTTTCGCTTCCTTATTTAGGACGTGTGCCAGACAACCCCAAATTCGAATATGATTTAAAATAGGTTTCCTACTCGTCCATAACTCGAAAAGGAGTTTTAGGAACCGATTTAGAGGGAACATTATTCAGAAGATAGCATGCAGTTTGTATGGCATGCCCTCAAAACGACCAAGGTAATGTGGAGTAACTCAATATAGATCGGACCATATCCAATAAGGTCCTATTTCTTCTCTCAGCTACACCATTCTGTTGAGGAGTATCAGGTGTAGTCAACTAGGATTGTATCCCGTTCTCTATCAAATGTCCTAAGAACTCATCCGATAGGTATTCCCCACCTCGATCTGATAGAAGTGACTTAATGGACTTGCCTAATTATTTCTCTACTTCAGCCCGAAATTCTTTGAACTTGTCAAAGGTTTCGCTTTTATGGATCATCAAATAGACATATCCATACATCGAGTAGTCATCAATAAAGGTGACATAATACTCATACCCACCACATACTTCTATGATCATGGGACCACAAGCATCCGTATATACAAGTTCTAAAAGTTCCTCGACACGACTATTCTTGGCAGCAAAGTGTCGTTTGGTTATCTTGACCTCCAAACAGGATTCGTATTGTGTAATAACCAAAATTTTTACGGACTCATGATTTCCTTATATGTAAAGGAATTTAAGTCCGTATAATGTGTATATGTGATGTTTTATGGAAATTCATAATTTTATTATTAGAATATGTTTGAGTTCTCGTTTAATTAGCTATGAGACTCAATAATAAGTTTATTCTAGAATGAGGCCTTTTGGTAAAAAGGCAGAATCATGATTTATGTTTTTATTCTGGCTTAAGTATGACCAAAATAACTCATAATCTGTATAAAACGGTACTGCAGTATAATAAGCAGTATTGAAATTATACTACAATCAACCGTCATTACGGATGCAGAGTTAAGAACAAGGTATGGGATTGCTTTAGAAAAATCAGGAGTAATATTTTAAGCAATAAGGGCTAAGTAATTTCAAGTCTTAAGAAAAATCCATATGCAGTCCAGTTAAGTGCAGATAAATTCTGGACTACAGTTTAGTATGACTGTACTGTTTATAGTTAAAACAGTATTGGTACTATCTGTGTTATTAGAAAAATGGACTGTGAATTAGGAGGGAATGCCAAACGTGGCATTACTTGGAGGCCAAGTAAGTAAAGATAAATATGTAAATTTTGGAATTTTTGAAATTATGGGAAAATGGATAATTATGAACTGATTTTAGCCCCAAATTCAACCACATAGCTGGCCACCTCAGGAGGACTCAAGAGCAAATATTTTGTTTTTAGGGTCAAATATACAATTTTAAGAATAAAAATAATTGTAAGAAATTATGTATTTTTCACCTATAAATAGGGGTGGGGTGTAGAAGAAAAACCATTAGTTGGACCCCCAAATTTTTGCTTCTCTTTCAACTTTCCTCTCTAGCCTTAGGAACCGAAAAAAAAAAAGAAAAAAAAAAGAGAGAAAGCAAGAGAGTGGTCGGTTGGTGTTAGTGGAGTAAGAAGGAAAAATTTTTCTCAACCCAAAGTCTAGATCAATCATCCCAAACTTAGAGGTATTTTTTAAAAGAAAAAAATAAAACAAGACAACATCACACTAGGTTATAAAAATAAATAGGAGAGGGGAAACCTAGATAAATGGGAAAAATCTATTTAAAAACATAGTAATCAAATGGGATACCACTTTAATATAATTGGGCCTTGTACCCAAGGGTACTTATAGTAACCAAATATGATACTATTTGAATATGTTAGGCTTGTAACTAGGGTTACTTATGGATGTTGGATTGGATGCCAATATTGAATGTTATGATTTACCGTAAGGTAGACCGATTCTTATCTTACCCCTTACTTGGTAACATGAGGGTAATCTGTTACGTGGATTCGTTGGAACAACAAACCCAACACTTAGGACAACCTGTAAGTACAAACCTCACCTACAGTATGAAAAATAGTAAATTATTTTCAAGCATGACATGTTTACATGTATGCCAGGATATGCCCTGTTTATGTATATGACATGTTTTTACCATTATGCCATGAGCATGTATATGCTATGTTTTACGATAATGCCATGTTTTAAAATAGTGCCATGTTTTATAAACATGCCACAAGTTGTTTTATGCCATTGATCTTTATGTCATGCCATATTCATGTATCGCATGCATCATGACTAGTAAGATCACAAGTTAAGAATCTTAGTCTTGAAACTAGTTTTTGTTAAAGACTTCATATGGAAGCATAATTTTAAGCATCCTCATCAAGAGTTAAATAACAAGGCTAAGACTTAACCAAGACAAGTAAAGTGCCGTACCAACCTCCGGTTGATGCGTGGAGGATTATGTATATTTAAGAAAATTCTCAGATCTTCCATTGATGCGTGAAGGGTTATGTATATGATTTCCAGAATTGTTAGGGACCTTGCAAACCCTAACTTTCTGTAGATTGCGTGCATTTGGTACGTACACAAGGGGCCCATATATTAAGCAAGATAATAAGTCCATAATAGAGCATAAGAGATTCATAATTGATCATAATTCGTTCATGCATAAGTTGCACGATATTTGTTATATTTTGTGAGATTAAGTTCGTACTTGCTGAGCGTAAGCTCATTAGTATATTTCATACTATAGGTAAAAAGCCTGTAGCTTAATTGGTGGGCCATGTAGACGATGCGACAAGTGAAGGGCGGTGTGGGATACCACTACGTAAATTTTTCCGTAACCCTTTTTAAACTCTAAATATATATATATATATATATATATATATGAATAAGTTGTGTTATACTATACATATGATGTTTGAAGACTTGAGTTAAATATAAAGATTATGTATGACTTCACATTTTGATAAACAAGTAATGTGTATGCATGAAAAGTTTACCTATATAAACTAGTCTATCTATATGATATGAAAAAAAAAATTTATCATCTAATTTTCAGTAAGCTTAAGTATTTAATACCGAGATTTAATTTAAGTAAGCATGGTAATGGCCCTACGTAGGTCGGGGCGTTACACATTGTGGCCAAGTTTCAGCCTCGTACAAGTCAAGGCATTCCTCCTTTACCATCTTTTGAATTCTGTTAAGGCCTATGTGACCTAGTCGTAAATGCCAAAGATATGATTTGTTAGAGTGAGAAGACTTATGTCTTTTAGAGTTCCTTTCCAATTCTGTATCAAGCAGTGAGTGCATCTTAGGTTTGATAAAATAAAGATTTTCATGCATCCATTCATTACAGATAAGAGAATTGTTTTTCCTAATAACAACTTTATTATTAAAATAAACCGAATAGGAGTCTTTAATGAAACAAGCTACCGAAATTAGGTTCAGCTCCCATTGCTTTAGCTCGCACCAACGTCCCATCATCGGTTCTTAATGTGAAGTTCTCCTCATGCAGACTTCTCGTTACCTTGAACCCCTGCAGAGAAATTCAAACATGGTTAGTGGCTCCAGAATCTATAACCCAAGTATCCTTAGATTCTTCCACTAAACAAGCCTCAAGATACAGGATATCGAAATTACCTATTTGCTTCTGCATAGTCAGGTAGTCTCTACAATCCTTCTTGAAGTGTCATTTCTTCCCACAGAAAAAGCACTTAGCTTTCTTAGGATCCACCTTCCGCTTCTTAGTCTTGGTAGACTTCTTAGGAGCAGGTGCCTTCGCCGCGGGCTTGTTCCCCTTATTTTTCCCCTTTGCCTTCTTCCTTTTGGGATTTGGCGCAGGTGAACCAGGTTCAGCCACATTTGCCTCAGCGTTAGATCCAGAACCCTTGAAAATGTTCTTAAAGGCTTGCAACTCTTTCATTAATTCCGTTAGAGACATCTCCTTCCGGTTAAGATTGTAAGATGCCTGAAACAAATCGAAATCCTTGGACAAGGTTTGGTTAAATATATATTAACTATCGCTTATTTGGCCACTGCTTTAAATAACAGAGCCACGAGGGAGGGTTAATAAATAAAGTAGCATGAGTGTGTAACCATTGTTTCCAATTTTGAATCCATATTTTACATCCGCCACCAAGGGGTGATCTAAACATAAAATATGCCCAAAATTCTTATCCTTTCGGAAATCCAAATCAGTGTGCGCTCTAAGTAAGATACCTATCCAAAGGGAATCCCCAGGTCAAAACCGAGTAGTAGGCACTACCATGCGTAACTATTGGACCAACGATGGAGGCCGTAGGTCTTAGTGTGTAAAACCTTCTCCCACTCAATCTTTTAAATTATGGTTTTTGTTTTTCATGCATAAACAATATTTATTGAGTGGCACTCCCTAGTCTATATGGCATGTTATCAATACATAGCGAAATAGTATAATATATTTATCTAGCATTGCATCATCTATGGTTTGCAAAATATGTAAATAGCCGTGGATCATGATTCCATCCTAGAGAAAATAAAATTATAAAATTTACAAAAACATTAACCGAAACATATATCGGCCTTCTTTTGTAGATCCATACTTTGTATCCTTATTCAATGTATCGTCCTTCTCCAGTGTCACATACTTTTAAATTTAAATTAAATTTAAATTTCTAGAGAGATTGTATGTGATTTTTAATTTTAATCAAAATTACAAAATATCAAAAATTTAAATAAAACACGTTTTTTAATTTAAAATTCAAATTTTAAATTTTCGAAAAAAAATGTGATTTTCCAAATTTAATTAAAATCACAAATTTTAAAATTCTTAATAAATAAAAATGTCCATTAAATTTTAAATTTAAATTTTGAATTTTGATTTTCCAAATTATCAAGATCACATATTATTGGAAAATTAAAATTTTCAAAAAGATTT
Source organism: Ficus hirta (assembly GCA_038430175.1). Taxonomy (NCBI): domain Eukaryota; kingdom Viridiplantae; phylum Streptophyta; class Magnoliopsida; order Rosales; family Moraceae; genus Ficus; species Ficus hirta. Next base: position 12,578,046 of record CM076592.1, read on the forward strand.
AATGTGATTTTTCTTCCACAAAAACGCCTACTATATGAAATTTGAATTAATTAAAATTTCCAAATTTAAAAAAAAAATCACATCATTTGAAAATTTCCATATCTTCGTTCATCTTCGATCTCCTTGAATCCATTGTAGCCTGAATTACAAAAAATTCCTACGCCGTTTCCAGCTTATGAAGATTCTAGGAATTGAAAGAATGACCTAGCGGTGATAATAGACTGCATCTATTACACTTGAAAAACCTAGATACAAATTCTAACCTCTATGGAATCATAACCGGCAAAATTGAACAGGCATCATGTATTAAAAAATATATAAAGCATTCATTCATCCATACATCCATTCACAATATATTTAACATACACAAAATAAAACCTAGAGTGCCAACTCTCTAAAATATTTCATTAATGCATAAAGAGAAATTTATTTGATCAAATAATTTATGTTATACACATGATCATGAGTTGGCTCTGATACCAATTTTTAGAAAAACGGATCCGATATCAGAGTTACAACGAAGCAGATGTTTTAAAATTTTTAATGCCAATTCAGAAAAGAAGCTCATGATGTATATAATAATAAATTAAATACATGATCAAGGGTACCTAGTTTCTTAGATTCCGGAATTGTTAGAGCGTCGACCAACATGTCTTCTGTACTATTCTCGAGTCACCACATCTCAGAGTGTGTATGGGCACACATGCCATGAATCCAAGCGACCGGTAATTCTTCCAAAGTCTAGATCCCACCTTCTCAATCCCGATATACCTCGTTGAGAATTCGATCTTGGTTCGTTATTCAAAACTACAAAACAGGAACCGCTTAACCTTCTATGAAAAATATCACTCGGCTTAATCTTCCTCACAGTTTTGACTCAATGGAAATTTCTCTCTTTCTCTCACAAGAAGGACAAATTTTCTCAAGCCTGAAAACACTAGTTTTGGTGTTTTCTCTCTCTCCCAAAAACATCCCCTTTTGAGTATATGATGATGGTTGGCTTTTTTCAAGAACCCCTAGCCTTTATATAATACTCCAATCCTTTTTAAAAAAATATCCTACTTGAAAAATAATTAATAATTAATTTTTTGGATAATCTTTGGAACCAAAGGATCATTCAAATTTCGGACTATGTTCTTTAAACCTTATGGACTGTTTTTTGCTACGAGAAGGCTCAAAAAATTCGTCCTCCACCTAATATGGAGATTGATTGGCGGTTTAAATTTAAATCAAGAATCTATACTAGTCAAAAAGTCCTAATCCTATCTAGATTCAAACTCCTTTTAAACCATTTGAATTTAAATAAGATTTTCTTATTTGAATTTAAATAAATATTTTCCACAAATATTATCCATATTTAATTAATTTAAATAAATGGAATATTTTAGGTTTCCTTTCCACAAAAAAAAAAAAAAAAATGTGCACCATTCTTTAAGAAAAGAAAACCTATCAAATAAGCTATATTATTTAAATCAATTAATAATTTAATGTTTGTAATATATTTAAACAATTTTGAAACAAAATCTTCTTCCCTCCATCCATTAAAAAACCGTACACTATTAATTAGGAGAGAAAATTTTTGATTTCAAAAAATTAAATAATTCAAACACAATCTTATTTCCAAAATTCAATTAACCAAATTAATTAACAAATAATTATTTTATTTACAAGCAATCATATGTTGACAAATCACATTATTTGTCTACAATAATTTCACATGTCCAATCCTTTCGGGATTGCATGTTAGAGAGTACCATGTCTTAATAGATATTATTAAATTCCCATTTAATTTACCGATCTCATTAGGAACAAATTCCGAGATACTTCGTGGAACTATATGAGCTAGTTGAGGGACCTGATGGAAATATGTAAAGAGACTCCTATAATTGTGAAAAATTAATTCCGGATTAATTATTTATCAATTATCAACTTTATGACTATTTCACTAAAAGTCTGAAGCTGAACTCCCGTTTACATACTATATTACGAAAGCTCTCTAACGCAGTGCTTCTTTTATAATTTATTCATCGCTTGTTTAATCCCCATATGTTATCCATGATTGAATTAAGGACTTTTTCTGTTTTACCTTTTCAATCATTTTAACTCAAAGTTCCATTATTCTCCATTGAAAGAACTACTAATTGTAAAGCCATACAATCGGTAAACCGTCAGAGAACATAAAGTAAACCGATGGCCAAGATCTTGCTATATTATCTTTCAATTCCCGAATAATGACTTTAAGTAGATAACATGTACTATCGTTAAGATAGCTATGGATTTAGTATCTATGAATCTTGATTTCTCCATCCATAAGTCATACACCCAAAACACAAGTATATTGACCATCAATTATCAGTGTCTCACCTATAATGGATCAAAGTGCATAAGTTATGGATGCGAACTCAAGTATTCATTTCAGGATTAAGATTAATGCAGGATGATAATCAAAGCGTTATGGATTCTTATAAGCAGAATTATTAAACCGAATCAATTAACACCTTAGATCCAGTCTAATGTCATACCTCAATACTGGTATATATTAAAGTTTCTACTCGGAACTTATCCGATGGTCAAGACAAACCATCCCTCCAAGGAAGTAGACAACCTTTACAATCTTATCATGAATAAGATCACAAATCTTATTCTATCGATTGTGGACCATTTATTTAGACTGTTATCAAATTACCACGTCATCTATGTATACCCCGTATATGTATGGTAATCCGATATATTACCGACAGCCTAGGAGTATTTTATGTTTGCTCAAAATAATCATACAATCAACAAATGAAAGTAAATAGGACACAACTTATTAAACATGAATAACCTCTTTTTATTAATATCAAAATGTCATATTTACAGAAAATCCCTAGAATTGATTTTCTATCCTTAGGGCACATATAGATCCCAACATATACAACTCCAGAAGTTTAAGCACATAAGACAAGTAAGTACAAACCTCACCTACAGTATGGAACAAAATGTTTTTCATTGTTGATATTCGATGTTTTCTATGATTCGCCTTGATGAAGTGATGAGTGTATGAACCATATGTATTGCATTGATTAAACATTTAACGTGTGTAATTTCTCTTGCACTGATATGATCGACATGCCTCACAGATATATATGTCGTAATGATATATGCATAGTGACATATAAATCTACACATTGTCACAAATAATAAGAACGAGGCTAACAAAAGATAGGACTAAGTGTCGTACCAACCTCCAATTAGTGATAGGATATGATAAGAACGAAAGTTATAAGTTATGACCTTGGAGGTTGTTGGAGGGTCACTCCCCCAACTCCCCATTGGTTACGCGTATATGGGTACGACATAGGGGCCCTTAAGTAGACAAGACATGTATATAATGAAGTATAATAGAACACATATAGATCACATACATTTTTGAACATTCATGATATTACATGTAATGATATGATTTTATAAAAATATTTTGTGATATGTCGTTTGTACTTGTTGAGCGAAAGCTCATACGTGTGTGTTCGTACTATAGGTAACGCAGGTAAGCAACCCGCTACTTAGATGTTTCATAGACTGGCGAAGCTGTGCGGAGGCGACGAAGGAAAGGAGTGGGATACCATCACGAATTTAATTTCTGCATTTAGACTTCTTAAATTATTTTGTATCGATTATATTTATAACTATGTTTCTAATATTTTGGTACTACTAAACTAGTATGAGTACGTTACAAGAAAAAGACTTTAGACTCTTTCCTTTTAACTTACATGAAGTTATAGCTTTTTAAATATTATCTAAATACGAATTTGAATAGGATATTTATTATCTAAAGGTTTTCAATTTTTTCAGTTAAAATTTTTAGTAAATTTAACTTTTGTAGTATGAATATGATTTATGTAAAAAAAAAAAAAAAATCTTTATTTTTGAAACCAAACATAAATAAGTGTTAAGACTAAATTAAATAAGAATAAGTAAGCTAGTACTTTTAGATGGAAATTTGATTTCACAAAAATAAAACCTTTGATGATACATTAAGTGCACATTAGATCATAAACAACATGACACCCTTATATATATTTATATATATATATATATATATATATATATCATTTATTAGTTAGTACATGAGAAGTCTAGAGCCCACATGCAAGAAAATCATGATGGACAATATAGCAGATAATATGGTGATTAATGTTGGTATTCTTCCTTTGTCTTTCCTTATCACCATCCCTTCTATAATGGGGTAGTTTAGAGCCAAAATATAAAATGAGATGAAAACTTGTACAAACATCTTGTCCAAATCTCCCTTAAGAATGGCTCTAGCAATTCCGGCGAGAAGAGAACCAACGTTCAAGATCACCAGGGCAACCAACGGACCAAGAAACATCATTGATGTTTGGAAATCATAAATATCATTTTCGTATAGCTTCACTCGTTCATCGTCCTCAGCTTTATTGGTGGGCAAGAAATTGGCTTCCCTCATACCAATCCTCTTCACGAAGGCATCCAAAGTTCCATATAAATGAGATGTAATTGCTTTCATCATCCATATTCTTTGTTCGTATATCAATTAACGCAATGATCCTCCAGTTATGAAGATCTCATAAGAATGTTGCGCAAGAGAAGAGATAAAGAGCAACATAAATATGATGAAATATGAGTTTGAAACCTGTTAGAGAATATAGAAGGTTTATGTTAGGAATATCATGTTGTCGATTTTAGGCTCAAAGAGAAGATAATGAAAAGTGAAACAATGCTACGAGGCACCAGTAGTCGACAGTGGTCCTGTAATGTAGATTCATCTTCTATTAGTTGTGGTGTTGCTCGTATATGATCCTCCCAAACATTTTTCTTTTAAATGTCATTTTAAATAATAATAGAGAGTTTTAGACATTACCTCAGGGTACAAAGGGATGCCTTTTAGAAGGCAGAGTTGAGGAATAGTAGCAAAGCACCATAAAGGCAAGCAATAGAGAGGGAAAAAGGAAAGATTTGCGTAGCACATTTTCTCGAGGAAAGACATCTTGGAGGGGCTGTAAATGAAGGGGCAAAACTTAGAGATGCCAACTTCGACCAACCAAGAGCTCCATCTTGTCCCTTGAGTCAATAGATCATTCAAATTTGTGACACCAGAACCCAAGAACTGTGGTTTTGATGAACTAAGATCACTATTACAAATATGGGATTCCACGACGGTTAAAAACCATCGTGGTATCACTTCCACGTCGGTTTTCGAACCGCCGTGGAATCCAGAGTCGTGGAATCTTTTAAAATTCCACGACGGTTTTTTAACCGTCGTGTAATCGAGAAAAATAGAATAATTTAGCTAATTTTAATAACATACCATGACGGTTTTACTGAAAAAACCGTCGTGGTCTCCTGGCTACCACGACGGTCTCACCCGGAGACCGTCGTGGTAACCCTGGCTACCACGATGGTCTCGCCACGCGACCGTCTTGGTAGCCATTGCTACCACGACGGTCTGACCACGAGACCGTCGTGGTAGCCAGGGCTACCACGACGGTCTCAACACGCGACGGTCGTGGTAGCCAAATAAATAAAAAAAATTTTCGATTGCAAGTTCGTTTCATTTTCCACGGGTGGTAAATCCCGTGTGTTAATACGTTAGTACACATCCAATTTAATTTTCAAAAATATTATGTAATTACTTGGATAACAATGTACAACAACAACTAATATAACGAGAGTGAAAATTCTCTATATTGTTTCTAGTCAATATTGTATAAACCACATGACAAATGTAGCCCACTCGTGCCTAACCAAACTCATATCAGCATATGTATAAAAATCCTTAGTTTGAAGCACGGCTAGTCCATCAACAGTAAAGGTTATTTCTCGCATGAAAGCTAACACAAAATAACCGCATTCTACATAACCTTCCTGTATTGGACATCGAACGGTATCAATCAACGTCTGCCAGTTGCATCGCTGTCTCATTCCGCTTCCCACCACCACTTTCCAATCATTAAGTGCCCTATCAATTTGACAAATTTCAAAACAAATACAAGAACAATTATTTTATGTCTAATCAGAGATATGAACATATAAAAGAATACTTACGTCATAATTAGGTCTTTAAAATCATCACCCGGTTCGTTTCTTAGAGGATTAAAGTACATGACCGAGTCATCCCACGGACAAATAACTGCCCATATCCAATGTTGGCCTCTGTTATATGGCATAAGAAACCGCTTTCCCTTTGGTGCATTTCTTAAGATCCGTAAAATATAGTTGGCCCTCTCTCGAACGTAAGTGGCCCGATCTACCTTCTGATGAACTGATGAGACAAGGACTGGTGAAATAAACTCGAACCGTTGATCCATAGCTGTTCTTGCACAACACTCGACTAAGTATCTGCAAAATAATTAGGCACATTTGTTACGCAAAAACAACATATATAAGATTAAGAAGATAAATAATTAAATTATTTAAGGATAAATGTATTACCTAATGTAAATCATTATACTGTTTGCACTAATTTCTTTAAATGTAATGAAATGATATACATCTTCAAACCCAATATATATGGGCATCTCATCGCCCATGACGAAGTGTTGTTGTGGGCAGACTATTTGTGTACCGTCCCGCATGGAACTTTGTGCGTAAAATGCCAAAGGTCTCAATTCGAAGGAAATATCATTAAAGTCGAACGAAGGCAGTTCTTGTTGCGCTGGTTGTTGTTCTACCTCCGGTTGTGACTGTATTTTCTTCCTCCCTGCTCTCTTTTTCGTACGTTTGCTTCCCTCAGCTTCTCGGTCAGGAGTACGACTGGGACCTTTACTTGCCTGGCTCAAACTTGTTTGCACGACGACTAAACTTTTCGGCCAAGCAACAAACCCACCGACAACTTCTTCAATAGATGTGGCTTCGTTCGTCGGAATAGGTAGGAGTGCACGATTTAGTTTTGGGACTATAATTGTCACTCGTACATTCTCCTCACCTAAAGGAATCCCATGGACTGTGTCGGTTGGAACACAGTCCATGTATGCCCTGCCGATTGCAACAAGCACGACTCCTCCGTTAACTAAATCAGGAATAAAGAGCTGGCATTCCTTACTTGCATTCGGCATGGGCTTCGGATCCGACGGCCCAGCTTCTTTTTCATTCATAGTGCAACTAGCTTTGAAGCTGTTGTGTTGATCTACAGTCGGTGCGGTCGTCTCCTCGGCCATAGTCTCTCGGTTGATGCTGTGCTTCTCACAAAGTTCCTGTACGGTTCTTTCCAATGCGGCAAGCTGCCGTTTCATATCCGAGACTTCATCATTTTCCTTTGACGGTTGCACAAGATTGAAGTATTGCGACTGCTTGACAAACTTAGATTGACCCCGAATCCGGCCCGAATGCTCGGCATTGCCTAATGCCTTGGTCAATATGTCCTCTGTCCCCACAGATTCAAAACTTCCTTGTGTCTCTTGTTGAGTAAACTCGTCCTGTAACAATTAGAGAAAATGTTATGTACTCGTAAACATAAAAGAGTGTACGGAATGATTATATTATAAATGGATTCGAAAACTTATTATAGTCTCGGCAATACTTTTAAATTCTTCCTTCTTGAACTGTCCATCGGGTTTGACATGCATGTCCAGCCACCTTTCATGCCGGTCTGCATATTTTCCCGTCTTCTCGAACTACAGTTTAATAATTAGCGTTAGTAAACATAAACGAAGAAATTGGAAGTACATCATACCATTTACACATTTTGTCCAAGTAAATAGCCTACATGAGCTTGGTCACATTTCCTATATCCGTCTCGGCCCCCGGTTGATCCGTATTTGCTCTTCTTTCTTATCTCACTTCCTTGTTCAGATAGTCTTTTGAATTCCGGGGTACGTCGATACTGAATGAATTTTTCCCAATCATCCTGGATGATGGTGGGGTAATTGTGAACAACTTTTGATGGTCGTTGCCACACATTTTCCTCATCAATATGATCTCTGACAAAAGTTTGGTAGAGATCGTATCTAAAACCTTTAGCTGATTCCCCACAAGACTTTAAAACTTGTTTTTTTAAGGATTCTTCAACAGTAAATGAAGTTACAACTTCCATCCACACCATTTCTTTCCTTGGAGCTAAATCGGCACTTCTAAAGTCAGATATCCAAATGGCTATGTGCTCTCGAGCAAGTTAATTCATCACCTTCCTTCCCTAACGGTTGCCCTTTCGTGTCAAACGAAACTTCAATTCGTTGTCCCTTTGTTCTAACCTGGTGGACTCTTGTCATTAGAGTTGCTCTTCGTTTACCATCTTCATCGAGATTGAATCTAGGTGAGTTGGTTCGGCGCGGTTTTCCAACTTGAGTTTGCGTTGAGCATTCCTCCTCGTGATCTTGCGACATTTTAAATCAACCTAAGGCAACTCTAGAGCGAAACACATTAAAAAACAAAAAATATTTGTCATCAAATTGAACTTATAATCATGGCAACCAAACATATAAAAAGCAAACGAAAGCATACATTAAATCATTGTAAATCCGTCCAACTTAACATATACTATATACTTATAATTACGGAAATGACACACAACCTAATCAAAGATGTATTTTATCGACAATGTCAAATGCTAACATATAAGTTTCAAAATCAACCCTTTTTCCGCAAAATCCCCAATTTCGTGCCTTACCCAAGCAATTTAGTTCAATCTAAAACAAATTCGAACGCAAAAAGGCAATTTAGCCAACATGGCATATGCGAAAATTTAACTAACACAATCAAAAACTTTTCCGGAAAATTGCCAACTCTGTTCATAACACAAACAATTTAATTCAAGCTAAAACTAATTCTAACTCAAATTGGCATTTTATCGAACATGGCATATGCGATAAATTAACTAACACAATCAAAAACTTTTCCGAAAATAAGCCATTTTCCGTTCGTAACGTAAACTTTTTAATTCAATCTAAAACTAAATCGAACTCAAATTGGCATTTGTTCGCACATGTCAAAATGCTAACATATATAGAAGTCACATAATCAAAACTTTTTCCGGAAAATTGGACGGAAAAATCCCAAATCAATATATAAGTCACTAAATTAACACTTTTTTCCGGAAAATTAGTAAACCGTCGCCTCACCCAAACATTGTACAACAAGCAAATAAGTCTCAATGAAATAGGCATTTTCTCGAACATGTACTATGCAAAAAATTAACATTCAAAATCCATGAATATTTTCTAGGAAAAAATCACCCAAAATCACAACAACAGTCAACCAAATTTATTTCCAAAAACCGTGTGGTGAAAAAGATATTTCGGCTTACCAAGGACTCGAGTGGGCGACGGTGTAGGAGGGAACGTACCGACGGCTTAGGCGACGGCAAGGAGAGAGAAAGAGACGGGCGGCTTGGGCGACGGCGAGACCGAAGGAGAGAGAGAGAGAGGGCGTGGGCGAGACTGAAGGAGAGAGAGAGAGAGAGACGGGCGGCTTGGGCTACGGCGAGGAGAGAGAGAGACACGGCGTGGGTGAGGGCGAAGGAGAGAGAGAGAGAGACATGCGGCTTGGGCAACGGCGAGGAGAGAGAGAGACACGGCGTGGGCTAGGGCGAAGGAGAGAGAGAGAGCGACGGCAAGGAAAGTAAGAGAATGGAGGGAGAGTGCCAAAAATGAGATAGAAAAATGGAGATTGGAGCCAAGAGACCCAAAGCAAAATAAGGGAGAGAATGCCGAAAAAGTGAGAGAAATAGAGATGGGAGAGTAAAAAAATCAAAAATTGACAAAAAAAAAAAATTCACGTGCACGGTTCCCGGGGGAATTTTGAAATTTTCCGGAAGCCACGATGGTTTTTGAAATCGTCGTGGTATATTTTTTGTTAAAAAATAAAAAAAAAATTTATTTAAAAAAAATTTTTTTTTTTAAAACAAATTTTTTTTTTATACCAAGATGATACCACGACGGTTTCTTGTAGAAACCGTCGTGACAAGAAACCGTCGTGGTATATTTTTGTAAAAAAAGAAAAAAAAATTATTTTAAAATTAAAAAAAAAAAAAAAATTTTAATTTTTTTTTTATACAAAGATGATACCACGACGGTTTCAAACCGTCGTGGTATCTACTGATACCACAACGGTTTCTTGTAGAAACCGTCGTGGTATATTTTTTGTTAAAAATTTAAAAAAAAAATTAATTTTAAAAAAAAATTTTATACCAGATACCACGACGGTTTCTACAAGAAACATGTAGAAACCGTCATGGTATATTTTTTGTTAAAAAAATAATTGTTTATTTTAAACAAAATTTTTATACCACGATGGTTTTCTACAAAAACCGTCGTGGTATGTTGGCTACCACGACGGTTTTCATAAAAAACCGTCGTTGTAACATCGATGATAATATTTTGAACAAATTTTTTTCCACCTATAATCCCACAGGCGGCCATACCTATGTGTTATGCACGAACCAGCCCACATCAATAACTCATGTTCTTCTATTAATTCACACATAGTGGGCATATATATAAATAATTAATACATTATACACGTGCAAAATTAACATATTTATATATAACAACTTATATATGAATTATATACAACGAAAAGAACACTGTCAAGTATTTTTGTTTTTCTTTTTGGTCTTATCAACACGTGTCCACTCGACATCTAAACGAAGCAAGTGTGAGGCATCATCGTCCAAATCATCAATCTCCTCCACCGGTGGCAATCCGTTTGTGAAAGATGGAATGTCGGTGCAATCTTCAACATCTTCTTGGTTATCCCCGTGCATTTTTGGCTTCATTAGCACAACTAAAGATAACTCTAAATTGTCGGGATTCGTTATGTAAAAGACTTGTACAGCTTGCGACGCCATAATGAAAGGATCATTTTTGTATCCCAAACGCCTAAAGTCCACCACTGTCACGCCGTCCCTATCAATCTTAACAAAATTATTGTCAGCACACTTGCATTTAAAAAGTGCTATCCGCAAGCCGCAATAATCTAATTCCCAACTATCTTCAATGAACCCAAAGTAGTTCATGCAACCGTATACCGGGCTTTTGTCCTTTGCGGATGAAATATGCATCGACTCGGCATGAAGGCTGACACCACTATTTTAGACGGTATGCTTCTCATCTCTTTCACGAGTGTAGAAGGAGTAGCCATTGACAAAGTACGATGTATATCTTGTGACTATCGATGACGGTCCTCTTGCTAGCTTCATTAAGTCTTGGGAATGGCCAGCCTTCATATGCAAATGTTTTCTTAGCCACTCCCGAAATATCCGGTTGTGCTCATCTTGAATTCACTTCTCAGATCTGGTTTTTCTTGGATTCGCAACTCTTAATTTCGTCATGTGAACTTCAATGAAAGGCTCCACTTCCTTAACATTGTGCAAAACATACAGACAAGCTTTTTCCTATTCATCTCGATTTACTGGTGAATGAAAGCCCACGGATAGTCCTTTCGACGTAAATAGCCCGCTCGTTGGCAACCCTATTCGGTCCACGTTAGACAAATACTCAGAGCAAAATTCAACTGACTCCTCTGCTATGTAGTTTTCCACTATACATCCCTCTGACCTATTTCGGTTCTTCACATAACCCTTTAAAACCTTCATGTACCTTTCGAAAGGATACATCCACCTCAAATGGACCGGTCCACATATCTTAACTTCCCAAACTAAGTGCACCGTTAGGTGGATCATGATATCAAAAAAGGCTGGTGGGAAATACTTCTCAAGCATGCACAATGTCATCACCAATTCCGATTGCAGCGAATCTAGCATCAGTGGATCAATTACCTTCGAGCATATTGAATTGAAAAATGAGCATAACTTTGTAATTGCTCCCCGCAAACCAAGAGGTAATAATTGTTGCAGCAAGATATGACAATCATGTGTTTTCATTCCAATGAGCCTCAAATCCTTCATCGACACCAACCTTTTGAAGTTGGAAGAGTACCCACTTGGCACTTTCACGGACGCAAGCCATTCACAAAGCTTTCTCTTCTCTTGTCTCGATGATGTGTGCTTTGCCGGAGGTAAGTATGTGCCATTCGATCTTTTCTCGGGGAGCAAATTTGGTCTAATCTTCATCTCTTCAAGATCCAACCGTGTTTTCACCATCTTTAGTTTTGTTTGGAATGTCAAGCAACGTGCCCACTATCGATTCACAAATGTTTTTCTCAATATGCATAACATCTAAGCAATGATGAATGTAAAGTGACTTCCAATATGGAAGTTCGTAAAAGATTGACTTCTTCTTCCAAGGTCCATCAACAACTGGAGCCTTACGTTTTCTCTTCCCCAAAACTACTTTCACATCTTTAACCATCTCAAAAACGGCTTCGTCAGACAAAATCCGAGGAGCGGATCTTTCTTCGGTATTACCATCAAAAGCCTTCTTTTGTTTGCGGTATCGATGATTTGTTGGCAAGAATCTCCTGTGCTCAAGGTAAACAGTTTTCTTACCATTCTTCAACCGGATGGAAGATGTTTCCTTCATACAAACTGGACAACCTATAGAACTCTTCACAGGATAACCAGATAGGTTGCCAAGTGCAGGAAAGTCATTAATTGACCAAATCAACATTGCACGAAGATTGAACGTATCTTGACGGTGAGAATCTTTAACTTATAAACCGTCTTCCCACAAGCTTTTGAGGTTATCGATTAATGGTGCCAAGTACACGTCAATGTCATTCCCCCGGTTGTTGCGGTCCTGAGATCAATAATGTCAACATCAAGAACTTCCGCTTCATGCACAATTCTGGAGGGAGATTGTAGTTGACAAGTATGACTGGCCAGGTACTATGCCGACTACTTATGTTACTATGTGGGTTCATTCCTTCCGTCGACAAACCGAGACGTAAATTCCTTGGTTCTGCACTGAATCTGGATGATTGTCATCAAAGGTCTTCCATTGTGGTGCGTCGGCCGGATGCCTAAGTTTGCCATCATCAACACGTTTATCATGGTGCCATGTCAAATTTTTAGCATGCTCGGCATTGCGGAATAAACGACGCAAACGTGGAGCCGGTGGAATACCTTAACCGGTACTCATTTTCTACCATTCGATGGCATCTTGCCCTTCTTCCATCTTGACTCGTTACAAACCGGACATTCATGTAGATTTTCATATTCTTTCCGGTAAAGGACGCAATCATTTGGACAAGCATGTATCTTTTCATATTCCATTCCCAAAGTGCTCAACGTCTTCTTCGCCTCGTACATACTAGGTGGTACTTTGTTATCCTCCGGTAGAACATCTTTTAGAAAATCTAAAAGAGTCGTGAAACTAGAATTCGTCCACCCTCCCGACGCTTTTATATTCCATAATTTAACCAATGCCTCTAATTTCGTATATTTTGTACACCCGACATACAAGGGTATTTCGGCATCATTAATCATTGCCTCAAATAACTCCGGACGGTGTACAAAGTTTTCTTCCAAATCATTTACCATATTGAACATATTATCACCAACGTCTTCCTCAACAATAGGCTCTTTACCTTTAGTGCTCGTCGATGTAGATTTAATATCGAAAAAAGCTTCGCCATGTAAATACCAAGTTTGGTAAGAACAAATAATCCCATAAGTGCGTAAATGCCCTCTAACATCATCAATGGAATGAGATCTATGATTACCACAAATTTGACATGGACACGGAATCTTATCATCTTGTATGTGAGCTTTGGCAAATGACAAAAATTCTTCAACATCAGCTTCATATGCTTTAGACAATCTATCAAACGGTCGAGTACTCTATTTAATGTAACATGCATATATATAATTTTCAATATTAATTAACACCGGCCCATTAATTGATCATTAACAATTAAAAATCGAATTAAGAACATAACAAATTAAAATACAAAACCATCTAAAACCATAATTAATTAAGGTCTAAATACCGGAGGAAACATAACATTACTTGATCATTTAATTAATTTATTACCACCCATTGCACAATTTAACTCTAAATCGATTTCAAAACATATATATAAAACAAAAAACACCTTAATTTATAAAATCATATCTACAAATCATCAATAATATTAATATAAGGAACACAACAAAAACAAGTCAATTAATAATTAGTTATCACTTACAGAGAAATTATAATGATGGATATATAGTAGATGGTGGTGGTGACGTCCAAACGGTGTACTGCCTGTTTTCGGAGCGATCTGATATTATATTGGGATGCAGAGAAAGCTAGAGTAGCTGATGTGAAAAATATTGACGGCAACCATAGACTCTCGGTGTTTTGGTTAATTTTTTCACGAATTTTACATGACGGTTTCTTAAAAACGGTCGTCGAAGCTCGAAAATCCACGACCGTATAGTAAAAACCGTCGTGGAAGAAGGCTCTTTCCACGACGGTCTTTTAAAACCGTCGTGGAAGCAAGCCCTTCCACGACGGTTTTCGTAAAATTTTTTTCGCTCCGTGTTTTTGTGTCTTTTCCATGACGGTTTTTTAAAAAACGGTCGTCGAAGTACCATCGTGAAATCCCCTTTTTGTAGTAGTGGATATACTGAATTCCATCCCTTGCATTGTAAGACGAACCCCGTTAAATAATCCTCTGCAACTGAATAATGCAGAAAACCAACCTGGTTTTCATAGCAAGGAGAGAAAATTATGATGTCAATTCAATCTACAAAAGGATTAGCAAGTAGAAATTAATGATTGTTTTATAAATGAACAAGCTTGCTTTACCTCTTCACCCCATTTTGTTTGATCTCCATAGGTGCAAGTAGCCAAGAACTTGGCCTCTTGGAGCAGTTCATTGGAAGAGTCTTTTCCATTGATTAGATTCGGCTTGGTGTGTTGAAAAAGAGATTTGATTAACTCATTGGATGGTCCAAAGTACTTCTTGAGTTCAATTGGATCAGCGCCCTTTTATTGATAAAAACACAAGGTTATTCTATTAATTACAACAAAATTCAAACATTCTTATATATACATTCATGTAATCTATCAATTTTTACCTTCTTTTACAAAGCTGCCATATAATGCTATCCTCTTTATAACAAAGCCTGTACCAGACAAGACTGGTCCATCTAGCCCATCTAGACCCGACCACATTAACTGAAACATGCAAAAAAAAAAAATAATAAAATAAAATAAAAAATCACGTACTCAACAACACAGTTTGAAAATATGAATGTGTAATGCTAGGAATCTTGGCCTTCATTCCAACTTATTCGAACCAACTGACATGGCATGTACATTGTCATCCTTCTATAGATAGGTGTTTAAAAAATAATAATGTCACTAAATATTCAAATGTTATCTCTTAAAAAAAGATGAAAATTCACTTGACACGTAGATTGACATAAAAAAGTTGGGATACCTAACATTAGTTTCAAAATCTACATTAACTTTACATTACTTCTCCCCCATAGATACCAAAATTCCTTCATGAGTATACATTCACCGGTAATTCTTTTATTTAATTAATTTACTCACACCTATAAACCTTCCTGTAATTAACAAACCGCCCTTCTTTCAATTAACTTATATAATCTCATTCTTATTTTCACCCTACATTTTCTGACTTCCATTCAGCATTTTTCAGAGGCAGTTTTCTTCTCCCTACACGTGCTCATTTGCCGATACAAAGGGACTCCCATGTCGGTACCGTTTCACAACCGGTAGCAGTGGTGAGACAACTACTAAAAACTTATTTCATTTTAGAAATGAGATTAAAAAAACTTTTTTTTTTCTGAATCAAACCTTACACTTATTCTCATGTCAAACCTATTTTGCACAGTAACATTTTCATATTAAAAAATTTCCTTTCCTTTGTTTAAGTTTTAAAATTCCATAACTTTTTTATTTTATCTTCAATTGAAACGTTTTTTTTTTTAAGGCGTTCAAAATTAATAGAGGAACAAATTTGTATTGATATCCTATTAGAAGCTAATAAGATTTTATTAGATTTGTTAAAAAAACTAATTGTCAAATGATTTTTTCTAATATCTATCCGAACACTATTTCAAAATTTTCACTTTTTCTAGAATTATAAAAAAAAAATGTGCATCCGAATGCTTTTTTTTTTTTTCTAAAAAAAAAAAATGACTTCTAAATTTAAATATATAGCCTTAGTTTTTAGTTTTTAGTTATCTCATAGATCTCTAATCATTTACATATATAGCCTGTTTGAAAATCAATGATTCTGCATGTGTTCATAAAACAGCAACCACAAAAACAAAAGGCCCACTGAAGCAGAAAATTTGAGGTTGCAATTGCCACTTACTAACGTTTTGCAATTATTCGTGGAATTGATCGTTGAATGTATATATGCATGTCTTTAACTTGTAAACTTTAATATTTCCAGCCAAAAATTTTTTTTTTGTAATCTTTAATATTTCTTCCTTTAGTATTTATAAATATTAAACGTAACTTAAGAGAAATGTCATGGATTGATATTTGTCACACAAAATGAAAAAAAAAAAAAAAAAAAAAACTCGTAAGAAATGTCATAAAATGACATCATAAATATACTATTTGTTTTTTTTATTTTAAAATATCATTTATAATTACTAATTGATAACCATGATATAACCACCTCCATCGGTCTGTTATACTGATTGGTTACCAACCGGTTGACAGTTAGTTACTTTCAAGAGTCCCACTCATTGCAAGGGAGAGAAAGGGAGAAGAGAGAGAGAGAGTTGGGGTTTGTCATGTGCTGTGAGCGAAAGAGTGAGGGGGAAGTGAGAAACAGAAAAAGAGTGGGTTCATTTGGTATTTCAACTTAATTCAAATTAAATTGTACTTTTTCATCTTAATTTTTATCTTTTATTGAAAAGTCAACAAAAATTATAACTAGTTTTTAAAAAGTCGATCAACTCCAACTTAAATATTTCATCTCCAACCAGCAAACCAAACATAAGCAAAATGATATGCTATCTTTTAACATTTAATATCATCATTGTGACATTTTTTATTATGGTTTTTAAACTGTGGTAAAAATCAATGCGCTTATAAATTGTATGATATGAGTCCTAATTCTCTGTTGGGGTTTAGAGCCCGCAGGTCCCAGGTTTGATCCTGGGCTGGTGTAAAAATTTGGCACAGGTTAGGTTACTTTAGCAAGGGAGTGCTCATTAAAAAAAAAAAAAAACAAGAAAACAAAAAAAAAAACAAAACAAAACAAAAAAGTACCTCATGACTATACTATTTACATTATTTTAGTAAGGGATGGTCCTATCATTTCCAGATTTTTAATCCAATATACATGAATCCTTTTCACAAGTATAACAGGGAGACATATTATTTATACTAGTTTCTCTCAATCGGCCATCCGAGATCTACATTGCCATCACCAAAGCAATACTTTAAACAGTCATCCGGGGTACCCCTTTCCCTAGAGTATACTAGTTACATTATTGAACATAAGTATACAAGCACGTGAATCACTCATAATCACATCGACAGCAAGAGAAAGAAAGCCCTAGTTGACATGAATTATTATCGTACAATTCAATTTCATATAGCCGTCTTCCGCTTTCTTTTTCTCCTCAAATTTCTCTGCAAAAGCAACCTTTGCTTTCGTTAAAATTACTAAATTGCCTTATTCCCCCACCCCAAAAAAATAAAGATATAAAATATAAAAATATAAAAATTGCCTTATTGGTTTAATGGTACTGTCAACTTGTTGTCTTTTCTTTTGTCGTTTTTTTTTTAATAATAATGATAACGATAGTAGTAATAATACCTATGTAGTGACACAAGTGAAAAAGTACTATATAATTGGTTTTTGCTTACTTGGTTATAAGACAATGGACTCATGTGTGAATTTATTCTTTTCTTGTTTCATATCCCCTGATATGTTATGATATGTCAAACAAATTATCATATTAATTAAAAAACCATTCAATTAAAAAATTATATTAATTTCTTGACGTGTTATGTTATAATTTGAAGGAAAAATATATATTTATATATATATAAGTCAAATCGTTTAAGACTAAAGACATACATACTTTATCATATTAATCGGGTGCATTCTAACTTAAATCCACCCACAAACTTAGTTTGCAATTCTAACTTAAATCCACCCACAACCTTAGTTTGCAATATATTATTAATTTTTCAGGAACTTTTTTCACAACTTCATTAGAAAATCGAAAGGAAAAGAAATGGGAGATGAAGGGAAGCTGAATGACGGGGTAAAGAGCCGATATTGCTTCAGAGTTCAGTGGATTAAGGATCAAGCATTAATTAAATTATCCTAAATCAGTGTCCATGAGTTCTCTTGTAGTGAGCAATTATTTGAAGGTTGTAATTTAGTAAGGTCTACCTGATTCTTTCTTCTGAAGGCTTTTGTGATTGATCTGTTCCGTGAAAATTTGTGTGTGCACGCGCTTGCTATATCTACCAAAAAAACATTATTTTACCCTGAAACAATGCAGTACAACAGATCCATAGGCACCAAAGTACCCAACAATAGTGAAAATAAAAACTAGAGAGCTTTGCTTAGTTTCCGTTTATACTGCTTAAAATTTTTGGAATGGACAAAATTGATTACACAACTTGGGATGCTTTTTCTATGCGTTTGCGTTGCGTTTTAGTGAAACAAATAGATAAACCGATTGGAATGATTTGGAGTTTAAGGAAGAGATCTTCAAGTTTATTGTATAGTAATTTATCAAACAGCTCGTCCAAAATCTCATCTCCAAAATGCTCCTTAAAGGTCCCCTCCAAGCCTGCTCTGAAAGTGGCTGGCATGAGTTTGGGCTGTGGCTTCTCATGAAATATGTTCTCCATTAGTTCTATGTTGAAACATCCGTTTCTTTTCACAGCCGCTTCCACATCTTGGGGTGATGCAAAATATACCAGTACGTTGAAGGAATCTACTTTTTCATCACTTATCATTCCCTGTCTCATGAAATATTGAAAGAGAAAGAATGAAAAAAAAAGTACTATATATTTGGAATTCGATAAGCTAGCATTCAAATGGAGTTTTGGAGGTTGGGTTGGAAATGCTTGTTTGGGAGAGGACTTTTGAAAAAGTTGTATGATATAGAAAATAGTACAAAAATTTGAAATGTGTTCGGAAAAAAAATTACAAAATGGATCTTGTTTTGTTTGTCTCGTCGTTATGAGCATTTTGACACAAGAATCATTTTGTTTCGATTTGAAATGAAAAAGTCGTGGACTTTTAAAGTTTCAGTTTTTTTGAAAATGAAATAGAGAAAAAGTGAAATGTAGAATTGAGAGTTTTGGATTAGACAGTAAAATATTGTCCGGAAAACTTCCCCAAATGCAAAACGTGTTAAATAGTGAAACCTTACCTTCTTAGCCATGTCTGTGCGGGAAGACTCCAAGAGTTCGTAGACTTTGTTGATGTAATCATTGGCGTGAGGAGCTCCGTTGAGGCGACCCGGAAGGATAAGGACCATCAGTCCTTCATGGACAATCTCTTGTGCTCTAATTTTCAGAAAGTTGTCCATGTCTTTGGCAAACTGTGCTTCAAAAGCTTTTATAACTTCAGCTGTAGAATTTGAGTAGTGGACTTTCCTTTTGTTCCACTCAGGAGAGCTCTTGTCCTCCACCTCTTCCGGTACTCTAGAAAGCCAGTGGGCGGCAGATGAAGAATGAACAAAATGAAGCGAGTTTTTTGGAAATAGATGGCGATAGAAGGAACCCGGCACGCCTGCCCCAAAGTACTGCATCTCGGAAGGAAGAGAAGTGAAAAGCTGGTTGAAATCATTCGAGGCCTGATCGTTGAAGAAGACTTGGAACTCGGGAAGTTTAGTACCATTTCCCTGGCTTTGAAACTTGTGTTGCACGGCATTAATTATGTTTTCAACGGCTAGGAGTGTGTTGGTTCCAATGGAGCAGCCCAAATCTGCAATTCTAAAAGTGTTTGAAGAAGAGAAAGTGTTGACATCAAGTTCCTCAGCAATTGTCTTGTTGATGAGTTCTTTGGTAGCTTCTATAGCTTTTCTCTGCAAAAAATGAACTGGTTACTTTTAATTCCTTATTCAATTATCTAACAAAGGTACAGTTATTGTGTTACTAATTAATATATATGCACCTGAAAAGTGGAGTTTTTGCGATAGCTATAAAGGCCATTTCCACCATTCATCGGACGTTTGCGTATCACAAGTTCTGCCATCTCGCTCTGTCTTCTTTTGATCAGTGCCTTAATATATTAAATTAGAAAAAAAAATTGAAAAACTGAAGTCGAAAATGCAACTGATCGTTGATGAAACTAATGCTAGTAAGTTTTGCAAAATTAAGAAAAGTGATTGATCATCGATTTACAACTGGCGGTTAATCGCTTATTGGTCCACTTGGTAATTGGATTTAATTGTTAAACTTATCAACTATTATAATGGTCACGGAAATTTTCTTCAAAAAAAAAAAAAGTTAGCCTAGGTATCCAAAATCGATCACCTTAAAGTAGAATATTTATGAACGATTAAACTGATATTAGTAAGCCATAAGTTATGTACGAAAGTAGAGCTGATA
Source organism: Ficus hirta (assembly GCA_038430175.1). Classification (NCBI taxonomy): domain Eukaryota; kingdom Viridiplantae; phylum Streptophyta; class Magnoliopsida; order Rosales; family Moraceae; genus Ficus; species Ficus hirta. The sequence goes on from CM076592.1 coordinate 12,598,466, forward strand.
AAAAGATATTGGCTAAAGAGCTTAAGAGGGGAACTTACTGAAGAAAAGCCATATTAATCTCAGGACAAAAAAAAAAAAACAAAAAAACAAAGGGGACAACAGAGGGAAAGGAGCGCAGGACAAGGAGGCTTACAACCTTCCATAAATAATGGCAAGCAAGGAAATGCCACCAATCAAGGGCCGATTCGATAGCGGGCTTCTGTTTCCTTTTATTTTTACTTCTCAAATTTTGCACTTTTTCTATTTTGCTCCCACTGAGAATTTGTTATCCCAATATGGACCACTCAAACTTTTCCTTTTTATCTTTATCCACCTACTCTAAAAGCCGACTGGTTATACAAGAAAAGAGTAAAAAGAGAGGAAAGTGGGCGCATCGTCAGCGGGCAGAGACCAAAAAAAAGGATTCTGGTGGATTTCAATATCCAAGTGGGTGGGCTTCAAAGTTTGATATCAGGTATTTTGGAAAACCCTTCTTTTTTTTTTTTTTTTGGTTATTCTTTTTGTTGTTTTGTGAGGAAAAAATCCTTTAGCTTGTGTTCGGAATAGCGGTTTGAAATGAAATTTTTAGATTGAAATTGTTTGATATTTTAAAACTAATTATACTATTTATTGACTTTTAAGAAAAAATTATAAAAACTGAAATGAAAAGTCTGGACCTAAAAGCCGAACGAACTCTGTATTCTAACTTCAAAGCTAACAAATGAAAAAAATCCAATAGGTTCATCTCCAAATTTCTCTTCGTCTTCTACCTTTTCTTCTTCTTTTTTTTTTTCTTTTTTTTTTTTTTAAATCTTGTTTAAAGTCTAATTAATGAGAGCATGCACGGTGCACTGATGATATTTGGCTCCGTTTTTTATCTTCTTTTTTTTTTAATCTTTTAATCTTTTTTTTTTTTTTTTGGGAATGAAACTTGCTTACCATTGTAAAAAAAACATTTTATTTATTCTGTAAAATGCCTTTTTTTTTTCGGCTACTATCTGATAAAGGTATTTACAATCCATTTTTAGTACGTTTTTAAAGGAAGGATTATAGTGGGACAAAGTAATTGTTAGAGTATTGATTATGAGATGTTTTAAAGTTCGGGTATTGAAATTAGATTGTACATATAATTGAGAGATCAAAAGTGAAATTGATCCTTACCTTTTAATGCTTGGAATTTTACTTTTATCTAAAAAGTATACTATTCATTTGAAAATTATTTTTTAATGATAAATTTAATAGGTGTAAATATGACTACTAAATAATCATTTAAAATATAATAAAAAATTAGGTAGAGAGTTATGTTTTGAATACATGTTTATAATTTTATCCACTCTAATATTAGAGTTGATAATTTTAATGTTATTAAATGATAAAATTATCACTTTAATATTATGATAAACATAAATATAAGAAGGTGTCAAATTTATAACATTATTGTATCTAACCATTTATAAATAAAAAGAAGCGACAAAATTTAGGACCATTAGAATCGCAGGCCAAAAATGTCAAAAAGAAGAATGCAGGATAAAATTGGTATGATAAACTTATCAACTTACTACTACTGCTATAATAATAATAATAATTATTATTATTAGAGAAAGAAAGACACTTCTAGTCTTTCATCCATCCTCACCTGACATTTTTTTAAAAATTTTTAAGTATGTAAATTTTAAGTTTTGCTTTATTCATTTATTCCCTTCGGGCGAACTGTCCAATAAGTATATCCGAGAAGGACAAAAGACAGAAGCTAAAAAATTGGTATGGAAAGAAAAAAGGCTCATTAGACAAGCCACGTAAGAGTGGCCATTTTACAAATCTTTTTTTTTTTTTTTAAGTGGAAATTTCAAATCTATTTTATCCATAACGCAAACGTAAAAATTTATATAATCTAGCAATTTATGGAAACAAAACTCAAGTAGCTTGCCTAACATGAAGCGCTTGGATGATCAGTCAAGAAAAGATACTGGAGTAGAAGAACATGTTATTAAAATAAGAAAAAAAGAAAGAGAAAAAGCTTTTGTGTTCTAGTCTTAAAAGCCATTTGTTTCACATGTTTGTTTCATCTTATTTTACAAATAAAATAACAATGATGTTTGTTTGGATCTAAAAACTCATCTCATTTTAGAAATGATATTAAAAAAAAAAACCTAGTTTTTCCATAATCAACCCCTTCATTCACATTTCAAATATATTTTGCATAGTAACATTTTCAGATTTAAAAATTTCCATTTTTTTCTAAAATTTTAAAATTCTGTAACTTTTTTTATTTCATCTTCCTCTAAAATAATTTTTTCAGTATGTTCATAATTATTAAAGGAACAAATTAATATGATTATATCCATATCCTGCTACAGTATGATATAATTGCATTCTTCTTATTTGGATAGTGCCTGGCAACTCATTTACTAGCTTTTCTCTGACTTTAACCCCCTCCCCTTATATAAAATATATAAGAGCAAGCTAGCTTAGCTACTCAAAATCATCTTAGCTAATGTAATAGCTGTCGCTATGCTGTTCCCCAGGACTAGAAAAATCAAAATAACGAAATTCTTGGGTCATCTCAATGGGATCAGAAACCAAACATTTCTTTGGATCATCATATTACAAAGCAAATAACATTTTCAATTAATTTGTCCCCCTCCCTTTCTTATTTATAATATATCTTTGGCTACCAACTCAAAGAGTAAAGCCGCGGTAAGATATGGAGGTTTTTATCCCTCTTAGAGCTTTGAATTGATTGGCCTGTGATTATTTAGTGGAATTTTATCTATATAGCTGGTGCACTTGTTTGCATCCAATCTAGAGGTGATTTGAAAAAATACTAATATTGACATTATTTTTTCTAATATTTGTCCAAAAAAACATTTCAAAAATTTCACATTTATAAAAAAAAAAAATTACACATCCTTATTTTATTTTATTTTATTAAAATAGGAAAAGGCGACTTCTTATTTTAAAATAAGAAAAATTTTCATTTCAGAAGCAAACACCCGAACGAAACAGGGCCTTATTTTTTTTTTTTAACTATCTTATAGATGTCTAATTTCACTCGTGCAGCGTGTGGAAAAATCTTTGATTCTGCATGTGGTTATAAAATAGCAACCACAAAAACAAAAGGCCCACTGAAGGAGAAAATCTGTTGTTGCAACTGCCGGGTATTAACGTTTTGCAATCATTCATGAATTGATTGTTGAGTGTGTATAAATTTATATGTATATATATATATATATATATATATCCTTAAAAGATATATATTTATTTATTTATTGATTTGCAATGTTAATCCTTTAACATGTAGACTCAATTATTTTCTCTTTTGCTATTTATAAATAGTAAAGCTTCGTCAGGTTGATCCTGTATGGAATGTCAAAATCTTGTAGGTTGAAAGAACTTTTTATTCAAACTCTTTTAAAAGGTGTTATTTATATTTTTATACTCTTTTTAATAATTTTATACAGTGTAGTTTGCTCTAATTCAAAATGAAATGTTAACCTATAAAATATATATATTTGTATATTAAATATAACTGACTAATTTAAAAATACATTATTTTAAATATAGGATTACTATTTGAATGAAAACAGAATACAAGATATTAAAAATGTAAAGAATCCTTTTAAAAATAACTGTTGTTTTTATAGGAGAAATAAAATTTTTTTAATTATCCCAGGGTACCAATATGATGGGTATTTAAAAGGAAAAACAAATCAGACAATATTTCCAAAGGAAATACATAACTTAATTTTAAAAAGAGTAATGTTAAAAATACCAACTTTAATCTCAATTTTTTGAATACTATCTCCCATGTCATATTTTTATTGGTAGATACAATCAATTGATGTGATAATATTTTAAACACTTACCAATAAAAAAATGACAACTCATATGCCACATAAGTTGGTATCCAAAAGTTAGAATTAAAGTTGGTGTCTCGAGTATTTTTCTTTTAAAATACCTGTCATAATAGCCTTGAGTATGCCTTCCATATTTGTGGCTTCCTCTGTTTAGAGACCTTCTAGACCTCCGTTACTGTGTCTTTTAAGTGTTTTTGTGACCATTGATGGCATGTTTACTTACGTCTAATCGGAATGAGCAAGAATCGGAGTTTGTAGGATTCGGAGTGAGCTAGATTCGGAATCAGGATTCGGAGTCAGAATATTCTGTTTACTTGAGTTCCAGGAATTAGAGTCGGAATCACTGTCAATCACATTCATGCGTTTACTTAGAACAGAAATCGGAGTTAGTTACTGTAAATTTACTTATATACCCCTTTATTTATTGTATTTTCAAAAATTAAAAAAATGATTAATTTTTTTAATTTATTATCATACTATTAATCAAAAGTAAAATAATCATTATGATATTAAGGAAATAAAATAAAATTGTGTATTTTTTTGTTTAAAAAAATTGAAAAGAGTAAAAAAAAAAAATGAATTAAACTCAATAAAGTATAAAAAATATATATAAAAATAGAAACATAATAATATATTATGATAAAAAAAGTTCTTTATTTACTCTAATAACGTTTGTAGTAATTAGGATAGTTATATAATATTAAGTTAATAAAAATATATTATATTTAGCTAATAAAAATAATTAATATAGGTTGTTATTATTTTTCAATACAATTTTTTGCAGATAAACTAAGGATAAAATGGTAATTTAATGTTAATAGTAGGAATGAGAGTCACAATCCGGGGGGCATGGGATTGCCAATCCCATTCCTCAATCCTAAATTGGTGTGAGACCCACCATTCTCACTCTTATTCCAGAAAAAAAAAAAAAAAAAATGAGCAAGTAAACAAGGAATTGACTCTCAATCTCCACTCCCATTTCCTACTCCTGATAAGTAAACATGCCATGAGTGTCTTTTAGATGGAAAATTGATTTCACAAAAATAAAACCTTTGATGATACATTAAGTACACATTAGATCATAAACAACACGTACGACACCCTTATATATATATATATATATATATATTTATTAGTTAGTACATGAGAAGTCTAGAGCCCACAGGCAAGAAAATTATGATGGATGATATAGCAGATAATATGGTGATTAATGTTGGTATTCTTCCTTTGTCTTTCCTTATCGCCATCCCTTCTATAATGGGGTAGTTTAGAGCCAAAATATAAAATGAGATGAAAACTTGTACAAACATCTTGTCCAAATCTCCCACAAGAATGGCACTAGTAATTCCGACGAGAAGAGAACCAACGTTCAAGATCACCAGGGCAACCAACAGACCAAGAAACATCATTGATGTTCGGAAATCATAAATACCATTTTCGTATAGCTTCACTCGTTCATCGTCCTCAGCTTTATTGGTGGGCAAGAAATTGGCTTCCCTCATGCCAATCCTCTTCATGAAGGCATCCAAAGTTCCATATAAATGAGATGTAATCGCTTTCATCATCCATATTCTTTGTTCGTATATCAACAAACGCAATGATCCTCCGGTTATGAGGATCTCATAAGAATGTTGCGCAAGAGAAGAGATAAAGAGTAACAAAAATATGATGAAATATGAGTTTGAAACCTGTTAGAGAATAAAAGGTTTATGTTAGAAATATCATGTTGTCGATTTTAGGCCCTAACAGAAGATATAAAAAGTGAAACAATGTTACAAGGTACCAGTAGTCGACAGTGGTCTCACAGTGTGGATTCACCATCTAGTAGTTGTGGTGATACTAATATATGATCCTCCCAAGCATTTTTCTTTTAAATGTCATTTTAAATAACAATAGGGAGTTTTAGACATTACCTCAGGGTACAAAGGGATGCCTTTTAGAAGGCAGAGTTGAGGAATAGTAGCAAAGCACCATAAAGGCAAGCAATAGAGAGGGAAAAAGGATAGATTTCCGTAGCACATTTTCTCCAGGAAAGACATCTTGGAGGGGCTGTAAATGAAGGGGCAAAACTTAGAGATGCCAACTTCAACCAACCCAGAGCTCCATCTTGTCCCTTGAGTCAATAGATCATTCAAATTCGTGATACCAGAACCCAAGAACTGTGGTTTTGATGAACTAAGATATATTGAATTCCATCCCTTGCATTGTAAGGCGAAGCCCGTTAAATAATCCTCTGCAACTGAATAATGCAGAAAACCAACCTGGTTTTCATAGCAAGGAGAGAAAATTATGATGTCAATTCAATCTACAAAAGGATTAGCACGTAGAAATGAATTGTTTTATAAATGAACAAGCTTGCTTTACCTCTTCACCCCATTTTGTTTGATCTCCATAGGTGCAAGAAGCCAAGAACTTGGCCTCTTGGAGCAGTTCATTGGAAGAGTCTTTTCCATTGATTAGATTCGGCTTGGTGTGTTGAAAAAGAGATTTGATTAACTCATTGGATGGTCCAAAGTACTTCTTGAGTTCAATTGGATCAGCGCCTTGTTTTTGAGAAAAACACAAGGTTATTCTATTAATTACAACAAAATTCAAACACTCTTATATATATACATTCATGTAATCTATCAATTCTTTACCTTCTTTTACAAATCTGCCATATAATGCTATCCTCTTTATAACAAAGCCTGTACCAGACAAGACTGGTCCATCTAGCCCATCTAGACCCGGCCACATTAACTGAAACATGCAAAATAATAAAAATAAAATAAAATAAAAAATCACGTACTCAACAACACAGCTTGAAAATATGAATATGTAATACTAGGAATCTTGGCCTTCATTCTAACTTATTCGTACCAACTGACATGGCATGTAAATTGTCATCCTTCTATAGGTAGGTGTTTAAAAAATAATCATGTCACTAAATATTCAAATGTTATCTACTAAAGAAAGATGAAAGCTCACTTGCCACGTAGGTTGGCATAAAAAAGTTGGGATACCTAACATTACTTTCAAAAGATATTTTTGTATTTTTGATTAATCAAAGGCCATAAATAATTGAGTTACAACTAATTGGGTTTTGCTTTGCATACCGAATATGTGGATCTTAACCCACTTTCATAGATATCCTTCTTTGCAACGTTGTGGAATCTCTGAGGGAATTGAACAAAAGCTAGGGAGGAAGATATTTTGGGATCAAGGTGGAAGCATATGGCTTGTCGCGCTGAAGTCGGGTCATTGCAATACATGTCACAGTCTAGTGATAGTATGTAAGGAGAATTGCTCATCACTCCAGAGACTCGAAGCTGCAACAACAGCAACAACAACAACAACAACATTATGACTGTAAAACATATGTTTCAATTCCTTATAGACTCCGAGAGAGAGAGAGAGAGATATACAAGAGTGTTCATTGCCCCAGCCTTGAAATGGTGAGGATGAGTAGGCTTTTTCTCCCTAGAAACATAAACAAGACGAGGCAATATAGATTGAACTTCTTGCTCTCTAATCCCACTGGGATTACCTTGAATCACCTGTCAAAATAAAATCATTTTAGCCAAATACTCTTTTTCCCACTTCAAATCTTTAGACCCTTAATTCTTGTCCACAACTAAGGTATAAGGGGGAAAAGAAAAAAAAACCTCTATGACAGATGGGTGATCTTTACTAGTGAAGCCAATGGTGTCTTTAAATGTCCCTTTTAATGCTTTTACACGTTCCTTAAAGTCTTGGTATTTTTCCTGCATCAAAATTACATAACCTTAACTGTTAAAAAAAAAAAAAATTACATAACCTTGAAGACAACAAAACATAAGTACTATCACACCAAGACATTGATTTGTATCAAAGAAGGGAAGAAAAGAACAAACTTTGAGCTTCTCTCTCTCTAACCGACACTCGTCAGAGCTCTCGAAGTTTACATGATCATCATCATCATCATCATCATTCGTCGGGGACGAGAAATAAGCCTCCGGGCACCTCTTTTGGATTCCAAATCTCCTGCAAAACGGAATCCACCACTTTGCAAACCTCCAAGCCTCTCTCATCCCATTCAAAGTCACCGGTGAACCGCCATCGTCGGAAAGATACACGTGGAGCTTGTCGGGCGGGTAGTCCATCGCCATGGCAGATAACACGGTGTTCATCACCTGCAAAGTAGGCTCTCTATCTGGATCCGCGGTGAAAATGAAGACATCAATTGATGGAAGCTTATCGTCTTCCGGCAGTCTCTCTGGAAAGACGGTTCGAGAAACGGTACGCCACCGAAAGGCTTGGCCTAGAAGCCAGATGAAGAAGAGAAGCAGCTCAGAGAGAAAGAGAAGAAGCCATGGTAAGGTTGGTATTCCTACTTCCTTGATGTCTTTTTGGAAAAAGAAAGAGACTCTGTAATGGATCAAGAATCCCACTGCCAAGACATGAAGGAAAGTGTGTGATCTTTGAATGATGTTTGAAGATTTGTGGACATGGCAGATATGGAGACGCTGAGAGTCCTCCATCAGAGCCCACCTCTCACCCTCTCTCTCTCTCTCTCTCTCTCTCTCTAAGCAAGTGAGTTTGGTTTAGTCTACAACAATTCCACAGGTACAAGTAGAAGATATTTTGGGATGGATTACTGTGTAAAGAAAATTCAAATGCTAGTTCAACACGTTTCATGCTTGTTTTATCTCCATGTCTTAAAAAATATATATATAAAAAATAAAAAACAAAAAAAAATAATGGACAGATGATATTTGACCAAAGTATAGCCAAACAAATTCGTTTTGAACTTGAATGAGGAAAATTATCTCGTTTGGGACGATTTTCATAAACCCTTCACAGACCTTGCAATAGAAATTCTGACCATGCCACAGTAAAATTTTATGGTAGGAAATAAACTTCTCCCCTGTCTACAGAGTAAAGCAGAGATGTCAAACACAACGTCCTCATCTATTTTATTTCTAAAAGTGATTGATTATCGATTTACAACCGATAGTTAATCACTGATTAATCATCTAGCTAATGGAATAGCTGTCACTATGCTGTTCCCACGGACTAGCAAAATCAAAAAGGCGGAATTCTTGGGTCAACTCAATGGGATCAGAAACCAAACGTTTCTTTGGATCACCATATTACAAAGCAAATAGCATTTTCTATTGATTTGTTCCCCTCCCTTTCTTATTTAGAATATCTCTTTGGCTACCAACTCAAAGAGTAAAGCCGCGGTAAGATAGTTTTTATCCCTCTTAGAGTTTTGAACTGACTAGCCTATGATCATTTAGGGATATTTTTTTTATATGCGTCCAATCTGAAGGTGATTTGAAAAAAAACTAATATTGACATTGATATTTCTAATATTTATAAAAACAACATTTCAGAAATTTCATATGTTTTAAAATTATAAAAAAATTACACATCCGAATTTTTTTTTTAAATAGAAAAAGGCGACTACTTATTTTAAAACAAGAAAAATTTTCGTTTCAGAAGCAAATGTACGAACGAAACATAGCCTTATTTTTTTTAACTATCTTATAGATGTCTAATTTCACTTATGCAGCGTGTGGAAAAATCTTCGATTCGGTATGTGGTTTTGAATAGCAACCACAAAAACAACAGGCCCACTGAAGGAGAAAATCTGTTGTTGCAATTGCCATGTATTAACGTTTTGCAATCATTCAGGAATTGATTGCCATCTTTTAAAAGGTGTTATTTACATTTCTATACTCTTTTTAATAATTTTATACAGTGTAGTTTGCTCTCATTCAAAATGAAATGTTGACCTATAAAATATATAGATTTGTATATTAAATTTAAAATACATTATTTTAAATATAGGATATACTATTTGAATGAAAACAAAATGCAAGATATTAAAAATGTAAAAAATCCTTTTAAAAATAACTGTTGTTTTTATAGGAGAAATAAAAATTGTCAATAATCCCAGAGTGCTGAAATGGCCAATCTGATGGGTATTTAAAAGAAAAAAAAAATCAGACAATATTTCCAAAGGAAATACATATGAGCATTAATTGTGGCAATTAAACCGAACTCCATTTTAAAAACAGTAATGTTAAAAACACCAACTATAATCTCGCATTTTATATTTTTTTTAGTAGATACAATTATTTGATGTGATAATAATTTAAACACTTACTAAAAATAAAATTAAAAAAGACAACTTATATGCTACATAAATTGGTACCCAAAAGTTGAGATTAAAATTGGTGTCCCTAACATTTTTGTGGCTTCCTCTATTAAGAGCCTTTCTAGATCTCTGTTTCTCTCTCTTTAAGTGTTTTATTTGTAACCATTTAGTGTCTTTTTCATGGAAAATTTATTTCACAAAAATAAAACCTTTATGATAACATTAAGTGCGCATTAGATTATAAACAACACAACACCCTTATGTATATATATCATTTATTAGTTAGTACATGAGAAGTCTAGAGCCCACAGGCAAGAAAATTATGATAGACAATATAGCAGATAATATGGTAATTAACGTTGGTATTCTTCTTTTGTCTATCCTTATCACCATTCCTTCTATAATGGGGTAGATTAGAGCCAAAATATAAAATGAGATGAAAACTTGTACAAACATCTTGGCCAAATCTCCCACAAGAATGGCTCTAGCAATTCCGGCGAGAACAGAACCCACGTTCAAGATCACCAGGGCAACCAACGGACCAAGAAACATCATTGATGTTCGGAAATCATAAATACCATTTTCATATAGCTTAACTCGTTCATCGTCCTCAGCTTTATTGGTGGGCAAGAAATTGGCTTCCCTCATACCAATCCTCTTCACAAAGGCATCCAAAGTTCCATATAAATTAGATGTAATTGCTTTCATCATCCATATTCTTTGTTCGTATATGAATGAATGCAATGATCCTCTGGTTATGAGGATCTCATAAGAATGCTGCGCAAGAGAAGAGATAAAGAGTAACATAAATATGATGAAATATGAGTTTGAAACCTGTTAGAGAATCGAAGGTTTATGTTAGGAATATCTTGTTGTCGATTTTAGGCCCTAACAAAAGATAATTAAAAGTGAAACAATATAACGAGGTACCAATAGTCGACAGTGGTCTCACAGAGTGGATTTACCTTCTAGTAGTTGTGGTGATGCTCATATATGATCCTCCCAAGCATTTGTCTTTTAAATGTCATTTTAAATAACAATAGAGAGTTTTAGACATTACCTTCTACTTTTTGGAATGAATAAACGAAAACTGTATTTTCACGTACTAGCTTCCTAATTCTATGTCATATTTACTAGCTTAATGAATCTATGCAATATATGATCTCCCATGTTAGATCGAACACCAACTTATCCTACCATGTATATACTATCCAATTTCAGCCTTACGATTATATCTATGATTTTTACCCCTTAATTGCTCTATTTTTGATATGTTTCTTCAACTTATCTTACCACGTATATACTATCCAACTTCAACCATTACGACTATATTTATGATTTGTTTAGCCTCAATTATGATATTTTTATAGTGTTTCTCCTCTTTTATTTCATACTTATACTCTGGGTTCTCCATATCATTTCGTTACTATCTTCTTTTCTTTTTTCTCGTATCATGTGTCTACCCTTCTGCTCCCATGCTTCACTTTACATTGGCTTCAGATCAAGAATGTAATTATGCTCCTATCGCCTCTCCTTTGTTGCCTATCAAGAATCTAATTATGCTCATATCGACTCTCCTTTGTTGCCTACTATTAATTAGGTCATAATTATTCTTGCGTTATTGCCTACTTTTTACTTTATACTCTTATAATGCATATGTCTTTATTTTTCCATCTCCTTTCTTCTCAACACTTCTCTTCATTGCTTCATGTTGTAGTGCTATTCAAGATTATTCTTCTATTGTTTTCCATTTTCCTAACATCCAAATTACCCTTCCATATCACGTATCTGCTACATTTTGGTATTTTCAATTACTATCGACACTACATCATGAACATTTTCTCATTCCTTTGTTTTAATTAAGTTTTTTGTTAAGTAAAATTTCCATCCCCCTAACTACAATTTCCTTTTCCAAAACTTCTTCCAATACTTGCAATTCCACCGTCCCAGCAACATTTTTACATTTTTTTCTTGTGATCTCTTTCTATCTACATTTTTTTTTTTCACTCTCATTTCTTCTAACTGTTCGTATCGCTCTTTAGCAACACCAAATCTAGTTGCAGATATACTTGGACTTTCATCATGCCAACAACAACTGCTGTGTTTCACATTATATCTACATTAATTTTTCATTACTTCTCCCACAAAGATACATATGTTCCTTCATGAATTAACACTCCCTTTCCAAATCTAGTTGCCCATGTACTTGGATTTTCACCATGCCAACTACAACTTTTGTGTTTCACATTGTATCTACATTAACTTTACATTACTTCTCCCCAAAAGATACCAAAATTCCTTCATGAGTATACATTCACCGGTAATTCTTTTATTTAATTAATTTACTCACACCTATAAACCTACCTGTAATTAACAAACCGCCCTTCTTTCAATTAACTTATATTATCTCATTCTTATTTTCACCCTACATTTTCTGACTTCCATTCTGCATTTTTCAGAGGCAGTTTTCTTCTTCCATACACGTGCTCATTTGCTGACACAAAGGGACTCCGACGTCGGTACCGTTTCCCAACGGGTACCAGAGGTGAGACAACTACTAAAAACTTATTTCATTTTAGAAATGAGATGAAAAAAACTTTTTATTTTTTTTTCAGAATCAACCCTTACACTTATTCTCATTTTAAACCTATTTTGCACAGTAGCATTTTCATATGAAAAAATTTCCTTCATTTGTTTAAGTTTTAAAATTCCATAACTTTTTTATTTTATCACCAATTAAAACGATTTTTTTAAGGTATTCATAATTAATAGAGGAACAAATCTGTATCGATATCCTATTAGAAGCTGATTAGATTTTATTAGATTTGTTAAAAAAAACTAATTTTCAAATGATTTTTTCTAATATTTATCTGAACACTATTTCAAAATTTTCACTTTTTCTGGAATTACCCAAAAAAAAAAAAAAATTTGTACATCCAAACGCTATTTTTTTCTAAACAAAAGTGACTTATAAATTTAAAACAAGAAAAATTTTTATTTTAAAAACAGAACATTAGTTTTTAGTTATCTTATAGATCTCAAATCATTTACGTATATAGCGTGTTTGAAAATCAATAAAAAAAATTTTAATTTAAAAACAGAACATTAGTTTTTTGTTATCTTATAGATCTCAAATCATTTACGTATATAGCGTGTTTGAAAATCAATAACTCTGCAAGTGTTTATAAAATGGCAACCACAAAAACAAAAGGCCCACTGAAGAACATTTGAGATTGCAATTGCCACTTAATAACGTTTTGCAATCATTCGTGAAATTGATCGTTGAATGTATATGTGCATGTCTTTAACTTGTAAACTTTAATATTTCCAACAAAAAAAAAATGTAAGCTTTAATATTTCTTCCTTTAGTATTTATAAATATTAAATGTAACTTAAGAGAAATGTCATGGATTGATTTTTGTCACATAGAAGGGGGGAAAAAAAAAATTTCCCAAAAAATGTCATAACATGACATCATAAATATATTTATTATTATTTTTGTTTTAAAATATTATTTACAATTACTAATCGATAACCATGATATTACCACCTCTCTCGGTGTGTTTTACTGATTGGTTACTAACTGGTTGGTAATTGGTTACTTTCAGGAGTCCCACTCATTGCAAGTGAGAGAAAGGGAGAAGAGAGAGAGAGTGGGGGTTTGTCATGTGTTGTGAGGGAAAGAGTGAGGGGGAAGTGAGAGACAGAAAAACATAGGGTTCGTTTGGCATTTTAACTTAACTCCAATTAAATTGTACTTTTTCATCTTAGTTTTTATCTTTTACTAAAAAATCAACAAAAATTATAACTAATTTTTAAAAAGTCAACAAACTCTAACTTAAAAATTTCATCTCCAACCGGCGAACCAAACACAAACAAAATAATATGCTATCTTTTAACACATTATATCATCATTGTGACATTTTTTATTATGGTTTTTTAAACTGTGGTAAAAATCAATGCACTTATAAATTGCATGACATGAGTCCTAATTCTCTATTGGGGTTTAGAGCCCGCAAGACCTAGGTTTGATCCTGGGCTGGTGTAAAAATTTGGTCTAGGTTAGGTTAGTTTAGTAAGGGAGTGCTTAAAAAAAAAAAAAAATCTCATGAGTATACTAGTTATATTATTTTAGTAAGGGATGACCCTATCATTTTTAAGTTTTTTGCCCTATAAATATGAACATTTTTTTCCTAGATATGGTAGAGATGTGTGTTTTTTATATTAGTTTCTCTCAATCAACCATCTAGGATCTACACTATCATCATCAAACTAATACTTCAACAGTCTAATTAAATTATTGAACCTAAGTATACAAGCACGTGAATCATACATAATCACATCGACAGCAAGAGAAAGACAGCCCTTGTTGACATGAATTATTATCGTACAATTCAATTTCATAGAGCCGTCTTCCGCTTTCTTTTTCTCCTCAAAATTTTCAGCAAAAGCAACCTTTGCTTTCGCAAAAATTCCTAAATTGCCTTATTGCCCCACCCCCAAAAAATAAAAAAATAAAAATAAAAATAAAAATTTGCCCCATTGGTTTAATGGTACTGTCAACATGTTGTCTTTTCGTTTGTCATTTTTTTTTATAATAATAATGATAACGATAATAGTAATAAACACAAGTGAAAAAGTACTATATAATTCGTCTTTGCTTACTTGTTTAGAAGACAATGTAATCATGTGTGAATTTATTCTTATCTTGTTTCATATTCCTTTATATGTCATGATATGTTAAACAAATTATCAGATATCATGTCCGTTAAAAAATTAGATTAATTTATTGACATGTTATGGTACAATTTGAACATGAAATAAATAAGATTGAAAAAAAAAAAAGAAACATTTAAGTCAAATCATTTAAGAAAAAAGACATACATACTTTATCATATTAATCGGGTGCACGCTAACTTAAATCCACCCACAACCTTTAGTTTGCAATATATTATTAATTTTTCAGGAACGTTTTTCACAACTTCATTAGAAAATCGAAAGGAAAAGAAACGGGAGATGAAGGGAAGCTGAATGACCGGGTAAAGAGCCGATATTGCTTCAGAGTTCAGTGGATCAAGGATTAAGCACTAATTAATTTACCCTAAATTAGTGTGCATGAATTCTTTTACAGTGAGTAATTGTCTGAATGTTATAATTTAATAGGATCTACCTGGTTTTTTTTTTTTTTTTCTAAAGGCTTTTATGGTCGATATGTCCCGTGAAAATTTTTGTGTATGCGCGCTTGCTATGTATACCAAAAAAAAACATTAATTTACCCTAAAACAATGCAGTACAACAGATCCATAGGCACCAAAGTACCCAACAATGGTGAAAATAAAAACTAGAGAGCTTTGCTTAGTTTCCGTTTATACTGCTTAAAATTTTCAGAATAGACAAAATTGATTACACAATCTTGTAGATGCTGAGAATTTACATTCAAATTTTAACAGAAGTTAGTAAAAAGGAATGAATTAAACAATCGATTAGGCCCTTGGAAATCGTTTGTAAAATTCATAAAGCATTATAATCACGAAATAATCAAGTAAGAAAAACGAAAAGAGAATTAACAACACCGAAATTTAGAGAGGTTCACCAACTGTGTGCTACGTCCTCTGTGTGTATGGTTTCTTCACTATAGATGATTGTTCTCAATATACAGTAGGTTGTAATTTCTGAGTGAATTTTGACAGCGTAAGAGTAAGCCAAAATCAGAAAATGAAGTCCCCTGTCTGAAGGGGGGTCTTCCTCTATTTATAGAGAAAGAATAGTGGGTCTGAACCCGTAATTCGTGATAAGCGGTTCTCGCTCAATCTCTTTTGGGACACATATCATGATGTGGACTTAGTGGTTATTGGGGTGAATTTTACCACAGATCGTGGGCTTAGTAGTTAAAGATATGATGTCATCGTCAATTATGGACTTATCAGTTATCATAAAAGGTCTGACATGTCATTGTTGATTGTGGGCTTGACGGTTATGGGGAGTATCCCTTGTAATTCTCGTCAAGCACGAGCGACGAACGATGATTAGGAAACAAAGCCTAGTTCTTGCGAACGCACCATTCGTGGCTTATATTAGATTCGAAGTACGTCCGATCGTATTTGAACTGATTGGTTCGACGTTTGAATGCGAGCGATCCTAATTCATGATGGAACGAATTGAGATCGTAAATTGGGTCCGGCCCAAATATATGAAAATATTATAGATTTGAATCAGGAGTTCGTTATTTGTTCGATAAACAGTCGAAAGCTAACGATGTAATGGAAAGACGAAGTCTAACCCCAACAGATAGCCCTCCACTCTATCGAGCGATGGATCCTCGATAGAGTGTTTGATTATTGGCGAGAATATAGTGTCAGTCTCTGATGTGTCAAATTAGGAAAATTTGAACGAACTGACATTACTTGATTAAAAATCTTAAGCCCAGGAAGAAAAGTCACTTCATATACGTGGCATGCACTGATTGGGTGTTCCGAAACAACGGCTTCTCCTTTTTTGAAATTTGAACCGTTGTGACGTAAGATCACTGAGCGGGAATGCGAAAAGTTTCATGATTCACGCCGTCTAATCAAGTATCACCAGAAAATCAAGACCGTTGGTTGTATTGTGAAGCTATATAACGTTTCGCATTCCCCGCTCTACCCTTATTTCTACACACTTGGAGCATTAGAAAAATCAGAGTCCGAGAGTTTTCCCAAGACCTACGAATCTCAGGTAAGATTTCTTCTCTTCTTCTCCATTTTGAGTAATTTTGATTTGGTAGGGTCATTTCTATTCTGTTTCTAAGTCTTTCTGATTAATTTTCTGCATTTCTTTTGGGTGAGTGATTTAGTTGAGGGGATTTGACGAGTTTTTTTGGGTTTTTCTTTGAGTTTTTGGTTTGATGTTCTTCGTGTTCATCCTTAGCTTCATAGGGTTTCGACTAAATAGAGGCTTTTAGATCCAAATTTCTTCCATCCTTCGTCCGAACATCTGTTAGTAAAACCATGGATACTGATAGAGGGAAACGATGCATTG
Organism: Ficus hirta; assembly: GCA_038430175.1. Classification (NCBI taxonomy): domain Eukaryota; kingdom Viridiplantae; phylum Streptophyta; class Magnoliopsida; order Rosales; family Moraceae; genus Ficus; species Ficus hirta. Next base: position 12,615,443 of record CM076592.1, read on the forward strand.
AAGACATAGTCGTAGACTGGACGAGTAGTGATTCCGACGACAGTAATTCTGATGATGATGAAGAATGGGCATCGACCATTCGTCATTCGAGATTCGAACATGAATTCCATCAAAGTCGAAAGGGTGATGAGACGAGTAACGAGGCATCAGAGAGTAGTCAAACGGCGACAATATCAAGGGCAGGAGTTTTGTCGATTCCTCCGATAGCTCAACTAAGTAAACCTCCTCGCCGTTTAAGTGTTGAGTCCTTTCTACGAACGTCGAATCCTTGCTCCGTATTAACGGATGAAGACTTGTCAGATATCAGGGGTCGATACTGATTTCCTAACAAAGTCCACTTCACCTTCCCTTTCCAAATAAACGAGCAGACACCATGTCGGAGGGGTGGATCTGCATGTACACTATCTACTTCGAGTGTGGGCTTCGACTCCCCATTCCTCCTCTTCTCATCTAGAGCATGCATCATTATCAACTTGCGATTCCTCAATTGATGCCGAATGGTATGAGGGTTTTCTTGGGTTTGATTGTATTAGCGGATGAGGCGGGCATCGAGCTATCGGTAGATGACATCCACGCTATGTATTACCTACAGGAAAACTCAAAAGACCACGGACGATACTCAATGTATCCGAGGAGGAAGAAACAGGTGGTTGGTGAAATGAAGAATGCTGATCGCTACTGGTAGGACCGTTACTTTTTTATATATGTGAATGAAAAATCGATGGGTGGACTAGCCAATACTTTTTACCCTTTATGGGGTATTCTTCATAAGTTTCGAACGAAGAACATCGAGGGTTAAACAAAGTATTTGTCGTTGAAATTCTGATATAGTTTGCTGTATTGTGTTACAGGCAAGAAGCTAAAGAAGCCACTTCCGAAAGCTCTTTCATTCGAGAAGAAGCTAGAACGCTTACTGGCGCAGCCAAACCGAGAGTAGGACGAGATAAACGTTCCCAAAAGACTCAGGACGTCAAGCGTTTGGAAGGACTTTATCGAAATCCAAACAGGTATAGTTAAACGAGTTCCTTCCTAGATTGATTGGCCGTTCGTGATCAGAGGAGCATTGAGGAGACTCTTCGGCACTCCGTTGTTCATCGAGCCACTTTCTGATGAAGAGGCTTTAATCACAGAGTTAGCCTTGGATATGATGTGCGTGGAATTCCCCAATCCCAAAGACCTTCTTACGAAGAAGAAAGCACAAAAAAAAGCCGCAAACGCGGTGGAAGCTGAAATGGCAGCGCAGGCTAATCAAGCGACCGAACTTCCGCCGTTGCTAGTTCTTGAATCTTCTCCGGAACCTCCAACGAAGCCTGTTCAGTCCCCTGCCAAGAAAAGGAAGGTGGATGAAAAACAGAAAAGGAAAGTTTCAGCCAAAACAAAAAAGATGTCAACGGCCTCCACCTCAAAGACGAATGTCGAAGGTCCCGACACTGTACTAGTGGGTCAGAACATAGATGTGGATTTGCCACCAAGGGCAAGTCTCCTTCAAAACAGGGATCTTAGTGTTAGGATCATGCGTCAGTTATTGTTTGATGTTGACCTTGATACTATTAATGAGGGTCGGATCCAAAACCATCTTGATGAATTGTTATGGGATGGTTTGAAGGTACGTCTTCTTAACCTTTGTGTTTGAATCTCAACTTTGACGATCATTGAAAAGGTTATCTGTCCATGTCTTTACATTGCAAAGTAATCTGTAAGCAATGGGGTTGATCTTTGTACGAGCAATAAGGTTGTCGAGTAGAAAAATCTTGTTAAGGAATTCGAAGATAAGGACAGAGAGCACGGGGAGAAGTTGCACAACACCGAACGAAAGTTCAAAGACGTCAAGGCAAGCTCTAACGAGTTAGTAGCAGAGCTACAAAAGGTCACCCAATCAGCGAACGAGGGGACGGACATGATGAAAGTCATGGTCGACAGGTTCGATGAGGCGCAAGCCAAAATCAAGATTCTTGAAGCTGATAACTCCGTACTTGTCACTCAGATTGTTGACGCGTACAAGAAGGCTACTCTGAAGGCTCGACACGATTTCCTCAGGGAGTATAAATAAGGACTCCTTGTCCACGCTGATGTCGATGAAGAGATTGAACTGTACGAGGATTTCCTCACTGAAGCTGGAGGTTCATCGTCTGCCCCTGCTGATGTAGCTGTGCCAACGTCGAATGAGCAAGAATCCACTAACGTCGAGCCCCCTATCAATGCTGATCCTTTAGAAGACCGCGAGCCACGACAGTAGATTATATGATGTAGTTGTAGTGTTTTTATTTTTATTTTTATTCGAACATCAACCTTGTAGACAATGATGATTTATCAATTAATCCAAAACTTAGAATTTTTATCCACATCTAAGTTTATATTCAATATTGTATGAAGAATCGAGCATTGATTGTGCTGCGATATTTGTGATGATTAATTGTACGATTATGAATCGTGTAGTTCGTAAGAAACGAACATTTGGATCTTTAAACTCCAACCATGTGGGGTGAATGTTTGTCCAATTCGTGTGCCACTTGAATTGACACGAGGAAGTCCAGTCGATGCTACCCATGATAAAACTTGGAAAAATCAGTAGTGAATGTGAGGAAAACGCATTTATGTTTGAGAACATGTTTTTAATTAGGAAAAGTAGCTGCACTCGTTCATAGATCATGAGCTGCCTACGTACCCATATTTAGGGATCAAGCCGTTCGTAGTTCGATTGTTCAACGTAATATAATTTTCTAATTTTTGTGACTGGACTCTTAGAAGCGTATATGAGCTGCCTACGTACCCACGTTGGGATCAAGTCGAACGTAGTTCAATTGTGCAACGTAATGTAATTTTCTGATTTTTGTGACTGGACTTGTATAAGCGTATACGAGCTGCCTACGTACCCACATTGGGATCAAGTCGAACGTAGTTCAATTGTACAACGTAATCTTAGGCTTAGACCTACAGGTTCGATATTGTATCGAGCGTTCACTGTAACGGATCTAGCCTTTACAAATGTAAGCAAAGTACAAGAATTTACATGTAATACTTACGAAGGTGATGAGAATTCCAGCTGCGAAGTACCTCAACTCCATCGATCGTATCGAGATGATAAACACCCAGACGGATGACTTTCGAGATCCTGTAAGGGCCTTCCCAGTTTGCTCCCAACTTTCCAGCATTTGGTTCGGCAGTGTTCTGGAATACTTTGCGAAGCACGAGGTCTCCTTTGTTGAAAGTTCATGAGCAAACTTTTGAGTTGTAATATTTCGCCACAGATTGCTGATAGTTCGCCATGCGAACCAGAGCTTGATCTCATTTTTCGTCAAGAACATCCAAACTATCGTTCAGCAACTCTTGATTCTGATCCTTGTTTTCAAAGGATAGGTGTCATCGAAGCGTGGGGACATCAATTTCTGCTGGGACAACCGCCTCGGCACCATATGTCAGTGAAAATGAAGATTCACCAGTCGCTCTACATGGGGTTGCCCTGTATGCCCATAGAACGCCCTGAAGTTCATCCGTCCATCGTCCTTTTCGTGCTTCGAGATTCTTCTTCAAGTTCTGGACTATTGTTTTGTTGGTTGCTTCAGCCTATCCATTTCCTTGGGGATATCTCGGGGTAGAGAAGTTAAGCTCGATTTTCCACCCTTGACAGAATTTTCTGAAGTTGCCTGAAATGAATTGGGATCCATTGTCAGTGACGATCTCTTAGGGTACGCCAAATCTACAAATTATGTTCTTCCATACGAAGCCTTCGACGTCCGAATCCTTTATATCTGCATATGTTTCTGCTTCGACCCACTTTGTGAAGTAATTGGTGAGTATAAGTATATATTTGCATTGACCGCTCGCCCTTGGTAATGACCCCATTATGTCCATCGAGTAATTCATGAAATGATAAGGAGATCTGATGCTTGATAATCATTCTGCTGGTTGATGGAATACTGGAGAGTGCCTTTGGCATTTGTTGCATCACCTAACGACATCTTCACTGTCGTAGAGTATGGTGGGCTAGTAATAGCCCTGTCGCATGGCTTTGTTGCATAAAGACCTTCCCCTGGAATGATTCCCACATTCGTCTTCATGGATTTCCTTCAAAATGTATGCAGCTTCTTTCACGTCAAGACAATGAGCGTAGGGGCTGTTAAACGAACGATGATATAGAATGTTGTTGATCATCAAAAATCGTGCGGCCTTTGTTTTGATTTTCCGGGCCTCCTACTTGTCTTCGGGTAATAGTCCTTGCTTCAGATAATCTACAATGGGTGTTTTCCAGTCTTCTCCAACTTCCTCAATAGCGACCGTAGTTTTGACCTCAATGCTCGGTTCTTCAATAAAACCGATCGGAATGCTTCGTCATAAGCTTGGCTTAGATGTAGAACCGAATGTCGCCAAAGCGTCTGCCTGAGTGTTCAAATCCCTTGAGATCTACCGGATCGTATGCTCCTCGAAATTCTTTACAAACGAACGAACAACACTTAGATATGCCTCCATCCTGGTATCCTTCGTTGTGTACTCTCCGAGTACCTGGTTCACAACGAGCTGTGAATCGCTATGAATTTTCAACCGTCAAGCCCCCAATGTTTTCGCTAACCTTAGTCCAGCTATCAAGGCTTCGTACTCAGCTTCATTGTTGAAGGCATTGAATCCAAGGTGGAATGAATGTTCGATAACCTCGCCATCGGGGGACCTGAGGAACACTCCTACGCCAGAACCTTTGATATTGGATGCTCCGTCAACCATAAGTGTCCACCAGTCTTCTAGTTCAGCATTCGTTGTTGGAGGATCAGGAGTCTATTCCTCTATAAAATTAGCAAGTACCTGTGATTTCAGGCTAGTTCAGACCCGGTACTCGATGTCGAATTCGCTCAACTTGACCGCCTACTTTGTTAAGCATCCGGATAAGTTTGGACTATGAAGAATGGCTCGCAGGGGGTAAGTTGTCATCATGATGATCGAAAGAGACTGGAAATACGGCCTCAATTTCCGAGCAGCAGTGACGAGGGCAAGGGCTAACTTCTCAACCACTAGATATCTTGTTTCGGCATCAAGCAACGATTTGCTTACATAATAAATTGGATGTTCGCCATTCGCATCTTTAACCAGGACAGCGCTAACTGCATCCTCTGTAACAGCCAAGTATAGAAACAAACTCTCGCCAGTTAGAGGTTTGGCCAGAATAGGAGGGGTGGATAAATACTTTTTTAGCTCGTCGAACGCCTGTTGACATCGTTCGTTCCACTTTAACTTTTTGTTTCCCTTGAGTAGTTTGAAGAAGGGCTGACACTTGTCGGTTGAGTGAGAGATAAATCTATTCAGTGCTACAATCCGGCCTGTTAGCTTCTGAATCTCTCATTTGTTTCTTGGTAATGGCATATTCATAATCGCCCTTATCTGGTCCGGATTGGCTTCGATCCCTCGTTGTGTTACAATATAGCCCAAGAACTTCCCAGACGATACGCCAAAAGAGCATTTGGAGGGATTCAGGCGCATGTTGTGCTGCCTAAGTACTGATAAGCATTCTGACAGGTGTCCGATATGATCTTCGACCTTCAATGATTTGACCAGCATGTCGTTTATATGAACTTCCATTGTTTTATCGAGTTGATCAGCAAACATAGCATTGACGAGCCTTTGGTATGTTGCTCCAGCATTCTTCAACCCAAATGGCATTACCTTGTAGCAATAAATCCCCCTTTCTATGATAAATGTCGTCTTCTCTTGGTCGTCTGGGTGCATGAGGATCTGGTTGTATCCAGAAAATGCATCTATGAATGAGAGCAATTCATGTCCAGCAATCGCATCAACTAGACGGTCGATGTGTGGCAATGGAAAGTTGTCTTTCGGACATGCTTTATTCAGGTCAGTGAAGTCAATGCAAACCCTTCATTTTCCGTTCTTCTTCTTCACGATAACGATGTTCGCTAATCATTCTAGGTAACGAACTTCGCGTATGAATCCTGCTTCGATCAGCTTGTGCACTTCATTGTTGACTATACGATTCCGTTCGATACCGAGCCTCCGCCTCTTCTGTTTCACTGGCTTATGATTAGGGTCGACGTTGAGTCAATGCGTCGTCACTTCAGGGTCGATGTCAGGCATGTCGTTGTGTGACCAAGCAAAACAGTCTTGGTTGTCTCGAAGAAAATTCACCAGCTTACTACGAACTGTTTCATCGAGCAATGATCCTACATTGATGAAACGATCTGGCTTCATTGGATCAATTAGGATCTCATCGAGCTATTCGACGTCCGGCTGAACCTTATCGTTCGATTGTTTCGCAGCTAATTGCTATAAGCTCTCACTTTTCTTCAGCTTCATCGAATGGAGGTAACAAATTCGCGTGACTTCCTGGCTCCCCTTTATCTCCCATATTCCTCGTTTCGTGGGAAATCGAATCCTCTGGTGGTACGTGGATAGTACTGCCTTCATCGGATGGATCCATGAACTACCAAGTATGATGTTGTAGGCGGATGGGCAGTCTAAGACTAGAAAACTTGTCATCTAGTTCTCTCTTGCTGCAAAAACAAGAAGCTTAATCTTGCCAACAGCTGTGGTTGATTCTCCGTTAAAACCAGTTAGAACTGTCGTTGACTTCTCGATGTCCGATTCAGACAATTCCATTTCTCTCAAAGTCGAGAGGAAAAGAACATCGGCTGAGCTCCCATTGTCAACTAGAATTCGACCTACTTCACAGTTTGAAACGTTCACTGTTAGAAACAACGCGTCGTAGTGTGGTCTGCTGAGATTGGTTGCCTCGCTACTGTGGAATGTGATCGAATGTTTAGTGGGATCGTCAGGAAGGATCGTTGCAATCGGCTGTAAGGCTTTTCTTCTGTGAGACTTGATTGCTGTCACAGTCTCTCTGCTGTAAATCGAACCCCCATAAATAACGTTTATTGTCTTTCGAACAAGCGATGGTGAAGGCGTATCCTCGATCTGTTGCACTATCTTCCGTTCTTTGGACTCATTGCCAAGTCCATATGTCTCTCTCCCCTTTTCAGTAAGGAATTCCCTGAGGTGTCCCTTCTTTAATAGTTCGCCAACCTCAGCTTGTAGTGCTCTATAATCGACGGTGTCGTGACCGTGATCCTTGTGGAATTTACAGTATTTCATCATGTCTCTCGCTGGGTTGTCTGGCAACTTCTTCGGCAATGTGATGAGGTCTTGATGTGTAACGCCCCAAAAGCTATCTAACTTTAAGTTAGAAAATTAACATTAGAATTAACATAAATATTGTGATGAGATAGCAATTTCTAAATTCTAATGTTATGTTGAGTTATTTTTCACAGGTGACGCGACGAGGACTCGATGTGCTAGAACAAAGTTCATGCCAAATTAATGAATATTATGTGTTATATGATGACTTGTGTGACGGTTAAAATATATACATATATATGATGTTGTATGTTTTTGTACTATGTATATATTGCATATAAATACCATATATGGTTATACGGTTATAGTATATGTTTATATGTATATTCTACATGTCATAAGTATATTTTATTTTATATGTATTCAGATTGTACTGTTTATATATATGTCTTTATATATATATATCATATATATATATATTAAGTTATTTGATTAGTCAATTATATATAATATTATATGCATATATATGTGTGCGTGTTTATATGTGGTATGTGCGGTTAAAAAAAAAAAAAGGAAAGTAATGCAGCCGAAGACGGGAGAAATGTGAGCAAAAAAAAAAAAAAAAAAGAGAGAGTTTGACAATTTATATTTCATTAATTCCAAAATTTAATTGAAATTAATAGCTCATGATTTTATAGGTTTATTGTTTTAATTCCTTCTCTTCCACGCACATTTACACAATATCTCTCTCTGTCCCTCACTCACGCACAAACTCATTCTCTTTGTCTGCTCTCTCTGCCCTCTCTCTCTCACGCACAAAAAAAAGAAAAAAAAAAACCTGCCAAACCTCCAAATCCTTTCAAGCCAACATCAAAGGATTTCAAGGTATGTTTCGGTATTGTTTGATGATGAGGATGATTTTGTTATTTGTTTTAGTTGGGATTTCTTGAAAGATTGAGTGATTTTCTTGAATGTCTTCATGTGAGTTGAGGAGAGGATGAGAAATATTTATCAAATGATGATCGAAAGAATGGCGATATGGTTGATTTTGTGAACAAGACGAAATAAGGGTTTTTGATTTCTTGATTTATGATTTCATTGGTATGGTGATTGAATAATTTCATATGTTAGAAATATGTCTTAGGGCTGTTTTCGTGTGTGTATAAATTATATAAATATTGTGGTGATAATTTTTATATATATTTCTATTTATTTTCGGATTTGACACTACTACTGGAATTCCAGATTCTAAGGTAAGAATTCCAAACTGTTTTTAAGGGTGCAAATGGACTCCATTTTTAACAAATTTGATATTATCGGAAAGCCCTAGATGTCTATTTTTTTTTTAAAGCAGTTTCATATCGTTTGGTGTTATGTGTGAATTTTTATGATTTTTCAAATAGGCAGAGGTCGGACTGCCAGTTTCGGTAAAATTTTAATGATCAGAATTCAAAACTATTTTTGAAAATCCAAACGGTCTCCGTTTTTAACAAATTTGATATTGTTCGAAAGTCCTAGATGTCTATTTTCTTTTGAAATCAGTTTTAGATCATTTAAAGATATATGTGAATTTTTGTGATTTTTCAAATAGGCAGAGGTCCGGCTGCCAGTTTCGGTAAAATTTTAGAAATCAATTTCAAAACTATTTTTGAGGGTCCAAACGGTTTTCATTTTTTTCGAATTAAATACCATTAGAAAGATCTGGATGTCTACTTTTGTTTAAAATTAGTTTGAGGTCATTTGGATCCTTGTATGAATTTTTATAAATTTTTGAAAGGACAAAGGTCTGACTGGCAGATTCTATCAAGATTTGAAATTTCATGAAATTGTTCAATTTTTGTATTGTTATGTCATTGAATGATGAAATAGGCCTTTTAGGTACTGCTATGATATGATGGATGTGTTTGATGAATTATTATGAGCTTTTGTTGATTTTATTATATTTACTATTCATGGCATGAATGGTTCTAAAGGCGAGCACCCGAGACCTCAATCGCGCGTCACCATCAGAAAATTTGAAAAGGTTAAGTAAGGCGTTTATGTAAGTACACTCTCACCTGCAACATGAGTTAAAGATTTGAGAAGTATATATTTTGATGTTGATGATGATGTTATGATGTTCTTAAATAATACTTCTCCTATGTTGACGTTTTGATGAAAAGTATATATATGGTATGTATATCTATTTTATGTTTTAAAATGGCGTTGTATACCCTTGATGATGATGATGATGATGTGTCCGGTGAGCGGACTTTTGTCACCGTTGGTTTGGGATTTGCTACCCCAACCCTTCCGTGACTAGCGCGCTATGATGGTATAACGGCGGGCCCAATATATGATGGTTTTAAAACTTAAAAAGTTTTTAAATAATGTTTATATTTATGATGATAAAAGAAAAATATTTATTTATATTTATGAGATTTAAGTGTCTTACTAAGCCCTTGCTTATATAAGTTAATTCATGTTGCAGATAAAGGAAAGGGTAAGATATAGTGTTGGAGGAGCTTGGAGCGGATAGCGGGACGATATGTGATAGGAAAACGGGATGAACGATCTTGAAATGGATTTTTTTATTTATTTCAAATAAAGTTTTGAGATTTTAGTTTATTATTATTTGATTGGATGTTTCATATGGACTTAAATTTTATTTCATGAATCGGGTTTTTAAAAATATGTATATATATATTAATTATGAAGTTTAATTTTGATATATTTTTTTTTAAAAAAATTGTAGAGTTTTTTTTCTAAAATTATCTAAGTAGAGTTTTCCGTTATGTAAAGATTTTTAATTCAAGCTTAATATTTTCCACGATTTTATAAGAGATGAATGATTAAATAAGAAGCTAACTGTAACGGTCCGTGAGGGGTCGTTACAGATATGGTATCAGAGCGGTTTCCTATTTCCTATCATGCATCGCCATGTATCCACTTCAAACTTCTTCAAGTAAGTAATTAACTAATTTCCTTAAATAGAAATGTGTAAGTTGTGAGGTGATGTTCTATTTATGGAAAGTTTAAATCCTGACTCGATATAAAAAAAAAATGGAAAGGTCTCTTATTGACATTTTTGCTACTAACAGACGACTAAGATAAGATGGTACGCGGACGAGGACGTGCAGTTCGAGGACGTGGTAATGGCCGAGTGCATGCCGAAGATGAGGTTGCTGCAGAACCTAACTTGGCAGAAGTTATGGCACAGTTGCGTCAAGACCAACGAAGAGGTCGTGGACAAGTTGGAAATGAAGCGGTGGCAGAGTCTAATTTAGTAGAACTAGTGGTTCAACTTCAGAGGCAAGTTCAGGAACAACAGGCTCTCATTAACAATTTGCAAGCTAATGCTAACAGAGTGGAAATCCCCATTGATCCACCAGCTGCACAGCCAGTGCAAATAGAGGAGTTCAAGCAGCAACAAATCATGAGCCCCTGTATTTGCGATTTAAGAGGATGAAGCCTAAGGAATTCAATGGTTCAACTGATCCTTTGGTAGCTCAAGGATGGTTGAAGTCGATCGAGTTAGTCCTTAATTTCATGGATTTAACCGATAATGAGAAAGTGAAGTGTGCTTCCTACTGTTTGATGGATGATGCTAGAATCTGGTGGGAAGCAATAGAGCTGAGCAGAGATATAAGTCAGATGACATGGGAAGACTTTATCCAAGAATTTAACGAGCAATATTTCAACATGTCTGTGACCAGGGAACATTATGACGAGTTTAATAACTTTCGTCAAGGAAATCTATCGGTGACAGTAGCTGTTAAGCGGTTCAACCAACTGGCACGCCTGTGTCCCCCACATGGTGCCAAATGAAGAAGAACGACTAAGGAGAATGATCGGGATGTTGAGACCCGAGATTGCAGTGATTGTTGATAGCGGGACTGCTCCACCAACCACCACAGCCGAATGTGTCAAGTGTGCCCTTCGTGCTGAATATCATCTGAATAAGCAAAAAGAAAGCCAGCCTCGTCAGAGCGAAGTCCCTAAGAACAACAACAACAACAACAACAACAACCACCAGAACCGTGGGAACTTTGGAAATCAAGGCAGGTCTCAAGGAGGTCAGTGGAACAATAACAAGAGGAAGGAGAATTTTTCCAATCAAAGGAACCATAACAACCGTCAAGGAGGGGGCCAACCAGCTAAGCAAGCTAAAAACATTCCACCATGTTCAAAGTGTGGAAAGCTACATTTGGGGGAGTGCCGTATGGGCACAAATCTATGTTATGGTTGCGGACGCGAGGGTCACCTGTCCAAGGATTGTCCGAACAAGACGTACCAGCCCTTCCAGCAAAGACAACAGAGAAACCCACCAGCTCAACTCCATAGTATGCAGGCCAATCTTGATGGACCTCATATTTCCCAGGGACGACTTGAGGCTCCTCCACTTACCACCAACGCCAGAATTTTCACCATGATCAAAGAAAAAGCAGCTGCTGAGACTTCTACTGTTGTCACAGGTCAGATACTTGTCAATAACCAATGTGCTAATGTTCTTTTCGACACAGGAGCCTCACACTCCTTTGTGTCTTCTTCTTTTGTTAAAAGATTAGGAATAAATCAGGATATCTTGAGTCAGGGATTCACTACGACACTACCCTCTGGGGAAGTGATGATGTCCACTCATTGGCTACGAGCAGTGCCAATGAGAATTGTTGATAGAGAGCTCTACAGTAATCTAATAGTGCTCGAGATGTTTGACTATGACCTAATTTTAGGTATGGATTTCTTAGGAAAGTATAACGCGTCTATTGAATGCCGAAGACGTAAGGTCGTGTTTAATCCCGAGCGAGATGATCGATTTGAATTCATTGGTGATGCGAAGAAGAAGACGAAATTGTTCCTGTCAGCAATGGATGCCCGAAAGATGCTATCCAATGGCTGTAATGGTTTCTTAGCCAGCATCGTGGATAGGAAGAAAGAAGACAAATTGAAACTTGAAGATGTACCCGTCGTAGGAGATTTTAGTGATGTGTTTCCAGAGGACTTGCCAGGTTTGCCACCAGATAGAGAAATCGAGTTCGAGATTGAGTTAGCACCGGGCACTGGGCCAATCTCTAAGGCACCTTATCGAATGGCACCTGCTGAATTGAAGGAATTACATTAGCAACTTCAAGAGTTGTTGACCAAGGGTTTCATTCGCCCTAGTCATTCACCGTGGGGAGCTCCAGTTTTATTTGTGAAGAAGAAGGATGGGACAATGAGGCTCTGCATTGACTATAGGGAGTTGAACAAGGTGACCATAAGGAACAAGTACCCATTGCCGAGAATTGATGATTTATTCGACCAACTGCAAGGTGCGACTGTGTTTTCGAAGATTGATCTACGATCTGGATACCACCAACTGAAGATCAAGGACGGAGATGTCCCCAAGTCAGCCTTCAGAACTCGATACGGCCATTATGAGTTTGTGGTCATGCCATTTGGGTTGACCAATGCCCCTGCTGCTTTCATGGACCTGATGAATAGAGTGTTTAAGGAGTTTCTGGATAAGTTTGTGATAGTGTTTATCGACGACATTCTCATTTATTCAAAGACTCGAGACCAACATGAGAAGCATATAAGGACAGTTTTGCAAACATTGAAACAGCATCAGTTGTATGCCAAGTTCTCTAAATGCGAGTTTTGGTTGGATCGTGTGGCATTCCTTGGTCATGTGATTTCTAAAGATGGCATAATGGTGGATCCTGCGAAGGTTGAGGCTGTTAGTAATTGGAAGAGACCAACCAACGCAAGTGAGATCAGAAGTTTCCTTGGTTTAGCGGGCTATTACAGGAAATTTGTAGCTGATTTCTCAAAACTTGCTATGCCACTTACGACACTTACCCGAAAAGGAAAGAAGTTCGAATGGACAGAGGACTGCGAAAAGAGCTTTCAAGAGCTGAAGAGACGACTCACAAGTGCACCAATCTTGACGATTCCGGATGGGGATGAAGGGTTCGTAATTTATAGTGATGCTTCTAAAATGGGATTTGGTGCAGTCTTGATGCAGAATGGGAAGGTAATTGCCTATGCTTCAAGGCAATTGAAGGACTACGAGAAGAGCTATCCCACCCATGACCTAGAGTTAGCTGCCGTTGTTTTTGCATTGAAAATATGTAGGCATTATTTGTATGGAGTCCGATGCCAAATATTCACCGATCACCAAAGTTTGAAGTACTTTTTCACGCAGAAGGATTTGAATATGAGGCAAAGGAGGTGGCTTGTGCTAGTAAAGGATTACGACTGTGAAATTCTATACCACCCGGGAAAGGCAAATAGGGTAGCTGATGCGTTGAGTCGGAAGACCCCAGCCACGTTAATGTCCTTGAATGCGATGTCCAAGCGCCTTCAAAAGGAGATTTTTTATTTTGGGTTGGAAGTAATAGTTGGGCAACTTTCTGCAATGACTTTGTCTCCAACTATTTTAGATGACATTCAGAGCAAACAAGATCTTGATCTAAGCCTTGTGAGGATTAAAAAGGAAATGCTCGAAGGGAAGTGTGAAGGATTTAGTGTGTCTGATGATGGAGTGCTGAAACTTAAGGGACGGTTATTTGTTCCTAAAGACGAGGAGTTGAGGAAAAAGATTCTTGAAGAGGCACACAACACCCCATATATGCTTCATCCTGGTGCAACCAAAATGTATATGGATCTTAAGAAGAGTTTCTGGTGGTTCGGAATGAAGAAGGATGTAGCACACTATGTGAAGCATTGTATGACGTGCCAACAAGTTAAGGCTGAGCACCAAAAGCCAAGAGGGGTTCTTCAGTCAATTCAGATTGCCAAGGACTACGAATGGATATGATGCTATATGGGTGATCATTGACAGATTGACCAAGTCAGCACATTTTCTTCCTATACGATTGGCGTCCTCTATGGAACAGTTGGCAGAATTATATGTGAAGGAGGTTGTGAGGCTTCATGGTGTTCCCAGATCTATTATTTCGGATCGAGATAGTAGGTTCACCTCTCACTTTTGGATGAGCGTTCAAGCTGCTATGGGTACGAAGTTGAAATTTAGCACGGCTTTTCATCCGCAAACAGACGGTCAGACGAAAAGGACTAATCAGACACTTGAGGATATGCTTCGAGCTCGTGCCTTGGACTTCAAAGGGAGTTGGTGTAAGTTTTTACCGTTGGCTGAGTTCGCTTATAACAATAGTTATCAAGCGACGATTGGGATGGCTCCCTATGAGGCACTTTACGGAAGACGTTGTAGGTCCCCAATTTATTGGCATGAGGCTGGGGAGAAGAAGCTAGCGGAGTCAGAACTTAAGGAGAAAACTGACTTCTTCAATAAGACGACTGAAGCATTGAAAGTGATTCAGCAGCGGATCGCCACAGCTCAAAGTAGGCAGAAAAGCTATGCGGATGTACGTCGAAGGCCCTTAGAGTTTGAGGTTGGAGACTTGGTGTTTATCAAGGTTGCCCCGATGAAAGGCATGATGAGATTTGGGAAGAAAGGCAAGCTTAGTCCCAGGTATGTGGGACCATATATAGTAATTGAGCGTATCGGCAATGTGGCATATAAGTTAGATTTGCCTCAGGAGATGACGTCCATCCATAATGTATTTCATGTCTCGATGTTGAAGAAGTATGTACCGGATCCATCTCACGTCATTCAACCGCAATCGATTCAGATTCAAGAGGATATGAGTTACGAAGAGAAACCAGTTGAGATTCTTGATCGAAAGACGAAGACCTTGAGAAACAAAGAGATTATCTTAGTAAAAGTTCTTTGGCGTAATCACAAGATAGAGGAAGCTACTTGGGAGCGAGAAGATACTATGTGAACGAATTATCCGGAATTATTCTAAGTTTCGAGGATGAAACTTTTATAAGGTAAGAGGGATTGTAACGCCCCAAAAGCTATCTAACTTTAAGTTAGAAAATTAACATTAGAATTAACATAAATATTGTGATGAGATAGCAATTTCTAAATTCTAATGTTATGTTGAGTTATTTTTCACAGATGACGCGACGAGGACTCGATGTGCTAGAACAAAGTTCATGCCAAATTAATGAATATTATGTGTTATATGATGACTTGTGTGAAGGTTAAAATATATACATATATATATGATGTTGTATGTTTTTGTACTATGTATATATTGCATAAAAATACCATATATGGTTATACGGTTATAGTATATGTTTATATGTGTATTCTACATGTCATAAGTATATTTTATTTTATATGTATTCAGATTGTACTGTTTATATATATGTCTTTATATATATATCATATATATATATATATATATTAAGTTATTTGATTAGTCAATTATATATAATATTATATGCATATATATGTGTGCGTGTTTATATGTGGTATGTGCGGTTAAAAAAAAAAAAAGGAAAGTATTGCAGCCGAAGACGGGAGAAATGTGAGCAAAAAAAAAAAAAGAGAGAGTTTGACAATTTATATTTCATTAATTCCAAAATTTAATTGAAATTAATAGCTCATGATTTTATAGGTTTATTGTTTTAATTCCTTCTCTTCCACGCACATTTACACAATATCTCTGTCCCTCACTCACGCACAAACTCATTCTCTTTGTCTGCTCTCTCTGCCCTCTCTCTCTCACGCACAAACAAAAGAAAAAAAAAAAAAATCTGCCAAACCTCCAAATCCTTTCAAGCCAACATCAAAGGATTTCAAGGTATGTTTCGGTATTGTTTGATGATGAGGATGATTTTGTTATTTGTTTTAGTTGGGATTTCTTGAAGGATTGAGTGATTTTCTTGATGAATGTCTTCATGTGAGTTGAGGAGAGGATGAGAAATATTTATCAAATGATGATCGAAAGAATGGCGATATGGCTGATCTTGTGAACAAGACGAAATAAGGGTTTTTGATTTCTTGATTTATGATTTCATTGGTATGGTGATTGAATAATTTCATATGTTAGAAATATGTCTTAGGGCTGTTTTTGTGTGTGTATAAATTATATAAATATTGTGATGATAATTTTTATATATATTTCTATTTATTTTCGGATTTGACACTGCTACTGGAATTTCCAGATTCTAAGGTAACAATTCCAAACTGTTTTTAAGGGTGCAAATGGACTCCATTTTTAACAAATTTGATATTGTTGGAAAGCCCTAGATGTCTATTTTCTTTTGAAACCAGTTTCATATCGTTTGGAGTTATGTGTGAATTTTTATGATTTTTCAAATAGGCAGAGGTCGGACTACCAGTTTCGGTAAAATTTCAATGATCAGATTTCAAAACTGTTTTTGAAAATCCAAACGGTCTCCGTTTTTAACAAATTTGATATTGTTGGAAATTCCTAGATGTCTATTTTCTTTTGAAATCAGTTTTAGATCATTTGAAGATATATGTGAATTTTTGTGATTTTTCAAATAGGCAGAGGTCCGGCTGCTAGTTTCGGTAAAATTTTAGAAATCAATTTCAAAACTATTTTTGAGGGTCCAAACGGTTTTCATTTTTTTCGAATTAAATACCATTAGAAAGATCTGGATGTCTACTTTTGTTTAAAATTAGTTTGAGGTCATTTGGATCCTTGTATGAATTTTTATGAATTTTTGAAATGATAAAGGTCTGACTGGCATATTCTATCAAGATTTGAAATTTCATGAAATTGTTCAATTTTTGTATTGTTATGTTATTGAATGATGAAATAGGCCTTTTAGGTACTGCTATGATATGATGGATGTGTTTGATGAATTATTATGAGCTTTTGTTGATTTTATTATATTTACTATTCATGGCATGAACGGTTCTAAAGGCGAGCACCCGAGACCTCAATCGCGCGTCACCATCGGAAAATTTGAAAAGGTTAAGTAAGGCGTTTATGTAAGTACACTCTCACCTGCAACATGAATTAAAGATTTGAGAAGTATATATTTTGATGTTGATGATGATGTTATGATGTTCTTAAATAATACTTCTCCTATGTTGACGTTTTGATAAAAAGTATATATATGGTATGTATATCTATTTTATGTTTTAAAATGGCGTTGTACACCCTTGATGATGATGATGATGATGATGATGTGTCCGGTGAGCGGACTTTTGTCACCGTTGGTTTGGGATTTGCTACCCCAACCCTTCCGTGACTAGCGCGCTATGATGGTACAACGCCGGGCCCAATATATGATGGTTTTAAAACTTAAAAAGTTTTTAAATGATGTTTATATTTATGATGATAAAAGAAAAATGTTTATTTATATTTATGAGATTTAAGTGTCTTACTAAGCCCTTGCTTATATAAGTTAATTCATGTTGCAGATAAAGGAAAGGGTAAGATATAGTGTTGGAGGAGCTTGGAGCGGATAGCGGGACGATATGTGATAGGAAAACGGGAGGAACGATCTTGAAATGGATTTTTTTATTTATTTCAAATAAAGTTTTGAGATTTTAGTTTATTATTATTTGATTGGATGTTTCATATGGACTTAAATTTTATTTCATGAATTGGGTTTTTTAAAAAAATATATATATATATATATTAATTATGAAGTTTAATTTTGATATAGTTTTAAAAGAAAAAAATTGTAGAGTTTTTTTTCTAAAATTATCTAAGTAGAGTTTTCCGTTATGTAAAGATTTTTAATTCAAGCTTAATATTTTCCACGATTTTATAAGAGATGAATGATTAAATAAGAAGCTAACTGTAACGGTCCGTGAGGGGTCGTTACATGATGTTTTAGATGAGTGATCAACTCTGACGGGCTGATGCCGAGTGCATATTTTGACGGTGAAAAGGGACGCTTGTGATCACGCCTTGAAGTCCGCTCTTCTCGATGCTCCGTTTGTCTTACTGGCCGTATGCATTCGCGTCTGAACATTTTCTCTCGCTCGTCACGAGCTTTTGCTACTTCCTCTCTCGTTCGAGCAAGATAACGTTCGACTTGTTCATTTTCTTCTTCCAATTCGATAAATCTTTTTGCCCGGTGCATAGCGTCTTGGATTGTAGGCGGATATCTGGCGCATATTTCATTCTTAAACAAAGACTTATGCCTCAAGCCTTTCTTCAGTACTTCTCTCACGGTTCCATCATCCAGTATATAAATATCTGAAAATCGCTTTGCTGAATTGCTTGATGTAAGCGCGAAGCGATTCGTGTGGTCCTTGGACCACACTCCACAGATCCTTCATAGTTTTTCATGACTGTATGTGAACGGAGTAGCTTCTTATAAACTCCAGCGAGAGTTCGTCAAAAGAATCAATTGATTCAGGAGGGAGGTTGCAAAACCATCTTAGGGCTGCTCCTTTCAAACTTTATGCAAAGAGTTTGCATATCATGTTGTCGTGCATGTCAGTCGGAATGTTCATCGACTGTACGACATGTTTGTATTGTAATAAATGGTCATGGAGGTCTGACATCCCGTCAAACCTTGGAAAAGAAATGTTGCCAAACTTTGGGGTGATAGTGTTCGTAATCCGCTTTGTAAAGGGTGTCTCTCGGACTCCGCGAGCAAGATCATCGAACCCCGGTGTTGAAGTTGTTGCTCTGTGTATCTGCGAAGAAAAACGCTGCTCCATCTGCGCTTTTAATGTCCTCATTTCCTCAGATATTATGCTTCGCATCATTTCTTCAACGTTCATCGTCCCTGGTGGAACGGCACCTTCTGGTGGTGGTGGTAAATCGGGCGTCGAACGCCGTGTCGAGGTGGCGTGTCTTCTGGAATCAGATCCGTGTGCTCGCTACTGTTGCTGCTGCTGTGCTCGCCTTTCGTTTCCCCTTGGTGTGTTTCTAGGTGTGGACAGTGGTTGCATTGGAGCCACTGGGCTGTGTGTCGTATTTCGCACCCCCTGAGGATAATAGGGTGTAGCTTGCTACCAGCCCCCAGTATTTGCCCCTGCTGAATACCCGACATATGGGTTATAGTAGTAGGAATAGGCGGCATGTGTGGTGATTGCCATTAACTGGTTCTTTAGAACTTGGTTCTCTGTGCTGATGTTTTCCATCTGGCTCTGTTGGGTGTTATGCTTTCGTGTAAGCTCTTCAACCAATCGCATTAGATTAGCGATTTGAGCATTTCCTCCTGATGCTGAGGCTTTTGGTTGGTTAGCAGGGCTACCCTGCAAAGGTTCCTCCTGATGTTCACATTCGTCTGCCATGAATGCTTTATGAATCTCCGGTATAAGATGGCCAAGGGCCCCACGGTGGGCGCCAAACTGTAGATGCTGGGAATCTACCATCAAAAGTTAGTAAAAAGGAATGAATAAACAATCGATTGGGCCTTTGGAAATCGTTTATAAAATTCATAAAGCATTATAATCAAGAAATAATCAAGTAAGAAAAACGAAAAGAGAATCAACAACACCGAAATTTAGAGAGGTTCGCCAACTGTGTGCTACGTCCTCTGTGTGTATGGTTTCTTCACTATAGATGATTGTTCTCAATATACAGTAGATTACAATTTCTGAGTGAATTTTGACAGCGTAAGAGTAAGCCAAAATCAGAAAATGAAGTCCCCTGTCTGAAGGGGGGTCTTCCTCTATTTATAGAGAAAGAATAGTGGGTCTGAACCCGTAATTCGTGATAAGCGGTTCTCGCTCAATGTCTTTTGGGATACATATCATGATGTGGACTTAGCGGTTATTGGGGTGAATTTTGTCACAGATCGTGGGTTTAGTAGTTATAAGATATGACGTCATCGTCAATCATGGGCTTGTCAGTTATCATAAAAGGTCTGACATGTCATTGTCGATTGTGAGCTTGACGGTTATGGGAAGTATCCCTTGTAATTCTCGTCAAGCACGAGCGACGAACGATGATTAGGAAACAAGGCCTAGTTCTTGCGAATGCACTGTTCGTGGCTTATATTAAATTCGATGTACGTCTGATCGTGTTTGAACTGATTGGTTCGACGTTCGAATGTGAGCGATCATAATTCATGATGGAACGAATTGAGATCGTAAATTGGGTCCGGCCCAAATATATGAAAATATTATAGATTTGAATCAGGAGTTCGTTATTCGTTCGATAAACAGTCGAAAGCTAACGATGTAATGGGAAGACGAAGTCTAATCCCAACAAACTTGGGACGCTTTTTTTATGCGTTTGTGTTGCGTTTTAGAGAAACAAATAGATAAACCGATTCGCATGATTTGGAGTTTAAGGAAGATTCTTCAAGTTTATTGTATAGTAATTTATCAAACAGCTCGTCCAAAATCTCATCTCCAAAATGCTCCTTAAAGGTCCCCTCCAAGCCAGCTCTGAAAGTGGCTAACATGACTTTGGGTTGTGGCTTCTCATGAAATATGTTCTCCATTAGTTCTATGATGAAACATCCGTTTCTTTTCACAGCCGCTTCCACTTCTTGGAGTGATGCAAAATATACTGGTACGTTAAAGGAATCTACTTTTTCATCACTTATCATTCCCTGTCTCATGAATCATTGAAAGAGAAAGAATGGGAAAAAAAAAATATTGTTTATTTGGAATTCGATAAGCTAGCATTCAAATGGAGTTTTGGAGTTGGGTTGGAAATGCATGTTTGGGGAAGAACTTTTGCAAAAGTTATGTGATAGAAAAAATACTGTAAAATTTGAAATGTATTCTGAAAAAAAAAACACAACATGGATCTTGTTTTGTTTGTCTCATCGTTGTGAGCATTTTGACATAAGAATAATCTCGTTTTGATTTTAAATGAAAAAATCATGGACTTTTAAATTTTTAGTTTTTTTAAAAATAAAAGAGAAAAAGTGAGACGTAGAATTGAGAGTTTTGGATTAGATAGTAAAATATCGTATTAAATAGTGAAACCTAACCTTCTTAGCCATGTCTATGAGGGAAGACTCCAAGAGTTCGTAGACTTTGTTGATGTAGTCATTGGTGTGAGGAGCTCCGTTGAGGCGACCCGGAACGATAAGGACCATCAGTCCTCCATGGACAATCTCTTGTGCTCTAATTTTCAGAAAGTTGTCCATGTCTATGGCAAACTGTGCTTCAAAAGCCTTTATAACTTCAGCTGTAGAATTTGAGTAGTGGACTTTCCCTTTGTTCCACGCAGGAGAGCTCTTGTCCTCCACCTCTTCCGGTACTCTAGAAAGCCAGTGGGCGGCAGATGAAGAATGAACAAAATGAAGCGAGTTTTTTGGAAATAGACGGCGATAAAAGGAACCCGGCACACCTGCCGCAAAGTACTGTATCTCGGAAGGAAGAGATGTGAAAAGCTGGTTGAAATCATTCGAGGCCTGATCGTTGAAGAAGACTTGGAACTCGGGAAGTTTAATACCATTTCCCAGGCTTTGAAACTTGTGCTGCACGGCATTAATTATGTTTTCAACGGCTAGGAGTGTGTTGGTTCCGACGGAGCAGCCCAAATCTGCAATTCTAAAAGTGTTTGAAGAAGAGAGAGTCTTGACATCAAGTTCCTCAGCAATTGTCTTGTTGATGAGTTCTTTGGTAGCTTCTAGAGCTTTTCTCTGCAAAAAATGAACTGGTTACTTTCAATTCCTTATTCAATTATCTAACAATGGTACAGTTATTGTGTTACTAATTAATATATATGCACCTGAAAAGTGGAGTTTTTGCTATAGCTATAAAGGATTTCCACCATTCATCGGACATATGGGTATCACAAGTTCTGTCATCTCGCTCTGTGCCTTCTTTTGATAAGTGCCTTAATATATTAAATTAGCCAAAAAAAAAAATTTCAAAAATGCAACTGATCGTTGATGAAACTAATGCTAGTAAGTTTTGCAAAAGTAAGAAAAGTGATTGATCATCGATTTACAACTGACAGTTAATCACTGATTGTTCCACTTGGTAACTGGATTTAATTATCAAACTCATCAACTATTATAATGGTGATGGAAATTTTTTTCGGAAAAAAAAAAAAAAAGTTAGCGTAGTGTACAAAATCGGTTACCTTAAAGTAGAATATTTATGAACAATTAAACTGACATTAGCAAGGCATAAGTTATGCACGAAAGTAAAGCTGATAAAAAGATATTGGCTAAAGAGCTTAAGAGGGGAAGTTACTCGGAGTGGATGAGGGAAGAAATGCCATATTACTCTCAAGACCAAAAAAAATAATAATAATAAGGGACAACATAGGAAATGAGCGCAGGACAAGGAGGCTTGCAACCTTCCATTTGCTGTTCCCAGGGACTAGCAAAATCAAAAGAGCGAAATTCTTGGGTCATGTCAATGGGATCAGAAACCAAACGTTTCTTTGGATCATCATATTACAAAGCAAATAGCATTTTCAATTGATTTGTCCCCCTCCCTTTCTTATTTAGAATATATCTTTGGCTACCAACTCAAAGAGTAAAGCGGCGGTAAGATATGGAGGTTTTTATCCCTCCTAGAACTTTGAACTGACTGGCCTATGATTATTTAGCGGGATTTTATCTATACAGCTAATGCGCTTATTTGCGTTCAATACGGAGGTGATTTGAAAAAAAATACTAATATTGACATTAATTTTTCTAATATTTATCCAAACAATATTTCAGAAATATCACATTTTTTAGAATTATAAAAAAAAAAAAAAAAAAATTACACATCCGAATGTCTTTTTTTTTTAAAACAGAAAAAGGTGACTTCTTATTTTAAAACAAGAAAAATTTTCGTTTCAGAAGCAAACATACAAGCGAAACAGAGCCTTATTTATTTATTTTTTTTTTAACTACCTTATAGATGTCTAATTTCACTTATGCAGCGTGTGGAAAAATCTTTGATTCTGCATGTGGTTATTAAATAGCAACCACAAAAACAAAAGGCCCACTGAAGGAGAAAATCTGTTGTTGCAACTGCCATGTATTAACGTTTTGTAACCATTCATGAATTGATTGTTGTGTGTGTATAAATTTATATGTATGTATATATATATCCTTAAAAAATATATATTTATTTATATATTGATTTGCAATGTCAATCCTTTAACATGAGACTTAATTATTTTCTCTTTTGCTATTTATAAATATTAAAGCTTCGTCAGGTTGATCCTATATGGAATGTCAAAATCTTATAGGTTGAAAGAACTTTTTATTCAAACTCTTTTAGAAGGTGTTATTTACATTTTTATACTCTTTTTAATAATTTTATAGAGTGTAGTTTGCTCTAATTCAAAATGAAATGTTCACCTATATATTATATAGATTTGTATATTAAATATAACTGACTAATTTAAAAATACATTATTTTAAATATAGGATATACTATTTGAATGAAAACAAAACACAATATATTAAAAATGTAAAGAATCCTTTTAAAAATAACTTGTTTTTATAGGAGAAAAAAAATTGATAATTATCCCAGAGTACTGAAATGGCCAATATGATGGGTATTTAAAAGAAAAAAAAATCAGACAATATTTCCAAAGGAAATACATATGAGCATTAATTGTGGCAATTAAACCGAACTTCATTTTAAAAAGAGTAGTGTGAACTTTAATTCCAATTTTTTAAATACTATCTCACATGTTATATTTTTATTAGTAAATACACTCAATTAATATGATAATATTTTAAACACTTATCAATTAAAAAAAAAAAAAAAAAGACAACTCATATACCACATAAATTGGTATCCAAAAGTTAGGATTAAAGTTGGTGTCCATAGCAATTTTCTTTTAAAATACCTGTCATATTAGCCTTGAGTATGCCTTCCATATTTGTGGCTTCCTCTGTTTAGAGACCTAGACATCCGTTTCTGTGTCTTTTAGGTGTTTTTGTGACCATTGAGTGTCTTTTAGATGGAAAACTGATTTCACAAAAATAAAACCTTTGACGATACATTAAGTGCACATTAGATTATAAACAACACGACACCCTTATATATATATATATATATCATTTATTAGTTAGTACATGAGAAGTCTAGAGCCCATTAGATTATAAACAACACGACACCCTTATATATATATATATATATATATATATCATTTATTAGTTAGTACATGAGAAGTCTAGAGCCCACAGGCAAGACAATTATGATGGATAATATAGCAGATAATATGGTGATTAATGTTGGTATTCTTCCTTTGTCTTTCCTTATCACCATCCCTTCTATAATGGGGTAGTTTAGAGCCAAAATATAAAATGAGATGAAAACTTGTACAAACATCTTGTCCAAATCTCCCACAAGAATGGCTCTAGCAATTCCGGTGAGAAGAGAACCAATGTTCAAGATCATCAGGGCAACCAACGGACCAAGAAACATCATTGATGTTCGGAAATCATAAATACCATTTTCGTATAGCTTAACTCGTTCATCGTCCTCAACTTTAATGGTGGGCAAGAAATTGGCTTCCCTCATACCAATCCTCTTCACGAAGGCATCCAAAGTTCCATATAAATGAGATGTAATCGCTTTCATCATCCATATTCTTTGTTCGTATATCAATGAACGCAATGATCCTCCGGTTATGAAGATCTCATAAGAATGTTGCGCAAGAGAAGAGATAAAGAGCAACATAAATATGATGAAATATGAGTTTGAAACCTGTTAGAGAATAGAAGGTTTATGTTAGGAATATCATGTTGTCGATTTTAGGCTCAAAGAGCAGATAATGAAAAGTGAAACAATGCTACGAGGCACCAGTAGTCGACAGTGGTCCCGCAGTATGGATTCACCCTGTATTAGTTGTGGTGCTGCTCATATATAATCCTCCCAAGCATTTTTCTTTTAAATGCCATTTTAAATAACAATAGGGAGTTCTAGACATTACCTTAGGGTACAAAGGGATGCCTTGTAGAAGGCACAGTTGAGGAATAGTAGCAAAGCACCATAAAGGCAAGCAATAGAGAGGGAGAAAGGATAGCTTTCCGTAGCACATTTTCTGGAGGAAAGACATCTTGGAGGGGCTGTAAATGAAGGGGCAAAACTTAGAGATGCCAACTTCGACCAACCCAGAGCTCCATCTTGTCACTTGAGTCAATAGATCATTCAAATTCGTGACACCAAGACCCAAGAACTGTGGTTTTGATGAACTAAGGTATACTGAATTCCATCCCTTACATTGTAAGGCGAAACCCGTTAAAAAATCCTCTGCAACTGAATAATGCAGAAAACCAACCTGGTTTTCATAGCAGGAAGAGAAATTTATGATGTCAATACAATCTACAAAAGGATTAGCAAATAGAAATGAATTATTTTATAAATGAACAAGCTTGCTTACCTCTTCACCCCATTTTGTTTGATCTCCGTAGGTGCAAGAAGCCAAGAACTTGGCCTCTTGGAGCAGTTCGTTGGAAGAGTCTTTTCCATTGATTAGATTAGGCTTGGTGTGTTGAAAAAGAGATTTGATTAACTCATTGGATGGTCCAAAGTACTTCTTGAGTTCAATTGGATCAGCGCCTTTTTATTGAGAAAAACACAAGGTTATTCTATTAATTACAACAAAATTCAAACACTCTTATATATATACATTCATGTAATCTATCAATTCTTTACCTTCTTTTACAAAGCTGCCATATAATGCTATCCTCTTTATTACAAAGCCTGTACCAGCCAAGATTGGTCCATCTAGCCCATCCAGACCCGGCCACATTAACTGAAACATGCAAAATAAAAATAAAAAAATAAAAAAGGTACTCAACAACACAGTTTGAAAGTCTGAATATATGTAATGCTAGGAATCTTGGCCTTCATTCTAACTTATTCATACCAACTGACATGGTATGTAAACTGTCATCCTTCTATAAGTAGGTGTTTAAAAAATAATCATATCACTAAATATTCAAATGTTATCTACTAAAGAAAGATGAAAACTCACTTGCCACGTAGATTGGCATAAAAAAGTTGGGATACCTAACATTATTTTCAAAAGATATTTTTGCATTTTTGATTAATCAAAGGCCATAAATAATTGAGTTACAACTAATTGGGTTTTGCTTTGCGTACCGAAAATATGGATCTTAACCTTCTTTCATAGATATCCTTCTTCGCAACGTTGTGGAATCTCTGAGGGAATTGAACAAATGCTAGGGAGGAAGATATTTTGGGATCAAGGTGGAAACATATGGCTTGTCGCGCTGAAGTCGGGTCATTGCAATACATGTCACAGTCTAGTGATAGTATGTAAGGAGAATTGCTCATCACTCCGGAGACTCGAAGCTGCAACAACAACAACAACAACAACAACAACATCATAACTGTAAAACATATGTATACTTCGAGAGAGAGAAAGTGAGAGAGAGAGAGAGATATACAAGAGTGTTAATTGCTCCAGCCTTGAAATGGTGAGGATGAGAAGGCTTTTTCTCCCTAGAAACATAAACAAGACGAGGCAATATAGATTGAACTTCTTGCTCTCTAATCCCACTGGGATTTCCTTGAATCACCTGTCAAAATAAAATCATTTAAGCAAAATACTCTTTTTCCCAATTTCAAATCTTTAAGACCCTTAATTCTTCTCACAACTAAGGTATAAGGGAAAAAAAAAAATTACCTCTATGACAGATGGGTGATCTTTACTAGTGACGCCAATAGTGTCTTTAAATGTCCCTTTTAATGCTTTTACACGTTCCTTAAAGTCTAGGTATTTTTCCTGCATCAAAATTACATAACCTTAACTGTTAAAAAAAAAAAAAAAATTACATAACCTTAAAGACAACAAAACTTGTTGCTGAACATAAGTACTATCACACCAAGATATTGATTTGTATCAAAGAAGGGAAGAAAAGAACAAACTTTGAGCTTCTCTCTCTCTAACAGACACTCGTCAGAGCTCTCGAAGTCTCCATGATCATCATCATCATTCGTCGGTGACGAGAAATAAGCCTCCGGGCACCTCTTTTGGATTCCAAACCTCCTGCAAAACGGAATCCACCACTTTGCAAACCTCCAAGCCTCTCTCAACCCATTCAAAGTCACCGGTGAACCGCCATCGTCGGAAAGATACACGTGGAGCTTGTCGGGCGGGTAGTCCATCGCCATGGCAGATAGCACGGTGTTCATCACCAGCAAAGTAGGCTCTCTATCTGGATCCGCGGTGAAAATGAAGACATCAATTGATGGAAGCTTATCATCTTCGGGCAGTCTCTCTGGAAAGACGGTTCGAGAAACGGTACGCCACCGAAAGGCTTGGCCTAGAAGCCAGATGAAGAAGAGAAGCAGCTCAGAGAGAAAGAGAAGAAGCCATGGTAAGGTTGGTATTCCTACTTCCTTGATGTCGTTTTGGAAAAAGAAAGAGACTCTGTAATGGATCAAGAATCCCACTGCCAAGACATGAAGGAAAGTGTGTGATCTTTGAATGATGTTTGAAGATTTGTGGACATGGCAGATATGGAGACGCTGAGAGTCCTCCATCAGAGCACACCTCTCTCCCTCCCTCTCTCACTCTCTCTCTAAGCAAGTGAGTTTGGTTTAGTCTACCACAATTCCACAGGTACAAATAGAAGGTATTTTTGGATGGATAACTGTGTAAATGAAAATTCAAATGCTAGTCAAACACGTTTCATGCTCGTTTTGTCTCCATGTCTGAAAAAAAAATATATATATATATATAAAATAAAAAATAAAAAATAAAAAAATAATGGCCAGATGATATTTGACCAAAGTATAGCCAAACAAATTCGTTTTGAACTTGAATGAGGAAAATTATCTCGTTTGGGACGATTTTCATAAACCCTTCACAGACCTTGCAATAGAAATTCTGACCATGCCACAGTAAAATTTTATGGTAGGCAATAAGCTTCTCCCCTGTCTACAGACTAAAGCAGAGATGTCAAACACAACGTTCTCATCTATTTTATTTCTAAAACAGTTAATCACTTATTGATCCACTTGATAACTGGATTTAATTGTCAAAACTCATTAACTATTATAATGGTCACGGAAATTTAAAAAAAAAAAAAGTTTAACCTAGGTGTCCAAAATCGATCACCTTAAAGTAAAATATTTATGAACGATTAAACTGATATTAGCAAGGCATAAGTTATGTAGGAAAGTAGAGTTGATAAAAAGATATTGGCTAAAGAGCTTAAGAGGGGAACTTACTCGGAATGGATGAGACAAGAAATGCCATATTAATCTCAAGAGACAAAAAATAATAAAAAATAATACTAAAAAAAAGGGCAACAGAGGAAATGAGCGCAGGACAAGGAGGCTTGCAACCTTCCATAAATAATGGCAAGCAAGGAAATGCCACCAACCAAGGGCCGATTCAATAGCGGGCTAGCCCCCGCTGAATTCTGTTTCCTTTTATTTTTACTTCTCAAATTTTGCAATTTTTCTATTTTGCTCCCACTGAGAATTTGTTGTATAGATCTCACTGAAACTTTTCCTTTTTATCTTTATCCGCCCACCCCATCAGCCGACTGGTTGTACAAGAAAAGAGTAAAAAGAGAGGAAAGTGGGCGCATCGTCAGCGGGTAAAGACAAAAACAAAAAAAAACAAAAACAAAAAAAAGAGAGAGAAAAGATTCCGGTGGATTTCCATATCTAAGTGGGTACAAAGTTTGAAATCAGGTATATTGGAAAGCCCATTTTTTGTTTTGTTTTGTTTTGTTGTGTTGTTTTGTGAGGAAAAAAATCTTTAACTTGTGTTTAAAACAGAAGTTTGAAATAAAATTTTTTAGATTAGAGTTATTTGATATTTTAAAACTAGTTATATTATTTGTTGATTTTTTAAGAAAAAATAAATAAAAACTGAAATGAAAATTTAAAATCTGGTCCTAAGAGTCAAACGAACTATGTGTTCTAACTTCAAAGCTAACTAATGAAAAAAAATGCAATAGGTTCATCTCCAAATTTCTCTTTCTTCTTCTACTTGTTCTTCTTAAAGGAAAATACCCCTAAAATGATGAAAATGTCCTTATTCATATAATAACATTAGAAAAAAAAAAAAAAAAAAAACAGAGAAAGAGAAGAGAGAGTTGAACTTAAAGCTCCCCCCACCCTTATCTCTCTCTCTCCCCTCCTCTCCCTCCGCCCCACCCCCCCCCCCCCCCCCCACGCCAGAGCCAGAGCCAGAGTCGGAGGCCATCTCTCTCTCCCTCTCCCCCTCCCTCCCTTTGTAGCCGCCTGCCACAATCTGGGTCCCCTCTCCCCCCCCACCCCCGGCGTGATCTGGGCCCTCCCTCCTTCCCTTTGCAGTTGCCCACCGCGATCTAGGTTCGCCCTCCTGCCGGCGAACACAGCCCTCACACCCCGAATTCAGACCATATCCCCTCCCTTGTGCGACGAACTCAGGCAACCCTTCCCCTCGATTTGGCTTTGTGAGAGAGGGAAAGAGATCGGGCGCAATCTGGGTTCCCCCTACCCCCGCCGACGAACCCAGCCCTCCTCGATCTGGGTTTGAGAGAGAGAAAAAGAGAGATCGGGTGCGATCTGGGTCTACCCCCCCCCCCCCCCCCCCCCCCCCCGCTACCCTGTCGATGAAACCATCCCTCCTCAATCTGGGTTTGAGAGAGAGAGAGACCCCTCGATCTGGGTTTGAGAGAGAGATCGGGCGTGATCTGGGTTCCCCCCACCCCCGCTAGCGAACCCAGCCCTAGAGAATTTTAAGTTTTTATGATTTTTTTTATTTTTTTATAGCAATTATTCTTAAATTATTAAAATATCATTTCAAATTAGATTACATGTAATGTACATGACTGATTCTGTTAGCAATTTAATAGAATTGGACGGAAATGACCAAACCGTCACCTTTTTAGAGAGTTTAAGATCAGGTAAAAAAAATTAGGGATCAAAGTGTCATCTCTTAAAATGTTTAGGGATTAATTGAGCAAAAAAAATATAAAAAAACGTTCGTTCGTATGAATCTCCACTTGTTTTCTCTCTCTATTTTCTCATCGTCGAGTAAAACCTCCCAGCTCATTTTCTACTCATTTTCTCACGTACCTTTCATCTATTTCTTCTTTCTCAGCAACCAAACAAAAGTTTAAACCTTTTCCCTTTCTGGTACAACTTTGTCTGGCTCCTTGGTCCACAGAACGAACCCCCTAGTTATCAACCCAAATGAGCGAAGTTGCCGACCCAGTGACCGAAAACAACACCCCGAGCGCGGGCGAAGGCGAACCAAACCCAAGCCAGAAGCGCACCAGCGAGTCCAAAGCCTCAGAATCGACTGCGAAGAAGTCCAAGACCGAAAACGACCAAAACCCAGAAGTTGTTGGTTCCGATGAAGCTGGTTCAGGGGTGGAAAATGGTAAAGAGGTTGTGAGGGAAATGGGTTTTGAAATTGAAGCTGATGCAGCTGAAGATAAGGGGTCTAGGCACTCTATGGAGGACGCCTGGGTTGTGCTCTTGGACGCCGCCTTGGATTCCCCTGGCAAACTGAGGTTCTTAATCTAGTTCTTGTTGTTATAAATCTTTTTTTGTGCTTGTACACATGTTTCTTAATTTGCTTAACTGTGGACAACTAGTGATAGTTCTGATGGTGACGTTTCATGAAATGTGATTCTTAATCTAGTTCTTGTTGTTGTAAATCGTTCTTGTTCTTTTACCATGTCGTTCATATGGTACTTAATTTACTTATTTTTTGCACAATGTAGAGATAGTTCTGATGATGACGTTTCATGAAATGTGTTTACATGCTTTGAAGTCCTTGTTTACTGTATATATTGAGAGGGCTAAATGTGGGATTCGTTCAAATATATATAAATATATATATATATATATGTATGTATATATGTATGTACAAATTTAAATGAAAAAAGGGATCACACTGTCCTTACACCCTACCTGGCGCCACTTTTAGAATCTACTAGGACAATAATGGAACAGAAAGGGACTCTCGTTAATAATTCCTACAGGTCCATTCACGTCATACAATCTCACTATTTCAAAAGACGGATGAGAGTTAGCCATAGAGCAATCGTCCCTTGCAACTATGCCCCCTGGTCATTTAGAGTCATTGAAGTATTTTGTTAGCCTCAATTATGTGTTTCTTTGTGTTTTGAAATGTTGGTTTATACTCTATCGCGGGTTCCTTTTCCGTCAAATTTGGTACCACCATTATAATATATATGGTCAGGGGTCATCTGTCCCTAGTTAGTGTCTTGGTGTGATGAAGTCGATTTCGTTATTCTTTGTATTTGAGTGTACTTGTTTGCTATTCTTCAAGTTGGGGATAGTGTCAACTATCTCTAATTAGTGTGTCGTATTTGCTACAATTATTTTTGTTGCATACTCTTTATCGAGGAAGCAGATTATTTGATTTCATAGTTTGCAAAGGCTAGTTCCAATGCTTCACATTGTGGTTTTTGTTTGATTTAAGTGTCCTTTTCTTGTCAGATGTGCACATTTTGCAATCTATGATGGACATGGAGGCCGATTGGCTGCGGAGTATGCCCAGAAGCATTTACATGCAAATGTTCTTTCAGCTGGATTACCACGTGAGTTGGTGTGTTTTGCTTGATCAATTTTCATGTATATTTGTTTCCATGGCACTAGAGATTGAAAACATACTTAATCTGATTTAAATCATAAGTTTGAATGCTTATGGACTGAATTTCAATAGATTAAACCATACTTGGGTACTAATCAATAAAAATAGAACAATGTCTTTATTTGTGAAAAATATGTATATGCAGATGTGTGTGTGGATTCTTCTGAAAATTAGGATTTTGCTTTCTTAATCCTCCCTCTGCCCTCGTGCTTTTTCCCATACAAAAATGGTACCCCGAATAAAATGATCTAGATTTAAACGAGGGCTCAACCTGTATGAATCTTAATGTTTTTGAAAAGAGAGAGAGAGAGAGTTTATGTCTTCCCCACTTATTGTTCAGAAGTTTTTGCAATAATTGGCCTTTGTTATACTTGTATCATCACTTTTGGTGGTAGTTCCTTTCATGGATGACGAACAACTTATTGTAAAGTCATGTTGCTTAATGCTTGATATGTTTTTATTTTTATTTTCAATTTATTTTTTAAGGAAACAAAAGTTTTTTTAGTATCCAACTTTACAAAATTATGCTGAAAGAACTATTAAAATGAAGATGACTGTAAAATGCATGAATGAATGAACCGCCATAACCGTCCGGCTAAGAATAATCATAGAGAAAGGAATGTCTTTAAATTCTTTGTCTGTAGACGGCCACAAAGCAGAAAGATATCTGATTCTCTCATGAAGAAGCACATATCCTGTTCCTTTATTTCAAATCTCTTCTCTCTTTTCTTCCACATGACCGGAAAGATTGCCACAACCGTTCACTTGCACATCATCGTATCCATTTTCATAGAATTAAAACCAAAGGGTTACTCCACCAGTAAAGAAATGTTTGGATTTAGTGTAATGTTTCTACTTTCGTATGCTGTATTAATGTCAAATGAAAATTGTGGACCTTGCTCATTATCTTTATGGTTTTTTAGCAACAATAGAACCGTTAACGTTTAGACTATTGAAGTATTTTATCTTTGTTTTTTCATCTTTTTGCACACTGGTCTTGTAAATCAATTTTGGCTACGCAATCTTATTCAGTTGATATTTCATGAATTTAATTTTTATGTTCTTTAGAGTAATGTAGTGGGTGCTGTCTTCCTTGGACTGCGGTTCTTTCGAACAGTCAAGTAGTGAATACTTTCATCCTTTCTCAGTTAAGAATTTTCAAGGAAATAAAAAGAAAAAAAAAAGTAATATCCTATGAAGCTTCTTGGGTTGTGTATGCCACGTGGAACAGTCAAGTAGTGAATACGTTCATCCTTTCTTAGTTAAGATTTTTCAAGGAAATAAAGAAAAAAAAAAAGTAATATACTATGAAGTTTCTTGGGTTGTGTTTGCCACGTGGAACAGTCAAGTAGTGAATACTTTCATCCTTTCTCAGTTAAGATTTTTCAAGGAAATAAAGAAAAAAAAAAAAAAAAAGAAAAATACTATGAAGTTTCTTGGGTTGTCTATTCCACGTGGAGTTACCTTCTATCAAAGGAAACATTGTCGTAGAAGAA
Source organism: Ficus hirta (assembly GCA_038430175.1). Taxonomy (NCBI): domain Eukaryota; kingdom Viridiplantae; phylum Streptophyta; class Magnoliopsida; order Rosales; family Moraceae; genus Ficus; species Ficus hirta. The sequence goes on from CM076592.1 coordinate 12,648,309, forward strand.
AAAGATATCATATAACTCAAGATACTTCTCGTTGTTTAAGAATCTTGTCATCTAACTTACTGCTTTTACATAATACGTTTTAGTCTGTTACCTACTTGTAAATGATACGCTGTCTTGTTTTTTTGGTATTGCAGTTGGATATAAAAGTGGCTAAAAGAGCAATACTTGATGGTATGATTAACTTCATGTCTTTTTCCTAAAAAGAGGAAAAAAATTCAGTTTGTTATTTATTATCTACCCATCTTTACCTTGTCTAGCACTAGGTTGCTTCATTTGAATCTTTTCTTTACTCAATTTAGGTTTCCGAAAAACAGATGAGTCACTTCTTCAAGAAAGTGCTGCAGGTAAAGATTAATCCTTAAGTCAAACTTAAGAATCTGCCATGTCAATAATTAAAGTACGTGCATTATTTTAAGTTTCAATCTTCTAATTTTATCCCTTTACGAACCTTTTTTTTTTTTTTCCTTTAGATTCTTTTTAAGAATAGCTATTGTTTTTTTATGAAGATTTGTATGCATGTAATCATATAGTCGAATCCTAGAATGTATTAGAATTTTTCTGTTTTCGGCAATCAGTAATTAGGATTATTTTGTTTATTTATTTTTTGTGTAGAAAGAGGTTGAACTAGAGCTAACTATATAACCTGAAAGCCGAAAGCCTAATTAGTTAGCTATTGTCATATCTTCAAATTGGGCTTGGTGCTTCTTTGGATCTGGTTCAATTAGTTGATTTTGATGTCTTAGTGTAGGCCTAGGTTTCATACTGAATGGAACTCATAAATAAATAAAGTTATAAGGTTAGGTCTTCTTACCTAAGGCTGGCAATTCGTGTTCGCGGGCCGGGTTCGGGCCAGCCCGATTACAGCACGACACGATAAGCATGGACACGAACACGACACGATTAATAAACGGGCCAGGAACCTAAACAACACGAACCGTTTAATAAATGGATAGCACCACACGACACGCAAACACGATTATTAAACGGGCCACGACGGGTCGGCACGAAAACAAACCCGTTTATGACCCATTTAACACAAAAAACTCGTTTACGGCCTATTTAACACGAAACTAGTTTCTGACCCGTTTAACACACAAATTTTGGATAAAAAATTACTTAAAATTCTAAATTCACTAACACAAGAAACTCATCATATTCATATAAAATATGAAACTAACAACTAGAATTATCAAATATCCATAATGATTAAGGCAAACATTTCTTAGAATAAAACATAAGTCTAAGTTGTAGTTGGTGTCCATATGTAAATCACCACCCAAACAAGTCTCAAATTGTCACATAATCAAGATCCAAAATACTAAGAGAAACATCAAAAGACAACAAAATATTAAAGCAAAAGGAAATGCTCTTACTTGAGAATGATAGCATCATAGGTTCCAACTCCACAAATCTTCAAAAGTTCCCAAAAACTTCAACCTATTCAAGAAATTTATTAGAATGAAATTAAAACATATTTAAAAACTATCTAAAGATTAAAAAAAAGTCACTATGTCTAAATTACCTTCCATTGGGACCTCTGCATTTGAGAAGTTGGGGTTGTGGGAACTTTGAGTAGACATAGAGCTGGACTCATTGAGTTCCAAACTGAGCACATCTTCACATTTATGTGCAGACAATAACAAATCAATTCACATGGCTGTGGATGAAATCATTGAAGATGTGCTCAATTTGGAACTCAATGAGTCCAGCTCTATCTCTGCTCAAAGTTCCCACAACCCCAGCTCCTCAAATGCAGAGGTCCCAATGGAAGGTAATTTAGACGTAATGACATTTTTTTTAATCTTTAGATAGTTTTTAAATATGTTTTAATTTCATTCTCATAAATTTCTTGAATATGTTGAAATTTTTGGGAACTTTTGAAGATTTGTGGAGTTGGAACCTATGATGCTATCATTCTCAAGTAAGAAAGCATTTCCTTTTGCTTTAATATTTTGTTGTCTTTTGATGTTTCTCTTAGTATTTTGGATCTTGATTATGTGACAATTTGAGACTTGTTTGGGTGGTGATTTGCATATGGACACCAACTACAACTTAGACTTATGTTTTTATTCTAAGAAATGTTTGTCTTAATCATTATGGATATTTGATAATTCTAGTTGTTAGTTTTATATTTTATATGAATATGATGAGTTTCTTGTGTTAGTGAATTTAGAATTTTAAGTGATTTTTTATCCAAAATTTTTGTGTTAAACGGGTCAGAAACCAGTTTTGTGTTAAATAGGCCGTAAACGGGTTTTTCGTGTTAAATGGGTAACTTTGTTTTCGTGCCAACCAGTCGTGGTCCGTTTAATAATCGTGTTCGCGTGTCGTGTCATGCTACCCGTTCATTAAATGGGTTCGTATTTAGGTTCCTGGCCCGTTTATTAATCGTGTTCGTATTCATGCTTATCGTGTCGTGCTGTAATCGGGCTGGCCCGAACCCGGCCCGCGAATATGAATTGCCAGCCCTAAATAAAATTAATACATGACATTCTTCTTTTTACCTATACAGGTCTTGAACTTGTTGTTCTCTTGATTTCCAGGGTTTTGATCGGATTCATATATATTTATACATACTTTTTTGACTAAAACCTGTAGAGGGCTTATTTGTTTTTCTCTCTCTTGTTCTTATTTTTCTCATTTCGTTTTATTAACTAGGAATCATGTGGAACAAGTTTTTATGATTAGAAATGTTCTTAAGCTACAGTTGAGCATTCCTTTTTGATATCTTAATCAGGTGGATGGCAAGATGGTGCTACTGCTGTATGTGTTTGGGTAGTAGGAAAAACAGTAAGTCTGTGGCTCTAATAACTTTTTAACGTGTTCAGTAATGTGCCAAGTTATCTTGTCCAGAAGATGTCTTGCACACGATTCTTGAAGTTCAGCTGTGTTAATGATTATCGACTTGTAAAATATTAATTGATCTAGCGGCCAAGTCTTGAAAGTAGAGACTGTTATTAAGCTTATTTTAGCGCCAGTTGGTGTATAAGCATGTTAAAGTTTTTCTTGATGTTCCTAGGTTTTTGTAGCTAACATAGGAGATGCAAAGGCAGTGGTAGCACGCTCGTCTACTTCAGATGGATTGCACAATAAGACTGATGGAGCAACTCCTATGAAGGCCATTGTTCTGACAAAAGAACACAAAGCCATCTATCCCCAGGAGCGTGCTCGAATTCAGAAGGTAAAGGGCTGTAAATATAAAACATAGACGTAACCAGAAATATGAATATGGAACAATACTTGTCACATACAAACTGAAATGACATATTAGAGCTCCACTTTTCAGTATTCCCGGTTCAGCATCCGCATTAGAATGAATTGGAGTAATTTCTCAAGTACTTTATACCATTACATGCGAAAAGAAACCAGACGAATATGAGTACACATTTTGTTTACTTATTTACTTTGGTACTTTGAGTTGCGTTTCTTGAAAAGTGAGGATACCAGGAGAAGTTGATAACGTGATTAACTTTATGTTTAGTAAATCTGTATATTCATGTTATTAAGTCTCCATCTAATTCTAAGGTAAATATGCTGATAATATTGGTATTTTGTGAGAAAAAGAGTTGCTTGAAATAATTTGGCTTTGCAGGTTAAGAAGGTAGACCCTAGTTAACACTTATTGGCTCTCAAACTTCATTACTACAATTTATTTGCTCAGGTCTGATTCTTCTTTTGAAAATTTTCAGGCTGGTGGTACGGTGAGTTCAAATGGTCGATTACAGGGTCGCCTTGAAGTCTCTAGGGCCTTTGGAGATCGTCAGTTCAAAAAGGTTTTAATCGAGTAGCAGATTATACCCTTAGTACACATTATTATTCTTGTTGAGAATGTGTTAAGAATCAACTAGCACAGAGGATAGCTAAGAACAAGAGAAAGAGAAATGAATGATAGGGAATTGGATTAAACTGGAATGATAAAAAGAAGCAGTACAAACGGTGAGCATTCGAGAGGCTCCCACTCTCCCTAGAAGCTTCTACCACTAGATTCTTCCTGGCTCACTACTCTCGTGTCTTTCCCTTTTTATTCACCATAACAGAAACACACACTACTCAAAGCAACTAACAAACTGCAGTAAATTCCCCAAATCACCCTCACTGAACCATGTGCTCTGCACCTGACCACACATATCACGAGCTAATCACGTTTCGCCCTCCTAGCATAGGTGAAACGGATGGGGGGCTTATCAGAATGTTTCTTATTTTCTGAGATTTTTCATTTACAAAAGTGATCACGCAAAGCTGTCTTTTTTCTCCCTTCATTTTGTTAAAATGTTTTGTGCTTCGTATGCAATGCATAGTGAATTGCTGCCTTTGAGAGTGCGTAAAATGCAGGTGGGTGTTGTTGCTACCCCGGAAATTCATTCTTTTGACCTCACGGGCAGAGAGCACTTCATCATACTTGGTTGTGATGGCCTCTGGGGGGTACGCTTCTCGAGTACCTGTGTTATATCCTGTTGGCGACTTTATACTAGACATTTCTACACAACAAGGAATTTTAGCTTTCTACTTTGTCTCTCTTCATCTTTGATTTTCAGTTTCGTTCTTCCTTTTCAGGTTTTTGGACCAAGTGATGCTGTTGATTTTGTTCAGAAACTATTAAAGGTTAGAGGACAGAATTTGTCCTCCTTTATCATCATATCATAAATTAATCCGTAATCGTTTTTCAGACTGGTTTTAAAATATGAAAAGCTTTAGGGCTCTCCATTCTTCATTAAAATAAAAGCATCTCCAAATTTAGCACGTCGCACACACACATATCGTGATTGCGAGGTAAATGTAGTTCAGGATTTCGGTCCAACACGAAGATCAGTTGGAACATCATGTCATTATTTACCCGCTAATGTTTTACCACAACGAATTTCTGCTGTATTTTACCCCTAGCGTGTTAAGAAGAAGTGTTTCACCTGTGCTGCTTATCTGGATTATACAACTAACTAATCATTTTCGTGGAGTTGTTACTCACTTTAATTATTATATATATATCATTACTATTATAATTAAAACTATTTCTGCTGGTTTATTATTTGAAAATGAAATTGTCTGATTATTTAGAAGTCCTCCTTTTTATTTCTACATATTGATTATTACGTATTATTTTATTAATTGAAATCACATTGTTTAACAGGAGGGATTACCTGTTACAACAGTTTGCTGCCGTCTTGTTAGGGAAGCTGTGCTTGAGCGCGGCTGTAAAGATAACTGCACTGCAGTCGTAATCGTTTTCAAGAACAAGTAATTCTAGGCGCAAATTAATTCTAATATAGTTTCTTGGCGATGGTTGTTAGATATGAGGTTTCCAAACTCCTTGTTCCTATATCATATACACCGTTATCTAAGGATCTTGAGGTGCCCCCAAATTTGTTCAGGTCTTTTGTTTAACACTTTGGTTAGCGTCTCAGATGTGCGGAATGTTTGAGCTGCGGTTTTAGCGAGTTTGAAGCTGAACTGTTTAAATGGTAACAGCTTGATTTTGTACAACAAAATTCCAACCTTTTTTTTTTTTTTTTTTGACTGCTTAGTGTGAAACAATTGCTAGATGGTTATGGAAATTGTTACTAAATTTTAACTGAAATATCCTTTTTAGCTAAAGTTTAGCAAAACGAACGGAAAGGAAATATGACATACAAGAGCCAAACTAGATAAGAAAGAAATTGTGAATTGCTACCAACTTTCAACTGACGTAGTAGTGAAATTTTACGGCTGAAAGTGGACATAGCTCACAACCACTACAAGGAGTGTGAACCACTTAATTTGTTTGTGAAGAATTTTCCTCTAGTTTTCTCTATTCGGGATCTAGCCATCAACCTCTTGGTCTAAAAAAGGTATTCTTTCTTGACTTGTCAGTCTTTACCATTATAGCCAATACCCATGTTCCACTCCGTATTGGTTCTTCAATAATTGATCATGAGTATATAAAATTCCTGGACAACTTAGACCCGCATTTTTAAATTGTATGCGGTTTATAGCCCCACTAATTAATGGAAACACTCTGATTTCAAACATAAAAACTCTTACTCAAATTTCTCTTTCATCCGTTGAGCTAGTCCTAATGGGGTCCTAGACCAGCATTGTTCAAAGTAGAAAATGTTTTAGGCTTCCAGAACATAAGCTTCATTGGAAGTCAATCCAGAAACCTAATATTGCACTTCTTTTATGAAAGAATAGTATTGAAATACCAACTTTAATTATAACTTTTAAGTACCAATTCACATAACGGCATTAACATCTTTTTATTGATAAATATAATAAATTAATATGACAATCTTTTAAACACTTACTCGTAAATGAAGGGACAACTCACATACCTGATATCATATAGGTTGGTATTCAACAGTTGAGATTTAAAATAATGTTGTAGCGATTTCTTTAATGGAAATCTACTTAATTGAATAACTAAACAATGGGCATTACTAGTAAATAGTATCGGCCCACAACTTGAAACGGGCACCTAAAGTCTCAACAAAGACAAAACGTAGTACCGCAAACCCATAATTAATTAGAATCATGACCTCAGTAGTGTTGCAATTAACATCTTGACTTACTGACAAATCACTCATTATCCTCTAATTGTTTTATGGAAAAAGAGATTTTGAAACCATTTAATGTAATGGGTACAAAAAAAATCATGAGATTTGAGACAATCCCATGTTGGTTAAATGATTGTATAATGTACTGAAATTGAGCATCTGCTTTCTCTGTGGCCAAAAACAGCATTTGTTTAATATTCTGACTCCAAGTTACAGTTTTGTGGAGATTCTCTATAACCAAGTTGATAAAAAAAGGTTCATGAATGATTAGGGAGCAGAAATCCCATGCCCGATACAGCGGATCTGAAAGAGAAAATGTTCTCTTGACGAATTTCCATTTCATAAGGGACATGTTTTTGTTTAGGCCTGATACAATATTTCATCAATTAATTTCTAGAACTGTCTTTCAAGGTTTTATAAAGCTCAGCTTATGTATTCTTTTTATTTTTTATTTTTTTTAAAAAATCGCAACTTTTGAATCTAGATGGCTATTCATGTCATAGGTCGTGTTAGTGTGGGTTGAGGTCTGTTGAACCGTATTTTTGATCAATTTATGTCACTTGTTGATACAGGACTACAAGCACATGATCTGTAACACAAAACGAACATGTGAAGTACGAAACCAAGAACCTATTTATAATCTGGCGAACCCGAAGTTTATGTGTTTTTATTGATTTTTTATACATCGATAAAAGAGCAGGTAAATCTCACTCAATCAGATTGAGAGGCAATTGGAAACACTCAAGATATATGCAGGTTCATTTTGCTCAACATGAACAAGCTTGACATGAATTATTTAAAACATGTTGAAGCCAGTACAGCGATAGGAAAATCTGCTACAGATTCATTACTTGGTGATTGCTGGGTGGTCACGAGGATCAATCCAGCAGCCATATCAATTATGATTCCGCACATGTACTCTGTTAAAACATTCTGATGCAAATGTTCCTCAAACTACTTTCATTTCTATACTTCATTTTTTTTTTTTTTTTCCCCTCAAAAAGGCTTATAGCGATAAAGAGCGGCATAACTACAGAATCCAAGGAATGATTGTATCCCCACATAACATATATATTGTCTCCGTTTGGTAAGTTAGTTGGAGATGTAATTTTTAAGTTAGAGTTACTTGACTTTTCAAAAACTAGTTATAATTTTTATTTAATTTTTAGAAAAAGACAAAAACTGAGATGAAAAAATACAGTTTAATTAGAATTAAACTTAAACTCCAAACAAAACAATCATGTTCATTGCAATGAGATTGACTTGAAACCAAGACTTTATCAAGGAGAACGAGCCACTCTAACCACCCCACCACATGATTAGTGGTGATTATTTTATGCAATCATGTTTTTATTCCAATAAAAGAATTTCTATTTTGCAAATTTTGACACCATTTTTTTTAACCACATAAAATCAAGCAAAAGAACCGTTCCATTCCAATGTTGTGGAAAATCCTTAACCTAGCTACTAGTAACCTACATGTGATTTGCGTCAGCTAATGTTCCTACTTAAATCACTTTTTTTAAATAGTAAACAAAAAAAAGCCCAAATCATGAGGCACCACATGCCATCACTTTTGATGCCTTGTGCAGTTATCTCCTTGTACATCCAACTGATTCACAAGAACGCTTTAAAAAAAAAAAAAAATCACAAGAACTGCCTCTCAAGTCTCATCCATGATTTTCATTAAAACCCCACCGAATCCCAGTGACCATTTGTCCTTTTTATTATCAATGTTTGTTGTCAATCACATTAAATAATATATATATATATATATATTGTGTCTAATTTAATGAGAAACTATTAACAAATAAATGTCTCATTAGACATACCTAGAAAATTATGGGATAAGGTCAAAGGATTGAAATCAAGGTTGGCCACTCTCTAACAACCTTGCCCAACATGCTTCACCCAAATTTTGTCTCCCTTAATTACCCAAAAAAAGTCTATTATTATGGGACATATTACATGAATAATACAAAGCCTTCATGCATATGAATTTTATGCAATAGCTCATATAATAAAATAGGTACATAAATATAATAATATTATATATATATATATGCAAAGATGCTTTTTGGGTAGTTTGCTACCCTCATGCAGCAAATAATACACAATTTTTCAATATGATTATATTCCTCCATGCATCTGTATAAATACCATCTAAGTTTGTAATCATTTTGTGTCATCACTAATTAACTAGTGTGCTAAAAGTAGATTGATTGTTTGATAAGAAGAATGGGAAAAGAAAGTGTATTATTGTCTGGTAATGTGAAGCTGCTTCTGGCTTTGCTTATCCTTCAGCTTTGCTTTGCAGGGTTTCACATTGTCTCTAGACTTGCACTAAATATTGGTGTTAGCAAAATTGTCTACCCTGTTTATAGAAACATTGTTGCCTTACTTTTGCTGGGTCCCTCTGCTTATTTCTTAGAAAAGTAAGTTCTTGTTATGGCACTTCAAATTTTTTTTTTTATTTTTATTTTTTTACTACTTCTAATTGATTCTTGAGCTTTTGTAACAAAAGTTTAAGACATACTATTTTTATAACTTTGCAATTTTATGGTTTCATTTATTTGTTTGTTTGTTTGTTTGTTTGCTTTTCTACTAGGAATGAAAGACCACCTCTTACTCTTCCTTTGTTGGTTCAGTTCTTCCTTCTTGCATTACTTGGGTGAGTAAAGAAATCAACAATCAAATACAAAAAACTTGAATCTTGTTTTCTATTACTTTCCATTTAAATATGGAGCTTTTTTATTTATTTATTTATTTATTTTAACTTGGGAGTGGTTGAATTTGAATTCTACATCTTTAGCGGGTTCGTATGTGGAATTACCGGTAGGTTATGCCAGTAATCACCTTTTTTTTTCCTTTTCGCTTAATAGATTTCTGGTGTTAGGTACACTGCAAACCAAGGATTTTATCTGCTGGGATTGTATTATTTATCTCCAACTTTTGCTTCAGCAATGCAAAACTCAGTTCCTGCAATCACTTTCCTTATGGCTTCAGCTTTAGGGTAACTCTAACTCTTACATAAAATTCATTCTTCCTTGTGAATGTACAAAAAACTTAATCTCAAGTCCTCTCCGAAAAAACACAGAGTCGAGAAAGTCAATATCTCAAGGAGAGATGGGATGGCAAAAATTCTTGGAACCATTGCAAGTATAGGAGGTGCCACTGTTATTACTCTCTACAAAGGGCCTCCTCTTTTGCATCAGACAGTGCAAGTACAAGGAAGTAACACGACAGAGGAGGTTCCGAGAAATGCGCAGAACTGGACATGGGGTTGCATTTACCTGCTTGGCCATTGCTTATCATGGGCAAGTTGGATGGTCTTTCAGGTTAGTCTATGACTATTTTTGAACCTTGAAGTTAACTTTGAATAAAACTTATGAATTCCGACCAATAGCATACAACAAACGTACACCGGTTTCATGTCCTAAAATGTGTGAGTTCCAAATTTTGATTTGCAGGCTCCTGTGCTGAAGAAGTATCCGGCAAAGCTCTCGCTTACATCGTTTACGTGCTTCTTCGGATTGATCCAGTTCCTTGTCATCGCAGCTATTGCAGAAACCGACTTTGAGAAATGGAAAATCATATCGGGAGAGGAAATGCTCACAATCTTATATGCTGTAATGATTCTTTACACTCTTAACTTACTTATATGGAATGTTATATCCTGTATCTCCATAGTTTCTTGAGACCTTTTTTTTTTTCCCCCTCTTTGTTTTTGATGACTAACATTCTTTTTTCTTTAGGGAATTATATCTTCTGGGTTGGTCATTGCCCTTCAGACATGGTGTATCCACAAAGGTGGCCCTGTATTTGTTGCTGTGTTCCAGCCTCTGCAGACCTTCCTAGTGGCTATAATGGCGACTCTAATTCTACACGATCAGTTATATTCCGGAGGGTATGCAGGAATTTCTATCATCTAACAAACCGAGTTTTAAAACAGCTCTGTATGCTCATTTGTTATGGTTTTGGTTCTTATTTTACTCACTTTCTTCGCAGGATTATTGGTGCCATTCTCATCATGATAGGTCTCTACTTAGTTCTATGGGGCAAAAACCGAGAAAAGCGTGTGGAAAACCAAAGCGAACCGTTGAAAGAGCCGCTTATTGAAGAAGAAAGTAAAGAGAAAGAAGATGGTGAAATCCAATCAGACATACCTTGATTAGGAAAATACCTCTTCTGCTTTGCTTGTCAAGATAGTATCTGGTTTTGAGATGAGCCCAACATCTCAACATGTAAATCTAATGGGACCCCTTTTTTTTTTTTTTTTTTTTTTTTTTTAAGTTGTTGACATTGTATATGTCAAGACAAGTAGATCATAAGCCTTGTTTATTGTCTGCTGGTCAGATATCAAACAGGTTGGAGTCAAATTTGTAGTAAAGCTTCATGAATTATATACTCTTGATTGCAATCATGATTTTCTCTTTTTATTATTATTTGATTAGGCCCTCCATTCCTCTCCACCATTGGACCCCCCTAGCTTTTTTTCTTTTTCTTTTTTTTAATTTTAATATAGTGGATATATGTATAAATTAGTATTGGCGCCTCTTAAATATTTTAGAGAGATTTTATTTGTACCCATAATATTGATAAATATCCCCACAAAGTTAATAAAGATTTTTAATATATTTCTACATATAAGAAAATTACCTTAAAACCATTAAGAATGCTCATACCCCTCACATACTTATAAATGAAAATATTTTTTTTAATAAAATAATTGAAAAAACATACACCACATTAATGATAAATGGAAATAATATTAAAAAAAAACCTAAGAAATTGTTCTAAACTCTAAATTGTTCTTCATCAATTTCTTTTCTTAAGAAATTTTTATAACTACATGAAAATTTTCAATAGAGGATTCAACTGAAATAAAAATAAAAGAAAAATGTCTCTTGAATAGCCAACAACTATTGAAATATGCATTTTTAATTTTTTAATTCACTAGTATTATGTGTTTTTTCTTTTATTTTTGTATTTGAAAATGATTCTATATGGTTTTTTTTATATGATTATTCTTTTTATTTATTTTTTCTTGCTATGTTCATTTACATGATTCTATATCTATGTATTTTTTTTTACATGTAGTATGACATTCCTTGATTTTTTTTTATTTTATTTTTTTTTTGGACACTCCTTGATTTTTTGATTTAAACATTACTTGAGTTTTTCTTCTTTACTATTTCCTCTACTTTTTTTTAGAGATATTTTATGCTTTCTTTTGTTAGAATGAAAATATATCTTTTTTTCTTATTTAAATTTATTAATTTTTTTTTTAAATTAAATTTAAAATAAAAGTGGGAGTATGAGAGAGTTAAATGTGGTATTATATAAAAAGTAACTACAAAAAGATAGATTTACTATGCTTATATTATGAAATATTTATTAGATGTGGATATTTATCATTATTATGGGTGTAAATATAACCACCTATATTTTTTTTTTGGACAAACAATTTAGATTTTAAGAAATAAAATAATTTTATTAAAAACATAAATATTAATGGACCTAGTGGTTTGATCGAAAAAATTTTTTTTTTTTTGACCCCTATCAGTAAATCTGGCTCCGTTTAGTGGTTGCTATTGGTCATCTTTCATTAAGAGCCAATGACCAATTTACAAGGGAAAGCAGGTTTACTGTTATTTTGGCTGAGATTTGGTATCTACTAGTTTTCTTTTTCTTGTATGTGTCTTTCTTTCCACAGACTCCATTAAATCAGTAATGAGCCCATTTGAACGAGTTATGGTCCTAGATTCGTAGGCTGAATAGTTGGGGGGAACCTTTCTAGAATATTCTGCTTTTTAATCATCCCGAGTTGACTCTTATTCCTGTAGTGAATTCAAACCGTCGATCATTGGCTTGTTCTATAGGTTGAACCCAAAAAAAGTTGATACTTAACTGAGATTGTGGTATGAAATCCAATCTTAATAATTATCACTTTTCAAATTATTTAAAAATTCAAATTTAATTTTACAAGTACAAAAGTTTCTAGCTATGTTTTTTTTTTTTTTTTTTTTTGAAATAATGTAATTCATTATGACACAAAAGGAGAACAAATAATATTCATACATTTTTTTAATGCCTAAAACAACACTAAAATTAGCATAGGCATTAAAGTTGAAGATTGTCCAACAGTATCTTTATCTCTATCTCTATCTCTATTCTAACGAAAAGTAACATTTTCTTGCTCACGAGTCACGGGGCTACCATAAGCTGACATCACTAATGTGTTGATTTGTGATGTCAACGTTTTGACTTGCAAGTTTCAACTCACATTGCAACAGTCAAGTGAAAAAAATCAACAAAGCTATCGTAAAATGGACCGTAATTGTACTTCGAAATTGTATAACGCAGAGTGAAACAAAAAAGAGAACAAACGACCATATGCATTATAACATGTTTATTAGACAACATATACATACATACATATGCTTTCTTCCTTTTTTCTTTTTTTTTTTTAAAGGAAAATAAGTAGGTTTTATAATCAGTGACAAACTGACTCAAAATTCTTAATGACTAAATTAATTTCTCACACTAACAAAGAACCACATCGACAACTTAGTGGTCTAGAATTTGTCAGCTATTCCCCATCATCAAACATAGAAGAGAATCTCAAAATTAACACAGAACACCACACGTTTACAGATAATATGACTGGAAACATGACAATAATCCTTTTTTTTTTTTAATAACCGCTGTCATTATTGTTAAGGCCAACAAAAAGAAAAGACGTCGATCAAAGAGGGTATATTTACTGTAATTTCTAATTTGTGACGAACACGAAACAACAAGATACATATATTATCAAATTTTGGGCAAACCTGGTAAATGAGAAAGCCTAAGCTTAAGCTTAAGTAGACATTCATATCCTAGACCAAGAAACATAACCATTTGCCAAAGCATTCAACTAATAAAGGAAACAACTAGCCTTTCCCAATTTTATAGTGGAAGCAAGTCTCAGACTTTCCAAGTGCGGTAAGAACCAACTGTATAATTCCCCAAATAAAGGAAACTGTTAAAAAGCTCACTAATAAGCTGAATCCAGTGTGTTTTCTAGCCTATCAAAATAATATATATATATATATATATATATAACTGGCCATTGTAAAGGAATAAACAGAAAAGCACAGCTAAAAGCACAGAAGATGATTCACAAATGATATTTAGCTATTTGTAGCCGAAAGAACACCTACGAGGATCAAGATAGCTTTCAATTTGAGAAACATCGGTCAAGTACGACGTGTCAAGTTGCTTAGGCAAATAGGGGTTCACCACTCTCCGTCCCATGCAACTCAATGCTATCATGGAAACAGCAGTTTTGTTCCTCCCCAAGCTATCATAGCCCTCATGAATCCGTGGATAACAATCTACGCTGTCTCGTCTTTAAACACATGGTGATTAAGTGACTAGAATCTCTACAACTACTATGGGCTTGTTAAATTCTTGTCTCCAATCCCATGTTGCTACTGGTATTAGGAAAGCGGTTCCAGGGGCTGCCGAGGAAATTTAACGATACCTATTTTTGAATGTTCAGGCACCATTCATTTATTTTTCGAAATTCAATAACCTACACAATGAAAATCCTAAGGACTGCAAGAACTTGAAGGAATTATGTTTCAACTTGACTACCTCACATTATCAGCTTCAGATTGACTCTGCTTAACACCTAGTATTTAACTTCAGAATGAAGTTAACTCACATCTGTGCCAATTTTTCAATTTTTTTTTTTTTTTTTTTTTTTTCCAAATACCTGGTGCCCATCCTCAGAATTGAGCTCGACTTGATTGAAATTAAGAATTAAAAGTAAATAAAATTGGACAACCAACAACAAGTAAGAAAAAGATTAAAACTGAAAGAGTAGATCTAGCATTGAATAGAGACAGCTAAATCCTTTGCAGATTGCAGCATTTAACTGCAACCACATCGAATTATGTAACTGAGCAGTATTAATAGAAACATAAAACAAAAATGTGGGACAATTCAGGCATACACCAGCAAACATTCCAATCCAAATTGATTTGACAACATAAAAAATGATCCTAAGGTTAACCAAAAGAGAGAAAATAATAATAAATAAGATCCAGATCCTTCTGTCTCGCAATTGTTCCTTTACTACTTTTCTATGTTCTCTATCATCTTTCATTTGGCTGTGATATAAAATAGGAGATACATATTCAGAATAATTGAATGTGGCCTCTTTCTTTATGAGCAAATTATCCGGGTAGGTCAAGTCTTCAATTTTAGAGAGGCCTCCATAAAAAACACACTAGAGGGGTGAATAGAACACAGAAATTAACAATGCCCGTGCAACAAACGCCCATATAAGCAGAAAGACTACCCTATTTCCTGCCACTATGACTATCAAAACATCAATGAGAAAGCCAAATTTTCAAGAAAATGTCATGGGACAGTGGTACGAAAAACAAATGCACGGCTGCCACTATGATAAAATCAGAACGAGTACCACAATTTCCTACAGTTTGGAGGGTGGTTTGTTTGTTTGTTTGTTTGTTTTAATGAAGGAAGAGAAGGAACAACTGGTATCAAGGCAAGATTACGCATCCCAACTAAGTTGGCACCCAAATCCTTTAACCCGTACTATACTAAGCCCCTAACTCAGTTTATTAAAATAAAAGAAAAATTACAAAAGTTCAAAGTAAAATGGCCATAACATTACAATCCCAAATGGAAATACAACCCAAACTAAAAAACCACATAACTAGCAAGAGCTGATGCCAAAAGGTTAAGCCGAAACCATGCCTTTGAAAAGCAGTTCCAATAATAATCCTCATTAAAAAACCTTACCATATGCCTACAGGGGCCAACTTATTGTAAGATCCGTTTGTCTCAGTATCATTTTCTAACTACTAGTCTGACATCTATCTTGTTTATTGATTGCTTACAGAACAGCAAAAAAATTTCGAACAAACTTAACATGCCATGAGAAACAATCAAGGTCAAGGAAAACATTACCTAGGTTTAGATAGTCAATCACTAGCTATAATTGAATTACAAATTCGGTTTCCTCGTGGCTTTTGAATGCAAAGCAGTAAAAAAGGTCAGGAATTTATCCTTTTCACTGATTTCTTTGGAGGCAGAGGAGCCTGATGTAAGCTTGATTTTATGTCTTCTATTATAGTTTTCTAAAGGACTACCTACTCTCCTCTCTTTTTGTTATTTTGTTGATATAAAATATGTTTCATACAAAGACACACACGCAAACTCGATTGGAGAAACGCTTAGAGAGAGCGTGTAATCAGCAACTAACAATGCCTGTACATAGGAGTACCTATAACTACTAAATGAATACTCTCAAGAAGGGTCAATTAAAAGGTAGAGTAATCATGGGAACCATCAAATGCACAATATTGCACCTGCCAGTGCCACCATGACAATAAAAAGAACGACAAACTATTTTTAACATTTTAGACTGAAATCACAAGCGCAGATATACCCTCAGCTTTAAAGTTATATAATAAATAACAGGAGTATTTCTGCATCTAAATTAAAATTTTATGCTTTAAACATAAACCTACAACTAGAATTTGGCACACACACGAAAGTAAGTTTACATATTATAAGAATAACAGGAATGTTTCTGCATCTAAAGTAAATTTTTATGCTTTAAATATAAACCTAGAACTAGATTTTGGCACACACGAAAAATAAGCTCATGTATTATAAGAAGAGCAATTCCCAGAGATAAGAACATGAGAAATTCAATAAAACATTTAGATGACAATAATCAAGCGTCGATACAGTTACCACATCACATCTTCAAGGTAGAAGTATACAGCTACAAAATTTCCATCAAGTCTATGATGAGCTACATTAACTACGTGCTGCATAACAGAGTCTCAGGGTATAAAAGAAGTTAATAGAAAACTGCGCACACGACCTCTAGCTTCATGTAAACGGAAAGGCTAAAATCTCTTTTGAAACACCAATGACCATCTGATTGAAAGTAAACATCTTGCAACAAAATTCGCCAACAGAACCCAATCTCACATTAAAAGAACTACCTAATTCAAATAACACACAAAAAGAAATATGATACCAAACATTTCTCACCAAAGGGCAGTCATGTTTTGATCCACACTACCTAACTGTAACGATATCATCGATCTTCAAGATCATCCGCACGCACTCCGTGGCAAGGGTAATCGCGCTGGTGCTCACGAGCAGAGGCTGCACCACATTCTCCTCCAAGATGTTCGTGATCTGCCCCTTCCTCACATTGATCCCCGCATTGATTTCTCCCTGTGCGTGCCGGTTCCTCAGCTCAGTCACAATGACAATCGGATTCAAACCCGCATTCTCAGCCAGCGTGTACGGAATAACCTCAAGCGCCTCCGCAAACGACCTCACACAGTACCCCTCCATTCCGTGCAGCACCTTTGCCCAAGCACCCAATTGCCGCGACAGCTCGATCTCCGGTGCACCTCCACCGGCAATCAAGAACCTCTTGCTCACCAAGCACCTAACGACACACAAAGCATCGTGCAAACTCCTCTCGGCCTCATCGATAACCAGCTGGTTCGACCCGCGAACAAGCACAGTGGTGGTCCTTCCCATATCCTTAATTCCTGTAATCTTCACAATCTTCCCATCTCCCAACGAGGCCTCCTCAACAAGATCAGCATGGCCCAGCTTCTCAGCGCGAAAATGCTCGATATTGGCAATAGGTAAACAATTCAAAGTCTTCGTAATGAACTCAATCTCGTCACGCTCAACATCCTTAATCACCAAAATCTTGGCCTTAGCGAGGTAATGCAGCGATAAATCGGTCACGGCATCTCTCAATATACTCTTCTGAATCAACAAAACATTACAACCACTGGCCTTGATCTTCTTAATCATACTCAAAATGTAGTTTCTCTCCTCTTTCAAGATCCTATCCATCTGAGTATAGTCAGAAACCACAATGCTCTGTTCAATATCGGTCTTCGGTGGAGAAATCTGGAACTGAATCACGGCGATCTTGGCATTCTCCATCCGTGTTGGCCCTCCGGCAGCGTGGCTCACCTTCTTGTCGAACACCAAGCCCTTGACGAACTCGGTGTCGTCGACGGTTCCGCCGAGCTTCTTCACGATCTTAACGTCCCTCAGATCGACCAAATCCGGCTTCGACGGGTCCACTACTGAGAGCACGGCATCGACGGCGAGCGGAGCGAGCAGAGTGGAGTACTGGCTGACGACCTTGCTATTGAGCGACGTGCTGGCGGACTTGACGAGCGAGTCGCGATCGGAGAGCTCAACGGGGACGGCCATGGCGGTTAAAACATCGACGGCCTTGATCGCAGCCTTGTGGAGGGAATCGGAGATGACGGTGGGGTGAATACCGTGGGAGAGGAGGGAGAGGCACTGCTTGAGGAGGGCGCCGGCGATGACGACGACGGTGGTGGTGCCGTCTCCGGCGGCGGCGTCTTGGGATTTGGAGAGCTCGACGAGCATCTTGGCGGCTGGCTGGAGGACCTCCATGCGATTGAGAATGGTGGCGCCGTCGTTGGTGATGATGACCTCACCGTTGGCGGCAGAAATCATCTTGTCCATACCCTTGGGGCCGAGGCTGGTCCGGACAGCGTTGGCGACGGCGCGGGCGGCCACGATATTGGCGTGGCGGACGTCCTCCTTGCGCTTGTTGTCGGTATAGGACTCTGTCTTGGAGGAGGATCGGGCTCGGGGAACGACTGCTGGTGCCGAGGCCGCCATGGATGAGGAGGAGAGAGAAAGAAACCCTAGAAGTTTAGGAGAGAGAGAGAGAGGAGTTTGGTGGGGGGTGAAAAGCGTGAAAGAGGATCGAAGAAGAAGGGTTTCAGAAATGAGCCCTAGAGAAAGAAAGAGGAGAGAGAGTGTGTGATGTAGTGAAGAGCGGCTGCGAAAGAAAGAAAGCGGGAGAGAGAGCAGTTCGAGAGAGTTCGGAAAATGACGGTAGTGTCCTTGAGACTTCCGAGTTAGAGAAGGGGTGTTTGGATGAAGGGGAATGTTTATTCTTCATAGGAATAAGAATTTTTTTTTCTTTTTTTGTTTTTTCCAAGAGGTTATATAAGATTTTTTTAATGATATCAGTTTTACTTTTGATGGTGAGGGATGCTTACGGACATAAAAATTGGGTTAGAAATATATGTTTGGTGAGAAAATTTTTAAAAAAATTTTGTGATATAAAAAATAATGTAAAAATTTTAGATATATTAAAAAAAATAATGTAAAAATAAATCATCTTATTTATCTCATCGTTATAAGTATTTTAACATAAAAATCATCTCATTTCGATTTAAAATGAGAAAGTTATGGATTTTTAAAATTTGAGTTTTTTGAAAATTAAAAAAAGAAAAAGTTTGATTTAAAGTTAAGATTTTAAAATCCAAATATTGAAACACCATCTCGAGATGTCATCTCAAACAGGGTCTTAAAAACCCGTTTGAGATGCAGCTCCAAATGGTATTATCATCTTAATTTCAAAATCTCAATTCTATATCAAACTTTCAGTCGCTTCTATTTTCAAAAAACTCACTTTAAAAGTCCATAATTTTCTCATTTTAAATCGAAATGAAATGATTTTTATGTCAAAATGCTCGTATCGATGAGACGAACAAGATAAGATATATGTTGCATATATATTTTTTTTTCTGTACATATTTTAAATTTTTGTATTATTTTCTATGTCACATAATTTTTTTAAAAGTTTTCTCCCTAAACATACATTTCAACTCAACCTTCAAAACACCATCTCCTAATATCCCCAAATGATTATTTATTTCGTTATTAGTGAAAATGAATATAATCATTGATATAAATCATTTAATATAAATTATGAGATAAGCATGAATTAAGAATGACACAACGGGGCGATCCTCTGGAGAACTCATCCCATAAGGAAAAACACTTCACACACCGGCCTCGTAACTCATTTAAATTGACAGAGACATGACAGTTTTTCTCTGCATGGGTTCGGGGTACAGACCTACCGGGTATCTTGTTTTATCCGATTGTCTGTTTCCTTCATATAAAACAATATATATATATATATATATATATATGAGTTGTTTGAAGAGTCAAAGTATTATTGACTGTGACGTTCTCTTCCCTCGTTGCAGGAGAAAGTGTAGAGACGGTTTCTCATGCCCTCTTAGAGTACTCTGTCTCCCAACAGGTTTGGCTGCTTTCTCGACTTTGGCATGCAGTTGAGAGGAGATTGGAATTTCCCTTTGCAGATTTTCTGAGATTGGTGGCTACCGTGACTTCTAGTGATTACCTTGCTTTATTTTATTGGTTTGCTTGAAAGCTTTGGTATGAAAGAAACTTGGTGGTTCATGGCTCGGTTGGTAGTGATCCCCACAGTATTTTTGAACTTGGCCTTGCCAGTTTTTGTGAATGGAGAACCCTCTTTCAACCTGATCCTGTTGTTGTCCAAGGAATAGGCTCTGAAGTGTGGCAACTGCCTCTGTTTGGGATTTGTAAGCTAAATGTTGTCGCTGCGTGGATTGGCCAAACTCGACCACATCGGTGTGGATGTGGTGATATGTAATGACCAGGCTGGTTTGTGGTGCTTGTTGGAAAAAACCATTTTGAAGTCCAAATTTGAGTAGGACTCACTTTATTAAAGTATCGAATCTTGGTGGATTTGCGTTCTCCATTGTAAAGAGATCAAAATCATATATTCATACACTCACAATAGTAATCAGGTGAATGAGAAATTAATGCTCAAAGTATGTCCATTGGAATTGGAATTTGTTGGAAAAATTGCTAATAATGTGAAGTCTCACATTGCTTAGGCATAGAGGCTTGATGGACATTATAAGTTATTGCACTTGTGGACTTGGATAATATGGTGTATCCAAGAGTCTCTCTCACATGTAGGGGGGTCAGATCACAGTCTAGATGGGTATGGGGCCCAATATGTGTGCTTGCACTACGTGTGCGATGCGAATGTCAGTTTGCCGAGTTTTGTTTTGCAAAATTTTTATTTGTTTTTCAACAAATTCTGAATTTATTTTATCATTTAATTCAGAATATCAACAGCTTCATTTACTGATATTCATGGGCTTAATGTGAGCATTAGTGGTGCAATATTAATCACAAAATTAATTTCTTGATTAATTTTGAAGATGAACGGGTGCAGGATATGAATGAATTGTAATTTTCTTATTAATCCATATTAAAAATCTCTTAATTTTGGTTTTGTAACACCTACTCTTGAAGCCTATAAAAGGAGGCCTTCACAAGCATGATTGACACACACTTGAACACACAATACTAAGTTCTTCTTGTTCTCTCTTGTTTTTCTTCGTTCTTGGGCGTTTTTCTCTTGTAGTCGGTTTTTGTTGTTTTTGGTAATAGAGGGAAGGCTTTGGTTTCAAATTCGCCGGAAGCGGTTTTCGAATATGCTGGACTACCGTTGCTTGTCGTTGTATCATAGGAGATAGATGTCCGTTGAAACCTTATGCACTTACAATTGCGCAAACATTCCTTGCCGCTTGAGTTTGCAAAAATGTTGCAACTACAAAACACTCCGACATACTTTTCAAGCCATAGGAAACAACTATATTTTCTTTTTCTTCCGTTCTTTCCCTATGTTTTTCCCAAAGAAAGTTGAACAAAGATTTAACTAAAATGAGTGCGATGTGACGACTCTAAGTGCATCATATGAGTAGAGGGAAGGGAAAAAGAAACAAAATTGAGATACCTTTAGTTCAGGAGCTTCAACTATCCCTTGAAAGATGCGATCGGCGAGAACTAGTCCACACACATCACAACATCTGAACAATAAAGATGAAAGGAAGAGATACATTTTCAGTAGGGAAAACAAAAGAGCTCATATTACATAGTATATAGTGAATACAAGTCATGAAAACGTCGTTGAACAAATTATGTTAGAAAAGGGAATACAATGAGAACAGTTAATTGAAAAAAAAAAGAAGATCACTATTGATTATGTAGCTTGGCAAGAATAAATTTCGAGTTATGGGTCAATTTTAAGTTACAGGTCAATTTCGGTTCATGTCGTATCAACCCGTTTCGGGTTCGTGTCACGATTTTAAGGAAAATTCGTGTCATGAGTTGGGATTAGGTTGAGAAAAAATTAGATCGACACGACCCGAACACGACCCGTGATACTAATTGTCATCTCTAGATTATGGTTTTTTATTACTAATTTAAAATTTTATATTACTCTCTATAATAGTTTTTTTTTTTTTTGGTATTTTTTTGTCATATTTTGATTCTGATTATTTTTGTTTTGTTTTGTAGAGGTTGATTATAATCCGTGCCACCGGACCGAGGCATAATTTATTTGCTCCAAGGACCTCCCCGAAGGAGGGTGTGTCACTGCTTCTTTTGCTTTTTTTGTTTTTTGTTTTTTTGTTTGTTTTTTGTTTTTTTAAATTAAAAATTCTTTGATTATTTTTAATTTTGAATTTAAGGGTAACTTGAGTATTTTAAATATAAAAATTAAGTTTTGATCCAAAAAATATATAGATTTATTTAATAAATTTAATATAATAATATAAAAATGTAAAGATTTAAAATACATTGAATATTTTTAAATAAAAACAAAAGTGCATGATATAAAAATATAAATAATTACATAATTGCAGCCTTTTTTAAGGGTAATTTAGTCATTTTAAGTCAGAAATGATATAAATTTACATATTAAGCATAATATGTCGGTATTCGAATGTAAAAGTTTAAAATGCAAGGTACACTTTCTGAATAAAAATAAAATACATAATAAAAAAAACGTAAATAACCCTTTATCTTTTAAATTTTTAATTTTGATAGACCCTTGAATTTTCTGATTTGCTGCAACATATCCCATGTTATTAATTTTCTTTCATTAAATTTAGGATTTGAATTTGAAATATTTTTATGATGGTTTGAGTTGGATTTGAAATCAATATGTTATTAATTTTCTTTCATTAAATTTAGGATTTGAATTTGAAATATTTTTATGATGGTTTGAGTTGGATTTGAAATTTTTTGACCGGATATGGATTTTCTATCCTTAAAAGATATATATGTGAAATTTCCGTCATTAATTTAACGAGAAGTTAAGTAAAATGGCACGATTGTAATACTATACAAAGTTTTGGAGGTAAATTAGTGAAATTAATAATTTAGGAAATAAATTATCAAATGTGGATAAATTTGGGGACAATAATGCTAAAAATAGACTTGCTTCTTTCATTTTAGTGTCCTTAGAAAAACACAAACCTCAGCGCGGCATAGCCGCTGGCACTCTCTCTCCTACCTTCCCAACCCATACCAAAAAAAAAAAAAAAAAACTCGCCAACCTTAATCTCGGACAACCTCGGCTTCTGCTAATCTCATCCAAGAAATGCCGCTTCTTATCCACCGCCGCAACTAACAAGAAAGAAGAACCCAAAAAGGAAAAAGAAAGAAAACCATGCCCTGCTCAGCCCTGTTTCAGGGCTACATCAGAACCATGTCCGTGAGACCCACCACGTCTCTGGCCTTCCTCCGGACCCACAACACCACCACCACCACCATCAAGACCCTGAAACCAACTCCGTCTCTGTTGTGGGGTTTTCTCTCAAGGAAGAGGAACCAGTCCCACCACTACTACTCTAGCCGCGCCAATGGCTTCTTCAACTTCAGCCTCCTCCGGGACCATCGAGGCGGATTGGCGGCTGCGGCGGAGGAGTGCAACGGTGCCATTTTTGCAGCGGAGCCTGAATTACGGCCGGTATGCGTACCAGGATGCCACCACCAGCGACGATTCGGACCTCGATGTCGGGGTTTCTAGGCAGCAAATGGTCAGTTTTTTCTATAAAGATGACAAATTATAACACCTGAAGGAAAAAAAAACGTACATATATAATGAACAAGATACATCTAACAATAAGCTATCAAACTCATTGTAGTAAAAAGAAATATGAAGAAAGAAATAAATAGTATTTTTACATAAATAATTAAAATAAATAGCAGGTTTCAAAATTATTTGGAGTGATTAATAATAAATAAATTTATCAAGTTCATAATTTATTTATTTATTATGTTATAAATATTTTACTTATTAAATTTATTGTGTTCACCAGGAAATTTTCTATTTATCTACTAAATTTATTATTTAATTTAAAATTTTTTTAATAGGGGTCTGACTTTATTTTTAAATAGCAGAACAATCATTACAAACTTCCCTTGATAGAGCAATGGAAAAAAATAAAATAAAATAAAACCTTCCCTTGATTTTATTTACTTCAAATATTTTAAAACCTTACTATTTAAAAATGCTATTCACTATAGTTTCTATGTACGTTATTCATTATTCATTATTCATTTTTATGTTTTTCCTTTTAACTTACAATTCCGGTTTTTCCTCTCTCCTCTTTATTTCTACTCTCGTCGATTTAAAGCTCAATTAGTCACTCCATGATAAAAACATATATCAATGCCTTACTAAGCTCCTTCAAGTTCCAATTGTTCCTAACTACGTACATTACGAAATAAATCTACTTAAGCTCCAACAAATACGGTGTAAATTGTTCGTCTCGCATCGGCAATAGCACAACTCTAGAATGACGAAACACAGTAATAATAAGAATTTATCCCCCCCCACAAAAAAAAAAAAAAAAAAAAAAAAAAAAGCGATAATAAGAAAGAGAGAAGAAAAAAAGAAACTAGAGCAGTGTGTTCCTTGCATGGTAAGTAAATATTTGAACTACAAATACGAATTATGCTAAAATGCCGAAGTGAAATTAAGATTCTTATTTACAAGGTTAAGTTTGAGAAAAAAGTTTATTAAAAGTAAGCCGAGGCAAAAGTAAAACGATAATTTCAAACAGTAAAAGAGTTTGTCATTCCTATTTTTACACCCGCTTCAATCCACTTATCATACTACCAAGAACCAGTAATAAGTACATCAACTAGTCGAAAGGGCGATCTTGAAGAGCGAGTTCACCCAGTTTTTTTGCTTATCTCTTTTGTTTGGCCAGCAAAAAAGGCGAAAAGAAAAGGATAAATTGGAATGTTTATAGACAAAACTACATATCAAAGAACACAATAATTTCTTTTTTTAAGGACAAATGCTGCAGTTAATATCGAAGAACAACATTTCCAATAGAGTGAAGAGTGAAGAGTCAATCACACGTCATACCGTAAAAATTAAAAAAAAATTAAAAAAAAAAGGCAGTGGCGTACCCTCCTTCGAGGTCTCCAGCAAAGTCTCCTTCAAGGTCCTTCGTGCAAACAAATTGTGCCTTGGTCCGGAGTTCTTATAAGTACGGATTTTAATGAACTTCTGCAAATATAAAATAAGAAAATTTCCATCCTCAATAATCAACTTTGAAACCACTATAGAACACGGTTCAAAAGACCAACCAAAAGATGAAGAACAGAGTTTCTAAAATTCTTAATTCAAATTTTTTTCATGAACAATTGCGCAAACATTCCTTGCTGCTTGAGTTTCTACAAATGTTGCAACTACACAACACTCCGACATACTTTTCAAGCCATAGGAAGCAACTATATTTCTTTTTCTACCGTTCTTTCCCTATGTTTTTCCAAAAGAAAGTTGAACAAAAATTTATGGCACATGTTTGTTTTAACTAAAATGAGTGCAATGTAACGACTCTAGTGTATCATATGAGTAGATAGAAGGGGGCAAAAATATAAACAAACAAACAAACAAAATTGGCACACCTTTAGTTCAGGAGCTTCAACTAACCCTTGAAAGATGCGATCGAAGAGAACTAGTCCACACACATCACAACATCTGAATAAAGATAAAAGGAAGAATACACTCATGAAAATCTTCTTATTTTACATTTTCTTAATTCACATTTCTAGTCGACACACTTCAGTTACATTTCTAGTGATCTACACACTTCAGTTACTAGAAATTTGAATTCGTGGGGAAGGGAATGTAGCTAAAGTGAATGTAAATTCTTCTTATTTTTCATTTTCTTAATTCACATTTCTAGTGACTAAAGTTCACATTCACGATAATTGAAGTTCAAAATTGCCGGATACCATTCAGTATCGGATATAAGAACAACCCAAAATTAAAATAAATTTTTTTTCCCTAATTAGATTTATTGTAGATTTTTTTTTAATTTTTATAAATCATATCAAAATCAAAATCAGAGTGGGTATATAAGAGGGTTAAATTAGGTATTACGAAAAGATTATCTATTAGATCTTCATTAAAAAAGCATTATTTGGTGGGGCTATTTACAAATTTTGTGGGTGTAAATATAACTATTCTTTTCAAAATTCAAATCCAACATCTAGACCAATCTAATTGGATGAGTCAAATTAGCATCCAAGTCCAAT
This sequence comes from Ficus hirta, assembly GCA_038430175.1. Classification (NCBI taxonomy): domain Eukaryota; kingdom Viridiplantae; phylum Streptophyta; class Magnoliopsida; order Rosales; family Moraceae; genus Ficus; species Ficus hirta. The sequence goes on from CM076592.1 coordinate 12,674,141, forward strand.
TAATAGTGTTTGGATATATATATATATATATATATATATATATATTTTAGGATTAGATCGGTTCAATTGGATGTATTGGATAATTTGATCTTGTGTATTTTTTTCCCCTAGATAGTTATCAACAAAAATTCATTATATATAAATATATATATATATTTTTTCGCTAAAAAAATTTATTATGATGTTGATAAACATTTAAAGTATTGCAGGTTCACGAGAAAACGTTCCAATTCTAATGTTGGCGTTGCTAATTATAGAATGGCTTTAACAAAGTTTACCACTATCATTAGATCGTAAAACCAATGGTTAGAGGTGGAGAAGAAGAGAACTCTTGAAAAGTGAATTCGGCAGCAGTTTCTAGCGAAGGAACTTCAAATCATGATGGATCAGTTAAAGGTACTCTCTCTCTCCGTACCCCAAGTTTCAGAAGTTGTGATGATCTCTTTATGTCTTTCCTCCACTACTAAGGCATACATTAATGTTTGGACGGAATCCGTTAGTAATTTGGACAAAAAACGATGCTAACTAACAAATTCTGTTCGAAAATTAAATTGTAACAACAATTTTTTATTTTTTATTTTTTATTTTTTATATTATTTTTTGCATTCTACCTGCCCCTAAATAATAAAAATATTATTACAAAAGTCCTTTCAGTTAATTTTTAGGGAAAAAAAAAAAGTCTTCAGTTTACATCACTATTTAACTAAATTACTAATGTATATTGTTAAAAAACAAATAGAAATGACTATTGCAGTAATATTTTAATAATTTAGAGATATTCTAACAAAGAAAAAAAAGATCAGTAACTAAAGTAGAGAGTGAGAGAGAGAGTGAGTGTTGGAAGAGTATGAGAAGTTGGTAAGTGAAGTAAAAGAAGGAGAAGCATTGGGATAGCACAAATTAAGTACTGTCAAGGGGAAAGGCAAGGATACTTGAGAAAAGTTACGTCGTTTCCCATTATTTCAGGCGTAAATCGAAATACAAAACCCCACCTTCCATACTAGGAACAATATGGTAAAGTTTGGGATTATTCTGGAAGAGCTGAAACGAAGCAACCCGGTGCAATAGTCATGGTTAAGACACAAATGGGGGCTGATCAAACTCATGCTACTTCGCTTGCAAAAAGGGGTTCATAGAAGGGTGTAGGAGAGTTGTCGGCCAGGATGACTGTCCTCTAAAGGTTTACCCTTTTTTGGAAAAGTCTTTTGTTTTGGAAATTTAAGCTTCCTTGCCCCCAGCTATAGAAAAGAGTTGTTATCCCCCGTATCCTTCAGACCGAGCGTAGGGTTTCTGAAACATCCCTGTGATGACTATGGATGTCTATAGGAAGTAGTGTGACGTATATTTAATTCTTTTTTGGGATCTTTTTGGTCCTGAAATACTTTTTGTTAACCTAATTGTTTTTGTATAATAATTTGTGAATCGTGTACGGAATTTTATGGATAATTTGTGAAAAGAGAAGTTTAATTAAAAAAATTTTGATAAATAAAATAATATAAAATCATAATTAATCTGCCAGACTATTCCTTGACGACTGGACTCACAGACAACCAACTATTTTATTTTAAAATTAAAATAATTTAGTAGATTATAAGAGTACTCTAGCAAATGAGATCTGGTTTTTGATATGTTTGTGGAATGATTAATCATCATATTTATTTTTGTTTTTTTGCATATAACTTTTTTGAAATTTTTTTCCGTCTAATTTTATGCTGTAACTGTTAAGGGTAAAAAGAAACCCGAGTCACACATCATAAAAACATAACAACAATCACAGACACATAAGGGTATTGGGCTACTCTATTTAACAAGTTGACCTTTTAAAATGAAAGCCTAATTTTCTTATCAATCTCAAATTCCTTCTTTTTCTCTTTAACTTTCACATGGTATCAGAGTCCAACAAGCTCAAACAAGCGGCCCGATCTATCTAATACAATATTAATAACTCCAAATAGAGCACTATTTTGTGGGGGCGTGTTAAGGGTAGAAAGAAACCGAGTCTCATATCATAAAAACATAATAACAGTCACAGACATACAAGGGTATTGAGTCACTCCACTTAACAGGTCGACATTTTAATATGGAAATCTAATTTCTTATCAGTCTCAAATTCTTTCTTCTTCTCATTAAGTTTCACAGTAACGTGGGTTTTTATATGATTTTTGTTCAATTAGCAAGATGGATTACGTTAATTATTCTACCAAATTACGCTAGTAACATACTAGAATACTCTTTGGCAATTGCATAGGAGACAACTGATATTTTTTTGTTGAATATAAAGTAAAATCTAGCAAAATATAAAAAATAATGAAATAATTACACAAAATGTCCATTTTTAAGGTACTATTTTGAAATATGTATGTTTTTAAATAATATTACATATACATCTATTTCTTATGAAACATATATCTGTAGTACATATTTTGTCATTTACTACAATTACCTTTTATTTCATTTTATTTATATAGATTCTCATATTTTCCTTTTTTTTTTTGTTTTTTTTGACTTTAAATATTATTATTATTATTATTATTATTATTATTATTATTTGCTCACAAATGAGAACTACCTTTAATAAATACAAATTAGTTTTTCTCTCTCTTTTTATTTTTATTTTTAATTTTGAATTGATTCTGAAAAATCCAGTGATGATTTCTTTATAAAAAAAAAACCATTCTATTTATGTAATCTATTACAAATCGGATGGTTACCATTTATGCCTCAACCAAATGAATTTAAGAATGATAAAAATGATATCAAATTCTTTACGAAAAAACACTATTATTAATATGAACTAATATAAATAAAATGAAAACTATTTTTATGATAAAGCCCGATTCATTACAAGAAAGATGAATTCTTTATGAAAAAAAAATTATACACATATACACACTTATTTATGGACTCCACTACAAATCAAATGGATACTTTGTATTTCTTAACCAAACCAATTGAATTCTTTACCAAAAAAACATTATTATTTATATATACTAGTTGACATGAAATCAAAAATAACTTTACGAGAAAGAATGATTTATTATACGAAAGATGTATTTTTTAATTTATGATATAAATTTTTTTAATTATAAAGATGATTTTCAAAATAAAACCACAAAAAAAAAATCTCAGCTTACTAATGGTTTACCGTATGTTTGTAGAAGACAAATGTTTAATTAGACTTTCTTTTTGGACATTTATTTTTCTTTGTTTAAAATTTTCTTATTAATAATGGGAGATCTAATTTTAAGAAAACATCCCTATTTCGGATCATCATTTCAGTCAAATCACCTCTAATAATAAACGTAATTCCATGCTTTTTTCTTTTTTTATTTATTTCGTAAATTCTTTAAATAATAATTCTTAATTCTTTAAGAAAGGTAACATTGTGTTTATATTTACATTTTTAGATATATATATATATATATATATATATATAAAAGGAAAAAATGAACATATTTTAAAAGAACACCTTTAATTTGAACATGTATATAAATAATCCAACATGATAAAAAGACTAATCTATTAAATTACCAAAAAGTAATATATTAGATTACTTCATACAATCAGAGTCGAAGATGGCCAATTATTTTGGTATTGGAAGAATAAAGTAATTTGATAAATTACTAAAAGTAATCTACTAAAATAGTTTGAAGTGACCGAAAGATCGACACCAATAGTTGGAGACCGTCGGTGACCTATATTAATTCTAGCGATATCTGATAGATTATCAGATTTACAATAATCTATCTGATTACCATTCTAACTAGCTAAGGAAATTTTGGTAAGATTGTTATGTTGACATTTGGCTTATCTAATTGGAGGTCAAAAAACTGAAATCATGGGGACAATAGCAGCTAATTTGAAAGACTTTTAGAAGAACATGAAATACAAACTAAAAATGAAAATGAAAACATTCAAAGATAACTCTTTAGAACGATCATGAAAAATTGTAGATTGAATTTATGCAAGGATAAGCTGAAGCAATTTCAGGCAAAAGGGAAATTCCTTTTTCGGATTTTCTTCCAGGATCTCAAAAATCCTTGTCTAATAGCACAAAGCGTAACTGGGTTTTGCTATTGCCATCTAGCATGCACTCTAACACTCACGTTTGGTAGGAAGGAAAGAAAAAAACAAAATGGAGTGAGAACTTATAAAATATGAAAAATTTGATAGAAAGAAAATTAAATTTCCCTTTAAGTTGTTTGTTAGATAGTAAGGAAAGAAAATAAATGCTTTGTAAATTTACTATTTAATACATTTATGTATTTTATTTTTTGCTTAAAGAATGAATAAAAATTAATTAATCTTTGTCATCGTTAGATGGATTAGGTTTTCCATCCAATTTTGGAAGGACTAAAATTAGTGGGTCATTCTCATGCCAAAAAAAAATTTCATCATATTTTCCTTTTCTTTCTTTTCTATTTTCGTTGTTACGAAGTAACCAACTCCATTTTTCATCCACATTTCTCTCATTCACTTCCTTCCTCTTTTTTCACCCTATCAAACATAGTGAAAAAGATGCTACAAATAAAAAGGTTGAGACCAAATTACAACTTCCTAAAAAAAATTTAGGAACCAAACGAACATTTACCCGTTAAGCATATTTGGAATTTCCATCTGGGTATAACTGGGCATGCTCTAGCAAATATGCAATGCCATATTACCAAGGACCATCGATCATTTAGAGTAACATAACAATATTTTAAGTAGATTTACTACCAATAAAAGCATCATAATAGAACAAAATAAATCCCTATCATCAATTACGGAATGTCACAAGCAATCCTAATCCCCCAGTTATCCAGTATATTCCGATCAGACATTACTAAGTATTCCTTCCCTGCAAAACCTTTGGAAGGATAACAACACATTAATGTTGTCCAAGAAAAAGAATAAAACCATGTGTAACATATATATATATATATATATATATCTCACAGAATATAAACTCAATGCACATATATCTTCTCAATCATATTATCCAGGAAGCTCTAAAAGTGTGATTTAACACTAGATGATGGTCTCATTTAGAATTTTAAAAACCAGTTGTCAGCATTCTGGACACTCTTAATATGGTTATCCAAGGAGCCTTCATTTAATGGTTCGGCATTCATCAAGAGGCCAGGTGCAAGGTTCAACACAAACACAATTAAGAAAAGCAAATGACCAAACAATATATTTAACCTACAGGATCGCCATCCAGTAGTGAGAGAGTTGGGACAATTGGAGTTATGGTGAAAGATCTGCGTTCGTATCGACCAATTATTGGTGCACCTTCTCCTGTATCAATGGTCTGCCAAGCTAGAGTTGAGAAATCCTGTTGGGCTTGGGTTAGAATGCGAGTGCGGTCCCTAGAGAAAAATAGAGGTTGGATGTTGAAAATCTCTTCTCCCTCCCAATCAACTCCATATAGAAATTGCCACGAATCTGCATCCCCGTAACTCATCATCATCCATACTTCATTGTCGTCTTCTTTGCTAGAAATACAGAGATGGTCATTGAAAGTATACAAGTTCAGTTGTCCAACTCCAACTATGTTATCATCAAAAAAAGAAAATTCCTCGCTCTCAATGTCAAAAGCTAGAATTCTCTTGTTCCTCGTGTCAAAAGCTTCCTCTGCCAGCCAATGCACAAACCCATTACAAAACGAAGTCCTTCGGAATACTATGTAATTCGTTAAGGGCAGACTCCCGACCTTCCTCCATCCATTTGAGTTAGCACTATAGACCATTATGTCAGACACAAACTTCTTCAGTTTAGAATTCTTAAACTGAACGATTCGAATGATTTTGAAATCATCGTATGCTTTATCATAACCAAAACCATATACAGGTTCCAAGCATTGTATATGAGGCACCGAAATATGCAGAGTTGAGCGAATAGGTAATCGAGATACAGTCTTGTGCCTGTGTATGGTTGGATTCCAAAGTGCCATCTTTGGTTGATTTAGTGAAGGATAGTTGTTCAAAAGAAAACTACTCCGTTTGAATGCCCAAGCAATTCAGTTGCCACCCTTAAGTCTTTCAATGGCTGTGTGGGTTCCCCAATTCTTTCAATGATGATGTCATTGTCATCCAACCGGTTTAAAACAAACTCTGTTTGTGATGCACTGAAATCAGAAATCAAAAAATGCCTATGGATGTTTGATTCAAGACAATACTTGAAGAAAGCGCTTCTGAATTCAGGAGATTTGATGCGAGCACACCATCCTTTTGAAACGGTTAAAGATCTGATCAAGTCTTTGGCTGGTAGCCTAACCAAAATACAGTCAAGTAATTCCTGAGGCAGCTTTTCCATTGGACACTTCGACGTAGAGAGCTGAGATTGAAGTTTTGCCCTGTGCAAATGGAAAAGAAACCCTGTTTTTAAACTGAATTGGGCAATACCCAAAAAAAAAAAAAAAAATCACAAACCCACACATACTCCCACATATACATCAATGATACTATGGAACAAAAGAACTTTCTATATATATATATATATATATATGTTTGCTGGAGATTTAAAACCTCTCTCAAACCCAGACTCTCTACTCTCACAAATGAACAATCAAATCCCTTTCGCCAATCACAGAACGAACACAATCACAATCAAGAACACGAGATTTTATACTGAAATTTTGTCTATTTTTTCGATGTGCCAAGATTTTGTCTTGTATTACTCTGTGGATTGTCAATCATTGTTCTAGGAGTTTGGGATTGGGTTTTCAATCTGGGATTTCATCTGGGGTTTAATCGGAGCAACAATGCTTCCCTGTCATTTAATACAACTGAGCACAACAAAAAGTATATGAACAGAACCAACTATCGTAAACATGCATGCAAAGAATTTCAGAAAACCTTAAATAGAAAACAAGAGAGATAAAAGCCCTAACCATGCATGAAAAAGGAAAAAAAAAAAAAAAATCAACAACAACAACAACAACAACTTTCATTCTTTCCCAAACTAAACCACATTTCAAACGAAGTAATTGAAGTAATGTTCAAAAGAAACCCAAGAAACCCACCCATTCTTCTACGAAGAAAATGGGATTCCTATGCATTTTGAAGCAGCAAGAAAACCATAAAACGAGAAACAAAGAAACCCATTTTCATAGCTTACCTTGTGTGTTAAACCCACGAGAAACCCTTTTTTTTCTGTCAGAAAATTAGCTCCAAGAACGTCTCTCTTGGCCTCTATACTGCGTCAAATCACTCCTCACCAAGAAAATCCTCACCAAGAAAACGAGTAAGACGCTGGAAATGCCCTACCTTATAGAGCTCGTCTCTCCTAAACTCCACAATGGCGTCCTTACGTTGAGAAGAAGAATGAGCTGGAGCCACTTTTTTCTTTAACTCAACTATGCAACGTGATCATGGCTTATTCACCCAAAAAAAAAAAGAAAAAAAAAAAACTATGCGACGTGATATCCCAAAACGCTAGCGTTTTAGTGCTCCATAGAACCATAGCACGCCTGTTCGATTACTGGTTAAAACTAACTCAACTAACTCATCGTGAGAATTTTTATTTGATTTCTTTTTTTATTTTTTAAATTTTTTTTGGGGAAATTTCTTTTTGTAGTTAAAGCTGGAATTTCTATTTTAAATCATTAATTTGGGACAATAAAACCACATCATTTTAATTATCTTATCTTAATGGGTAAATTCTTGAATTGGTCTCTGAATTTTAAAGTCGATGAGAGTTTGTTCTCTAAATTTTATTTTTTGGTAAAACTTCTATGTACTCTTAAGTTCGTGGAATTTGGTCCATAATCTATCTATTTTAGTTAAAAAAAAACCTCGCAAGCCTTTGTTTGAACACTATTCTAAACTAAAATTTCCCAACTCATTTTTGTTTTTTCTGCAAATTCAACAAAAATTTTAATTAGTTTTTAAAAAGTCAAACAATTTCAACCCAAAAAATTTAGTACTAACCGGTGAACCAAATGAGGGTTGGGATACGACAGTGACATGATAGTGATGACGGAGATTGACTTGACTATCAGAGTATGATGATAAATGTTTATTTTCAAACAAATATACTCTATTACCCTAAAAAATAATAAGCTCAAAACGATCTGCAACAAAAAAAAAAAAAAGAAAAAAATCTTTAGGAATTAAAAAAAAAACTCATTAATCATTAAAAATCAAAAAAGAAAACTGATAAAGAAAGAAATAAAAATGTTGTTTCTTATGAAAATACATATCAATTTAAAAAAAAAAATCGAAAAACAAAAGCCATCTTTATTTGTCTTTTTATGATAATTTATTTTTCCTAATTACTTATGATTTGTTGGTTGTTTTTAATTCAGAACAATTATTTCAATTGGGGAATTTTTTAACTTATTGGTTTTTTAGGGTAATATAGTACTTTTGTTTAAAAATGATGTCATTTATACTATCCTCTACGAGTTAAGGTGACCTCCCCCAATGATATCACTTCACCGTTGTATCCCCACCCTCCTTTAAAAAAATAAATGGAAGGATCAAATACCCCGCAAATTATCCAATATATATATATATATATATATATATCGAGGGCCAAATTCTCATCAACTTAAGAGTTTAGGAGTATTTTTACCAAAAAAATAAAAGTTTTAGGATAAAACTCTCACCTACTTAAAAGTTTAGGGACCTATCAAACAATTTATCTTTTTTTTTTTTTTCCCCCTTGAATTTGGAGATAAGGGATTCAAACTCAACATATTGTGGTGGAGTCAAGTGTAAAATTATCGTTAGACTATATATTCTATCACTTATCTTATTATGTTAATCTTAATGGCATATTTGGAGCTCTAATTTAAAATTGCTGCATAATTTTTAAAGATTAGTAACCAATAATATATTCAAAATAATTATCCACGAAAATACCAAAATTGTACCTACAACTCCTCCCCTCTCTCTTGCGACTTTCTTTCCTCGACATCGTTGGTGTCAATGCCATTGTGAGAGTCTATTATTATTTATCTGTAATTTTATATATTTTATGATTTTTAAAAAATTTTGTTATAATTTTCAAAAGTACCTATAAAATATGTTTTAGACTATAATCCTAATCCTAATCATAATCCTAATGCTAACATATATAAAAAAAGCCAATGTTGCCTTTCTCCTCTTCTTACACTAGTCAACCTATAGTTCTTTGTAGCATTTTTCCATTTTCTCCCTTGTTTTTTTCCCCTTTCCATCTAATGGTTACATTTGTTGTTTCTTTTCTTTTATGATTTTTATGTGCAAGATTTCTTTCTCTTATTTACTACATATATGCTAAAATTATTTTATTAATTTTCCTTTTTTTTTAATCACATTATTGGTATTCTTTTTAACATATTCTTCTTCTTCTTCTTCTTCTTCTACTTCTACTTCTTCTTCGTCTTCTTTTTTGCAAAAACACAAAAATTTATCTGTTGTTTCCTACCTTTTCACTTATTATTGAAGGGATATTTGAGTGAGAAAAATGAATATAATGTGAATTTTGAAAAACTGAATTCAGATTTTAAATCTTGTCTTAACAAATATTAAAGAACCAACGTTGCTCTTCTCCTCTTCTTACTCTTGTCAACCTATGGTTCAGCATTTTTTCCATTTTCTCCCGAGTTTTTTTCCCCTTTCTATCTAGTGGTTACATTTGTTCTTTCTTTTCTTTTTATGTTTTTCATGTGCAAGATTTTCTTTCTCTCATTTACTAGAAATATGCTAAATTATTTTTCTAATTTTCCTTTCTTTTTTATATCACATTATTGGTATTCTTTTTAACATATTGTTGTCCTTCTTCTTCTTTTTTTTTTTTTTTTGGCAAAAATACAAAAATTTATCTATTGCTTCTTACTTTTTCACTTATTATTGAAGAAATAATTGAGAAACAAATATGAATATACTGCGAATTTTGAAAAACTGTTGGATTTTAAATAAAATGAATATTCTGTTATAAAACTAAATATTAAGTATATAAAAGAGTCGGTGTTGTTCTTCTCCTTGTATTTTAAAAAACTAAATAATAAATATATTCATTTTTTAGGCTTCATCCCTAAAGCTTCATAAAAAATAAATAAATAAATAAATAAACAACAACAACAATAACAACTAAAGAGAGAGATAGAACAAGGAGAATAATATTTTTCTTTTTTTCCTATGGGGCTTTATATGACAAGCGTAGATAATCTTTTTCTTTTACTAAGTTTTTTCCATTGGATTTTAGTTTTACTTTTAAGGTTTTTAATGAGGTCTATTATAGATTTTGAATTTCAAATATGTAGTTCGGCTATATCTTTTGATGTCAGAATCTGCTTTGCTCTGTTTCCTATATATATTTATTTTCTAGTTGTTTTTCCTTTTATGGATAGTCTGTACCATATTGAATTGAAGCTATTATTATTATTTCTTTATTTTTAATAAAATGTTGGAGATAGATAAATGATGAGGGTATTAAGCATGTGCCAACCCAGTTGGGATGTCCTGTGCCCCACTAGGTTTTATATCCCTCCATCTATGTATGCACTAAGATATCCGGATTAGGTTGGTATCCATTTAGCACCCCCATCATCTACCCAACCTACATTAAGCTTATGTTTGGAACACCAATTTGAAAAGAAATTTTTAAATTAAAGTTAGTTGCTTTTCAAAAACTAGTTATAATTTTTGTTAATTTTTCAAAAAAAAGACAAAAAAAATGATTTGAAAAAGGTTTAGACCAGTGTTTCAAACGGAAGATAATTAATAATAAAAAGAAAATGAATGGTTATATTTGCACCTATAATATTGATAAATACCATCACCTAATAAATGTTTCTTAATATAAACATAATAAATCTATCCTTTTATAGATATTTTTATATAATGTTAGACTTAACCTTCTCATACACCCACTTCTATTTTAATTTTAATTTTTTAAAAATAAATTAACAATTCTAGATAAGAAAAAAATACTTTCCCACAAAAAGGAAACATAAAGTATCTAAAGAAAAAGATGAAACAATAAAAAATCTTTTGTCGATATATTATTATAATCTTTTGACAGTAAGAATCGAAAACTTACAAAGTATATCAACAAAATAAAATAAAATCATATATGTAAAGCGGTACAAAATGTTAAAGCTTTTGTAATCTTGGTGTTGAATATATTAGTATAATTATTCAGGACAAAATTATCTTTATTCTTGTCATCATGTATTAAAAAAAATATGTATATGATCACAGAAACGAACTTAGTAAGAAAAAATATATAAAAAGAATTGTATAAAAAAACACAAAGAATTATTTTCAAATATCAAAAGTAAAGAAAAAACACACATAATACTAATGAATCAAAAAAATAAAAGATGCTTACGTAAATATTTGTTAAAGAGATGTTAACTCTTTAAGAGACATGCTTTCTTTATTTTTGTTTCACTTAAATCTTTCAATGAAATTTTTTATGTAGGTGTAAAGATTTTTTATGAAATAAATTGATGAAGAACAATTTACGGTCATAAAATGAAATTGATGTTAATTAGTTTTGTAGGGAATCCTTTTTTTTTTCCTTAAAAAAATTATTTACATTTATAATTAATGTGGTGTATGTTTTTTAATTATTTATACAAAAGAATATTTCTATTAATTTTAAGTAATGTTTTTTAATTATTTATACAAAAGAATATTTCTATTAATTTTAAGTATGTGGGGGTATGAGCATTTTTTATGAATTTTAAGGTAATTTTATTATAGGATAAAAATGTAATAAGAATCTTTAATGATTTTGTGGGGGTAGTTATCAATGGTGTGGGTACAAATAAAATCTCCCAAGGAAAATTACAATAAAGTTAAGACGACATAAATAAAACCAATCCAAAAGTAAAAAGAACACAGAAACAACTATGAAGCTAACATCCTATAGGATCTACCCGGTTAGGTCCGGTGCCTCATTAAGCCCCTTTATCAAGGAAAAGAAAAACGAAGGAAAAACCTCGGTAAAGAAAAAAAGAATGCATATTTAAGGACAAATAAATTTCTAATCAATTTACATTATAGTTATGCAAAATTTTTATGTTATATTAAGTGTGAAGAACAATTGTAGATTGACTAAATTTGTTCATATATACATTTTTATATTGGAAATATAGTTGCTATACATGTTCAAGTGTAAGTAAAATTATAAATTGAATTATTAACACATTTAAATATATTGTTTTTAATTTTACTATAGAGTAACTTTCCTCTTTCTCTCTCTCTTCTCTTTTTCTCTCTAGTGCATGAGGATTAGGGTTTCTCAATCATTTTCTCTCTTTTGGGGCCGGATTCCGATGGCGGCCTTTGGCCTGTCTCTAATTTCCCAGTCCCAAAGATGAAGGTGAGAATGATTAGGGTCTTAACAGAGGCGAGCCCGTGACAGGAGGATGGGCGTTGTGAGAAGGAGTAAGGCAGGAATGAGATGGTGGTGGTGCGTGGTCATGAAGTTTCGGGGAGGTCCTGCAACTACTCGGCTACAGCAACCCAGTTTCTTCTAACGATGTGGTTCATTTTATCGACAAGGACTCTTTCTATGTGATTGGTTTTTTTTTTTTTTTTTTGTTTTACAGTTTGTAAGTTTGTGTGTAATAATTATGATGTCTTCGTTGTTTCTTCTTTGGGTGTTTTATTTTTATTTGTTATTTCTAATAACGGAGGTGGTTTCTCCACTTTCCGCATTGGTTGTTTATCTGTCAGATCTGAGTCTTGACAGTGTTTTGGTCCCACTAGAATTACTTCTGTACGGAGTTAGTAGTGGCCCTTGTGCTACTGAGTTTTGGCTCTCGATTGATCAGGAAATTCTATCGACAATCAGGGTTTTGTCAAAAAGAGCCTTACATATACTCAATTTCAATGTGTCTAGATATATATTCGTTATCGGGCCTCAAGCATACGTTTTCCCCTTTGAGCATCATCAAATTTTACTAGTGGATCCGTTCTTATTTAAGGGTTATCTTTGATGTAATACATGTTCGGTTTTTTTAATCTCTTTAGTGAGAGAAATGAAATTTTCCCTTTCAAAAAAAAAAAAAAAATCCTTTTTGTTTCATGCTCTTGTAGGCACACACTTATCTGATCTCTTCCGATTTTTTATCATCCCCATCGTCACACGACAGACAAGGCATAAACAAGAAAAAGAAAAGCTTGATGATAGGCTTTAATTTATAGGAGGCGCAGAGGCTGCAATTTTATTGGCCTATTTATAAGCGATCACTTGGAAGTTGAGGTATAATCAATGCCCTTGTATTACTAAAACCCAACAAGCTAAAATCAAATGTTAGCATAAAAAGAAATATAAAAAAAAAGTAGTTTTCTATATGCATACTATCATGTTTGAAAAATTAAAGAAAAAGGAAAGAAAATGTAAACAAGTAAAAAAAAAATTTGAAAAAAACCCAAGTAAATCTAATTAAGGGAAAATATAATATGATGTTTATCACTTTTAGGGTAAAAATTTGATGTATGAGGTTGAGGTTTGGGTTGGGGTGTGGGAATATTATCGTCGTTCATTGCTTGTGCTGGGATTTTATATTGTTTTATTTTATTTTCTTTTGCGGATAACTCGAGTTTATCTTCTAATTAAATTCGAATTTGACAATAGAAATTTGATCTGACATGGTTTAGATTAAAATGTATTTTAAATTTTAATAAGGAATTCAAAACTGAAGTTTTTCGGGTTGCTATGGAAGCTAAGATCTTGACTAGTTTGTTAGAAAGAAGTTCTGTTTGTAAATGGTGGAAGAAGCTTTTAATGGTACTCTTCCTAGTCTGGACAATTTACACAAGCACAGAGTTGAATGTGGGCTTCATTGTGATCGGTGTCCGCTAGACTTTGAGTCTGGGTGCCACGCTTTGTGGAGTTGCCCAGCTGCTTGAGATGTTTGTGAGTCAATCTGGAGTTTGACCTTTACTTTCTAGGATAAAATGCGTCTCTTTTGATGGTTTATGTGTGGCTTCAAGCTTAACCTTGCGGCCTCATGATTTGGAAGTGTTTTGTGTGTTAGCGTGGAGTATCTGGTGGAACAGGAACTTGATGGTTCATGGACAGATACCCTGTAGCACTGTTCATGTTTATAGAAAGTGCAGGTCGTATTTTGAGCGAGTACCAAACACTGTACTCAGTTGTTTGTGCCTAAAACTCCTGTCCAGGCATGCTCCTCTTCCTCTCGTGGCGTGCTCCTCCCTTGGAAGAATTTAAACGCAATGTGGATGCGGCTGTTCGCAGTGATGTTGGATTTATAGGCATTGGCACCATCATACGGGATTCATCTGGTGTGGTGATAGGTTGTCTTGCAGAGAGAATGGAAGGTGTCTCATCTTGCTGATGTCTTGAATTAAGAGCAGGACTATAGTTTGCTTCCTCGGCTGGAATCAATGTGGAAATGGTGGAATCTGATGCAGTCAATGTGGTGATTGCAGTCTCTAATGCCACGGGTCTGTGTGATGGTGAGGCTGAGGCTGATCTAATTGTCCAAGATATTAGAGGGCATCTCTCCCTGGTTCCTGACGTTTTTTGTCAACATATCTCTGCTAATGGGAATATGGTTGCCCATTTGTTGGCCCAAATTGCCTGGTCGTGTTTGTGTAAGGAGTTTTGAGGCTACTCCTCGTTTTGTTGCCTCTCTGCCTTGCAATAAGATGATTGCTTTCCCTTAAATTTAAAAAAAAAAAAAAAAAAAAAATGAGTAGTAGTAAATTACACTGACACTCTCTGTGTTTTCTCAAAATTACAAAGACATCCTTGACTGAAACTAATGACCCCCTTGACTCCCTCTCCTTTAAACTCTGTTAAATTTGTATTTGAAATGACCAAACTACCAAAAAATGTCAGCCATTGACTCTATTAAATAGATCATGACGCTTAATTTTTTAGTCTAACCTAAACTCAAGAAAAATCCCCACCAAAAAAAAAAAAGTGAAAAAGTGAAGAAAAATCCTAGCCAAAGCTTCATCTCCTTTTGCCCGTTTGCAGCCCACACCCCGTGCTCTCGCCTGCCCAGAAATTCGCCTACGCCAGAGTTCGCGCCAGCACCGGAGTTCGCCTGTGCCTGGGAAGGAGTTCGCCCGCGCATACACCGAGCCCAGCAGCGGAGTTCCCCTGTACCAACGACGGACTTCGCCTGCGCCTGCACCTGCCTTAGCACTGGAGTTGTCCCCCACCTACACCGGAGTTCTCTGCAAACGCCAGAGTTCGTTGGAGCCCGAGTCCGTCGACCGTCATTTCCTCCACCGTGCGAAGCCCCCTTGTCATTTCCTCCACCGGGTGAATCTACAAGTAAGGGGAATTCTATTCAAGGTAGAGGCCCAGGAAGCGGTTTAAGCAAGTGCCAAAATTGCAAGCAACAAGGCCACAACAAGCGTCCTTTCCCTTCTAACTCTTCGGGGAGTGGACCTAGTACTGGCTCATCCAGTCATGGAAGTATGCAGTTGGTTGTTTGTGATAGTCAGGTAACTTTCTTCCCATTTAGAATGTGATTCGGTTGATATATTTGGTTGTATCTAAAAGTGTCAATTTGATTGTAGATGGATTGATGTTGGACTTGTTTGATGGCGGTCAGAACTCTTGGTAGATAGCGCTGCGAACTCTTGGTCGATGGCAGCTCTTTTTGGTTGATGTTATCTCGGTGGCCCGTTTTGGTTGATGTTGTCTTGGAGGCCCTTTCACTCTTATGACTTATTTTGGATAATATGACTTTTGTATTCATATTATGACTTATTTGGATATGTGATTGTTATCTTTTATTAGGACTTATCTGGACTATGTGATTGTTATTTTCTTACCATGACTTATTTAGACTATATGTAATTGTTTTCTTCTTATTTAGACTTATTTAGATTATATGACTGTTATCTTTATATATGTCTTATTATATTGTATTTTGTTTTGGATCTGAACTTTTATTATTTTTTCTTATGAAAGCAAACTTTTAGTTTGGATATTTTTTTGTTGTAATGCTTCCTAAGAGAACAAAATTACCACTTAATTTTTTAAAATATCTTTAACAAGTGCAAATCATGATTATAAAATGTTTAAAAATCAATTAGAAATAAATATATATATATATATATTTTTGTGTGTGTGTCAAAGAAGGGTAAAATTGTCATTTTATAATTACACATATGGCTGAAAATGTTTTATAATGCAAGTAGGGGCATTTCTGGTATTTTTATAATAATTAACGGTCAAACTCTCAGTCAACTAACAAAGGGGTGTGTTATTTTTTAAAAAAATTGGGGGATTTTGGTGTCATTAATTTCAGTTAAGGGGGTGTCTATAATTTTGAGGAAACACGGGGATGTCAATGTAAATTACCAAAAAAAAAAAGCTAAAAAACAAAAAAAAAACAAAACAAAACAAAAAAAAAAAAAAAACAAAAGAAAACTGGAGTTTATCTTTAATATAATGTTTTTCTTTGCAATATCCTTTTGGCAGCCTCGTTGGCTTCTCTAGTGACAAATTATAACACGTGGAAACAAATACAATGAACATTTTTACATAAATAACTAAAGTAAATAATAACAGGGTTCAAAAAAAATTTTTAAGTAATAAACAACAATTAATAAATTTATCACTCACCAAAAAAACAATTAATAAATTTATGAGGTTAATTATTTATTTATTTCATATAAATATGAGTAAATTTATTATTTACTTCACATATTTTAAAACCTATCTTTCAATTTTTTTTCGTAAAAATTCTATTTGCTTTAATTTCTCTTCTTTTTATTTTTTATTTTTTTATTTTTTTCCTTTTTAACTTACAATTCTGCCTTTTCCTCTCTCTCCTCTTTCTTTCTCGTAGTCGGTTTAATCTCAATTAATCATTCCACGATAAAAACATAAATCAATGCCTTTAACTACTTATTTCCTTCAAGCTCCAATTTGTCCTTAACTACATTACGAAATAAATACCTCCATCTAATACGGTGTAAGTTGTTCTATTTGGAACATTACCAAAAAACAGTAGTTCTATTTGGACCAAAAAAAAAAAAAAAAACAACAACTATAAACAAGTGTTCTAACCCAGATCAAAAAAAGTTCATTAAAAAAAAGGGGTCATTTTCACATCAGTCCATAGCGCAACTCTGAGAATGACAAATACAATAATAATAAGAATTTTATCAAATATAAAAATAAAAAAACAATAATTAGAATGAGTAAGGAAAAAAAGAAGCTAGAACGGTACGTTCCTTGCATGGTAAGTAAAAACTTGGACTACGAATTATGCTAAAATTCCGAAATGAAATCAAGGTTCTTATTTACAAGGTTAAGTTTGGGAAGAAAGTTTATTAAAAGTAAGGTAAAGGCAAAAGTAAAACTCTAATTTCAAGCAGCAAAAGAGTTTGTCGTTCCTATTTTACACCCGCTTAAATCCACTTATCATACTACCAAGAACCGGTAACAAAGTCAACTAGTCGAAGGGCGATCCTGAAGAGGGAGTTCATCCAGTTTTTTGCTTATCTCTTTTGTTTGGCCTGCAAAAGGCAAAAAAAAGGATGAAGAATATCTATAGACAAAAGTAGTACAATTACAAACACACCAGAGCACTGGTTTTGTCGGAAGGATTTTGGACAAGAGGGTCATCTATCAATCCTTAACCACAAAGCCTACATATTAAAGAACACTATAATTTCTCTTTCTTTTTTTTAAGGACAAATGCTGCGGTTAATGTCGAAGAACAACATTTCCAATAGAGTGAAGAGTGAAAGTCAATCACACATCATACCGTAACAAAAAAAAAAGAAAAAAAACAAAAGCAAAAGAGGCAGTGGCGTACCCTCCTCCGAGGTTTCCTCTGAAGTCTCCTTCAAGGTCCTTCGTGCAAACAAATTGTGCCTTGGTCCGGGGTTCTCACGAGTACGGATTTTATTGAACATCTGCAAATATTAAATAAGAAAATTTCCATCCTCAATAATCAACTTTGAAACCACTATAGAACACGGTTCAAAATACCAACCAAAAGATGAAGAACAGAGTTTCCAAAATTCTTATTTCTATTTTTTTTCACCAATAATTGCGCAAACATTCCTTGCTGCTTGAGTTTGCACAAATGTTGAAACTGCACAACACTCCAACATACTTTTCAAGCCATATGAAACAACTATATTTTCTTTTTCTACCGTTCTTTCCCTATGTTTTTCCCAAAGAAAGTTGAACAAAGATTTATTGAGCATTTTTGTTTTAACTAAAATGAGTGCGATGTAACGACTCTAGTGCATCATATGAGTAGAGGGAAGGGGAAAAGAAACAAAATTGAGATACCTTTAGTTCAGGAGCTTCAACAAACCCTTGAACGATGCGATCGAAGAGAACTAGTCCACACACATCACAACATCTGAACAATAAAGATGAAAGGAAGAGATACATTTTCAGTAGGGAAAACAAAAGAGCTCATATTGCATAGTATATAGACTTGTACTAATTTGAAAGAATTAGTGAATACAAGTCATGAAAACCTCGTTGAACAAATTATGTTAGGATAGGGAATACAATAAGAAACAGTTAATTAAAAAAAAAAGTCACTATTGATTATGTAGCTTGGCAAGAATAATTTACTCACAAGAACTTATTTCGATCCCTTTTTGTAGAACGGTCCAAGTTACAGTCGGGACACCACACCATCTTTTCGAATGTCAACTTCACCCAATCTGCTTTGAAAAATTGGGAGATTGGAACAGAATCAAGAAATTGTCACAAGTCACATTATTAGTTTTAAGTTTTTAACAAGCCATCAACAAACAAAATACATCAAATCCCTACCGAAGAAAAGGCTAAACAAATTCTATAAGGCAAATTGGTTTGAGAAACTGCAGGACAAGCGAACCAAGAGGAAGATTCGTGCACAGAATTACTGTGACAACCAAGAAAGAAAAAAAAGATGACAACAAAACAAAACAATCCGAATCTTATGGCCAAAAGATAACGACCCATTCAAACCAAAATCAAAATAATAAAGACAATATAGAACACCAGAACAGCAAAAGTGCGCTACTTTGTTTTGGATGAAAAGACTCCAAACAACATGAACGTCAAAATTTAAAAAAAAAAAAAAAAAAAATTGAAGATGCATATTATCCACAAGACAAATTCACCGACCGAAAGTAGACATCATCAAAATTTCCCAAACTGAAAATTTGCCGCCACAAAGCAAGAGAATTTGAGTCTCGTTCCCAACGAAATCAGAGAATGTTAAAATAGAAATCAAAGCATATTAACGACGATTGATCAAACCTCAAAGCAGATATGTTTTCCCAGATGAGGATTGCCACCGATTTTAGAGAGAGAGAGAGAGAGAGGGAGAAAGAGAGAAGAATGGAATACAAAGCAAGAGGAGGTATAAATAGTTTTCCTAAAAAAAAAAAAAAGGTAAAAATAATAATAATAAATAGATAAATAATCCGAGTATTGACTAGCCAAAAAAAAAAAAAAAGGAAATCGGATTTGTAGTCTAACGAAAACCCCCCTCATTGTAGAATTTCCACTAGGACTAGGGTTACAGGTGTCTTTTCAAATTTAGAGTAAATTGTTATAATGGTCCTCAACTTTTAATAAGACTACTGCTTGGTCCTTGATTTTTTTTAATTGTAACAAAAAAAGAAAAAAAAAATTGCATATCAATCTGTACCCTTATTAAAAGTTCAGGGAACTATTGTTACAATTTATATTTTTTAAAATGTGATTTCCCTATTTCCAGTTTCCACTCAACAGGTGCTTTTTTTTTTTTTTTTTTCGAATAATCAAACTGTGGCATGTGCTATTCAATTTGGGAAAGGATTTATGTTTGGGATTTAGGGGTTTTATTTAGGGACTCGGTTTTAGTTGGGGATATAGGGTTTTGAATTTCAGTTAGGATGTGAATTAGGAATCTAAAAATATAAGGGTATTATATATATATATATATATGAAAATTGTAGCAAATAATATTTACATGTATTTTTGAAATTTATAACAGTTTTTTAAAATATGAAAAATTATAACATATGTTTCCTATGTTTCTTTTTTTGGTAAATTCTTAGATTTTCTTGGATATTTTAGAAAATAAGATAGTTACGATTAATTTTTAATAATAAATTTATGTGCATAGTTTCATGTTAAAGTGAGAGAGAATGAGTGAGAGAAATAGAGAGAGGAGGAATGATTATGATAGAGTTAGCAATACGGGTCGCGATACGATAACACGACTGGAAAACGACATGATTTTTATGGGTTAGGGCTGAGAAAAAGTTGAATGGGTCAAAATCGAGTCCACTCAAATGTGACACGTTAAAAATGGGTCAATTGCGGATTCAACCCGTCTAACTTGAACACAACCCGTTTTTCTTATGCAGGTCAATTTCATGTCCAAACCTGAAATTAACAAGAGGAGGGAGAAAGAGAGAAGAACATGAACGTCAAAATAGAACACCAGAAGAGCAAAAGTGTGCTACTTTGTTTTGGATGAAAAGACTCCAAACAACATGAACGTCAAAATTAAAAAAAATTAAAAAAAATTAAAAAAAAATTGAAGATACAGATTATCACAAGACAAATTCACCGATCGAAAGTAAACATCATCAAAATTTCCCAAACTGAAAATTTGCCTCCACAAATCAAGAGAATTCGAGTCCCGTCCCCAACGAAATCAGAGAATGTTAAAGCAGAAATCAGAGCATATTAAAGACGATTGATCAAACCTCAAAGCAGATATATTTCCCCAGATGAGGATTGCCACCGATTTTAGAGAGAGAGAGAGAGAGAGAGAGGGAGAAAGAGAGAAGAATGGAATACACCTGTGATTTTCTGAAAGCAAGAGGCGGTATAAATAGTTTCCCTAAAAAAAAAAAAAGGTAAAAATAATAATAATAAATAGATAAATAATCCGAGTATTGACTAGCCAAAAAAAAAAAAAAGGAAATCGGATTTGTAGTCTAACGAAAACCCCCCTCATTGTAGAATTTCCACTAGGACTAGGGTTACAGGTGTCTTTTCAAATTTAGAGCAAATTGTTATAATGGTCCTCAACTTTTAATAAGACTACTGCTTGGTCCTTGATTTTTTTTTAATTGTAACAAAAAAATAAAAAAAAATTGCATATCAATCTGTACCCTTATTAAAAGTTCAGGGAACTATTGTTACAATTTATATTTTTTAAAATGTGATTTCCCTATTTCCAGTTTCCACTCAACAGGTGCTTTTTTTTTTTTTTTTTTTTCGAATAATCAAACTGTGGCATGTGCTATTCAATTTGGGAAAGGATTTATGTTTGGGATTTAGGGGTTTTATTTGGGGACTCGGTTTTAGTTGGGGATATAGGGTTTTGAATTTCAGTTAGGATGTGAATTAGGAATCTAAAAATATAAGGGTATTATATATATATATATATATATATATGAAAATTGTAGCAAATAATATTTACATGTATTTTTGAAATTTATAACAATTTTTTAAAATATGATAAATTATAACATATGTTTCCTATGTTTCTTTTTTTGGTAAATTCTTAGATTTTCTTGGATATTTTAGAAAATAAGGTAGTTACGATTAATTTTTAATAATAAATTTATGTGCATAGTTTCATGTTAAAGTGAGAGAGAATGAGTGAGAGAAATAGAGAGAGGAGGAATGATTATGATAGAGTTAGCAATACGGGTCGCGATACGATAACACGACTGGAAAACGACATGATTTTTATGGGTTAGGGTTGAGAAAAAGTTGAATGGGTCAAAATCGAGTCCACTCAAATGTGACACATTAAAAATGGGTCAATTGCGGATTCAACCCGTCTAACTTGAACACAACCCGTTTTTCTTATGCAGGTCAATTTCATGTCCAAACCTGAAATTAACAAGAGGAGGGAGAAAGAGAGAAGAACATGAACGTCAAAATAGAACACCAGAAGAGCAAAAGTGTGCTACTTTGTTTTGGATGAAAAGACTCCAAACAACATGAACGTCAAAATTTAAAAAAAATTTAAAAAAAATTAAAAAAAAATTGAAGATACAGATTATCACAAGACAAATTCACCGATCGAAAGTAAACATCATCAAAATTTCCCAAACTGAAAATTTGCCTCCACAAATCAAGAGAATTCGAGTCCCGTCCCCAACGAAATCAGAGAATGTTAAAGCAGAAATCAGAGCATATTAAAGACGATTGATCAAACCTCAAAGCAGATATATTTCCCCAGATGAGGATTGCCACCGATTTTAGAGAGAGAGAGAGAGAGAGAGAGGGAGAAAGAGAGAAGAATGGAATACACCTGTGATTTTCTGAAAGCAAGAGGAGGTATAAATAGTTTCCCTAAAAAAAAAAAAAAGGTAAAAATAATAATAATAAATAGATAAATAATCCGAGTATTGACTAGCCAAAAAAAAAAAAAAGGAAATCGGATTTGTAGTCTAACGAAAACCCCCCTCATTGTAGAATTTCCACTTGGACTAGGGTTACAGGTGTCTTTACAAATTTAGAGCAAATTGTTATAATGGTCCTCAACTTTTAATAAGACTACTGCTTGGTCCTTGATTTTTTTTTAATTGTAACAAAAAAAGAAAAAAAAATTGCATATCAATCTGTACCCTTATTAAAAGTTCAGGGAACTATTGTTACAATTTATATTTTTTAAAATGTGATATCTCTATTTCCAGTTTCCACTCGACAGGTGCTTTTTTTTTTTTTTTTTTTCGAATAATCAAACTGTGGCATGTGCTATTCAATTTGGGAAAGGATTTATGTTTGGGATTTAGGGGTTTTATTTAGGGACTCGGTTTTAGTTGGGGATATAGGGTTTTGAATTTCAGTTAGGATGTGAATTAGGAATCTAAAAATATAAGGGTATTATATATATATATATATATGAAAATTGTAGCAAATAATATTTACATGTATTTTTGAAATTTATAACAGTTTTTTAAAATATGATAAATTATAACATATGTTTCCTATGTTTCTTTTTTTGGTAAATTCTTAGATTTTCTTGGATATTTTAGAAAATAAGGTAGTTACGATTAATTTTTAATAATAAATTTATGTGCATAGTTTCATGTTAAAGTGAGAGAGAATGAGTGAGAGAAATAGAGAGAGGAGGAATGATTATGATAGAGTTAGCAATACGGGTCGCGATACGATAACACGACTGGAAAACGACATGATTTTTAAGGGTTAGGGTTGAGAAAAAGTTGAATGGGTCAAAATCGAGTCCACTCAAATGTGACACGTTAAAAATGGGTCAATTGCGGATTCAACCCGTCTAACTTGAACACAACCCGTTTTTCTTATGCAGGTCAATTTCATGTCCAAACCTGAAATTAACCCGTATAAACCTTTAAAAATTAAAAATTAAAACTTGTTGTTTATCTATGGTATGATATTGATGAAGATCTTTATTACTTTTGTAGGATTTTCTATGAATTAGATATGATTTACTTATTTAAATTAGTTTTGATGGATGTAATTAGATTATTTTAATTAAGTTGTGATGTTATTTTATTAATTTCGTGTCAATTCAATTCTCAAATAACGTGTCATGGATCAATTTTGAGTTACGGATCAATTTCAAGTCACGAGTCAAATTTGGTTCATGTTGTATCAACCCGTTTCGGGTTCGTGTCACAGTTTTAAGGAAAATTCGTGTCACGAGTTGGGTTTGAGTTGAGAAAAAATTAGATCGACACGACATGAACACGACTCGCGACACAAATTGTCACTCCAAAATTATGGTTTTTTATTACTAGTTTAATATTTTGTACTATAATTTACCATTACTCTCTATAATAGTTTTTTTTTTGGGTATTATTTGATCATAATTTGATTATGATCATTTTTTTTTGTTTTGCAGAGGTTGATTAAAATCCGTACCACCGGACCGAGGCATATTTTATTTGCACCAAGGGCCTCCCCGAAGGAGGGTATGTCACTGCTTCTTTTGGTTTTTTTTTTTTAATTAAAAATTCTTTGATTATTTTTAATTTTGAATTTAAGGGTAATTTGAGTATTTTAAATATAAAAATTAAGCTTTGATCCAAAAAATGTATAGATTTATTTACTAAATTTAGTATAATATTTAAATTTTAAAATACATTGCATATTTTTAAATAAAAACAAAGTGCATGCTATAAAATATAAATAATTACATAATTATAGCCTTTCTTTTAAAGGTAATTTGGTTATGTTAAAGTTAGAATTAAGTATTGAACGTGAAATAATATAAAATTATATATTAAGTGTAATATGTTGATATTTGAAAGTAAAAGTTTAAAATGTATAATATATTTTCTGAATAAAAATAAAATACAGAATTGAAAAAACGTAAACAATTCTTTATCTTTTAAATTTTTAATTTTGATAGATCCTCAAATTTTCTGATTTGTTGCAACATGTCTAATGTTATTAATTTTCTTTCATTAAATTTAGGATTTGAATTTGAAAGATTTTTATGATGGTTTGAGTTGGATTTGAAATTTTTTGATCGGATATGTGATTTTCTACCCTTAAATGATATATATGTGAAATTTCCGTTATTAATTAAACGAGAAGTTAAGTAAAATGGGACGACTGTAATACTAGAAAAAGTTTTGGAGGTAAATTAGTGAAATTAATAATTTAGAGTAAATTGTCAAATATGGATAAATTTGGGGACAATAATGCTAAAAATAGACTTGCTTCTTTCAGTTCAGTCTCCTTGGCAAAACACGAACGTCAGCGCGGCATAGCCACCGCCACTCTTTCTCCTACCTTCCCAACCCATACCAAAAAAAAAAACCCACCAACCTTAATCTCCGACAACCTCGGCTTCTGCTAATCTCATCCAAGAAATGCCACTTCTTATCCACCGCCGCAACTAACAAGAAAGAAGAACCCAAAAAGGAAAAAAGAAAGAAAACCATGCCCTGCTCAGCCCTGTTTCAGGGCTACATCAGAACCATGTCCGTGGGACCCACCACGTCTCTGGCCTTCCTCCGGACCCACAACACCACCACCACCAACACCACCAAGACCCTGAAACCAACTCCGTCTCTGTTGTGGGGTTTTCTCTCAAGGAAGAGGAACCAGTCCCACCACTACTACTCTAGCCGCGCCAATGGCTTCTTCAACTTCAGCCGTCACGTGGGCCGTCGGGAGGTCACGTGCTTCGCCTCCTCCGGGACCATCGAGGCGGATTGGCGGCTGCGGCGGAGGAGTGCAACTGCGCCGTTTTTGCAGCAGAGCCTAAATTACGGCCGGTATGCGTACCAGGATGCCACCACCAGCGACGATTCGGACCTCGATATCGGGGTTTCTAGGCAGCAAATGGTCAGTTTTTTTGGTGGTGTTGGAATTTTGGATAATTGAATTCGGACCCTTTTTATCTTTTTTTTTTGTTAATCTGTTAAATATTCCTGCTTTTTTTCTAGATGATTTTGATATAGGGTTTGTTCCTTAACTGAACCTATAGTGTAACTTGCCGAGGTTACGGCCGTAGCAGGACATTTATTTTATGTAACAGTGACTCTAGGAAGGTGTAACCTTGATATTCTATAGATAGAATTCTTACTGTCATAACTTTACAAAGTTATTGATATATGATATAAATGTCATTTTACACCCTGTGCGTCTATACACCGTATTTCGCGGACGACTTATGCCTTTGCTTTACAATGTAATTATTTGTTAAGAGTTTAGATAAAAAATGTGGTGTCCTTGAGCTCTTAGATTTATGTTGGAGTATCAAGCTTTGGATGCTTTAACATGTGAGGCTTAAAACTGGAAAAGAACACTCCTAGTTCGTATTAAGCACGGCAATTTATGTCTCTAGAGTAGTTGATTTGAAGACTGAAGTAGGAATTGTGGGGTTCTTTTTTTCCGTCAATTTAAAACTCCGTTTTTTATGTTAATACTGTGTTGGGTTTGAGTTTCCTGCTTTTAATAGCTAATCATTGAATTGTAAGGTAGTCTTTTGAAGTAAGAAACTACCATAGAATGACGAGCAAACGAAATGTGGGGAGTGTCGGCCAATCTATTTAATTTTTGAAGCATTAGGAACAATTTCTTCTTTTTTGCTTGATAGGGAAGCATTAGGAACCTTGACTTATAAGACTTAAGGGTTGAAATAAGAGCTGCCCTGGTTTGGATTGGGGAAGTATGCAAGACAAGAAGTTAACTTTCGGTTTTCTTTTTTGTTAAGCTCTTGCAGTGTTCAAATGGAGGGAACTAGCTTCTTCTTTCTTGTAATTATTTTTATTGATGTTCAGAGGAATGATAGTTTTGCGACTTCCTTAGACCATACTGTTATGTTCAAGTAACAACAATATTAAAAAGTGGGCAAAGTCACATAAAGTTGAATAAAATACATGAAAATCCCAGTGGGCTGTAAGATGTCATGTTGATTTCTCAATCTTTTCGACAGAGTAAAGAGGGATTATTACTAGTCTAAAAATGTTTTATTCTTTTTGTGCCTCATGGTTAATGCTAGGAGATCTCTGGTGTGCTCTGATATCAATGTTCAGCTACTTTCATATAGCCGTTTCTTAATTTCTTAGCTGCTCTACAGAGTTTCTTAGCTGTTTTCTAGATAAAACAAGGTATTGCTCTGCGATGTATAAGCTGTTTATTTAACTCTTGTGTGATACAGTGTGGATCGACCCTTGATAACATTGATGAGTGGAGATGGAAGTTGACGATGTTGCTGCGTAACGAAAATGAACAAGAAGTGGCTTCAAGGGAGAAAAAGGACAGACGCGATTTTGACCAACTTTCGGCACTGGCAACCAGAATGGGTTTATATAGGTATCTTGGTTTTTTTAGGTGTCATAACTGTGTAAAAGTTGTTTTCTACCATATTTTTTTTTTTTTTTGTCCAAATTATTTGAATATCTTTTCTGTTTAATTAACTTTTGCAGCCGCCAATATTCAAAAGTCGTCATCTTCAGTAAAGTTCCACTACCAAATTACAGGCCTGATTTGGATGATAAGCGGCCACAAAGAGAGGTATTTCTTATGTGCTTTTACACTTCGTCTCTGTGTTCTGTACTTTTTTTTGTTTAAATGGATAGAGCTGAACTTTTGTTTGAATAGTAGCTTTCAACTATTTTTGGAGTTGGTATGGCTGGAATCCATATTTTTAATACTAGTTTTGCTGTTGTTGAACATGACATTTTCAGTTTTTTACTTTTATGTGAGAAATCAGTTATTAACTGTTTTGAAGCATGTATAGGTGATCTTACCGTATGGATTACAATCCGAAGTAGATTATCATCTTAGAGCCCATCTTTCTAAAAAGTCAACCAGCAAGGAAAGTTTATCAGACAATTCCTTGTCAAGATCAAGCAGCAGTAGTAGTATTGCTGCTGATGAAGGGTTTTATGAGCAGCAAGAGCCATCGATTCGTAATAGTGTTGCCATGGAGAAAATCCTTCAGCGTAGAAGTTTGAACCTGCGTTACAAGCAACAAGAATGGCAGGTTACTTTTTCTTTTTCTTCTTCTTCTCTCCTTTTTTTTTATTTTTATTTTATTCTTTTATTTTTATCCAAGTCATTGTGTTTGCCATTAAAACCTTAGTGTCTTCACAGGAATCGCCTGAAGGTCAAAAGATGATTGAATTTCGTAAAAGTCTTCCTGCATATAAATCGAGGGATGCATTGTTGAAAACCATAGCAGAAAATCAGGTCAGTAATTGTTATATAAAATTTTATTTGATCGATTGTTTTTAGGGTGGTATTGTTAAGTTACAAAATGATCTGCCTATTTTTTTTTTTTAATTTGGTTTTATGAGTAGGTTGTTGTTGTCTCTGGTGAAACTGGTTGCGGTAAAACGACACAACTTCCTCAGTACATTTTAGAATCTGAGATTGAAGCTGCCTGTGGAGCTTCCTGTAATATTATCTGTACTCAACCTAGGCGGATATCAGCCATATCTGTTTCTGAAAGGGTTGCTGCAGAACGGGGAGAGACATTGGGGGAATCTGTGAGTTTTTGTATTTTATATGAGCTCTTGCTTCCAAATCTTAAACCTGTCTTGTAAATTTTTTAATCTCAAAGTTCTGGTGTATCAATGATTTTTGGGAGTGATTTATTTTAAATTCATTTGTAATATATACATGTGTGTGTGTAAGGAATTGAAGATCATCTTCCTATTTCTAATAAGTGAAATTTCTGCGTTTTGGAAAAAGGTGGGTTACAAAGTTCGGCTGGAAGGAATGAAAGGCAGGGATACTCGTCTTCTTTTCTGCACTACTGGAATATTATTGAGGAGATTACTTGTTGATAGAAACTTGAGAGGTGTTACACATGTTATTGTTGACGAGATTCATGAACGTGGAATGAATGAAGGTAGCTTTACAAATTCATTTAAGGTTTTGTCTGCTGGAATTTTGCCTGTGAGTTGTAACCATACTTTTTCCATTTATGCCAGATTTCCTTCTAATTGTCCTGAAAGAACTTCTTCCTCGTCGTCCTGAGTTGAGGTTAATCTTGATGAGTGCAACCCTAAATGCAGAGCTTTTCTCTTCCTACTTTGGTGGGGCTCCTACAACCCATATTCCTGTAAGTTTGATATGCTGATTACTATTCTTTATTTGTAACCGTTCGTTCATGTGTGTGTGTGTGTTCATGTGAATGTGCATGCTTTCTCCAAATATTTTGTTATATTTTCCTCTCCTTGTTGAGAACCTCAACTTCTTTTTGTATTTTTGCATTTTCCCATCAAAATTTTCACATTACTAGTGGTGAAAACAAAAAGAAGAGTGAGAGTGAATTGTTCCGAGTGCAAGGTCTGTAGATTGACTTTTATGTGGGGGTCTGTCTTTTCCCAGGGTTTTACATACCCAGTTCGAACACATTTTCTGGAGAACATTTTGGAAATGACTGGATACCGGTTAACTCCATATAATCAAATTGATGATTACGGTCAAGAAAAAGTGTGGAAAATGCAAAAGCAAGCGCAATCTCTAAGAAAAAGAAAGAGCCAGATTGCTTCATCCGTAGAGGTATCAAGAAAGTATCCACTGTACTTCTGGGTAGTTTTATCGCGACGCTCAGGGAGGAATATTAACTTTTTGTGTGCTTGTGGACAGGATGCACTTGAAACTGCAAACTTCAGAGAGTATGGTCCAAGGACTCGGGATTCCTTATCCTGTTGGAATCCTGACTCAATTGGATTTAATCTCATTGAGCATGTGCTTTGTCACATAGTTAGGAATGAAAGGCCTGGTGCTGTTTTAGTTTTTATGACCGGCTGGGATGACATAAACTCTTTAAAGGACCAGCTTCAGTCTCATCCTCTCTTGGGAGATCCTAGCAGGGTCTTGCTACTTGCATGTCATGGTTCCATGCCCAGCTCTGAGCAGGTGATATTTTTACGTACTTCTAAATATTTTGTCGTTTTAGTTTTCTAGAAGTCGGACCATAAATATAGTTAAACTACTAATACATTTAATTATTTGTTTATTCATTATATCTCACTCTAGTTGCTAAAAAAGTCAGCTTAACATATAGTGCATTCAGTCTTCGGAGGTCTTTGAATAAAATGTGATCAGAATTTCTCGTAACTGATGGGTGACAAAAGTCATTGTAAAATTATTTTTGCCTTTTCGTTGAATCAATACTCTGAGGGGCTGAATTTCCTGTAAGTGGGTAGTAACTCGAATGCGAAATAGTTATTTCTGTATGGTCACCACACCATATATTTCCCCTTTCCTTTTATAGTATTTTCAACGTGATGCGGTGCTAAAAAGCTTGATTTATTATCATTTATGGACCACACAAGCGTGCGTAGGGTTTTTAGTTTAGATTTGAACATAGAGAGGAATTTTTGATTCAAATGCGTTGCTTCTTGTTCTTTTCTTTGTATGTGTTATTTCTTCATATTTCCAAAAGTTTTGCAATATTTGCTCTATGTACACCTATTTTATCTCATTCACAAGTTCAAGTTTGAATGGTATGTTTTTTTTTCTAATTGGTTTACATTTCTCTTTCTTCCCAATGTTTGCAAACAGAAATTGATATTTGATAAGCCAGAAGGTGGAGTGAGGAAAATTGTTCTTGCTACAAACATGGCTGAGACCAGCATCACCATAAATGATGTTGTTTTTGTTGTTGACTGTGGAAAAGCGAAAGAGACATCATATGATGCACTGAATAACACTCCCTGTTTGCTCCCATCCTGGATTTCAAAGGCTGCGGCACGGCAGGTATGAGATTCTTTTTTCTAGTTACATTATTGTATTTGATGATTGACACTATACCACTGTTAAATGCGTTATGAATATGGTTTTCTTACTTTCATGTCTGCAATTATTTCGTTAGTCTGGTTTTTGGTGCATCTGTGGTGCCAGTGTTTTGGTTTTTACGTCGGTGGTGAACTGTATGTTAGTTAAATTGAGGGTTCTGGAGGGTCGAGCCTGCTGTCGACAAGTGATGTTACCATTTTCAGATAGTAGATCCCCTTCATTTTATTTTCTGCACAAGTCTACTTGATTGCAATTTTATAATGTACACATGATTAGTAAATTAAAAACTTCTATTTCTTCGTCAAAACTTTAATAAATAAATAACAATGTTCCAGGTAGATAAATTTCTGTTAATTTTTCTTATCCACATCTTGCTTCATGGTAAAATCGCCAAATTTTTATTGAAGGAACCATTCCAATGATACCCGTTCTTATTGCGCATCCAAATTTCCTATTTTGTAGCTCTTTAGTTTCTATTGTGCTATATATGTTATCTAATGGAAACATGAATTTGGGAAGAATACAAATTGAACATGTGTTTTGCAGAGAAGAGGAAGAGCTGGTCGTGTTCAATCAGGCGAGTGCTACCATCTCTATCCCAGATGTGTGTTTGATGCATTTTCTGATTATCAGCTGCCTGAACTTTTGAGAACACCGCTGCAGTCTCTGTGTTTGCAAATCAAAAGCTTACGACTTGGAAGTATTTCGGAGTTCCTGTCTAGGGCCTTGCAGCCTCCTGAACCTCTGTCGGTATGTTTTAACTTGAGTTTTATTTCGAATCTGCACGTTGGTGAAAATCCTTTTCTATTTTTCACTCGTAGTTTGTTGCCTTTTTTTTTTTTTTTTTTGTTTTGAATTACCTTGAAATTGATACTATCATTATTGAGGTCTTTTTAGTTTTGTTCTTTTACCTCAAATCATTTTTCTTTTTGTAGGTTCAAAATGCTATAGAATATTTGAAGATTATCGGGGCTTTAGACGAAGATGAAAATCTAACGGTTTTAGGTGAGGAAATGGTACTGCTGTTATTTTAGTAAACTCTTGCTTGGTTTTACCGTGGTGTTGAAAATAACTAATAACTTGGTGCTTCCCAGGACGCAACCTGTCAATGCTACCAGTTGAGCCTAAACTTGGGAAGATGCTCATATTAGGGGCTATTTTCAACTGTCTTGATCCGGTGATGACTGTTGTTGCAGGCCTAAGTGTCAGAGATCCGTTCCTGATGCCATTTGACAAGAAGGATGTATGTGTTCCCTAATCTTTTTAATATTTAAAAAAAAA
This sequence comes from Ficus hirta, assembly GCA_038430175.1. Lineage (NCBI taxonomy): Eukaryota > Viridiplantae > Streptophyta > Magnoliopsida > Rosales > Moraceae > Ficus > Ficus hirta. The sequence continues at coordinate 12,705,566 of CM076592.1, forward strand.
AAAAACTTCTTATTAAAATTTTATATTTATTTACGACTAGATATCACATGTTAATGTGTAAAATGTATGTCTACTTGTAGTAGATGTAGAAATGAGAGTTAAAGTTCGTTTTAGAAAAAAGAAAAGGAAAGAAAAAAAAAAAAAAAAAACAGACGAAATAAGAGTAAATTTATTATTTTTTTTTCTAGGGGAAAAAATGATTTTTAAGGTCATTGGATTAAACTTAAATGGAGTGTGTTGAAGTACTAGAATGACGAGGCATAAATCTGTTAATTGTTCTTTATTAGTACATGTTAGTTTATAAAGAAAACTAACAAATGCTACCGCTGGTATCAACTCAAATTCAATAATTTTTTACAAGAGTTGTGTTGTAATGTTAAAGAATGACAAATCAAGAAATGCATTATTCAAAAAATTTTTTTTGTGCCACTAGCGTCAATAACTTGGTAAATCATCTACGTATCTGTTTCATTTTTTGCAGCTAGCGGAGTCGGCAAAAGCGCAGTTCTCAGCTCGTGATCACAGTGACCATCTGGCAATTGTTCGAGCTTATGAGGGTTGGAAAGATGCTGAAAGAGAGCAGTCTGGCTATGAGTACTGTTACAGAAATTTCCTTTCTGCACAAACTTTACGAGCCATTGACTCTCTTCGAAAGCAATTCTTTTATTTGCTCAAGGATACCGGTCTTGTTGATCAAACTAAAGAAAACTGCAACATATGGAGCCATAACGATCATCTTATCAGATCAATTATATGTGCGGGGTTGTTCCCCGGGATATGCTCTGTTGTGGTAAGTTGAGCGGCATCTGGTTTTACAACACATCAATTGCTACATTTCGGCTTTAATTAGCATATTTTTAAGCTGTTCTCTCTCTGTCTCTGTCTCTCTCTAAAATATCTACCTATTTATTCATCTATATTTTTATATGTCTTAATATTTGGTGTAACTTAAACTTCTGAAAGCAAAGAGATGAAATGTGGATTTTATGGTGGGAATCTTCGTTATGGTTCTTCTTAGATTCAGATGAAATAGATTTGTCTTGCATTTTCAATATTTCAGTTTTTTTCTTTATTTATTCGTTACCTGATTGGTTGTCGATGCCTCGTCTTCCTTAAATTCATCTTTAATTTGTTGTGAACTGTGCTCGAACAATTGTGTACTGCAGAACAAGGAGAAATCTATAGTGTTGAAAACAATGGAAGATGGTCAAGTTCTTCTCTACTCGGTGAGTGGTCTTTTTAGCTAATTTTTTGGAACAACAAAATTTATGGATAATGCAAACACATCATTTATCTGGTAAATCTGTTATTTACTTAAAATATCTTAAAAACCTGTTACTTATTTTGATTATTTTCGTCAAATTGCCAGTTGCTACAATTTCCATATATATATACATATATATATATATATATATATATGTTTATACAAAAATTTTTAGTTAATTTTCTGCTTCCTATGTTCTTTTTGTTGTTTTTGCTTGACTTTAACCATGACGATTTTTCTTTTTCATTTCTTTTGTTAACGAACTTCATTGAATAGAATTCTGTGAATGGTGGCGTACCAAAAATTCCATATCCATGGCTAGTTTTCAATGAAAAGGTGAAAGTGAATTCGGTTTTCATTCGAGATTCAACTGCCGTGTCCGATTCTGTGCTTCTCCTATTCGGAGGGAGCGTTTCCAGGGGTGGACTAGTATGTTTCTTTAACTTTCTTTGTGCCTATTCATCAATGTACTTGATGTCCTTGGTGGAAGATACTGGTACTGATTCCGTACTTGCTTTTATAGGATGGGCACTTGAAAATGTTAGGCGGGTACTTGGAATTCTTCATGAAACCTGAATTAACAAATACATATGTTTCTTTGAAGAAGGAGCTTGACGAACTGATTCAAATGAAGGTAAGTAAGTTCTTTGCCATTTGTGATAGTTATGATCCTGAACTACTCCGGAACTAACCATCTATGCACACAGAGTCTTATATTCAAACGTAGCCAGTGAACAAATATGTTCACCAAGACGAGAGAGAATCAAGTTTCATGACTATGAGTGATCCCTTTAGTGTGCGAGTCATAAGTTTTACCTTTTGTCTATTATTTTTGTCGTTAGGAAGAAAAGATCAAGTTACAATATTCTAATTAGCTGATGTAGTTTCTGCATATGCAGCTTTTCATATCTTGATTTACCGCATCATGCTAACTCATTGATGCGCTTCGTGTATGCAGCTTCTGAATCCTCAAATGGACATACAATCTCAAAATGAACTCCTTTCTGCAGTAAGTTTACTGGTTTCAGGGGACCAGTGCGAGGGAAGATTCATCTTTGGTCGCCAGTTGCCAGCACCCTCGAAAAAGGCAAAAAAAGAGACACTACCAGTTGCCAAGGGAGGTAAGAAAGGTGGTGATGCGGATAATTCTAAAGGTCAGCTGCAGATGTTGCTCAACCGAGCCGGACATGGATCACCCACCTACAAAACTAGACAACTGAAAAATAACCAGTTCCGCTCAACAGTTATATTCAACGGGTTAGACTTTGTCGGACAACCTTGCACCAGTAAGAAACTTGCAGAAAAGGAAGCAGCTTCTGAGGCGTTGATTTGGTTGCAAGGCGGGAGTCCTTCACCTTCAACAGATGTCGACCATATGTCAACAATGCTTTTGAAGAAAAGTAGCAAAAAGATAAGTCCGAGAAGAAGTTCGTTTCAGGGTGCTAAGTGGAGTTAATTAAAACTGCTTAACAAGCGTCTTAACGATGATAGAATTTAATTTTTTGTTCACCAACGGAGCTGCTGATCATTCTTTAAAGATACAAGGATTATAGTGGGACGCGGAAGATATCTCGTCATGGAAGTTATACGTGTAGAGCAGCAATGGAAGGGCAAAAACAGTTCATGGTTTCCATGATAATATAAGGCGGTTCAAAGGTACAAGACCCTTATTTTTTGTCAAAAAGGGGTGATGAAAAAAATTACCAAAAGATGACTTTTCACTTGTTTTTACATTATTATTATTATTATTATTTAGCAAGATGCCAGAATCAGAGATCACATTGATCAAACTTGTTGCCGAATTAGGTGGCTGTTTGACTTTTTGTATATAATAATGGTGAAGTTGGTAGTAGAGGACTTAGGAAAATTAGTAAGATAGGAGAGAAATTGTTCATTTAGACCAAAAAAGTTTGTACTCCATAAAAACTTCTATGTATTCTTTTTTGTCTAGTGTTTGCAACTGTGACAAACAAAGTTTTGGATTTTATTTTATTTTTCAATTGCTGCTTGATACAGAATATGTACTTGTATGCTTATGTGCGGGAATAGAAAATTTTCCAAAAAAAGAAAAAGAGAAAGAAAGAAAAGGGCTGATGGGTCTTGAAGTTGAATGTTTTCTGGACCGCCGTAACAATTAGTTAGTATTGTTAATTTATGGAACCTAGTTAATACCCTAAACGCCTTATGCAGAGATAACACGTGGATTGATTTTAGTGGTAAGGTTGTCATGGGGTTTGGAAGGGGGCGGAAATCCCCCCCCCCCCTCCCCCAAAAGGGATCAGGGCGGAAATCCCCCCCTTCCAAGGGATCGATGGCGGAGTCCCTGAAAGGACTATAACATTTTGGAGTTGTTTCATTAAGAGTATTTTGGAGATTTCATATGTAATAGAGGGTGTCGTTATTAGAGTTGATTTTATGAAAAATGTTGGGGAAATCATAATGAATTACTATAGTGATTAAAAGTAGTCTAAAATTGAGGTGAATTTGTATAAAAATTTGCATGTTTTATGATTGTTTATTTTCTTTTACAATTTTATTGCTCTAGGTGATATAAAATCAGGGCATCAATTTTTAACAAACATGTCAAATTTTCTTGCTGAATCCTCCGATCGTGGTTTTGACAAATTGGTTCTTGGAGAAACAGCCAGTTTTTAGTTTTGGACATGGTTTATACTTTGTTCCTCTTGAATACATTTTTCTTACTCAAATGAGAAATTTAGATGACTACACCAATATACCAAGTATTTTAACTTTCTTTACAAAGTATACCATCCACTTGGGATCTCATAAAATTTATACCAAGACATTTTTAATGTATCAAACTCGTATCATAAAAAGGTCAACATATAATTTTGACTAGTACCATGACAAAAATATCCAGAAAGAAATAGAAGGAAAATAAAAGAAAGCTTTTTTTAAAAAAACCGTAGACAGAGAAAAACACATTTCTTGTTATCTCTTCTTTGTTTTTGTGTTTTTATTTATTTGGGAGTTTTTTAAAATTCTTTTCTCTTTTATTTGACTGTATTTACGTCACTATAAAATAAAAATTTATTCTTAGCCGCTCCATGGCATAAATTTAATATACCCTTAAAAATATTTGATATATTTTTGATAAGATCCAAATGAACCATATATTTTCTTAAAATAACTCAAAATAGAAAGTATATTAATACAAATTTCTAAAGTAATTTTTGTAACTTCGACCTGAGACACTTAACTATCTTCCAGAAAATATTTTATTTTGTTGAATGTAAAGTTTCAATTGTTTGACTCTAGTATCATATCATCAAGAAGAATGGAGAAGGGTCATTAGTTAATCAGTAAGTCGTTATAAAACTCTCTCTTCTCTCTCTCTCTCGTTCTCTCTCTCTCGCTCTTTTTGCCCATTTGCATTACAGACGAGGGGTAGAGAGAGATGCTGAATTGGCCGAATTAAGGAAGAGATATATATATATATATACACACACACACACACACACACACACATTTGCTGGGATACAAAGTGATTTCTAAGTAAAGACAAAAAGAAGCTAACTTTGACCCAATTATAGCATAATTGCCATTGAATTAAAGCTTCACATGATATTTACTTATTAAAAAAAAAAAAAAAAAGATTCACATGATATGTTGCGTAATTAATATTTTTTCAAAGAGAAATTGCGTTCAAAAACCAAATGGAAGTACTGTAGAGTTCACATCTACATCTCTTTCAGTTAGGAGTTATTAGTCCTTCATAAGATAGTCATCGTTTGTTGTCCTCTCCTTTTTTCAAGCAAAAGTTGAAAAAAAAAAATGTAAAGTGAATATTTTAATCGCTCACAGCTCTTTGTGGGGGAAAAAACTGTGAGACTACGAGAAAATGACAATTTTTTTTAAAAAATTCTTTATAAAAGAAAAACTACTCTTTTTTTATATTAATTTACAGGGTAGATTGCTAATTTAGTCTCTAAACTTTTAAGTTTATACAATTTTAATCTCTGATTTTTTTTTCTTTTTGATACTTGAAATGTCCCTAAACTATTAAAATATCGTTATAATAATCATTTATATTAAATTTTGAAAGAAATCCATTGTATATAAGTAATTTGGTCAAAAAGTGATGTTAACTAATAGATTTCGTCAAAAAATTATTAAAATAGACTTTTGTAACAACGTCTTTAATAGTTTATAGTGTAGGGTGCGATGGTTTGAGAGAGAGAGAAAGAGAGAGTTTAGGGTGGAGAGAGCGAGCCGGCGACAAGTACCGAGAGAGCCGTCAACAAGTACACAGAGGAAAACAGAGAAGAAGAAGCTCCCACATTCCGAGTCGGCGGCAAAAAGGCCAAGCCGGACGCCTGGTCTGAGTCCCCCGACACCTTCCTCATCGCAGCTGTCAACGACTCTCTGTCTCTATCAGGGTGGTAACGATGGACGTATGCTGTTGAATATATAATTGAGCTTCCATATATTTGTAAATATATGTGTATGCGTGTATATGCATATATAAAGATAAAACCTCAATCTTCTTATTCAAATAGGAACCTATGCAGTGACTATTACAGTGCGGTTCAATAAAATTTCTCATAAAGTCTAATCTAATAAATACTTGATTTAAATCCTATGATTATCATAAATGGTCTATGAACCTCCTAAAGATACTCTTAAAAAGATTAAAAAAAAGTGGAAAACCAAGCAAAATAAACGAAGCACGCACTCTTATCAATTTGTGTGCCAAAAAAAAAAAAAAAAAAAAAAACAAGAAAGCTTCTCTAAGCAAGGATTAAAGCAATCATGCATTCATTCATAATGTATATCAGAGACAATGACAAAACAAAAGTAACTTTTTTCATGTCTTCTTATTGTTATCATTATTTTTTTTTTTAGTTTTCATGAAGACATAACAAAAGTAATCTCCTATCACCTGCCACACATTTAATTAAAGAAAACACAAATTAAACAACATCTTCACATATGCTGAATCCAGAATTGCTTGTTTAATTACATCATAACAAAGGCAATTAAACAATTGAAGCCGACCCACTTGAAAAAACAAGATTTTTTTTTTAGTTTTTATTTTTTTATTTTTTATTTTTTATTTTTAAGGAGAGTAATTAAACTTTACACTTGAGGACTGCTTTGTTTGTGAATCGTAATTTGGACTTATGGCAAGAAAACGATTAAAGCCGACCACTTGTTTCTGCTGTTGTCACTTAGCAGAGAACTGAAATCGAGAAAAGTCATTCAATGAGATTGTTAGAATCTTGATATGCTTAACACGTTTTGTTTATTTCTTAATTAATTAAATTTTTTTGGACCACACATAATCATATAAGACAGTATTATACACACAGACACACACACACGCATACATACATTTAAATATAACAAAAAGAGAAATCCAGAATCTATTTTCTGTTGAGCCTTTTTATTTATTAATATTGTTATTATTTTGTTATTTCTACATATTAATTTCTTCCCTTCTTTTTTGACAACCGACTAAATCAATCATTAGGCAAAACTTTATATTGAGTTAGACGTTGACTACGTACATACACCTGTTCCACATATGCCTATAATGTATGATAAAAAATGGAAGGAAAAGGCCGATTTTCTATTTTAAAAAAAGAAAAAGAAAAAATTACAAAGCAAAGATGGATTTGTATATTTATTTCTGTCAAGTGTTAGACGACAAGAATATGAGCTTGGAAAGAAATCCACCGGTGATATATGCAGCTATGATAATCTCATATCCGGCATCTTAATAAAACGGATTTTAAAATTATTTGTACGTTATATTACAAGTAATCGATTTTAACGTAACATTTTTCAATAATATGACACATGTTTTTTGCATTAATAATTTTTTATTACACATATTTTTACATGAAGTTTAATGATTTTAAATAGAAAGTTAGGACGAGAGATAATTTATATATATATATTTCAAAAAGGCCATTAGTTAAATTAAAATTTCTTAGCTAAACTAATAGTGCATGTTTTGCAAATATTTTTTTTTAATCTTATGTTGTAAGGTTTTTTTTTTTTTTTTTTTCATTTACACTTTGCAATGAAATTATATGTAAAATTACTGTTTGATTATATATGAAACCATCTCTTACCTTTATTCTATTTGTATTTAACATACCACTCTCCCTAACAAAAATTTAATAGACCACACTTATAATTAAGTTTGATTTGGTTCTTAAAAGTCCAAACATTTGAATTTTACTTCATTTGATTTGTAAATTAATTAATTAAAAGAAAAAAAAAGGCTAATAGAGTAATTGAATAATGGAATGTATAAAATAATATGTACATTTTTTTCTAAAGTAAATAATATTAGGGGGTAAAATGAAACGAAAATGGCATAAAAAAGAAGAACAATTATAAGGAGAATTTCAAGTTCCCGTGGCTGGCTCCACCTATGGACATCTAAAATATTGATTGCGGATAAGTTTTGTAACATGTACATGACCTATATTAATTCTATCGATTAAAAGGAAGGAGGAAAAAAATGTAAACTTATTTAAATATCTTTTTCCATTTTTTTTGTTTTTGTTTTTGTTTTTGTTTTTGTTTTTTTTTGTTTTTGTTTTCTGTTTTTGTGTTTTTCTTTTTTCTATTTTCTTTTTTTGGGAAGGTGGGATTCAAGCTCGCTACACAAAAGTGGAAAATATTCATACAAAAGAAGTACAGGAAAATGCATCCTATTTAGCTCACATGATTTCATGGAGCATTCTTAAGGGGTCGGTATAAACTTAATTTATCTTTACACAAATACACGAAAATCTTATACATATACGTATGATCTTCTTCTTTGCCGATATCTAAAAACTAAAAAGAAATGAAAAAAGAAGACGAATCCTTTTTTTTTTTTTTTTCACCTACTGATCATGCAATAGCTGAAGAGCTTTCACCAAAATGGATCTGAATCTATTGACATCCAGATTCACATTTTGTTTTTCCAAGAAAATCGACTTAAAAACCTCCCAATCCTTCCCAATCGAATAAGGGTCCGTAAAAACTGCATGGTCAAGTGGGTATTGCTGAATCAAACTGCTTTCTTCGCTGCCAATTTTGTACTCCAAGTACTTGAGATTCATCTCTTTTGAGGGCACTCCGAAATCGTTTTTCGCAAGCCATTCGAACCCGCCAATTGGAAGTACTTGAATAAAAACAGCATTTTCAGGAAGGAAAACTATGTTGGTAAGCCCAGCTCCATGAACTCCCATCATCACATCACACGAATTCACCAACTCCGAAAACCTCGCCAAGTTCGGATCCGCCTCCGCTATGGTTACCTTGTATCCCAAGCTTCTTGCCATTGCTTGGATTTCTCCTATGTTTGTGAAGGCTCTAGTTCCTCTTCTTGACAGGATTAGAAGCCGGGGCTTTTTGCGGTGTTTGTTATCCTTAATTCGGATTGCGTTTACTCGCTTTAGCGAATAGGATTCTCTCAGAAAATCTCGGAAGTCTCTCATGGAGTAGATGTGCTTTTCCGGGTCGATGCTCATCTCTTTCTGGTGTCGTTTTAGGCCAATTGTTGCGCTTGGGAAGCAGTGGACTTGCTCTTCTTTGTCAATGTTGATGATCTCGTATTTGGACAGTCCTTTTAGTAGGTTTTGGAACTTGTTGATGAAATATGGCCGGCTATCAGTGACAAGAAACTGAACTTCTCTGTTGTATTGTCTCGAAGTTATGTACAAAGGAATAACCACGTCAGTGAACTCATGGAAGTTGTTTCCGACATAGCCTCCGAGCGAGAACAAGACGGCTGGAACACCGTGATTCCGACCACATGTCGGGATTTCTTGACCATCCTTTACCTGCTGAACTGACCATTTTCTGACTTGGCTCAATGCAGCTGCGTCCTCCTTTCTAGCGTAAGGTCTTATTATGGTACTCAATGAGTTGTTGCCTTCTGCTGGCATAGACCGACCCGTTTGCGAGGATGAAACGACGAACACCGAGGAGGATTTTCCGTTGATCACGACGCCTGTTTTGATCTCGCAAAACTCTGTTCTTGGCTCCTCTGTCTTGCAGAGTGGTTCCTGGACTTTCTCTGTCACAACTTCTTCTACTGCGAAAAATATATATATATATATATTATTCGAGTTTTAGATTGTTTTATCTTTTGAATAGATTAGTGTTCTGGAATATAGAGTACTTACTCAGTGGTTCGGAATTCTGATGATCAGTTTCTTGATTATTCTGTGAAGTAGTAGAGTTTTCAACTTGCAAAGTAGTCACATTTCTAGACAGATTTTTGCTGATTTCCCACTCATCATGAGGCTGTGAGATGTAATTAGTGGAATTATCGTCTTTTTCGACAAAATTACTCGCATTTCTCGATTGATTTTTGCTAATCACCAAATCGGTAGAATTTTCTTGTTGAAGATGATTGCTCAAATGCATTGGCCATAGACTCTCATGCACACTTTTAGTGGTAATTTGCTGAGAGGTGTTTGCTGCTTCCACTGCTAGCATTTTGAGACCAACACTGCCCATTGACACCTGCAGATTCACTGTGAAAAACAATGAGAAATAGTAAGGGGGGAAAGAAAAAACTCAAAATTAGGCACAAAAATCAAGGCACACTATATAACATGCAAGTTGGTAAAAAATGTTTATAAAAACAAAGAGATGAAGGACTTACAAGCTGGAATAGGACCCAAATAAGGCTTGAAGAAAGTGCAAAAGAACAAAAACATAAACAAGAAACAAACAATTGCTCCACATCCTAGTCTCTTTTGCTCATGCTGGCTAAAGCTTCTAGCAAGAATTGAATTATACATCATTTTTTTCTTGGTAAATTATATCACAATTTCCCAAATGTAGTTTTCTACACAATATGCAGAAAGGGGGGGAAAAAAAAAATCTAAAATCCCATTTTGCATATGGTAGCTAAGTTTCAAACAAGAGACAAAAGCTGAATAACATATGCCCTTTTATAGCCTCTTTAGCTATAGTACTAGTCTTAAATTTTTTAGGTTTATTTGAGCTTTTTTTTTTTTTCCCTTTGGGTAAGACATGGGAAAGGTATTAGTTGGGGTGCCTAATTATTTTCAATGAATTGTGGCACCCCACGATTTTGTTAACCCTTCTCTTACGGTCCCTAGTAGATTCTCCAAATTAAACTAATGAAATTTGGGACGAAAAGGATCCTTTGGTTGGCTGTTTGAGACAAACATCGTTTTCCATGATTTGTTAAGCGATTTTCCTTTTTTTTTTTTTTTTTTGTTTTTTTTGTTTTTTGTTTTCGTTTTTTTTGAATAATAAGTCGCCGGCTGTGTATTCCAGCTTTGAAAGCTATACATCCAACTAGAGGTTATATAGAAATATAAAATTTAAATATATTGTTGCATGCATTATAAATGTGATCCTTTTCTTGTGTTACTTGAATTCACCTCATATATATATATATATATATATATGTGTGTAATATAAATAGTTTTTAACTTGAACTGACGGGCCAAAAATAATGATTGTTTTACATTGTTTATAAATTTCTTATTAGTAGTTTGGTGAATCAGAAAGCTTCATTACAGAAAGTAACTTGACGAGAGCGACCTATATATACATGTGTGTAAATATATAGGAATTGCTCAAGTTATATTGCTGTGTAAAGCAGATTCGAAAACCAGTAACTCAGTTGAAAGAGAAGTAAAAGTTGTGTCTTTTCGATAGCTAATATTTAAGATTATAAATTTCAAAAGAGCTTAATAAAATTAAAATAATATTTAAAATCCGACAGTCATATGGTCGAGCAGATATAATATCAAGATAATATTATGTTATACTAACTCATTACTGTAGAACATTCTCTGTTGTATGTACATATTACTCGTAGTAAAAGTTTTAAAATATAACATATTACAGCTAGAGTTATAAATAAATAAACTAATAATTACGTGAATATGTGGAAAAAAATAACATTTAATGGACTGATATAGCTGCCGGACTTGAGACCAATCTTATTTAAATAATTGTATAATAAGTAATAATTATGATACGATAAAGTTTTTAAAGTCTTATTAAAAATATGGTACAAATTTCAAAGTTTTGTAGCAAGAGTTTTTTTTTTTTAAATTTTTTTTTAGAAGTTATTATATGTTTCTTTGACTAGAAGCTTTTCTACCAAAATTTGAATTATACACACACTTTCAATAGCAACATTTAATGGAGCCAAAAAAACTTATTATAACAAGATGCAATGCCAACCAAGTTATAAGTAGCAATAGTTTAGATTATTTTATTTTCTGTTACTCAATCGTCAATGATTAACACAAATAAAATGGTTATTGTGCATATTATAATGACTAGTGTAAATTACTGAAACAAGTACTTGACATCACAGTAATACAAAAGTAAATAAGCAAAACTATATGTGATGTAAATTTTTTTTTTTTTTTAATAAATACATAAGAATTGCTTTCAATGCTACCTGGTGCATGTAGCAGCACACGAATTGGATTCCCGTTTGGCACATCTTTTGCCTTTTTCTTTTTGTCTATCTTTGGTAAAGTGGAAAAAGAGAGAAGAAGGAAATGAAATGAGGGATTTTGGATAAGGAAAAGGAACTTTTTGGGTTGTTTGGTAGAGAGAAAATTAGGAAGTAATGAAGTTGTAAATCCATGAGACCCATCATTATTTAATCCTTTCAACTTTAGAAAGAAAAGAAAAGGAAAAATTTTGACAAGACAATTGAACTGTAAACTAATTCTTTTGATCATTTTAATCAATCATCATATTCTCACTTAATTAGGGTAACTACAGAATAAACTATATTGGACATTTTCTTTTCGTTTTTCATTTTCTTGTTCTACGAAATAATATGAAAGAAAAGTCTTCATCCTTCCTTTTTATTTTTACGCACCATGATATTTTACTCTTCAATCATTTTTTATTTTCTATCCCTCTTATCAAATATTTAACTATTATCAAACATTTAACCAAGTCAGTAGAAGAAGAAAAATAAAAAACTTTAACTTTTCAGTAAATTTTAGAAGCTCTATTTTAAAAGAGTTTAATAAGTAAAAAGATTTTTGAATTTTGTAATAAACAATAATATCTTCGCATGAAATTTATGTAAGTCCGTAGGGTTAAGCATAACGGTACAAAATAGAAATAACGCTTAGAAATAACGTTTTACTTTCACATGTCTCTCTCATATGATATTATTATGTCCTTTATTAGTTTCACATGTCTCTCTCATATGATATTATTATGTACGAAAGGATACAAAAGATGTATATATAATAATAGTGTTACAATATATCATATTCACTCTCCTTGGTGAGTAAAAAGAATAGTCAATAGAGCCAAAATAATTGTAATTGTAAACATAGTCTAACGTTAATCTCACATTTGATTTTATAAAATGTGTAGAGTTCAATTTTTCCTATCACAAGTTCAAAAAGAAAAAAAAGAAAAAAGAAAAAGACAAAATGATCCAAATTAATAGTCTTCTCTTTCTTATAATTTGTTCTTCTTTCAAATAACACAAGCTTGAATAGGACTTTCCACCCTATAGTTGTTTAATCCCTGGCTAATTGCGTGTTAGGAGACACGTCCATCGGTCGATCACAAGCGTTTAGACGTGATCATATGATATATATAAATGAAATGATTACATAATTAATAAACATCATGTTTATATAATTAAGTCCATTGCAAAATTAATGCAAAAAGAAATGGGAAGATCCGAATTAATATCGCACCTCAAATTAGGGTAGCAATTTGTCGGCAGAAATATGGTATGAGTTTTTTGAGTTATGAGTTTTGAATTTTGAGAGTATCCAATTAAGCCAAAAAAAAAAAAATAAAAAATAAAAAAAAAAGGAAGAAGAAGTTTGGTAGAGAGAAGAGAGAGACGTTTTAACAATCTTTGTCACTGAGCTTTGGTGTGGGAGGCATGACGAGAGAGTTAGTAGGAAAGAAGTACATATATATTTTAAATAAACTAGGTCTCTTCCAAGAAACAATACGTGTGTGCCTTGAATAAATATATTATAACGTGTTATTTTCAGAGTAGGATTGCGTAAGAAAATTATAAAATTTCAAACAAGAGTTGTTAAATAGATTACAATTATACCAACCACTCTAGTGGCCTAATAAAAATTCCCTTTGATTTTAACATTGAAAAAAAAAAATTACAATTAGTGCTGATCACTTAATTTGATTCTTTTTCGTTTTCTCTTTCCAATAATTTTTCATACATTTACATAATTTATTGCCTGAAAAGTTCGGGCAAGAAACTAGAAATATCCTTTGAAATAATTTTAAGAAGATCGTCATATAGACTTGATACACGTACATTTTCTTATATATGTATACATATAAAACATATCAATATAAGTAAGTCAATGTTTGGTAGAACGCATCAAACACTCACGCTTGGTATAGTGTTTCTTGGTTTTTCTTCTTCTTTCTTCCTTTTCGTTTCGTTTCGTTTCTTTCTTTTTTTTCTTTTTTTTTTAAACGCTTAAAATAGATCGATCTGTGATTTTGCAGCACCTAAATTGTGTTATCGTTTTATGTGCTTTGTCAACGTAAAGTGAAAAAAAATTCATCTTTCTATTCAAATACAACATATATATATATATATATATATATATATATTTAGGATCATAGATATAGTGTTATAGTTCATTGCTATGAATTGAACAATTTAGCTTTGCAAATTTGATCGGAACAAGCACATTTGAATTAAATCCAAGTGTCGGCAAACATTTTGTACACAAAAACAAATAAGCTACGTCACTAAAGTTAGCTGAATATTGACACATTCAAAACTATATTATTAATATTAAATAGCAAAAAGATTGATATTAATTATTAAACATTGTTGGTAATTACTATATAGTTAATTCTATATTGTAAGGGACGTTGGTAGGCAGCACGCTCCGTAGAAGGCGATCAAATTGTCTCCTCTATTCTCTTGTGATTTATTCGTTTCAACATACAAACTTTACTGTATATGTTTGAATATTAATTTGTATATTTTAATTGCATATGGATTTTTAATGACTAAATTGCAGTTGCACCCTAAAACTTTTTATTATTTTTTTTGGCATAATACACTAGCAATTTTTAATTTTCAAAAAAAAAAAAAAAATAGCACCCGGAATTTTAAAATCAAAAGCAATTAAGAGGCAATTAAGGTCCAATGGCTAACGAGTGTTATCAAAGTGACGGTTTGGTATATGAGATTCACTTATGAAGGATAAAACTTGTCATTTTGTAAACCAGGTCATGTCGAATCTCGTGTTTCAAACCGTCAATTTAGTAACATCAGATATTGGACCTTAATTGCAAGTAGTTTTGAAATTCATAATGTAATTTGTCAAAATTGAAAGTTTGGAATAGATTATGTAAAAATTGAAAAGTTTAAGATGGAATTGTATAATTTAGTCATTTTCAAGATATATAGAGAAAAGTTTTTCGAAAGATTTTCCTTCCATTGAATTCTTAAAACACGAGTTTCCATAACCATTTTTTACTTACCTCAATTTTTGTTTACTAATCAACGTGATAGTTTTTAGTTACGTATATTGAAGGCAAAGAAGGAAGATTTGGTGAGACCCTACTTGATAAATGAGTTAATTATTTGGGCCGTTCTGTTATTGTCGTGGGGCCTTCACTTTCATTACATCGATGTTGATTGCTATATGTAACATTCTCAATAGCCCATGAAATATCCTACTGATTTGATTTTTTTTTGAAAGGGGAAATTTCATTTAATTCATAATAGAAATTGCAAATATATGCGTCTGACATTGCATTATAGAGATAAAATCCTCAATGAAAATCAGTACCATCAGTACATTCTAATGACGCATAAAGGGAAATACGGATGTTTGAGACCCAAAATCAGAATAGTACCTCGACATACCACTATCGAGCACGCATAAGGTTCTTTTCGACAATTCCTCGACAATCAATGGAAACTCCAGATCGATTGAGAGGCTACCAACTGTAGCATAGAGGCCACTACTAAATCCGTCAAGATTCATATCTAATGGAATTAAAACACTGCACAGATTTAGATTTGGTATATAACAAACCAATTTAGAAAGTGGAGAAACCATCACCGTTATTACAAATTAAAACATAAAAGAAAACACCAAAGTATTAAACCTAAAAGACGAAGACAAAAACGCCATTATTAAAATTAAAATCTTACAAAAAATAAGAAAAATCTTACCACCACAGATACAATCATCGGCAATAACTAGGTCATTGCATCTGTCAAGACCAAGCTAAATAAAACCATTGAGAAGAAACTTGCCACTGAAAGACTAAGCACTTAACAAGCACTCGTCGCCTACACAACATATCTATCACAAAACAACTCTGAATAGCCACGCCGTAACCTAGATCTTTCTTGGCGATGAGATCTCTTTCACACAGGCTGAGAATTCGAAGGCCAGCCTAAAATTGCCGCCAAACTCCGGCCCCAAAAAAGGAGAGGGAAGGTTGCAAAACTCTAGGGCAGAGAAAAAAGTATAGAGAGAGAAAGAGAGAAAAAAAAACCTAATATACTACTGAATTATATTTTATAATGTATGTTAAAAATAAATTAATTTTGTATGGGGTAAAATTGGTAAAAGGTGCAGTGAGGCAAATATATATAGAAAAAGAAAATCAGGAAGAACCAGCCTATACCGCGAGCCTGTTTGGAAAAACTTCTTATAAGTGTTTGAATCCAAAAGTTGTTTACGAAAATATTTGGATAGTTAGTCAAAAAAGCATGCTTCTTATCGAAGTCAGAAAATATATAAAAAGAAAAAGAAAAAGAAAAAAAAAAAACTCTTTTATATGGTCTGAAACCCATATCATAATTTAAGTTAGATATTATAAATTTTAATTAATATCTTAATTACTTATTAGAAAGTTTTAAAACCATTTCGACTTATAAGCTCTTTTAAAAATATGATTTTCCAATACTTTGGTAAAAACCTTTTTTTTTTTTTTTTACTTCTCTTTTTCTGCTTAGTAAAAACGAAAGCAAAAATTCTACCAAACAGATCCTTAATATCGCGTATATATGATGTGTTACATTTATGGCTATTTACATCGGTACACCTTGAACGTATCGCACAGTTGTAATTTACACCCTAAAATTTTAATTTTGAGAATTTGCATTGTGAACTTACAAACTTTATAACATTTTAGCCCTCATTAAATACAATGTTGATATATATATATATATATATATATTTTAAATTACTCATATAAGTTGTTAGTTAAAAGTATAAAAGGTCCTTTTTAATAATATTAAACCAAATTTATTTTTAAAACAAATTTAATTGAATATTTTCTACTTTGATAATACTTGATTAAAGATCTTAGTCTATATAAATTTGAGTTAAAATAGATTAAAATTATTTTTCATGTCATTAATTAATAACTTATGTACAAATTACATACCAGTTTCCTTCAAAAAAACTAATATTGATATCAATGAGGAGTAAATTACTACAAATTTATAAGTTAACAGTGTAAATTATCAAAATTAAAAGTGCATGATATAAATTACAACTGTGCAATAACTTCGGATGCACCGGTGAAAAAAGCCTATAATTATTTACGTGTTTTTCCCCCCCAGAAGAACGTGGATATATGTAATTCTTCAAGAAGTTATAGATTTTCCATTTTCTTACGTTCTTAACTATACTTTAACAAAGTTTCACTTGTCGCTCTCGCAATGAGTGAAAACCCCCAAAATAATTAAACAAACAAAAAGGAGTCATATTATATTCTTGGCATGATAGTACTTGGTATATTCTGAAGAAGACAAAGTAGTATGATTCATAATTATTAGTTTCCTTAAAGTTATCATTCGTTTTGACAAAAGAAATAAAAACGAAAAAAATAAAATAAAATAAAATTGAAATATATATATGATAATAAATCTGTACAGAAATGGAAGATTATTGCATAAGTTAAAATTATTTCCTATTTTAGCGTACACATTGAAGTTTTTCCGTGAAGATATATGAACCATATCATATGTATATATAGATATATATATATATATATATATCTCCTTCCCCCTCAAAACTCAACATTTAAAATCCCGCAAATCTAATGGGGAATAGTATTCTATTTATTTGTTCACTAAAGAAAAAAATGATATTTGGCATATTAATGTTATGTCCGCTTTGAAGTTATATAATAGATTTTATGTTCTATCTAACAGTTTTAGAAAAGATTGAAACCAGATAAAATGGCTTCGTAAAAGATTGAAGATGGTCATGCAAGATCAAGACATCATGATTGATTGACAAGGGCATGGCAATGGAGATCCGTATCCATGGCCGTGATGATGCCCATCGTGCTCGCCACGAGGAGGCTGAGCTTTGCATCTAGATAACAAACGATGGACGCAGTATAGGGTCAAAAACCAAAAAACATATATCTCTTATATTTATATTTAAAACCGCCAAAGAACTGATGACACTTTTGGTCAGATCTTTCTTGTTTGATATGTGACAGTCATATCATTATCATATGGACTTTTTTTTTTTTACTTTGTTTTACTTGTTTGGAACTCAATTTCCATTTAAACTAAACTGTACTTTTTTCATCATGTTTTTTGTCTTTTCTGAAAAAGTTTTTTGTCTTTTCTGAAAAAGTCAACAAAAATTACTATTTAAACTTAAAAATTTTAACTCAACTCAAACTGAACTTGTGCACCAAACAGGCCCTTTGTTTTACTTGTTTATTCTGCATGCATCATACAACTAGTATACTCAGAGTCACAAGTCACACCTCAATTTCCCACGACGTGTCCCCACTACAAGGCGTAATTGCTCAAGTCTGCATGCTTATGTGTTAGGGCTTTTAGACTACTTGGGCTTGGGTTGAATTTGGGGCTTTCAAAATTCGAGATCCGTTTAAGAAAGAGAAAATTGCAGAAATAATCCCAAAAATGCTCACATTCAGAAATTTTCCTCTGCTCAAATACTTGTTAGGATTTTTTACCCCCTGTCTTTTTAAAATTTTTCCGCTCGACATTTTTGATTTATCAGCAAAATGACTAAAATAATTATAAAACCTAAAAAAAATTTTATCATTTTTATTCATTTTACTATTATTAGTCATTATACTCATGGAACAATATTACAGGGTTGTGCTCTTTTTAGACATGCCACAACATTACCCTTTGAGAAAATTGTGGAAAAGCCCCTCTAATGCATATGTTTAGGATTTATTTTCTACCCTTAATGGTTTCTTGAAATTTTGACCTTTTTTTTTTTTTTGATTTTTTAGATTGGCGTTTTTTTAATTTACGATAAAATGACTAAACTGTCCTTACAAATTTATGTTCTATTTTCTCTCTCCTCTTTCCTTCTCTATCTCTCTTCCCTCCATTCTTTCTCTTTCTACCTCCTCCCCTTCTCTATCTTCTTTGCCTCCGCCACTTCTCTCTCCTCTCTTTTCTTTCCCTTCGACTCTGCGCGATCTCTCCACTCAGTCCCTCTGCGCGACGATCTGCACATCGCGATCTGATGGTGTTGTCCACAATTGGAGATCTGACAGAGTCAAGACCTCCGCAGCCTCTTTTTTTTTTTTAACTTTTTTTTAGTTGTTTGCGATATAATCATTTCGTTATTATTGGTATTTTTGTTTTTGCTCGAATTTCTTTTTTATAATCTTATGATTTTTTATTGATAAATTGGATAGATTAATAATTTGATGCAAAAAAATCCCAGTAGATAATAAAAAAGAAAACAAATTATAATATGGCAGTATGGTAGACAACAAAGTATAATCTTGTAGATTAAGGTAAGTAATCTGTTACAATATAAAATAATGATTTTTGTATTGAAAATAAATAGTAATATAGTAGATTACCAAAAGTAATATATCAAAATACTCTTCGGTGGCCCATCAATTTTTTAATCTACCGGATTCTCTCCGGCAACCGAAGACCGACGTCGTTGAACAAAGCCAGAGACAATCGACAATTATTTGTATTAAACAAAAGTAATTTGGTAGATTACTTTTGGTCATACGCAATGGGCACTCACAATATGAGAGCCAATATAATGTAACAATCACAAGTGGACAAACACATAATATGTCATGTATGTATTGAATTGCAATATTATTGTGGTGCTTGAGTTGAAAGTTTGGACTTGCCGAGCTTTAACTCACTCGTATTTGTTTGTGCTGTAGGTAATTTCAGACAAAAAGCTCCTAATTAGTTCTTGATGGACTAACGTGGCTGATGTATGACGATGGGGCAATGGATGTTGGACACCTACATCTTCTTTCCCAATTAATGTTATTTTTGAGAAATTATGACAGTTGTAAAACATATATTATTAATATTGGGAAGTCCAATAATTATTATGAACTTGGTTTAAAACTTGTTTGGTATTATTAATATGCAAGACTACTTTTTATGAATGTTAACATTTGAAAGACTCGTTAACCCTTATCGTGGTTAGGATGTTTACAAACGTACAGTAAGTTTCACGAGTTCGTTTTGGAAATTCTAAATCTTTTCCGTGATCCAGAAGGAGAAAACTAATTTACCATGTGACTGAAACTTCAAAATCACTTTAATTGTTCCCATCTGACTAATTTTTATTTTATTTTATTTTTGGATTAAAACAAACTTTTTTTTTTTTTTTTTGAGACCCGCTCACTTGTTTCTCTTCCATTTATGGTTCAGTATAAAACTGATAACTCAAAGCAAAGGAAAGAAAAGGATAAAAAATAAAAATTTGGTTTTCTTATGGAAGATAACTCTGAAAGAAAAAATGATTCGAGTGATGACATCAATCTTCTCCTGAAATTTTAATTTAAAAACAAAACAACCAACAACCTTCTCCCATTGAAAAGTATGCTCTCCCATTTTGCCACTCTCTCTTCTTTCTATTCCCCCTTCTGCCACTTTTCCTTTACCCAGAATCCAGATACAATCTCTCACCGGACCAACCACACCTTTGCTCGCTTCTGCTCTCGCCAAAACTCTCTCTCTCTCTCTCTCTCTCTCTCTCTCTCTCTCTCTCTCTCTCTCTTTTTGTCTTTCTATCTCTTTGGGTTTTAGAAAAAAAATTATTTGCTTTTTTTTTTTTTTTTTTGAATTTTTCTTGAATTTCTTTTATTATAATGGAGTCTCTAACGATGAAGCCTAGCTTGACTAAGAAATTTTCTGGTGAAATTGATTGTGTACGTTCGGCGTTTGTCACAGGCGAGTCCCACCACATTGACGATTTCTACTTCCACTCCCTACCGGAGAATCTCAACCTCATGATCGCGGTTAGAGACAGAAGAGCCTCGATGATATCGGCAAGGGGCGTCACCATCGCTGTTGAAGGAGCGGAGTCCTTGCCGAGGGACCTCTACTCTAGCAAGGATTGGATCAAGAATGTCCTCCACGGTGAAATTTACAAAAGGATGTGGGACCTACTTTTTTCGAAACCAAAAAAAAATAAATAAATAAATAAATAAAAGAGAAAATAGTTAGATATTAACACGACATATCGTGGATCTACTGCTTCGGCCAAGAAGCATCAGTGAAAAATCTATCAGTGTTATGGTTTTGGTCACTCAAAAAAATTTCTGGTTTCGTCGTTCGATTCACGCGCTTTTAAAAAGAAAAAAAATTATGACATTGTAATTTAAGACACATGTAATTTTTTTTTATATTTTTTTCCCTAGTGAAATATAAACATATTTTTCTTAATTTATTGGGAATGTACAATAAAAAAAATTTCAATACAAACACGGGCTACACTATGACTCCGACATTTCTCACGCCTTTATCTCATATAGAGCCACCTCTGCATAGAGTCAAATAGAAGTACCAATCATCTCCAAAGGAGTAGTTAAAATGTCTTATATTCACTCCTTAAAACTCTTACTAAGGTAGAGATTTGATATTCGAATTCCTTGTCTGTATTTTAGGGGAATTATTAGAGCGTGACGGTACTATCCTAACTCCTTTCTTTTATTGGGAGAAAAAAAAAATAATTGCCAATCAATGATGGTTCTCTTTATTGTATTTAGTAACATAGAAAATAAATCATGTTGATACATTGTTTCCTGACTGTTCCTTTTCTCATAATTTATTATCTATTATACTCAATAACTAAGAAAAAGAAAAAAATATACAAGAAGGAGAGCGGGGGGGGGGGGGGGAACTTATATTAAAACCACACAAAGAAAATTATCATTTTTTTAATTTAGCAAAAAAAAAAAACGTCGTTTTTAAATTGACATTTTCATATCTATTTAGATGGTGTTTTTGTTCAACCAGAATAAATAGTAGGGTCGTAAATCTTTTAGAAGTACCAAATCCTTAAATATCACCTTTAGGGGAAAATTTTTTTTATGATCAATGACTAATGAATTAGGGACGTTAATTGTATAATTTACTTTTCAATTTTGATTATTTTTCAATTTATCTTTCTATTTTTAAAAACTACAAAATTATTCTTTAAGTTTTAAGAACTTATTTTAATTTTGTCACTGGCTCATTTTTTAGATAAAAAAAAATGAAAGGAAGAGAAAAAAACAAAAATCCTTAGTTAGAGTGAATTTATTATATTAAGTAGATTGAATGTATTTATTAAAAGTATTTTTTCTTGAGAAAATTTTTTGTAAAAGATTTCAAACATTTAAAAACATGAAACTCGATATTTTTTATTATATTAATTCTTTATGTTTTATGTATAAAATACTTTTTATACACTACTAGAGGGTATTTATGTCATTTTGTTCAAGTTTTTTTTTAATTGAAATAAGTTTTTCAAATTCTAATGATAGATTCATTATTTGTAAAAACACATGAAAACTTTCTCAAACAAAAAAAGAAAAAGAAAAATTGAGTGTAATTAAAATTAGGAAAATTGTACTAAATAACATATTTTTTGAAAATACTAAATAACATATTTTAGTACACCAATGAAAGAAAATAACATATTTTATCGATAGAGCTCTTTTTTAAACCGTTCAGATATAATCAAACGGCTGAGTGTTGCTTGTGTACGGTAATTATCATATATTTTACCTTACAATAATATTTGATTAATAAATTAAAAATAATAATAAAAATAATGTTGTGAATTATGTGTCATCAATGTGAATATGGATATGATGTCTCGCTGTTATGTTTTATTATAATTTTTGTAATTTTTCTTATGACATGTCATATTTGCATGATCATTAACTATAAGGCAACTCAGAACGAAATGAAAGTGTCATACCAACCTCAACTAATGTGAAGTGTTATGACCGATCTAAATATGACATTGGTATTTATTGGAGGGTCGCTCCTCCAATTTCCTATTAATTGCATGCATCCGGTACGAGTACAAGGGGCCCAATAAGATTAACTAAGCGTAAAAAGTAACTTCATATAAAAAAAAGGTCATGCATTTTATTGTTGCATTGTGAGATTTAAGTTTGTATGGGTATCACCTCGTATTTTATTCCACAATTAATATAGATATTATAAGTTACAAAAAATATATATATTTTATGGGTATTTTGATGAAGATGTGGGTTTGTAATATTGTTAGCTTTTCAATACTTAAATTATACTTATCTGGACTTTGAAAGTGATTTCCTATAATCCTCTAGGATTAATGTATTTTAATGTTTTATTTTAGAAAGTCGGGTTATAAAACCTGGTAACACAACCTTTACTTTAAGTTACAGGTCATCACAGTTATATCTTTCTTCTAATCTCCTCAAAAATAAAAAACATCAACCTTCCTTCCCCCCCTCTCCTCATTTTTTTTTTCTTTGAATATTTGCTTGCAAATTTAGTTTTACTTTCTCCAAGCAGAGTATTTATCCTTTGATCAACACACTCTAAATTCTGTTTGTGCTGTCATTTCAAGCAATCTCATTAGCTCTATTTTATGTGTTGAAGTCGTCCCAAAACAATGTATACAAATATCAGTAATACCCAACACAAAATAAAACTAAGAAAATGAGAATCCGCATATAAACAAGAACCAAACTTGAGAAAAGAAACGGAATTGAATTAAAAACAGTTTTGTTGCGAAAAAAAAAAATGAGATTATCAAGATTTTTCCCACTGCAAATAAAGATTGAAAAATCGACAATTCTACCGATAGTTCTATGATAATTTTCATATTTTGAAAGTACCGACATGAAAATAGAAATATAGTATCTTTTCAGAATAATGTCAACTTTATTTTAATAATTAAGTTCTTTTTTTTTCTAGTTCATTTTTCTCAAATTGTGATGCTTTTGACATTTATCTCTGATCCCTACTCCTAATACAACTTTTTCTTTTTTCTTATTTTATCCCTTTCCACTTTCTCATTATTCTTATTTTCCTTAATTACTCTATCCTCCTCTCAACCCTTTTTTGAGATTTTTATTCTTTTCATGATCTTGAACTTGAAATCTTTCAAACAAAAATTTTTGAAGCGAAAACAGGTTATAGTTAAAAATAATTCAGAGACTCTTAATTAAATGTATCTATAGTAATTCAATTTAGGTAATTGGCACAATTCAGAAATTGAGTGTTACATCCCGCTTCATACTCTCTCCCCTCATTATTTATCTTTATTTCCATGGAAGCATAGATTATTCCGTGAAAAATGTTATATTAAATGACAAACTATCATGGACATTTAAGTGGAAATATTAATTACAAAAATATCCATAAAATATAGGTTTCAATAAGTAGGGGTAAAACGGACTATTCATCATACAATGAAAAAAGAAAAGAAAATTAAAATGGGATAAGATAACTGGTTCACTTAAAGGTGGCGTAGATGAAGGAATGTATCCAAATGATGGCAATTCCCCTAATTTAATTCTCAATTTATGTTAAGAACATAAACATATTGTTGATTCAAGATTCAATGTGACTTAAGGATAAGTTGTGATTAAAGAGTTTAACGGATTGTTGAACCTAACTCTTGTTGTGAACAATTTATGAATGATTGATTTATTTATAGTATTTCTACCAAAAACAAATATTTATATACAATGATTATATCAAATGGAGGATTCAAATTTTTTGAATAAATTACAAATTTATAGTTTTAAGAGTTCAATTTCAAGTTTTTAGTGGAGTAAATTTGAAATTAACAAAATTGATATGTTAATTAAAGAGTTTAATTAATTATTAAATATATTTGAACTTGAAACTATAAGTCTATAATTTTCCGTGCCATCTTCACAATACTATTTAACATTTGATTTTAATGGGATTGATTAATTTGAAATTTGATAAATTCTAAATTAATTCACACTCTTATTATATGATCAACTAATTTCGAATTAAGTTAGACAATACACTGTGGTTCCCACCATGCTGTCTGCGCCTACACCATAAGGAGTGTCCCTGTGGTGTGCATTTTTTTATCTGATATGTTTTCAATTCTAAATTTAAAAATATTTATTTTTAAAAATTTGATTTTTATTTAAATGGGTAAATTTGTAATTGAGTCCTTTTTATATACACTATCGATAAAGTTCATTTCTAAACCGTTTAGATCTAATCGGTTGAAATATTATTTTGTGCATGAAAATTAGAATGCACCTTGATAATATAGACTAAAAAACCTAAAAAATAATATTAAGAAAAAAATTTTTAAAAAAAAAACAACCTTCAAGGTGGGCGCCAGCTCGACGTCGGAGTGTTGGGGGAGGGGGCATCGCATGAGGCTGGTGGGGGGAGGCCATTTTGTCGGGGGGAGGGTGGGGGGTGCGGCGACATCAGTTTTTTCTTTTTTCTTGGACCTCTTCTCGCCGGAGATGGCGACTTCGTTGCAGGTCGCCAGGGAGTGTCGCGAGCCGGCGGGATCTGGCCCCACGAGGGGGAAGGGGGTGGTTCGCTTGGGGGAGGTGATGTCTGGGAGGATCACCGGAGATGGTGACTTCGCTGGTGGGGGAGGGGGGGGGGGGGGGGGGGGGCAGCATCTGGGGTGGCTTGCATGTGATGGTGACTTCGTATGGGATCGCTGGGGGGAGGTGATGTCCGGGGATCGCCGAAGATGGAGACTTTGCTAGGGGGTGGCGGCATCTTGGGGGGCTTGTCAGAGATGGTGACTTCGCTGGCAAGGGCGGCGAGCTCGTCGGTTTTTGTTTTTGTTTTTTAATTTCTTTTGAATTATTTTTTCTTATTTTTTTAGTATGTAATACTATGAGTTATTATATGTTATCATACTTACATAAGTAATATCTTATCCGTTAAAATTCATCGAACGATCTAAAAATGAGTTTCACTGATAGGACTTCTAAATGAGACTCTATTACAGCTTTACCCTATTTAAATATTTGAATTCAAATAAGAAACGATTTCAAAAACTGAAATAGAGATTAGAATGGGTGGCAGTGGTGCACATCACTTCCTCTGCATGGGAGGTGGTCAATTTGTTTTAATTTATTTTGCTAAAGATTATTCAATTATGTATTTTGTTTAATTATCTAGTAGTAAAAGTTTTATAAAAAAAATAGACACTTCCGCAATTATTGCTATTATGGTTTTTGAAACTACTCCTCACTTTCTGCCGGAAAGAATTTAGAGCAAAATGACACCAATTATTTTATTTTTTTATTCACGAGCAACAATATATAGTATTGTTACATAGCAAAGGTTCACTGGGTCACAACACTAACTCATATATGGCGAACGAGCTTTAGTCGATAATTCTCTATCAAGAGTGATTGTTGAAACAGTGCCATTGAGCTCCTTTTATAATTGATCATATTTTGGTTAATTAGGTGGGGTTATCATTCAAAACTTAAAAAAAAAAAAAAAAAATTCTATTGTTGGTAAAGTTTAACTCGATTACAACACTCACTCAGAAATGGCGAACCAACTTAAAGTTGATAATTCATGATCGGTGAAACAGTGCCATCGAGCTCCTTTTATAATTGATCTTTTGATTAATTAGGTGGCAATAACATGCAACAAATAATTTCTGTTAGAGTCAATCAAGAATTGATTGATTAACTTCGAAGCCAACACTCCTCACTTTATGTGCTGAAATGAATTAGGAGACAAAGATGATACTTATTATTTTCTTTTGGATAAATTTCATGTTTTTCCTCTTAAATTTTAAATCTTGTCATAAAATACTCTATTAAACTTTAATTTATAACATTTCTTTCTCCTAAACTTTGAACCGTTTGTAAATTTTTCGCCTCAGATAAGTTTTTAACTGAAAATTCTCATATGGTCCCCCCGGAATTCCTTCTAGAGCTTGTTGAATAATTTTTATGGATTCTGTCATTTCACCAATTCAGACTAGATAACGAGCTAATGAATCTCCTTCGTTTTGCCACTATACTTCCCAATCAAATTCGTCGTAACATTCATAACGATCAACTTTACGAAGATCCCATTGTATTCCAGAAACTCGTAACATTGGTCCTGATAAACCCCAATTTATTACTTCCTCTCTATCAATAATGCCTACATGTGTATTATGAATTAAAGAGTATTTTAGTAAAATCCTCATTTTTATGTTATTTTAATGTTACCCAAAAAAAAAAAAAAAAAAAAAAAACCCTCTTCCGTCCAACTCTTTTCTCAGCCATTTGTTTATTGTTTTATTTTGGGTTGAAAACAGTAACACTTTTTTTTTTTTTTTTTTGGTCCTCTAAGGGTCCATTTGGTTAGAGGGAGGGAGAGGGGTGAAGGGAGAGACATAAAGGAGATGCTTTATCCCTTTATTTGATTGAAGGGAAAAGAAGAGGGAGGGGAGCGTCAGAGGGATGAGTTATCCATCCGGATCCACATAAATTATTCATTCTAGTGATAAAAAAATCTATCAAATCCATCAAAAATAAATATAAAAGATTATTTTACCCTTTAAAAATAATAAGATGAATAATAAAATAATTAATCAAATATCAATCATCTCTCAATTCTTCATCCTCTCAATCATTCCTGCCAGCCGAAAAAGAGATCTTTATGCTATGTTTTAATGAAAAATGTGTAGCTTTTTTTTTTAAATGAGAAAAGGGATCTTTGATCAAAGGCAACAGCCAAAAGGGAAAAAAGAAATAACACAGTAACTCTTTTTCGTTGTCTTCAGATGACAGACTGCTTCGCAGAGAGGGCGGCTGTTGAGGATTGTCTGCACGAGCTCTGAACGAAGGGGAGCAGGTGGTTAGGCGAGAGATCTAAGACTCGTCGTCGGCTAATGGAATCGATATCAAACGCCGACAGCGCTGCGAAGTGGACGCACGGGCAGGGAACATGGCCGGCAAGGAGCTGGGCGCCGGCGTGGAGCAAGACTCCGAAGCGCGTCGGAGGCGGCGCCGGAGTAAACCTTCTCTGCTAAGAGATTAGTAGCAGAGAAGTTGTTTTGGGCCTGTAATTGGGCCTCTCATATTTGCTAACTTGAGGGTTATTAATTTTTAATTTTAGAGGGTAAATTAGTAATTACACATTCAATATTTTAACTCCTCTCATGAGTGAACGCCACATGTCATTTTCCTTCAAAATTTAATTGCAGGGGAAATTTACAAACGGTTCAAAATTTAATTTAAGAAAAATAAATAATATAAATTAAAATTTATAAAGTATTTTATGACAAGATCTAAAATTCAAAAGAAAAATTTAAAATTTTTCCTTTTCTTTTTTATTCACTAACAGCGATACATAGCCTCGTTATATAATAAAGATTCACTCGATTGCAACACTCACTCATAAATGACGAACCAACTTAATTTGATAATTCACTATTAAGAGTGATTGTTGAGACAGTGCCAACGAGGTCTTTATAAAACCGATGTTTTGGTTAATTAGGTGGGGGTTAACCTGCAAAAATTTTAACAAAAAATTTATGTTATAGTCGATAATAATTGATTAATTAATAACTTGAGCAGATTAATTATTTTAATTGTTTCCACGCAAAAAGAAAAACTTTCCACGTACATGGGCAGTTTCGTGCTTAACTAGTATTCCATTTAGTCTTTGTTTAGAATATTTGTCTGCAATATTGTGGATATCCCAAACGGGGATAAGTATAAATAAGAGACATTTGGCATTGTAGTAAAATCCATTAATATAACTAGTCAATGAGTCACTTTGTGTTTGTCTGCATCCCAAGTCTATAAATGCATGCTCTCGACATAGAATAAAACCGCAAGGACTTTTGGTTCCTTATTACTAGTTTGGATTTTCTATTTTACTACTATTTCTTAATAATATAATATCAAATTATTTAGATTTAAAAATTTAATTATATAAAAAAATAAAAAATATTATAAATTTTTAAATAAATTGATGAATTATCATAATATTATTAAAAAAATAGTTATTAAATCAGAAAAATCATATTAAAAAAATATGGGTTCTTTTATCATTCTAGTCAAATTTGGCTGCTTTTTCTGACTGCTACCAATGATACCAAGTATGTTTGGGAACCTTGTTTTTTTTTTTTTTTTACCATTCTACTTTGTTTTGTTTTATTTTTTGCTTTTTGTTTGTATGTTTGTTTGTTTGTTGTTTTTTCCTTGGCTCTACTTTGTTGGTATCTCAATAAATGTAAAATAATTGCTGAGCGGCTATGCACAGCTGGTTCCCAATTAGACAACTTTTTTTTTTTTTTTTTTGATCCTTCCTCGAGTGACATAATCATAACATTTTTCTCTATCTCAAATAAATCAAAATCAATTAAATAACTGTATTATAGATATATCTTAACGATTCATTCACATTTACTTAATCAGAAGGTGAATAATTCGAATCTCCTCATCTCAATTTTAAAAATTCAACTATCTAATTTGTTGACGGTAAAAATTCATCAACTCAGAATTATTTTCATCACACTCTAGCTCTCGATGAACATTAAAGGAAAATTTATAAGAAGTAGAGAACCATAATTTCTTTTGGCATGCGGAAATACCAATGTAGGGTTCCAAAGAAGAGAATGACTTTTATACATTGGCTCCCTTTAGATTAGTACAATAAATTCAAATAACTAAATAAAATCTAGTGAATATCCCTAACTCGTAAATTGAATTGTTTCCGAGATCTCCGTAGAGAATAATTTTCGGTTTGTTGAGTTTGAATTCCAAATACTGTAGATTCTCTAAGTTAAATCCCACTACTCTTGAATTTTACTGAGTTGTCACTTTACCTTATCTGTGATGTCTTCAGCGTAGAGCGCTTGAGATAATACTTTGGATATGGAGGTAGGAGAAACCAGAAATGTTTCCTCTCCCACTAGCACTATTTTACTCTTCTCTCGTCAGATAAAATTTTAGCCTCTTCTTCTAGGTGTTAGGCTAAAGCGGATTCCTCCTGATCATTTATCTCCCTTGAGGGATAAGGGATTGGATCTTCTCTCCGGTGATGAGTACATCCGAAATTATGGTATAACATAATTAACTTCAATAATTCAAAATTATTTCAACTATAAACTTTGAAATTAAACTCTATTACAAACTTAGTACATTTAAAACAGATAAACCTTGATAAAAATATGTTAGTGTTGTAGTTTTAGTTCAAACTTCTGGCTTGATATACGCCCCCGAAAAGAATTTCTGATATCATCATTAGATTCATGCACCCCTAAAAATTTTTTTGTCTCCGTTACTATTTAAGGCACACGTGGTTTTTTGTTTTTTCTTGTTACAGTACTATTAATTTTGCTAGCTATTCATCAATATGCGTTCAGATTCAATCATGTTGATATCGCTTTTTGACCGTTCGTTTTCTTTTAATTTGTTATCCATCACACTCAGTAAAAGGAGGGGGGGCGGGGCGCCCGGGGAAGGGACGGGGGGGGGGGGGGGGGGGGGGGGGGGAAGGAAATTGCAAGAGAATAGAAAAAACGAAAAACTTAAGATTTAAATCACACAAAGTTATATCATTTTTTTAGTTTAAAAAAAAAAACTGTCGTTTTTAATTAGTCACTATTTTGATATATTTTTAGGCGGTGTTTTGGTACAACCAAAATAAATGGTAGTGTCGTAAATCTTGTACAAGTACCAAACTATTAATGATCGACTTTAGATTAAAAAAAATAATGATAAAAAAATAAAAAATAAAACTTATTATAAACGAATAATGAATTAGGGGCGTTAATTATACAATTTTACCTTTCAATTTTAATTACATCTCAATTTATCTTCTTATTTTTTAAAAACTATCAAAGTATTTAAATTTCACGAACTCACTTAATTTCGTCACTCACTCATATTGTAGATAAAATAAAAAAAATAAATAGACCGAATTTATTTATAAATATATTTATTTTCTTGAGAAACATTTTTGTAAAATATTTTAAACATTAAAAAACATAAATTCAATATTTTTTTAAAAAATTATTATTTTACTTTACTATTTTTTTATGTTCTTAATAGGTATAAAATATTTTTCACACACAACTTAAGGGTATTCATGTCATTTTGTCCAGGTATTTTTCCCGTCAGAAATAACTCGATGGATGGAAATTGAAATAAGTTTTCAAATTCATATGGTACGTCTATAGTTTCTAAAAATAAAAGAATAAATAGATAATAATTAAAATAATGAGGTCTGATTTTGTAATTCATAACCTTAATAGACTAGTTATAGACAAATCTCACAAATGTGCAAGAAATTTATTGATTTTTTTTTAATTTTTAGTTTGAGGAACCATATATATACAGATTATTTACATGAATCTTTAAATTGATGACTATGATTTAAAATTTATCTTTTTTTTTTTTACATGAATGTCTAATTTAATACTTATAAGACACATTACCTTTTTATCAAGAATTAAATATAAACAAATAAAGAATTGATAAAAAATGAAAGAAAAAATCTTTTAAACAATGTTTTTATAAAAAAGAAAAAAAAACCATTTTACTTAATTTATTATAAAGAAAAAAAAAAGTTCATAACGTATATTAGTTGTAAATGGTATATGAAAAACAATCATTATAATAAAAAATTAATCATTAAGATAAATTTCACAGTGAATATATAAAGAAAAATTAAATAGATATTGTACAGAAATGTTAGATACTTTAAAATCTAAAAGAGACATCATAGTGATATAGTAATTATCATAAAGAAAAAAAAATCTTATTGATAGTAATCATAAAGAGGAAAAAAAAACACACATTTAAAAAAATATCATAATGATATGATAATTATCACATAAAAATAATCAATTTCATATGACATTTAAAATTTAGAAACTAACTATTAAAGCAATTTCAATAATGATAACAAAACTAAATTATCATCATAACGTTATAATTATCATAAAAAACCTAAATTATACTAAAAAAATAGATTTATATAAAATCTAAATCTTACTAACAAACATTTACTATAATAAAGAGTTATTTATTAAGATAAAGATACAACAATGATGAACAAATAACAAAAAAGGAAAAAAAAATACCAATCATAATAAGAAAAAACGATGTTAAATTAATAAAAAAGTAAAATAGGTATTATAAATAATTGTTTTTATTAAAATGGACATTTATATAATATTATTAAAAAATGGATATGTTTTAAAATGGGATGCTAAAAATTTACTTTTTGTGTAATTATATATATATATATATTAAATTTTTTTTTTTTTTTTCTGAACTACAGACCAAATCAATACAAGCCACAACAATATCCTAGACGTCGATGAACCAGCTATAAGTCAAGCTCTTCCACAATATTGGTAATATTGAATAAAAAAACAAAGATAGCCTCTCGTTTTTACTGTCTCGCTCTCTGTCTGAAGGAAAAAATGGAGAGGGAAGATCATAAGAAACCAACGTTAAGCACTCCTTTGATCCAAGTCTCTGAAGAAAATAGACTTGACAATGGAAATGACAAAAATCATGGAAAGAGTTTTGAGAGAAAGGAAATTCTTGAAGAAGTGAAGAGGCAGTTATGGCTAGCAGGACCTATGATATCTGTGAGTCTCCTGCAGTTCTGCTTACTGATAATATCGTTAATGTTTGTTGGTCATCTCGGTGAATTATCTCTCTCTGGTGCTTCCATGGCCGCTTCTTTTTGTTCAGTCACTGGTTTCAGCTTGCTGGTGAGTTGCGGTCTTTCCGTCGTATCGATCTTTAAACCCGAAGTTTATGTTGTTAACCAAAAAGTATCTTTATTTTTTTTTCTATTCACATGCTCAACAAAGATAGAAAAAGTAATAACATGGAAAGGAGTCCGAGTAGAAACGATTTCTCTTTTCTAAGTTTCGGAGTAAAGATTTTAGCCGACATTTTTTTGTTGCTACATGTCTAAATTTTTTTTTTTTTTTTTGGGGGTTGTCTAACTAGATGGGAATGGCCAGTGCATTGGAGACCTTATCAGGGCAGTCATATGGGGCAAAGCAATACCATATGTTAGGCATACATACGCAGCGAGCCATGTTTGTTCTTCTAATTGTCAGCTTACCTCTTGCTGTTATTTGGGCAAACACAGAACCTATTTTAATTGCAGTCGGTCAAGATGCGGCTATAGCTGCAGAAGCCGGTCGATATGCCCGTGTCATGATTCCGAGCCTTTTTGCCTACGGTCTTCTTCAGTGCCTTGTCAAGTTCTTACAAACCCAAAATATTGTTTTCCCAATGGTGGTTTGCTCTGGAGTTGCAACTTTGCTTCATGTTCTATTGTGTTGGGCTCTAGTACTCAAATCGGGTCTCGGAAGCAGGGGAGCTGCCTTGGCAATCTCCATATCGTATTGGATCAATGTGATCTTTTTGGCTCTTTATATAAAGTTCTCTTCTTCATGTGCAAAAACTTGGACAGGATTCTCAAGGGAAGCCTTTCAAAACATTCTCACTTTTCTACGACTCGCCATTCCTTCAGCTGTCATGGTCTGGTGAGTTCTATTTTCTCTGTTTCGGCTATGTTCACGGTAAATAACGAGCAGAATATTTGTCCAAGAATTTATGTTTTTAGACAAATAGTTAATTCATTGATTTACGACCAAGAGAAAGGAGAGAACTTAGAGTGCAGAATAAAACCATGGAAATAAAACTAAAGAAGAGAACACAGAGATTCTAGAGAGAGAACAATAACCCGAAAGGAAAAATGCTAGATATCTGAATATTTATTCATCAACCACTGTCTGAAGTGAAATTACAAACTAACATATTTATACGCAAACCAAATCATTAACAAATGAGGAAACTAAACCAATTAATTAAGAAAAGCTTTATCCTTGAAAATCCCTACTTATTTAAAAATAAAAAAACTGAACTCCATTACTTATACTCGATGATTCTGATGTGTTTCTTAATGGTATTTGATCAGCTTGGAAATGTGGTCTTTCGAGATGATTGTTCTTTTATCTGGCCTACTTCCGAATCCCGAGTTAGAAACCTCTGTGCTTTCTATCACGTGAGTTCTTAGCCGTGTATTGAGCTGATACACTTCAATTCAAGTTAGGATAAAAAATCTCAAAACTCTATACTCACAAATTTTAAATTTTTATTGTCAGCTTAAACACAGCTGCGACTGTGTGGATGATCCCTTTTGGGCTCAGTTGTGCAGTGAGGTGAGTGATGTAATACAACATATATTTCCTTTTAAAGCTTTTGTTTACTTTCTCGTACTAAATTGACAATTTTGGTACAAGCAATCTGATTAGAATTGTTCAAGAATGTGAGCACAGTATATCTTTGGTCGGAGTTTTTTAATTCGTACTGCCGTGACTTTTTAACGTGAAGTCTGAGTTTGATACTACTGATGCTAAAACATACGCATATTTCTTTCATTCTGTAATTTAACTTTTTTTTTTTTTTTTTTCCCTCTCTCTGGTTAACAGCACTCGAGTCTCGAATGAATTAGGAGCAGGACGTCCAGAGGCAGCTCGTTTAGCAGTTTGTGTTGTAATGGCCATGGCCATTACTGAAGGCTTATTGGTGGGATTAGTCCTGATACTGATTCGCGACATCTGGGGCCATGCTTACAGCAATGAAATAGAAGTGGTGAAATATGTAGCAGAAATGATGCCAATTCTTGCAGCATCCAACTTTCTAGATGGATTGCAGTGTGTTCTTTCAGGTTTTCCCACTTTCTCTCGCTTCATGAAAATCGCCATCATTCTAGATCTTTTCATTTAGGCTCATAATCACGAGAGGACAAATCGGGATTAATACCTTGTTTTTTGGAGTTCTTATTGTTGAGATTTTAAGGGATTGCTAGATTTATTACCGTTTGTTATTCTTTCTATCTTTTAGTGATTACATAGTTGTACATTACACATCAATTATCTTAATTGTGAGGCTTGATTTTAGGTTTCCTAATTTTAATTCATCTCTATAGAATGTTGTACAGGTTCATTATAAAATTTATGCAAGGAAAAAAAAAAAAAAAAAACTTATTCTCTCCCATTTGTTTTAGTTTCTATCTTTTTAAGTTGATATCAGAGCAGAAGGTCTTGAATTCGAATCCTTATAATTTGACTCTTTATCCCCTTAAATATCATCACGTGGTGGATTTTTAATATGTTTTGTACTACTATCTGATTAATACTTGTCCATATGTTTGTCCATTGTTCGTCTTGCATGTGAGGGGGTATATTAGACCATATAACTATTGTTGACTCAATTCTAACAACTTAAGCTTTTGGAATTGATTAGTAAACTTATATATTTCAACAATTTTTGCAAACTCAAAAGGAAAATAGATTATTTCTCGAAAAAAAAAGGAAAATAAATTAAAAAACAAGACCTTAAATCTAACTTTCATAGGTGTTCTGGAGTGGATTATATGATATCATAAATAGAAATTTTAGCCCTCAGTTTAGCTTAAATTATAGAGGCATCCCCTTATTGAGTCATTTTAAGTTAACACTCCCTGACGTTTTAGAAAGTTACAGATATACTACCCTCATTACTCAGATGTACCAAAAAAATGCTCAAAATACCCCCTTGTAGAAAAAAAAAATAATGAGGTCAAGCAATCCTAACAAAGTCATAACCATAATTTGCACTCCAATGGTAAACAAAAAGAGATTTGTGATGCATGTAGTTAGATCAACGACTGAGATTGTTTTAGGTAGTTTGGTCATTCTAAATGAAAAAATTAACAAAGTTGGCGTCACGGGTGTTACTGGTGTTAGTGTACGTATAGTACTTCTCCCTTATGAATATTCTATCAAGTACTTTATCATATGCTAATTAATGCGAACTAAGTAGTGAATTCTGTTTCAGGTAATGCTAGAGGGTGTGGTTGGCAGAAGATTGGAGCATATGTGAATCTTGGATCCTACTACTTAGTTGGAATTCCCTTAGCTGTTGTACTAGCTTTTGTGTTGCACATTGGCGGAAAGGTTTTCTCTTCATGCCTACACAACCCTTTGTTTGTTTCGAACGTCTATTTTTGGAAAGGGAAAAAATAGTAAAAAAGTGTTTTTCCCAATTTTTTCCATCATTCTTCTCATTTTGAAAAAAAAGGAAAAATATCTCTTTTTTCAAGCATACTTTGCACAATACCCTTTTGAAATCTTTGTAGAATCTTCACTTAATGCATTATTCTCGACACCATTTATTTTCATTTTAAACAAGAATGAAAATTTTTTATAAATCCAAATGCCATCTCATTTCAAACAATAAAATTTTTCTTCCTGAAAATAGACATGCGATCCAAAAAGCAAAATTTGGCAAGCAAGAATGTGATTTTCTAAGATACATATTGTTTATTGGCTTATTTATTTTTGTGCAGGGTTTGTGGTTGGGGATAATATTAGCGCTAGCTGTGCAAGTGTTTTGTCTACTAACAATCACAATAAAAACCAATTGGGAGCAAGAAGTAACATATCTCTCTCTCTCTCCCTCTTCTACTTTCCATTTTTTTTTTCTTAATCCTAACTTAATATTTATATTCTGTTAGGCAAAAAAGGCTACAGACAGAGTGTATGATTCGACAATTCCCGTTGATGCTGTTTCATGAAGCTTAGCTGTGACTGAAAAATAGAGAATCACCTTCATAAAAAATTGGTATAAGGACCAATGAAAGAGCCAAGATTTTCATTCAGTGTTGGCTTAAACTTTTTTCCCCCCTAAAAATTGCTTAAATTTTATATCTATATCTAAGAATTTCTTATTGAGACAATCTGAAAATTTAATTTTAGAGGGGTTATATTTTAATTTGATGCAGTATATGTAGATTTGAATAGGGGCAAAACTAAAGTTCCTCAATTCTTGTGGGGCTGCTAATTAAAATATGTGAAGATTTGAGGGGGTGATAAATGAAAATCTATAGAACTGGGGTGGGTAATTTGGCATGCTTGAAGTATTGGGATAAATGTAATTTCAGTTTGCTTTTTATCAAATGTCTCTGATCCTTGAAGAAAACTAGAAAGAACGTGGCTTAGAGGTTCCTATGATATTTTGCCTACAATGAAATTTTCAGAATTTTATACTTTTCGTAATTTTGTTATTTAAAAAATGTTTTAAAAAACTGTTAACTAAATAAATTCTTTTGATTTTAGAGAACAAAAATAGTGTTTGAAAAATAGAAAAATTATTTTTAAATCTCATGGTCAAACAGAACCACAGGAACTTGGGAGTCGTAACTCTTCTTTTAACAAGCTGTTGTTTTAGATTTTATTGTCGGCAGTGTTACTAGATAAGAAAGAGACAAGTGGGCCGTACAATGGGGATTTTATGCTATGTTTGGTGGGGTGGAAAATAGAAAGGAATTGAGTGGATTGAGGAAAAATTTGATAGAAATTGATTGAGTTGGTTGTTTAGTAAGAAGGAAAAGAGAAGGGAAAGGAAAAGAGAATAGAAATATATTGTAATTTGATTCACTTTTTGGTTCCTTCCAAAAGTGAGAGGAAAATTAAAATTCATTTAATAACCACTAAAATTACTTTTTTGTCTCTGTTTTTAAAGTGAAATAATATATATATATAGATAAATAAAATAGTAATTACATAATAATTTTATTTTCTTTCCTTTTATGATACGAAACACCATAAAGAAAAAATAAAATCTTTCTTAATTCCTTTATTATTTTCTTTCACTTACATTTTTCCTTTCCATCTTGTTTTCTTTCCTTATTACCAAACACAGGCTTAGAGAACTAAATGCATCATGAAAAACATGGAGAATAAAATAGATTATAAAGTGGTAGCACTCTAATGCATTTGCAGATAATACTGTGGTCAATGAAGTCTCTGTATTGTGGTCACCACTTAACGTTACTTAATTGTATACACCACTGAAGTTTCAT
Source organism: Ficus hirta (assembly GCA_038430175.1). Lineage (NCBI taxonomy): Eukaryota > Viridiplantae > Streptophyta > Magnoliopsida > Rosales > Moraceae > Ficus > Ficus hirta. The sequence goes on from CM076592.1 coordinate 12,742,972, forward strand.
ACGAGAGTAACGGGGTGTTTTGGGACTTCTTCGTACACATCTCCAAATATGAAAAATATTGGAGATATCAGTTCTAATATAAAATTTTAAGTACCAATTTATATAATATATGAATTGTCATTTTTTTTGTTAGTAAGTGTTTAAAATATTATCACATCAATTGATTGTATTAACCAATAAAAAAATGATACTTAAACTATATTTAAAAAATTAGGATTGGAGTTAGTGTCCATTACACTACTTTCTTGTTTCACCATAATTTTTTCGTTCAACTCGAAACTATATTTCACTATTCAAATTTTCAAACATCTAAAGTAAACTCATCCATAAAAGTTATTTCAAGTTCGAATAAGATAATTTTTTTTATAAATTATATAGAATTTCTAGCGAAACGAAACAAAATCCATATTATTTTTTATTTTCGAATACGTTTCAAGTTTTTACACTTTGTTACTCCAAACAAAAATTTTTTTTTTCAATCAAATACAAATTTCCAAATGGGCACTTTTGAAAAATGCCACAAAATCATGCATTGGATTGATTTTTATCACACAAGAAAAAAACTCTTGTAAGAAATATCATAGATGACATTATAAATATTTATTTATTTATTTATTTTTAAATATCAATTATAATTACTAATTGGTATCCATGATATAACCATCTTGGTTACAGTTAGCTATCAAATGGTAACTAATTGATTACAACTGCTCGTTAGTTTTAGATCGATAATGACTGTCATAAATGGGTAATCAATTAATTACAAATCAATAATCAGTTGGTTACTAACCAGTAACCATCACTTGATAATCAAAAATGGTTACCTATCAGAAACTTGATAACCAATTGATTACCAATTGATTATTTAAGCAGTTGGTTACCACTTAAGTTTGAGTTAAGATTTTTAAGTTTAAATAGTAAATTATGTTGACTTTTCAGAAAAGATAAAAAACTTTTTGGAAAAAAGATAAACTTTTAAAGAAAAAGATAAAAAAAAAATTTGAAAATGTTAGTTTAAAATGTTGAACCAAACTACCCCTTAGTCGGTGACTGAAAACTTCAAATTATTGGAATTTTCCACCAAAATATTTAAACAAACACCAAATTTTGTTAAATATGACTGGAATTCCAAAAACTTCAGAAACCACGTACACCAAAATTCAATAAAATTCACAACATACCGGATTTTTGAAATTTGTCACAGAAATATTAGAAAAGCACCTGAATCCGTCACTGTAATCATTGAAAGTTCAACCAAATTCCACCCAAAAAATAATAATAATAAACCAATCCCCATAAAAACATAAACCAGATCTAAGATAAATACAGTGAAAAAAAATTCTGTAATCGGAGACCAGATCTGAGACCGGAGGAGCACTCCTCCACGCAGCCCCGCGCGAAGATTTCCGGCATCCCGTAAGGAGGAGATTGGTCTCTTCTTCACGGCCGCGACGAGAGAACGCGGGCTGAGGAGATTTAGATCTCCTCGAGCTTGGTCACCGGATCTCTGCCGTGCCGGCTTGAAAGCTTCGGAGGTCGGCGAAATCGGAGGCGCGAGAAAGATAACCTCTGGCCGCCTCCACGCGGGCGCAATCGGAGGTCGGTGGCAGGCGCGAGGACGGCACGAAATTCAGCGCGAAAGAAAGTCCGGTGGCTACACCGGCCGAATCTCCTCCTTGAGGGCGCGATCCTAGCTGTGAGGTCGCGATCGGAGCTTCGGAGGCCGGCGAAAGCGGAGGCGCGAAGATGGTAGGGATCGGGCGCGAAAAAGAAAACCTCCGACGGCCGGGGCGGCGTGAGGAACAAACGGGCGCTGGAGTGTTGGTGTTGGGGGGGGGGGGGGGGGGGGGGGAGAGAGAGAGAGAGAGAGAAAGCGTGACTTGATTATCGAGAGAGAGGCGAGAGACACTGAAAAAAAAAAAAGTAAATTTTAATTTTAATTTTTTTTGTTAAAATAATTTAGTTAATTATATCATCTTAATGGTATTTTCTGCAATAATTTTTAAGTTGAGGGGAAAATTAATTCACACCTCATTTTTATGGCATTCTTCTTAATTATTGCTTCGAAACTTTATGTTAACTCCAATCCAAAACTCCAAGACTCGGTCTTCAATGTCGCTCTAAACGGGCCCCAATTCAGACAAAACTGTTCAGGTCATACACTCTCTCTAGCCTTTTTTTCACCCGAAAAAGATAATTATATATACGAGCACGGGGAGAGAGAGAGATGACAGTAAACAAATATAAATAATTAATAAATTAATTAAAAAAAACCAATGAATTGTGTCATGTTGTAATACTATATTTGAAGATCATTAGACAAGGGGGATTAGAAAATGGAGCCAAAATTAGATCAGCAGTGCTTTTGCTTTCATGTGGACGACAAAAGCATTTGGGCTGCAGCAAAGAGAAATGGTAAGAAATAGCAGATTTTTAGTAACTAATTGAAGTTCGTAGTAGGATATTTAAATGGTGGAAGAATATAGCATATATCTATATCTTACAACTTTTTATGCCCAATATGCCCGCTTCTTTGAGCTTCTGCAGAACAATGAGGATGATTTTAAATCTACACCAAATCCTTTAACCAAACTCGCTGCCCCCCCGCAATGGTCGCCGTTGCCAGAGAAGACGATGACTCGGGGTGCTGTCGGCCTGTGGATCACAATTTCACCGCGCTTCAATCGCATTTCCCGCCATTGACGGCTTAGCAATTTTGCCCCAATTCTTGCCATCTGTTGTGGAAAATCACTCGCAAGTATATGAGTTATACAAATAATGTAAGATGAGTACAAGTATCGTTTTCCATGATAATTGTGTTTAAATTTAAGTTAATTATCAAAATTTGTTAACTCTAAAATTATTTGAACGATCGATAAAATAGAGAAAACAAACTAACGAAATTAATAAAACTAAAATATTGAAAATAAAGGTCTAGTGATCCAATTTCACCTAATTGGTTTCATTGAAATTAAACTTACCCCTAAAAAGGTACGGTTTTTAACATAGAAAACCCCTAAAAAGAATGTGGAAAAAAATATGCACAGGCAAAGCAGGTGTCACTTCTTGTTCCCAATTTGTGTGTACGCATGCTTATAACAAGAAGAAACAACTACCGTACCCGGCCAAAATTTTTTTAGGGGCGTAAATTAACCAAAAATTTGGACTTAAATCACAATATGTAAAAATCTTTTAAACGATTTGTATAACTATATATATATTTTCTTAAATGAATTACTAATTTTGAAATAGAATTTAGTTTAATTTTGAAGTTTATAGTTTTTATATAATTTTGAGTTTTTACAGTCATATAGTTGATCTTTTTATTTATTAGAGATATGAAATTTTCAAGTATGTAGTTATTAAAAAAAAATTCCAGTGGAGCAAATAAAGGATAAAATTAGAAAAACATTTAATTATTTGGGAAATTATAAAATACAATTGGAATTTTTAAAAGTAAAAGGGCTCAAAGGGGAATTTTTAAAAATCTCCACCACTAACTGTACCACGTATGGTAGCGCGCACGTACACACACACATATATATATATATATATATATATTTGGTGAATAAAAGGATCTAAGAGTGGCTCATTAATTCTAAGTTTTTCAGCCTCACAGGCAGAAACCCATTTCCCTAGGTATGACAAGGAGACATGTTCTTTATACTAGTTTTTCTCAGTCGGCTATCCGGGGTCTACTCAGCCATCACCAAACCATGCTTCAACCGACGAAACTGGAGCAAGGCCTAATGGGAGGCCACAGGAATCGGACCTGAGGGGATGAAGGGGTGAACCAAGTAAAGACACTCATCCTTACTAACCCATCCGCCCATGTGGGTGTCACGGTAGCACATATTAAACCCAACGTGAAACGGTCTACGTTAAAAAAAAAATTACGTTTCGATGAATTATTCTTTATGCCATTTATTAAGAACAAGGGTCATGACTATGCTAAGATACAAATGGAAGGGAAACCGGCTGGATACACCTGCTGAAGTTTTTTTGCTGGTTTTAGATATGATTCACAATTTACAGTTTAAAATTTGTTAATGATAGCCTCAGAATACTCCATAGCTACAAACATGATTTTTACACTCAAAATCACGATCCTCCATGAACACGATTATCTTTACACCCTTGATAGCTTATAATGTGTGTGGTTATTATAAAAGTAAAACCTAAACAAACATAATAATCCACGACTCAATAACTATGCCAACAGACGTGAAAAGCCACTTTTTTTCATGTTTCCACGTCAATTGACAGTCAATCGACAAGGAAAACCCCCCAACTGACGTGGTTGATTTTCCACGTGGGTGACTGATGTGGAAGGGGCGACGAGAAATCATCTCATTCTTGTAGTGAAAGAAACTAGAGAGAGAGAGCTTTTCTAGGTTTTTGCATAACCTAACGTCACTATTTATGAGCTTGGCTATACACATATATTTATATGATAAAAGAGGATGTATATAGACATTCTCTTTTCAGAATGTATGAGAAAAGAATATCCCTCGTTTAGTTGAAGTAGAGTAAATTTTCCCTGGATATGATATCATATCCACTGACATTTTTTCCTTTAAAATTTTATCTTTAAAATTTTATTCAAAATAAATAATAAATTCTATATATATAATGACTATTGAATTATACACCACTGACACAAAAATCCAACACAAATGATATCATGCAGGTCTTTAGCGAAGGGGGCAATAAGAAAATAAAGCCAGTCACCAATACTTTTGCTTTCATCTGCGGACGACAAAAGCCAAAACATAATGACCTAAGCCCCTATCTTCTGCCACTAACAACACCTTAGAATGCCTGATTAGTGATTATTTGATCATTTTTACAAAAAATAATAATAATAATAATCATGTTAATAGGTTCCGCCCCCCCCCCCCCCCCCCCCCCCTCCTCTTCTTCCTTTTCTTTTAACATAAAAAAAAAAATCACGTTTTTATTTTTCTAATAGAAAATCAATCATGTTGATAGGTCCTTTTTGGGACTCTTCGTTTCATATGGGTTACTCAGCAACCACAATAGATAATGGTTGAAAAGAACAGGGAAAAAAAAGGATAGAGACCAACTTTTTATCAACCAAGAAATGAGACCAACTTTATAACCGAACCCCACACAAGCCAATTCCCCACTAATTAAACCCATTTATGTACACAATATTTGAAAAGGGGGAGAGAAAATAGGATGGAAAGAGAAGATGAGAGAGAGAGAGAGAGTTATAGAAAATGAGTAGTGTTCTCTCTCTCTCTCTCTCTCTCTTTTTTTTTTTTGGAATAAGAAGTGGAGAGAAAATGAGTCATTATCCCATTTCAATTTTCCCTACTTGTTTATGTTATTTAATTTAAACAGAAGACTAAATAAGTAATCATATCTAAACAAGTTTTCCCTCTTAAAATCCCTTCATTTCGAAATATATATACATAAAAACAATCATTAATAGACTTAAGAGCAAGTTTCGCTAGTGTATGGGCTTGAGGAGATTCCCAGTTGTATTTTGTCTACTATAAGTGCCTATATGGCTAGTAATTATTAATAAAACAACTCAAGCCCCGTTTCAAAAAAAAAAAAAAATATATATATATATATATATATATACACGCATATATTGTGGTACATAGATATATCGCATAGAACCCTACATATATTATTTTCTATCTATTAATATTTTCTCCCCCCTCTTCTTTTTTCTTTTACCAAAACGACCAACTTTTCTATTTCACCTCCAAAGTGTCTCCGCCTTTTTCCTTCCTTCCACACTCTTTCCTTCTCAATCATAGTGTTAAGATCGAATTAATTACAAAATTTTCCCTACACAAATAATCCATAAAATACTTTGCCTTCCGAATTAAAAGTCGTAACATTGCATCCTTCAATCTATATTAGTTTGGGTGACGAAAACTACGTACCTCGTGAGTGGCTTGTAACACTTGTACTAACAGTAATATTTGAAGCATTTTAGGGCAACTCAAAATGGAAAAAATAAAAAATAAAAACTAGAATTAATTAGAGGAAAAAAAGTTCTATATTTTTCATATATTAAATTATATATATATATTTTTTGAGTAAGCTAATTTTTTTAAAAAAATCTTTTTTCATACTGTTATTTTAAAAATAAGATAATCTTATATTTTAATCTGAAAAACAAAGTTAAATTCAAATTTTAAGTGGAATTAGCATGTTTGTTTATAGATATTATCTTGAAACAATAAAAAATAAATATAAATATAAAAGTAAAAAAAAAAAAAAAAACAAAACAAAACAAACAAAAATTCGCACTGGCTTTTGAAGTTTTATATTTCAACTTTTTTTTTTTTGGAACTTGTATTTCAACCTTTTTGATCCAAATTAGGTTTAAATTTATTCTTTTTCACTTAGTTTGAATAAAATAATTTAATTATTGTTCACATGGCTTCCTTATTCGCTCACACCTCATTCTTCACACCCCAATATATGTACAAGACAGTGAACGGTTTTTCATTTTTATACTTGGGCTTAGTTTTTGTCCTTTGTGCTAACATTATATTTCAACTTGCTTTTTTTTTTTTTTTTTTTACTTCGATTTCGCTTGCTTTGCTTTTTGTTTATTTGTTTGTTTGTTTGTTTTTTTTTTTGTTTTTTTTTTGTTTTTGTTTTTTTTAAGTGAACTTGTGATTAAGAAGTTGTCATATCGGCACTTACAATGTTCACGATACGATTTGGGAATATCTTGTAACCAAAAGTAATCTTCTTCTACGGACATGCAAATTTCGTTGGCGTGTGGGAAGCCACATTACTCTCGCGAGGAGTATGACAACCTACTTCTAGAAAAGGCGCCCATTGTAAAGCCTGTTGAGACCTTGATAAGGCAGAGTTTAAGGCGCCCGTTACTTGATAAGGCAGAGTTTAAGGCAGATGAGGGAACCACCTACTCCTATATAGTTGAGATGAGGGACCGTTGAGGCATCCACATTATGCTTAAGGTGTGCACCCGTCGGAGGCCGCCGGCACCTTTTTCGGGCGTATTTTTTTGTACAGTGTTTGCCTAATTATGAAATTTCTGAAAAGACTGGAACTCCATAAGCCACAGAGATGCCTCTTCATGACTACTCCTAGCACTCTTCCTTTTTCCTTCGGAAAAAAAAAAAAAAAAAAAATTTCTGTCCCTCCAAATTGTCCAGAGGATCAACGCCATCAGCTCAAAATCTTCTCGGTTGAGCTTCCCCGACAAGAACATCAAGAAATACTCCATTTGATCTCCTCTGAACTTGGATATCCGTTTCCAATAAATACTATCCATTGCTTTTCTTTTGTTTTCAACAAGTAGTTAATTTTTTTTTTGGAATTTTAGTTTTATTTTATATTTCAAGGACATTTAGATATTTTTTGTAACCAGCTAAAAAAAACTCAAATTTATTCAAATCCCAAGATATAAATGTACAACAGTTTTAAAATAAAGGGCATAATTTTTTTGGATGTCATTAAACTACGAAGTATAAAAATCCGTAAGTCTATAAAAGAGAAAAAATCTAGGTCTAGAATAAATAAATTTTCAACTCTTTCAAAACACCTTAGCTGTCGATTTTGTCATCTACCTTATATAGTGAGTTCACTGCATATATGAAGTTCTTTATGTTCGGTGAGAGTAGAGTAAATGAAATATAAGTCAGGCCTTTATTTTTTCATTTGAACTTGGAGGTATCGGGATTTGATCTCTTTATCTTACCGTTAGACTATATTTGCAATGACGTAAATTAGGCCATTTTTATGTCCAGGAAAAAAGCATTTCTATTTATTACTATTTGTGATCTTCAAAGCAACAAAGTTTCTCGTTTTCTCTCTCCCTCCCTCCGAGTCTGAAGAATAAAATGGAGATTGAGAATCAAAAACCAACTTCAAGCAATTCATCCATTCAAGTTTGTGAAGAAAATGGGCTCAACAACGAAAGTGAAAGAGATCATAAAAAGGGTATTAAGAGAAAAAAAATCCTTGAAGAAGTAAAGAAGCAATTGTGGTTAGCAGGACCACTGATATTCATGAAGGTGTTGCAGTACAGCTTACAGATTATATCAATAATGTTTGTTGGTCGTCTCGGCGAATTATCTCTTTCCGGTGCTTCCATGGCCACCTCCTTTACATCAGTTACCGGTCTCAGCTTGTTGGTGAGTTGGGGTCCCTCTGTCATATTGATCTTTAAACAACAAATTACCGCTGTGTTAAATAGCTTCTTAATTTTTCTACCCACCAAAGATAGAAAAACAAAAAACCATGTCCAAGGGAGACAATTAGAAATGAAGATGATAATCTTATTTGTTTGAATGCAATTTCCAATAGTGGTCTTTCTTATTTTTATTGACAGTCCTTTAGATCTTAGTAATTCATTTACTTCCAAATAATTTTTATGCTCTTTTTTTTTTTTTTTTTTTTTTTTTTTTTTTTTTGGGGTGTGTGTGTGAGAGAGAGTAGGTTGGAATGGCCAGTGCATTGGAGACTTTATCAGGGCAGTCATATGGGGCAAAGCAATACCATATGTTGGGAACACATATGCTGCGAGCCATGTATGTTCTTCTAATTGTCAGCATACCTATTGCTGTTATTTGGGCAAACACAGGATACATACTAAGAGCAGTAGGTCAAGATGCGGATATAGCTGCAGAAGCCGGCCGATATGCCCATTTCCTAATCCCGAGCATATTTGCCTACGGTCTTCTTCAGTGCCTTGTCAAGTTCTTACAAACCCAAAACATTGTTTTTCCATTGGTGGCTTGCTCTGGAATTGTAACTTCGCTTCATATCCTTTGGTGTTGGGTGCTAGTAGTCAAATCGGGACTTGGAAGCAGGGGAGCCGCATTGGCAAACTCCATATCGTATTGGATCAATGTGCTACTGTTGGCTCTTTATGTGAAGTTCTCTTCTTCATGTGCACAAACTTGGACAGGATTTTCCAAGGAGGCCTTTAGAAGCATTCTCACTTTTCTTAGACTCGCCATTCCTTCAGCCGTCATGATCTGGTGAGATCTTCTTTTAGAACTTTATGTCATGGCCGTCTGATGCTCGTAATTCGAAATTTTTTGTATTTTTGTATTTTTATTTTTTTGGGGTATGATATTGATCAGTTTGGAAGTCTGGTCGTTCGAAATGATGGTTCTTTTATCTGGTCTACTTCCTAATCCAAAGTTAGAAACCTCGGTACTTTCTATCAGGTTAGTTTTTAAGTTTGATATTTAAGTGTCGAATATAACAAATTCTAACGAGGATCATAAATCTTCAAATTCTACTAAAAAATTCCAAATATATTTCCAGCTTCAACACAGTTGCAACAGTGTGGATGATCCCTTCTGGACTCAGTTCTGCAGTGAGGTGAGTTTAACTCGGTTGTAATGCGGATTAATTTTTCCTTAAAATTTCTTATTTAACTTGAAGTTTGATTTCGATACTATGATGCTAAAAAGCACATACGTTTTTAATTCCATAATTTAACTTGTCCTTTCCTCTATTTTTTTTCCACTCTTGGTTAAAAGTACTCGAGTCTCGAATGAATTAGGAGCAGGGCATCCAGAAGCGGCTCGTTTAGCAGTTTATGTTGTATTGGCCATGGCCATTTCTGCGAGTATATTGGTGGGATTGGTCCTTATACTCATACGCAACGTCTGGGGCTATGCTTATAGCAACGAGATAGAAGTGGTGAAATATTTAGCGAAAATGATGCCAATTCTTGCAGCACTCCACTTTCTAGATGGATTGCAGTGTGCTCTTTCAGGTTTTACTACTTTCTATCGCTTCATGAAATCTACATAGCATTTTAGAAATTTAATTGTATGCTTATAATCACAGGAGGAAAGACCAGGATAAACCTTGGTTTGGAGTTTCTTTTTAATCAATCTTTGCAAGCTCAAAAGGAAAATAGATAACAACACAAGGTCTTAAAGTCTAGTTTTCATGGATGTTTGAAATGGGCTATATATATAAATTTATTGAGATATTTTAAGTCAACATTCCCCGACTTTTCAGAAAGTTATAGAGATACCCCCTCTGTTAGTTAGGCATGACAAAAAGTGCATTTTAACTAGCAAAAATAAATAAATAAATATAAACAAAAAAGGATTTGTGGTGATTGCAATTAGATCAACAACTGAGATTGTCTTGGATAATTTGGTTATTTTGCATATAAAATTTTACAAAGTTAGCGTCATTGGTGCAGGTGGAGTTAGTATCGAGTACATATCAAGTGCTTAATGCGACTGAAGTAGTGAATTTCATTTCAGGTAATGCTAGAGGGTGTGGTTGGCAGAAAATCGGAGCATATGTGAATCTTGGATCCTACTACTTAGTTGGAATTCCATCCGCTGTTGTTTTCGCTTTTGTGTTGCACATTGGCGGAAAGGTTTCCTCTTCATGCCTATGTTAAATAAATTTTGACAAGCATTGTGATTTTTTAAGCTACCTTGTTTATTTGCTTATTTATTTCCGAACAGGGTCTGTGGTTGGGGATAATATGCGCGTTAGTTGTGCAAGTGTTTTCTCTGCTAATAATCACCATAAGAACCAACTGGGAGCAAGAAGTAACATCTCTCTCTTTCTCTCTCTCTCTCTCTCTCTATAGTTTGGAAATGCTTTCTATTCATTTTCTTCATCGGACTCGATATTTTCATTTTGTTCAGGCAAAAAAGGCTGCAGAGAGAGTAAATGATTGCAAAGTTCCTGTTGATGCAGTTTCGTGAGGCTTAAGAGCACAAATTTGGGAAGTCCAGAAATTATAAAAAAGTATTTTCAGTATGCTTTGTACGGAGTAAGATCAACATCCCTAATTCATAAGAAATCGGCTTAATAAGTTTGAAAACTTGCCTTGGCGGAGTTGGAACTCTTTTTTGATTAAGCTTTTGTTTGTAGATCTCGTTATAGGCTGTGGTAAATGATAAGATAGAGATTAAGTATGGGCCATAATAGTATACAATTCACTGGGGATTTTAGCTCTCTAAATGCACTATGAAAAAAAGTGGAGAATAAAACAGATTATACAATGGAAGTACTTTAATGAGAAATAGGCAAAGATAACGATAGGGCCAACAACTTGTGTGATAATTGTTGTGAAGCCACTGTTGCGGGAGATGAGAATATTGAAACTCAGTCATCCAAACAAGAAAACGTTAAAGCTAAAAATTCGGATCTATACCACAAACATAGAAAATCCAAACATATCAAAAACACAAACAATCTAAAAGAAATCGCAAGAGAATCTTGACACAAAGTAATGTAATATTTAATGAGAAGCTTGAGGTAGAAATCGCCTCCGGCGACCAAATCGACCAAAGCGACAGAGATGGTGCACAGCAGCTATGGTTATGGAGAGAGAGAGAGAGGGATTAAGGCTCGGGAGGGAGGGAGGGAGAGGAAAGAGGGGGGTTTTTCTAATGGGCATTGACGAAGAAGGTTACACGACAGTTTTTGAAAAAATAACATAATACTCGGTCTCGTCATGTCTTGACATTCATGGGACCATAAATATCACTGTACACTGATTTCAAAAGCCCTTTGGCGCTATTAACCATATGCATAGCCCTAAAAGACCTTTTGGTCATCTTGCCTTCTAAATAATATTTGTGCTATAGTAATGATTCTACCTCCATGAAACATAGAAGATCCTCTTGCACCAACTTTTGAAACCTCTCAAGGCATATAATCCGACCTCTACCCCTATAACCTATTTATATTTAAAAAAAAAAATCCAAACACAAATGCGCCAAAGATATGTATTGTAAGAATGAGAGCTCTTAATTCTTTTAAAGTTGATACTAGTTCAGCGCCAATTGGTGAGAACACCTTAGGTACGATAACAAAAAAATTATATTCAAACCATCCACTACAAATCTACAAGACTTGTTTTTGCTGTTAGAATAGGGTGCTTACAAAGCAACCATGTATTAACTTATTGAAATATTATTATAATGTTTTATTGGCATTTTATTTAATAAAAGCTTGTTTGTTTTGTTTTCATATATTTTGCTAGAGTTAGATATATCATGATCATTGCTTTTGGAAGTTCTCAATTATATATATGTATAGACAAGCAGATATGATTTTGAGAATATGAAAGCATAAATACTTGTTCATCAACAGGTGAATAAAAGTGGACACTTTATTCTATCAAAGTTTTGATGTGGTCTCCTTCCAAATTGGTGAAATGATTTATCTGAGTTATTTACAAGGTGAGTTACAAAGTAGAGACATCTATGTATTAGAAATAATGCATTGGACTGGATCACAATAGATTATGTTCTTTTATCAAGTTTCATTCTCATAAAAGAACATACGTTTTGTTAATAGGTGGTTAATTTACGGATTTTTTTTTAAAGAAAAATTCTAGGAACATTAATTATAATCTCAACTATTGAGTACCAACTTATTTGGCATATGAGTTATCATTTGTTTTCTTGGTAAGTATTTAAATCCTTGACACATCAATTGCTTGCATCAACCAATAATAGTGTGAAACGTGAGTTGGTACTCAAAATGTTTGGGATTAGGTGGAGAGCCATATTTTGAGTATCTCTTTATAATTTTGCCCACTCTAACATTAAAAATTGATAATTTTAGTATTTTGAAATTGCAAAATTATAAACTTTTAATGTTATGGTGGGCATAAATATAAGGCTTTTTTGTAATGGTGCACCCTGAACTTATTACAGAGTTGTAATTTACACCATGAATTTTTAATTTTGACAATTTGCATCCTAAACTTACAAATCTGTAGCAATTTGCACCCCATTGATAAACAATCTTGATTTTTTAATGAAAATTGATATTTCACTTGCATATAAATTGTTAATTAACAAAAATAAAAATGATTATTTAGTCATGAATTAACAACCCATATACAAATCTCATATCAATTTCCTTCAAAAGATTAAGATTATTGTCAATAGGGTACAAATTGCTATATATTTATAAGTTTATGGTGTAAATTATTAAAATTAAAGTTCTTGATGCAAATTGTAACTTGACGATAAATTTAGGGTGTATCAATATAAAAAAACTTAAATATAATAAGGTGTCAAATTTTTAACATTCTTACATATAACCTTTTTCCTAGCCCTATCTTTTTGTAAAGGCCCAAAAAAGGGGTTAAGCAGTGAAAGCAAAGAAGAAAACGCCAGCTTGTTAAAAATAAAAAAAGAAATAAATTGAAAAAATATATAATGTATAAAAAATACTTTTATATAAAATATAAGGATATGGAGTGAATTGGATTTATTAGATTTTTAAAATTCAAATCCAGTATCCAAATCAATTCGATTAGATGCGTTAAATTATTATCCAAATCCAATTCAATAGGGTTTGGATATCTAAATTTTTTTAGATAGATTGAATCATTTTTGTTGGATGCATTGGATGATTCCATATTGTGCTCACCCCTTTTAATCACATTAGTTTAAAAAAAAAAAAAAAGAAGAAATCAATTAAATATTTATATCACAGAAGATACGTGAGTGTTCCTGTCTTTCTGAGATTTTAAAAAAAAAAAATCAATCATATTGTTAGGTCCTTTTTTTTTTTTTTTTTATGACTTCTTTCGTGTATTTCATTATCCATCTTGCCCGGCAACCACATAACAAAAAGGTGGTAGAAATGGACAAGAAGAGAGAGATAGCAAGTGATAGAGAGCAACTTTTTCCCGACCAATAAAAAGAGACCAACTTTCTAACCCAACCCCACACAAGTCACTTCCCATTTATTTCAACTATATTTGACAATAGAGAGAGAGAATAGGATAGAAGGCTAAAAAATATAAAAGAATAGCAAGTAATCCGATTTTGATATAGAGTTTGAATCACTTTATTTTTAATTATAAAAATAAAAAAAAATAACATATATAAGATAGAAAGATCAAATATGATGGTGATATTTTCCTAAAAAAAATAAATTATGATGGTGATATTACATGTATTATTTTTATGTTCTCTTCCTTCCTCTTTACGTCTCTTACAAAAACAACCCACTTTTATATTTTCCCTCTCAATCTCTCAACTTTTTCCTTTCTTCCACTTTCTTTCCCGACTAAACATAGTATTAAGGAAATTCCTATTTCATAAAATCCGTTTTGACACTGTGTGCGCCCTAATTTTAAAGTCGTGATATCATATCCCCGATTTATATTATGTTGACAAAAATAAAATAAGTGTACTATTGTAGAATAATTATGTCGATCGGGTTTTCTGAATTTTGTGTTGATTTGTAATTTTTGTAAAGAGAGATAATTCATAGTAAATATAGATAGTATATGATAAATATAATATTTACTGATTCATTTGTAAATAACTTAATTTTTTTTGGGAGAAAATATTCGGATTTCCATAATATGTGAGTTTTTTAATAAAGAGTAAATATCTATCATGTCGTAGATTCGTCTACAACTCAGTTGGAGTTCAAAACCATCCGTTTGGGTGCCTTTTTTTTATTTATTTATAAAATTTAGATCAAATAGTTTTGTTTCCCTAAAAATAGATATCACTTGGTAAATAAATTTATTTTCACTTGGTAAATACTAGTAAATTCATTTCTAAAAATAATGCTACTAAATCATGTATTTACTAATAAATACTAGTATTTACTTGTAAATACTAAGATCTACTAATTAATATTTTATTTATTTGATAAATTGACAAATTTTGAAACAATGTTACTTTTGGTAAATAATACTATTTACTAGTAAATTCTAAGATTTAGTATTATTTTTGTTTATTTACATTGATAATTTTTGAATTTTAATACAACGTAAACACTAGTTAATACTATATTTACCTAGTATTAACTTATAAATATTTTGATTTATCAGATAAATTGATAATTTTTAAAACAATGTTAATTATTAGTAAATATTAAGATTTACTAATAAATTTTTTGATTTACTTGAGAAATTGATAATTTTCAAAACATCATAAATATTGAGTGGTTACTGCTATAGCCTACTTATAATACTACACTTTACTCCATCTTAAAGTGCATAGTTTGAATCTCCACTTCATAAGTTAAAAAATTAATTAATTAATATTGATAAATACTAAGATTTACTAGTAAATATTAATATTTACTTAGTAAATCAGTAAATATATTACTTTACGTGGTAAATCCAGTATATGAAAATAAATTATTTACAGATTTTTTTTTTCATTTATTTTAGAATAACGGAGTTATTATTAATTAATAATAGCCCCTAAATTAATTGAAAATTGTAAACCACCCAAAACCACCGCCCAAAAACTCGTCTTTCCCGGAGAAGACAAAGAGTCCGGCCAGTCGCAACCGCAGCAGAAGCCATCGCGGGGCCGTCGGAGATCTGATGCCGGTGGCGACGAGGACGGACTGCGACTTTAACGCGATTTTCCGGCCCCCATGATTTCCACTGATTTTAGTTGCGATTTTCCTCACGATTTTAACCGGAGAAACCAAGACCACCGGCGCTCTCCAGTCTCGAACCAACCCACACCCACAGCCAACCGCAACCCAATCCCCGGAGAAACCATTGCGGGGCCTGGTTCTGAGCAGGAGGAAAGGTCAGGCCGTAGCCGGAAAAGAAAAGAATATGTTGCGCTTAGATCTGACGAAGGTGAATTTCTGGGCTATGTCGACGTCGGGCAGAGAAAAATCGTGAAGACAGTGGCCGGAGTAGAGGCTCTCGATGGCAACGGAAATGGTGAACAGCGAGCTTGCTCGCAACGTCGACTAGGACGGCGACCGAAATGGCGATCAGTTTTAGATTCAGAGGAGAGACTTAGATGAATGAGAGGGGTATTTTTTGTTTTTATATTATTATTTTATCCTAATTATGTTATTTTGGTATCATTAATTTAGATTATGCTATTATTTTAAAATCATGCATTATATTATGTTATTTGGCTATTTCTCTCTTTAAATATATTAAATGTAAATTAGATGTTGATTTTTTGAAGGAAACAAAATTAGATGTTGCTTTAGCGTGGGTAGAAGAGTAATTGTACGCTAATATGTTAAGTAATTATCAATATCGTTAATTACCTAATATGTGTCATTTTTGTTCAAAAATCTTATAGTAGCGTTTTCATTAATATTTCACAAATCGGGCAGGATCGAAGATCATGGGGCATATTATTACTTATATAATTGAACGTAAATTTTTGTAATTAATCCCTCATTTAATAAAATAATGTTTCGATCAATGAGAAAATGTCAATATATATGTATATGTACCCACAAACAATTCACTTTAGGTTTTTATATACACATTTTTATATCCAATGATTTTACCATATTAAAATAGTATACCTTGTATTTTGAATTGATGCATATTTATATATAAATCTAAATTTTCAATTTTTGTTAAATTCTTATATATATCTATATACATATTCTTTTTCTCGGTTAACATTTTAAATTTTGATTATAAAAAGAATTAAAAAAAGGAAACTAACAAGAATATAAGGAAATTAAAAAAAAAAAAAAACAACAACCTTTAAAGAAAAAATAAGAGGAAAGAAATAACAGATAGCTTTAGTATGGTTCTCCACGAACTTTTATAGGAGAAGACAAAAAATTTACTTGTAAGGAGCACTATAAATGAGTTTCATATTTTCTAAATTACAAATATATATATATATATATATAATTAGATATGATACCTAAGCTATCAAATCTACTAAGTTAAGTTGAAAATAAATAGAACTTACATTCAAATTAATGCAAAGAGTGGCTATATACAAAATTTTAACTTTCCTTAATAGAATCTACCGGCCAAATTGGTCTGATCAACACTACCAAGGCTTGCTTCAACAGATCGTCTTTGTGATTTGAGTCCTGTCACTCCGGTAGCTATCGTACCCAATCTCGAAACTTGTTGCATTCCACCGCCTCTGAGAGGATTTTCAATTTTGCCCTTTTGTTTTGTTTTCTATGGAGATAAGCTAGACACTTGAGATTGTTTGTCACTTTTTTGTTTTCTTTGTTTTGGTTAAGTCGAGGGATCTCATCGTTCTAATTTTTTTTTTTTTTTTTTGGTGGCGAACAGTTTGAAGCATAGGTCTATTTTGATGCTGTTAGGATCTAGTGGACAGGGCCAATCCTGTCATTACGGGAACACTCAATTAATTACAACCAGCCTGTTGTCATAATAAATACTAAATTAAGCATAAAATAAATAACCATAAATCAAATAATGACATGGTGATAGGCTTGTTGAACATAGTCAAAAACCCTAAAGGGAAAAACCATAGATGCGGATCATGCTAGCAAAATAGGACTCTTATTAAGCTTCAAATTTATCAAATATAGCAAATTCCCTTCCGTCCAACTAACATACTCCAAGTCTTCAGTTTGCCGTCGCTCCAACTAATCTACTCCAAGCTAGGTTGCTCGACTTTGGACCTCGACATACTCCGAGCGTGTTCGTCCTTCAGCTCCTCCTTAGACTTTGTCCGGATCTTCAAATGCATGATGGCAACATGCTGATAGCTATTATGTTACTGAATACATTAAAGAGAAACTGTAGTAAAAATATTTTTATGAAAATAATTGAAATAAATAACAATGTTTTAAAATATTTGAAGTAAATAGAAAATTTACTAGTTAAATAGAAATTTTATTATGTAAACATTAAATTTATTAATAGGTAAATAACATATATTTTTAAAATGTAAATAAATCATTTACATGGTAAATTTATTATATACTTTTATTAACTTTAAATATTTTTAGGACTGGTTATTTACTTTTAGTATTTTTGTAAAAATGATATTTCTTTCTCCCAATATTAAAATATAATTATTCAGGCCACTTGTACCTCCAGAGAAAGAAATGATTTCTATTTGTTACTATTCGTCATCTTCAAACAAACATAGCCTCTCGTTCTGCTCCCTCCTTCCTTAGTCTCAAGAATAAAATGGAGATGGAGGAAAATCATAAACAAAGCAATTTATCAGTTCAAGTTTGTGAAGAAAATAGGCTCAACAATGAAAGCCAAAGAAATCATGAACAGGGTACTAAGAGGAAGGAAATTCTTGTGGAAGTAAAGAAGCAATTATGGTTAGCAGGACCACTGGTGGTTGTAAGCGTATTGCAGTACTGTTTACGGATGATATCGATAATGTTTGTCGGTCGTCTTGGCGAATTATCACTTTCCGGTGCTTCCATGGCTACCTCTTTTGCGTCAGTCACAGGTTTCAGCTTGTTGGTGAGTTGGACTCTTTCCGTCGTATTGGCCTTTTAAACACCTAGTTTCTTTTTCAGTCAAATAGCTTCTTTATTTTTCAATCAACAAATTCACCAAAGATAGAAAAACCATGTCGAAATGAGTCAATTAGAAATGATTTCACTTTGTTTTCATATGGTTGCCATGGATTTGGGTCGGACAACAATGTTTCATTCTCTTACTACGCTCCTTAATCTTTTTTTTTTTTTTTTTTTTTAATTATTCTTTTTTTAATTTTTTTCTTCTCTGCCCCTTGATCTGGAATATTGGAAGGAGCATTGAACGGCAACTGTTGAATTTTGTTTTGTTCTTTTTGTTTTGTTTTTGTGTTTTGGTCTAAATAGTTGGGAATGGCCAGTGCATTGGAGACCTTATGTGGGCAGTCATATGGAGCAGAGCAATACCATTTGTTGGGCATACATATGCAGCGAGCCATGTTTGTTCTTTTAATTGTAAGCATACCTCTTGCTGTTATTTGGGCCAACACAGAACCTATACTAAGAGCAGTAGGTCAAGATGCGGATATAGCAGCAGAATCTGGACGATATGCCCGTTTCATGATCCCGAGCATATTCGCCTATGGTCTTCTTCAGTGCCTTGTCAAGTTCTTACAAACCCAAAACATTGTTTTTCCAATGGTGGCTTGCTCTGGAATTGTAACTTTGCTTCATATCTTTTGGTGTTGGGTGCTAGTATTCAAATCGGGACTCGGAAGCAGGGGAGCTGCCTTGGCAATCTCCATATCGTATTGGACCAACGTGCTATTGTTCGCCCTTTATGTGAAGTTCTCTTCTTCATGTGCAAAATCTAGGACAGGATTATCAAAGGAGGCTTTCAAAAGCATTCCTAGTTTTCTTAGACTCGCCGTTCCTTCAGCCATCATGATTTGGTAAGTTCAGTGTTCAGAACTTTTGTCACGGTCTTGTTCTCATAATCCCAATGACTTTTTTCATGTGACATTGAACAGTTTGGAAATGTGGTCGTTCGAAACGATGGTTCTTTTGTCTGGTCTACTTCCTAATCCGAAGTTAGAAACCTCTGTGCTTTCTATCATGTTAGTTTCCAACTTCGATACCGAAGTGATACACCTCAAAACTTGAAATGATTGAGTTTTAATACCGATCATAAATCTTCATATTCTACTCATAAATTCCAAGTTTTTATTGCCAGATTAAACACGGCTTCAATAGTGTGGATGATTCCTTTTGGACTCAGTGGTGCAGTGAGGTGAGTAAAGTAATACAAAATATATTTCCTTTAAAAGCTTAATTTTATTTTTCACACAAAAAATTGTGCTACAAGCAATCTCATTAACGGTTTTCTGGAATGTGAGCATAATGTACCTTAGCTAGGAGTGTGTGAAATTTATGCACTCTCTATTTTCTCTGGTTAACAGCGCTCGAGTCTCGAATGAATTAGGAGCAGGGCGTCCAAAAGCAGCTCATTTAGCGGTTTGCGTTGTGGTGGCCATGGCCATTACAGAGGGTATATTGGTTGGATTAGTCCTTATACTCATACGCAACGTCTGGGGCTACGCTTATAGCAATGACATAGAAGTGGTGAAATATGTAGCAATAATGTTGCCAATTCTTGCAGCATCCAACTTTGTAGATGGATTGCAGTGTGTTCTTTCAGGTTTTACCACTTTCTCTCCCTTAATCTTTGGAAGCTCAAAAGGAAACTAGATTAAAACACAAGGCCTTAAAGTCTAGTTTTCATATATGTTTTGGAGCTGGACCATACGAATTGATAAATACAACATTTAAAGCTAACTTTGTATAATGGTTTGCACTATAATGGTAAACCAAAAAAAAAAAAAAATTAAGATTTTGTGATCACCCACGATGATGGCGGCATAATGATTGTATGCCCTCATGCTCCCAACCCAGAGAGCAACGCAGCCATCCTTTCATTTCAAAGGATGCATACACTTAATTTTTTTAAATATAAGTAAATAATTTATATCATGGGTTTTTTTTTTTTTTTTTTTTTTTTTTTTTTTTTCAGAACTACCAAATACGTACAAATTAAAAAGAATCATAAAACACATGACTATAGATTATGAAAATATTCTATGACTTAAAAATGCTATAAATTTATCATTCACAATAAGATCGAAAATTCCTTTCTCGATATAGCCAAACTATCATTCAACTTTTGTTTCTCTTCCTTTTAAGTTCTGTTTATTTCCTTTTGGAATGGACACTGAGGTTTGATTAAAAAAATAAAGTTTTTAGTGGAAGCTTAGATAGGGATAATTGATTTTGAGTTTGGGCAGAATAAGAAAATTGTAAAAAATTTTAAAGGAAAACTTCATTGAAAAATGAAGTTTCTCAAGAGCCGATAGCACCCACTTGGCCAAGGATGCCTCCGCCATGAACCAGGTTCGAATGCGCATTCCATGCCGGGGGCCGGAGAGCCAATGTGCACTTTGGTGCCTAGTCTATCCTAAGGATATTGTGGGTCAGTTGGTCCCGGGGGATGCCACACCACTAGCACTTGTGACGCTAACTTCGTTAATTTTTATTTAGAATAACCAAACTACCCAAAACAATCTCAGTCGTTTAACTAATTGCAAGCATCACAAAATCTCTTATTTTTTGAAGTACTTATCATGTGCTTAATGCAACTAAGTAGTGAATTTCATTTCAGGTAATGCAAGAGGGTGTGGTTGGCAGAAGATCGGAGCATATGTGAATCTTGGATCCTACTACTTAGTTGGAATTCCATCCGCTGTGGTTTTCGCTTTCGTGTTGCACATTGGCGCAAAGGTTTCCTCTTCATGCCTACGCTTAAATTTTGACAAGCAAGAGTGTTACTTTCTAAGCTAACTTGTTTAATGACTTTTTTTTTTTTTTTTCTCTTTTTCTTTCTTCTTCTTCTTCTTCGGATCAGGGTTTGTGGTTGGGGATGATATGCGCGCTAATTGTGCAAGTGTTTTCTCTACTAACAATCACAATAAAAACCAACTGGGAGCAAGAAGTAACATCTCTCTATTTCTGTTTGTTTGGACCTCCTTTTCATTAGTTTTGTTATCTGACTTGATATTTTCATGTTTTAATTCAGGCCAAAAAGGCTGCAGAGAGAGTATGTGATTCCAAAGCTCCTGTTGATGCAATCTCATGAGGCTTAGCTAGCTGTGGCCGATACAGATTACAGAGAATCTTCATCACAAATTGGAATAATACCACAATAATAAACTGCCTTCTGGGGATGAGTTTTAACAAATCCCATTTAACAAATGTTGCATGGCAGGGAAGAAGATGAAACATTTTTTTATTGCAAATTAATGTTGTTTTTAATCACATGAAATGATAGATATTAAACTATGTCAAATGTAAATTAAATATTTGTTCCAATAATATAAAATTAGGATGAGTCGGTAGAAGAGTAATTTTTCGCCAAAATGTTCACTACCTGTCATCATCATTAATTCCGTGACATGCATATATCATTTCCATTAAAACTCTATTGGAAGAAGTATTTTTGTTAGTTCTTAGATTGGAGGGAACAAGTAAATTAGAATAAACGGATGTCACATATTGAAGATCATGGGGCATATCACGGAGACTATATCTAATGAGATATTTTTTAATTAATCCTTTTTTCACTTTAAAAATAACCATGTACACAAGTTAACTTTTCCGGATAGAATCCAAAAGTTAGGAATGTAAATGAGTACTTGCCCCGAATGTGCATTATATGGATGCATGACAGGACAGGACAGGTCAACCTTAACTCGCTACTTTTATTTTTTCCATTTTTACCTCTCATTCTAAATCTCTACTCATAATCCTAACTCTATCAAATTTAAATCAAACTCATCAAACAACCATTTATTGTGCAAAATTAGTTCTCGTATAATATTACATAAGCATTAATTGTATAAACAGATACTTTTTTACTGTTTGCATGTAGTTTTTGTTTATTTTCTTTAAGCTTAACCATTTTCTTCTTTCTTTTGTTAGTGGATTGTATTGTCTAATTTATGCATGTTTTGAGAGCGTTCGTTATTATTTCCGTTTCAATTGTTTTCAATATTTGATTTCTAAGTATTGTCTCTCTAAGTGCAATAAAACTAATCTAACTTTGAAATAAATTATAAACATATCTGAATTGGCACTTATGCTTACTTTTAGAATCAATTGTTTTTTGTAGTTTCTACTCGTATATTTTTAAAAGTTGTTCTATTTTTTCTCGAAGGATTAGCTATATTTTATTTGAAATCTTATTTTTCTCTAAACTTATATTGTCAATTCTTGGTCAAGTTATATGGTGAAAAAAAATAAATATGCGAGTATCTAGTGCTGAAGTATTGTGGTTGCCTAATCATTTTCGAAGCTTAAAAGTTTAAAATTCTCTACCTTCAAGTTTTTATATTAACTTATCAAAAATATTAAGATGAAAAAAAAATATTTCTCAACACTTCAATAAAGAACAAAACAGGAAAAAAAAAAAAAAAAAGAATCGCTAGATATTATTTAGGGGGAGTTTGGTGTATAAGTTTGAGTTGAAATTTTTAAGTTTCAATAGTAAATTTTTTTGAATTTTCAGAAAAGACAAAAAACTTTTTAGGAAAAAGACAAAAACTTTTTAAGAGAAAGACAAAAAAAAGTTTAAAAATCTTAGTTTAGACTTATGGGCCAAACACCCCCTTATTTCTAGATATTTTGAAGTACAATTTCAGACATAAATTTGATAGTCGTTGTTAGCAGGATTGTCCGATAGCATGATTCTTTATATGTAAAAAATTTTAGACGTTGAAAAGGAAAAAAAAAAAAAAAGACTTAAAACAATTTCCTTTCCTGAATAAAAAAAAAATGAATGGAAAATTAAAAAGAAAAAGAAAAGAAAAAGAAATGTAAGCGGGTTAAACGGGATGGGCCGGGTATCTACTGACTCATGTGGGTTTGACCGGACCCCCGCACAGTAAATGGGATGGGGAAATGGAGTGGGACCCACCCGTTTTGTCTCATTTACATCCCTAATAGCTACAGGCCACATTCGGCAGGATATATATATAAACATCACCTAAGTTGGATGGCTGTCACACCCAATCTGACCGCATTGAAACTTGTTGCTAATTTTAATTTTGCTTTTTGTTTTGTCTTCTATAGAGGAGCTTTCTTCCATGTTTTTTTTTTTTTTGGGCGGAGATTAGTTTGAAACATGGGTTTGTTTGTTCCTTTTATCTTTCAGCAGATAATTTTTTATTTTTTATTTTTTATTTTTTTTATTTCACTTGTTTTGCTTTGCTTGGCTTTTTTTGAGTAACAAGTTTAGATTTGTTCTATGTTTGATTTTTGTAAATTATTTTTACTTTTTATCTTTATTAATTTGTCCAAAGAAATGTAAAAATTTAACATAATTCCAAATCTAAGGATAAAAGTGTGAAACAGTTTTGAAATTGAAGGGAATATTTTTTTGCCGTTGAAATAAAAAGTACAAAAATGTCAACCTTCGTATTATGACAGATAAAACCGTGGCAAACATTTCTCAATGATTATGAAAGTTGTTTTTTAGTTATTCTTCTTGATTTGTGTGCATGTACTACGACAAATACAGAACCTAGCTCCAAAGTAACTGTGTACGGGGATTACACGTTCACTTGATAATGCATTTCAATACAAGAGAATTTACATTTGGTTCTTTATTTATATATATATATATATATATGTCAACTCAAAACAATAGTTATCTATTCCTTTTTGTTTATTTACTTTCACAAATCAAATCATATTCTCTCTTATTAATACATATTAAAATAAATATTAATTCAAATATAGACAATCTTAATATATATTTTATTTAAATATAATAATTAAAAGAGACATTTAAACATATATTAGAATATAATATCAAGTGAGTGTATGATATAAATGAATTTAAATAAATCTTGAGCTGTTTCATAAAGCTTGTGGTTTTGTCGTTTACCACTCCATAAAAAGAAAGCATTTCTAGTTCTTACTCTCCATCTGTCCGAAGAATAAAATGGAGATGGAGGAAGATCATAAACCAAATTCAAGCAATTCATTCATTCAAGTTTGTGAAGAAAATAGGCTTAACAATGAAAGCGAAAGAAATCATGAAGAGGGTATTAAGAGAAAGCAAATTCTTGGGGAAGTAAAGCTATTATGGTTAGCAGGACCACTGATGTCTGTGAGTGTGTTGCAGTACTGCTTACAGATGATATCGATAATGTTTGCTGGCCATCTCGGCGAATTATCGCTTTCCGGTGCTTCCATGGCCACCTCCTTCACAACAGTCGCCGGGTTCAGCTTGTTGGTGAGTTAGGTTCCCTCTTTCACATTGATCTTTAAACATCAAGTTTATGTTGTTCATTAAATGGCTTCTTTATTTGTCTCTATCCACATACTCACCAATGATGGGGGAAAAAAAAATAAAAAAATAAAAAAGAAAACAGTCCAATTAATAGTAGTCATGGATTTAGCAGCAAGATATTTGGGACTTTTTTGAAATACATGTATTTGGAATATTGTTCCGTTTTTGTTCCGATTTAAATATTTTCTTTTTGTTCCGTTTTTTCACCCACAATTTGGAATATTGGAAGGAACCGTTGGACGCCTTAGTTGTTTAGGCATATGATTTACTACAAGTCTTCCATAAAATAAAATAAAAGAGTTACTCCAAGTCATATTGTCCACACGCTTACTTTGAAATAAATTCTCTTCTTTGGATAAAACTAGGATCATTCTCATCTATATCCCTAAATTTAAAAGTTATTCCTACTTTGCACTCGAGCTTTAAAACTCTCATTTTCCTTCATGAATTTTGAATTTAACCCCATTTTGCCCTGTTTAACAGAATCTGAGTTAAAAATGGATGGAAAAAATATGGGAATTAGTCTTGTTACGCTCATTCTGTTAAGATTTATACTCAAAAAAAATAGAAAAAGTTCACATTACTGCACTTAAGTCACTTTTTTCTATCTGATTTTTATTGAAATTCTGATAAAAGGGGCAAAGAGGGGTTAAATTCAAAATTCATAAGGCAAAGTGAAATTTATTAAAGTTTAGAGGGAGAGTGATAGCGACTCTAAAATTTAAGGGACATAGATGAGAATGATTCATAAAATTATACAACAAAAATTAGTACATGTTTGACTGCAATTTCAAATAAGCCTTTATCATTTTCATTACTAGGTTTTTACATCCTAACTATTTGTTTACTCCGTGTACATATAATATATTTATATATTGGATTGTCTAAATGGATGGGAATGGCCAGTGCATTGGAGACCTTATGTGGGCAGTCATATGGGCCAGAGCAATACCATATGATGGGCCTACATATGCAGCGAGCCATGTTTGTTCTTTTATTGTCAGCGTACCTGTTGCTGTTATTTGGACAAACACAGAACCTATTCTACTTGCAGTAGGTCAAGATGCGGATATAGCTGCAGAAGCTGGTCGATATGCTCGTGTCACGATCCCGAGCCTTTTGTGCCTATGGTCCTCTTCAGTGCCTTGTCAAGTTCTTACAAACCCAAAACACTGTTTTCCCAATGGTGGTTTGCTCTGGAATTGTAACTTTGTTTCATATCCTTTGGTGTTGGGTGCTAGTATTCAAATCTGAACTCAGAAACAGGGGAGCTGCCTTGGCAAACAGCATATCGTATTGGACCAACGTGCTATTATTCGCTCTTTATGTGAAGTTCTCTTGTTCATGTGCAAAAACATGGATAGGATTTTCCAAGGAGGCCTCCAAAACTATTCCCAATTTTCTTAGACTTGCCATTCCTTCAGCCTTAATGGTCTGGTAAGTTGTCCTTTAAGAACTTGTGTGTCATAGTCTGATGCTCGTAATCCTAATGCTTTTTTCGTATGATATTGATCAGTTTGGAAATTTGGTCGGTCGAAGTGATGGTTCTTTTATCTGGTCTACTTCCTAATCCAAAGTTACAAACCTCTGTGCTTTCTATCATGTTAGTTTCCAACTTTGATATCAAATTGATACAACTCAAAACTTTTCTAATGAGGATCGTAAATCTTCAAATTCTACTGACAAATTCTAACTTTATTGCCAGCTTAAACACAGCTACAATAGTGTGGATGATCCATTTCGGACTCAGTTGTGCAGTGAGGTGAGTTGTTTAATTTTTGTTCCGGAAACTTTTGTCACGAGCAATCTCATTAACACTGTTCTAGAATGTGAGCATAGCATAACCTTTGTTACTGGTGTTTGACATTCATACTATTGATGCTAAAACATGCGCATAACGTCTTTCATTCCATAATTTTAAAATGTTTTTCTTTTTTCTTTTTGTTCTCTGGTTAACAGCACTCGAGTCTCGAATGAATTAGGAGCAGGTCATCTAGTAGCGGCTCGTTTAGCAGTTTGTGTTGTAGTGGCCATGGCCATTACAGAGGGTATATTGGTGGGATTAGTCTTTATACTCATACGCAACGTTTGGGGCTATGCTTATATAGCAATGAGATAGAAGTGGTGAACTATGTAGCAATCATGATGCCTATTATTGCAGCATCGAACTTTATAGATGGATTGCGATGTGTTCTTTCAGGTTTTACTCTTTTCTCTGGCTTCATGAAAATTGCATCACTTTAGGTATTTTCATTTTGGTGTTCCTACTTCAACAATATTTGCAAGCTTGAAAGAAAAATAGCTTAAAAAATAAGGCCTTGTGGACCATGTGATTTGATAAATAGAACTTTCAACTCTAGGTTTTGCTTAAATTACAGAGACATCCCCTTGTAGAGACATTTTAGGTTAACACTCCTTGACTTTTCAAAAAGTTACAAAGATACCCCCACCGTTAGTCAAACATGACAAAAATACCCCCTTCACCAAAAGACAATGATGCTTTTACCCTTGTTTGACCTACAAAATACTTCTAAGGGATCTTGACAAACTGGCAGCCATAATTTCTACTCTAATTGCAAAGGAAAAGAGATCTTGTATGCCAGCAATTAGATCAACGACTGAGATTGTTTTGGATAGTTTAATCATTCTATGTAAAAAACATTAATGAAGCTAGCATCACAGGTGATAGTGGTGTTAATATAATACTCCTCACTAGTGAATATTCTATCAAGTACCAATCACGTGCTTAATACAATTACGCTTGCATTTGATTCGCCAGTTGGAGATGAAATTTTTAAGCTAGAGTTGGTTGACTTTTTAATAATTAGTTATAATTTTTATTGACTTTTCACAAAAAAAAAAAAAAACAAAAAAACAAAACAAAACAAAACAAAAAACAAAAAACAAAATTTGAAATGAAAAAGTACAATTTAGTTAGAGTTGAGTTGAAAAGTCAAACGAAGCATAAGTAGTGAATTTTTTTTCAGGTAATGCTAGAGGGTGCGGTTGGCAGAAGAAGGGAGCGTATGAGAATTTTGGATCCCACTACTACTTACTTGGAATTCCGTCCGCTGTGATTTTCGCTTTTGTGTTGCACATTGGTGGAGAGATTTCCTCTTCATGCCTTTGCTCATATTACATGCTTAATTTTTTACCAGAAAGAATGTGATTTTCTATGCTACCTTGTTTATTTTCTTATTTATTTCTGAATAGGGTCTGTGGTTGGGGATGATATGCGCTCTAATTGCACAATTGTCGTCTCTTCTAACAATAACCATAAAAACCGATTGGGAGAAAGAAGTAACATCTCTCTCTTTCTGTGCGTAATTTAGACCTCCTTTCCATTAAGCTTCTTCATCTGATTCGATGTTTTTGTTTTGGTCAGGCAAAATAGGCTAAAGAGAGGTATATGAGTCCATAGTTCCTGTTGATGCAGTCTCATGAGTCTTAGCTAGCTAGCTGTGACTGAAAGCAGAGAACCTCTATCACATATTGGTGTAAGAACACAAGTTTGGAAAATCCCGAAATCTATAGAATCAGGGGTAATTTTGCATGCTTGAAACATTGGGAAAAAAATGTATTTTCATTATGCTTTGTACAGAGTAGGATCAATGTCCCATTCCTTTAAGAAAGTAAATAAGAACAGGGGCATATAAGTTTTACTCGTTTGGGTCACCATCTCCAAATATCTATTGTTGAACTCGAACACAATGTGTTTGGTTGGTTGTAAAATACACACACTCTCTCTGGCTTGTCAAAATTAGCCTTTCGAAGTGCTGAGGAAATTGAGTAACAAAATGGGGAATTGCATCTACACATAGATGAGAACCTGAAAGAGAAATCGGGATTCCATCAGTGAATTAGCTTGAAATAGCAAGAAGTGGCATTATGGAGGCCGTAGAATTTCGGCCGGCTCGACACTAGTTAAGGTCTGAGGCGAAAATTATTCATGATAAAATAAAAAATAAAAAAATAAAAAAAGAAACTTTTTTTTTTTTTGTATGTAAATATTATAGAATATAAAAGGAGAAGTAACTAATAAGATGTTTAATGGGCAAAAAAGAAAGTATGTAGTAAATTCCTCATGAATATATAAGATTTATAGGTGATAGATAAATTTTTCGTTGACTAAAAAAACACTCATGATGCAAGTAGTTTTTTATGACAGGAAAAAAGTTATAAGAGGAGAAACATTATAAAATAAAAATAATATATTTGAATAAGAAAAAGGAAACAAAAGGAACATCAATGAAGTTTACTAACTTTGCTATATGGGTTAACTAAAGAAAATCCAGTTTTTTTTATTTTTTTTTATTTTTTTATTTTTTTATAAACTATCTAGACAAAATACATTAATTTATATGAATACAAGAAATTGTAATAGAGATTATTTATCTACTTACGAGTTGATTATATAAGTTGCTTAGAGTTTGAGCAAAAGTACTATATATATATATATATATATGTATATTTAAAATGCTTTATCTCAATCTTAATCATGGTTCTTGATCTGAAGTTTATTTATTTATTTTTTATTATTATTTTTTTTGTTTTAAGGTGGTTGAAGTGTCTGTCAAGGTGATCCTTTTCCCCCCTTTCTTTTTTGTCTAGCGGAAGACTTTTTAGCAGGCTTTTGCAGCAAAAAGTGATGGAAGGGCAACTCATTAGTAAAAATTGTTGATTAGACGGCGATTATTAATTGTTGTCTAAAGTTAACAAGATAATTAGATAACCATAATGTAATTTACTGTCATGAAAAGCTTTAAGATTCCACGATGGTTAAGTGGTTAGGCGATATTCTATGATGGTTAACACCGTCGTTGAATAGAGAAATAAGGTGGCAAAAGTTTATAATATGAAGACCTTACATGACGTCGTGTAAATCCAACCTTACAGGACGGTTTTATTAGCACACCGTCGTGTAAAGTGGGGTTTACACGACGGTTTTGATGAAAAACCATCGTGTAAAGTCCAACATTAATAAAAAAAATTCATATTTTTTGGTGATTTCCCATGGGTGGTCTAACCCGTGTGTTATCCAATACACGGCCCAGAATATAATTGACAAAATAATAGCTATATTGTATCAATAAAATACCATTCACTACATTACAGATTTACATATCATATTTAATGAATTGCATAACAAATTTATACCATTTTCCCCTAATCGAATCCATATCATCACTGGTATAAAATGCTTTGCTTCGAAGTAAGTCTAATCCATTAGTATTGGAGACTATGTCCCTCATAAAACCTAAAAGAAAAAAACCATATTCAACACTACCCCCTTGGCGAGGACAGGGACAATCTGAGATTTTTGTTTTATAGTCTCGTCTCTTTTTAGTCCCTTCTCTGACTATATAAGTTTATAATCCATTAGGACCCTAACAAGTTTGCAAAATTCAAAATAATTAAGATGAATACCACTAAGATGAAATCAAAATTTAGCATTTGAAAATTTACTTACATATTTAAACATGGACTCGTTTCATTAGAGTTGCCCTTCATTTACTATTGACATTGGGATTAAATGGGTCTCTTCTTCGTGATCTTCCCTTTTTTCATACTCTAGCTCCATTTTGTGTCATTTTTTATTGCAACACTCACCAATATTTATTGCAATATAAATACACAAAACCAATAAATAATTGGTCCAATTCAATCTAATCAAATTCACATTCACCAAGAAAATAACATATTCGAGCATACTGCACTAAATCGAAATTATTAAAACACCACTTTTTTACCTGTATATTAAATAATCAAACAAATAATCATTCCAATTCAATCTAATCAAATTCACATTTACCAAGAAAACAACAAATTCAAGCATATTACACTAAATCTATGTAATTAAGACACCACTTTTTTGCTTGTATATTAAATAATTCTCCAAATTGCCCCCCGCAAATGCAAGATTGCCTTTAAAAAATCTGAATAAAAACACTAGAAATAAATTCCATATAATTAACCAAACGAAATTCCATTTTGACATTTCATCGAACATGTGGTGGGTGGAAAAAAAAAATACATAGAATATAGTCTACAAAGATCTTAAACTGTCAAAAAAATGTACAAAATATAGTTTACAAAATGCAACAAAAAAAAAATATTGAACAACAGTAAATACACAAATTACACTCCAAAAAAGTTACTAAAAAATTGTGTATTTGTATTTTTGTTAGAAAACAAGAAATTGAGCAAAAGAGTCACCTTGCTTTTCTCATAAGCAAGAGAGTCATGGCCTTGCTAGGAAGAAAAGGTGGCGGTGGTAGAAAAAGGAGAGAGAGGGGAAGGCAATGGCCTTACTGGGAGGAGAGGATGTTGGTGGCGTTGGCGGGAGAAGGAGAGAGAGGGGAGGGCGGCGGTGAGGCCAGCGGGAGAATGAAAGAGAACGGAAGGCGGCGACGGCATTGACGGGAAAAGGAGAGAACGGGTAGGGCAGTCCGGTTGCTGGGAGGAAAGGGTGGTAGTGGTGGTGATAGGGAGGATAAACAATCGTGTGGGCGAAAGGGAGAGAAAAGGGAAGGCGGTGGCAGTGGCGGTGAGAGGGAGGAGGAAAGAGAGATGAAAATGAGTAAGAGGTTGAGGGAGGGCATAAGAAAAATGAGTTTAGTATAGGATTTATGCGCAGATTTTAATGACAAAATTCAAATTTTAAAATTTTTTTTCCTGAATGTTTACACGACGGTTCCCTATAGAAACTGTCGTATTATGTTGTGATACGACGACGGTTTTCAAATAAACTACCGTAGTATCTTAATATATCACGACGGTTTCCGGTGGAAACCGTTATGTAATTGCATTTTTAAAAAAAATTTTCCTTCTCTTTTTTTTTTTGGTCATCTCATGACCTACTACCCCGTGTGTTATTTAAACAGTGACCTAAACTGCAGTAATATTGATCCCTGTTTTAACTGTTGTCATCAAAAAAATATTAATGTTCAATATATATCAAGCAACATAACAAAATAAACTCCAATATATAGCGAATTAAAATAAAATGATAATCAAAAGGAGTCAATTAACAATAATGATATACAAATGACAAAATGTTCAAGTTTTACTCTTTTTTTTTTCTTTGCTTTCTCAACATGTGTCCACTCAATATCGGGTCGAAGCAAGTGAGAAACATCATCATCGAAATCATCAATCTCCTAAACCGGTGGCAATATCTTTGTGAATGATGGAATGTCAGTGCACTCTTCCTCATCTTCTTGACCATCACGAATCATTATTTGCTTCATCAGCACAACTAAGGACAACTCTAAATTGTTGGGATCCGTTTTATAAATTACTTGGATTGTTTGTGATGCCATAATAAACGGATCATTTTTATATCCAAATCGTCTAAAGTCCACAACTGTGATGCCATCATTGTTAATCCTGACATAATTATTGTTGGCCCAGTAGCACTTAAAGAGTGCTACTTGCAACCCGTAATAATCAAGTTCCCAAATATCTTCAATGAAACCGAAGTAGTTCATGCCCATATACTGGATTCTTGTCCTTTGCAGATGAAATATATATAACCTTAGCACGGAGACTCACACCACTATTTTGAATGGGATACTTCTCATCTCTTTCGCGAGTGTAGAATGTATAACCATTGATAAAGTATAACGTATACCGTGTAACTATCGACAACGGTCCTCTAGCTAGCTTCATTAAGTCTCGTGAAATGCCAGCCTTTTTAAAGACATGTCTTCGTATCCACTCTTAAAAGGTCCGATTGTATTCATCTTGCAACCACTTTTTATTTCTTCCTCTTCTTGGATTTGCATCTCTTAATTCCTTTAGGTGAACCTCAATAAAAGGCTCCACTTTCTTAGTATTATGTAAAGTATAAAGACAAGTTTACTCTCATTCACCTCAATTTACCGAAGAATGAATGCTGACGGATAGTCCTCTCGAGTCAATGTTTATAGTCTTTGGTAACCCTATAGCGCATTGGATAAATACTTAGATCAAAATTCGACCAATTCCTCCGCTATGTAACTTTCTACTATACATCCTTCCGGCCTATTTCAGCTCTTGACGTAACCCTTTAAAACCTTCATATACCTTTTAAATATACATCTATCTCAAGTATACCGGTCCACATAGCTTAACTTCCCAAACTAAGTGAACCGTTAGATGAATCATTATGTCAAGAAATGATGGTGGAAAATATTTCTCAAGCATACACAATGTCTTTACCAACTCCAATTGTAGCGAATCTAGCATAAGTGGATCAATTACCTTGGAGCATATTGAATTGAAAAATGAGCATAACTTGGTAATTGCGAATCTCACATCCTTCGTTAAAACTCCTCACAAGGCAAGTGGTAATAATTATTGCATCAAGATATGATAATCATGCATTTTTATTCTAATGAGCCTCAAATCCTTCATCGACACCAACCTTTTGAAGTTGAAAGAATACCTGTTGGGTACTTTTATAGAAGCGAACCATTCACAAAGCTTTCTTTTTTCTTGTCTAGATAATGTGTACTTTGCAGAAGGTAAGTAAGTGGTATTCCCTCTTTTTGTAGGGAGCAAGTCTAATATTTAATTCCTTAAGATTCAACCGTGCTTTTTCACCATCTTTGGTTTTATTTGAAATGTCAAGTAACGTGCCCACTATCAATTCACAAATATTTTTCTCAATATGCATAACTTCTAAGCAATGACGAACGAAAAGTGACTTCCAATATGGAAGTTCGTAGAAGATTGATCTCTTTTTCCAAGGTCCATCGACCGCCAGATCCTTGTTACTTCATTTTCTTTTCCCGAGTATAACTTTGAAATCTTTAACCATCTCAAATATATCTTCGCCCATCAAAACTCGAGGAGGGATTCTTTCTTGGGTATTACCATCGAAAGTCTTTTTTGGTTCACGGTATCGATGATTTTTTGATAAAAATCTCCTATAACCAAGGTAAATAGTTTTCTTATCATGTTTCAACCAGATGGAAGATGTTTCTTTCATACAAACGGGACAACTTATATAACTCTATACTGAATAACCATATAGGTTTCCATAAGCGAAAAAGTCAATGATTGTCCATATCAACATTGCATGAAGTGTGAATGTCTCTTGACGGTAATAATCTCTAACTTCGATCCCCTTGTCCCATAAGCTCTTTAGATCATTGATTAGTGGTGCCAAGTATACATCAGTGTCATTCCCTGGTTGTTGAGGACCGAAGATCAATAATGTCAACATCAAGAACTTCCGTTTCATGCTCAATTTCGGAAGGGGATTGTAGTTGACAAGTATGACGGGCCAAGTACTATGCCTACTACTCATACTACCATGGTTCATTCCGCCCACTGATAAATCTAGACGTAGATTCCGTGGTTCCGCACTAAATTTAGGATGATCGTCATCAAAGGTCTTCCATTATGGTGCGTCGGCTGGATGTCTAAGTATGCCATCTTCAATACGTTTATCATGGTGCCAAGTCAAATTATTGGCATGATTGGCATTACGAAATAAATGCCACAAACATGGCACCGGAGGAATGTACTATAACACTTTTGCCGGCATTCCTTTGTTACCATTTGTTGGCTTCTTGCCCTTCTTCCATCTTGACTCTTTACAAACCGGGCATTCATCCAATTCCTCATACCCATTTTAGTAAAGGATGCAGTCATTTGGAAATGCATGTACTTTTTCATATTCCATTCCCAAAGTGCTCAATGTCTTCTTAGCTTCGTACATACTAGGCGATATTTTATTATCAACCGGTAGAACCACTCTTAAAAATTCTAAAAGAGTCATGAAACTAGAATTTGTTTAACCTCCAGATGCATTCATGTTCCATAATTTGACCAATGCAGACAATTTTTGTATATTTAGTGCATCTGTCATACAAGGGCATCTCGACATCATTTATCATTACTTCAAATAACTCCAGGTGGTGCACAAAATGTTCTTCCAAATCATTAACCATATCAAACAAATTATCTCCTATATCTTCCACAACAATAGGTTCTTTTCCTTTGTTCTTCGATGTTAGATTCAAATAAATTTCACCGTGTAAATATCATGTTTGGTACGAATAAATAATTACACGTGCAATCAAATGTCTTCTAACATCATCAATTGAATGAGACCTATTATTTTCACAATCCACACAATGATACCGAATCTTATCATGTTTTATGTGAGTTTTGGAAAATGACAAAAATTCTTCAATACCATCTTGATATTTTATAGTCAATATATTAGCCCACATCTATTTTTTATCCATTTGCCAGAACCCCTAAATCCAAATTAAAGATCATAAAATATATATAATAATCAAGTTTTTGCAATTAAGATAATACATAATCAAGCTTTTGGCATAATTTAACAAATCAAGCTTTCAAAAAACTAAAAAAAAAAACGAAAATCTAAAGTTATATATATCTAAGATATCTACAATGAATACAAAATAACTCAAAAGTTTAAGTAATCACTTACAAATAATGACTATAAGAGAGTGTTGATATGGTGGATGGTGGTAACAACATTGAACGGTAGTGGAGGATCTGTTTTCACAGGTCTCTGTCTCGTTTTTCGCAATTATAGAACTATTCTGCAAAATGAAATAAGGGCTAGTAGGGTGGTTTAATTGGAGATTACACGACGGTTTAAGAAAACTTTAGTTGAAAGTGGAGATTTGATGAATATTTATTGTTGCCCTACCATAATCCCCAACAACGATAATGGAGAATCCCCTAGAATCATCTTTCCATTACTCTAAAAATAGGGGGCATTCGGATGATTAATGGAAAGATGATTGTCCATTATCGTTGCCCTGTTTTCTTTGAAATTGCCGTACTCTTCCTTCCTAGTCTCCTTCTCAAGCAATTCTTGTATTACTTTCTTAACAATCGTGATACCCTCTAAACTCTACGGTGAACGTAACTCTCACATAGACAGTAAATCTGTTGTTTCTATTTTTAATTTATTTTCCACATTTCCACGTTCACATGTTAGATTAA
Organism: Ficus hirta; assembly: GCA_038430175.1. Taxonomy (NCBI): domain Eukaryota; kingdom Viridiplantae; phylum Streptophyta; class Magnoliopsida; order Rosales; family Moraceae; genus Ficus; species Ficus hirta. The sequence continues at coordinate 12,778,502 of CM076592.1, forward strand.
CTCTAAAGTAACCGGATAAAACACTCGACTCCTAGCTCAATCTTTGGGCCTAATACAAATTGACTGTGGTGAATTTTACCCTTGTACAAATAAATTAGAACAAAATGGGAGAAAGAGGTAAACACCATATCTACGGAAGCTAAAAGAAGTAAACATAATAATAATAATAATAATAATATATACACGAAACTGTGTAGGTAAATAGTACGAGTAAGTACGCTTTTTCACTAAGAGTAGAAAAATTAATTTGTTTACTATGTAAAATAATTTATTTGTTACTAAACATGTTATTTCCCTCAAAAGTTCCGTTAATATCCTATTTACTATTTACTTATTTTAGCTTCCGTAATTATGCTATTTACTATATATTCCGCTAAAGTTGTTCGAGTATTTGAACTTGGCTCAAACAACACTATTTCATTCTAAGTAGTCCTGCCAACCTACATTAATCCCTTAAATATCAAAAGATAATTTCAAGAGCTACAAGAAATGTAAACATACTTTTATGTGTAACGTTTATTTTGTATACATTTCTTTCACAGGTAAAATGATCCCCTAAAGTAACATCAAAATTGGTAAAGAACTAACAATTACTTCAGAGGCAAATGTGAAATCCACAACTTTAGATTACGTCTTTATTCATCTGCTGCTGCAATGAATGATAATCATCTCCTACAAGGATATCAAAATTCCTCATAAATAGACTTCTGTAAGTTTCATGATTTTCCAAACCTCCGTTATTGCGCCAATTAGGCAGTGAAGTTTCTCAATCTTGGCCACATTTAAGCTTCATGAGACTGCATCAACGGGAACTACAGAACTGTAGACTCTCTCTTTAGCTTTGTTGGCCTGAACAAGAACAAAAAGGATTGACCAAGTTAGATGTTGAAGAAAACGAATAGCTTAAAATAGAAAGATGCGAAATTGCAAGATAGATATTACTTGTTGCTCCCAATTGGTGTTAATGGTGATCAAAAGCAGAGATAAACTTTGCACAACGAGCGCACATATTATCCCCAACCAGAGGCCCTTTTGACAAAAGAAGAATATTTCAGATAAATCATATTCTCGATATCAAAATGCAAGTATAACATGATTACGTGGCATGAAGAGGAGAAAACCTTTCCACCAATGTGAAAGACAAAAGCGAATACGATGGCTGATGGAATTCCCACTATATAGTAGGATCCGAGATTCACATACGCTCCAATCTTCTGCCAACCGCATCCTCTAGCATTTCCTGATGTATATGAAGTTCACCACTTTGTCACATTAACTGTTTCGATATACTGTTTCATTAATTACCCTAATTCACCCGGTACGTAAATGAGCAAGTTACATTCCAAGAGCCAAGAACAACGTTTGAGATGAAGAGAAGAATGAAAACCTGAAAGAACGCACTGCAATCCCTCCAAAAAGTGGGATACTGCTAGAATCGGCAGCATCGTTGCAACGTATTTGACTACTTCTACTTCATTGCTATAAGCGCAACCCCAGACATTACGTATCAATATCAGAACTAATCCCACCAATACAGCCTCTGTAATGGTCATGACTACCGCAACCCACACTGCCAAACGAGCGGCTTCTGGTCGACCTGCCCCTAATTCATTCGACACCCGAGTGCTGTTGATCATAAATTGAAAGGAAAACATTGCGTTATGGACTGAAGGAAGTTGGGTCCAAACTCTACTATATCACTAAATCCTTATCAATGGTATCAAAATGAAACGTTCAGGGATGTTCAAAAAATGCACAGCCTATATAAATCCGAAAACTACACGCAAGGATGTTTTATAATTTATACAAACATTCTAGAATGTCACTAATTGAAGACAAAAGTTGTAAGTGACCTTGAAAAAATGAATTTAAAGCTAGCTAACATACGGTATTCGTTGTTTACAAGCTTACCTCACTGCACAGCTGAGTCCAAAAGGGATCATCCATACTGTTGAAGCTGTATTTAGGCTGGCAATGCATATGATCTATGTAATTATAATTTGAAAATCAAGAACTTCAAGATAAAACTTTGCAATTGTTCAACCTGAAGAAAACTTTGTCGCAACAAACCTAATAGAGAGAACAGAAGTCTCCAACTTCGGATTGGGAAGAAGGCCTGATAGAAGAACCAACATTTCGAATGACCACATTTCTAAGCTGCTCAAAATATTTCGAAAAAGTCACCATAATTAGTATTAGCAAGCATCATAAAGCATACGACTACTGCTGCAGATCCCAGATAGAAAACCATAACTGAAAACGCTAACTAAGCATTGCTGAACAACGCCACACTAAACATAGGGATTGAAATTACCAGACCATAACCGCAGAAGGAATGGCAAGTCTAACAAATGAGAGAATGTTTTCAAAGGCTTCCTTGGAAAATCCTGTCCATGTTTTTGCACATGAAGAAGAAAACTTAACGTAAAGATAAAACAATAGCACATTGATCCAATAAGAAATGGAGTTTGCCACGGCAGCTCCCCTGCTTCCAAGTCCAGACTTGAATACCAGAACCCAACACAAAAGGATGTGAAGCAAAGTTGTTATTCCCGAACAAACCACCATCGGAAAAACAATGTTTTGGGTTTGTAAGAACTTGACAAGACACTGAAGAAGACCGTAGGCGAATATGCTCGGGATCATGAGACGGGCATATCGTCCGGCTTCTGCTGCTATAGCAGCATCTTGTCCGACAGCAAGTAGAATAGGCTCTGTGTTTGCCCAGATAACAGCAAGAGGTATGCTCACAAGTAAAAGAACAAACATCGATCTTTGTGTATGTATGCCCAACATATGGTATTGCTTTGCCCCATACGACTGCCCAGCTAACGTCTCCAAAGCACTTGCCATTCCTATCTATTCAGTCAAGAAATAAAGAGTTAAGTTACTCAAAACTAAGAAACAGTTTGGATTCACAGAACTATTTGCAAGTAAGTAGGAATCACCATTATCTTAAGCTAATTTTCATTCTTAAATGAAAAGATTGCAAGATGTTAGTTTATCAATCCATTCCAAAAACTTAAGTTATTAAAAGGTGAATCAAAAATAGTTTTATACTATAACACTCCCCTATATAGGCCAGAACGTGCGGACAAATATTAATAAAAATATCCATTATATTTATGTATTCTGAAATATATTAAAATCCCAAGACGTAAAGTGATGATATTAGAGGGAATAGGAAGGGTAATTGCAGGGTTTGAATTTCGAACTCAGAAACTCCTAGTCTGATACTATATTGATTTATTAATTAATTCCAAAAACTTAAATTATTAGGAGATGTGTTAACATTATTTTATATTCTGGTAAAGGAAGAGTCAAATAGATTCTTAAACTACCGCTATATCACGAAAAGAAAAGCAACAACAAAAAATCTAGAAGATGAAAATGTAAACCAAGTCAAAAACACTAACAAGTTCATCAAAAAGTATAAAAAATAAAAAATAAAAAAAAAGAGAAGAGAAGAGAAAAGAAAAGAAAATAGCTTTTTAATTCTAAATAATCTACTAAGAGCCGTGATCTCCTTTCTACTTTGACAATTCATCAAACAAAAAGAAGTGAATTTCAAGTAGCAAAAAAACCCAAACTGTAGTTATATGCATAATTTAGCGATAATTCTATACTTGACTCCCCCATAAGCCTTATGAGTTCGAATCTTCACATCCAAAAAAAAAAAAAAAACTCACCAAAAAGCTGAAACCGGTGACAGCAGCGAAGGAAGTGGCCATGGAGGCACCGGAGAGAGATAACTCACCAAGATGACCAACGAACATCACAGAAATCATCTGTAAGCTGTACTGCAAAACACTCACTCCTATCAGAGGCCCAGCTAACCATATCTGCTTCTTCACCTCTTCAACAATTTCCTTTCTTCTCTCAATTCGCTTCTCAGCTCTGTCATCGCTTCCATTGTTAATCCCGTTTTCTTCGCAAGCTTGGATCAATGGAGTGCTTAAAGATGGCTTCTGACGACTCTCTCTCGCCATTTTCCCCTTTGGAGTAGACTAGAAACGTGTCTGTCTTATCTTGTGTTTATATACAGCCAAAAGAGTTCGAGGGGCAACATGTTGTCTTCGTATGTAGAAGACTTGCTGCTATTTATTAGCCAGAATATTCAATGAATCGGTCCTCATAAATACTAACCAAAAAAAAAAAAATGTGATCTATTAAAAAAAGAAAAAAAAAAAGTGATGATATATGAATGAGTTAAGTGGTACGATATTCGTTTTGAGAGACTTGCGAGATAAAAGAAGAATTTTCAGGTGAAGACTATAACATCCCAAGATGTTTGCGCAAGATAGCCAAGCCGAGGTACAAGAACAGAGGGATTTGCGGGTAAATATATATATTTTTGAAAGTTTTTCAATAAATGATCGAAATATTATGAAATTAGTAAAATAACTATTATTTTAAATGGTCAATTAATGATTAACTAATTAATATAATTAATTAATGATTAATCAATATCATTATATATTTTTCAGTGATCAATCATTGATTGATTTTGGTCAATCATTTATTAACGATTATTTTTCTAAATAAAAAATTTTTAGCTACTTATTTAAATCGGTGTTTAAAAAATGTGTATTTACAAAAACTTTCTAAGAATGAACAAAAGAAGGAAAAAAAAAAGGCGGTAATTTTTTAGTTTAGTCCCTAAACTATAAACATTCGATCACTTTAATCCTTGAATTTTTAATTTTGATAAATTATCACTAAAATTTTATTTTTTGATAGTTCTGGCTCATAATATTGAAACTGATGAACAATTACTTGAATTATTAGAGATTATCACATCCACATAGCATAAGAACTAATTTTTTTTAAATGAAATAATTACATTAGTATCAAGCATTCTACATTAATCATTTTGGTCAAATCTCATGTTAAAACATATTTGACACATATATATTAATTTCAAAAACCTTTCCTTAATTTAAATGTTAGGGACCACAATTATCAAAAATCAAAAGTTCAGAGATGACGTTCAAAGACCAAAATTAGAGGATATGCATAATTCACTTACTAAACGAATACATTACCATTAAAATGGGTGAAAAGGAAACTGGCCAGGTTTTTAGAGAGAATTTAAGAAAATGGCCAAATATCGGGGACAAGAAGTAAATTAATTTGGTAATAAATTTCCCAAATTATCCCCACTTCCCTCCTCTCAACCACACCTCTCATACACGAATAGTGCGTTTGGAACTCAGGTTCCAAACTAAAAATTTCAACTAACTTTTCGTTCTTTTCTAAAAAGTAAACAAATTTCTTAATTAATTTTTGAAAAGTCAACCAACTCCAACCTAAAAATTTCAACTCTAACTGGTGTTTCAAACACACTAGAAATGCCACCACTTCGATGAGGTTCGGGTCATTTGTTTTCAATAGCAGAGCCAGTTCATATTAAGTGGGGGCACGGGTCGCGGCTCAACTTTTTAGAAATTCATTTTCTACCTTTAGAGTTTTTCTAAAATTTCAATCATGTCTCTAGCCCACACTCTGCAATGGAAATATAATATATATATATATATATATATATGTTCCTACTCAATCAAAAACTATCTCTAATTTTTTAAATAGTGCTCCCACTAAAAACATTTTTCTTGCTTCACCATTGTTTTTTTTTTTTTCCGCACATTTAACGGGAAGGCTCTGGGCTCAGGCCAAATGATGAGCTTGCTCACAATTAATGGCGAATCTCGTATAAAGACCCCTCTCGGATTGTTAGTTACGTTACTTAAACTGATTTTCCTTAACTCTAACATTGTACTTGGTTTCCAAATTTTCTAGGAACTTTTTTTTTTATTAACTTCGTAAGTTAAAAACTATTTTTTTAGTCACATTTTAATAGCATGTACATAAGTTAAAAACTATTTTTTTAGTCACATTTTAATGAGAGACCTCAAGTTTGGAAAACCTGTTTTTCCTAACATAATAAATGATGTAAAAAATAATCATATCAACTTATTCACAAGTCAAAATCTTTAGTTTTAAATCTCATTTTTTTCAGGAAGTCTTATATGTAGAAAACATATTTGACTTGTACACAACTCTAAACAATAGAAGTATTCAAGTCGACCGATAAATACTTAAAAGTATTTTGCAATCCATACTTCGTCTTAAGTCGAAAGATAATAAATTAATAACCAATCGATCAATCTTGGCTATAATTTACTGAATTAATTTGGTACTTATAATAGTTTTAAAATTACTTAAACTCATAGGAAAGTTTATTTGTGAAAAGTTTTGCGTATTTCTATCCCATCACTCATTTCCATCTACTCTTATCGTTCTTGCTCAGCCCCTCCACCAAGTCACTTACATATGAGTTTCTGTAATCAAGAATGAAAATAGCGTTGTTGAGAGAAATATTGATAGTCCATACATATGAAAATAATGACAGTCCAGATTTACGCAAATGGGGATTGGGATGGATAGTATTGACGTCTACATAAGTTGAAAGAAGATATGGATATTTGCATGAAAAATCTAAAATCTAAGCGAATGAAATTAATAGAAATCTAACATTATTTCATTCTTAATTTAATTTATATTTATCTAATTTTTGTTAAGTTGATCCCCAATTAGATGTTTAGGAAACCATAAAGAACTTAGGAAAATGATTTATGTGTTATTAGAGTGACATAATTACTAGTGAGATAGAATTGTACTTGTAAGATTTGTGTAGTCAATAGAGTAAACTTAAAACTAAAGGAATCCTTGCTGATTAGTACTTATAAGAATATTATGTATCTATTAGTGGATGATATTTCTAATTTACTACCGAGAGGGGGGCTTATAAATATGTTTGAGCAATCCCGACTAGTACTAAACTAGACAACTAAATTAAGGAGAAAAGTAGTGGTTGTGTAACGGTTAATTGAAATCAAATCCCTGAAATCTTGTTTATGTCCTGTCTTTATTGCTTCTTTGCTGTTTTTAATCGATTTTACTTCGTTTACTTTAATTCGTCTTTTCTTCTAATCGATTATTAAATAATCTCTAGAATTAGCAATATAATTTTGGTTGTAAATTCCGAATTAAACACGATACTTGTTACTTTTTGCGATCATGTAAGTAAACATTGAAACATCAAATTACGATATTCCTCTCCCTATCTTTCTGACGTACATACTGATATTGGAACGTCTCATACGCCTATATATATATAGGTGGAGAGAGGAAGAATTTACTCATGATCTAAAAATCTTCTCCCTCGAGTGATTAATTTGAGATACCATAAACTATTTCATTCAATTTCGTTAAAAGGAGAATTAACAAAATGGCTTTCAAATATAATTCACAATCTGTCATAGTCAATCTCATATATATATATATATATATATATATATATTTCATATAAGAAAGCAATCTCATATTATATAAATTTACAGCTAGATATTTTTGACCTTCGGATAGTTGAAGTGGCCGTTTTCTCTCTTCCATTTCTTTCCTTCTTTGTGTTTCTTTAAAGAAGAATATGTTGTGAATTATATTGTAATGCATGCATCTGTTTACATAATTATGACGAAATTAATTGTGGACTAAATTATTAGGTTGGTTATTAAATTTTTAAATTTGTGAAACTTTTGTTATTATTATTTTTTCGTAGTTAGAGTGATTTTAAATTATTTAAAACGTTGTTATAATAGTCATTTCTATTAATTTTGGACGGAATTTATTAGTTTACATCACTTTTTAATTATATTATTGATGAATTCTGTTCAAAAAATTAACAATAAAGGACTGTTGTAGCAATATGTTAATAATTTATTATCATTTAAGTTTTAAAAAAAAAAAAAGAAAGAAAAGAAAAGACAAAGTCGTAGAAATTTAAAAGTTTAATTACTAAATCAAAGAGCAAATTATCCATTATTTGTGTCCTTTACATTGAACTCGTGGGCTAAAAACAAAAGAGGAAAATGCAGCCACAGTCCCGTCCTAATTTATGGCAAATTATGCATCATAGTCGGCGTATTATACAAGTCTACTGCTACATATTTGGCCTTTTGGGTTATGTGAAGTGTGACTATAAACTCAAATGCACGCATCTCTTTACCACGGTGAACGAACAATCTGAGAACAATTATATTTAATAAGGACAAAGAAAAGAGAATAAAAAAATGAAAGGGCAAAAAAAAAAAAAAAAAAGAGAGAGAAAAAAGAAAGGAAAAAAAAAATATGGAGTTGACATGTGGCACATGGTGGGGAGGAGAGGTTTGGACCCTTTGGTACCTAATTAATGTGGAATTTGGACTTTGGAATTCATGCTATTAGAACTTTTTCTAACTGGTTAAAACTACCACGTGCTAGTGTATTAAATAAATGATATGGGATATTAGAAAAGAAATAAAAAATAAAGTGTAAGAAGGAATAAGAAAATAATGGTGTGTTTACCGCATCATTTCAAATCTTAACTTTTTATTTAAAATCCAAATCCACCTTTTCAAAATTCAGATTATATTTATTTTTCTCTCTTAAATATCCCTCAGTAAGTGAAAAAAAATAGAAAGTAACATATAAATTTTTTGAAATAAATACATATAGAGATTATAGTAAAATTGGAAATAAAAAGTGAGGGCAAAAATTTATCTTAAATATATAGATTTTTTTTTTCTAATTATCAAATAGTAGGGATCCTATGCTTTAGCAAAAAAAAAGGAAAAAACAATATCTTAAAAAGAATGCTAATAATGTGGTAAAAAAAGAAAATTAAAAAAATTTAAAATGTCTGAATTAAACGAGAGAAAGAAAATCTTGCATATGAAAGACATAAAAAAAAAAAAAAAAAAAAAACAAAGAAAATATGTAACCATTAAAGGGGGAAAAAACAAGGGAAAAAAATGGAAAAAAGGCTAGAAAGAACCATGGGTTGACAAGTGTAAGAACATGAGAAGAGCAATATTGGCTCTTTTATATATGTAAATATGTAAAAATAAAGATAGATATAACAACCACGAGTAGAAATAATACATTACATGATGATTTTTAAACTTTTGCAAGATCTCACCATGGTCAAAAAAACCGTTGTGAAATGCAGAGTCATGAACATACCAAGTTAGTCTTTAATCGTTGTTGAAAGTGCACAGTGCGCACTTTTTTGGGTTGGCACGGTAATTTTGACGATGGTTTTCAGTGAAATACTGTTGTGCATGGTGCAGTATTCAATGGCAGTTTTATAGGAAGCCGTTGTCAAATGTCTAAAATAGATTTAAAAAATTTTTCCAAAAATTAAGCCCTTGTTCAAACAAAATTTTCTTCAAATATTTATCTACGAATTTGAAAAAAAAAAGTTATTATACTTTATTAACACAATACAAACAACAATCTCAGACCAAATATTTTAAAAATCATAACTAAAATAAAAGACTTAAATAAAAGAAAACCTCGCATATAAATCTAGACTAAAAACGTTTATAAAAGAAAAAAGAATCTAACAAACTTCAAATCTAAACTTCACGTAGGGCTCGGTTCTTATTTTAAACTTCTTTAGAGCTCTCTTTTTTATTTTCATCAGCAAATAAAAAAATAAAGTACAATCTAGATGGTGAAATCTATAATTAATTTAAGAGATTACCATTGATTTGACTTGATCATTAGCGTGATTCGTCACCAATAGTTGATTTAGTGTATTTGCGCATGAATGAGAAAGTAAAGTACATAAAGTAAATAATATAGACACAAAATATGAAAGTTCACCTTTAATGTATGGGTTACATTCTCTATGGTGTTTAGTGTGGTTTCACTATGTGTATCAAAATAATACAAAAAACACCTGAGACATATGCCAAATAGATATAGAATGCTTTCATCATGCAGGCTAGTTTCTAAATTCTGATAGGATTCGTCCTTGAAATCTTGAATATACTTTCCTTTAACTTTTATTTGTGTAACTTCCCTTGTAGAATTCGTATCCACCAAATGATGAAGAAGATTTGATGTCGAACAAGATACGTCCCTGAAATATTGGAATGGAAGGTTTTCAAAAAATATATTGTTATGTCGTTTCATTAGGCTGGTAGTCATTTTGGCTTTTGGGAGTCGACTACTCTGGGACCCGATTTTGTCTCTAGAAAGTTCTAGCTCGTGAATGATGTCCGTTGTCTTAGAAATCAAACTTCTTCTCCGGTTGATGGTGCTCCTAGAGTCTTTTATGAGTTGATCCATAGTCTTTCGAAAGATTCGAATTGACAAGTATACGACGAGAGATGAAGTACGACATCTGATCTTAATAATTTACATTGTTACAAAAACATTGAAAGTTCTAAGCCATGAAATAATCTGGAATATTCATAGAGGTAAGTTAATATCAATTAAGTAATCGAGCAAAGTGACTATGATCCCATCAACAATATTAGTTAATACCTAATCTCCAATGAGAATTTATGGATGTTATTGCTTCAACTGGACCCAATTCGTTTGTTAGTTGTCTATATTGTATTTTTATTTTATTGTAATTTTTTTTTTTTTTTTTTTTTGCTTTTTCCTTTCTTTCTTTTTTGTTTTTCAAAAAATGGACATTTAAACTCGAAACTTCAACTTTAAATTAAGTTGATGTGAAATTACTGCGACGGGGAACTAGCTACAATCACTTGATTGTCTTTCATTATGCTGAAAAATATACTAATTTCTACCAGATAAATTTTCCAAATGATTAATGTTTAAATGACAAATAAGTACGGCCTTGCATGTGAGCCTCATCCATTGTGCCTTCAGCGTGGGTCAGGCTTTGTCACAGAGAAAAGTTCTATTCAGAAGGACGACAGACACTGCTCCTTCACGTGGCCCTTTTTCTATTTTATTTTTTAAGAATTTTAATTTTTAACTTTTTTTTAATTTTAATTTTAATTTTATTTTAAGAAATATATCCCAATTTAATAAAAATTATTTTGTATTCTGTCCACAACGCCTCCATTTATAAATGATTTTACATGCCCGTTTGACTCATTATAGATTTTGTTGATTGGTACTTTCTTTTACTTCCAGTTGTTACACTGCAAGCTTAGAAGTTATTATTTCCTTACTTGGTTTTCTTATTGGGTTTTTCTGACATGGTTTCTAAAAAGTCTTATAATAGATGCAGATTTTTGTGTTTTAGGCTATGCCTTGCGACATTAGTCTCTGATTTGCAGTGTTTCCTATTTTTCAGTTTTAGTATAGTTATTCCTTTTCGGATTTAGTTCTTTTTGGTTTGATTTGACACTGTTAATATTACTTTATTACAATTAAATATGTTGTGATGGATACTAATTTGGAAAGCTTAAAGAATCTAGTTTTTAGATCTATAACTTTTAATCCAAAATTTTGAGGCTAAAGGATCCGGAGTACATAAAACCCGTTGCTAAGCTGTACCCCAGGGTTCATTTTCTCACTAGTTTTGTGTCACAACTTCAAATGCACATAACTTTAGACATATAAAAGCAAACCAAGTGATTCCAAAGCTTAAAATGAAGCTTATCCTCTGTAAAATCTTATTATATAATTTAGTTTTCATACTAAAGTTTCTAATGCATGTTATATTACCACAACCACTACAAGCTTTAACAAAGTTCGTAGATCTTACCGAAATGCTCCGTGGATCCTTTAAGATCTCGGACCTCCAAAGTACTTCTCAAAACTTTTTACTGGGTAAGAAGAAGTCTAACATTAAGATTATAACTAAACATCATACTTTAGTTCTCCAAAAATGACTCAAACACAAAGAATACTACTAGGTTACCTCTAGTAAAACGTCCTCTAACTCCGTTTCACACTTCTTCGAACTTGGTAATGGGGTTGCTTAGAGCTTGAAAATGGAGGGAGGATGGTGCTAGAGGGGTGTTGGTGATAGAGAATATTGTTGGTGGTTTTTTTTTTTTTTTTTTTTTTTTTTTTTTTTTTTTTTTTTTTTTTCTATTTTGAGCTTGGTGGTGGCTAGAGAAGCTAGGGTTTTTGAGCTTAACTTATGTGAGAATAAAATGAAATGTTAGGGGCTTGTCTCAGCCAATATCTACTTTGAAGAAGCTGTGTTTTGAGGGGTAAAAATGGAAATTTTTTGGCTGATTCGCCCCTTGTATTGCAGCCACTTTTGGGAGGGATTTGGAGTGAAAATTTTGTTCAACAAAGTGGAGACAAGGGGTCACTTTCATTTGTCTCTTTTTTGAGTCAACTTGCCAAAATAAACCATACCATTGCTTACATAAGGTTGCATGCATGCACCACTTTCCTTTTTTCTTATTTGTTCAACTTTCTTCTAGTTTTTTGATTCAAAAATCCGGATCCCTTGGTGAATTTTCTCCTTTTCATTTTGTTTTTCTTTCTTCTAATTTTTCCACCATTGATCCAAGGTTGTCATCCTTATTCTCATCCATTGGATCTTCCATCACACCAATCCTTATCTTAAGCTCTCATTGGTCACTTATCATCCAAAGTTTGGTCGTTGATTTGCCTAAGATTCTTTAACATAAAATCTACACCATTGATTTCAAACTTAAGAACAATTCTTGATCAATCTTCCACCTTTGGATTTTCTAAGAGTAAATACTAATCACTCAACATCTATCTATGTGACACATTAATTTTCCAATCATACTCTCAAAACTTAACTATTGATATGATCAAAATAAATACTAAGATCATTAAATTGACCTACTAATATAAATCGAGGTTATTCCCAAAAATTAATATTATCCATCTAATATGACATAATAATTTTTTCGTATAAATTTATATGTAGTTCAACTCATCTTTTATGTATTTAAAATTTCTCATTTAAATAGAGAAACTCAATATTGTTAAATCATCGACATCATCACACTAATGATACATATACAATCATTCATGATCTTGAAATTTGATATTCATCAAAATAATTTATCAGAAGTATATTAATAAAAGAAATCTATAATAATAATTCATGAATCAAGTTTATGAATTTATAGGAGTTGTTGCCCTAGTCATGTGCCCTCTGCGCTTACCCAGGAGTTGTTGCATAATCCCCTCCTCATCAACTGCCGGTGCAAATGAACTAGAACTAGCAGACTGTGTACTTTGCGTGGTTCTTGTCCCCTCCATTTTGGACTACAAAGTTAAATTAAAAAGAAAGTAAGAAAAATAATATTGCATATTACTACAAAGATAAGTTAAATATGAAAACATAATATACAAATATATTTACAAATGCATGTTCTGCGTCCGGGTTAACCCAATTCCCCCCTTGTCAGTGCATGTCACCCCAGTTATCTATAACTGATTTTGGCTGTTGGGTAACCATATTTCCTTGTTCCAGTTGAATGTGTTAGAATAATTGTTAAGCCCAAATGAAAAAAAGATAGAAATAATTGAAGAAAAAAATACCAACCTTCTGATAATAGTGTTGGGAGTATGACTTTCTGCCATGCAGGCTGGACCAATTCTGACTGCGACGATTCTATTGATTTGTCGGAGACCTTTTTCTGTTTATGATTACAAAGAATTAGTACAACACTTATTATTATAATAAATTACTAAGCACCATAAAATATAATTTGTCTTCTCTATTATTTGTTAGTTAAATTCTCTTGTTAATTTTCCAAATTTTAATTATACAACTAATTTAAATATTTAAATATTTTTAATTGTTAATAAAATTATTTCTCCAAATTTTATTTACACAAATTATTTTTAATATTTTTGATTTTTTTAATTGTTAATTAAATTATTTTTTTCAAATTTTAATTACACACATTATTTTTAGTTTCTAATTATTTCTTAATTATTAATTAAATTATTTAATTATTGGTTAAAGTTATTTTACTAAGATTTTAAAAAAATTTAATTTTTACTTAAATTTTTTTTTCCAATTTAAATCATAGAAATAATTTACTATTTTGTAATTTATTTAACTATTGGTTATATCATTCTTCCTTATTTATACAAATTATTTGTTACATTAATTATTAATTTTAAGTTTTCTTTTTAATATAATCTCTTCCTATATTAATTTAATTATATCATTTTAACAATTTCAATTACTTAGTATTATATTTAATTCTAAAAACCAAAACCTATATCTAAAATTATTATCACAATTCCGAAAACCAAAACCACAATCTAATATTCAATAACCAAATACCAAATCCAATAACCAAATCAACCAAAAGTCATTTTCATTTCACACTAAATTATTATTACAATTCCAAAAACCAAAACCCATATCTAAAATTCAATAACCAATTCAACCAAAATCAATCAAAATTAACCAAATCAACCAAATTTTGAACCAAACAATCATAAAAAAAGTAACAAAACTTTATTACATCCCAAACAATCAACCAAATCCAACAACCAAAATCCATACTTTTTTTTTTTAAAAATTCAAAACAATCAACCAAAATCCATAACTTTTTTTAACCAAAAAAAAAATTAAAAACTCTTTTCAAAAACTTACACAATCCAAAATCTACTAAACCGGGGCTGGAAGTTTCGGTAGCAGTGAACAGAGAATGGACAGAGAATGGTAGCGGCAATGGCGGCATCTTCGGGTCTAAGGGGAGTTTTTTGGGTAGTTTTTTGGGTTTTGGAGAGAGCTAAAACTAGATTTGAAAAAATCTTCAAGAAATTTGGGAAAGATGGGTGGTTTTTGGGATTTTTGGGTGAAAAACGATGGAGAGAACGACAGAGGCTGAGAGAAGAGGAAGAAGAAAATGAGGGAAACTGATCTGCATTCGGGTTTATAGTCAGAACCATATGTCGTCGCAAATAACTACATAAGTCATCGCAAATAATCACCAAAATGACATCATCTTGAAAAGTTCATTAAAGAATATTCTGAAACACTATTTGTGACGACATGAATTTTCATGTCATCGCAAAAAGTATCCCCTAAATGACATTGTTTTGAGAGATCAGAAAAAGAACCTTCTAGTTTGCAATGACAAGTACAAAGAGTAGTCGCAAATAATTTTGGGGAACCACCACTTTTAACCTCCTTTTTTTCTGGAAAATTTAAAGAAGTTACTAATTGTGATGACATTTTCTCTATGTCGTCACAAATAATTTTTGGGAACCTCCAAACCTGACGGCCTTTTTTCGTAAAAATTGAATGAAATAAACTATTTGTGATGACAATGAAAAGTAGTCGTCGCAAATAATTCCCATTTATAAATATATGTGTAATGGGTGCTAGCTGTGAATCACTCAACTATTTGCGATGACTATATAGTCGCAAATAGTTGTTATTTTGCACCAAAAAACTAGCTGCCACCTTTTTTTGACGTCAAATCAGTATTTGCGACGACATGTCGTCGCAAATACTGGACCTATAAGTGACGAAATTTCTTTACCTTTAACATGAATATTATTTGCGACGATGTGTCGTCGCTTGTATTCCAGTCGCAAATAATGTCATCGCAAATGACGATGATTGTAGTAGTGAATGTTGGCACTGCAGCGGGGAAAAGTTGGTGCTGCGGCGCCAAAACTCGGCCAAACCTCCAATTTGCCTTCTAAGGGCGCTGCAACGGAAGAAATGCTCGCTGCAGCACCTGTTCTCTACCAATTTTAGTGCAAATCAGGCTCAATGCTCTTAAGTCCAAGTCATCATCAAACCTAGCAAAAGGAACAAGGAAAACACAATAAAAGTCTAGGTAATATTGCCAAAAACTATCAAAATACTAAAGGGAAATAAATTGATAAAATCAATTTATCACTTCTCACTGGTGTTTACCACCAAGATATTAATAATATTATTACTATTATCACTAGTTTAAAAGTGCGTCTGAAATCCTTTAGTAATACATATATTGTGCAAATTATATAACAATTTAAAATATAACATGAAAAAATATATGTACTAATATTGTGATAAAGTTGAAATGAACGGGTCTTTTTTTTTTTAAAAGGAGAAATGAACGGTTTTAATAGAGGCAAAGAAACAAAAGAAAAGAAAAAACAAAGGAAAACAAGGGGAAAAAAAAAAGTGATCTTGAACGTGATAATTAGGTAGGGATGGACAAAAGTACTATACAAGTTGCAATCTTTACATTTTTCGATAAATGTAATCTTTTAAATTATTAAAGGTGAAAAGAAAGGAAATGAGAAACACCCAGGGGTGGATGGGATAGCAATGGGTGTGAAGCCTTTGCGAGGCTTCACCACTTCGTCCATTTAGATTCAATTCCCACTGTCTCCCCTTAGGTCCCGCTTCAGATTCGGCTGTTGAAACATGGTTTGGGCATGATAGGGTTTGGGGATGGCAGGATAGGCCCCGGGTGGATGACTGAGAGAAACTAGTATAAAAGACCTATCTTTACCATAATTAAAGAAAGTGTTCATGCCTGTGGGGCTGTAAAACTGTAAATGAAAGGACCACCAGATCATTTTCATTCATAAAAAAAAAAAAATAGGGAAAAAATGTTGCAGACAACGTTAAAAAAAATTTAAATAAGAAATATTAAAAAAAAAAAAAAAAAGAGAATGAGATATGTTTAACTAATTATAAGTCCCTGGAAGAATAAAATCTAGGCATAGAGGTTACTTCCCCATATAGAAAAAGTAGAGGGGCGAAAAAAACTATTGAAACTGAAAGAACTAATAGCGAAGAAACCAAAAAATAAAAATAAAAATATAAAAAAGAAGAAGAAGAAGAAGAAGAAGAAGAAAAAAGTGACAATTTGGCAGCACGGTTAGAGAGGATGAAATTACTGTATAAAAGCCATTGAAACTTTTAATAATGTTATGTTAAAAGATTAAAATGGACAAATGAGTTGACTAATTTATCCAAAAAATAAAAAATAAAAAAGAGTAGACTAGCTACATTATCATTCTTATTACTTTATCAGTGGTGTTTAGATCAAGATACTATCATTATTGGTTTAGCATTGCCATCGACGTTGTTTATCCCAAAAAAAAAAAAAAAAAAGCCAATGCTATCCATGTGTTACCTTTTCATTTGTAAATGAGTTGACTAATTTATCCAAAAAATAAAAAATAAAAAAAGAGTAGACTAGCTACATTATTATTCTTATTACTTTATCAGTGGTGTTTAGACCAAGATACTATCATTATTGGTTTAGCGTTGCCATCCACGTTGTTTATCCAAAAACAAAACAAAAAAACAAAAAAACAAAAAAACAAAACAGAGCAATGCTATCCACGTGTTATCTTTTCATTTGTGCATTTTAATGATAATAATAACCATAATCCAATCCCTGTTTATAAGAAAGTTCCCGTTCTTCTGCATAATGGTAAAGCCATCTCCGAGTCTCTTGTCATCCTCGAATACATCGACGAGGTTTGGAAAGAGAATCCTTTGCTACCTCAAGATCCAGAAGAAAGAGCTTCTGCCCGCTTTTGGGCTAAATTTTGTCACGAAAAGGTACCTCAACTGATAAAGCTTTTTGCCTCTACTGCCTTGTGATTATTTTGGGAGTGCTGTTTTGTTAGGAGTAGCTTGCTTTACCCAAGATTGTTTTCGGGTTGTTCATGCTGATTTTCTTTTCGACTAGGGTTATTTACCGTTCTATAAAATCTTATATTTTACTCTTATTCGGAAAGTATAGCTTTAGTTTTAATTTTGAATTTTCATACCATGAGATTACGATTAATACACACAAATTTATTATACCATTTGTTAATCAACGTTTACAGTATTGATTATTGATATTGGTTCACTTTTTCTGTATTTACAATTATTAAAATTATATATTTGCTTTCTTTCTTAATATTTCTTTATTATTTATTTCAATACATTATTGAAGGATTATAATGTTTACATAAGTATTGTTTTAGATATTTTCACAAATAACTACAAATTTAGATATTTTTTAAAACATGGATTCCGAAATAGATATTTATATAAATAACTTGTTTTTTTTTTCCACAAAGTATACCGTGCATTTTAAAATTTTACATTTTTATATTATTAAAATATATTTAGTACATAAAGTTAAATTTTTTCTGGATCGACCACGATCCCATACTAGACCCTTGGACCAAGCTAAGTCAAAGCCTGTCATCGTTCCCATCTCAAACTAACTTTTCCTAGGACCTACCCATTCCCAACCTTGACCTTGACCCAGTCACTGTCGACATTGGGTCAAACCCGACCTTGGTCTAACCTGTCCCTGAACCATGCCCAACCCTACCCTAGGCCCGAGCTGGCCCTTAACCCCAATCCTTACCTTGACCCTGATATAAAATATTACAGTTCAAAATATTAAAAATATATGTATTATAAAATGACATTGGTCTTATACAACAAAATAATCTGACCAAACATATGAAAAATAAAAAATAAAAAAACATAAAATACACTGCTCTAACATGGTGTAACATGTCCTTGTAGCAAAGGTTACTTGCAATTAAATTATTTTCAAGTGACAGTGGGGATCGCTCCTTGCGAACACAATGGTGTACCATGTCCTTGTAGCATAATAGGGAATTCTCTATATCTATACAAAATGTAACCAATCAAGGCTAGCTCAATTGATGTTTATTGGATGTGTGAGTTATTTTAATGTACTTAGTCATGAATTCAAGTTACAGGGGATAGTAAATTAAAAAAAAAAATAGTAATAATAATTAGAAGTTTATTTAGTACTCTAGTTTCCTCAAATTTTTGTTAGAGTTCTAGTTTCTCAAAACTATTTCGATAAGTTTTCTTTCTTTTTTTTTTTTTTTTTTTTTTGTAAATGATAAAGGGGATCAGTGATGCCCTCACGTCCTTGTCCTAGTAGTTATTGGGTGAAATCACTGGTTGCACCGATGGGAAGACAAAGAACCTAATCCTAGATCTTCACAGCAAGTAGATCCTAGGCTTCACGGGCGGACAACACATGGTCTTTCTTGCCAAAGACTAGACTTTGCATGCGTCATAGCTCAAACATGAGACCTGATTAAAGCAAACACTCTGAATAGACCTTTCTTGTAACCAAACCACCTCTACCGGTGGTTTCTTTTATTGATAGTTTATGATGTAATTTCCCTCTCCTGTACAGTGTACTTGGTTTCTGTTATATTAATTGGTCTATAAATAGTTTCTTTTATATTAATAGGTCTAAAAATTACCATTACAATTAAGGTTTAGCTATTGTTTAGTGATACTGAACCTTTCTCTTTCATTCTTCATTTTTTTTTTTCCTTTTCTTTCTTTGTACACAGGTCGTCAGTGAAGTATGGGAAGCTTTTGGCGCCCAAGGAGAACAGAAGAAGAAGGCCATAGAATCTGCACAAGAGTCACTGACATTACTTGAGAGACAAGTTGAAGGGGAAGGGGTTTTTCGGCGGAGAGAAACTTGGATATCTGGACTTAGTTGTGGCTTGGATACCTTATTGGCTAAGTGCAATGGAAGAAGTTGGGGAAATGAAGTTGCTTGAAGCTGAGAAGTTTCCATCAATCCACAAATGGACTCGGATTTTATGGATATCGCACTCATCAATCAATGCCTTCCAGCAAGAGAAAAGGTTTTGAAGTATTTCCACGGTTGCTTGAAGAGTTACGTTGCTTAGAACGTGCCATAAAAAATGGGAGTGGATTGGTACTTCTGCCACGGGAGTAGAAGTTGTTGCAAAATCTGCCATGACAATGTCAGCGATGATATAAAGAAATAACTGTATGCGCACTTTTATCCTTTAATGTTTGAACAATTTTCAACTGTGTGTGTTTTATATTTGAACTGTTTTCTTGGCTTAAGATTCGTACAAGTTTTTTCTGCCATTTTTTGTAGTCAATTCTTATTTAGAATGAATATGTACATTAGAGTAGCAAATCAATTCCACATGCTTTGTTCCAGCATGTAGTACTGGATTAGCTGAGTACTCAAATTATTACACCATTTTACTGAGTTCTAGCAACTTTAATTTTCAGCTCGCATAAAAAATGAAGCAATCAGGTGGATTTCTTCAACAGCACCCAACCAAAATTAGGTATTAAGCCTTGATAGAAGATTTGAAAATTGTATGTCGTTTATTTGAAAATCAAGACGCAAGATTTTGACCCAGATACAAAAAATACCCGGTTGTTGACCTCCTGTCATTTGGATTCGATGCCAAATTAGTATCACATAAGCAAATAAAGACTGAGATAAGTGGATCTCCTAAAATTCAATCCATATTGGAGAGTGTCTCCCAAGTACCTCGTAATCCTTTCGACTTGTCATTAATGAACTTTTAAAGGATTTTTCTTGAATTGACAAACTTTGTTAACATGATAAGTGATCTCTGGCCTCGTGATAGTCACATTTTGCAGGACCCAACTATACCCCTATATATAAATGGACATTATAAACCGGATCAGTACGACACACTGTCAATCTATATCTACATGGTACTGGTAAAATATTTTATGAAAATGTTTGTTGTCCACGATCCGATTGTCAACGATCCTTACTAAAATTCCGCTTTCATGGTTTTTGAAACTAACATAAAGTTCTTCTTCGGGGTTATCTTGGATTTTACAAATTGATTTAGTTGTCATCTTTTACATGAGATATTATCTCTAATTGTAATGTTAATATTAAAGTTTTGTGACAAATATAAAGGATAATATGACATGCATTTCATGTTAAGACAAGTGTAATATTACATATATTTCAGGTTAAGACCAGTGTATTACATGCATTACATGATATAGGATAAGTGTATTTTTTGAATTACATATTAGACAAGTGTTTCTTATGCATTACATGTTAGACAAATGTTTAAGCAAGTGGTGTTTGCATGAATAAAGCAATTCTTGAGACATTTATTTGTTCACCTGCTGTTTCTCTCTAAAAATTGCATTTTCTCTCTAACTCTTTCACCTTCTCCAATTTATCTCTAGAAAAAAACCTCTAACTTCTCTCTAAAATTCCAAAAACATTGAACAATAATACCCGAGATTTCCTCCTCTAGTCCCTTTAGGAAGTCTTCCAGGCCTTCTATACTTAATTTTAGGGTTTATAAATTCCTTTAGATCATCAAGAAGTCTTCCAAATCTCGGAGCTCTCGCTATCCAGAAATTCCAACAAAGTGTTCAAAGAAGTTCTTGTATTTTTAACTTTAAGAAGCCTATTCTTCAGACTTATTGAAGCTTTGATCTGAACAAGGTACACCATTTTAAGACTTTAAATCTGATTTAGAAATACTTGTTTCTCTTTCATGATTTGGATTGTTGTGATACACTCTTGACTATGTGTTGAAATTAATGTTATCTTGGATCTCTTGTTGAACTTAAACTCTTATCAAGATGTTGAGTCATGTGTTTGAGAGCTAGGTTCAAATATAAAAATTTGACGATTATGTGTTTGATGAAATATTCATGTATATATTTCTGCAACCAGTTATTAAGATTTGGTTTTTTTTTTTTTTTGAAAGTATAATATTTGGTATTTTAGTCTCCATGTTTTGCATTATTTTAGTCCATGCCGTACGTAGTTATAAATATTCTCATAAGCAAGGCCGAATTTGTTTTTACACAAGGATTTAGGGGGACTTCTACCATGGGGTAAGCTACTTTTCCCCATGGATGAGGAAATAATTCTACACCTTTCGATTCATATGCTAAAAAGGACTAAAGAGCATCTAGCTAAAATAAATCCTACCACATATAATCCCTCCCTACCAAAGTTTTTATATGTGTGTGTGTGTGTGTGTGTATTAAAAAAAAAAAAAAAAAAAAAAAAAAAAAACTTAACGCGAGAACGCTGGTGAGACCCATGAAAGAAGATCTAGGCCATAGTGACCACCACTGTGAACACAAAGTTGGGGAAGAGGCTCGGCGATGGGAGAGGAGGGCGAATTTCCAACGACAACGATGGTGGGGGAAAGATCGAGGAGAGATCACCCATAGGTGACGACTTTGTGCCAGCAGCCGGATTTGTGCGACCCATGGTGGGCGACGCTCACAACCCCCGGCAACCACCAGCCCGACAATCCCAACCGTCCCGTGTCGATGGCATCTCACAGTGTTGCAAACACTCTCCTCCACCCAAACACCGTCGACCTCGTCTACCACCTCCGACGACTAGTTAGATGCTGCTGCTTTCAGACTGGCATTTGAAGCGGCGGCGTCACCAACCACAGAACGTTGGCTGGTATCATTAAGCAGCAGCTCCTACTTCCCATTGTTAATTCTGATTTTTTTTTTTTTTTTCCAATTTTCAAGTGTGATCATGTGTTAGTATACCTTACACTAATTTTGGTGCCTACTTTTAATCTGAACCATCTAAAAATAATCTAATAATTGACAATTTTTATCCTATGGATGGGTAAATGAGTCTTATCTCGTTGTAGAATTCTCCATGCTTTTCTTATGAGAAAACTTCTGTAATTTTGATAGGTTTGATACTTTGAGAAATTGTTTTTAGGAGATTTTATGGCTTGAGAACATAATAAAAACTTACGCTAAGATGTTATGAAGAAAAGTTAGTAATTAGGTAAAACAAAAAAGAATCGAGTAATTCCATGGATTTTATTAAGATATAAATAAGATAATAATTAGTCAAATCTCTAAAAAAAAAAACTCCAAAACTGCTTAGATAGTTCCTGAGAAGGGATTGTATGCACCCACAGTCTATTTTGAAGCTGTGTCGCACGCACCCAACCTACCTCAGGGTATGTTGGCACCTTTTCCTCATATCCGTAATGGATATGGGTGACTTCCAAATTATCAACCTCAGAATTATCCTGATTCGTATGTTGGGACTCTTATGATCTAAGCACACGCTGTGTGTTCGGAGTAGATAAACAAAACAAAATAAAATAAATAAATTCATATGACGATGATGTGGTCATTACATGGTGATGATATGATAACCATGTGACTGTCACGTGATAAGCAAAGAAGGGAGACAAAAAGAACCATTGGCTCTTTTAAAGTATAGTATAGATAAAGGGACCTAATGGTCATATAAAATTCAAGCTCCAAAAACATTAGATAAATTATTGCCAAATCAATTTATTATGTTTAATATTTACTTCGGTGCCACTCCATTAAAGGCCCAAAGTTTCATTCTTGATTATATACATTATTACAAAAGCTCGAGGTACTTATGTCCATGATATATCATACTATATATTGTCCCCATATGATATCTGTAATCCACTTGAGGATGAGTTCTATTTTATCTTCCCGGTTATTTTATCTCAAAGTTGCCTTGCTTCCCTTTTGAAAAGGTCCAATTTATTATTGATGGTAAATATAACATCATTTGGTCATTATGAAATCGAATGATCGAGATATCTTAGTTTCTCAAACATTCCTGAACAATGCAATTGGAACAAAGAGATATTGATTTAATGTCTATGAATAAAGATCTCATAATTTATAAATATTGTCCCAACAACTGGAATGAAAATCCAATAACCTATTAAAAGTATCACCCTTTGACATATCAAAAGACCCTGCACAACTTAATAAATATGTAGCCAGGTATATATTCACTCAGAATTAGTGTCAACAAATAAATCATGATTGTCAAAGTTAATCCGTTTATTTAAATGAACTTATATCAAATATCAATTAAAATTTAGGTCCAGTCCAATATAATTCTCCTCTAGAGATATATCTGTTGGGGAAATACCCCTATATCCAATGTGCATCAGAAAAATAAACTAAAATAAAAATATAGAGAAGACAAAAAATTTACGTAATTCAGTAAAATTACCTACGTCTATGGGAGTGGGAGAATAAATTCACTCACACTTTCACAATTATACGCGCATCAAACACTCTCAACCTCCCAAAACCCCTTATACCCTTTGCCTATCTCTCTTCTCACTTTCTCTCAGAAAGAGGCACACATACACACAAAACTCTTAACACAATATACCTATTTATAGGCTCTCAATGGGACACAATAATACAAATTTCTCAAATTCATAAAATAGAAACTTATCTCAAAACTAATTTGAGTCGCATACCTAACAATCTCTATCTTGACTCGAATTTTCTCACCTCACACTCACACTTAACAAGAATAAATATGTGTCGCGTTCAAACTCTCATTGAACTTGACATGAGAAACTGATTTTTTCTTCATCCATGCTTTGTCTTTGCCGCTACAAGTTTTCATTATCTTCCCTTTATTATCTTCAGTGGTCATGGACGTCTTGTTGCACTCTTTCACTCTTGCAACTCTTTCACAACGGAAGAAGACCTTTCATGATATGGATCCACCTTCATAGCTCCACTTACAACTGTCTTCCCTATCAGCTTGTACAGGTTCTTTGCTTTTTCACCCTTCATGGCAACCAAAGTACCTCTTCTGACTTCCATAAAACCACTTTTAGTGGAATACTCACAACCCAAAGTATCCAAAGCCCCCAAGGAAATTAAACTTCTCCTGAGTCGAGGAACATTCCTAACATTCACCAGTATCCTCATAACTCCATCAAGTATCTTCACCTTCACAGTACCTATTCTAATAGCTTTAGCACTCGATTTATCAGCCATCAGAAGTGTATTAGTATCACAGGGCTTATAAGAATCAAACCACTCCTTATGTGAACACATGTAGAACGAACATCCCGATTCCAATATCCAAAAATCAGAATTACCTCCCTCAGTAGTAATAGAATAAACATCATCTTCACTGTCATACCTGTCGTCAACAATGTTTACAGATTCTGTCTCTTGAGCATTCTGCTTCCTCTTTTCTTTAAAATGCTTTATCAGTTCTTCACAATTTCTCCTAAAATGCCCCTTCTCATGGCATTAAAAGGACTCAACATCCTTCGATGAATGTGATTAGGAATGGTCTCTTTTCATACAATCTGCCTCATGTCTTATTCCTACACCTACTCAAATCTGACTTCACCACCATAACTTGTTTAGCATGAGACGGACTACAAGGTTGTTTCATGTTTGCAGTCTCTAACAAAGTAGTTGATACCTCATCTGTGGTCAACATAGTTTTTCGACCAACAAAGTAGTCACCAAAGTCTCATATGATTTGGGTAGAGAGGTTAACAAAATTATCGCTTTATCTTCCTCATCAATCTTGATCTTTACACTTAACAACTGAGTTATATACTTACTTAACAACTGAGTTATATACTTGTTGGAGAAAATACCCCTACACCCAATGCGCATCAGAAAAATAAACTAAAACAAAAATATAAAGAAGACAAGGAATTTATGTATTTTGGTAAAATTGCCTACGTCTACGGGTGAGGGAGAATAAATTCACTAATACTTTCACCATTACACACTCCATCAAACACTCTTAACCTCTCTCTACCTAAAACCCCCTTATACCCTTTGCCTATCTCTTTTCTTACTTTATCTCAAAAGGAGGCACACACACTCTCTATTTTTCTGAATACACATAAAACTCTTAGTATAATACACTTATTTTTAAGCTCTCAATGAGACACAATATTACAACTTTCCCAAACTCATAAAATAGAAACTTACCCAAAAACTAATTTGAGTCACATACCTAACAATATCAATATTTCTACTCGGATTCATGCTCGCCAATGGTGAATGAAATTAAATATTTTCCCTATGTGAAGTGATAACCATTAAAATTCTATCAGGAATAAAGGACCCAAGTATTCCATAGAATGTGGACTAAAAATTTAGACTACCATCCTTGATTGTATTTTTCCGCATGTAAAATATTTATGTACATAATTTAAGGTTTAGATGTCAATAGTCATAAACTTTGGGTTTGCATTAAGGACACTTGTTATACATGAAGTAAATTATCAAAACTCTATTAATAGGAAAATGTCACCAATGTAATAAATGCATCTATTTTTAGGATAAAAATAAAATAAAATAAAATAAAATAAAATAAAAAACTTGTCAATGACAGTACAAGAAATTGAATCCAAACCATTGACCATCAAACATACGTGGTGGTTATATACAATCACATGGCCTAACTATTGAGTTTTTCAAAGCAACCTAATACCTTTAAATATCTTTAATTAAATTTATGATCAAAATTTTCACAAGTTACGAAGTTCAAATGAAATTTCAGTCAATGCTAGTGACCATAAGCTTCCCCCTTTAAATAACTTCGGAAAAAGTTGAAAAGTTACTTACAAAACATCACAATTTAACTAATACGTACCAAATATATATATCATAATTAGGTGGTTATTACAGGAATATAACTTATTAATAATTTTATGTCAGACTCAGTCAAAATATATATAGTTTCAATCTCTTTATCTCCAATTTTAAAACAAAAATAAATTGGAAGAAATTAAAGTAATTACTTTAGATTAGTTGTACCTAGATCTATAGGATCAGTAGTACAGGGGGCACAACACATTAATACATATGATAAATATTTTTTTTAACTTTATATACCTGTAAATGACAAGGGGGAGTAATTATATGACCTAGTTAGACACACAAGGTTTATCTCGTTGAGCTAGTTCACTCGGTAAGAAGAGAGATTTGATTAATTTTTATCTTTATTGTCAATAAGTGAGAGTCACAAGTATCAGACCATATAAAAATATTTTTTTTTGACAAAAATTATTTATTTAACTTAATTAGACACACAAGATTTCACAAAATATAAAAATGAGAGCTATCAAATGGCCTTCATATATGTACGCCCTTTAATTTGTTTCCATTTTGACCGTCACTTTTCTCTTGTTCTCTGCCAACATCCAACAGCCACATTACAAAGAAATATACAAACCAATCAGCCCATCTAGATTAATGAGTCCATCTCTATCAATCCCAAAGAACCAAACTCAGAACAATTATTTTATTGTTATAAATGCTTAGTTTTTACAAACGTTGAGGGACCTTTTGATCCTATTTATAACAGAAACAACAATTTCCAAATTTGAGAATATACCTATTTATGTTTGTCTTAATTCTAAACGAAACCTCAGAGCAGTTATTTTATTCTTATAATGCTTAGTTTTTGGAAACGCGAAGGGACCATTAGGCCACTAATAGAAACTAAGTCATATTTAATTAAGGCTGATTCTAATAATATTACAAGCCATTGTACAAAATTAGAAAATATACCTATTTGTATTATACTATAAGCCGGCTTATTTGGCCGCTTACGTCCCGTAATTTTAATTAAGTTCTTCATTGTTTTCACATGTGGTACGATTTCTCAAAATTTGAGGTCGTCTCCTTTGATAATTGTGCATTACTTAGCTTGAGAGGGAAAAAAAAAAAAAAATCTCAGTATTGGTGTGATTGCCTAAGAATATAGAGAAACAAATGTTAGATTTGTGGAATGTTTGTAGGATTTTCGAGGATTATGGGAATTTGGCAAAAGGAATTTGGGAAAGAGGCGATGAAACAGCTATGGTTAGCAGGGCCTTTATTCTCGGTAGGACTATTGCAGTACTCGTTGCAGGTGATATCGGTGATGTTCGTCGGCCATCTTAGTGAGTTAGCTTTGTCTGGTGCGTCAATGGGGACATCCTTTGCTTCAGTCACTGGCTTTAACTTGTTGGTGAGACTCAAAACTATTTTTCTTTTATATTAATTTTCCCTCCGGAGATATATAAGCATATTAATTATTATTGTTCTTGCTTTAATTTGTGTGACATATGCAAGTGAAAATCATAGAAGAGGTTCATTTGAAACTTCCATGCTATTTAACATGATATTTTGATTCTCATTGCCTTTCACCACCAAGAAAATAATGTCATCTTTCTAATTATGATGCTCTTTCATAATATATTTCTTGATCCGAAAAGGGCTTTTATTTTTGTTTTGTTTTTTTTCCTCCATGTGGAAACTTCTAGTAAAAGATGCTAATTATGCACACTAGTAAGTTTCACTATGAGATTCACATGGTTAATATGCTCTTAGACCATTTTAATGCATGTGTCAATTCTAGTTATATATTTAGCATAAAAAAGTGTTCGAATGACATATTTAATATGTTATTTTATTTTGTATATATTTTAACTCCCAATGTTATTTTATACTTATCTACTTTTGCCACAAAAATTAACCTTTCGAACTTGTAAAAAGAAAAATTTTAACTTTAAATAAATAATTTAAAAATGACAATGTTGTAATTAATTACAAATGAAAAATTTCATAACGCTATTTTAAACCTTTTAATACAATACCATATCTTTGTTTGATTCCATATTCAGAGCAATGTCAATGATACTTATCCACTTTTGTCATACATATTAACCTTTCGAATTTGTAAAAAGAAAAATTTTAATTCTAATAAACAATTTGAAAATGAAAATATTGTAATCATTAAATGGAAAAAGTTACAATTTAATTCATCCATCTCAATAATGAATAAAAAATGATGATATTTACTCAATTATTCTGCTTTTTTTCCTAGAAAGGAAGGAATAGAGACCACTTTATATCTTAACGAATCACACGTAGAGATATTAATAATACACGTAAAGTTAATGGTATTTCATAACTCATGAATCAATAAAAATCAAATACAAAAATTTGATAGTTGTTATACACAATATTATTTGACACCAAGCTACAGTCGATGTAAATTTGACATTATATACAACTGGCATTGCGTTGGAATATACATTTGGCTTTTTGTAGGAGATGCTCAACATATTATCTAGTAATTCATGTTCAAAAAGAGTCTAGTCATGATGGCTTTCTGTCGTGTTCCATTTTTTTTAAGGAGTTGTTTATCTTTTTATATCGTGTATTTTATTCTTATTTAAAAGGTCTAGTTTGTGTTTTGAAATTTTATATTATTACACTATTAAAGTATCTTAATATATAAATTTATACTCTCTTTTTGTTAATACTTAATTTTAATTTTAAAATACCGAAAATACCCTTAAAAGAAAACTAAAATTAAGTGTTATCTACCTTTTTATACCCTACATTTTGTTTTTATTCAAAACGTATACCATGCATTTTGAAATTTTGTATTTTTATACAATTAGAATATATGTAGTACATAATTCTAGATTTTGTTTCTCAATCAACACTTATTTTGATAAAAAAAATACTAAAATAAAACTAAAATGAATTGGAGAAATTCAAATTTAAGGGTATTTCGGGTATTTTAATATCGAAAAGAAGAGTTAACTGATAAAATATATAGATTTGTGTATTAAGCATATTATAATAATATAAAAAATATGATTTTACAATGTAGGTTATGCTTTCTAAATAAAAGCAAAGTATATAGTATTAAAGGTGAATCATCCAAATTTATTTTGGGTGTTTTCAAGTTAAAATTTAGTATTGACAAAGAAAATATATAGATTTGTATATTAAATATAATATAATAGTATAAAAACAGAAAACTTTAAAATGCAGGGTAGACTTTTTGAACAAAAGTAAAATATAAGGTATAAAATGTAAATAACACTTGTAAATTGATAATAATATTTGATTAATAAATATTAATTATTAATTGAAAAAAAAATTCACCTGACACATTTATTAATTGGTGATTTGACTTTTTCACTGATGGATTGGGTAAAATAATGGACCGTTTGGATTGTCCATTGAAATTAAAAAAATTTTCATTTTCTTTCCAAAAGTTATTTGTTTCACCATCTAATATTTGAAATCTACATCTTATGTTCTCTCATTTTCATTCTAAAAAAACTGAAACTTTAAAAATTCGTAACTTTCTTATTTTGAGTCGATATGAGATGATTCTTGTACCAAAATGCTCACAAAAACAGATCCATATTGAATTTTTTCTTCGAACACATTTTAAACTTTTATACTATTCCCTTTGTATGATAGTTCATTTTCAATTTACATTTCAACCAAACACATATTTTTAAACATTTACTGTGCACTTCTAACTTCAATTGGTGTTTCAAACGGGCCCTAAAAGTCACTATAACTTTTTCGTTTTTTCGTTTTTTTAGAAATTAAGAATCCTTATTGTTCTTCTGTTTCAATTAGATGGGATTGGCAAGTGCATTGGATACATTATGTGGCCAATCCTTCGGAGCCGGACGATACCACATGCTCGGTGTTCACACACAAAGAGCTATGCTGGTCCTCTCAGTCACTAGTGTTTTCCTAGCTATCATTTGGGCAAATACGGAACCAATTCTAGTTACCATGCACCAAGATCATGCAATTGCGAAAGAAGCTGGACGATATGCGCTTTTCATGATCCCGAGCATTTTCGCCTTCGGCCTTCTTCAATGCCTTCTAAAATTCCTTCAGACTCAGAATATCGTCTTTCCCATGGTGGTGTGCTCGGGAATTGTCGCTTTCTTTCACATCTTTTTGTGTTGGCTTTTGGTCTTCAAAGTTAGACTTGGAAGTCGAGGAGCTGCCCTCGCAAACTCGATCTCTTACTGGCTAAATGTGCTGTTGATTTCACTCTATGTCAAGTTTTCCTCTTCGTGTTCGAAGACTTGGGCCGGGTTTTCAAAGGATGGTGTACGCAAAATCTTGCCTTTTCTCAAACTTTCTATTCCTTCAGCTCTTATGCTCTGGTACACTTAACCGCAAAGATTAAGACTATTTTTTTTATTTTTTTTGCAAACTATAGTTTTAACTGTCAAAATACATGTTATATATGTTGTATCTTCTAATGCAGTTTACTTATTTTTGCCAATGTTCCAACAGCTTAAAAGTGTGGACATTTGAATTAGTGGTTCTTCTCTCTGGTCTACTTCCTAACCCGAAGTTAGAGACTTCTGTGCTTTCTATTTGGTATATTCTCAATCAAAAAAACCTATCATATTTTATGTTTATAAAATATGTTGGTCTAAAATAAATGTCTGTTTGTTTCCCTTTTCTTAGCCTCAACACATTTGGAGTGCTGTGGATGATCCCTTTTGGACTCAGCGCGGCTGTAAGGTATTTACCATTTTTTTTTTCTTCATGCATTAGGCAACAACCATCATTAACAACAAACATAGACAAGTTTTAGCTAATTTGAAAAAGCAACAATACTTATCAAGAACAGAGTTGCCTTGGGCCTAGAGAGCTAGTTGTTGTCCCTTTGTCCAAAGCCTCATTTAGATTTTGGCACCGCCAAAAAAAATTTATGATTTCTGACCCCGCACTAGGTCAATTATTCTTCCGATTGTATGTCTCTCTTTTATCTTGCACTCAGCTATGTCTTCAATCTTCTTGCAATTTGTATTGCCATTTTCTTATGTGTGTAGCACAAGAGTATCGAACGAACTTGGGGCTGGCCATCCACAAACAGCTCGTCTAGCAGTGCGCGTCGTCTTAGTGTTAGTCGTCATTGAGGGACTTATAATGGGATCGGTAGTGATAATGTTTCGCAAGAAATGGGGTGAAATCTACAGCACTGAGACACAAGTGATCGGATATGTGGCGTCCATGATGCCAATTATTGCTATTTCAAGCTTTCTTGATGGAATCCAAAGTGTTCTTTCAGGTTTCTTCTTCGTTATCCACTACTAATTACTTCTAATTTTAGCTGTGTTTGAACAATTTTTGCACTACTTTGCCAACTTGTACTCTCGTAGACTACAAGTTGGTATGATTTTAGGTATGATCTATCATAATTTTCTTGCTTTCAATCGTATCGTTATTTTTTGGATTGTATACATCTATGTCTTCTGAACTTTAGGGTTACTTTCATTTTGCTCGCTGAATTTTAAAATAACTATTACTTTACCCTTTAAACTTTTTATGAATTTAACCATCGCTTTATCTCTTCTATCAAAATTTCAGTTAAAACAGACAAAAAAATAGGGAAATTCATCTTACTATGTCTGTAGTTAGGATTTTTGCTAAAAATGAATGAAAAAAATACCACAAGACAGTATTTAATTAACTCACTTTTTTCTATATTTTTTAACTGAACTTATAATAGAAGTGTAAAGTGAGATTAAATTCAAAGTTTGTGAGACAATGTGAGAGTTTTTTAAGTTCAGGTGGTAAAATAAGAGTGATCGTAAAGTTCAGAGGGTATAGATGAATAATCCTTTATTTATTTATTTATTTTTTTTTTGGGTTCTTTTCTTCTTGCATATTCTATTTATATTATTGAAAACAATAATAAAATTGAGGCAAAAAAAAAAAAAATCTTAAAACTACCCTCTCGCTAACGAGGGTCCTAATTTTAATTTCCCCCTTTTTGTTTGTTTGTTTGTTTGTTTGTTTGTTTGTTTGTTTTGTTATGAATTTCAGGCATTGCAAGAGGATGTGGTTGGCAGAAGATGGGTGCATATGTGAATCTAGCAGCTTTCTATGTCGTTGGAGTTCCTATATCAATAGTTATGGCTTTCGTGGTCCACCTAAAATCTAAAGTATTAGCTCCATTTCTTTTGCAGTTAATTATTATTATGCTGAGATAATCTTTTACATCTTAATTAGTACTTAATTAACATCTATTTGATAAAAGCAAATGTGATCAGAGTAAGGCCAGAACATTCCAATTAGGTTGCTTGCGATACATGTATAAAGCATGTGGAAATTTAAATTTAGTGCAGAAATAATATGCTTGAAATCTATGTCAATTAGTTTAATTGAATTTATGTAGGGGCTTTTTTCGGGAATCATAGCTGCATTCGTGGTGCAAATATTGTATCTTCTTGTCATTACAATACGCTCAGACTGGGAGAAAGAAGTAAGCTATTTTTATTTTTAACATAAATTCTCCTTAATTTGCAATGGTGACCAATCTTTTTTATCATAGCTTAAATGTCCCTAAAATATTAAAAAGTTGCTACAGTAGTTCTTTCTATTATTTTTTGATAGAATCTGTCAGTTATTTAGATAAAAAGTGATGCTAACTATCTTATTATTTTCTAAAAATTAATGAAAATAACTATTGATAAGGTTTTCAATAATTTATGATCACCATGGCTAGGAAAAATATAACATGGACCAAAATTACACAACATAAAAATTTACCAAATTTAATAAACTTTTCTGTATTTGTTTAGTTATATATATTTATTTATTATTTTCTGCAGGCCACCAAGGCTACAAATAGTGTCGAAGAATCCGCAAATGCTCCTCCGGATTTGGCATCTACTAACCAAACTGCTACCGACTAATCAGAATTAATCTATACTTTCTATCTATCTAAAATAGATCAATATAGATCTAATTAATAATACCAATTAGTGGACTGGTGAAGTTCTATAATTTCACTATACCAATCAATGAAAGTACAGATTAGATATCCATTTGAAAGAGTCTCGACCTAAATTATTAAAGCTTCTAATTAGGTATCTAAATCTTTAAAGACGTCGAAATGTCAAAATAATTCATTCACACCATTTCCATCATACATTCTAAAATGAGAGAACTGTAAGAGGGGTTCACCCAGTCCATTGAGGAATACAATATTTTAGGGTTTCGTCGCCGAGCAAAGCGCCATTACAGGTCTCTCCTTTGGATGGATCGGCGCCTCGAGCCAGTCCTTTTATTATCAGTCGACGTGGGTACTGAGCCTCTTTCGTGCCACCTTCTAAGCGGCTATTGCGGTTCCAAGACCTTGAGCCTCGCACGGTGTTGCTAGCATAAAAGAGTAGTGACCCCATGCCCACAATGTCGCCTCAATGCCATGCAGCCCTATTGACATTCGAACACAACGTCGAAAACCACAAACATAAGTTTCAGCATCGATGTTCTTCGGCGACTTTCGGGTCAGAGTCCCTCCGTGCTTGGGAGCCCACCAGCGGAACACCACTATCTTAGTTGTTTTTATTGCATTTGTAGATGTGTATATATGTACTTACATATGAAATTGTGGGAGAAGGGGGTTGGTGCTCGACGTCCTTCATGTGATTGGTAGTTTAATGTCTCAAATTTTTGCATTTCTGTGGTGGGAAGAGATACGACAAGTCTTACGGCTTTTCGTTTTCTTGATTTTGATCTACTTCTTTCAGAATTGATCATGCACTCTTTCTGTTTTTTCTACGTTTTTTCCGATTGGATTTTACTAGTTAAAGATTATACTAAGAGCTAGTTTGGTAATGCTTTTAGAGTATCCTAAAGTCCTATACACAAACAATGATGTAAATATTGTGTTTGATAAAAGTGTTCAAAAAAATCATTTATACAAACACCAATGCATTTTAATAGTTATTTGAAAAAGCTAGAATTCAAACTTTTGTTTTTAGCTTCTATTTCTCCTTTTGATAAAAGTAAAAGTAAAAACTATGACAAAACCACAGGAACCCCAAACAAATGCTAAGACATCCTTCCGTTTCTTGGAAGGAGTAAATCGCCTTAACAATTTTTAGTCAGTTAAGTCTCATTTTTTGTTTACTATTTAGGCAGTCAGTTATTTTTTTCTATTTCTATTTCTGTTTTCAATTTATAATTATTTTCTTGCTCATGTACAAGTAGTAGTGGATATTCTCTTATTGTATTTTGTTTTAATAAATTAGGGGTGGATTAAATACAAGATAGGTGATAAAGGTACCACAACAAAATATGTGTTTAGTGACGACTGGTGTTTGTCGCTAAAAATGACACTTTAACGACGATTTATGTCGTCACAAAAAAAATTTCTTCGCTTATATATATATATATATATATATATATATTTTTTTTGCAAAAGTAGTTAGTCGTCGCTAAAAACATTCACGACAACATGTCATCGCTAATAGTTAATCCTTAGCAACAACATGTTATCGCTAAAAATGTTTTGTGCATGCCAAACTTTTAGCAATGATAAGTTTCCCTGAAATTTAGGTGGGAAAAATAAATCATTTTTTCTAAGAGCCTTTTTCACAAACATTTTTAGCAACGACAATGTCATCGCTAAAAGTGTCAAAGTCATCACTAAAAGTTTGCCTGAAATTTAGACGGGAAAAATCATACCTTTTTTTTTCACCCAGTTATCTCCAAATTTTTAGTAGCGACGACAAATGTCGTCGCTTAAAGTGCAAAAAAATTTAGGCGGGAAAAGCCGTACCTTTTTTTCAATGAGCCTTTTTATAAACATTTTTAGCGATGATATATATAGCAGTTCCAAAGTGAGGAAAAAACCAAGAAATACTTTCGGATTATAATGAAACTCCAATTGGGAGAACTAATTTTTTGATCGCGAATGTGGGAAGTTATGGAAAGTGGTTTACCTAAGAAATAAGCTTAATGAAATACGAAAGATTTATAATTAATCCACGGAGTTTGTTTTCTCTCAGATTAGGTTGAGTGGTTCATTTTTATCACCTAATCTAATAGATAACCCAACATTTTTTTAAATTTTTTTTAGTTAAATAACCTAATAATCATGTTTTAGTCGATCATTTTTCCCCCCATGCCTCCCCCCACTCTCTCTCTATGTCTCTTTCTCTCTCTCTGAAATCCAATTTCCGGTTGATAACGGATCAAGTCACGGAAAAGATGGTGGCGACGGCGATGGCGACGGCGATCCTTCTCTCTCCCACTTCACGAGCTCGTGCAGTGGCATCTTCTAATACGAACCCCACCAACTTGTGACGAAACCCATAATCTAAGAAGTATCTAAGATCATCTCTAAGTTGAGGTTCGATTTAGAAGAACCGCGACCCGTTACCTATGTGGAGATAAGAACCTTGGCATGGTGAAGATGCCACAATCAATTATAGAAGGATTGATTAATAAGTCATTGGTGAACACCATGAAAAATTCCAATAAGTTCGAATAGTTCTTTAAAGAACCAAAGAGAAAATATTCTTCCAATTACTGAATAATGATCTGAATTTTACTAATACTTAAATGCCTATTAATAGGCTGAATATTACAAAGAAAGTTCCTAAAATAGCTATCTTAATTAAGACTAAAATCTAGTAATTTTCTTACTTGCCTAAACGATATAATCAGCCCTTTAATTGACTGATTACATGCCTAAAATAGAAAAAAGGAAAGTTGAAATATCCTCTTAATTTCAGCCTCAATTAAAGGGAAATAATTCTGACTTTAATCCTTTAATTTTCAGCTTATTACATGCTAATAAGGAAAAGGAAACAGTCAAAGAACTAAAATGGTAAAGTGAAAATTAGCCAATGCGCCCAAATCAGATTTCCTTCCCACCAAATGCGTCCAAATCCAAATAAGGAAAGTGAATAATAATTCAGCCTTGATTGACAAATCTTTTTCCTTTTGTTGTAGCTTAAAACCGGAAGAGATGCCAGAAAAAGAAATAAGCACAGATTCTCTTATTGACTTTCTTGAACTTGAATCATGCTTGTTAAGGCCTGGTCAACTCGTTCATCTCCCTCAAGAGGCTTCCACGTGTATGCCTGAGCTCAAATCCCTCAAATCAACCCATTTAACGCATTTTGGAATTTATTGGCCCGTGCTCTTGTAACTGGTCTGATAGGAACTTGAATAGGATATGCATTCCATGCTTTTGTGCTAGCCATGTCCACATCATCTTCGGTGACAACAACATTCGCAAATCCTCCAGCTTCGTAGTCCTGTGTTTCAACTGTAACAAGCCGACTACGTAGGCTATTATCATGCTTACTTAAATTAAATCTTAATTTTAAATACTTAAACTTACTGAAAATACTTTGTAACGACCTAACTACGTAGGCCATTTCCATGCTTACTTAAATTAAATCTTAGTTTTAAATACTTAAACTTACTGAAAATTTTAGAATAATAATTTTTTTTAACACGACATAAATAGACTAATCCATATAGGTAAACTTTATCATGCATATATATTACTTGTTTAACAAATTATAAAGTCATACATAACCCTTACATTTAACCGAAGTCTTCAAACATCACATACGTAGCATAATATAATTTATTTAAATATATATGTATATATTTATAGTTCAAAAGAGTTTGCGGAAAAGTCTGGGTAGTGATATCCCACACCCCCTTCACTTACTGCATCGTCCCCATGGCCCACCAAATTAAGCTGCATTTCTTACCTACAGTATGAAATATACTAATGAGCTTATGCTCAGCAAGTACAAACTTAATCTCATAAAAACATAACAAGCATCGTATAACTTATGCATGAACCATTTATTGTCGATTATGGATCTCTTATCTTCCATTATGGACTTATTATCTTGCTTAACATGTGGGCCCTTTGTGTACGTACCAGATGCGCATAATCCACAGAAAGTTAGGGTTTGCAAGGTACCTAACAATTCTAGGAATCTTGAAACATACACAACCCTCCACAATCAACAGAAGGTTGGTACGACACTCCATTTATCTTGGTTTAGTCTTAGTCTTGTTACTTAATTCTTGATGAGTATGCTTAAAATCATACTTCGACGTGAAGTCTTTGACAAAGACTAGTTTCAAAACTAAGATTCTTAACTTGTAATTTATTAGTCATGATGCATATGATACATAGATATGGCATGACATAAAAATCAATAGCATAAAATAACTCGTGGCATGTTTATGAAACATGGCACTATTTTAAAATATAGCATTGTCGTAAACTAGGCCATAATAGTAAAGCATGGCATAGTTGAAATCATGATGTTATTGTAAACAAGACATTATTGTAAAATATGACATAATCGAAAAATGTGTCATAGCCATAAAGTATAGCATATACATGATCATGGCATATTGGTAAAAACATAACATATACATAAACATGACATATCATGTAAATCATGGCATACATGTAAATATGTCATACTTGAAAATAATATTTACTATTTTTCATACTGTAGGTAAGGTTTGTACTTACAAGCTATCCTATGCTCTTGTCCTAGCGTACTAAAAAGCAAAGCAATAGGTTATATTTATGTTTCCAAACAGAGCATAATAATGTTGGGATCTAAATGTGCCCTAAGGATAGAAAATCAGTATTAGGGATTTTCTGTAAATATGACATTTTGATATTAATAAGAGGAGGTTATTCATGTTTAATAAGTTGTGTCCTACTTACTTTCATTTGTTGATTGTATGGTTATTTTGAGCAAACATAAAATACTCCTTGGCTGTTGGTAATATATCAGATTACCAT
Organism: Ficus hirta; assembly: GCA_038430175.1. NCBI lineage: Eukaryota > Viridiplantae > Streptophyta > Magnoliopsida > Rosales > Moraceae > Ficus > Ficus hirta. The sequence goes on from CM076592.1 coordinate 12,816,295, forward strand.
ATGTATACGGGGTATACATAGAAGACGTGGTAATTTGATAACAGTCTAAATAAATAGTCCGTAATCGATGGAATAAGATTTGGAGATCTTATTCATGATAAGATTGTAAAGGTTGTCTACTTCCTTGGAGGGATGGTTTGTCTTAACCATTGGATAGGTTCCGAGTAGAAACTTTAATATATACCAGTATTGAGGTATGACATTGGACTGCACCTAAAGTGTTAATTGATTCGGTTTAATAATTCCGTTTATAAGAATCAATAACACTTTGATTATCATCCTGCATTAATCTTAATCCTGAAATGATTACTTGAGTTCGTATCCATGACTTATGTACTTTAATGCACTATAGGTGAGACACTGTTAATTCATGGTCAACATACTTGTGTTTTGGGTGCATGACTTATGGATGGAGAAATCAAGATTCATAGATACGGAATCCATAGCTATCTTAATGATAGTAAATGTTATCTACTTAAAGGCATTATTCGGGGATTAAGCTAGCGATGAATAAATCATGGAAGAAGCACTACATTAGAGAGTTTTCGTAATACGGTATATGTAAATAGGAGTTCAGCTTCAAACTTTTAGTGGAATAGTTTTGAAGTTGATAATTGATGAATAATTAATCTGGGATTAATTTTTCACAATTATAGGAGTCTCTTTACATATTTCCATCGGGTTCCTCTATTAGCTCATATAGTTCCGTATAACGTCTCGGGATTTGTTCCTAATAAGATCGGTAAATTTAAATGGAATTTAGTAATATCTATTAAGACATGGTACTCTCTAACATGCAATCCAGAAAGGATTGGACATATGAGATTTGTGTAGACAAATAATATGATTTGTCAACATGAGATTGGTTAATTGAATTTTGAAATAAGATTGTGTTTGAATTATTTAATTTTGGAAAACAAATTTTTCTCTCCTAATCTAAATGTGGTGCACTGTTTTTAGATAGGTGGAGGGAAGAAAATTTTGTTTCAAAATTATTAAAATATATTCCTAACATTAAATTATTAATTGATTTAAATAATGGAGATTATTTGATGGATTTTTCTTTCCTTAAAAGATGTGCACGGTTTTTATGAGGAAAGAAAATTTGAAATATTCCATTGATTTAAATTAATTAATATGGTTGATGTTGTGTGGAAAATATTTAATTCAAATAAGTGAATCATATTTAAATTCAAAAAGGTTTAAAAGGAATTTGAATCTAGATAGGACTAGGATCTTTTGACTAGTTTAGATTCTTGATTTAAGATTTGAACCACCAATCAACCTTTGAATTTCAAAGGTGGCCGAATTTTTTGAGGAAAGATTTCCTCTTGGAAAAACGTTTTTAGGTTCATTGAATCTAGCCCTAAAGTTGTATGATCTTTTGATTCAAAATTTATCCAGAAAAATAATTATTAATTATTTTTAAAGGAGATGAATTTTGAAAAAAGATTGGACTTCTATATAAAGGCAAGGGATTCTTGAAAAACTAACTTTTTTTTTTGGTAATTCACAAGAGGAAAAACGTTTTTGGGAGTGAGAGAAAAACCAATAAGGATTTCTTCTACTTCAATAAAATTCGGCTATCTTGTGAGAGAGAAAAAGAGAGAAAATTCCATTGAATCAAAATTGTGAGGAAGGTTAAACCGAGTGATAATTTTCATAGGAGGTTAACCGGTTCCTGTTTTGCAGTTTTGAAGAAAGAAGTTGGATAATATTCTCAACGAGGAACATCAGAATTGAGAAGGAAGGATCTAGACTTTGGAAAGTATTACCGGTCAATTGGATTCATAGAACGTGTGCCCACACACACTCTGAGACGTGGAATTCGAGAATAATAGAGAAGACACGTTGGTCAATCGCTCTAGCAATTCTGGAATCCAAGAAATAAGGTACGCTTGATCATGAATCTAATTTATTGTTATATGCATCATGAGCTTCTTTTCCAAATAGGCATAAAAATTTTAAAACTTCCGCTGCGCCGAAACTCTGATACCGGATCCGATTTTTCCAACAAAGAATTACTCTGTATTAGTAATTAGCAAACCATAAGTTAAAGTATCTATTATAATATATTAGTTAAATAATTAATCGGTCTCCCAACCGATTAATTATCTTCTTAGTCACTATTAACTTTAGTCATGAAAATGTTACTATGCTCTTAAGTAACTTTGGTATAAGAAGAGGGTCGAATAAATCACCCTCTATTTTAAAACTTAACTTGATTTTTAGTAATTTCGGCCTATTTTTGCTTTAGGTCAGTATCCACCGGCTTGATTAATTTTCATAAGAGTTCTTCACATTGTATTTCCTTTGCTTAAAAAATGCCTTGTTTACTTAGAAAATATCTTAACTTCTTAAATTGAATATTTCTTGATACATTACTTAAAATTATAAATTATAATACATAGTATGTATTTATGATTTAAAAATCACGTGTGAAATTCAAATGAATTTAAACCTCTTTGAAAATATTTTTGTAAAGCCATAGTTCCTTTTAAAGAGGTCACAAAACCTTCAAAACTGATTTCAAGACATCCTTTTAATTTGGTTGAATGTATGTGTGCAGGAATTTACTCTTTCATGCACAGTGTTAAAAATTCAGTTCTATCTTAAAATGGTTTAGAATTGGAAAATTTTCCTTCGCAGAAGTTATAGATCTTTTCGAAATCTACAACTTTTGTGTTTTGCCTAAAGCTTAAAGCTATCTCTAACTTACCCGTTTTTCCCTTTGAAAGCTTCTGGCCGTGTACAGTTTTCTGGACTGGCCAGTTTTGAAAAACTGATACAAACGGAGGCCTTTGGAGCCTTTTTTCCAAAAACTATCCATCAATCCCTTAGAATTTTCTGTGTTCTACAGCTCTGCAATTATAACTTTGTTCAAATTCGGCCTCTAAGAGGCTCAAAATTGAGTTATCAGAAAACTGTTCAAATTATTCCGAAAACTGGTAGTTTTTTTATTCTATTTTAAAAGCCCGCACACACTACCTCGAACAGTCTAAGCCGTAAGCCTAAATCATCATGCAGCGTGTTTGACTCATGCTCCATTTATAACCAAATTAACCATACTCTCATTCTTAAAATTTAACCATTAACTTCTCTACTTGCTTGAAGAACACAACATTAATAACACACTAATTTATCAAATTGTGTTTTTATGTTGATCTCTTAGCCAACATACATATAATCACCAAACTTGAACATGTGAGAGTATAATCACATGCACATAATCTTCAAAACTCATCTTAAAGCATAAAATCAAACCTAAGCTTAAAGTTAGTAAATCAAGTTAACAAAAGTATAAATCAAGCATTAGAGGCTATAAAACAGAAAAATAAGTGAACATGAGCTTATGCTCTTACATCCCATAGCTTAAAATACACTTAAATCCACAAAACCAAAACTAATTAAAACTTTAGTTAAAGGATCAAAAAATATACCTCTAAAACTTGAAGGAAGTGGGTTCTAGGTCTTGGATGTGAGAGGAGATCTTTGTCCTACTTCTCCATAAAATCTGGTCACCAAGGATATTTGTGTTCTTCTATCTTCTTTATTCTAAGAACTAGAGAGAGAAATGAGAGAAGATAGGAAAATGGCCAAATTTCCACTACTTACACCTATATATAGGTGAAATTTCTAAATTTTCCTCTAATTAAATTTTATCTTCAAGTTTCCTTGGTTTTTATAATTGACCTTAAAACACAATATTTTGACTTCCTTGTCCCCAAATAAACCGGCCATGTGGAGGCTTTGAGCCAAAAAAATCCTCTCATGCTTATCTCTTTAATTTCTTTCCACAATTAACATAAATCAAATCATTGTGTAATTATCTTCAATCACTTGGCCTCCAAGGAATGCCATGTTTGGCCTTATTTCCTAATAAAGCAGTCCATTTTCTTTATGATCCTGATAATACAAATACTGTTCTAGCTACCAACAGTCTGATGATGCTAAATTATAGTCCAAATTTTATCTGTACATAACTGGGCAGCGTATAGGTTATTCTTATGACTTATTTGCCACTTAATTTTTATTGCCCCAAATTTTATTCCAAACAATTCTAGAATGTTCCTAGTCCTTATTCTTAATTCTGTATCCACAATGATAGTCGGTTACAGAATAATTTCAATACTGCTTAAAAAAAATTACAATATCACCATAATCATGTTATAAGCTATCATGGTCATTTATTGATCAGAACAATACCTTAAATCATGATTTTACCTTTTTCACCATAAGGCCTCTTACAAGATTTGATGAACTGTCATTGATTCATATTGCACTATAAGTGCTCAAACATATTATGATAATGAAATTATGAATTTCACATTGATATCCATAATTTGTATGAAACATCACATAAACACATAGTACAAACTTAAATTTCTTTATATATATCAGGAAATCACGAGTCTGTCAAAAAAAAAATACGGTGATTACATCAACAGTGATTCGCAACGCTTGACGTTTTCCAATGGGCGAAGCTTCTTTGGTGGCAAGGCGGTGACGGTTGAGCGTGATTATGATGGCAAAGAGAGAGAGAGTAGAGAGAGAGGAATAGAGATAGGGCCTCCGATTTGCATATCTCTCTGTCTGGTTTGCTAGGGGTGATGCTGAGTTCAATAATATCATTACCAGATATTGCAAAGATAGATGTTTGTCGGAGGTTTTGAAGAAAATGGGAGACATGTGTCTTTTTAATTATTTTTTAATGTTGGCCAGAAAATTGGTGATTTGGTTTATGGCCAAGCAGTGATTGACTACAAAATTTATGATTATATTATGGTAAATCGATGATTGATGATGGTTAATCAGTGATTTACCATGATCAATCAGTAATTGACGAAATTAGCTAGTGCTCAATCAATGATTGATCATGGTCAATCGGTGATTTACCAAATTAACGGTCATCAATGATTAACCATTTACAAGATTGATTGACCATTTTAAGTAAAATAAAAAATTAAAAAATTAAAAAAATTATAACTAATTTTTAAAAATTTAGGCCATTAAAAAAAAAAACTCTAAAAAACAGGTTATTTAGCTATAAATCCCTTTCAACATGTACCCCTTGTTTGGATGACATATCTAATTTTGGAAATTAGAAAATTTTTGTAAAATACTATTTTTCTCAACTTTTTCCATCATTCTCTCATTTTGAAAAAGAAAACTATCTCATTTTCAAACTTATTTTATACAGTATATTTTTGGAAAAATAAAATGAATCTTTTTAAAATCTTCTCATAGTGCACAATTCCCAACATTATTTTTTCTCATTTCAAATAACTTTTTATTTTCAAGAAGAAAATTTTTATATATCCAAACATCATCGTATTCTCAAAATGACAAACTTTCTAATTTAAAATAAAAAAATTTTCCTTCTAAAAAATGAACATACGATCAAAACTACGGAGCGAACCTCACACTTGACTATGCTTATTTTAACCAGGTGTTATATACATACCTTTATGAGTGGACTCTTTTTATTTATGTCTTCACATTTTTTTTAATTAATATCACGAAACCTCAATTAAAAATATATCTATAAATTATAATTATAATAGTATATTATAATATATGTTATTATATTATTGGAGGATAGGATAGATGACACATATAAACCAAATCCGTTTAATTTAAAAAGGTGTATGGAGTCAAAAATGATATGCTAACATAACCATCCTAAACAAGAATAAGAGTGGGGGATCGTACTGCCTAGGTAAAGCCAAACACAAATATAATTACTCTGTGTATTTCATATTAAAAACCAAAACAAAATGGCGGAAGTGAAGCTGATTGGTACGCCAAAAAGCCGTTTCACATGCAGAGTTCAGTGGGCGTTGAAACTTAAGGGTGTTGAATACGAATTCATCACTGAGAATCTGAAAAACAAAAGTCCCACACTCTTAAAACACAACCCTGTCCACAAGAAAGTCCCTGTTCTTGTTCACAACGACAAACCCATCTGTGAATCCCTCGTAATCCTCGAATACATCGACGAGGTTTGGAAAAAAAATCCTCTTTTACCTCAAGATCCGCATGAAAGAGCCGTTTCCCGCTTTTGGGCCAAGTTTTCTGATGAAAAGGTATTCAAAAATTGCACTCTATCTGTTTGTTTAATTTCCTTAAGCCTGTATCAATAAGAATATTATATACAGATTGTTTCTGGAGCATGGGAAGCTTGCAAAGCTAAAGGGGAAGAGAAAGAGAAGGCTGTAGAGTCTGCACAAGAATCACTTCGGTTCCTCGAGAAGGAGATAGAAGGGAAGAAATTCTTCGGTGGAGAGAAAATCGGATATCTAGATTTGGTTGTGGGTTGGGTTTCTCACTGGCTTATTGTCATGGAAGAAGTTGGGGAGGTGAAGTTGATTGAGGAGGAAAGGTTCCCATCTCTTCATAAATGGTGCCGGAATTTTCTGAACGTTCCGGTAATAAATGAATGTGTTCCACGAAGAGATCATCTTATCGATCATTTCCATGGTCAGATCAGCAGTTTCCGATCGTCATTTGAAGCCAAGAAACCATGAATCCTCGCCAGTTGGGTTCAATATAGGAAGAAAGAGGGTACTGGAAGCATAGGAACTTCTTTTGACAAAAAACATTTTATATATGCGGTATGCTTTATTTTATTTGTTTATGTACAGGTCTGTGAATTTGTTATATGCGAGTTAACAAGAAAACCTGTGTTTTAAAGCGTATGGTGAAAAGTCAATCTGTTACTAACGGTCACTATTCGTTTTTTATTTTTTGAAGATAATTCTTGTTTGTCATAGATATGTGTTGTTGGAAAAATGGCTTAAAAACACATGTTGAGTACCATTTTTAAGGCATAATTTTGAGCAGGACCCGTAATATATATGCGACAGATTAAGATGAATATGTTTTCTTCTTTGCGAGAAATTCGAAATGGCATATTCATATGCTCAAAATGATGAGCCGGTGAATGAGAAATTGGCTCTCAAAATGCACTAATGAAGTTGGAAATGTTAGAAAAGCAACAAAGGAAAATCTCTAGTTTCAATACTTGGAGTAATTTAGGAGATTATATTTACTTTACTAGTTGATCAATAGACACGATGCCCTTTAATTGTTCTGCTGTTTATGTAAGCAATAGCCTTACACAGGTACCTTTCCTAGCACAGTTAAGTTCTCATTGTCATGTTCATTTTGGTGATCATGAACATAAACCTAGTTCTGTGAAAGTTCCTAAAGAATTTAACCCTATAAATTCTCTTTTAAATAGGCCCCACTTCTATCTCACATTGGTGATTTCTTAATTAAGAGTAATCCGTATTACACCATTTAGAATCCCGACGACATTTAAGAATCATTAAAAGTATAGCTTAACATTTCTCATATATATATATCACTGCTATTATAATAGGAATGGACACAAGGATAATTGTCACAGTGATCCAATTTGGTCTTTATAATTAGGTTGTTCATTTGAAACTAGATCTTGAAATCTCCAGTGAACTAAAAAGTTCAATGTGACAATATCAAATACGATCATTGATGAGATGGTCAAGGATCTGACCCTAAAGGTTTAACAGCTACCAAGCTCAAATTTATAAAGACTACCAACATAAAGTCAGTATTCATAGATGGACTTTTCAACATGTAGCATTCTTCAGACTTGTGATACAAATATAACCTTCTCAACTATCAGTCACCGTCACATTTGGAAAATTAATGGATGCAGCAAGATAGCTGTAGCCCATTTAGGGCAACAACTCTAGACGGAGTCTTCTAAATTTATTATCTTTTATTCAAAAATAAACCAATTTTGCTATTCACATTCTAAATAATATTTCTCCTTTTCGTTTTCAAAAAAACTTAAACTTTAAAAATTAATAATTTTCTTATCTTAAGTCAAAATGGGATATTTTTTTTAATAGAATAAAATGACGAGATAAATGAAACAAGATCTATATTGATATATTTTTTTCCAAACACATTTTAAGTTTTTACACTTTATAAATCCAAACAATTCATTATAAACTAAACACACATTTTCAAAACTCAACTCATTTCTAATCGAACTTGTCACCCCAAACGACCCTTATAGTTGTTTGTCTAAAGAAAACAAGAGACTCCTATAGTCCGGTCAATGTTAAATTGCGCATGCAATGATGTCAAGATATTCGTTTCAATATTGGTGCAGTTCTTTGGTTTTCCCGTTGTTTAGATTAGTTTATTGTGTAGCCGTAGCCATCCTTAAAGGGATTTGGAAATTCACTTGTTGGGTTGCATGTTGACGTGTAACTGCGTGGAACTTTAAACAAAAAAACAAAAAAACAAAAAAAAACTTGAAAGAATTTAAACTCATGTTTTGTGTTAGATTCATATGTTTATTTACCATTATACATGCAATCACACATTAGTTGATCTTTTTTTTAATAAATCAAATGTTCTATCCTTTTTGTTTCTTTTCTCTATCATTTATTAAATTTAAACAAAATTTACCTATTTTTAAATAAGACATCTATTCAGTATTATTGTTCTTTGTTTCGTTCCTACTTCCTACAGCAAAACTGTTAAAATAATGGAACGAGCAAAGAGATTATAGGTTAACTGAACTCATCAAAAAAATGAAAAGGAATATATATATATATATATATATATATATATATATATATATAAAGCATGAATTGAGGGCCCTATGAAGAATTTTGGAACATGTTTGACCTTTGATTAAGTGTGGCATGCGTATCTATGTAAAACTTATTTGTTCAAACACTCTAGCATATGATCCCAACTAAATCAAGATCCATAATCTATCAAGTAATAATGATATAAGGGCTAAACGCAAGAATATCATAAATTTAACACCTTCTCATTTTTATACTCATCATAACGTTAAAGTTTAAAATTTTACCATTCATAATATTAAATTTATCAATTTTAATATTATATTTGATAAAATTATAAGAAGGTACTCATAACATGGCTCTCTATCTAATTTTCTCATGATAATTTATAAAACCATTGGAGCTAGCCGAATTGGTAAGGGAAGAGGGGTTTGTGGGGCTTTAGGAATCATAAGTCTAATGTTCGATTCATGACTGGGCTAAAAATTTAATAATATATTTGTTAATATAGTAGGGCATGAGGTGTATACATAAATTTATAATAAAAAAAAAAAAAGAAAGAAAAACAATGATATAATCACTAGCGATTTATCCAAATTTATCTATATGGAAATTTCTGAAAACACAATACGCAGAATCACAAATCTCATAAAGATTAAAAGAGCTCTTATTACGAACACTGGTTGGTTAAAAATAATAATAATAATAGAGAGATGATTTAAACACATCCCTGAATTTCATTAGCGTAGATTGTCGTTACTAAAATGATCTTGAAATTTAAAGGGAAAATAAAGAGCAAACGAAAAAATAATAATAATGAATAACGAATAAACTGCAAAGAAGTAGTACCAAAAAAAAAATTATTTGCGATACTAGAAAAGGACGCAACTTTTATTTGTCGTCTAGTAAGATCTATACGATCCATATTTAGTCAAAATTTTCGGTTTGAAAATTTTCAATTAATTTTAAAAATGACAGTAATTAAGGACGGCATTATTCGAGATTACGTGTTACCTGCTACTTCCATTCTTTTGACTTCCAAAATTGAAAAGTTCAACTTCAATATAATTCAATTCAGTGTTTTTTAGCAATTTTTTTTTTTTTCCTTTTCAGATCTAATCACAAAATTACTCTAGATTTGCCTTTTCGGGGGAAAAAAAATTACTCTAGATTTCTCACATAGTTCTCTTCTAATTTTATTTTTTTTGGGGGTAAAAGTTCTCTTCGTATTAGTTAAAAAAGGGATTTAGATCTCTTATATAGACTTGGAAGCACAAGAGGAATAGCCAAAGGGTAGGAATGGGAGAAGTGAAAGTGATTGGCTCAACCAAGAGTTTATTCTGTACAAGGATTGAGTGGGCTTTGAAGCTGAAGGGTGTAGAATATGAATACTTAAATGAAGATTTAAAAAACAAGAGCCCTTCTCTTTTGAAGTACAACCCTGTCCACAAGAAAGTCCCTGTTCTCTTGCATGACGGAAAGTCCATAGCCGAGTCCCTTGTCATCCTCGAATACATCGACGAGGTTTGGACTCAGAATCCCCTTCTCCCTCAAGATCCTTATCAAAGGACCATTTCTCGCTTTTGGGCTAAATTTTCTGATGAAAAGGTAATCCAGAACTTCTTTAAATTTGTTTTTTTATTTAAAATCTTTTGTTTTTTGTTTAGTAAAAGAAAATACCAATTGCTTCAGTTACTTTTTTGAATGGATGTTGATTTTTGTTTAGAACAGTTTATTGGGAATATTTTGAGTTCATGAACGTTAAACCAAAAGAAAAATGAGACGACTTTCACATTTTTATGAATCATTCAAGTATGTTGTTGTTGTTGTTGTTGAACTTGAGGGCGAGATATTCGAACTCTGCACCTTACAATAGAGTCAAGTGTAAAATTATCACTAAATTATACATGTATTCATAGTTATGTTTATTAATTTACAGTGTTGAGTTTAAAAGTTTATTTAATAATTTTTATTATAAAAATGAAGATTTATCTATTCGTTAGTTACTGTTAATGGTCTCTGAAAAAAAAAAAAAAAAAGGATAAGCTTTATTGATTAACTATCCTTGAACTTTAGCATCTAGCAATGTGCCGTTCAAATTTTTAATTGTATCATCCGTTTTCCAATCTGTGGGGTTTTTTTTTTTTTTTTTTTTTTTCTTTTTTCCTCAAAAAAAAGACATCTCTCAATTGGAAAAGGAAAATTGCAGATATAAAAAGCTAGTGAACAACTTGTGTGCATCTTCATCCTCAAAATACCTGTGTCTATTTCTTGTATTCAGGTTTTGCTTGGATCAATAGGAGCCTGCAAAGCTCAAGGAGAAGAGAAGCAAAAGGCTGTAGAATCTGCGCAAGAGTCTCTAGCATTTCTCGAGAAAGAAATCGAAGGGAAAAAGTACTTCGGCGGAGAAAGCATAGGGTATTTGGATTTAACAATCGGTTGGATTCCTCTCTGGATTTCTGTAATGGAGGAACTTGGTGAGATGAAGTTGCTTGAAACGGAGAAGTTCCCTTTTCTTCACAAATGGTCTCAGAATTTTATGGAAACTCCACTAATCAGAGAATGCCTTCCATCCAGAGAAGCTCTTCTCGTGCATTATCTCCGCTCGTTGGAAGCCAACAAACAATGAGGAAAGGCATGTTTGGATGCGAATTCAAATTAGGAAAAGAATTTTATCATCATCAATGCATAAATTATTGAATGTGTACTACAAGACACCTGAAGATGTTGTAGAAAGCTATGGTCGTAAGTTTTAACGTAATTTAGTAGTAAACCGTTGTTATTATGATCAAATTGTTAAATGCACGCATCTCAAAATTCTACTAGTTCTGTGAAACTGAAGTGATTGTCTTATCTCAATATTTTTAGCTTTAACGACTTTCATAATGGATAATGAAACTACTCTTTCATAAAATATATCATTTTACTTTTCTACATTTTGATGAAGTACATACTCTTCTCTCTCTCTCTCAGTGTTCTGATCTTATCTGCAAAAAAGATAATTGGTGACGTATTCATTTTCATTTTTCCCACTTGGTGAACCGAACGGTCAAATACGACGATATCGATTAGGACCATCAATTAGATGATCAAATATCTTGATTCCAAACCTTTAACAGTTATTAACGCGTAGCATTCTTCAAACTTGTGATGTGATAGAATCAAATGTTAAAAATAAAACTTTCTTGATTTTCATACCACCATCACATGTGAAAATTCATATTTGGATTTTTTTTTTTTTTTTTGATTGGTAAACATCTACCTTCTTGTTAAACTACCTAATCTACATATCAAGGATTAAACCTTAAACTTATCAGACTTAAACCCTTAACTCAATTTCCTTGCTAACTAGGGTAGTCCAGTGGCTTATATTTGGATGATTAATTTGGAGATAATCAGAGGTTATGCCACAAAAACAAAAAGTTTATTGATTTTTACCACAAGTTAAAAAAAAATGTTTTTTTTTTGGCTAAATATGTCATAAAGATGATGTCATAAAAATCAAATTTAAACATTATCTTTTTTTTTAATTTCTCTCTCTTCCTCCCCTCTCTCTCTCTCCCCCGCCCCCGGCGCCCGCCCGCGACACGAAACCCATTCCCCTCTCTCTCTGTCTTTCTCGCTCTCTCTCTCCTAACGGCTACAACCAGTGCCTCCTCGCCGGAAAGAAGTCGCCGCCGCGACGATCGTATCCGCCTCCAGCCTCACGATCGAAGCTGTAGCGAGCTCGTGTGATTGGAGCTGTCGTGGTCGTGGTCCCGATGTCGCGATTTTTTCTCCGACGAGACACCAATCTTCGGACGAGGCACCAATCTAAGCATCGGACCACTGGAAAACCGCTGCCCCATAATCCGACTCACGCATGATCCGACCTCGCCGTGATCTGAGATCGTCGTCACGATCTGAGCTCGGATCTATTCAGATCCGGTCTCCTCCGTCCGCGTGCGACCATGGCCAATGAGATCCGATCTCCTAGTGGGCAGTGGTGTGAGGCTGCTCCGGCAGTTTGGAGCGACAGCAGTTATGTCAGCACGTGGTGGCGACGAACGCGCAATTCCAGCACATCTCCTTCTACGACAACGACGAAGTGGTTGGGTGTCTGGCGGCGGCGACAGGTTGCAAATGGTTGGATCTAAATTTTAATGGTTGGATGTGTTTTTCTTATTATTATTTCTTATTAATTTTCTGATTTTTTGTGGAACTTTGTTTTGGATTGTGGATTGTTTGGTTTGTGAGTTCTGTGTTTTTATGAATTTTGTAGAATTTTGATGATTTTTTGTTGAATTTTGTAATGTTTCATTGATAAAATCTGCGGGAATTTTGTAATATTCCGGCGCTAGAACTCGGAAATTCTGCCGGAATCAGAATCCAGTTGGTAAATAACCAACTGGTTATTATTTGATAATCTACTGGTTATTTATCGACAGCGGTGGTTATTGATAAAAATCCGTCGATAGTCGGTAATCAACTGATAATCAGTTAATTACCAACTAGTTATTCATCGGTTGTCAGTAACTAATAGGTTACTAACTAGTAACTAACTGGTTATTTGACGACGACGGTGATTACTGATCAGAAACCTGTCGATAATCAGTAACCAACCGGTTATTACTCGGTAACCCAGATGATTACCTAAGGGATACAAACTAATAATTATAATTGGTATTTTAAAATAATTAACTAAATAAATATTAATGGTGTTTTTTATGACATTTCTTGCCTTGTTTTTTGTTTTTTTGTTTTTGTTTTTTTTTTGTTTGACAAAAATCAATCCAAAACATATTTTTGTGGCATTTATCTAAGACCCCGTTAATTTGATGCGGCAAGATAAACTTCTGAGTCATTTGTCTAAAAGATCGGGTCAATGTAAAATTGCGCAAGCAATGATGTCGATATGTTTGTTTAATTTGGTTTTTCCCGTTTGTTTAGATTAGTTTTCTAAAACATTATAGCATGATCCCAATTAAAGCAAGATCCACAATCTATCAAGTAATAATTACATAATTGAATTATTCATAAAAAAAGTGATAATTTTATAAGTCAACAAAAAAAAAAGGTAAATATAAACATTAACTAGTTATCCAAATTTATATAAGGAAATTTATGAAAACACGAATCTTATAGGATTAGTAGTGCTCTTATTCCGAAAACTCATTGCTTAATTAAAAAGTAATTATAATAATAATAAGAGTAGCGGAGATGATTTAAACACATGCTCAGAATTTCATTAGTATTGATCTACTATAGTCACTAAAATGATCTTTGAAAGTTGGGGAGGATTTAGTTCATATGTCACATTATTTGTATTCTCATTCATGTCCCTCTAATAATATCGTAATATATATATATATATATATAATTAGTATGATTTTTTAAATAATGTGATATGATATAAACAAATAAATAAATAAATAGTAAATAGAAAAGATTGATCTACTATCCCATCCACAGAATTAGATTCGTGTCTCAGCACAAAAAGTCCGAAGGTACTTTTCAAATATAGAAAATTTTTAATAAAGTTTTAAATGACAATTAAGAACGTAATATTCAATAATTTCCATTCTTTTGACTTTCAAAGTTGGAAGTTCAACTTCAATTTTTTCAATTCAATGTTTCTTATCAGCTAGCCGACTTCCTCTCTCTTTCTTTCTCTCTCTCCCTCGCTCTCTCTCTCCTCACAGCTTTCTTCGTAAACAACAAACCTCTAATCAATAACATGTGGCCACGCATGGTATATGATCCATCAGATTACATTATTTGATTAAATATATACACATACATAAGTTATAAATATTTATAAAAATATGACAGTGCAAAATTATGTATAAAAATTCAAGGACCCGTTTAGATAATGATTTGTATTTGATTGAAGTGTATGAATAAAAATAAACTGTAATATTTAAATAGTATAAAAATATAAAACGTGTTCAAATTTTAATAGATAATATAGATCTTGTTTCATATTAATTATTGTAAGTATTTAGCAAAAAAAAAATGAAAATTCTCATTCAATTAAAATAAGAAAATTATATACTTTTAAAGTTTAAGGTTCATGAAAATGAAAAATAGAGAAAAAGAGATGCTGATTTATAGTGGACTACGAGTTTTTGGAAACTAACCTCAAAAATAGTGGTTGGAGATGGACTTCGGAACAACCACCCTAAATGTCAATTTGAACATTTATAGCTTGACCTTGAATGGTCCTTTTAGTCCAGCCCATGAACTAACCTTATCATTAGATATATTTATGTATTTTCTATCTTATAATGAAATTATCCTTATATTCTCATTAGCAACTCAAATGGGATTTTAGCTCTCTTATATAAACTTGGAAACCACGAGAGGAACAGCCAAAAGGAGTGGGAAATGGGAGAAGTGAAGGTGATTGGCTCAACCAGGAGCTTGTTCTGTACAAGGATTGAGTGGGCTTTGAAGCTGAAGGGTGTAGAATATGAATACATAGAAGAAGATTTAAAAAACAAGAGCCCAACTCTTTTAAAGCACAACCCCATCCACAAGAAAGTCCCTGTGCTTTTGCATGATGGAAAGTCCATAGCCGAGTCCCTTGTCATCCTCGAATACATCGACGAAGTTTGGACTCAGAATCTCCTTCTCCCTCAAGATCCTTATCAGAGGACCATTTCTCGCTTTTGGGCTAAATTTTCTGATGAAAAGGTAGAGACCCTCAACTTCATTGCTCTTATATTAAAAAAAAAAAAAAAAAAAAAAAAATGAAAGAAGCAAAACAGAATACCAATTGCTTCAGTTGCTTTTTGGAATGGATATTGAATTTTAGTTCAAATTTATTGCTAATGTTTTGTGTTCACGAATAGTAATTAGTGTTTTAATATATGAAAACTATTTCTGAATCCATCACTGATTAAACTAAAAGAAAAATACACGATATTTCACATTTCTATGAATTATTGAAGTAAATTTTAATGGCAAACAGTGCGCCGTTCGAATTTTAATTTGCATCATCCATTTCCTTGTATATTGAAATTGGAACAAGGGTTTCCATTCTGTTGGTTTTTTATTTATTTATTTTAATGGATATTATACATATTTAGAGAGAAATCTCTCAATTAGAAAGGGAAAATTGCATATTTTTATAATCTAGTGAACAACCGTGTCCATCTTTAACGTCAAAATACTTGTATCTAATTTCTTATGTTCAGGTTTTGCTTGGATCATTTGACGCCTGCAAAGCTCAAGGAGAAGAGAAGCAAAAGGCTATAGAATCTGCGCAAGAGTCTCTGGCATTTCTCGATAAAGAAATAGAAGGGAAGAAGTACTTCGGCGGAGAAAGCATAGGGTATTTGGATTTAGCAATCGGTTGGATTCCTCTCTGGATCGCTGTTATGGAGGAAGTTGGGGAGATGAAGTTGCTTAAAACAGAGAAGTTCCCTTTTCTTCACAAATGGTCTCAGATTTTTATGGATCTTCCATGGGTCAAAGAATGCCTCCCAGCCAGAGAAGCTCTTCTCGAGTATTTCCATGCAAGTATCAACTACCTCCGATCGTTGGAAGCCAACAAACAATGAATACGGGCATGTCCGGATCCCAATTCAAATTACAAAACGTGGAGTAAGGGAAGAAATTTTCTTAAACAGATACTTAAAAGAGTTTTCTAAGACCGTTGTTCTGGATTTTCATTTGTTTTATTCCCAGTTTGACCCCTGAACTACGGCTTCTATCATATTTTGGCCCCCCTAAACTTTTAAATTTCACATTTTGTCTACCTTAATTCTCTGAAACAAACTTTATAAGCGCTTCTGTTACAAGAGTGTCAATTGCTGGATGGAAAGAAAATTAATTGGTCGGAGAGTTTCAACTTTCTTTTTTTCTTTTTCCCTCCAAGATTCAGGCATGTAAGTTAAAGCTTCTTGTATCATCGTATTTTCTTCTTCTAGTTTTTGTTTTCCTCCACTGAAATTCCGATAATCACCGAGTGTAAAAAAATAGACAAAAGATCCAATCAACTATTTCCGGGCGCAGGAAAGTGATAAATAAGTTGCCATTGCTGCAAAATAGTTTCCGAAATCTAAACGGGAATTTGTCTAAAATTGGAAATCTGGTGCGAAGCGAGACTGTCATTGGTATGGTTCGAAACAAACAAGCATCCGCAGAGCAAACTACACTACATTTTGATGCGTAACGAATTACCTTAACTACATCAATCAATGCACCCTATTGAACCATGATCTATGATCTTGTTGTTGCATCACAAGTGATTCTTTCTCATGAATTTGTTCCACTCGAATATTTTTCTTTGGATAATCAATGGATTGGTTGCAAACTAGAAGTAGACTAGAAATGTACTTTCCGTACAGAAAAAGTAATTCAAACTACAGAAGATAGAAAAGAAATCAAGAAGGGACATGGCGACACCGGCACCAGATTGCAGTTCCCCCACTTCTGCCTCGAGCAACTGCCAGTTCCTCGTCAATGTAAAACCAAATAAAGAAAGGATCTTTGGTGCTTGGCTCTCTGTCATCCTTTCGGCCTAGACCAATCTCCAAAGGGTTCAAAGGTCCAACTTTTATTCTAATGCATTCGAAGACGAAAGCCAGTATTCGATTTTTCCATGTAAACCTGCCTTCAAAAGTTAAGGCTCCAATTGGCCCAAGAAATACACCATTCTCGATTCTCTTTCCCTGACAATTCATGGTAGACACTAACTAGCTTTCAAAGTTGCCAAAAAACCAAAGAGAAAAGAAACACATTCCTTTTCCTCCAATCAATATGGAAAATATGCCAAAACACATTATTTTAGCAACAACAAATCCGAGGCAAGTCATCACTAAATGGCACCTTTTCACACAAAAGATTTAAAAATTACGACACATGGGGGGAGTCAATAGATGCAGATGAAAATAACTTCAAACGCAGCTAGAATGTCATTTTAAAATTTCTCTCCATCTTACTTTTGTTACGCAAATACTTTGTGTAAGGATATAAATAAACAGAAACAGCGACGAAAAATGTCTTACAGCGGCATCAAACCTCTGAACAGCTGTAAGAGGGAAGTAACTACCGCCCTTCAATTGTTTCTGCAATTCCAGGAACGAACACAACGTAAGGATCATACCAAGAGGCAAGAAACATATAACTGACACAACGGATCAGAAATATATCAACCTGGGCAGTAAAAATGAGCATCCAGGTTCTCCCTGGGGATTTCGAACCACCAAGTGTTTCTAGGAACTTCGAAGGATCGAGTTTCGACTTCTCAATTACGGATAGTGCAGACAGAACCTCCTCTTTTGGTACTTTTCTAGTTTTTGCAGCCTCTTTGAGCACTTTCACACTCTCCTCAACATCCTTAAACATCAAAGCTCGATCAACATCCATATCACGCAGAAACAGATCTCGAAAAATACGAAAACGAGAGAGAGAACATCAAAGAAGTCTGATTATCTTATTGAATTGTGAAACTGTAAAGTTACTATAGACTAATTAGCTAGAAACTTAACCACTAGCTTACAAAAGGCAGTGTAACTAACCAATTTCTGACAGAATTTGTTCAACAGCTTAATTGCCAAGCAGATTAGATATTAAAACTGAATTTCTACTCTCCTGACTAAAGAAAAGTAAGACAATTTGAAAAATAAAAATTAGAAACAACAACAACAACAACAACAAAAACAAAAACAAAAACAACACAAACAAGAGAGACGGAGAAGAATACTCTGTTGGGCTTGGATTCCTGGCCGAGAAGATCAGGGGAGGTTGCGCTTTGTTCGTCTAAGGTTGCCCATGTTGTTGTTGTTGTTGGTCGGTGAAATCTGGGTTTGTGAAAATTGAGGTTTGCGGAGTTGAAATGAGATGATTTTTGGAGAGGGAAGAAATTTGAGGGTTGAAAGGATTTTTGAGGAGAAATTAGACCAACCCAGTTGGGGAAGTGGGAAGAAAATAGCTGGAAGGACGATGTTTGTGAAGCCATTGATGTTTGTTAAGGTTTTTGAACATGGTTTTTGTTTGGGGAGCGACCATTTTTCTGTTTTCCTGAGTCTCGTGATTTGTCGTTCACTCCTTCCCAAGTCCCACCTAGTGGATTAGATTTTTATCTCCCGTTTTTCCTTTTCGTTTCCGAAAATGTGTGGTTACGTTTTTGTTTCGTAAGCTAAACTTAGTCTCTATTTTGTAAATTAGTTAAAAATAAAAATTTTAAATTAAAATTAATTGATTATTTAAAATTTAGTTATAAATTTTGTTGATTTTTTAAAAAAATATAAAAATTAAGATAAAATAATACAATTTAATTTAAGATAAACTCAAATATCAAATGAAGTATTAGTCTGTATTTGGTAAGAAGATCGAAAGAAAACAAGACGAAAAAGAAAAATGGAAGTTAAAAAAAATTAAACTAGAAGAAAAATTTTTCCTTTTTCCGTATATTATTTGGTATTATGAAATAAGATTAAAAAAAATTATATGTTACTATTTATTTATTTATACATATTATTTTATTTTAAAAATAAGAATAAAAATATAATTTTAATAACTATAACATGGATTTTAATTTTCTTCTCACTTTAAAAAAAATATAAACAGGTCCCACTCTAATTTTTTCCACACAATTTTTCTCTATCTCTTTTCTCCCTTCCTACCAAACTGTTAGTCTAACATTTTCCATTTAAAAAAACCCCTCCCCCACTTCCATCCTCTTTTCGACGATACCAAACATAGCATTAGCCTTAAACTATGTTAAAAAATAAAAATAAAAAATATATTAAAAAAAAAGGTCTTTTACTGTCTTAGCAAAGTACAGTGTAGAACAGAATTCACTTCCCCCGGTGACTTAATTTGACAGTACACTAGTAAATATGTTAGTGGGGTTTTGGAATTTAACCCTAAATTTATACTTTCTTATTTTAAATTTTTTTTTTTCAAATCATTGTTAATTAATAAGCGCACCAAAACAAAGTCATGAAAAAAACATTTGAATGATACAAATTTAAAAATTATTACATTAGCATGATACAAAAAATTAATATTAGATTAATATAACATAAAATTAAAGTAAATTTAACTAAAATTTATTTTATGTTGATCGATAATAAGAATTTTATGTCATTTTAATAGATAGACGAAAAAAATGGTTATTTAAGTAATTCTATAAATTTTCATTGCTTAATGTGAGCTAAAATATACACTCAACACACACTTCAAGTGATATTGGTTGAGACGCATTAGATTTAATAACTCTATTTAAAAACTAAAAAAATTATAAAAATGGAATAAAATGTGTTGGATCTATCAATTTATCAATCCGTATCGTCTTAGAATTTTTAATTGGATATAAATAGTCAACAATATAACGTGATACTAACTATCAATTCTGTAGTATATCAAAATTTCCGTAAATATTCCCTCAAAAAAAATTTTCTATAAATATCGGTTTTTTTTAAACAGAAATATTGATTTTTTTTTTGGTTAAAAATGTACTATTAAATGACAAAATATTGTTAACATTTCTAAAAATTTTCACAGAAATATCAATAAAATATCAAAAGTATCGGTAATTAATTATTGTTACTTTATCTTTTAATGTAGTATAATTCTTTATTTATTATTATTTTTTTTTACGTGGTATGTCCATATATATAAAAGAAACTACCCAAAAGTCATTTCTTGGTATCAATTTTGTTTAAATTAATAGGGTGTTGTAAATACATTTGAACATCCAGAAAGTTTCTTTTTATATTATTGATATTTTCTTATCATGGATAAACTATGGATATAATATACATATATTAGGTTAATTTTCAATTATTTACTTCATTGGTGAACTTATGCTTATCACTTTTGTAATATGATCATTTCGTATCATCAATATTTATTATATATTTCGTATTTTAATTAAGAGTTTCATCTAATTTATGAATTTTTTACTATTTTAGAGTTCTTAATTTGTTTTTAAATTAAGTGTTTTATGATGAATTTTTGTATTTTACATCAATTTCCATCGATGTTGATATTTCAACCAATTTTTTAGTAAAATCTAATTTCCGGTTATTTCACAAATATCGATATTTTAATAATTGATTAGGCCATGTTCAATTAAGTTTAAACCCTCTAATAATGTCATTCACAATAGTAGTCTCAGCTCGTCGATATAGGAAGTTTTACTGTTCTGGTTCTAGAAATAAATATAAGCCCTGTGAGATTCATAGGTTTAAATTATAACTTAAGTATGATTCAGATCATGAATTTCCTCATTAGTACACATTTTGATAGTCTATACAACAAATGTGACTTCTATGTTTTTTTGACTATTTAAAAAAAAAAATCCATGACCATACATGCAATGATGATTTTGATACTTGGTTGAATATTTTGATAGTTGCAATGTCCATGAATCCATTAAGGATTTTAATATCAAGATCATGAAATATACTTATATAGAGAGAATTTTCAAGCTATGTAAATTATTTGAAGTTCTAGGAATCCATAAATCCTACATGAATAAATTTATTATAGTGATTATTTAAAACTATAAAAGATTATGAGAAGATTTGAAAATATAGTTAATTATGTTAAGCTCATATACTAAAAATGGATAACATTAATGAAGTCTACAAACTCCAATTCTGCATCTAAGATAACCCATATGTGAACAAGGAACACTCTAAGAATACTCTTAAAATTTGATGTGCTCCTTCGTAGTAAATTAATGTTATAAGTGATTTAGTAGACTAATATTAAGATACTAACAACATATTTCAAATCGCCGTAGAAAACGCAACTACACTGTCAAGCCAAACATGGTCAGTAAAAGGGTGTTGAACTTTATTATAAGTTTCGTTTGGATCATATGTCCAAACTCACACTTCAAACATAATGCAGAAAGAAAAAAGTTTCAAGATGGAGCTAGTTCGATGATAATTCAGCAACCACCAGAAAACTTTTCTGTTCCAATTGCTTTGCGTTTGAGAAAGACAAAGAGGTTAGCCGCTTTCGATGATTCAAGGATGGAGGACGCTTCTCCAAGTTTTTCGTGAAATAAATCGAACAGCTTGTCGACAACCTCTGCCCCAAAAAGCTCTTTCATGCTTCTCTCCATGCCAGCTCTGATAGTGGATGTCATTTCTTTGGGTTGTGCCTTTTCTTGAGGTAAGATCTCCATTACTTCCATGCTGAAACACCCATTTCTTTGGACAGCAAACTCTACTTCTTCCGGAGATGCCATATATGCTGACATTTTGTTACGAGCAAGAGCATTTACATTAGTAATAACTCCCTGTCTCAAGCAAGAAAAGGAACGAGTTAAAAATAGACCTATAAATATCAGCCTCAAAAAGTATTTATCTTCGATATTTTATCGTTTATATAAACATATCGGATTGAAAATTAGGATTTATTTAATATGAGGTTTTATGGGCATCCAATTTGAAAGAAAACCTATCAGATTTTGAAATTGAAACCTGAGATCTAAAATTCCCATTTCCACCCGCTAAGCTAACAAAGGCAGTTTTGAAAATTAGAACTAAATATTGGAGGTGTATGTGTGTTTGTGGAATTGCCGGGACGCTAAAAATACTTTTAAGTAACGGAAGACCACTAACAATGTATATTCCTTCCTAGCTAGGTTTGTAGCATTATGACCACACAAGCACATACTTTCTAAGGCTTTCCAACTACATCACCAAACTTGGCTTGCATTTGGTTTACGGGTTTTGAATGAAATTTTTAGTAAGAAATTGATTGACTTTCTAAAAATTAATTTTAATTTTTGTTTAATTTTCATAAAAAGATAAAACTGATATAAAAACTTTAGATTCAAACTTGAAAGCAAAACAGAAGTTTAGTTTCAAAAGTTTTTTGTTTTCTTTTCTTTTGTTTTTTAGTGTAAACAAAAGAAATAAATTGAGTACTCCTTTAGAAACAGTCCTAAAGTTTTTAGGATATGGATTTTGAATTCAAACAATTAAAATTGGCCATAGTCTTTCCTTATATATATTTATATAAGTCTTGAATTTAACCAAAGTCTAAATTAACTTTGACGAAAATATACCCAAAAAAGAAGAAGAAGAAGAAGAAGAAGAAGAAGAAGCCCTTGTGATTCTAAAAGAGTTCTCCTTCAACTCAGATGAAAAACAAAAATTTACTTCGCATATACGAATAATCCTTACCTTCTTGACCATGTCTATGATGCAAGACTCCACAAGTTCAAGTATTTTGTTGGAATAAACTTGAGAATGAGGAGTTCCATTGGGACGACCCGGAAAAATAAGGGCCATAAGGCCACCATCCACCATTTCTTCTGCTCTGGCACTAAGAAAGTTGTTCATATCCTTGGCAAATTGCGCTTCATAAGACCTCACAAGTTCGTTGTCCCGAGAATTCGAGTAGTAGAGACTCCCTATGTTTCCTGCAGGGGTGCTAGAAAGACAATGGAGGGCATATGAAGAGTGAACAAAATGGAGGGAGGCATCGGGAAACAATCGACCATGGAAAGAACCCGGCACAGCCGCCGCAAAGTATTTCCTGTCCGAAGGAAGGGACGTGAAGAGCTCGTTGAAATCATTTTGGACCACGTCATTGAAGAAGACTTGGTACTTTGGAGATGTAGTACTTCTTTCCTGGCTTTTAAATTTGTTGTCAACAGCATCAATTATGCATTGAACCGCCACGAATGTATTCGGTCCTGTGGAACAACCCAAATCGGCAATTCGGAAGATGTTTGAAGAGGAGAAAATCTCCAGTTCAAGTTTCTCCGCAACCGCAGAATTGATGAGTTCTTTTGCACCTTCTATAGCTTTTCTCTACAGAAACAGAAAATTGGATTTACATTCTTCAAGATTTCTAGGGTAGGGATATTTGATCAACATAACATCAAAACGAAAAAATGCTCCCAAACTAACAGAATAATACCTTACCAATACCTCTTTTTTTTTTAACTGCAGATGTCACAAAATTGTACTTTCTTGCAACGTTACAATAACAAAACAAGTAAATAAATAGTCCTCACCTGAAAGAAAGAGTTTTTGCTATAGCTATATTTGCCGTGTCCACCGTTCATTGTAGTACATCCACCTCTTTCTTCTATCTTTGCTTTTTTTTTTTTTTTTTTTCCTTTCAGTTTCAGTACTTCTTCTTTTGTCTTCTAGCTCTTTGCAGAAGATTACGGAAGCTATGAACTTTTCCCGACTGAGAAAATGAAATTCATATTATCCTACAATATCGAGGGGAAATATTTGTAACCGCATCATGATGTAAATGGTACTTTAATTATTAGTGAAATAATACTGCAATAATGTTACGTGCTTTTCAAAAGGCCACGTGTGTGGCCATTAACTCAGCCATGATTGGTGGCTTTGGGACAACAAAACGGATAGCCACTTGGTCGCTTTGGGACGACCCCATTCAGTGAATTCAAAGGCCAAAGTGGCTATGCTTTGCGACTACCCGCAGCGCCTACGGGAAACATATAAAAATGTCAGGGACACTGACAAGGATCTCACTTTTTTAGTATCAATTTATATAGTATATAAGTTATTATTCTTTTATTGATAAATTTTTAAAATATTATCACATAAATTGATTACATCTACTAATAATAATATGACACATGAGTTGGTACTCAAAATTGAGACAAGAGTTAGTATCCCTAATAATACACGAAAGCATTTCTTTGCACTGTGTTTGGTTAGAGGGATTGCGGAAGGAAAAAAATGAAATGATGTGAAGGAATTTTTTCAAAAATGTATAAAAAAGATTACATATCTGAAATATTATCTTATCTATAATAGTTTCATGATTTTTACTCTTAATATTATATAAAAAGTGATCAATAAGACAAAAATTCGAACGTAAAAATCCTAATTATGTGCACTAAATAAATAAATAAATAAAAAGAAGGGAATGATATGATCTTGTTGAGTAATTTATAGGCTTACCCTTTTATCTTTTAGTATACAAAGTGTGGATGTTTGGGTAAGTTTTCGCACATCCACCACAAAATGACAAAAAAAAAATTTTTTGATGTGTTTGCACATCAATGATGCTTGGTTTTTTGTCTTTTAATTTACCCCTTTAAACTTTAAAACAAAGTTTCATTTTATGGATTAGATCAATATTCTCTCTCTCTCTCGCTCTCTCTCATTTTTTTTTTTTAACACAGCTCAAGTCCTTTTTGTGTGTTTGGAGATAAGCTCACGTCTTTCTTTTTGTTTTCTCTTTTTTTTTTTTTTTTTTTTTTTTGTTCTTCACCTTTTGTATGCCACATGCTTAGATTTGATTGTTGCTTCTTCTTCTTCTTCTTCTTTTTTAATTTTTCCCTTTCTGCTTTTTCTACTTTTCTTCAATTTGTCTGCTCTCTCATTTTTTTTTAAGAAATAAATCCTGATCTACATCAGTTACCTTTAAAGAATTATATATCATATTCTTTCTTTTTGGTTGACAGCTTCTTCTTTTTTTTTTTTTTCACTTTTTTTTGACCCTTTAGGCTTTCTTTTTTTCCCCTCATTTCTTCAATCTTATCTAAATTCTCGAAAACATATCTTCAATGTGCTTTTAATTAAAAGTTTAAATACTGACCAAAAATTACTAACTTTGATAACGAACAATTTGTGTTTGTACTAAATCATGGAAACCCTTTTTTTTCTTTTTATTTTTTTAGAGGGGCAAAGAAAGCCCATATTTATTAAATAAATGTTATAAAGATATGTGAATTTTTTATTTTTAAATTCATACTAATGTTCGAAAATATGCATACAAATACTTTAGGTGGATATGTACTATTTTAGTTTATCAATTTTATTCTGATCTTATCTGCAAAAAAGATAATTGGTGACGTATTCATTTTCATTTTTCCCGCTTGGTGAACCGAACGGTCAAATACGACGATATCGATTAGGACCATCAATTAGATGATCAAATATCTTGATTCCAAACCTTTAACAGTTATTAACGCGTAGCATTCTTCAAACTTGTGATGTGATAGAATCAAATGTTAAAAATAAAACTTTCTTGATTTTCATACCACCATCACATGTGAAAATTCATATTTGGATAATTTTTTTTTCTTTTTTTGATTGGTAAACATGTACCTTCCTGTTAAACTACCTAATCTGCATATCAAGGATTAAACCTTAAACTTACCAGTCTTAAACCCTTAACTCAATTTCCTTGCTAACTAGGGTAGTCCAGTGGCTTATATTTGGATGATTAATTTGGAGATAATCAGAGGTTATGCCACAAAAACAAAAAGTTTATTGATTTTTACCACAAGTTAAAAAAAAAATGTTTTTTTTTTTGGCTAAAAATGTCATAAAGATGATGTCATAAAAATCAAATTTAAACATTATCTTTTTTTTTAATTTCTCTCTCTTCCTCCCCTCTCTCTCTCTCCCCCGCCCCCGGCGCCCGCCCGCGACACGAAACCCATTCCCCTCTCTCTCTGTCTTTCTCGCTCTCTCTCTCCTAACGGCTACAACCAGTGCCTCCTCGCCGGAAAGAAGTCGCCGCCGCGACGATCGTATCCGCCTCCAGCCTCACGATCGAAGCTGTAGCGAGCTCGTGTGATTGGAGCTGTCGTGGTCGTGGTCCCGATGTCGCGATTTTTTCTCCGACGAGACACCAATCTTCGGACGAGGCACCAATCTAAGCATCGGACCACTGGAAAACCGCTGCCCCATAATCCGACTCAAGCATGATCCCACCTCGCCGTGATCTGAGATCGTCGTCACGATCTGAGCTCGGATCTATTCAGATCCGGTCTCCTCCGTCCGCGTGCGACCATGGCCAATGAGATCCGATCTCCTAATGGGCAGTGGTGTGAGGCTGCTCCGGCAGTTTGGAGCGACAGCAGTGATGTCAGCACGTGGTGGCGACGAACGCGCAATTCCAGCACATCTCCTTCTACGACAACGACGAAGTTGTTGGGTGTCTGGCGGCGGCGACAGGTTGCAAATGGTTGGATCTAAATTTTAATGGTTGGATGTGTTTTTCTTATTATTATTTCTTATTAATTTTATGATTTTTTGTGGAACTTTGTTTTGGATTGTGGATTGTTTGGTTTGTGAGTTCTGTGTTTTTATGAATTTTGTAGAATTTTGATGATTTTTTGTTGAATTTTGTAATGTTTCGTTGATAAAATCTGCGGGAATTTTGTAATATTCCGGCGCTAGAACTCGGAAATTCTGCCGGAATCAGAATCCAGTTGGTAAATAACCAACTGGTTATTATTTGATAATCTACTGGTTATTTATCGACAGCGGTGGTTATTGATCAAAAATCCGTCGATAATCGGTAATCAACTGGTAATCAGTTAATTACCAACTAGTTATTCATCGGTTGTCAGTAACTAATAGGTTACTAACTAGTAACTAACTGGTTATTCGACGACGACGGTGATTACTGATCAGAAACCTGTCGATAATCAGTAACCAACCGGTTATTACTCGGTAACCCAGATGATTACCTAAGGGATACAAACTAGTAATTATAATTGGTATTTTAAAATAATTAACTAAATAAATATTAATGGTGTTTTTTATGACATTTCTTGCCTTGTTTTTTGTTTTTTGTTTTTCGTTTTTTTAACAAAAATCAATCCAAAACATGTTTTTGTGGTATTTATCTAAGACCCCGTTAATTTGATGCGGCAAGATAAACTTCTGAGTCATTTGTCTAAAAGATCGGGTCAATGTAAAATTGCGCAAGCAATGATGTCGATATGTTTGTTTACTTTGGTTTTTCCCGTTTGTTTAGATTAGTTTTCTAAAACATTATAGCATGATCCCAATTAAAGCAAGATCCACAATCTATCAAGTAATAATTACATAATTGAATTATTCATAAAAAAAGTGATAATTTTATAAGTCAACAAAAAAAAAAAAAAAGGTAAATATAAACATTAACTAGTTATCCAAATTTATATATGGAAATTTATGAAAACACGAATCTTATAGGATTAGTAGTGCTCTTATTCCGAAAACTCATTGCTTAATTAAAAAGTAATTATAATAATAATAAGAGTAGCGGAGATGATTTAAACATATGCTCAGAATTTCATTAATATTGATCTACTATAGTCACTAAAATGATCTTTGAAAGTTGGGGAGGATTTAGTTCATATGTCACATTATTTGTATTCTCATTCATGTCCCTACAATAATATCGTAACATATATATAATTAGTATGATTTTTTAAATAATATGATATGATATAAACAAATAAATAAATAAATAGTAAATAGAAAAGGATTGATCTACTATCCCATCCACAGAATTAAGATTCATGAAAATGAAAAATAGAGAAAAAGAGATGCTGATTTATAGTGGACTACGAGTTTTTGGAAACTAACCTCAAAAATAGTGGTTGGAGATGGACTTCGGAACAACCACCCTAAATGTCAATTTGAACATTTATAGCTTGACCTTGAATGGTCCTTTTAGTCCAGCCCATGAACTAACCTTATCATTAGATATATTTATGTATTTTCTATCTTATAATGAAATTATCCTTATATTCTCATTAGCAACTCAAATGGGATTTTAGCTCTCTTATATAAACTTGGAAACCACGAGAGGAATAGCCAAAAGGAGTGGGAAATGGGCGAAGTGAAGGTGATTGGCTCAACCAGGAGCTTGTTCTGTACAAGGATTGAGTGGGCTTTGAAGCTGAAGGATGTAGAATATAAATACATAGAAGAAGATTTAAAAAACAAGAGCCCAACTCTTTTAAAGCACAACCCCATCCACAAGAAAGTCCCTGTGCTTTTGCATGATGGAAAGTCCATAGCCGAGTCGCTTGTCATCCTCGAATACATCGACGAAGTTTGGACTCAGAATCCCCTTCTCCCTCAAGATCCTTATCAGAGGACCATTTCTCGCTTTTGGGCTAAATTTTCTGATGAAAAGGTAGAGACCCTCAACTTCATTGCTCTTATTTAAAAAAAAAAAAAAAAAAAAAAAAAAAAAAAGCAAAACAGAATACCAATTGCTTCAGTTGCTTTTTGGAATGGATATTGAATTTTAGTTCAAATTTATTGCTAATGTTTTGTGTTCACGAATAGTAATTAGTTTTTTAATATATGAAAAATATTTCTGAATCCATCACTAATTAAACCAAAAGAAAAATACACAATATTTCACATTTCTATGAATTATTGAAGTAAATTTTAATGGCAAACAGTGCGCCGTTCGAATTTTAATTTGCATCATCCATTTCCTTGTATATTGAAATTGGAACAAGGGTTTCCATTCTGTTGGTTTTTTATTTATTTATTTTAATGGATATTATACATATTTAGAGAGAAATCTCTCAATTAGAAAGGGAAAATTGCATATTTTTATAATCTAGTGAACAACCGTGTCCATCTTTAACGTCAAAATACTTGTATCCAATTTCTTATGTTCAGGTTTTGCTTGGATCATTTGACGCCTGCAAAGCTCAAGGAGAAGAGAAGCAAAAGGCTATAGAATCTGCGCAAGAGTCTCTGGCATTTCTCGATAAAGAAATAGAAGGGAAGAAGTACTTCGGCGGAGAAAGCATAGGGTATTTGGATTTAGCAATCGGTTGGATTCCTCTCTGGATCGCTGTTATGGAGGAAGTTGGGGAGATGAAGTTGCTTAAAACAGAGAAGTTCCCTTTTCTTCACAAATGGTCTCAGATTTTTATGGATCTTCCATGGGTCAAAGAATGCCTCCCAGCCAGAGAAGCTCTTCTCGAGTATTTCCATGCAAGTATCAACTACCTCCGATCGTTGGAAGCCAACAAACAATGAATACGGGCATGTCCGGATCCCAATTCAAATTACAAAACGTGGAGTAAGGGAAGAAATTTTCTTAAACAGATACTTAAAAGAGTTTTCTAAGACCGTTGTTCTGGATTTTCATTTGTTTTATTCCCAGTTTGACCCCTGAACTACGGCTTCTATCATATTTTGGCCCCCCTAAACTTTTAAATTTCACATTTTGTCTACCTTAATTCTCTGAAACAAACTTTATAAGCGCTTCTGTTACAAGAGTGTCAATTGCTGGATGGAAAGAAAATTAATTGGTCGGAGAGTTTCAACTTTCTTTTTTTCTTTTTCCCTCCAAGATTCAGGCATTTAAGTCTAAAGCGTCTTGTATCATCGTATTTTCTTCTTCTAGTTTTTGTTTTCCTCCACTGAAATTCCGATAATCACCGAGTGTAAAAAAATAGACAAAAGATCCAATCAACTATTTCCGGGCGCAGGAAAGTGATAAATAAGTTGCCATTACTGCAAAATAGTTTTTGAAATCTAAACGGGAATTTGTCTAAAATTGGAAATCTGGTGCGAAGCGAGACTGTCATTGGTATGGTTCGAAACAAACAAGCATCCGCAGAGCAAACTACACTACATTTTGATGCGTAACGAATTACCTTAACTACATCAATCAATGCACCCTATTGAACCATGATCTATGATCTTGTTGTTGCATCACAAGTGATTCTTTCTCATGAATTTGGTCCACTCGAATATTTTTCTTTGGATAATCAATGGATTGGTTGCAAACTAGAAGTAGACTAGACATGTACTTTCCGTACAGAAAAAGTAATTCAAACTACAGAAGATAGAAAAGAAATCAAGAAGGGACATGGCGACACCGGCACCAGATTGCAGTTCCCCCACTTCTGCCTCGAGCAACTGCCAGTTCCTCGTCAATGTAAAACCAAATAAAGAAAGGATCTTTGGTGCTTGGCTCTCTGTCATCCTTTCGGCCTAGACCAATCTCCAAAGGGTTCAAAGGTCCAACTTTTATTCTAATGCATTCGAAGACGAAAGCCAGTATTCGATTTTTCCATGTAAACCTGCCTTCAAAAGTTAAGGCTCCAATTGGCCCAAGAAATACACCATTCTCGATTCTCTTTCCCTGACAATTCATGGTAGACACTAACTAGCTTTCAAAGTTGCCAAAAAACCAAAGAGAAAAGAAACGCATTCCTTTTCCTCCAATCAATATGGAAAATATGCCAAAACACATTATTTTAGCAACAACAAATCCGAGGCAAGTCATCACTAAATGGCACCTTTTCACACAAAAGATTTAAAAATTACGACACATGGGGGGAGTCAATAGATGCAGATGAAAATAACTTCAAACGCAGCTAGAAAGTCATTTTAAAATTTCTCTCCATCTTACTTTTGTTACGCAAATACTTTGTGTAAGGATATAAATAAACAGAAACAGCGACGAAAAATGTCTTACAGCGGCATCAAACCTCTGAACAGCTGTAAGAGGGAAGTAACTACCGCCCTTCAATTGTTTCTGCAATTCCAGGAACGAACACAACGTAAGGATCATACCAAGAGGCAAGAAACATATAACTGACAAAACGGATCAGAAATATATCAACCTGGGCAGTAAAAATGAGCATCCAGGTTCTCCCTGGGGATTTCGAACCACCAAGTGTTTCTAGGAACTTCGAAGGATCGAGTTTCGACTTCTCAATTACGGATAGTGCAGACAGAACCTCCTCTTTTGGTACTTTTCTAGTTTTTGCAGCCTCTTTGAGCACTTTCACACTCTCCTCAACATCCTTAAACATCAAAGCTCGATCAACATCCATATCACGCAGAAACAGATCTCGAAAAATACGAAAACGAGAGAGAGAACATCAAAGAAGTCTGATTATCTTATTGAATTGTGAAACTGTAAAGTTACTATAGACTAATTAGCTAGAAACTTAACCACTAGCTTACAAAAGGCAGTGTAACTAACCAATTTCTGACAGAATTTGTTCAACAGCTTAATTGCCAAGCACATTAGATATTAAAACTGAATTTCTACTCTCCTGACTAGAGAAAAGTAAGACAATTTGAAAAATAAAAATTAGAAACAACAACAACAACAACAACAACAAAAACAAAAACAAAAACAAAACAAACAAGAGAGACACAGAAGAATACTCTGTTGGGCTTGGATTCCTGGCCGAGAAGATCAGGGGAGGTTGCGCTTTGTTCGTCTAAGGTTGCCCATGTTGTTGTTGTTGTTGTTGGTCGGTGAAATCTGGGTTTGTGAAAATTGAGGTTTGCGGAGTTGAAATGAGATGATTTTTGGAGAGGGAAGAAATTTGAGGGTTGAAAGGATTTTTGAGGAGAAATTAGACCAACCCAGTTGGGGAAGTGGGAAGAAAATAGCTGGAAGGACGATGTTTGTGAAGCCATTGATGTTTGTTAAGGTTCTTGAACATGGTTTTTGTTTGGGAAGCGACCATTTTTCTGTTTTCCTGAGTCTTGATCGTGATTTGTCGTTCACTCCTTCCCAAGTCCCACCTAGTGGATTAGATTTTTATCTCCAGTTTTTCCTTTTCGTTTTCGAAATGTGTGGTTACGTTTTTGTTTCCTAAGCTAAACTTAGTCTCTGTTTTATAAATTAATTAAAAATGAAAATTTTAAATTAAAATTAATTAATTTTTTAAAAATTAATTATAAATTTTTATTGATTTTTCAGAAAAATATAAAAATTAAGATGAAATTATACAATTTAATTTAAGATAAACTCAAACGTTAAATAATGCATTAGTCTGAATTTGGTAAGAAGAATGAAAGAAAATAAGATGAAAAAGAAAAATGGAAGTTAAAAAAAAATTAAACTAGAAGAAAAATTTTTACTTTTTCCTTATATTATTTGGTATTATAAAATAAGATTAAAAAAATTATTTATTACTATTTATTTATTTATACATATTATTTTATTTTAAAAATAAGAATAAAAATATAATTTTAATAACTATAACGTGGATTTTAATTTTCTTCCCACTTTTAAAAAGATATAAATAGGTTTCACTCTAATTTTTTCCACACAATTTTCCTTTATCTCCTTTCTCTCTTCCTACCAAACTGTTAGTCAACATTTTCCATTAAAAAAAAACCCCCTCCCCCACTTCCATCCTCTTTTCGACGGTACCAAACATAGCATTAGCCTTAAACTATGTTTAAAAAAAAAAAAAAAAAAAAAAAAAAGGTCTTTTACTGTCTTAGCAAAGTACAGTGTAGAACAGAATTTACTTCCCCCGGTAACTTAATTTGACAGTACACTAGTAAATACGTTAGTGGGGTTTTGGAATTTAACTCTAAATTTATACTTTCTTAGTTTGATTTTTTTTTTTTTCAAATCATTGTTGATTAATTAGCGCACCAAAACAAAGTCATGAAAAAAACACTTGAATGATACAACTTTAAAAATTATTACACTAATATGATACAAAAAATTAATATTAAATTAATATAACATAAAATTAAAGTAAATTTAACTAAAATTTATTTTATGTTGATCAATAATAAGAATTTTATGTCATTTTAATAGATAGACGAAAAAAATGGTTATTCAAGTAATTCTATAAAATTTTCATTCCTTAACGTGAGCTAAAATATACACTCAACACATGCTTCAAGTGATATTGGTTGAGACGCATTAGATTTAATAACTCTATTTAAAAACTAAAAAAATTATAAAAATGGAATAAAATGTGTTGGATCTATCAATTTATCAATCCGTATCGTCTCAGAATTTTTAATTAGATACAAATACTCAACAATATAACGTGGTACTAACTATCAATTCTGTAGTATATCAAATTTCCGTAAATATTCCCTCAAAAAAAATTTCTGTAAATATTGGTTTTTTTTAAACAGAAATATTGATTTTTTTTTTTGTTAAAAATGTACTATTAAATGACAAAATATTGTTAACATTCCTAGAAATTTTCACGGAAATATCGATAAAATGTCCAAAAAGTATCGGTAATTAATTATTGTTACTTTATCTTTTAATGTAGTATAATTCGTTATTTATTATTATTTCTTTATGTGGTATGTCCATATCTATAAAAGAAACTACCCAAAAGTCATTTCTTGGTATCAATTTTGTTTAAATTAATAGGGTGTTGTAAATACATTCGAACATCCAGAAAGTTTCTTTTTATATTATTGATATTTTCTTATCATGGATAAACTATGGATACAATATACCTATATTAGGTTAATTTTCAATTATTTACTTAATTGGTGAACTTATGCTTATCACTTTTGTAATATGATCATTTCGTATCATCAATATTTATTATATATTTCGTATTTTAATTAAGAGTTTCATCTAATTTATGAATTTTTTACTATTTTAGAGTTCTTAATTTGTTTTTAAATTAACTCAAACTCATTTACCAAACGAACCATAAGTGTTTTATGATGAATTTTTGTATTTTACATCAATTTCCATCGATATTGATATTTTAACCAATTTTTTAGTAAAATCTAATTACCGGTTATTTCACAAATATCGATATTTTGATAATTGATTAGGTCATGTTCAATTAAGTTTAAACCCTCTGATAACGTCATTCACAATAGTGGTCTCAACTCGTCGATATAGGAAGTTTTACTGTCCTGGTTCTAGGAATAAATGTAAGCCCTGTGAGATTCATAAGTTTAAATTATGACTTAAGTATGATTCAGATCATGAATTTCCTCATTAGTACACATTTTGATAGTCTATACAACAAATGTGACTTCTATGTTTTTTTTACTATTTAAAAAAAAAATCCATGACTACACATGCAATGATGATTTTGATACTTGGTTGAATATTTTGATAGTTGCAATGTCCATGAATCCATTAAGGATTTTAATATCAAGATCATGAAATATACTTATATAGAGAGAATTTTCAAGCTATGTAAATTATTTGAAGTTC
Organism: Ficus hirta; assembly: GCA_038430175.1. NCBI lineage: Eukaryota > Viridiplantae > Streptophyta > Magnoliopsida > Rosales > Moraceae > Ficus > Ficus hirta. The sequence continues at coordinate 12,850,560 of CM076592.1, forward strand.
TAGGAATCCATAAATCCTGCATGAATAAATATATTATAGTGATAATTTAAAACTATAAAAGATTATGAGAAGATTTTAAAATATAATTAATTATGTTAAGCTCATAAACTAAAAATAGATAATATTAATGAAGTCTACAAACTCCAATTCTGCATCTAAGATAACCCATATGTGAACAAGGAACACTCTAAGAATACTCTTAAAATTTGATGTGCTCCTTCGTAGTAAATTAATGTTATAAGTGATTTAGTAGACTAATATTAAGATACTAACAACATATTTCAAATCGCCGTAGAAAACGCAACTATACTGTCAAGCCAAACATGGTCAGTAAAAGGGTGTAGAACTTTATTATAAGTTCCGTTTGGATCATATGTCCAAACTCACACTTCAAACATAATGCAGAAAGAAAAAAGTTTCAAGATGGAGCTAGTTCGATGATAATTCAGCAACCACCAGAAAACTTTTCTGTCCCAATTGCTTTGCGTTTGAGAAAGACAAAGAGGTTAGCCGCTTTCGATGATTCAAGGATGGAGGACGCTTCTCCAAGTTTTTTGTGAAATAAATCGAACAGCTTGTCGACAACCTCTGCCCCAAAACGCTCTTTCATGCTTCTCTCCATGCCAGCTCTGATAGTGGATGTCATTTCTTTGGGTTGTGCCTTTTCTTGAGGTAAGATCTCCATTACTTCTATGCTGAAACACCCATTTCTTTGGACAGCAAACTCTACTTCTTCCGGAGATGCCATATATGCTGACATTTTGTTACGAGCAAGAGCTTCTACATTAGTAATAACTCCCTGTCTCAAGCAAGAAAAAGAACGAGTTAAAAATAGAGCTATAAATATCAGCCTCAAAAAGTATTTATCTTCGATATTTTATGGTTCATATAAACATGTCGGATTGAAAATTAGGATTTATTTAATATGGGGTTTTATGGGTACCCAATTTGAAAGAAAACCTATTAGTTTTCGAGATTGAAACCTGAGATCCAAAATTCCCATTTCCACCCGCTAAGCTAGCAAAGGCCGTTTTGAAAATTAGGACTAAATATTGGAGGTGTTTGTGTGTTTGTGGAATTGCCGGGACGCTAAAAATACTTTTAAGTAACGGAAGACCACTAACAATATATATTCCTTCCTAACTAGGTTTGTAGCATTACGACCACACAAGCACATACTTTCTAAGGCTTTCCAACTACATCATCAAACTTAGCTTGCATTTAGTTTACGGATTTTGAATGAAACTTGAAGCTGACTGACTTTTCAAAAACTAGTTTTAATTTTTTTTTAATTTGTAGAAAAAAAAACAAAAACTGATATAAAAACTTTAGATTTAGACTTGAAAGCAAAACAAAAGCTTAGTTTCAAAAATTTTTTGTTTTGTCTTCTTTTGTTTTTTAGTGTAAACAAAAGAAATAAATTGAGTACTCCTTTAGAAACAGTCCTAAAGTTTTTAGGGTATGAATTTTGAATTCTAACAATTAAAATTGACCATAGTATAGCCTTCTATATATTTATATGAGTCTTGAATTAACCAAAGTCTAAATTCACTCTGACGAAAATATGCCAAAAAAAAAAAAAAAAGAAGAAGAAGAAGAAGCCCTTGTGATTATAAAAGAGTTCTCCTTCAACTTGGATGAAAAACAAAAATTTACTTCGCATATACTAATAATCCTTACCTTCTTGACCATGTCTATGATGCAAGACTCCACAAGTTCAAGTATTTTGTTGGAAAAAACTTGAGAATGAGGAGTTCCATTGGGACGACCCGGAAAAATAAGGGCCATAAGGCCACCATCCACCATTTCTTCTGCTCTGACACTAAGAAAGTTGTTCATATCCTTGGCAAATTGCGCTTCATAAGACCTCACAACTTCGTCGTCGTGAGAATTCGAGTAGTAGAGCCTCCCTATGTTTCCTGCAGGGGTGCTAGAAAGACAATGGAGGGCAAATGAAGAGTGAACAAAATGGAGGGAGGCATCGGGAAACAATCGACCATGGAAAGAACCCGGCACAGCCGCCGCAAAGTATTTCCTGTCCGAAGGAAGGGACGTGAAGAGCTCGTTGAAATCATTTTGGACCACGTCATTGAAGAAGACTTGGTACTTTGGAGATGTAGTACTTCTTTCCTGGCTTTTAAATTTGTTGTCAACAGCATCAATTATGCATTGAACCGCCACGAATGTATTCGGTCCCGTGGAACAACCCAAATCGGCAATTCGGAAGATGTTTGAAGAGGAGAAAATCTCCATTTCAAGTTTCTCCGCAACCGCAGAATTGATGAGTTCTTTTGCACCTTCTATAGCTTTTCTCTACAGAAACAGAAAATTGGATTTACATTCTTCAAGATTTCTAGGGTAGGGATATTTGATCAACATAACATCAAAACGAAAAAATGCTCCCAAACTAACAGAATAATACCTTACCAATACCTCTTTTTTTTTTAACTGCAGATGTCACAAAATTGTACTTTCTTGCAACGTTACAATAACAAAACAAGTAAATAAATAGTCCTCACCTGAAAGAAAGAGTTTTTGCTATAGCTATATTTGCCGTGTCCACCGTTCATTGTAGTACATCCACCTCTTTCTTCTATCTTTGCTTTTTTTTTTTTTTTTTTCCTTTCAGTTTCAGTACTTCTTCTTTTGTCTTCTAGCTCTTTGCAGAAGATTACGGAAGCTATGAACTTTTCCCGACTGAGAAAATGAAATTCATATTATCCTACAATATCGAGGGGAAATATTTGTAACCGCATCATGATGTAAATGGTACTTTAATTATTAGTGAAATAATACTGCAATAATGTTACGTGCTTTTCAAAAGGCCACGTGTGTGGCCATTAACTCAGCCATGATTGGTGGCTTTGGGACAACAAAACGGATAGCCACTTGGTCGCTTTGGGACGACCCCATTCAGTGAATTCAAAGGCCAAAGTGGCTATGCTTTGCGACTACCCGCAGCGCCTACGGGAAACATATAAAAATGTCAGGGACACTGACAAGGATCTCACTTTTTTAGTATCAATTTATGTAGTATATAAGTTATTATTCTTTTATTGATAAATTTTTAAAATATTATCACATAAATTGATTACATCTACTAATAATAATATGACACATGAGTTGGTACTCAAAATTGAGACAAGAGTTAGTATCCCTAATAATACACGAAAGCATTTCTTTGCACTGTGTTTGGTTAGAGGGATTGCGGAAGGAAAAAAATGAAATGATGTGAAGGAATTTTTTCAAAAATGTATAAAAAAGATTACATATCTGAAATATTATCTTATCTATAATAGTTTCATGATTTTTACTCTTAATATTATATAAAAAGTGATCAATAAGACAAAAATTCAAACGTAAAAATCCTAATTATGTGCACTAAATAAATAAATAAATAAAAAGAAGGGAGTGATATGATCTTGTTGAGTAATTTATAGGCTTACCCTTTTATCTTTTAGTATACATAGAAGTGTGGATGTTTGGGGTAAGTTTTTGCACTTCCACCACAAAATGACAAAAAAAAAATTTTTGATGTGTTTGCACATCAATGATGCTTGGTTTTTTGTCTTTTAATTTATCCCTTTAAACTTTCACACAAAGTTTCATTTTATGGATTAGATCAATATTCTCTCTCTCTCTCTCTCTGGTTTTTTTTTTTTTACACAGCTCACGTCCTTTTTGTTTGTTTGGAGATAAGCTCACGTCTTTCTTTTTGTTTTCTTATTTTTTTTGTTCTCCACCTTTTGTATGCCACATGCTTAGATTTGATTGTTGCTTGTTCTTCGTCTTCTTCTTCTTCCTTTTTTTATTTTCCCCTTTCTGCTTTTTCTACTTTTCTTCAATTTGTCTGCTCTCTCATTTTTTTTTAAAATCCTGATCTACATCAGTTACCTTTAAAGAATTATATATCATATTCTTTCTTTTTGGTTGACGGCTTTTTTTTTTCACTTTTTTTTGACCTTTTAGGATTTTTTTTTTTTCCTCATTTATTCAATCTTATCTAAATTCTCGAAAACATTTATCTTCAATGTGCTTTTAATTAAAAGTTTAAATGCTGACCAAAAATTATTAACTTTGATCACGAACAATTTGTGTTTGTACTAACTAAATCATGGAAACCCTTTTTTTTCTTTTTATTTTTTTAGAGGGGCAAAGAAAGCCCATATTTATTAAATAAATATCATTAAGATATGTGAATTTTTTATTTTTAAATTCATACTAATGTTCGAAAATATGCATACAAATTACTTTAGGTGGATATGTACTATTTTAGTTTATCAATTTTATTCTTATTCGTGTTGATGCTAAAATTTACCGTAAAACTTTTGCTAATCACATATAAGTTTTAAGTCTTTTTCAAGGTATTGTTCTATAAGATAAACATGTTACATTTCTTATCTTTTTAAATAATATCGTGTACATATAACCGGTCATTCATAATGGACCAAAGACAAACTTTATAAAATTAGTTAATTAATATTTTTTAAGACATTTTTTTTTCAAATTATTTATAGTGGTCTCACATGATATGACTGTTAGAATATAATATAATGTAAAACAATTTCATAATTTATGTTTGAAGATGTAAATATCATAATTATGCATTATCGACGTCTATAGATACTTAGATATTTGCTTGTATATTTTAACCATTAGAGACAATATAATAAACGATTATTTATCATACTAAATAATTTCATCTTGTTAAAAAATTTAAAGCGAAAGAAAGAAGGAAAAAAAAAAAAAAAAAAAAAAACTTTTTGTTAACATGGGAGAACGTGCCTAAGGCACGTTCCCTTCTACTAGTTTTCTTTAGCTAATTCTTACTCTATTTTTTCTTTATATAAAATGAAACGATATCTATTTAGTAGAAGTAATTAACGTCATAAATGAAACATGGTAATATATGTAATATCTATGACAGTATCTTATATATAATTCTTCACACACTAAAAATAAATAATAATATAAGTTAACAAAAGGCCAATTTGATACTTTTACAAATAAAAATGAACCGCTCTCTTACTTTTCACCTTACACCAAACAAAGAGAATGAATAATCACATGATCCACCTCATTAAAAATTAGTTAATTAATATTTTGTAAGACTTTTTTTTTTTTCAAATTATTTATAGTGGTCTCACATCAACTGTTATGAGACAATCATACCAAATTGGCTCTCCTTTCTATCATACCAAAAACTTTTAGAAAACTCACAATCATTCTCTATTTTTACACTCTCCACCCCTCTTACCCTATCCATCTTCCCTTTCTTCCATACCTCCAACCAAACATACTTGGTGGGAGTGGTCTTTTAGAAAAAGAGAGGGGAAGGTTCTTTGTTTCTAAGAGGGGTTTGGATTGATATTGCTCTAGGGATGCAGTTAGGTTTTGGGTTGTGAATGTAATTTGCCGTTGGTTCTTTTGTACGATCAACTTTTACATGATGGAAATTTTATCACTGCTCTCCGACTGTGGAGTAGGCTCATTAGCCGAAACACGTTATATCTACGACGCATGTTTTGTGCTACGAAATCATCTTATTGTATTATCTTTTTTCTTTTTTTAATTTCTCCATATAGGCATTTCGCACCAACAAATTGATATAAGAGCTAGGGCTACTACAAAGTTTGACACGTAGAAAGTTAATGCTCTTAGTGTTGGTCGCCTGGTCACCGCGTTATATTTTAGTCAACCTGGAAGGTCAGGTGCCAACGGTGACAACAAATGAATAGCACTTGGTGGCTTTAATTTGGGACTGCCCTATTCAGTGAATTTAAAGGCCTAAGTGGCTATGCTTTGCAACTAGCCGCAGCACCAACAGAAAGCATTGAAAAACGTTGGGGACACTGACAATAATCTCACTCTTTTAGTATCAACTTATGTTGTACATGAGTTGTTATTTTTTTATTAATAAGCTTTTAAAATAATATTACATTAATTAATTATATCTACCAATGATGATATAATCCATGACTTGGGACAAGAGTTGGTGTCCCTAACACTACTCGAAAGCATGTCTTTGCACTGTGTTTAGTTAAGAGGGATTGCAGAAGGGAAAAAATGAAATGATGTGAAGAGTTTTTTTTTTTTTTTTTTTTCTTTTTTGAGAAATGTATTAAAAAATACATCTTTATAATATTATCATATCTATAATGGTTTCACAATTTTTACCCTCTTATTATATAAAAAGTGATCAACAAGAAAAAAATTCAATGGTAAAAATCCTAACTATATGCACTAAAAAAAAGGAGAAGACCCGCGCCGGGGGGGGGGGGGGGGGGGGGGGGGGGGGGGGCGGCGGCGTCGTGGAGGGATACGAAAATTCACTAAATATTGGCTTTAGAGAGTTTTGCTGGCTTTCTAGGGTCTAGAAGTTCAGACTCTTTTTCTAGTGCCAATTATTGACTATGAAAATATACTGTATGTTGTTGATTACCATTAAAAATAATTATGAATGAAAGCACCTGAGAAATAACTGATAAAACAATATAGTAAAGTTGAGACTAAAAAGATTTAGAGAGATTTGTCTTTTGAAAAATGATTGTGTCCTCTTTAATACTGGAATTTTTTGCTATCTTGAGTCATTAGACAAAACTGCATCTTTTATCCAATGTAATTTAAGGTTTCCAAAGGCTAATTACTTATTTACATAGCAACCTTAGAGATAAATCATACAAGGTTGGTCAGCTCTTGAGTGCCTAGACCTTTATCTGATGATCATGGCGTGTTTAAACTCCATTATGCGATATAATTAGGAGTACTTTGAATATTTGAAATTGCAATGCTTATGTGCGTCATTATGAGATATGATTTGCCTAATCACCCTTATTAGGGTGCCATAAACGTCGGAAACCATATCCCGATAAAGATTACGAAGCCTTTCTCTACCTAAAAACACTACTTTTTACTTATTAATTTAAAGTTGAAACATAAAAATGGTATCTAACTCGTTACACACTTGCATATAAATTCAACAAAATATGACAAAGTATTGACTATTTAGAACAAATTCGTTCTGAGAAGGTTCTTTTTTTTTTTTTTTTCCATCCCTATTAATAAGGACAACATCAGTGCTTGCAGAGAAAAATAATTGGAAAAATTGGGTCCGCCTACTATATCTCATCAATGGAGTAAAAATTACGACCGTTGGATTGATTTTGGTGATTCAGATTAAAATGATGCACCAAATAATTATGTGGCTGATTACATTTGATTAATCCTTATTTTAAATTTTCATAATTAATAAAATATTCCAAAAACATTAAAAGACTCCTCCCGCCGGAGAAACCGGAAGGAAAACCCGGCAGTCCCTCCACCAACCACCCACCATCAACTTGCCATCCCAAACTCCGACCACCATGCCATATTGCAAAGGCGGCACTGAGATCATCCACGGCCCTGAGACCACGACGGCGGCGACACAATCTCGGTGAACACAAATCTCCGTCAATGGCTTCCAAACGCTGCCGATCAAATCCCTTCTGAAATCGAAATCCTCCTCCGCCAGCTAATCATAACCCCTCCTCAAATTCAAATATGTCTCCAAACGATTGTAGTCCCTCGTTTCGAACCCCAGGTTCTCCCTCCGCCGCAGCTCCATCTCCACCCCCATCTCCGGCATCTTCTTCTCACGCTCTTCGAGGAACGTTGCCAGAATCTCCGAATTCGACTTCCTCTACCTCAACCTCACTAATTCCTCCAAAAGCCCCTTCAGATCTCTCCCCTTCGCCGACGACTCTCACTCCAGTGCCGGAATCATCCAGTCCTACAACAACAGAGATTTATGTTCGCGTTGACGGAATCACGTCGCGAGCTCGGCGCCCCTCCACGCCGTCAACGCCATTGGAAACTTGCCCCTGGTCTCATCGGCGAGAACGCCGGCAGTAGTTTTTGTTTGTTGGTTTTTAATCTGATTGTGGATTTTGGTATTCTACGTGGGAGGTTTTATTTTAGTCAGGTGGACTTCAGTCCCTTCGAATCCATAGATTTCATAAAGGATAATAATTTTTACTTTATTAATGGGATAAAGTAGACTCACAGTATTATAGAAGCCCCCAAATTAAATATTCATAAAAATTTTGGGATCGAGATTTTGTAATGTAAATTTTTTTTTGAAGTACTAATATGAGCACTCAAACATAGACAAAAATTTAACTCAACTAAACACAACAAATTAAGAGAAATGGAGATCTTTTTTGTCAAGGCCCGTTGGCCCTCCTTTTCGGGCTTTCCTTGTACCATGAAGCTAGTTTGTAGAGTGCAAAGCAGATGAGAAAGAAAATTAAAGAAAGTATGCTTAGAGACATAAAAATAATTTTCAATTAAAATACAGGTAATAAATATTGTTTGGACATCTAAAATACAATAAATATCCGGTTAATCATTAAGATACATAAAACAATGCAGTAGAGCAAGTCCATAGGGACCAAAATAGCCAACAAAAATAAAAACTAGATAGCTTTGCATAATTTTTCAGTTTCTAATTGCTCAAAATTTGCAGACTTGACAAACTGATTCTACATACGTCCTGCAAGGGACACTTTTCTATTCGTTTGGTTTGCGTTTCAGCAAAACAAAGAGGCCGACCGATTTGCATGACTCGGTGATTGAGGACGATTCCTCGAGTTTATTGCGTAGTAATATATCGAACAGCTCGTCCAAAATCTCATCTCCAAAATGCTCTTTTATGGTCTCCTCCAAGCCAGCTCTGAGAGTGATTGACATCACTTTTGGTTGTGGCTTCTCGTGAGATATGTTCTCCATTATTTCTATGCTGAAACTTCCGTTTCGATTCACAGCAGCTTCGACTTCTTGGAGAGACGCATAGTATATCGGTATGTTGAAGGAATCTACTTCTTCATCACGGATAATACCCTGTCTCAAGAAATAACAGAGAGAAAAATAAAACATACAATATATGGAGCTGCAACATTTTTTTACTTTTATTTTCATTTCTGAAGAAATACAAGTGATGTATTTATATTTTTGACTTGTGAATGCTTTAAGTTAAAAATAAGGAATCTGAAATTAAAATAATGGTCTACTACTCTGTTACGTAATGCTTGAAACTAAATAACTGTATACTTATAAACAGTGACAGAGCCACTTGAGGCTGAGCGAGAACAGCTGCTCTCACCGATTGTTTTTTACTTTTTAAAAGAAACTCTAAATGTATTAGAGTTTTTTCTGTTTTGCCTTAAGGAACTTGAAGTTTTTACATGTCCGCCCCCAAGTGAATATTATATTTTTATTTTTATTTCTCTAAGTTTATAAAATAATTTGTGTATGCCCTTATCAAAGTAGAAGGCTGGCTCTGTCGCTGCTTGTAAGTTGATTTTATACTACAAAAATTGGTTCTATATGTTGTTTCACTCTAAGAGATATTCTTCAACCTTATTCCAGGTTTGAATTACCATGAATGTCACTAATCAATATCGTTACCTTCTTAGCCAAGTCTATGAGGGAAGATTCCACGAGTTCGAAGGCTTTGTTGATGTAAGCGTCCGTATGAGGAGTTCCGTTAAGGCGACCCGGGAGGATAAGGGCCATCAGTCCTCCATGGACAATCTCTTGTGCTCTAATTTTCAGAAAGTTGTCCATGTCTTTGGCATACTGTGCTTCAAAAGCCTTTATAACTTCAGCTGTAGAATTCGAGTAGTGGACCCTCCCTTTGTTCCAAGCAGGAGAGTTCTTGTCCTGCACCGCTTCCGGGACTCTAGAAAGCCACTGGGCGGCACATGAGGAATGAACAAAATGAAGAGAGTTATTTGGAAATAAGCGGCGATGGAAGGAACCCGGCACGCCCGCCGCAAAGTATTGCATCTCTGAAGGAAGAGATGTGAAAAGCTGGTTGAAATCATTTGAGGCCTGGTCGTTGAAGAAGACTTGGAACTCGGGAAACTTAGTACGCTTTCCCTGGCTGTGAAACTTGTGTTCCACGGCATTGATTATGTTTTGCACTGATAGGAGTGTGTTAGTCCCAACGGAGCAGCCCAAATCAGCAATTTTAAAGGTGTTTGAAGAAGAGAGAGTCTTGATATCAAGTTCCTCAGCAATTGCCTTGTTGATCAGTTCTTTGGCAGCTTCTATAGCTTTTCTCTACAAAACATGACTAAATCGTAAAAGAAAGTAACCAGATTGAAAAGTAAGTAAAGTAATTAGAAAGAGGATTATTAATTTCCTTTCTAGTGTTTTCCCTTTCTAATGTTTTTCTTGTTTTTCTTTTTTAGTGTTTACTAAACTTAATAATGTTAATTTTTATCAATATAGTATTTAAAATGTCATTTTAGATAATCAAACAATAATTGTCATATGTGAATTTATTAAAGTCGAGTTAATATTTATTTTCTTTAATAAGAAATCAATATCATTGGAGAAGTAAGGATTGAATTCTTTTTCTCTACATGGCCCACTAAACTCTCATTATTCATTTTAAAAGTAAATATGTAATTAATTGGGAAAGAAAATGATCATTCGTATTCTTTATTCAGTGATCTAACAAAAGTACAGTTATTGTGTTAATAATAAATATGCACCTGAAATGTGGAGTTTTTGCTATAGCTATAAAGGCCATTTCCTCCATTCATTGGACGTACAGGAACCGCAACTTCTGCCATCTCACTCCTAATTGTCTTCTTTCTTTTGACCAACATATCAACACGCCTAGGACCTTAACATATTGGAAAATAAATAAATAAATAAATAAAATTCTTGAAGACCTAAGAACCATAAATAAAAAATAAATAAATAAATTATACAAAAAAAAATGTAACTGATAAGTTGTTATCTTAAAAGTGATTGATTAAACACCAATGGTTAATCATTGATTGAGTAACTGAAAGCATCTAAAATTTTTTTTATTATTTCAAAAAAAGAAAACCAATTCAGCAAGGATTTTTCATAAATTATTGTAAAACATTTTATGAATGTTGAAACTAATGTTAGCAAGGCATAAGTTATGCATGCAAGTGATAAAAACCGTCTTGGAATGGTGAGTTTCACAACGGTTTTAAAAAACTATCGTGGAATGTAGAGTCATGGAATCTATACTTTCCAGGACGGTTTCGAAACCCATCGTGGAATCTTATATTTCCACGACAGTTTTCAGAAACTAAATTTTTTGTCTTGTTTTTGAGCTATTTTAGACAACAGTTTTTGAAAAACCTTTGTATAATCGTCATTATTAATTCCAATATTTGTAGGAGAGAAAATTGACAAAAAGATAAAAGCTAAAGAGCTTAAGAGGAGAACAGCTTACTCGGAGTGGATGAGAGAAGAAATGCCATATTAATCTAAACACAAGAAAATGGACAAGAGAAATGGAAGAGCAGAGAGACTAGTAGTAGCCAAGGAAAGTGGAGAAAGAAACCGCCTTTAAGTGCAGGACGAGGAGACCGCAGTCTTTAGAGGCGGTTGCAAGTTGCAACCCTTACATGTAAATAATGGCAACCAAGAAATGCCGCCGACGACCAAATACATTGATTTAAATTTATTATAAAGTAGTTGTTTGGAGACAAAAATTTTAGTAAAAGCATAAAATAAATAACATCAGTATATAAAAGTTAAAGGGTAAAATTTTAATGAGAGTTATATAAAAGTTTTTAATTTTTTAATGAGGGTAAAGTAGAATAATCATAAAATTTTTGGAGTAAAATTTAAAAGAAAAAAATTTCAGATAGCCACCACTTGCTCCCACCTATATCTGCCCTTGTATATAGCTGAATTAGAATCACCTTCAAATATAATAAATGTTACGTTTAGATCCAAGGTTCAAACCGGCAATTGCAACAGTAAATTTAAATTTTTGTAAGTTAAAAATCTATGGAACAAAAGTTTAACAAATGAGTTTAAAATGGAATATATCGAACAGAAATTGTGTGTGTGTACTAGTTAAAAAGTGAGAGATGCGGTCTATTGATGGCTAAACGGGTGATTTATTATTTTTACTCCCCAGTTATAAGTTTTTTTTTAAATAAATTAAAAAATATTAGGGACATCTACTTATCTCAATCTTTGAATATCACTTCACATAATATATTAATTGTCATTATTTTGTCGATATGATTGTTATATCATTTAAAAGCATCTACTATTAAAAAAAAAGGGAAAATTTGGTGGAGAGTTATATTTTGAGTATCACTTTATAATTTTATCCATTCTAATATTAAAGTTGACAATTTTAGTGTTATGAAATGATAAAATTATCAACTTTAATATTATGGTGGATACAAATATAAGGAGGTGTCAAATTTATGACATTCTGGCATATAACCCTTAAAAACAATGACAACTTACAGGCCATTACATAAATTGATGATGAAAAGTTGATTAGAATTTGTGTTTTTAACACTACATACAAAATTCAAAATGTACATATTCAACAAGTTAGGGCCCGTTTGAAGGGACGCTTGGAGGCTGTGTTTTAGAGGTTGGAGATAAGTTGAGTTTTGAAAATGTGTGTTTGGTAAATATAAATTATTTGGAGTGAAAAGTGTAAAAACTTAAATGTGTTTAGAAAAAATATATATAATATGGGTCTTGTTTCGTTTCTCTCGAAATTTAATGTAATTTAGGAAAAAAAAATCATTTCATTTAGATTTAACTTGCATTTCAAAAAGTTATAAAATTTTAAAATTTAAGTTTATTATATATATTTAGATATTTAAATAATACAAAATAATTTTACATAGAAGAAATGTGATAACTAAATTATTTGTTAAATCATAAATTCATTGCATGTTGATTCATGTAATAATAAGCCTCAAAATTTTAGAAAGATCTGCAAAATCTTATATTAACAAATAAATATTTTATTGGTCAAAAAACCAATAATGAGAGGTAGCGTCGCTGACTATGAACGCATTTAATACGAATGTACACGCTTACAGCTACACAATGGCTGATGTCTAAAATGGGATATTTTTTTCCCCCTCCCTGTCTAGCGTTGGACATTATCCAATTGGCCAATGAATAATCAAGTTTTTTTATTTTTTTTTATTTTTATTTTTCAGAAGTAAGAGAATCAAGTTTTTCTTCTAATACCAACTAAAACTATAATCTGCTTTAGGGATAGTTTAGAGAAGCAATTTCGAAGATATTTGAACTATGTGTTCAGTTTTACAAAAAAAAAAAATTTTGTAGTCAAAAAATATAAAAATTTTAAATGTGTTTAGAAAAAAAAAAATTAACATGGTTCTTGTTTTTTTTTTCTTGAAATTCTATAAAATTTCTTTAAAAAAAAAATAATCTCATTTAGATTTAAAATAATAAAATTATATACTTTTAAAGTTTGAATTTATTATTGAAAGAGATGTGAATAATAAAATGTATTTTTGAATTGAGAAAAAAGATAAAAAAGAAAAAAAGAAAACATCTGAAAATTAGATCAAGATCTTGTCTCCAAACGGATCTTAATATGACAAAACTAAAGCAATCTTATCTGTTATGCTTTTTTTTTTTTTTTAATAGCAAATCTTATCTATTATGTTGTTTGTGATAGTATAAAAAATTCATATTTTCAACGATTTATGACTCTCCAAATTTGACAAAGATCTACAGAATCTATTGGTTAGTTTACCAAAAAAGAGAAATTATTTTGGTCAAATTATTTATGATAACTAAAAAGCACTGTTAGACAGGACTCCTGAGGGGGATTTTTGGAAGCTGAGTTTTAAAAATGTTTTATTTAAAGTTAAGAAAAGTTTTAGACACGTGGGTTTGAAATAAACATTTTTGAAAAAAAAAAAAATGTTTTTGATTTTTGTTTTTGATGAAAGAATAAATGAAAAAACAAAAGTACTATTTTGGGGATGTTTGTTTTCTTGATTTGATAATTAAAAATAAAAATAAAAGGGTTAATTTTAATGGGAGAGACTGTGGTAGAGTCTCTTCCAATGACTCCATCGGTAGAGTCACTTTTTTAATCGTTGAGATTTAATCGAACGGTTGAAATTTTATTTGTGTACCATATTTATTATACACCTTACCTCATATAATCTTTCTCACCCAAGTATTTTCCGTCGCCGGTGACCTTTTCGCCGCCGGCGACTCACTCCCGACGCCGGCGTCCCACCTCCTGCTTCCCACCCTGGCCGGCCGGACGCCGGCGACTCACTCCCGACGCCGGCGTCCCACCCCGGCCGGCCGACCGCCAGCGACCCCCTTTCTCTCTCTTCCCCTTTCTCACTCCTCTTCTCTCTCTCTTCCCCTTTCTCTTCCCCTTTCTCTCTCTTCCCCTCTCCTCTCCAGCACCCCCCCCCCCCCACCACCGGCCCCGCCGGCCCCCAGCCCCCAGCCCGCCCCCCGGCCCCCCCACCCTGCCCGGCGGCCCCCCCTCCCCCGACCTCCCCACCCCCCCGCCTCCCCCTCTCTCTCCTCTTCCCCTCTCTCTTCCCCTTTCTCTCTTTTCTCCTCTCCTCTCCGGCACCCCCCCACCACCGGCCCCGGCGGCCCCCAGCCCCCAGCCCGGCCCCCGGCCCCCCCACCCTGCCCGGCGGCCCCCCTCCCCCGGCCTCCCCACCCCCTCGCCTCCCCCTCTCTCTCTCTTCCCTCTCTCTCTTCCTCTCTCTCTCTCTTCCCGACCCTCGGCCCCCCCCACCCCCGGCCGCCCGGTGCCCCCCCATCCCACCCCCACCCGCGACTCCCCCTCTCTTTCTCTTTCTCTTCTCACGTCGGGGGTGGTGTGGGGGGGACGGGGCTGAGGTGGGGTAGAAAGAGAGAGAGAGGGGAAGAGAGAGGGGGAGGCGGGGGGTGGGGAGGCCGGGGGCCGGGCTGGGGGCTGGGGGCCGGCGGGTCCGGTGGTGGGGGGGTGCCGGAGAGGAGAGGAGAAGAGAGAGAAAGGGGAAGAGAGAGTGGAAGAGGAGAGAGAAAGGGGAAGAGAGAGAAAGGGGGTCGCCAGCGACCGGCCGGCCGGAGTGGAACGCCGGAGGTGGGACTCCGGCGTCGGGGGTGAGTCGCCGGCGTCCGTCGCCTGCGGCGAGAAAGTCGCCGGCGACGGAAAATACTTGGGTGAGAAAGATTATATGAGGTAAGGTATATAATAAATATAGTATACCAATAAAATTTCAACCATTCGATTAAATCTCAACGGTTAAAAAAGTGACTCTATCGATAGAGTCATTGGGAGAGGCTCTACCACAGCCTCTCCCAATTTTAATAATAGCACCTCTGAAAATTTTAATTTTAAATTTAACACAATTTTTCATTGCTTTCACTTGTAGCATTTCCACATCAATTTTAATGGATCCCACATAATTAGATTGTCAAATACATACCCTTAGCAGAAACCTAACCCAATTTTCTTCCATCACTTCCCCTTTTTCTCTATTGCGCTCTTTCTCCTCTCCATTTTTCCAAAATCCATTTCAAGATTTGAAACAAGAAAGAGAGAACGAGAGAGTTTTGGTGCTGGGTTTGCATTTGCTCTCGCTGCCACCGCCGTCGTTAGGGTTTGGGTTGATTGGGTCCTTTTTTTTTTTCCAACTCATATTTGGGAGGTGAGAGATGGCTTGATACTTGCTGGAATTCTTAATGATAGTCTTGAAGGCAACTTTGAGGCAGCGGTATGGTGATTGCTTGGACAAAGGAGCCTAGAAGGATGGTGCCTTTGGCTAGATGTTGTGCCTTGAGGGGTTATGAAACCGGCTAAGACAAAAATCAATAGATGCTGATGATTGAAGGTGACTACAAAACCTAGTGGACGCTCTAGCTGGAAAGGAAGTTTTTTTTGTGTATTTCAAAACTCCTTTTTTACATCAATAAATGAAACAAATTAATGAGCAGGTCATTATGGAAATGACCCACTGGTCATGTATATAATTACATGTCCTCTCTACTAATCCTTAAATTGTATTCGGTTGAATGTCAAACTTTTTGCAATAATAATATTGACATTAAAAATAATTCAGGCTGACTCGTATTTATATGTTTTAAAACTTTTTCTTACATCGATAAATGAAAATAACTACTGGGTAGGACATTATGTAAATGACCCATTGATTATTATGAAAATGACCTATTCGTCATTTATAAAATTACATGTAAACATGACTATTAATAGGAACACTGGTACTTCAATCCGACAATACCAATTAGACAGTCATACAAATACAGATTACTAATCACAAACAATAATAACACCTAAATACCAAATCGAAAAAACGTAGTACTTAAAAGTACTAACAAAAAGTTATAGCAAAATGAAAGCATGAGAAATAAAATGGTAGGCTCAAAATCTTAATGGACACAAAATAATACTAATACAGATAAAAACCATCATATAACGGTACTCTGAGCTATGGAATATCTTTGTGACCTTGTTGTTGGGAGGTTACATATGGCTATAGCATGAGACCGAGATATTTGATCCACCTGAATCCAATAACATTCATCGCCAACTCAGGAAGACCAACATAAATTGCGGTAAAGGTACCATTATTCCCTTCATTCACCACCAATATATCTCGACGCACGGTCCCACTGACTATTATACTTGATGAAAACGCAAGCCGCAGCCATTCCTAAATGAAACAATAAAATGTTAGTCAATATAATAATTACCTTTGGGTCAATATATTATTGATCAAATAGGTTATCCTAATAATGACCAGATAGTAATTATGTTGTTTACCATTACTACCGTCAAAAAAATTTCAGAATGGGAAATCTTACAGTAAGGAACCAAAAAAAAAAAAAAAAATCACACACACACAATAAATCTATCTGATTATCACAAAAGTTCCAAAAGACAATAGATGCTGCAAGAACTTACCCTCATAAGCTTAACATAGTCATTTTTTAGATTATAATCCAAAACACAAACCTACTTAAAGCATATAAAAACAAATAAAATAAAAAACAAACACCTTACTTCAGATCTGGGCCTGAGCTGAGCTGAAAAGTTATTAGTGAAGAGTAAGCTGATCTGCAACCTTAAACAAGTGGACCAGGAGTTGAATCATGAACCTTCTTCAATTATAGTGAAGAGAGAGAGCGTGAGGTGAAGAGAGAGAACAAGGAAAGACAGATAAAGACAGAGATAGAGAGTGAGAGTGAGGATGAGAGAGTTGAGTTGCACTTCTTCAAAACCCCAATGTTGAAGAGAAAGAATGTGAGCTGAAGATAGAGAAAATGAGAAAGAAAAAAAAAAAACCAGAGAGAGATAGAGATATAGAGAGAGAGAGAGAGTGTGTGTGTGTGTGTGTGTGTGATATATGGTGGGAATAGGATGGAAATGAAAATTCTTTTAGGGTTAGCTGAAGATTTTTGATAATTTCAAGCCTCTTCAATTCCCGGATTTGACGTGACAGTGCTAGCATGGAAAGTAAAAAAAAGTGGTGCTATTTTTCCATTATAGACAACATATGATAACTCACATTTGTGTTTTAAAACCCTTGATGTTGCGTCAATGTCAAGATATATGTATCACACCATTATAACTGATAAGGTCATAATGAAATTGACCTATTGGTCATTATGAAAATGACCGTTTGAGTTTAACTATCAAATGTTTTGTAAATCTAATTATTTTTCCATTATAGACAATATATAACAACTCTCATTTGTGTTTTAGAACCCCTGTTGTTATGTCAATATCAATATATATGTATCACACTATTAGTAATGAGAAAGTTCTAATGAAATTGACCTGTTGGTCATTATGAAAATGATCATTTAGGTTAAACTGTCAAATGTTATACAAATCTAATTATTTTTCCATTATAGACAACCTATGACAACTCCCATTTGTATTTTAAAACCCCTATTGTTACGTCAATGTCAACATATATGTATCACATCATTAGCACTGAAAAGGTCATAATGAAATTGAGCTGTTGGTCATTATGAAAATGACCATCTGGATAAAATTGTTAAATGTTATGCAAATCTAATTATTTTTCCATCATTAACAATGTATGACAACTCTCATTTGTATTTTAGAACCCCTGTTATTATGTCAATGTCAATATATATGAATCATACTATTAGCACTAGAACATCATAATGAAATTGACCTGTTGGTCATTCTAAAAATGACCACTTGTATTAAACTGTCAAATGTTTTGCAAATCTAATTATTTTTCCATTATCGTTAACATATGACAACTCCCATTTGTGTTTTAAAGCCCTTGTTGTTACATCAATATTAAGATATATATAGCACACCGTTAGCACTGAGAAGGTCGTAATGAAATGATCTGTTGGTCATTATGAAAATGACAATTTCGGATAAACTGTCAAATGTTATGCAAATTTTTTTTTCCCATTATAGTCAATATCATAATTACCATTTGGTGAAAATATTATTGACCGGTTTGATCATCATAATGATGACCAAAAGATCATTTTGTTGTTTACCATTAGTAGTGTTGAAAACTTTTCAGAATAGGAAATATTATAGCAAGAGACCAAAAAAACACAGGAAATCTATCTTATTACCCACAGGCGCCATTGGAGACAACAGATGTTGCAAGATCTTACCCTCAAAAGTTTAACATAGTCATTTTTTAGATTATAATTAAAAACACAAGCCAATTTAAAGCGTATAGAAACAAATAAAACCAAAGAACAAGCAACCTTACCTCAAATCTGTACCTGATCTAAGCTAAAACGAGGCTGATACAAAATGGAAAGAGCCACAAGTGGACCAAGAGATGAGCTGCAACCTTCTTCATCTATGATGAGGATAAAGAGGGTGAGTTTAATGAAGTGAACAAGGATGGGGATATATTTGTTGGACTTAAAGTGAAATAGATGAGCTCAGATCTTCAACAATGGTGAAGAGAGAGTGCGTGAGGCTAGAGTGAGAAGAAAATAAGGAAAAAAATGAGATATAGAGAGAGGACTTATATATTATGGTTTTTTTTTTTTTTTTTTTTTTTTTTTTGTCTAGGGGGGGTGGGTGGGAAAGTGGCAAAAATATAGGGTTTAGGGTTGATTGAGGGCATTTCTGACTTTTTATAGTCACTTCAATTGATGGTGATGACATGGCAATGCTAATAATGAATGGAAACAAAACTAGTGTTAGTTTTAATAATAATTTTCCCACAAATGCTATTTTTGAAATTAATCCAAATAAAAATAACAAAAGCCTAAATTTTTATTGAGAAAAATATTTACCAAATGCAACTCCAAACAAACGTTTGGAAATGAAGGTGCCCACAAAGGGCATAATATTTACTCTTCTATCCATTTATTCAGTTCCACCTCAAATAAAATTATAACACATTAATTAAAAATATTATATAATTAAAATATCATATTAAATTAATTAAAATACTATGTCAGTTAACTATTTGAAATGTTTTACAAGTAGAATATGACATTATATCAATTAAAATACTATGTTAGTTTTTTTTTTTTTTTTTTGGGCTAAAAATAAGGATCTAGTGGTGGCCATCATTTCCCATTTTTTGCTCTCTCGCAGGTAGGTTTTACACTTCCCTGAGTTAGCAGGGGATTCGAACTTCTGACCTCCCGATTAATAAGATCCTAAAATTGCCTTCCGTGCCAATTCATCCACTCCTGCGGGGTCTAAATACTATGTTAGTTATATGTATGGCATGGTATTGTTAGAAAGATAAAAATATTACTATATAGATACATATGTAGGTATGTATATTCAAATAAAGGATGTACGAGCCGAATATGCATAATACTCATGGTTTTTTTTTTAAATTTCGATAAAGCATGATGCTCGGTGTTGAGTACTATAGTTTGATCTTTAGTTCAACTAGCTAGTTTCATGTTTCACAAGACGATATGATACCTGGCCGAAAAATGACTTTTGACTTTCACAAGATGTTAGATCATGTTTTCGAAGACGTTAGTTTAATGTTTGCTGTTTCAATAGGCTTTTGATTTTCGCAGGTAATCTGCTTTCATGAATTTGGGGATTTTCATGTTGGGTGCATATTTGAGAGACTTCTCTAAATATATCTCCAAATATTTTTATCTTTTTTTTTTTTTAACTCAAAACTACTTTTCACTATTTATATGTCTAAATATCTACAGTAAACTTAAACTTTAAAAATGTATAATTTTGTTATTTCAAGTTCAAATGAGATGATTTTTTTTCCCTTCAAATTGCAAAGAATTTCAAGAGCTTAACATTGTGCCGAGTGTAGACAAGATATACTGTGCAGAAACTGTGTGTTAATTCGCATCGCAGCTCCAAGGTTCATGTAAGAGGTAATAACATGTAAAGTAAAGATTTAGAAACATTCAGACATTATGTGACATAGTAAATTTTGAAACTAAGTCCAAACGAGACATTTTACATTGTTTAAAATACAATCCCAAAAATTACAATGTAGACCGTTTCGGGAACTAGACTGCTAACAGAACTCTAACTGTGTCGAGTTGTCCGCCCCATGTTTGTGGGCTGGACAATAATCCAAAAGCCCAATAGCTTTTGATTAAAAAAAAAGGATTAATGACTCGTTAAACAAGCCTTGTGTTAGCAGTAGAAAAAGAAAAAACGGGGGGGGGGGGGGGGGGGGGGGGGGGGGCAGGGGCAGTTGTGTGGGTGTGCGAAAGAAATAGAGAGCATGAGGGAGAAAGCAGAGAGAAAAAAGGTAGAGTTTTTGGGTTTGTGCAAGACGATTGAACAGTGAAATGGTGTCGTTGGAGCTCAAATTTGACGTGGTAAATCCTTGTGACTAGTTCTTCTCATCTACCAGTTCTAATTTTCGAATTGTTGTCTCTAAGGTGCTTTTCTCAAATACCCACTTGAGAGCTAAAACTAATTTCTTTTTATGCTATGTGTTGAAATCTATCTTGTTGATGATGAACCTTATTGTTTAGCCAAGATTGTGTTTTATCTTGATGATTGTGAGCCTCTAGTTGCATCTAGAGAGAACTTTGTAATTCTATTATTGTTGATATAGTGGAAGTTGATATCGGACTACGGTCCCGTAGTTTTTCTCTTTGCACTGGAGGGTTTTCCAAGTAAAAATCGGTGTTTCTTGTGCGGTTGATTATTTTGATTTTTCATTACTTTGGTTGTTTTGTTGGCTTTGTTGAAACTTACTTTTGGAGAACCCATTTAATCACACAAAGAGGGAAAAGTTTTATTGGTGGTTTTTTCCCAACAAAGTAGTATCAGAACCAGGTTCCGATCATGGGTTATGTTCAGTCATACTCTTTCCATCTTTGTACTTCTCAGCTCATTGCCTGAATGCTGGGAAACAATAGTGGTGTCACTAAGAACTTCAACGCCAGAAGGAAAGCTAGCCATGGAGATGATTAAAGACAGTTTGCTCAACGAAGAAACCAGAAGAAAGGAAAAATGGTGAATCTTCTTCTGAGGTACTTATTTCTGAAAAACATGAAAGGCATGGAAGAAGCAAAAGCAGGCATCCTTAAGGTCATGGCAAAAAGGATACATCTAGAGAAAAATCCCAAAACAGAAAAAGTTTCAAGTGTTACCACTGCAACAAGCCAGGTCACATGAAGAAAGAGTGCAGGCTTTTGAAAAGAGAACAGGGTGAAGGAAAGAAAGATGAGAAAGAGACTACTACAGTAGCCACTGAAGGTGATGTTGTCATTGTTTGTGATGATAGTTATGTTAGCCTCGTATGTCAGGAGAGTGATTGGGTGATTAATTCTGGTACCTCATGTCATGCTACTGCTTATGTTGATTTCTTCACTTCTTACTCTACTGGTGATTTTTGGCAAAGTCAAGATAGGAAACTGTGATGCCTTTAAAATTGTGGATATTGGTGATATTTGCTAGGAGACCAATCTTGGAAGCAAATTAAAACTCAAGGACATCGGACATGTACCGGATATTCGCCTCAACTTGATCTCTAAAGGCAAACTTGACAACAAGGGTTTGATTAATTATTTTGGTGAAAGTAAATGGAAGCTCACCACAGGTTCTCTATTGATTGTAAGAGGAAAGAAGATGAATACATTTTATGTCACACAAGCAAAGCTAAAAAAAGGAGAGAAAAATGCTATTCAGAAGGATGCAAGTATTGATCTTTGGCACAAGAAGCTTGGTCACATTAGCGAGAAAGGACTACAAACTCTTGCTAGAAAGCAATTCCTCCCCAGTTTGCAAGGTATGCCTCTTAAAACTTATGTTGATTGTTTAGCTGGAAAAACAAATAGAGTTGCACTTCATTCACACCCTACATCTAGAAGATCAAATATTCTCGATTTGATTCATACTGATGTCTAATCTATGCAAACTAAAACTCTTGGAGGTGCACTCTATTTTGTGACTTTTCTTGATGAGCACTCAAGAAAAGTTTTGGCTACTGCTTTGAAAACTAAAGTCCAGGTGTTCGATGTCTTTAAAGAATTCCATGCCAAGATTGAAAGAGAGATAGGAAAGCAATTGAAATCAGTTCAATCTGATGATGGTGGTGAATATAGGGGGGCCATTTGAAAACGATTGCAAAGCCCATGGAATCAGGCTTGAGAAAACTTCAGCAAAGACACCTCAGCTAAATGGTGTGGCAGAAAGAATGAACAGGACCATTGAAGAAAGGATAAGATATATGCTTTCACACGCTAAGCTTCCTAAGTCTTTTTGGAGGGAGGCTATGAGGACTACAGCCGACTTGATTAATCTTTCCCCAGCAGCTGCCTTGATTGGTGATGTTCCTAACAGAGTTTGTACAAGGAAAGATGTCTCTTATGGTTATTTGAGAGTTTTTGGCTGTAGGGCATTTGTTCATGTTCCAAAAAATGAGAGGTCCAAGCTTGATGATAAGGCAAAATCGTGTATTTTCTTGGGATATGGTCATGAGGAGTTTGGGTACAAGTTATGGGATCCAGCGAATAGGAAGATTGTCAGAAGTAGAGATATTGTGTTTCTTGAAGATTAACTTGGTGATGATGCTAATAAAGTTGAAAAGACCAGTTCTTCAGTTGAGATTCCTGTCAGTTTGAATCCAGTTCCTCCACCTATAGTGAATACTGCTCATGAGGGAGACATCCAAGAAGATGGTGGAGATATTTTTGATGATAAGGCCCCTCCTGCTGATGATGTTGTCCCTCTAGTTGATGATGTTGAGCCAGTTGAACAAGTTGAGCACGCACCGCCACCGCCACCAGATAAGGCTCCATTGAGAAGATCTACTAGAGAGCGCCAAAACTCCTTCAAGATACAGTTCACGTGAGTATGTGATGCTTACAGATAATGAAGAACCTAAAACTTACCAAGAAGCCATTTCTCATGAGCAAAAGAAAGAATGGTCTAAAGCCATATAGGAAGAGATGAAATCCTTGTGTGAAAACCACACCTACGACTTGGTGAAGTTACCGAAAGGCAAGAAAGTGCTCAAGAACCAATGGGTTTACAGGTTGAAAACTGAAAACAATAGTTCACAACTAAGATACAAAGCTCGGTTGGTTGTGAAAGGATTTGGTCAGAAGTAAGGTGTTGACTTTGAAGAGATATTTTCTCCGATAGTGAAGATGGCATCCATCAAAGTTGTTCTTAGTCTAGCTACCTGCTTGAATTTAGAGATAGAGCAACTTGATGTGAAAACTGTATTTCTTCATAATTATTTAGAAGAAGAAATTTATATGGAGCAGCCAGAATGGTTCAAAGTTTAGGGAAAAGAGAATCTTGTGTGCAAGCTTCGAAAGAGTTTGTATGGACTCAAACAAGTACCAAGACAATGGTACAAGAAGTTTGATTCTTTTATGGTGAATCATGGGTACTCTAAAACTTCATCTGACCATTATGTGTTTATAAAGAAATACTCAAGTGATTATTTCATTATCCTCCTACTATATGTTGATGATATGCTGATCGTTAGCCATGATGCTAGTAAGATTGAGAAGCTTAAAAAGGAGTTAAGCAAGTCTTTTGCAATGAAAGACTTGGGGTCAACAAAACAAATTCTCGGCATGAAGATCTCCTACGATAGGAAGAATGGGAAACTTTGGCTATTTCAAGAAGGTTACATTGAAAAAGTTCTTGAAAGGTTCAATATGAGCATGGCAAAAGCAGTTTGTTCTCCACTTGCAGGGCACTTTAAGCTTACTTCTAAGCAATGTCCGACAAGAGAGAAAGAAAAAGAAGAAATGAGTAAAGTTCCCTGTGCGTCTGCAGTTGGCAGTTTGATGTATGCCATGGTTTGCACAAGACCAGATATTGCTCATGCTGTTAGAGTTGTCAGCCAATTTCTTTCTAATCCTAGAAAAGAACATTGGTAAGTGGTGCAATGGATATTGAGATATCTGAGAGGTAGTTCCAAGGTGTGTTTATGCTTTGGCAGTGGTGAGCCTATTTTAGATGGGTACACAGATTCCGACATGACAGGTGATGTTAATTCTAGGAAATCCACTTTAGGGTTCTTGATGACCTTTGCAAGGGGAGCAGTCTCTTGGCAGTCTAAGTTACATAAATGTGTTGCCTTATCCAACACAGAAGCTAAGTACATTGCAATTACTGAAGCATGCAAAGAAGCTTTGTGGATGAAAAAGTTTCTTGAAGAATTGGGTCTACAACAAGAGAAGTACATTGTCTACAGTGATAGTCAGAGTGTTGTCTACCTCTCCAAAAATTCAACATTCCATTCAAGATCCAAGCGTATTGATGTTAGGTATCACTGGATTTGTGACGTACTTGAAACAAAGCAAATGCACTTGGAGAAAGCTCATACAAGTGAGAATGGATCAGATATGTTGACAAAATCTTTACCTAAGGAGAAACTTAAAGTGTGTAGGCAAAGAGCAAGCTTGGTCGAGCCCATTACATGACGCGGAGGGGGAGAATTGTTGAGTTGTCCGCCCCATGTTTGTGGGCTGGACAATAATGGGCCAAAAGCCCAATAGCTTTTGATTAAAAAAAAAAGGGATCAATGGCTTGTTGAACAAGCCTAGTGTTAGTGGCAGAAAAAGAAAAAAAGGGGGGCAGCCATGTGGGTGTGCGAAAGAAACGGAGAGCGTGAGGGAGAAAGCAGAGAGAAAAGGTGGAGTTTTTGGGTTTATGCAAGACGATTGAGTAGTCAAATGGTTTCCATTGGTGCTCAAATTTGACGTAGTGAATCCTTGTGATGAGCTCTTCTTTTCTACTGGTTCTGATTTTTGAATTGGGGTCTCTAAGGTACTTTTCTCAAATACCCACTTGAGATCTAAAACTGATTTCTTTTATGCTATGTGTTGAAATCCATCTTGTTAATGATGAACCTTATTGTTTAGTCAAGATTGTGTTTTATCTTGATGATTGTGAGCCTCTAGTTGCATCTAGAGAGAACTTTGTAATCCCATTATAGTTGATATAATGGAAGTTAATATCAGACTACGATCCAGTGGGTTTTCCCTTCGCACTGGAGGGTTTTCCACGTAAAAATCAATGTCTCTTGTGTGGTTGATTGTTTTGGTTTTTCATTGCTTTGGTTGTTTTGTTGGCTTTGTTAAAACTTACTTTTGGAGAATCCATTTTATCACACAAAAAGAGAAAAGTTTAATTGGTGGTTTTTTCCCAATAATTTAGAGAAACCACCTACTTCAACGCACGGCCTGGAAGAGGCCGACAAGGCCTATGAATAGTGCTCAAACGGTAAGAAGCATGGAGGCAACTAAAGCCATAGTTTCCCAGTTGTAGAATCTGATTTTTTGGGGGGATTAATGTGGTTTTTTTTTTTATATAGCTAAATTCACACTTAGTTATGTCTTTATGATAAAGGGTGTAATGATAAGTGAGGATTAAGGAATTTCTATAAATAAGTGATCACGCATTAGCCCCCACTTTTGTTATTTCAACTTTTTTCTTTTCCTCTCAAAACCATCACCCCCACACTCTCGCTCTCTCAAAATTTTCAACTTTCATTTACTAGAGGTTGAAGATCTCTAGAGGTATAAATCTCACAACTCATTAACTATGTCTATGTTTATGATATTTTGTCTAGAACTACTCATGTATTGGAGATTCAATTTTTTTTTTTCTTTTTTGGATTGCAAGGAAGGGGATCGGTACTGGTGTCCTCAAGCCCCCATCCAAGTGTCATTGGGTTAGTCCACTAGTCGTACCGATGGGATGACAAGAAACGTGATCCTAGATCTTCATAGTTAGTAGACCTCAGGCTTAAATAGAAGACAAGGTTATTGTTGTATGAAGATTTTTGTTTGGCTGTCGTAGTAAATATGTTGTTATGTCATTAATCCTAAACAAGGAGTCATAATCATTTCGTAAACCTATATGATATTTGTGTTCAAGATTGGGGTGTTACTCGTTTTTGTTTAAAATTTAATTCGGCATTATGGATGAGTCTGATTTTCATTGCTTACATTTTTTTTTTACTTTTGAAAATCCAAGATTGTCTTATCTTTTTTAGAACAAATATTGTCGATAAAAAATGACTTCTAATCATTTCACATTAGTGTAACTTGTCCCCTGACGAGGGGGGGGGGGGGGGGGGGGGGACCTAGCAGTTTTTGTTTGTTTGTTTGTTTTTTTTAATTTTAAGATAGTGGCAGGTTTTTTTTTTTTAATATAGTATGTATGTGTATAAATTAGTTTTGGCCTCCCCTAAATCAATAGTTCTCTATATTTTATGAAAATTTTATTTACACTAACAATATTAATAAATATCCCTACAAAGTTAATATAAATTTTTAATGTATTTTTACCCTATAAGAAAATTATCTTAAAACCATTAAGAATGCTCATACTCCTACATATCTATAAATGAAAATATTTTTTTATAAAATAATTAAAAAAACTTATGCCACATTAACCAAGATAGAAATAATATTTAAAAATAAAAAAAAAATCTTCAGAAATTGTTATAAATTGTTCTTCATCGATTTCTTTTCTTTAGAAATTTTTATAACTACATGAAAAATTTCAATGAAGGATTCAAGTGTGATTAAAAAAAAAAAAAAGATGTATGTTGAAAAGCCAACCACTATTTAAATATGTGTTTTACTTTTTTAATTAATTAATATTTTGTGTTTTTTTTTCTTTTCTTTTAGTATTTGAAAATAATTTTACGTGGTTTTTTTGTATAATTATTCTTTTTATTTATTTTTTCTTGATATATTTGTTTAGATGATTCTATATTTATGTATTTTTTAAATGCAATATGACATTCATTGATTTTAGATTTAGACATTACTTGAATTTTTTTTCTTTACAATTTCCTCTCATTTTTTTTAGATATACTTTTTTTTTTTAAATGGCTTTATGTTTTATTTTTGAGAATGAAAATATATTGTTTTTTCTTATTTAGATTTGTAACTAAAATAAAAGTGGGTGTATGAGAGGGTTAGATGTGGTATTATATAAAAAGCATATATTAAAGGATAGATTTACTATGTTTATGTTAGGAAATATTTATTCGGTCGGAATATTTATCAATATTATGTGTGTAAATATAACTACTCATATTTTATTGGGCAAACAATTTAGATTTTAAAAATTAAAATATTTTTATTAAATTCATAAATATTAGTGAGCCTAGCGGATTGACAAAAAAAAAATTAAAAAAATAAAATAAAATAAAATAAAAATAAAAATTGGCCACTCTTACGAATAAATCATGGCTCCGTCACTGATATTGTCTAATCGTGCTTTAATGTCAACAGATATTGAAAAATACAAAAAATTATGTGAAGATATTGTTGACTAAAACAGTAAATAAAACCATTTCAAATAATGAAACCAAGCCAACCAAACAAGAGATCCTAGCATCTTATGATTGATAGACTAAAACATACATGATGTACCCCCTTATTCAGTTCCTACGCGTTTGAGAAAAACAAACAGACTAATTGCATTCCCAGACTCAAAGACGGAGAAAAACTTTTTCTCGAATTTCTTGTGTAACAAATCAAAGAGCATGACGCTTACCCTGTCTAAATCAATCTCTTCTCCAAAATGCTGCTTTAGGATTGTTCCCACGCCAGCTCTCATGGTAGAGCATGACGCTTTCGGTTCAGGAATTTCTTGGGGTACGATCTCCATCATTTCTATGCGGAAACATCCGTTTCGTTTCACTGATGCTTCAACTTCTTGTGGAGATGCAAAATACGTTGGAAAGTTGAGGGAGTCAACCTTCTCACTGCTGATCTTACCCTGTCACAGAACAGAAGAAAAAAAGTAGATTAACTTGAATGAAACTACAGAAGGATCACAATGTTAAAACATGTAACTTCATGTTCGTGTACTCCGGTTTAGTCTTACTTTTGCTTATGGTTTTAGGCACTAAAAAAAATTTAAGTAAAAGCTATGACTTTTCGGTTAGTATTCAAGACAATATTTCAAAGCATAATGAAAGCTATATTACATACTTTAAACTTGGAAGTATTCTTATAGTTTGACTGGAAGCTCTTATATATCTTTTGAAAAACTATCCAAACATTAATAGAAGCTACTTTTTAACTCATAATCTCATAACTGTTATGACATTGTTTATGCACTAAAGGAGCAAAAATTCTTGAATTCAGCATACTGATTGAAATCACTTCAAAGTTTGTCATATTTAGATAGAGAATGGTTTTCCGTCTACTAGCATTGGGAGTAATCTTTGATTACCTTGTTTGCCATGTCCATGAGGCAGGATCCCAAAAGTTCATTAGCCTTGTTGGCAACAGCTTCAGAATGAGAAGACCCGTCAGGGCGGCCGGGAACAATAAAGGCCATCAAACCGCCGCTGACAATCTCCTTTGCTCTGGCTTTGAGAAAGCTCTCCATGTCCTTGGCATACTGAGCTTGATAAGCCTCCACAACTTCAACCGTAGAATTTGAGTATTGGATTCTGCCTTTGTTCCAAGCGGGTGAGTTCTCGTCCTCAACCTCTTTAGGCACTTTAGAGAGAATTTGGACAGAGTACGAGGAGTGCACGAAATGAAGGGAGGCCCTGGGAAACAATCGGTCATGGAAAGAACCTGGCACACCGGTGGCAAAGTATCGCCTTTTTTGTGGGAGGCTTATGAAAAGGTGGATGAAATCATTACCCGCGTGATCATTGAAGAATACTTGAAACTCAGGAACTTGATAAGTGTTTCCCTAGCTTTGGTACTTGGTTTCCACCGCATCAATAATGTTTTGCACTGCCAGGAATGTGTTAGGCCCCGCAGGGCAGCCTAAATCAGCGACTTTGAACGTGTTTGAAGAGGAAAAAATGTTGATGTCAAGGTTCTCAGAATTTGCCTTTTTGATAAGTTCTTTAGCAGCATCTATAGCGTTTCTCTACAAAACAAAATGTTCGATTGTTAAATCTACCGTTTCTTAACCTTTTGTTTTATGTGCGTAATTGGCCCTTTTTTTTTAATTTGATAATTGAATTTTTTTCTGAAAATCTTTTTATTTCTTCATATCCATAAGTTAAGGGAAAAACCCTTTAAAAAACCAGTAAAGCATAACTTATGGTAGGAATTGTATCTTTACTCTGCCTAAAAGTATTAGAGAAGATGTTAGATTCACTTTAAATGTGCTCTATACAAGTGTTTGTGTTAAAAAACTATAATATGACACACATAATTATTTCCAATCATAAATTATACCATTAAAAAGTTGATCTAATAATCAAAATAACAGTATTAGGTGGACAAAAATACAATTCCTACCATAAGTTTTTCAGTAATATAATAGACCTCCTCTGTTTCATTGAAGAAAAGAAATAGAAAAAACATTAAAAAATAAAAGGAGGAAATTTGAAGTATAAAGATAACAAGTATATGCACCTGAAAGTTGGAGTTCTTGCTGTAGCTAAAAACACCACTTCCACCATTCACTGTCCATGTTTTCCCTCCTGCTGCTGTCATTATCTTTCTTTTATAATTTAGTCTGTGTTTTCTCTCTGATCTGATGAACAAAAACTACACCACCAAAGGCCTTTATATACATTTATTTGGTGGCTATTACCTTTCTACAGATCAAATATATATTTTATATATATATATAAATATATATATATATATATATATACTGTGAATTTGGAAAAGTACTTTATTTTAATATTGTTGTTGTTACTTTTACCGGATTCCTTCCCCGCGTAATTAACGAAAAAGTTCTGTTTTCTCCTTTAATATTTGATGAAAAATTAAAAAAATGAGTGACAAATTCAATTGCTAGAAGGAACAACGACTACTTTTGGAAAAGTCTTCCGTTTAACATTTTGGAATAACACATGTTGTCATTATGTGGTAACTAGTTAGGAATCAAATGTATCAAATTGTCATCTAGATAAAGTCACGTTTGCTTTAAAGGATTAACTTTGACCGGCTATATAATGAAAAGTTGACCCTTTTTTTTTTTTTTTCCTTAAAATGAAAAGCTTGGGAAGAGAACCAGGAATGACTAGTGTCATATATTCCCTTAGCATGCTACCAAAGGAGCTCTCATAATACACTGACAGAAATGTTCACAAAACAAAAGGACCATATCCCTCAAATAAAAACGCATCACTCTAGCCATATTTGTGGACATGTGTTTTGATTGTAAAGTCATCTTGTTTCAGAGAGAGACGGGGAAAAAAAAAAAAAAAAAAAAGAAAGAGAGAGAGAGAGAACTTTTTTGTACTTTGCTACTATTCTTCTTTACGGTTGGAAGAAAAAAAAAAAAGAAAGAAAAAGAAAGAGAAAAGCTTCCTTAGAAAGGATTTATAAGAAAAATGATCTTTTTTAAAGTAATTTTTTAATAAATGTCTAAATTTTTTTTTTCTTTTTTTCTTTTTTTTTTTTTCAATTCAAGAAAATATTCGTTTTTCAAATAATGTCCCTAGTTATGTCTCCGAGAAGGGATTGTACCTATAGTCCCTCTAAGACTCTGTGTGTTCGCCGAATATACCATAGTGTAGATTAGCATGTCTTTTCTTCTATGATCCGCACTTATCTTGCTGATTGAGAATTATCTTGATTTGTTTTTTAGGAATTTTGAGAGTTAATAAAATGGACTATATATATATATATATATATATATATATAAATAGCTCTAATAACAACATACAAGTTCATTATCAAACTCAAATAATGGTGAAATAGTTCACAACTCAAATAGAGCACTTTTTTAGCACAAGAGTAAAAAAAATAAAAATAACAAACATGACGTGCTTAAAAAAGAATATACCCGCAAGAGAAATTATAGTGAATAGATTATTTTTTAAAAATATTTAAAATAAATAATATATTTTAAAAATGTTTGTTTATGATGAATAATTTATTTATGAAGCAAATTTACGATAAAATTTATCTGCAAAGTCAAGTGGTTCGAGGAGGGAAAAAAAAATTAGTTGTTGATAGTCCTCTACGTCTTCTTCTTCTTT
Source organism: Ficus hirta (assembly GCA_038430175.1). Taxonomy (NCBI): domain Eukaryota; kingdom Viridiplantae; phylum Streptophyta; class Magnoliopsida; order Rosales; family Moraceae; genus Ficus; species Ficus hirta. The sequence continues at coordinate 12,881,795 of CM076592.1, forward strand.
TTTTTTTTGTGTAAAGGGTTGACAGTCAACTTTCAATATATGTGAATAGATGTTCTCATATCAACAAATATAAATATATATATATATATATATATTTTTTTTTTTTGAAAGAGAGAGATTGAATCAATAAATACTTGAATCAACTTTCAATTATTACTTTTTTTTTACTACTAGCAATTTGCAAATTTTGGGCCATTTGGTTGGAGTTCGAATTTCATGGGTGCGATAGTTTAAAAACATATGTTTGATTGAAATATAAATTAGGAATGAACTGTATTATATGAATTAGTGTAAAAATTTGAAATATATTTAAAAAGATATGCAATATGAATTTTGTTTTGTTTCTCTCGTCATTGTGAGCGATTAAAAATAATCATCTCATTTTGAGTTGAAATATGAAAGTTATGAACTTTTAAAGTTTAAATTTCATAAAAATGAAAGAGAAAGTAAGGGAGATGTGAACTTGGAAGTTTTGTAATTAAACCTACAAAAATTTCGTTTAATGGGCCCTTTATGTTTTTTTTTCCCCCCACTCAGAACCTAATAAGTAAAGAGATTTGAATAGTTGTATTGTATATTGTGTTTGAATGTGTATAGAGCACATATATACAAGAAGTCAATAACGATGAATGAGGAAAGTCAACTACACAATAAATGTAAAAAGGAAAAGAGCCCAACGATTATGGAATGAGATCTCATTGACTCCATCAGACACGAGGAGAAAATGATGGCTAAGATTGTGTTGATTGATTTTGAAAATCAATTTGATCTTCTTTCTTTATATGCCTCCGCAAGATGTTGCTCCCATCCGAGACACCAATCTTGGATCGAAGAAGGGAGAAGCGTTGCTTATGCAAAGGCTTAGTAAGTATATCTGCAAGTTGGTCATGAGTGGAGACATTGAGAGACTATGAGTAATCCATTGGCAACTTTGTCGCGTACGAAGTGATAGTCAATAGCAACGTGCTTTATCCAAGAGTGAAAAACTGGATTGGCACAGAGGTATGTAGCTCCTAAATTATCACAGAATATTTGTGGCATGTTTTGAAGTGTGACACCAAGTTCACTCAGCAAGTTGGTGATCCAAGTAACTTCTGCAGCAGTAGCAACAACGGTTCGATATTCAACTTCAGTTGATGATCGAGCTACAGTTCTTTGTTTCTTAGAGCACCATGAAATGGGATTTCCACCAAGGTAGATAATGTATGTGGTGGTGAATGTACAATCATCTTTATTACATGCCCAGTCAGCATCCGAGAATGCTTGAAGCTTGAAAGGTTGATGTCGACGAAGATGAATGCCATGATGAATAGTGTACTTGAGATAACGAAGTAGGTACATTGCTGCAGTCTAATGTGTTTGAGTAGGAGCATGCATGAATTGTGCTAATTTGTTGACTGAGTAAGCAATATCGGGACGTGTTAGAAATAAGTATTGTAACGCACCTATAAGACTACGATATTGCTTTGTTTCCATAGGAGGTGTGCCATTACAAAGAACAAGACTTCCAGAACTGGACATCGGTGTTGTGGATTCTTTCATGCTAGTGAGCTTATGACGGTCGAGAAGGTTGCGAACATACTTGTGTTGCGAGAGAAACAACCCTTGGCTCGTGGGAATAGTTTCAATTCCCAAAAAAAAATGGAGATATCCCAAGTCCTTCACAGAGAAACGTTGTGAGAGTGCCTTCAAAAATTCCTGTACAAACTTGGATACATTACCAGTAATAATAAGATCGTCAACATACACTAGGAAGTAAGCAGAGATGGGGTCATGTCTATAGATGAACAATGAAGTATCAGTTTTGGAGTTGACAAACCCGTAGTAAGTGAGAAAGTTTTTAAGCTCCATGTACCAAGCACAAGGGGCTTGTTTCAAACCGTAGATTGCTTTATGGAGTTGGCAAACATGGTTTGGTCTAGTTTTGTCGATGAAATCAGGGGGTTGTGTCATATATACCTCTTCAGATAAAGTATCATGCAAGAAGGCATTGTTCACATCCAATTAATGAAGAGACCAACCATGACTTAAAGCAATAGAAAGTACAGTCCGAATCATTGTAGGCTTCACAACTGGACTAAAGGTGTCATGATAATCCACCCAAGGGCATTGGTGAAATCCTTTAGCCACAAGACGAGCCTTATATCTTGCAATACTTCCATCCAGATTCCTTTTAATTCGAAACACCCACTTACACCCAACAACATTTTGGTGTGGATAAGATGGTAGCAATTCCCAAGTGCCATTTTGATTTAAAGCATTTAGTTCTTCACTCATGGCAGCTTGCCACTTGGAGTCACGCATAGCCTACAGAACATTAGTGGGTTCAAGCGAAGGAACAATTGGATGGGTAGTGACATGAAAGCCTTTTTGTGGTTTAAAAATATTATTTTTTAATCTTGTAGTCATTGGATGGGAATTTGTGACCGGTGGCATGACATTGGAAGATGGTGAAAGACTAGTTAAAGTGGTGAGAGACAAAGAAGAATCATACCTGGGGTCATCTCCATATGCGTGAGTCGTGGCAAGAACTTCTTTTGTTGGTGGCATAGGATCAATAGAGATTGCCTTCTAGAGTCATGTGCATCAGGATATAGGTTAGTACAATGATCTTGTATTTGAGTGGTGAGGTCATGAGTTATTGGAGATGTGGCAATAACAAAGTGTGTTAGTGTGATTGAGGCAAGAGAGGGAGAATAAGAAGCCCGCTTGTCAAGAGTGGTTTGCAAGTTTATGGGTGATGTAGTGCCACGCAAGGGAAATTGATGCTCAACAAAATGAACGTGTCTAGAAATATATAAGCGATTTGTAGTTGTATCAAGACACTTATAAGCATTATAGGTGTTAGAGTAACCCACAAAAACACACGGCTTGGAGTGAAGTTGGAGTTTATGAGATGTATAGGGACAAAGCTGTAATAGCCGATCTGTTTGTAAATTTATAACTTCTTTTATTAAGGATCAAGTTTGGTTATGCAATCTGTATGATATGTTTTCTAAGGAAGTTGTTGAATCTTTTGCTAAAAGATTCAATGAATTATTTGTGCAGGTTTACGATCCTTTTGTTAAAAAGGGGAAATTATGATTTATGACTCTATGTTGGTAATTTATAAATTTAAGAAAATCTTATACGCAGTTCAGAAAAGTTTAGGACAATGGTCCAGTTTAATTATACTGTTATCAGTTGAAAACAGTATATGAATATTTATGTTATTATGAAAATGGACTGCATTTAGGAAATAAGCCAAACAAGGCCTTTAAGGATGACACCTCTGATGACAAGTGTCATTGCTATGATTGGTCACCTCAAAGGGATCAAAATGCAAATATTTTATGTTTAGGGGTCAATTTGCAAATTAAGAAAAGTTCATGATTTTAGAGCTAAAAAGTCTTCTAAGGAAGGATTTAGTAAGAATTTGATGTTTGAAGGCTTAACCATAACCGGCCAATTCATAGGGACCAAAGTGCAAATATTTTTCCTTTAGGGGTCAATGTGCAATTTTGGAGAAAATTGTAGACTTATCAGCAATTATGTAAATTTTTGAATCAGGGACTTTTTAAGTAAAGTTTCTTAGTTCAATTAAGTCAATGATCCATTTCTAGTTTAGTTAGTTTGGTTGGAAATCAAGGAAGACAAGTTAAGATTGTATTTGATAACTCTAGTTAGAATTAATCACATTGTTCCATGTGTCACCATAGGAACCGGCCACATCATGGCTTTTTGAGCAAGGGATCTTGTTTTTGAGAAGTATTATGCAAATTAGAAGATTTTAAGTGTCATTAAAAGTTTACAAATCATGCTCTAAGTTTAGTGATTAAACACTTTGATTTATTTGGTTGATTTTGTGTTATGGAGCAATTAACAAATTGTCTCACATGGCTTCTTCAAAACCGGCCACTTGAGGAAACAACACCTCTTGGCCTAGCCTTGATGAACCAACACTCTAGACTCCCTAGCCTAGCCACCTTGGCAAGCCAAGGCTTGTACACCTCACCTTAGGGCCGGCCATCACAAGAAAATGCCACATCAAACTTGTAGCCTTGATGAGCAAACACTCTAGCTAAGCTTGCTTGGCAATTTGGAGCAAGAAGTGCCGGCCAACACATAGGGATTAAGGAGAAATATTTTGGCTTTAAGGATCAATGTATAAAATTACAAAAGATGGATTTCTTGAACTCTTTTAGCTCTTGACACCTCATGCACCCTAGGCTAGCTTGGTAAGCTTGCTAGCCTTGCTTGTTGGTAAGCAAGAGCATGCACAAGCTCCACCTAAGGCCGGCCACACTAAGAAAGGGACACCTCATGGTTCCTAGCCAACATGATTAAGCACCCTAGCTTGGGTTATTTGGCATAAGAGGAACAAGGATGGCCGGCCACCTCTCAAGAAGACAAGATCAAATTGGTTTCTTCTATGGACTAAGGAGCAAGTTGTTGTACCTTTAGGGGTTAGTAAGCAATTTCAGAAATTTATGCTTCATCTATAAATAGGTGAAGGTTCTCTTATTTTATTTGGTTAGCCAACACACACTTAAGCAGCACAAACTCTCTAAATTCTACCATAGAAGCCGAGCAAAGAGAGGAGAGAAAAGAAAGAAAAGAAAACTAGAGAAAGAGTTTTCGGTTTAGTGTAGGAAGTGTGAGGGAAATTTTAATACCCTAATTTAAGAACTCCATCAGTGGAACTTGAGGTAAATATTGTATCCTCTAGTTCTTCATTTAGAATTTAAGAGAATGATTAGTATGGATAAACATGAGTTTAATTTTGTAAGATGTATGCACAAGGGTTTTTGTATGTTTGATTAAGGTTTCTATCTGGACATTTTTTCTGAAACAAGATTTTGAGGTCTTTAGAAGCCGAATTTGAAACAAATCAAAACTGCAAAGTTGTAGAGGAGGGAAAATCCTAGGGGTCAGCATGAAAAGTTTTTTAAAATAAGGCCTTTAATCCTTCGTTTCTACAAAAATCCTAGACCAAATTATGAGTAGTAAGTATGGTTGAAATATTTTCAAAGGCAAAAACAAGCATGTTAAAGACAGATTTGAATTTTGAGGCTAAAACAAAAGTTGTAGGAGACTTCAAGATCTACAACTTTCATGAAGAAAACTTTTCCAAATTCGAAACAGATTTGCGGGAAAAGAACCAAACTTTATGAATTGGTTTTGAACCCGGTTTTCAAAATATTAGAGTTCTTACTAAATTTCAAAAAGGAGTTGAAATTTAGGATTTGTAGTTAGCAATTAGAATCATTATGTTATTATGATAGGATGATACTCATCCTATGATTTTTCTTGAAAACAGGAAAGCGACCTGTTTGAGTGAAGAATTTTGATTCAAGGCGCAGTAACTGTAAGTACGACTCCGCCTACAGCATAAACGAAAACTGTTTGATGTATGCTTTCAAGTTTATGATGATATAAGTATGATAAAACATTATAGCCTGTATGATATCAAGTTCATGATGTTATGTGTACAAGAAGTATTTATGATATGTATGTATGTACGTTTTTAAGATATGATGAATATTTAGAGTATGAATGGCATGTATGTATTCAAGGAATAATGAATGTATGGAATGTATGCTTTCAAGTTCATGTTAAGAGGTATATGATGTATGTTTATAGTATGTATATTCATATGATGAATAATCGGATATTATGACATCATGAAGTATGCTCACTAAAGATAAGCTATTTGGTAAGATATGAAATTCCAGTTTCAGTTAAGAAACTGGTTATGAATATGAAACAATATTTCAAGTATGAAATAAGATAAGAACAAGATTTTAAGCATCAATATAAGCAGAATGCTATATATTGTATCGGTCCGCGTTAGGTCGGGTTTGGTTCATGGTTTGAGTTAGACAGGGCTGGCCGCCCCAACCACTCCATGGCAGCGCGCCACGGTACGTACAGTTATGTTATGTTATGTAAGGGCCCAAAAAAAACTATGCTAACTTATGAAAACAGGAATAAAGCATAAATGGTTCATGCATTATGATATCATGATATGTTTACGGATAAATAGTTGTGCTTGCTGAGCGTAAGCTCATGTTTTAAGTTTATGCTGTAGGTAAGCAACCCTGCGGTGCTTCATGATACAAGGCAGTGGAGCATGGCAAGGCAAAACTGTGAAACTGTGGGATGGGAATCGCTACGTTTCTTTTTGTTAAATTATGCTACGCTAAATATGTTGTATTTGAGTACAAGATTTCATTACTAGCATAAGTAGTTATGTATAAGTACATGTATGTATGTAAGTGATTATTAAGAAGTTTCCAATTCAAGTTATATTTATCAGTTGTATAAAAAAAAAAAAAAAAATTGTCCAAATTTTCATATATTATAAGTAAGTATGTATGGTAACGGCCTTCGATAGGCGGGTCGTTTACAGAGTTGGTATCAGAGCAGGTGGTCCTACCTTTCGATTTCACAGTTTGCTTGCATGTGTCACAGTCATTGTAAGTTAAAAATATTTCGTATTTATATTATGTATTTATAGGAATTTGTATAATCTAGATTTGAGGACAATGGATGAAGATAGAGGTGCAGCTTATGCGTTTTTCATGATGTCTCCGCTAATATTCGATGGGACTAGATGAACCGTGACACTAGCAGCATGGCTTCATGATATGGAGTCTATATTTCGAATATGTCATATTCCGCCCCATCTACAAGTATCATTGGCAAGTCGTTGTCTAGCAGTAGATGCTAGGTTATGGTGGAGAACAATAGGAGAACAGGAAGCTCAGGGAGGATCATGGGAAAACTTCCGCAATATTATCACTGCTCATTTTGGACCTCCACTGGAGGAAAACGCCGACATGCACTATCGAGACCCAGATATTTATCGTGACATGAACCTTGTCCGATATCTTAACTATGTTTACGAATGGCATGCTTACCTAGGAGAATCGATGGGCCATTACTGCCGAAGATTTCAGGAGGTTATGTTGCCTCACATTCTAGATTTTGGCGACCCAGAGTTTCGGGCACTGCAACTACTCCGGGAAGGACTACCACCTGATGTCAGGGAACATGTCCAAGTACCGGTAATAGGAATGACCATGGAACACATGATTAATGATATCATGGAAGCTGAATTAATAGCTCATATGGTTCAAGCAGATGCTCTAGTAGAAAACAACATCCAAGTGCCAGTCAATAATAATGATGTGGAAGAGCCACCCTTCCAATGGGGTCCAGTATTGCCAAAAGACCCTATTCCTGCAATACCACTTCAGGAGATTCCTCCACAAGAGGATGCTGATGCCATGAATCTTGAAGAAATTCCTGACGAGCCTGAACTTCAAGAGAATCCTCATGAAATCATCCTAGATAATGGAGAAGAGGAAGAAGTAAATATGGAGGACGATCCGGAGGAAATCTTGTTTGTTGATGAAGACTGGGATGTATTCTCCGACGTAACATCAGAGTAGATAGTTTAGGTATAAAATAGTATATATGTATGATAGATAAGAGATAGTCACTTCTATCTTGTATTTGATCATGTATATATGTATATAGCAAATATAGGATATGTACATGATAGTATGGATAAATATGTATGTATGTAAGAATATACGAATTATGGGTTATGATGGAATGTAAGATATGTAAATTATAGAATCAATAAGATGTATTAATTATGAACAACATATGATATAATATGGAGATGAGATCATGATAGATCTCTAACGTTATGTTTTATGATACGATATGATATGATACGATGATATGATGTGATAATATGATCTATAATATGATCAAATATGATCTATGATATGATATGATGAATAAGTATGGTTCATAATAAAATCTTATGATGAGGTATGAATGATTGAAAAGATATTTGAAATATCTTTATCATGATTAGATAAGAAATAGAGGATGTCACGTCCGCGTACCCGAGCGAACCCAATTCCGCAAGAACCTGATCTTGCGAACATAATAGCTACTTTGCAACGGCAATTGTGGGAACAACAGCAGGAGACGAACCAGCTTCGGGAACAAGTAGCTCAACTGAATCAGGTACCTCGAGCTAATGAAGTTCCACCGAAAAATAACCCTGTACCCCCAGCAGCGCCGCAAGCACCAGAGGTTCATCAAGAAGTTCCGTTAGCACCCGAAGGACTGCAAAGGAATCCACCTTTGGTTAGGGAGGTTCTGTTATATGAACGATTTAGGCGAATGAAGGCACCTGAATTTGAAGGAACCACAGATCCAAGAGCAGCGGATAATTGGCTAATCGATATCCAAGTAATTTTAGATTTTATGGGACTTACAGAACAGGAGAAAGTTCTTTGTGCCTCTTTTGCACTAAAGAAAGATGCGCGTCACTGGTGGAGGACGGTTCAGATACGTAGAAATGTAGCATTCATGAGATGGCAAGAGTTTGTAGATGAATTCAGAATAATGTACTACAATCAGGAGATTCTTGCAACTCAACAGGATGAGTTTACCAGTTTTAAGCAAGGGTCTATGTCAGTAATGGAAGCAGTCAAAAAGTTTGAACAGCTTGCCCTTTTATGTCCAGAACTGGTGCCGAACGAAAGGGAGAAAGTAAGGAGAATGATGAAAATGTTTCGGACAGACATCGTTAAACAAGTTAGTGCTGGAAGTAGCCCTCCAACTCTTGTAGCTGATTGTATAGGTCGAGCTATGAGAGCAGAATACTGGATTAATCAGGATAAGGAAGCAAGGGGTTCAAATATTCAAAGCTAAGAAAGAAGAAAAAGCTGTAGAGAAACAGATACAGTCTAGGCAAAAAGAGGAGCCAAACTTAAAAGGCCAGACTAGTAATTCCAGCCAAAGTTCTAAGCAGTTTGGGAGGAATAAAAGAAGAGGGAGTGCTACGGGCCAGGGCCAACAGAAAAACTACCCTCAGAAGAGGAACAACCGTGGGAATGAGGGTAATAATAACTATCCTGTGTGTACTCAATGCGGAAAGAAACATCTAGGCGTATGTAGGATGGGAATAAACGCTTGCTACTTTTGTGGCAAAGAAGGCCATTATGCGAGGAATTATACCACCAATAATCAGAACCAGAACCCTCAGTACCAGAATAGAAATACAAACCGACAGCTACACGCAGTGCAAGCAAAGATCGAAGATCCTTCGATTGTACAAAGAAGACTTGAAGCTCCCGAACCACAAGCCAGGATTTATGCTTACACAAAGGGAGACGCTGAGGCTGGAACTTCTAATGTGGTAACAGGTCAGATCTCTATAGCTGATTATGATGCATTTGCCCTAATTGATTCTGGTGCCATCCATTCGTTTATATCAAGGGAATATGCCCGAAAGTTAGATAGAAATGTAGAAAATATAGGCAACCTTTTAGAACCTCTCTTCCATCAGGAGAGATTTTGTTATCTAATTCCTGGATGTGAGATGTTCCGATAGTTATGTGTGGTAGAAAGTTATATGTAGACCTGATTGCAATTAAGCTTCAGGATTTTGATGTTATCCTGGGAATGGATTTCTTAGATAAGTACAACGCTAAGATTGATTGTCAAAAGCGTTGTGTTACGTTTAGTCTTTTCGGTGAAGAGGAATTCAACTTTCACGGCCGGTCTAAGAGCTCATCAACCCGGCTTGTTTCGGTAATGAAGGCCTGGAAAATGCTAGCTAATGGATGTCAAGGATACTTAGCTAATATGGTGGACAAAGAACAAGAAAAAGAGCTACAACCCGAAGATGTTCCCATTATTAGGGAATATGTAGATGTCTTTCCAAAAGATTTAACTAGACTTCCGCCAGAGCGAGAAATCTCTTTCGAAATAGAATTGTTGCCAGGAATAGCTCCAATATCGAAAGCACCCTATCGCATGGCCCCAGCTGAGCTTAGGGAACTTCAAGTACAGTTACAAGAACTATTAGACAAGGGATTTATTCGTCAAAGCCATTCCCTGTGGGGAGCACCGGTGCTGTTTGTCAAAAAGAAGGATGGATCGTTGCGGATGTGCATCGACTATCGTGAGTTGAACAAGATCACGATTAAGAACAAATACCCTCTTCCGAGAATTGACGATCTCTTTGATCAACTTAGAGGAGCTTTGGTATTCTCAAAGATTGACTTGCGTTCGGGCTACCATCAACTCAGAGTTAAGAAAGAAGATATTCCCAAGACGGCGTTTCGAACACGTTATGGACATTATGAGTATTTAGTCATGCCTTTTGGATTAACTAATGCTCCAGCTGCTTTTATGGACCTTATGAATCGGGTGTTTAAAGATTATTTAGATAAGTTTGTTATCATCTTCATTGATGATATTTTGATCTACTCAAGGTCTACAAAGGAACATGAGCAGCATCTCAAGATAGTTTTGTAGACCTTAAGACAGAATCAGCTTTATGCCAAATTCACAAAATGTGAATTTTGGTTGGAAAAAGTACATTTCTTGGGCCACGTAGTTTCAAAGGAAGGAATTTCCGTTGATCCTGCTAAGATAATGGCAGTCAGTGCATGGTCAGCACCCAAAAACGTTACGGAGATACGAAGCTTTCTTGGTTTGGCCGGATACTACCAACGGTTCGTTGAAGGATTCTCCAAGATAGCAGCGCCACTAACAGCTCTTACTAAGAAGGGGAGAAAGTTTGATTGGACACAGAAGTGTGAAGAAAACTTCCAAGAGCTCAAGAGAAAACTTACAAGTGCACCAGTGTTAATAATTCCTGACGTTGATGCAGGAAATTTCGCCATTTATAGTGATGCATCGAGAACTGGACTAGGAGCTGTCCTTATGCAAGGAAGAAATGTGGTTGCCTATGCTTCACGTCAACTGAAGGACCATGAACGGAACTACCTGACGCACGATTTGGAGCTTGCTGCGGTGGTTTTCGCCTTGAAGATTTGGAGACATTACCTGTATGGTAATAGATATGAGATTTTTACCGATCACCAAAGTCTCAAATACATCTTTACTCAAAAAGAGCTCAATATGAGACAACGTCGATGGCTTGAACTCGTAAAGGATTATGATTGTGAAATCCTTTACCACCCTGGAAAAGCAAATAAAGTGGCAGATGCGCTGAGCAGGAAGTCATCTGGTATGCTCATGTCTCTTGAAATGATGTCCAAACCCCTCCAAAAGGAAATTTCTGATTTCAAATTGAAAATGTTAGTCGGGAAATTGGCTGCTTTGACTCTTCAGTCCAATCTCCTAGAATCCATTAAGTGTTATCAAGAAAAAGATTCCTTTCTGCTAAAGATTCAACTTCTTGGTGGAGAAGATAAGGAATTTAAGACATCTACAAATGGACTAATTCTCTTCAAAGGAAGGATTTGTGTTCCTAACGTTGAATTTCTTAGGAAACAAATCATGTCGGAAGCGCATGAAACGCCATATTCAGTTCATCCTGGAGCTACTAAGATGTATAAGGACCTTAAAGAGAACTTTTGGTGGCCAAATATGAAGAATGAAATTGCTGATTTTGTGTCAAAATGCCACTTGTCAAAAAGTTAAGGCTGAACACCGACAACCTGGTGGAGATCTTCAAAAGATAGAACTTCCAGAATGGAAATGGGAACAAATCACCATGGATTTCGTAGTTGGATCACCCAGGACCGCAAGTGGAAATGATATGATTTGGGTGATTGTGGATAGATTAACCAAATCAGCCCATTTCATTACTGTTAAAGCCACCTTTTCAGTCGAGAAATTAGCTGAAATTTATGTATCTCAAATTGTTAGGTTGCATGGAATTCCAAAATCCATTATTTCAGATCGAGATGGGCGATTTACTTCGCGATTTTGGAAAAGTGTTCACACAGCTATGGGGTCAAGGTTGAAATTCAGTACTGCTTTCCACCCTCAGACAGATGGACAATCGGAGCGCACTATCCAAACCTTAGAAGATATGTTGAGATCTTGTGTTCTGGATTTCAAGGGAAATTGGGATCAAAAGTTACCCTTGATCAAATTTTCGTATAATAATAGCTATCACGCTTTTATTGGTATGGCTCCGTTTGAAGCGCTATATGGAAGAAAATGTCGATCTCCCATCCATTGGCAAGAAGTTGGACAGAAGCAACTTCAAACTACGGACTTCATCAGAAAAACCTCAGAAGACATTAAGATGATCAAGCAACGGCTCGACATAGCATTCAGTCGACAGAAGAGTTATGCTGATAAACGTCGAAGACCTCTAGAATTCCAAGTTGGAGATTCTGTTTTTCTCAAGATTGCCCCAATGAAGGGAATTATGAGGTTTGGTAAGAAGGGAAAGCTCAGTCCAAGATACACAGGTCCGTTTGAAATCCTTGAAAGGATTGGGAAAGTAGCTTATGCTTGCTTTGCCGCCAGCTTTAGTTTCTATACATGATGTTTTTCACGTTTCAATATTGAAGAAATACGTACCTGATCCTTCTCATGTGCTAAGTCAAGAACCAATCGAAGTACAAACGGATTTGACTTATGAGGAAAGGCCAATACGGATTCTAGGTCGGGAAGAAAAAGTTTTAAGAAACAAAACCATTCCAATGGTTAAAGTGTTATGGCAGAATCATAACATTGAAGAAGCAACGTGGGAAGTAGAAGAAGAAATGAGAAAGAACTATCCTAACTTGTAGTGATTTTCGGGGACGAAAATTTTTAAGGAGGGTAGATTGTAATAGCCGACCTGTTTGTAAATTTGTAACTTCTTTTATTAAGGATCAAGTTTGGTTATGCAATCTGTATGATATGTTTTCTAAGGAAGTTGTTGAATCTTTTGCTAAAAGATTCAATGAATTATTTATGCAGGTTTACGATCCTTTTGTTAAAAAGGGGAAATTATGATTTATGACTCTATGTTGGTAATTTATAAATTTAAGAAAATCTTATACGCAGTTCAGAAAAGTTTAGGACAATTGTCCAGTTTAATTATACTGTTATCAGTTGAAAACAGTATATGAATATTTATGTTATTATGAAAATAGACTGCATTTAGGAAATAATCCAAACAAGGCCTTTAAGGATGACACCTCTGATGACAAGTGTCATTGCTATAATTGGTCACCTCACAGGGACCAAAATGTAAATATTTTATGTTTAGGGGTCAATTTACAAATTAAGAAAAGTTCATGATTTTAGAGCTAAAATGTCTTCTAAGGAAGGATTTAGTAAGAATTTGATGTTTGAAGGCTTAACCATAACCGGCCAATTCATAGGGACCAAAGTGCAAATATTTTGCCTTTAGGGGCCAATGTGCAATTTTGGAGAAAATTGTAGACTTATCAGCAATTATGTAAATTTTTGAATCAGGGACTTTTTAAGTAAAGTTTCTTAGTTCAATTAAGTCAATGATCAATTTCTAGTTTAGTTAGTTTGGTTGGAAATCAAGGAAGACAAGTTAAGATTGTATTTGATAACTCTAGTTAGAATTAATCACATTGTTCCATGTGTCACCATAGGAACCGGCCACATCATGGCTTTTTGAGCAAGGGATCTTGTTTTTGAGAAGTATTATGCAAATTAGAAGATTTTAAGTGTCATTAAAAGTTTACAAATCATGCCCTAAGTGTAGTGATTAAACACTTTGATTTATTTGGTTGATTTTGTGTTATGGAGCAATTAGCAAATTGTCTCACATGGCTTCTTCAAAACCGGCCACTTGAGGAAACAACACCTCTTGGCCTAGCCTTGATGAACCAACACTCTAGACTCCCTAGCCTAGCCACCTTGGCAAGCCAAGGCTTGTACACCTCACCTTAGGGCCGGCCATCACAAGAAAATGCCACATCAAACTTGTAGCCTTGTTGAGCAAACACTCTAGCTAAGCTTGCTTGGCAATTTGGAGCAAGAAGTGCCGGCCAACACATAGGGATTAAGGAGAAATATTTTGGCTTTAAGGATCAATGTATAAAATTACAAAAGATGGATTTCTTGAACTCTTTTAGCTCTTGACACCTCATGCACCCTAGGCTAGCTTGGTAAGCTTGCTAGCCTTGCTTGTTGGTAAGCAAGAGCATGCACAAGCTCCACCTAAGGCCGGCCACACTAAGAAAGGGACACCTCATGGTTCCTAGCCAACATGATTAAGCACCCTAGCTTGGGTTATTTGGCATAAGAGGAACAAGGATGGCCGGCCACCTCTCAAGAAGACAAGATCAAATTGGTTTCTTCTATGGACTAAGGAGCAAGTTGTTGTACCTTTAGGGGTTAGTAAGCAATTTCAGAAATTTATGCTTCATCTATAAATAGGTGAAGGTTCTCTTATTTTATTTGGTTAGCCAACACACACTTAAGCAGCACAAACTCTCTAAATTCTACCATAGAAGCCGAGCAAAGAGAGGAGAGAAAAGAAAGAAAAGAAAACTAGAGAAAGAGTTTTCGGTTTAGTGTAGGAACTGTGAGGGAAATTTTAGTACCCTAATTTAAGAATTCTATCAGTGGAACTTGAAGTAAATATTGTATCCTCTAGTTCTTCATTTAGAATTTAAGAGAATGATTAGTATGGATAAACATGAGTTTAATTTTGTAAGATGTATGCACAAGGGTTTTTGTATGTTTGATTAAGGTTTCTATCTGGACATTTTTTCTGAAACAAGATTTTGAGATCTTTAGATACCGAATTTGAAAAAAATCAAAACTGCAAAGTTGTAGAGGAGGGAAAATCCTAGGGGTCATTATGGACAGTTTTTGAAAATAAGGCCTTTAAGACCTTCGTTTCTACAAAAACCCGATACCAAATTATGAGCAGTAAGTATGGTCGAAAAATTTTCAAAGGTAAAAACAAGCATGTTAAAGACAGATTTGAATTTTGAGGTTAAAACAAAAGTTGTAGGAGACTTCAAGATCTACAACTTTCATGAAGAAAACTTTTCCAAATTCGAAAAGATTTGCGGGAAAAGAACCAAACTTTTTGAATTGGTTTTGAACCCGGTTTTCAAAATATTAGAGTTCTTACTAAATTTCAAAAAGGAGCTGAAATTTAGGATTTGTAGTTAGCAATTAGAATCATTGTGTTATTATGATAGGATGATACTCATCCTATGATTTTTCTTGAAAACAGGAAAGCGACCTGTTTGAGTGAAGAATTTTGATTCAAGGCGCAGTAACTGTAAGTACGACTCCGCCTACAACATAAACGAAAACTGTTTGTTGTATGCTTTCAAGTTTATGATGATATAAGTATAATAAAACATTATGGCCTGTATGATATTAAGTTCATGATGTTATGTGTACAAGAAGTATTTATGATATGTATGTATGTACGTTTTTAAGATATGATGAATATTTAGAGTATGAATGGCATGTATGTATTCAAGGAATAATGAATGTATGGCATGTATGCTTTCAAGTTCATGTTAAGAGGTATATGATGTATGTTTATAGTATGTATGTTCATATGATGAATAATCGGATATTATGACATCACGAAGTATGCTCACTAAAGATAAGCTATTTGGTAAGATATGAAATTCCAGTTTCAGTTAAGAAACTGGTTATGAATATGAAACAACATTTCAAGTATGAAATAAGATAAGAACAAGATTTTAAGCATCAATATAAGCAGAATGCTATATGTCGTATCGGCCCGCGTTAGGTCGGGTTTGGTTCATGGTTTGAGTTGGACAGGGCTGGCCGCCCCAACCACTACATGGCAGCGCGCCACGGTACGTACAGTTATATTATGTTATGTAAGGGCCCAAAAAAAATTATGCTAACTTATGAAAACAGGAATAAAGCATAAATGGTTCATGCATTATGATATCATGATATGTTTGCGGATAAATAGTTGTGCTTGCTGAGCGTAAGCTCATGTTTTAAGTTTATGCTGTAGGTAAGCAACCCTGCGGTACTTCATGATACAAGGCAGTGGAGCATGGCAAGGCAAAACTGTGAAACTGTAGGACGGGAATCTCTACGTTTCTTTTTGTTAAATTATGCTACGCTAAATATGTTGTATTTGAGTACAAGATTTCATTACTACCATAAGTAGTTATGTATAAGTACATGTATGTATGTAAGTGATTATTAAGAAGTTTCCAATTCAAGTTATATTTATCAGTTGTATAAAAAAAAAAAAAATTGTCCAAATTTTCATATATTATAAGTAAGTAAGTATGATAACGGCCTTCGATAGGCGGGTCGTTACAGAAGCCAAGGAAAACAAAGGCACCCAAAGACCCTCAACTTGTTATAATTAGTTATGGTAGAGAATAGGGCTTCATAACGTGATTTAAATTGAAGAACTGACGTGGGCATTCGATTAATTAGATATGTTGCAGCAAAAACAACATGAGACCAATAAGATAATGGGAGAGATGCTTTGTGAAATAGTGTGAGCCTAGTTTCAACAACATGCCTGTGTCGTCGCTCGGCAGACGCAATGTGTTGAGGTGTATGAGGAGGGGATAAAAGGTGTTGAACACCATGTGATTCAAGCAAAGTTTTAAGCCCTTTGTACTCACCACCACCATCTGTATATACCATAACCAAGGACGTTTTGAAATATTTTTCGACCATAGCCCTGTATTTTGGAAAATTAGTAAAACATCTGATTTGTAAGCTATAGGAAATAGCCATATGTATTTTATAAAATGATCCACAAATATAAGATAATAACGAAAGCCATCAATTGATTCAATGGATGAAGGACCCCATACATCTGAATACACCAAGTCTAAAGGACCACGACTAGAAAGAGTAGAGATCCCAAATGGTTGTTTATGGCTCTTATTATAAAGACACGACTAACAAATATATTTAAATACCGACTCAGATGGAGACACACAGAGATATTTATTAGCTAGATAATTTAATATTTTGGAGGAAGGATGACCAAGACGATTATGCGAATTGTCGAGAGAGGCCTTGACTGTGACAGAAACTTGCTTGACCCCAGATGCCATCTATACTGTGCAAGGCCACTCATAAACGTTATTCTTGCTTGGACCGTGCATGAGAGGTGCCCCCATGGTGAGATCCTTCACAAGAAAAAAAGAGAGATAGAATTCAATAGAAGTGTTATTTGCTTCATCGACGGGACACACAAAATATCAGAGAGTGAAAAATCAGAGAGTTTAGAATAATCCGTATGCGTGATCTCAAGACCTGTGCCAGCTTCGATAATAATATCATTTGTTCCTTCATAAGGTTGATGAAGTGAGAGATTATTGAAGTTGATAGTCACATGATGAGATGCTGCAGAATCAACAAGCCAAGAATTTGAAGGTGTCGAGCCAGTAGTTGTGTGATTGGCCATTGGTGGTTGCTGCATTAGTTTCTTTGCACGATGACATTGTCGAGCAGTGTGTCCTTTTCTTTTTCACAAAACTGACAAACAACATTTGGATTATGAGGCTGATTATTAAACTGAGAGCCTCCATTGTTTTGGCCTTGGTTAAATCCACGGTTTTGAGTCTCTCTCTCTTGTTGAGACTGATCGTTATGATTTTGAAAAGGAAAGCCTTGATTTCCAGATCTGTGAATGTTGTTTACAGCGATATTAGGTGTCATCGACCGCATCTCGTCACGTTTTAGAGAAGCTTCATGTTCAAGAAGTTTGTCATGAAGTTCTTCAAAGGAAATTAGGCTATTACGGGCACGAACAGCTGCAGCAATTTCTTTAAATTCTGGTCCAAGGCCATTCAAAGCATAAATGATCAAATCGTCGTCACTTTGTGGAACATCTGCAAGAGCCAAGTCATCAGCAAGTCCCTTACTAGTTTGTAGATATTCAGATACCAGTTTCGATCATCGTATTACGAGGGTGAGTCTCTACTTTAGGTGTACGATGCGAGATCTTGATCTATTTGCGAAGAGCTTTTGCAATTTTTCCCAAGCTTCGCATGATGTTTTTGTAGATGCAACGAAGGACACCACAGATTCAGAAAGAGATGCAAGAATGCCATGAAGGAGTAGTCGATCTTGTCGGCTCCATAGAATGAATTCAGCGTTGACAATAGGACTCCCATTCTCAGTAATTGTGTCAGGAGGTGATGGAATCGTTCCATCAAGAAAGCCTAGAAGATTATAGCCATATAGGAGAGAGTTAAACTGAGCCCACGATGCTAAGTAATTATACTGTGTCAACTTCAACGGAAATTGGGCAGCAACATTGAAGGAGATTAAACCAGCCAGAGGTGGATTGACTGTGACAGCAGCTGTCTATAGAGTTTGAACACTTGAACTGCTATTTTGAGACATAGTGATCAAACACAAACACTTAGAACGCGCAAAAAGAATAAGGGAAACTCGTGAGAGCTTTAAAGCTCAGATACCATAATAAATGAAGAGATTTGAATAGTTATATTGTATATTTTGTTTGAATATGTACAGAGCACATATATACACGAAGTCAATAACGATGAATGAGGAAAGTCAACTACACAATAAATGTAAAAAGGAAAAGAGCCCAAAGATTATGGAATGAGATCTCATTGACTCCATCAGACACGAGGAGAAAATGATGGCTAAGATTGTGTTGATTGATATTGAGCATATACTCCTGTCAGAATTTTCTAAATTTTTTTTATCTTTTTCTCAAATAGTAAATTAATTTTACTATTCAAAATTCTAAACTTTCTTTTTTATTTTTAAGAAACTCAAACTTTAAAAGTACATAACTTTTCAAGTTAAGATGACATGATTTTTTATTTTTAAATTGCATATGACAACGAGAGGAACAATGTAATTTTTTTTTTCTGAATACATTTCAAGTTTTTATATTTTTTAACTATCACATTCATTTTCAACTAAATGCACAATTCTAAACATTCACTCATTTTCAACCAAAAAATTTTAAAAACTCTAACTGGAGTACATGTTCCAAACGTCCCACAATCTATCTGGAAAAAAAAAACAAACAAAAAGAAAAGAAGGACGTTGGGATATGTTTGTCATGACCAAAAAAAAAAAAAAAAATTCCTGAGCTGTTAAGACTATTTTCCCCCAAAAAAAAAAAAACGAGAGAATACGTACGTGAGTGTTACCCGTGAGCTCTCGATGAGAAAAAAAAAAAACTTGCACATAAAATTGACTAGTTTAAGACCTTAGATGTTTCATATATAAATATATTGACGGCCATCACTTTCTAATTCCTTAAGAGTTGCAATACAACTCTATCACTTCACAAATCAGTCCTTATACATTTAATTGTTTGGGTTGCCGCGGTGATGGTCTTTGGATAGGTGGGTCACTTTCTTTTCGGCCATTTCCTGAGTCTTTGGACAGTGGCGATGGAAAATGTTGGGGATTTTCAAGATTTGAGGATTAGACTTATAATGATCAGCAATGTCCTTTTTAGGTTATAATGTGCAAATCATGTGTGAAAAATTATTCAATTGTTAATAGATTTTAGTAAGAAGTACTTACAGAGCCAAAAATTATAAATTCAAGGGGCTAATTGCCAAGAAAAAAAGTTTAGGAACTAAATTGTCAAATTCGAAAAATTCAATTGGTGTATTGTAATTATCTCTTTATGAAATCACTGATTCTGGCTCGATGACTTGCCAGTTGATATTATGTCAACTGATTACTCATTCTAGACCGTGAGAACTGTCAACTTATGAAATCGACATGTATTCTACAATGACATAAATGTCAAATGATGTAGGTTGACACATGTCTGGTAATAGATGAGATATGAAATCTGATCTCAACAACAATCACCCAGATTTTCTTTTTTGCAAAATTTTATTTAAAAAGAATTTGTTTGTGTGACTCTTAGTAACAAAACATGAAAAAAAAAAAAAAAAAAAAAAAAAAAAAAAAAAAGCCAAATAGTTTTTTTTTAGAGAGCAATAATAAATTACAGCATACAATTTTATAAAAATAGTATGATCAGATTTATTACCACACAGTACCAAAAAAACTCATCCTCTTTCATTCTCTCTCTCTCCTCAATCTTTTTGTCTCTAACATGAAACTGGGCACATATATTTGCTGTTAAAAATTAATCGTAAATATATTATGTACTAGAAAATCTAAGGAATTGCTAAAAGGTCAAGGATTTACCCGAAAATTCAAGGATTTACAATAAATATATATTATAATTTATCATTCTTTAAAATTAAAAAAATTTAAAAAAACTTGTTACAAACTTCAAAAATCATATAGAATATGCTATATATTACAATTTCTCTTATTATTTTGGTGCAAGGATTATATTGTTTTAAAACAATTTTTATATGGAATTTTTATTTTGATTAATTCCAATAAATTAATGTTTTTCAACATTTTTTTTAATTATTTGGGGTGTTACTCGTTTTTGTTTTAAAATTTAATTCGGCATTATGTATGAGTCTGATTTCCATTGCTTGCATTTTTTTTTAATTTTTGAAAATCCAAGATTGTCTTAATCTTTTTTAGAACAAAATTGTCAAAAAAAAAAATGACTTCTAATCATTTTGACATTAGTGTACCTTGTCTAATCTTGCTTTAATGTCAACTGATATTGAAAAATACAAAAAATTATGTGAAGATATATATGACTAGAACAGTAAATAAAACCATTTCAAATAATGACACGAAGCCAACCAAACAAGAGATCCTAGCATCTTACGACTAATAGACTAAAACATACATGATGTACCCCTTATTCAGTTCCTACGCGTTTGAGCAAAACAAACAGACTAATTGAATTCCCAGACTTAAAGACGGAGAAAAACTTTTCCTCGAATTTCTTGTGTAACAAATCGAAGAGCTCGTCTAAATCAATCTCTTCTCCGAAATGCTGCTTCAGGGTTGTTCCCGCGCCAGCTCTCATGGTAGAACAAAACGCTTTCGGTTGAGGCATTTCTTGGGGTACGATCTCCATCATTTCTATGCGGAAACATCCGTTTCGTTTCACTGCTGCTTCAACTTCTTGTGGAGATGCATTATACATTGGAAAGTTGAGGGAGTCAACCTTCTCACTGCTGATCTTACCCTGTCACAGATGGGAAGAAAAAAAGTAGATTAACTTGAATGAAACTACAGAAGAATCACAATGTTAAAACATGTAACTTCATGTTCGTGTACTCCGTTTTAGTCTTACTTTTGCTTATGGTTTTAGGCATTAAAAAAATTTAAGTAAAACTTATGACTTTTCGGTTAGTATTGAAGACAATATTTCAAAGTATAATGAAAGCTATATTGCATACTTCAAACTTGGAAGTATTCTTACAGTTTAAATGGAAGCTCTTATATATCTTCTGAAAAACTATTCAAACACTATTAGAAGCTACTTTTTGACTCGTAATCTCGTAACTGTTATGACATTGTTTTTGCACAAAAGGAGCAGAAATACTTTAAATCAGCATACTATTTGAAATCACTTCAATGTTTGTCATATTTTCGATAGAGAAAGGTTTTCCGTCTAGTAGCATTCGGAGTAATCTTTGATTACCTTGTTTGCCATGTCCACGAGGCAGGATCCCAAAAGTTCACTAGCCTTGTTGACAAAAGCTTCAGAATGAGAAGACCCGTCAGGGCGGCCGGGAACAATAAAGGCCATCAAACCGCCGCTGACAATCTCCTCTGCTCTGGCTTTGAGAAAGCTCTCCATGTCCTTGGCATACTGCGCTTGATAAGCCTCGACAACTTCAACAGTAGAATTCGAGTATTGGATTCTGCCTTTGTTCCAAGCGGGTGAGTTCTTGTCCTCAACCTCTTTAGGCACTCTAGAGAGAATTTGGACAGAGTACGAGGAGTGCACGAAATGAAGGGAGGCCCTGGGAAACAATCGGTCATGGAAAGAACCCGGCACACCGGTGGCAAAGTATCGCCTTTTTGGTGGGAGGCTTATGAAAAGGTGGTTGAAATCATTACCCGCGTGATCATTGAAGAATACTTGAAACTCAGGAACTTGAGAAGTGTTTCCCTGGCTTTGGTACTTGGTTTCTACCGCATCGATAATGTTTTGCACTGCCAGGAATGTGTTAGGCCCCGTAGCGCAGCCTAAATCGGCGACTTTGAACGTGTTTGAAGAGGAAAAAATGTTGATGTCAAGGTTCTCAGAAATTGCCTTGTTGATAAGTTCTTTAGCAGCATCTATAGCGTTTCTCTACAAAACAAAATGTTCGATTGTTAAATCTACTGTTTCTTAACCTTTTTTTTTATGTGCGTAATTGGCCTTTTTTTTTTTATTTGATAATTGAATTTTTTTCTGAAAATCTTTTTCTTTCTTCATATCCATAACTTGAGGGAAAAACCCTTTAGAAAAACAGTAAAGCATAACTTATGGTAGGACTTGTATATTTACTCTACCTGAAGGTATTATATAAGATGTTAGATTAACTTTAAATGTCTAATATATAAGTGTTCGTGTTAAAAAACTACAATATGATACACAGAATTATTTCCAATCATAAATCATATCGTTAAAAAGTTAATCTAATAACCAAAATAACAATACTTAGGTAGGATAAAAAGACAATTCCCACCATAAGTTTTTCAGTAAAATAATACACCTCCTCTGTTTGATTGAAGAAAAGAAATAGAAAAAACATTAAAAAAAAGAAGGAAATTTGAAGTATAAAGATAACTAGTAAATGCACCTGAAAGTTGGAGTTCTTGCTGTAGCTAAAAACACCACTTCCACCGTTCACTGTACATGTTTTCCCTCCTGCTACTGCCATTATCTTTCTTTTATAATTAAGTCTGTGTTTCCTCTCTGATCTGATGAACAAAAACTACACCACCAAAGGCCTTTATATACATTTATTTGGCGGCTATTACTTTTCTACAGATTAAATATATTATATATATACTTTGAATTTGGAAAAGTACAAGCTTTATTTTAATATTGTAGTTGTTACTTTTACCGGATTCCTTCCCCCACTTAATTAACGAAAAAGTTCTGTTTTCTCATTTAATTTTTGAATTAAAAATTAAAAAAATGAGTGACAAATTCAATTGCTAGAAGGAACTACGACTACTTTTGGAAATGTCTTCCGTGTAACATTTGGAACAACAGGTGTTGTCATTATGTGGTAACTAGTTAGGAATCAAATGTATCGAATGGTCATCTAGATAATATCACGTTTGATTAAAAGGATTAAATTTGACCGGCTATCCAATGAAAAGTTGACCTTTGTTTTGTTTTTTTTTTTTTCCTAAAACGAAAAGCCCTGGAAGAGGACCGAGGACGACTAGTGTTAGCATATCCCCTGAGTATGTTATCAAAATAACTCTCATATACTGATAAAAATATTCGTTGAACAGACGGGTCCTATCCCTCAAAGAATACGTCACTCTAGCCATATTTGTGGACATGTGTTTTGATTGTAGAGTCATATTTTTTGAGAGGGAAAAAAAAAAAGAACTTTTTTGTACTTTGCTACTATCCTTCTTTACAGTTTTTTTTTTTTTTTTTTAAAAGCTTCCTTATAAAGGATTTATAAGAAAATTGATCTTTTCTAAAGTAATTTTTTAATAAATGTCTAAATTTTTTTTTTCAATTCAAAAAAATAATCGTTTTTTAAATAACGTCCCTAGTTATGTCTCCGAGAAGGGATTGTACCTATAGTCCCTCCAAGACTGTGTGTGTTCGCCGAATATACCATAGTGTAGATTAGCATATCTTTTCTTTTATGATCCACACTTATCTTGCAGTCTGAGAATTATCTTGATTTCTTTTTTAGGAATTTTGAGAGTTAATAAAATGGACTTGTTATATATATATATATATATATATATATATCTCTCTCTCTCTCTCTCTAATAACAACATATAAGTTCATTATCAAACTCAAATAACGGTGAAATCGTTCACAACTCAAATAGACCACCTTTTTAGCACAAGAGAAAAAAAAATAAAAATAACAAACATGTCGTGCTTAAAAAAGAATATACCCCCAAGAGAAATTACATTAAATAGATTATTTTAAAAAAAATATTTAAAGTAAATAATATATTTTAAAAAATGTTTGTTTATAATGAATAATTTATTAATGAAGCAAATTTACGATAAAATTAATCCGCAAAGTCAAGTGGACCCTTCGAGGAGGAAAAAAAAAATTTTACTTGTTGATAGTCTTCTACGTCTTCTTCCTCTTTTTTTGTAAGGGGATGACAGTCAACTTTCAATACATGTGAATAGATGTTCTCATATCAACAAATAATATATATATATATATATATTTATTTATTTATTTATTTTTTTTTTGAAAGAGAGAGATTGAATCAACTTTCAATTATTAACTTTTTTTTTTTTACTAGCAATTTGCAAATTTTGGGCTGTTTGAAATATGCAGGTTAGAGTTGAAATTTCATGGGTACGTTAATTTAAAATATATGTTTGATTAAAATGTGAATTAGAAATGAATTATAATATATGAATTAGTGTATGAAATATATTCAAAAAAAAATATGCAATATAAATCTTATTTTATTTCTCTCGTCATTATGAGTTATTAAAAATAATCATCTCATTTTGAGTTGAAATATGAAAGTCATGGACTTTTAAAGTTTAAATTTCATAAAAATGAAATAGAAGGGAAGGGAGATGTGAACTTGGAAGTTTTATAATTAAATCTACAAAAATTCTATCTAATGGGCCCTTTTTTTTTTCAGTCAAAACCTACCCTCAACATATCAAACCCTACATGGTAAACCACATGTCTTCTCAAGGGGGCATTTGGAGCATACACTCTTATCGAAATTTTCTAAATTTTTTTTTATCTTTTTCTTAAAAAGTAAATTAATTTTACTATTCATACTTCTAAACTCTCCTTTTCATTTTTAAGAAATTCAAACATTAAAAGTACATAACTTTTCAAGTTTAGATGATATGATTTTTTATTTTTAAATTGCAGATGATAACGAGAGGAACAATGCAATATTTTTTTTCTGAATAAATTTCAAGTTTTTATATTTTTGAACTATCACATTTCATTTTCAATCAAACACACAACTCTAAATATTTACTCGACTCAGCCAAAAAATTTCCACAACTCTAACTGGAGTACATGTTTCAAACGTCCCATATTCTGATCTGAAGGGGGAAAAAAAAGTACACTGGGATATGTTTGTCATGACAAAAAAAATAATAATGATAATAATTCCTGGGTTGTTAAGACTATTTTCCCAAAAAAAAAAAAAAAAAAAAAAAGGGGAGAGAATACGTACCTGTGTGTTACCCTAGAGCTCTTGATGAGAAAAAACTTGCACATAAAATTGACTAGTTCAAGACCTCAGATGTTTCATATATAAATATATAGACGGCCATCACTTTATGATTCCGTGTTAGCTTACATTTAGTTCGCCGGTTGTAGATGAAATTTTTAAGTAGGAGTTAGTTAATTTTTCAAAAACTAGTTATAAATTTTATTTAACTTTTCAGAAAAAGAAAAAAACTGAGATGAAAAAATATAGTTTAGTTAGAGTTAAACTTGAATGCCAAACTCGAAGCTTTAGAGTTGCTATACAACTCTATCACCTCACAAATCAGTCCTTATACATTTAAGATTTCATTTTTAGTACTTGTGGGATAAATTATATTAAAAACAGCAGCACTTTTTTTCAATTCATTTCTAGCACCGCTAAGGTTGATGTATAAAGACATATATGCCCTCAGCCAACCCTAATCTGATATTTGTCCCACTTTCCTGCCCCCCTCACCCCCTTCTCTCCACCTCCATCCCGACAATATATAACTCACAGTACCCAAAATTTTGAACTTTTTCTTTCCTCGTTTCCTCGATTTTCTCTCAGTGAAGCCTCACGAATCCTCCCTGCACCATTACCCACTGATCGAAACTCACTCTAAGTCCAACAAATCTCACCACATCATCGTTCACTCTGTTAAAACTGACCCTCTCTATCCTCGTCACAGTTGAGCCGAATCTGCCAGATCGACTTCAACTCCATTTGAGTAGAGATCTTCCCACTTCCAATCAGCCAATCTGAGGTAATGGTGGTTGTTATTTGGTTTTATTTGTTAATATATGCTTTAAATGGGGGTGTGTTAAACTTTTGAGAGTAAATTATCGGTCTCCTGTAGAATAAACCATCCGGTCATTCTCATTTTGACCAGATTTGAGATTTGAACCAAAAAGGTCATTTTTATAATGACCATCCGGTCATTATCATTGTGACCAGTATTAAAAAAACTGGTCATTTTCATATTGATCATCTGGTCATTATCATTGTGACCAGTTTTGAGATATAAAGTCAACTATATATATATATATATATATATAAATAAAAAATAAAAAAACTGGTTATTTTCATATTGACCATCCGGTCATTATCAATGTAATCAGTTTTGAGATAAGTCAACTCTCTCTATATAAAAAACTGGTCAATTTTCATATTGATCATCCGGTCATTATCATTGTGACCATCCGGTCATTATTATTGTGACCAGATTTGATATATAAGTCAACTCTCTCTATATAAAAAAACTGGTCATTTTCATATTGACTATCCGGTCATTATCATTGTGACCAGTTTTGAGATGTAAGTCTACTCTCTATATATATAAAAAACTGGTCATTTTCATATTTACCATCCAGTCATTATCATTGTGACCAGTTTTGAGATGTAAGTCAAATCTCTATATATATAAAAAAAAAACTGGTCATTTTCATATTGATCACCCAGTCATTATCATTGTGATCAGTTTTGAGATGTAAGTCAACTCTCTATATATATAACTTGTTGCTGTTTCATTCAGGAATGAATGAGGTTTGTGTTTTCGTCAAGTATAATAGTCAATGGGACAGCACATTGATATATGTTGGTGGCGAAATGAAAGGAATATTGGTGCCCGATACCGCAACATATGTTGGTCTTATTGAGTTGGTCAGAAGTGCAATTGGAATTAGGGGCCCAGCCAAGACTATAGTCATGAGATACGGTAATGAACCTGGAATGCCTCTTGTTAGGATACAGTGTGATGCTGACGTTAAATTCTACATACAATTGAAGAAGAAGGATGTTCATGTGCTTAGTAAATTTTCAATTACCATCGATGTATTGGATAAGTCTGCGGCAGAAGCGAGGCCACCGGCGGTAGGGGAATGCAACCACATAGACGTTCAACATTCTAGGGAGGGTGTACAGAGTGATGAAGCCATGCAACATGTAGATGACAGTAATCTGATCATCCTTCCTCCTCCTCCTCCTCATATCCCTTCTCCCATAATAGGTCTAGATTTGCACACTGAATCTGGAATTGAAAAGCAATATCAAGTATTGAACAATGACTTATGCACGGCCCATGGTGATTGTAATGCCGGGGAATTGAATGTTACGGATGATGCTCGTCATCCGAACGAGAATAATATCGCAGCAAGCATTGGAGCCCATTCTATTGCCAATAATACTACATCTCAATCCGTTAATGTACCAAGCAGTGACAGTGTATCCTGCTCAATGTCACTGCTTGGTACAATCCGTTAAAAAGTTACTGCAATACCATCTTCATCACGATGTCATGAGTAAACACTACTAATTCAAGATGAAGAGGTCGAACTCTACTCTATTATACGTGATATGTATAGATAACGAGGGATGTCCATGGCAATTGCGTGCGACTAAGATGAGAGGTAGTGAACTGTTTGTTGTGAAGAGGTACGACGACGTCCATACTTGTTCAATCGAAATCATTCAAGGTCATCATCGTCAAGCTAAAAGTTGGATGATCGGGGAGTGTGTTAAGGTAAAATACTTGGATCCGACTAATACCTCATATACACCTCGAGAAATAATGTAAGACATGTAGGCCGAGTTTGGAGTGTCTTTCAATTATCTTAGAGCATGGCGAGGGAAGGAAGCTGCACTAACCAGCTTGAGGGGCGATGATGCAGAGTCATACAATGGTATTTTTCCTTATGTTGTTATATGTTCATGACTGACATTATAACTTTTATATTTACGACATGGTAATGATTATTTAATAATTACAGTTCTGCCCGCGTGGGCTGAAATGGTTAAGAGGAAAAATCATGCATCCGACATTCACATTGAGACAGACTCAGAAAATTGTTTACAATACTTCTACATGTGCTTAGCTGCTTCGAAGCACGGCTGGCCTTATTATCGTCCAGTAATTGTGGTTGATGGATCAGCATTAAATGCCAAGTTTGGAGGAATGCTTCTTGCAGCATGCGGTCACGACGCAAATGGCTCCATATTTCCACTTGCATTTGGTATCGTTCCGTCAGAAAGCAATGAATCATGGAAATGGTTCTTCGAGAAGCTAAGGGATTCAATCAGCACGCGATAGTCTCTTGCCATTGTGACTGATAGGCATAAGGGTATCGAATATGCAGCCAACCTCGTGTATCCGGATGCTGCCTTCGGGATATGCGTCCAACACTTGGCTGCAAACTTGAAGACCAGGTACAAAGATTTCAAAGGCCCTTTGAAGACCTATTTTGAGGGTGCATCGAGGTCGTATCTTTTAAGTGAGTACCATCGTCATATGGAATCCATCCGTAGTCGTAACCCCGACATGCACCGATACCTTGTGCAGGCCGATCCTTCAAAGTGGTCGCGATCATACTTCAACGGACGGAGGTATGCAATCATGACAACCAACATTGTAGAGTCATTGAACAGTTTGGATCGGAAAGCCAGGTTAATGCCGGCTAGATTCTTGGTGGAATGGTTGAGAGAACTACTACAAAGATGGTTTGTCGAGAAACGTAAAGAAGCCCTGAAAATAACATCGAAACTGACCCCAAAGGCAGAGAAATTGATTCGCACAAACTTCTCATTAGGACTAACAGTAACGGTATGTGATAATGACCACATCATGGCGTTCTGTATATACAAATTTTTGGCTTAAACTAAATGAGATCAAATAAACTAATGTCTTAAAATTCCCTTTGTTACAGCCGCGGCCAGCTGATCAATTTGAGTACGCCGTCACCAACAATGCTGTCCAAATATGGATTGTCGGTATGAGCGAAAGGACCTGTACCTGCAGACGATTTCAGGTCGATCAAATTCCTTGCCCTCATGCAATGGCCGTCTGTAACCACCGATGAATTGATCCATACAATTATTGCTCTAATTACTATACGAAAGATTATCTCTATGCATGCTATGCGTCTGTAGTCCATCCGATTGGCTGCGCAAAGGGCTGGGATGTTTCTGAAGAAGTCAGATCGCAAATTGTTCATCCTCCCTGTAATAACCAACTTGTTTGTAAACTTATGATTTCTTTTGTTAAGAATCAAAGTTTGTTTATGTTATATGTATGATATGTTTCTATGAAAAGTTGTTGAATCTTTAGTTAAAAGATTCAAATAAGTTAGTTATGCAAGTTTAAGACCTTTTTATTAAAAGAAAAAGGTGTAAGTTATGCTTTATGATTTTATGTTATTTTACGAAAGGACTGCATTTGGGAGATAAGCCAAACCAGACCTTTAAGGATGACACCTCTGATGACAAGTGTCATTACTATGATTGGTCACCTCACAGGGACCAAAATGCAAATATTTTATGTTTAGGGGTCAATTTGCAAATTAAGAAAAGTTTATGATTTTGAAGCTAAAAAGTCTTTTAAGGAAGAATTTAGTAAAAATTTGATGTTTAAAGGCTTAACAAAAATTGGCCAAGTCATAGGGACTAAAGTGCAAATATTTTTGCCTTTAGGGGCCAATGTGCAATTTTGGAAAAATTGTAAACTTATCAGTAATTATGTAAATTTTTGAACCAGGGACTCCTTAAGTAAAGTTTCTTAGTTCAATTAAGTTATTGACCCATTTTTAGTTTAGTTAGTTGGTTTGAAATCAAGGATGTTAAGTTAAGATTGTTTTTGAAAACTCTAGCTAAAACCAATCCCATTATGCCATGTGTCACCATAGGAACCGGCCACGTCATGGCTTGATGAGCAAGTAACCTTGTTCTTGAAAAAGGTTATGCAAATTAGAAGATTTTAAGTGTTAATAGAAGTTTACAAATCAAACCCTAAGTTTAGTGTTTTAACACTTTAGTATGATTGGTTGATTTTATGTTAAGACACATTTAGCAATGTTGTCTCATTTGGTTACACCAAAACCGGCCACATAGGGGAGAAACCCTAGGTGATAGCTTGGCTTAGTCACACCCCTAGCCTTGCACCCATGGCAAGCCAAGGCTTGCACACCTAGGCACCAAGGGCCGGCCACCCAAGGAACCAACACACCATGGTGTAGCTATGGTGAGTAACATCACTAGCCTTGCTCACTTGGCAAGCCAAGGCTTTGCCTAAACCACCACCCAAGGGCCGGCCATCTTAAGAGTGTGACACCTCAAAGTTTAGCCTTGGTGAGTAACCAAACCTAGGCTTGCACCTTTGGCAAGCCAAGGCTTTGCTAAGCCAACACCAAGACCGGCCATCCTTAGTGAATGACACATCATTTTGTAGCTAGGGTGAGTAAGCTACTCTAGCCTTGCTCACATGGATAGCCAAGACATTGACACACCTAGCCTAGCTTCCTTGGCAAGCCAAGGCTTGCACACATCACCCTAGGGCCGGCCACACCAAGGATGTGCCACCTCAAAGTGTAGCCTTGATGAGCAAGCAATTCTAGCTTAGCTTACTTGGCATATTGGATGAAGCATGGCCGGCCAACACATAGGGACCAAGGAGAAAAATAGCTTGACTTCAAGGACTATCTCCCAATTTACCAAAGATGGAATTCTTGAACTCCTTTAGGGCTTGACACCTTTGCACCTAGGCAAGCTTAGTAAGCATACTAGCTTTGCTTGTTGGCAAACCAAGGCATGTATGACTTCCACCCAAGGCCGGCCACACCAAGGAGGGGACACCTCATGGTCCCTAGGCCACATGACTAAGCAGCCCTAGCTTGGATTAGTGGCATGAAAGACACAAGAGTGGCCGGCCACCATTCAAGAAGACAAGACCAAATTGGTCTCTTGTAGGAACCAAAGAACAAACTAGGGTATCTTTAGGGGTTAGTTAGCAATTTTGGAAAATTGTGTTTCATCTATAAATAGGTGAAGATGCTGTTGTGTCATTTGGTTAGCCAACACTCACACACACCTTTGAGCAGCATAAACTCTTCCCCTCCTGCTATAGAAACCGAAGAAAGAAAAGAAAGAAAAGAAAACTAGAAAAGCTTTTCGATTTAGTTTGAGAGAATTTTCAATTACCTTAGATTAAGAAATCCATCCGTGAAACTTGAGGTAAATATTGTTATCCTCTAGTTCTCCATTTATAAATTAAGAGAATGATTAGTATGATTAAGCAAGAGTTTAAATTTTGTAAGATACATGCACTAGGGTTTTTGTATGCTTGATTAAGTCTCTATCCGAGCAGTTTTTCTGAAACAAAATTTAGAGGCCTTTAGAGGCCGAATCTTTAAAAAGTTAAAACTGCAAAGTTGTAGAGGAAGGAAAATCCTAGGGGCCAACGCGGCCAGTTTTTGAAAATAAGGCTTTTAAGACCTTTATTTCTATAAAAACCCGAGACCAAATTATAAGCAGTAAGTTTGGTCGAAAAATTTTATAAAGCAAAAATAAGCATGTTAAAGGCTGATTTGAAGTTTGAGGTTAAAACAAAAGTTGTAGGAGACTTCAATATCTACAACTTTAATGAAGAAAACTTTTCCAGATTCGAAACAGATTTGTAAGAAAAGAACTAAACTTTATGAATTGGTTTTGGAACCCGATTTTCAAAATGATTAGAGTTTTTACTAAATTTCAAAAAGGAGTTGAAATTTAGGAATGATTGTTAGCAATTAGAATCATTGTGTTATTATGATAGGATGATACTCATCCTATGATTTTTCTTGAAAACAGGGAAACGACCTGTTTGAGTGAAAGATTGTGATTCAAGGCGCAGTAACGGTAAGTACGACTCCGCCTACAGCATAAACAAAAATTGTTTGTTGAATGCTTTCAAGTTTATAATGATATAAGCATGATAAAACGTTATGGCTTGTATGATATCAAGTTTATAATGTTATGTGTATAAGAAATATTTATGATATGTATGTATATACATTTTTAAGATATGATAATATTAAAGTACGAATGACATGTATGTATGCAAGAAATGATGAACGAATGACATGTATGTATGCAAGAAATGATGAATGTATGACATGTATGTATGCAAGAAATGATGAATGTATGGCATGTATGTATGCAAGAAATGATGAATGTATGGCATGTATGTTTTCAAGTTCATGAATGTATGTTTATAGTATGTATGTTGATATGATGAGAAATGTGATATTATGACATCACGAAGTATGCTCATTAAAGAATAACGAGTTGGTAAAATATGAAACCCCAGCTTCAGTTAAGAAACTGGTTATGAATATGAAACAACATTTCAAGTATGAAATAAGACAAGAACAAGATGTATAATATAAGCAGGAAACTATATGTCGTATCGACCCGCGTCAGGTCGGGTTTGGTTCATGGTTTGAGTTGGACAGGGCTGGCCGCCCCAACCACTCCATGGCAGCGCGCCACGGTACGTACATTCATGTTAAGTTATGTAAGGGCCCAAAATCTATGCTAACTTATGAAAACAGAAATTGATCATAAATGGTTCATGCATTATGTTATCATGATATGTTTTGTGGATAAATAGTTGTGCTTGCTGAGCGAAAGCTCATGTTTTAAGTTTATGCTGTAGGTAAGCAACCATGCAATATTTCTTGATACAAGGCGGTGGAGCATGGCAAGGCAAAGCTGTGAAACTGTGGGACGGAATCACTACGTTTCTTTTTGTTAAATAATGCTACGCTAAATATGATGTATTTAAGTACAAAAACACATTTCCGCTATAAGTAATTATGTATAAGTATATGTATGGATATAAATGTTTATTATGGACTTTCCAAGTGAAACAATACTTATCAGTTGTAAAAAAAAAAAAAAAAAATTTTCTGTCTAAATTTTCATCTATTATTATGTAAGAATGTATGGTAACGGCCAGCGCTAGGCGGGTCGTCACAAGAGTTGGTATCAGAGCTTTAGTTCCTACCTTCCGGTTTCACAGTTTGCTTGCCTGCGCCACAGTCATTGTAAGTTAAATAAATATTTCATATTTATATTATGAATTTGTATAATCTAGATTTGAGGATAATGGACGACGATCGAGGTGCAGCCTACGCATTTTTCACAATGTCGCCTCTAGTATTTGATGGAAGTAGACGAACTGTGACACTCGCATCATGGCTTCACGACATGGAGGCTATATTCCGAATAGGTCATATTCCACCCCATCTACAGGTATCTTTAGCAAGTCGTTGTCTAGCAGTAGATGCTAGATTGTGGTGGAGGATAACAGGAGAACAAGAAGTTCAGGAAGGATCATGGGAAAACTTTCGCCATGTTATTACTGCTCGTTTTGGACCTCCACTGGAGGAAGACGCCAACGGACATTATCGGGATCCAGAAATTTATCGTGACATGAATCTTGTCCGATATCTTAACTATGTGTATGATTGGCATGCTTATCCGGGAGAGTCGATGGGCCATTATTGTCGAAGATTTCAGGAGGCTATGTTGCCTCATATTCCTGATATGGGCGACCCAGAGTTTCGGGGATTGCAACTACTCCGAGAAGGACTGCCACCTGATGTCAGAGATCACATTCAGCCACCGGCACTAGGAATGACTCTGGAACACATGATTAACGACATCATGGAAGCAGAGTTGATAGCCCACATGGTTCAAGCAGATGCCTTAGTGGAGAACAATATCCAAGTCCCAGTTAACAACAATGACGTGGAGGAGCCACCCTTCCAATGGGGACCAGCAGTGCCAGAGGACCCTATTCCGGCAATACCACTTCAGGAGATTCCTCCACAAGAGGATATTGATGGCATGAATCTCGAAGAGGATCCCCACGAAATCATCCTGGATAACGGTGATGAGGAGGAAGAGGATATACATATGGAAAATGAACCGGAGGAAGTCTTGTTCGATGAGGAGGACTGGGACGTATTCTCTGAGTTATCATCGGAATAGATAGTTTAAGAATAAAATAGTTTGTATGTAAGATAGAAAGTGATAATCACTTCTATCTTGTACTTGATCATGTATTTATGTATATAGCAAGTAGAGAATATGTACATGATGGTATGGTTGAATGTATGAATTATGAGTTATGAATTATGAATGATGATGGAATGCAAGATTATGAACAACATATGATATGTCATGGAATGATGAGATCATGATGAATCTCAAATGTTATGTTTTATGTCATGATGTTATGATATGATATGATAAGTAAGTAGTATTCATAATAAGATTTTATGATTAGATATGAATGAACGAAAAGATATTTGTAGTATAACAATATCTTTATCGTAATTAGATAAGAAATAGAAGATGTCGCGTCCACGTACCCGAGCGAATCCCATTCCGCAAGAACCTGATCTTGCAAATATAGTAGCTACCTTGCAACGACAATTGCGGGAACAACAACAAGAAACGAACCAGCTTCGGGAACAAGTAGCCCAGCTGAATCAAGTGCCTCGAGCGAACGAAGCCCCACCTCAAAATAACCCCGTACCTCCAGCAGTGCCTCAAGTACCAGAGGTTCATCAAGAAGTTCCGATAGCACCCGAAGGTCTGCAAAGGAATCCACCTATAGTTAGGGAAGATCTGTTGTATGAACGATTTAGGCGAATGAAGGCACCTGAATTTGAAGGAACCACAGATCCATTAGTGGCAGATAATTGGCTGATCGATATCCAAGTAATTTTGGATTTTATGGGACTTACGGAACAGGAGAAAGTTCTTTGTGCCTCCTTTGCACTTAAGAAAGATGCACGTCATTGGTGGAGAACGGTTCAGATGCGCAGAAACGTGGCGTTCATGCAATGGCAAGATTTTGTTGACGAATTCAGAGTGATGTACTACAACCAGGAGATTCTTGCAGCTCAACAGGATGAGTTTACCAGCTTTAAGCAAGGATCTTTGTCTGTGATGGATGCAGTCAAGAAATTTGAACAGCTTGCTTGTTTATGTCCGGAACTGGTACCGAACGAGAGAGAGAAAGTAAGGAGGATGATGAAAATGTTTCGGACAGACATCGCCAAGCAAGTTAGTGCTGGAAGTAGCCCTCCAACTCTTGTAGCTGATTGTATAGGTCGAGCTATGAGAGCAGAATACTGGATTAATCAGGATAAGGAAGCACGGGTTCAGATATTTAAAGCTAAGAAGGAAGAAAAAGCTGTAGAGAAACAGATACAGTCTAGGCAGAACCAGCAGCCGAACTTAAAAGGCCAGACTAGTAATTCCAACCAAAGTTCCAAGCAGTTTGGAAGGAATAAAAGAAGAGAGAATGCTACGGGCCAGGGCCAACAGAAGAATTATCCCCAGAAGAGGAACAACCGTGGGAATGAGGGTAATAATAACAGCTATCCTGTGTGTACTCAATGTGGAAAGAAACATCCAGGCGTATGTAGGATGGGAACAAACGCTTGCTACCTTTGTGGCAAGGAAGGTCATTATGCGAAGAATTGTACCTCCCATAGTCAGAACCAGAACCCTCAGTACCAGAATAGGAATCCAAACCGACAGCTTCACGCGGTACAAGCAAAGGTCGAAAGTCCTTCGATGGTACACGGAAGACTTGAAGCTCCTGAACCACAAGCCAGGATTTATGCATACACAAAGGGAGATGCTGAGGCTGGAACTTCTAATGTAGTAACAGGTCAGGTCTCTATAGCCGCTTATGATGCATTTGCCCTAATTGATTCTGGTGCCACCCATTCGTTTATATCAATGGGGTATGCCCGGAAGTTAGGTAGAAATGTAGAAAGTATAGGGCAACCTTTTAGAACCTCTCTTCCATCGGGAGATATTTTGTTATCTGATTCCTGGATGCGAAATATTCCGATAGTTATGTGTGGTAGAGAATTATATGTAGACCTGATTGCTATTAAGCTTCAGGATTTTGATGTAATCCTGGGAATGGATTTCTTAGATAAGTACAACGCTAAGATTGATTGTCGAAAGCGTTGTGTTACGTTTAGTCTTTTCGGCGAAGAGGAATTCAACTTTCACGGCCAGTCTAAGAGTTCATCAACCCGGCTTGTTTCTGCAATGAAAGCTTGGAAAATGTTAGCTAATGGATGTCAAGGGTACTTAGCTAACATGGTAGACAAAGAACAAGAAAAAGAGCTACAGCCCGAAGATATTCCTATTATTAGGGAATATGTAGACGTCTTTCCAAAAGATTTAACTAAACTTCCGCCCGAGCGTGAAATCTCTTTCGAAATAGAATTGTTGCCAGGAACAGCTCCAATATCGAAAGCACCTTATCGCATGGCCCCAGCTGAGCTTAGGGAACTTCAAGTACAGTTGCAAGAACTGTTGGACAAGGGATTTATTCGTCAAAGCCATTCCCCGTGGGGAACACCCGTGTTGTTTGTCAAGAAGAAGGATGGAACGTTACGAATGTGTATTGACTATCGCGAGTTGAATAAGATCACGATTAAGAACAAGTACCCTCTCCCGAGAATCGACGATCTCTTCGATCAACTTAGAGGAGCTTTGGTATTCTCGAAGATTGACTTGCGTTCAGGCTACCATCAACTCAGAATCAAGGAAGGAGATATTCCCAAGACGGCGTTTCGTACACGTTATGGACATTATGAGTATTTAGTCATGCCTTTTGGATTAACTAATGCTCCAGCTGCTTTTATGGACCTTATGAATCGGGTATTTAAAGATTATTTGGATAAGTTTGTTATCATCTTCATTGATGATATTTTGATCTACTCAAAATCTGCAAAGGAACATGAGCAGCACCTCAAGTTGGTTTTGGAAACCTTAAGACGGAATCAGCTTTACGCCAAATTCACTAAATGTGAATTTTGGTTGGAGAAAGTACATTTCTTAGGCCACGTAGTTTCAAGGGAAGGAATTTCTGTTGATCCTGCTAAGATAGAAGCAGTTAGTGCATGGTCAGCACCCAGAAACGTTACGGAGATACGAAGCTTTCTTGGCTTGGCCGGATACTACCGACGGTTCGTTGAAGGATTCTCCAAGATAGCAGCGCCACTAACAGCTCTTACTAAAAAGGGGAGAAAGTTCGAATGGACACAGAAGTGTGAAGAAAACTTCCAAGAGCTCAAGAGGAAACTTACAAGTGCACCAGTGTTGATCATTCCGGATGTTGATGCAGGAAATTTCGCCATTTATAGTGATGCGTCGAAAACTGGACTAGGAGCCGTCCTTATGCAAGGAAGAAATGTGGTTGCTTATGCTTCACGTCAACTGAAGGACCATGAACGGAACTACCCGACTCACGATTTGGAGCTTGCTGCGGTGGTTTTCGCTTTGAAGATTTGGAGACATTACCTATATGGTAATAAATGTGAGATTTTTACCGATCATCAAAGTCTCAAATACATTTTTACTCAAAAGGAGCTTAATATGCGGCAACGAAGATGGCTCGAACTCGTAAAGGATTATGATTGTGAAATTCTTTATCATCCTGGAAAGGCAAACAAGGTTGCAGATGCGCTGAGCAGGAAGTCATCCGGTATACTCATGTCTCTTGAAATGATGTCCGAACCCCTCAAAAAGGAAATTTCTGATTTCCGATTAGAAATGCTAACCGGAAAATTGTCTGTTTTGACTCTTCAGTCTAATCTCCTAGAAACCATTAAGGACTATCAAAGGAAAGATTCCTTTTTGTTGAAAATTCAGCTACTTGGCGAAGAAGATAAGGAATTTAAGACGTCTGCGAATGGGCTAATTCTTTTCAAAGGAAGGATTTGTGTTCCTAACTTTGAGTTTCTAAGGAAACAAATCATGTCAGAAGCGCATGAAACGCCATACTCAGTTCACCCTGGAGCTACTAAGATGTATAAGGACCTTAAGGAGAACTTTTGGTGGCCGAACATGAAGAGAGAAATTGCTGAATTTGTATCAAAGTGTTTAACTTGTCAGAAAGTTAAAGCTGAACACCGACAACCTGGATGAGATCTTCAAAAGATAGAACTCCCAGAATGGAAATGGGAACAAATCACCATGGATTTCGTAGTTGGACTACCCAGGACCGCTAGTGGAAATGATATGATTTGGGTAATTGTGGATAGATTAACCAAATCAGCCCATTTCATTGCTAGTAAAGCCACCTTTTCGGTTGAGAAATTAGCTGGAATTTATGTATCTCAGGTTGTTAAGTTGCATGGAGTTCCAAAATCCATTATTTCAGATCGAGATGGGCGATTTACTTCGCGATTTTGGAAAAGTGTTCACACAGCTATGGGATCAAGGCTGAAATTCAGTACTGCATTCCACCCTCAGACAGATGGACAATCGGAG
Organism: Ficus hirta; assembly: GCA_038430175.1. Lineage (NCBI taxonomy): Eukaryota > Viridiplantae > Streptophyta > Magnoliopsida > Rosales > Moraceae > Ficus > Ficus hirta. The sequence continues at coordinate 12,919,969 of CM076592.1, forward strand.
CGCACGATCCAGACCTTAGAAGATATGTTGAGATCTTGTGTTTTAGATTTCAAGGGAAATTGGGATCAAAAGTTACCCTTGATCGAATTTTCGTATAATAATAGTTATCATGCTTCTATTGGGATGGCTCCATTTGAAGCGCTATATGGAAGGAAATGTCGATCTCCCATCCATTGGCAAGAAGTCGGACAAAAGCAACTTCAAACTACGGACTTCATCATAAAAACCTCAGAAGACGTCAAGATGATCAAGCAACGGCTCGATGTAGCTTTCAGTCGACAGAAGAGTTATGCTGATAAACGTCGAAGACCTTTAGAATTCCAAGTTGGAGATTCTGTTTTTCTCAAGATTGCTCCAGTAAAGGGGATTATGAGGTTTGGTAAGAAGGGAAAGCTCAGTCCAAGATATACAGGTCCGTTTGAAATCCTCGAAAGAATTGGAAAAGTTGCCTACAAGCTTGCTTTACCGCCAGCTTTAGCTTCTATACACAATGTTTTTCACGTTTCTATGTTGAAGAAATACGTACCTGATCCTTCTCATGTGCTAAGTCAAGAACCGGTCGAAGTACAAACAGATTTGACGTACGAGGAAAGGCCAATACGAATTCTAGATCGGGAAGAAAAGGTTTTAAGGAACAAAACCATTCAGATGGTTAAGGTGTTATGGCAGAATCATAATATTCAAGAAGCAACGTGGGAAGTAGAAGAAGAAATAAGGAAGAACTATCCCTACTTGTACTGATTTTCGGGGACGAAAATTTCTTTAAGGAGGGTAGATTGTAATAACCAACTTGTTTGTAAACTTATGATTTCTTTTGTTAAGAATCAAAGTTTGTTTATGTTATATGTATGATATGTTTCTATGAAAAGTTGTTGAATCTTTAGTTAAAAGATTCAAATAAGTTAGTTATGCAAGTTTAAGACCTTTTTATTAAAAGAAAAAGGTGTAAGTTATGCTTTATGATTTTATGTTATTTTACGAAAGGACTGCATTTGGGAGATAAGCCAAACCAGACCTTTAAGGATGACACCTCTGATGACAAGTGTCATTACTATGATTGGTCACCTCACAGGGACCAAAATGTAAATATTTTATGTTTAGGGGTCAATTTGCAAATTAAGAAAAGTTTATGATTTTGAAGCTAAAAAGTCTTTTAAGGAAGAATTTAGTAAAAATTTGATGTTTAAAGGCTTAACAAAAATTGGCCAAGTCATAGGGACTAAAGTGCAAATATTTTTGCCTTTAGGGGCCAATGTGCAATTTTGGAAAAATTGTAAACTTATCAGTAATTATGTAAATTTTTGAACCAGGGACTCCTTAAGTAAAGTTTCTTAGTTCAATTAAGTTATTGACCCATTTTTAGTTTAGTTAGTTGGTTTGAAATCAAGGATGTTAAGTTAAGATTGTTTTTGAAAACTCTAGCTAAAACCAATCCCATTATGCCATGTGTCACCATAGGAACCGGCCACGTCATGGCTTGATGAGCAAGTAACCTTGTTCTTGAAAAAGGTTATGCAAATTAGAAGATTTTAAGTGTTAATAGAAGTTTACAAATCAAACCCTAAGTTTAGTGTTTTAACACTTTAGTATGATTGGTTGATTTTATGTTAAGACACATTTAGCAATGTTGTCTCATTTGGTTACACCAAAACCGGCCACATAGGGGAGAAACCCTAGGTGATAGCTTGGCTTAGTCACACCCCTAGCCTTGCACCCATGGCAAGCCAAGGCTTGCACACCTAGGCACCAAGGGCCGGCCACCCAAGGAACCAACACACCATGGTGTAGCTATGGTGAGTAACATCACTAGCCTTGCTCACTTGGCAAGCCAAGGCTTTGCCTAAACCACCACCCAAGGGCCGGCCATCTTAAGAGTGTGACACCTCAAAGTTTAGCCTTGGTGAGTAACCAAACCTAGGCTTGCACCTTTGGCAAGCCAAGGCTTTGCTAAGCCAACACCAAGACCGGCCATCCTTAGTGAATGACACATCATTTTGTAGCTAGGGTGAGTAAGCTACTCTAGCCTTGCTCACATGGATAGCCAAGACATTGACACACCTAGCCTAGCTTCCTTGGCAAGCCAAGGCTTGCACACATCACCCTAGGGCCGGCCACACCAAGGATGTGCCACCTCAAAGTGTAGCCTTGATGAGCAAGCAATTCTAGCTTAGCTTACTTGGCATATTGGATGAAGCATGGCCGGCCAACACATAGGGACCAAGGAGAAAAATAGCTTGACTTCAAGGACTATCTCCCAATTTACCAAAGATGGAATTCTTGAACTCCTTTAGGGCTTGACACCTTTGCACCTAGGCAAGCTTAGTAAGCATACTAGCTTTGCTTGTTGGCAAACCAAGGCATGTATGACTTCCACCCAAGGCCGGCCACACCAAGGAGGGGACACCTCATGGTCCCTAGGCCACATGACTAAGCAGCCCTAGCTTGGATTAGTGGCATGAAAGACACAAGAGTGGCCGGCCACCATTCAAGAAGACAAGACCAAATTGGTCTCTTGTAGGAACCAAAGAACAAACTAGGGTATCTTTAGGGGTTAGTTAGCAATTTTGGAAAATTGTGTTTCATCTATAAATAGGTGAAGATGCTGTTGTGTCATTTGGTTAGCCAACACTCACACACACCTTTGAGCAGCATAAACTCTTCCCCTCCTGCTATAGAAACCGAAGAAAGAAAAGAAAGAAAAGAAAACTAGAAAAGCTTTTCGATTTAGTTTGAGAGAATTTTCAATTACCTTAGATTAAGAAATCCATCCGTGAAACTTGAGGTAAATATTGTTATCCTCTAGTTCTCCATTTATAAATTAAGAGAATGATTAGTATGATTAAGCAAGAGTTTAAATTTTGTAAGATACATGCACTAGGGTTTTTGTATGCTTGATTAAGTCTCTATCCGAGCAGTTTTTCTGAAACAAAATTTAGAGGCCTTTAGAGGCCGAATCTTTAAAAAGTTAAAACTGCAAAGTTGTAGAGGAAGGAAAATCCTAGGGGCCAACGCGGCCAGTTTTTGAAAATAAGGCTTTTAAGACCTTTATTTCTATAAAAACCCGAGACCAAATTATAAGCAGTAAGTTTGGTCGAAAAATTTTATAAAGCAAAAATAAGCATGTTAAAGGCTGATTTGAAGTTTGAGGTTAAAACAAAAGTTGTAGGAGACTTCAATATCTACAACTTTAATGAAGAAAACTTTTCCAGATTCGAAACAGATTTGTAAGAAAAGAACTAAACTTTATGAATTGGTTTTGGAACCCGATTTTCAAAATGATTAGAGTTTTTACTAAATTTCAAAAAGGAGTTGAAATTTAGGAATGATTGTTAGCAATTAGAATCATTGTGTTATTATGATAGGATGATACTCATCCTATGATTTTTCTTGAAAACAGGGAAACGACCTGTTTGAGTGAAAGATTGTGATTCAAGGCGCAGTAACGGTAAGTACGACTCCGCCTACAGCATAAACAAAAATTGTTTGTTGAATGCTTTCAAGTTTATAATGATATAAGCATGATAAAACGTTATGGCTTGTATGATATCAAGTTTATAATGTTATGTGTATAAGAAATATTTATGATATGTATGTATATACATTTTTAAGATATGATAATATTAAAGTACGAATGACATGTATGTATGCAAGAAATGATGAACGAATGACATGTATGTATGCAAGAAATGATGAATGTATGACATGTATGTATGCAAGAAATGATGAATGTATGGCATGTATGTATGCAAGAAATGATGAATGTATGGCATGTATGTTTTCAAGTTCATGAATGTATGTTTATAGTATGTATGTTGATATGATGAGAAATGTGATATTATGACATCACGAAGTATGCTCATTAAAGAATAACGAGTTGGTAAAATATGAAACCCCAGCTTCAGTTAAGAAACTGGTTATGAATATGAAACAACATTTCAAGTATGAAATAAGACAAGAACAAGATGTATAATATAAGCAGGAAACTATATGTCGTATCGACCCGCGTCAGGTCGGGTTTGGTTCATGGTTTGAGTTGGACAGGGCTGGCCGCCCCAACCACTCCATGGCAGCGCGCCACGGTACGTACATTCATGTTAAGTTATGTAAGGGCCCAAAATCTATGCTAACTTATGAAAACAGAAATTGATCATAAATGGTTCATGCATTATGTTATCATGATATGTTTTGTGGATAAATAGTTGTGCTTGCTGAGCGAAAGCTCATGTTTTAAGTTTATGCTGTAGGTAAGCAACCATGCAATATTTCTTGATACAAGGCGGTGGAGCATGGCAAGGCAAAGCTGTGAAACTGTGGGACGGAATCACTACGTTTCTTTTTGTTAAATAATGCTACGCTAAATATGATGTATTTAAGTACAAAAACACATTTCCGCTATAAGTAATTATGTATAAGTATATGTATGGATATAAATGTTTATTATGGACTTTCCAAGTGAAACAATACTTATCAGTTGTAAAAAAAAAAAAAAAAAAATTTTCTGTCTAAATTTTCATCTATTATTATGTAAGAATGTATGGTAACGGCCAGCGCTAGGCGGGTCGTCACACTCCCAATACAAAGCGTTGGCCCGGAAGGCCACGAGTTCATAGGATTTTGTCCCAAGGTGAAGAACATGAGCCTATTCGGTGTGGTAGATGTAATGGTTATGGACACAACCGACAAACCTGTACTAATTCAGTACCCTTACGAATACGTCCAACAACAAGGTCCAAGACATCGTTCACAACTCCTAGTGAATAAATGTGATGATTTTTTCAGTCATTTTACTTTTATACTGTTTAACAATTTTAGAAAAAACAGTGATTTTTGGGCATTTTAAAGTAACGGTCATAACTGTTATGACTGAGAGGTCATAACAGTTATGACCTCTGACCCAATAGTTAAACAAAGAGGTTTTTTTTTTTCCTATTTCTGTCTCATAGTATATTTTATAGTAGAAACGAATTATATACCATTCAGTTAATAATTTGACTTAACGAAAAAAAAATTTAGAAAAAACAGTGATTTTTGGGCATTTTAGAGTAACGGTCATAACTGTTATGACCTCTGACCCAATAGTAAAACAAAGAGGTTCTTTTTTCCTATTTCTGTCTCATAGTGTATTTTATAGTACAAACGAATTATATACCATTCAGTTAATAATTGGACTTAACGAAAAAAAAAATAGAAAAAACAGTGATTTTTGGGCATTTTAGAGTCATAACAGTTATGACCTCTGACCCAAAAGTGAAACAAAGAGGTTTTTTTTTTCCTATTTCTGTCTCATAATGTATTTTATAGTACAAACGAATTATATACTATTCAGTTAATAATTGGACTTAACAAAAAAAAATTTAGAAAAAACAGTGATTTTTGGCCATTTTAAAGTAACGGTCATAACTGTTATGACCACCTGCTCATTACAGTTATGACCTTGGTCCCTTTTGTGAAACAAAGAGAATTTATGCGTCTTTTTCATGGTTCGTTTTGAAGTTGCAGTTAACAGAAAAACTAAAACATAACAAAATATGAATAAAAGAATGGCCCTATCTACAGTCTGGTATCTGGTAAAGTTTGAATGAAAAAGAAAATTTTACAGCTTACAACAATAAATCACCTGGTCATAAAAAATTCCATGATTAATATGAATAAAAAAATGGCCTTATCTACAGTCTGGTAAAGTTTGAATGAAAAAGAAAATTTTTCAGTTTACAACAATAAACCACCTGGTCATAAAAAATTCCAGGAGTAATATGAATAAAAAAATGGCCCTTTCTACAGTCTGGTAAAGTTTGAATGAAAAAGAAAATTTTTGTTAGGCAAAGTCCATGTCCACATCATCATCACTTTTATAATTTTGTTCAATCTTTCACTTGGCATGGCTCCAGAAGTAACATGTTAGCCACTCCCGAAATAATTGCATGCGTCTATGAATTACCCAATAACGGACATCCCTTCCTTCTATCAAGCATTCAACATATTTAATGGTAAACATTCCACAGTCACCCCTGTTGCACGAATGAGAAAGATGAATAAAAATCACATGATCGTAACAGTCAATATTGTCGTATGGAAACATTTTAAATACTTGTACTAACCCATTGGCTTGTTGAGGGATGTCTTTCATGATGGTGACCGGTATTGGGTAACTTCCAGGAGGTTCTCTTGGTTTGAACTCGAACAATCTGAGTCTTTCAGCCAGCAATGGAATGAACGTTGATATACATTTCACTCCTTCTCGGACCTTAGAATTGTGAGGGCCTTCATGCTGAAGAGAGTCATACACCTCAATGGTCCAGCTTGTCAGATCGAGCTTTACTAATGCCCAATGTTTCAGATCAGCCAAGTGTATTGGTATTAGCAAAGTGTTCACTTCAAACCATGATGACCCACTCTGGACACACACGCCAAGCATGATCTTGAGTATAGATTCACAAGAGCCCCAATCGAACTTGTCTGGTGAACTCTGGTAGGCACGCCACAATGAACGAACCTTTGAACTAAAAAATGTGTCTACCGTTGTCACCTTCCGTTGTTCCAATTCGGGGAACTGCCTGATCTTCTTCCTCAAGTAGTAAAAAGCAACGTCGATGTGCTCCATAAACAAAACATGAACAAATGTATTGTAAATTTAACAGGTCATCAAACAATGTACCTTATTAACGTTAGGATTTACAAAAATTACAGGATGATCACAAAAAATTCAAGAAAGGTACGTACTTCATCCGGTAGCCAAATAGGGGAGGTAGCTAATTCATAATACCAACTTTTTTTTATCTACCACCATGAATCCGAGGTCATGGGGTTTGTCCAATGTCTCATGCTTGACATTGTATCGGGGAGGCCGTTTACTAAACAGGAAAACTTTTTAATTGTTGATGACATTAATGCATAAAGTTATAATTTTGAAATCGAAAGGACAATTATTCGTTATAAATAAATTACCCTGGAGGAGTCCTCTTCAATACTCCTTTATTGATCCACTCCCTGAACTCCTCTAGCGTCTCTTTCGGAGGTTCATCTGCTAGACCCGGTGGGAGGGCATAAATTAGCTTCGACGGGGAGCCAACCTCAGTCATACTACCGGACGGCCGTTGGCCAAGCCTTGATAGTCTGGCCCTCTTCTTCTTAGGGATCTACAAATGACATATGTGAAACGAGTTAATATTAAGGATGACACTTATGAATATGTTTGTCAGTTACAGATATTCGTAACAACCACGGCAAGGATGCTCTCCTCGTTGGCTGACTCTTCAAGCTTTATAACATCCTGTTCTCTGATGATTTCTTTATCATCTTTCTCTCTTTTACGCCCTTCTCCAGGTCAGGCATGCTCTCCTCCTTTATTTCAACAAATGGCTCATATTTTACATTCGCCTCTCCCTCATTTCCTTCTAAATGGTCTTTAATATTTACCTGTATGGTTACACAATATGTCATGAAAAATATAACGTTGTATATATGGAAAATCTACATAATTGATCATCTACATATATGGAAGACTCAATTTTAAAATACAGGATTACCTTATTCTTCTCGTTCTCGGCATCTTCATGAGAAACGATCACCTTATCGGCAGTAAGGAACTCCATGACTACCTGTACACCCATATCCGTAACAGCACCGATGTCAGGGGAGGTAGTCTGCAACATCTGACTCAGCCCTCTGAACATTAAACTCCTGGCTGCTGTTGACATGCGGCGTTGTCTGTGCCTTACCCTGTCCCTTCTCAATCATGTTGGCAGACAACATTTTAAGAACCCTCCGCAAGAGTTTGTTGGAAGTCTTCTGATCCTTTTTCAGATTCTCTAACTTGTTATTCAGTGACGCCACCTGTCCTCGGATCTCTTTTTGAAAATCCCGCCACTCGGACTTTGTATCGGTGCTCGGTCGGGGGACAGAAGACTTGGGAGGTGGTAATTGAGGCACAGCCTTTGGGTTCTTCAAATATAGCCGCACAACCCATGGGTTCTTTCACTCCTCTTCGGTTGGCATCAAGGCAAAACACTTAAGCTGCACACATTTGATATTAATAACAACAATGAGTAGAGGATACGATCATTACAGGAATGACATCGTGGTCGATAGTAAATGTAGAAAGAGTATGGTCATTACATATATGACCAAGCCCCATTTTAAGGATACAACAGATACGGTTATAACTGTTATGACCACCTAGTCATTACTGTTATGACCACACGGACAGGATTGACTGTTATAACTATCCGGTCATAACAGTTATGACCGGGTGGTCATAACAGTTATGACCACCTGGTCAATATAATTGACCACCTGGTCATAACTGTTATGACCGACACTGGTATGGTCAATAGGGTATTATTAACAACGGCATGATCAATGTTCGACCCGGTCATTATGGTGATGACCACCAATTGTAATTGACACTGCTTACAAAAATACATAGAAAATTTATATAAATTACCTGAGATTTGCCAACCGTGGTAAAAGCAGCGAAAACGTCATCAAACATCACATTATCCGTGGTGGTCCTTGACATCATACGCGGAATGACCTGGTCGTACTTGGTGGTGAACTTGGATGCTATCGATGGGAGGGTGTCATACGCCCAAACGAGTACGGCATGCGGGAACCCCGGAATACTGTAATAAACTTTGTCATTCTTTTTTAACGGTCTTCTCTTCGAAGACATCCTGTTTTCCACAATATTACAGATTACAGCCCGGGTTGCCTCCCATGAGAGTATGCCCCAAGGAAAACCATTGAAAGCATCCAAATTATCGGCTAGGGCAAAAAACTTAGGATCTATCTTAACGGAGCTTGCATTTGATAAAGGGATGCAAAATATAATGTATAGAAGGCTAAGCTTGACAGCATCGTCGTCGTTGTCAAACTTAGCATTCGACATCTGCAGCTCCAAATTTTCTCTCGACACACCCCTCAACGTCGAAAAATATCTTGAAAGTAATCGGCTTTCGACCACGGGGAGATGAGTAGACCCTACACATTTCAGGCCGATTATTAGGCAGAACTCGTTGATGGAAAATCTACCCAAGTCTTCACCAAGCTCAAAGCATAGAGCATCACCCATTCCTGAGTGATCCGTCAGTCGCATCACAATGTTGTGGAATACCTGCCCAGCCCAACCAAGAGTATCTAAATGCATAAACTGTTGAATGCATGACTGATATTTGACAGCCTCGTACTGTCACAGAGACAACCATTGTCTCAATTTATTCCATGTCTCCATTATGTTAATGAAAGTATTTATTTTCGCCCTCGTAATTTCACTCTCCGGTACGAGTCGAACATATTGACTCTGCATTAATGGTAACATAAAAGAGTTATTAAATTTATGACCGTGAAGTAATCATATAAAATACCTGGTATAATATCACATAAATATGAAAATTGTCCAATTGATCACCATCAACTCAAGATAAAAAATGACCAAGTCATCATAAAAATGACCATAATAACTTTGAAAATCGAGTAATTATTATTGTGACCAACAAGTCATCATGAAAATGACCATCCGAAAATAACTTAGAACTGAGTAATTATTATTATGAATAGAGAGTCAATACAAAAATGACAATTACAAAATTTACAAACTGATCACAAGATTAGTACTAACCAGCCACCGATGTCACCTACAAAGGGTTAATTTCATATAAACTTCGACGAAACCCCAAATATTTATATAAACCATAACACAAAATTATACAAACGGTTGGTTTATGGTACAAAATCAAATAAAAAGACTAACTTTAAGTATTTTAAGGAAAAATTTTTCAACAAATCTAAAAAACTGTAAACTTTTTAAACGTAACACATATAAAAATGAAAACATTTTAATATATAATCAATAAAAACTGAACATTCTTTCTGAAAAATATTAAAACTGTAAACTTTTTAAACATAAAAATCAAAAACAACTTTTTTTACCTCTTCAGATTTCGATATCTTATCTTCTACGGCACTGATCAACTTCTTTGAATCCTTTACATCCATTTCCCCCTGCTTTCTCTTCAAACATGCATCGGATACCATTCTCTCGATTGCCGGTACCGGATTTTTAGGACTTTCATCAACCGATGACCTTTTGGATGACTTAGCCGTAACTCGGATTGACCTCCTCTCGAGACTAGTGTTTTTCTCAGATATTTTAGTGGGTGTCGACATGGGTAGTATTTTCAGGATTATACAACGTTAACAAACATCCAAGCAGTTTATAGAAGGATTTCATTGGTGGTTTAGGACGGTTATCGAGCGGTTATGGGTCGGTATCTGCTGGTTGAAATGCTTTCTCCTCTAGAACCGGAGTTTCTCTCTCTAAAACACTGTAGAGGCTGGTTTGAAATTTTTTTTAGGGCATTCGAGGGAGAGTGAGGTTTAGGCGGGTGGGAGAGGAGGGCAAATCGGGGATTTGGCATTTGGGACGCAAATCAATGACTGTTGGTATTCATACAAATACGGTCATTTTCATAATGACCACCTGGTCAATATCGTTGTGACCAAGGTTAAATGCAAAAATTCACCATTTACAGGGGTCACAACAAAAATGACCAGGTGGTCATTATGAAAATGACCGATCCTGTAAAAGTATCAAAAGTTATGTAAATTAATTGTTTTCTTTTTTTTTTTTATCCCTTTACATACAAATCGAGGATTTGGCATTAATTGAAGGCAGGTTGATCAAATCAATGACTGTTGGTATTCGTACAAATACGGTCATTTTCATAATGACCGCCTGGTCAATATCGTTGTGACCAAGGTTAAATGTAAAAATTCACCATTTACCTTGGTCACAATGATAATGACCAGGTGGTCATTATGAAAATGACATATCCGGTGGAAAGACCAAATTTTAGGTAAATTCATTACTAGTTTATTTTTTTTTTTTTTTTTTACCCTTTACACACAAAGTGTGTTAACTCTCTGTGTATTTTAGAATACATGTTGTTCCATCCATCACTTTGTTGTTGAATTTTATTTTCTCAAAACGTGGGAAGGGGTCACAACTAAAATGACCATGTGGTCATTATGAAAATGACCGATCCTGTAGAAGTATCAAAAGTTATGCAAATTAATTGTTTTCTTTTTTTTTTAATCCCTTTACACACAAATCGAGGATTTGGTATTAATTGAAGGGTCAGGTCGATCAAATCAATGACTGTTGGTATTCTTACAAATACGGTAATTTTCATAATGACCACCTGGTCAATATCATTGTGACCAAGGTTAAATGCAAAAATTCACCATTTACAGGGGTCACAACGATAATGACCAGTGGTCATTATGAAAATGACCTATCCAGTGGAAGGACCAAATTTTAGGTAAATTCATTACTTTTTTTTTTTTTTTTTTTTGCCCTTTACACACAAAATATGTTGTTCAATTTTGTTTTCTCAAAACGTGGGCAGGGGTCACAATGAAAATAACCAAGTGGTCATTATAAAAATGACTGATCCTATAGAAGTATCAAATGTTAGGCAAATTCGTTACTTATTTTTTTTTTTTTTATCCCTTTACAAACAAAGTGTTAAATGCAAACTTTTTAAACATAAAAACCAAAAAGCAATATTTTTAACTTTCGACTTCTTTGATTCCTTAACTTCGATTTCCCCTCAACCCTTCATCGGCCACCATTCTCTCGATCTCTGGTGTCGGTTTTTTTTTTACTTTTCTCGGTAGGTAGCCTTCTATATCCCGAAGCGGTTTATAGAGGGCTTTCGTGGTAGTTTTGGACAGTTTCCAAGCGGTTCCGGCCGGTTGCAACTCTTTCTCTCTCTAGATTTCGATTTCTCTCTCTAAAGAACTGTAGATACTGGTTGAAAATTTTTTAAGCCGTGCCAGGGAGGGGGATATTTGGGTCGGTATGAGATGAGGGTAAAGATGGAACTTGACATACATTTAATGCTGTTGGGCCCCACATATCAGAGAGGGTGCTGACGTGGCGGTACTAGAAATGAAGAGAAAAAAAGTGGTGTTGTTTTTAATATAATTTATCCCACAAGTGTTAAAAATGAAATTAACCCTACATTTAATTGTTTGGGTTGCTGGTGGTGGTCTTTGGATTGGTGGGTCACTTTCTTTTCGGCCATTTCCTGAGTCTTTGAACTGTTGCGATGGAAAATGTTGGGGATTTTCAAGATTTGAGGATTAGACTTATAATGATCAGCAATGCCTTGTTTAGGTTGTAATGTGCAAGTCATATGTAAAAAACTGGTCAAATATTATCGGATTTTAGTAAGAAGTACTTATAGAGCCAAAAATTATAAATTCATTGCGTTAAAAGCCAAGAAAAAAAGTTTAGGAACTAAATTATCAAATTCGAAAAGTTCAATGGGTGTATCGTAATTATATCTTCATGAAATCACTGATTCTGGCTAGATTACTCGCCAATTGATTTTATGTCAACCGATTGCTCGTTCTAGATATTGGGAATTGTCAACTTATGAAATCGACGTGTACTCGACAATGACGTACATGTCAAATGATGTAGGTTGACACATGTCTAGTGATAGATGAAATAAGAAATCTAATCTCAACAATAATCACCTATGATTTTCTTTTTAGCAAAATTTTATTTAAAAAGAATTTGTTTATATGACTCTTATTAACAAAACATGAAAAAAAAACCAAATAGTGATTTTTTTTTAAAGAGAGTAATAGTAAATTACAGCATACAATTTTAAACATAATAAAATTAGTATAATCAATTTATAACCACACAGTGCCAAAAAAAACTCGTCCTCCTTCACCTTCTCTCTCTCCTCAATCTTTTTGTCTCTAACATGAAACTGTGCATTTATAACTATTGGTAAAAATTAATCGTAAATATGTTATGTACTAGAAAATCTAAGGAATTATTAAAATGTCAAGGATTTACCTAAAAATCCAAGGATTTACCAATAAATAAATGTTATAATTTATCATTCTTTAAAAAAAAAAAATGTTATAAACTTCACAAAAATCTGCTATATACTACAATTTCTCTTATTATTTTAGTGCAAAGGATTATATTGTTTTAAAACAATTTTTGTATGGAATTTTAATCACGATTAGTTCCAATTAATTAATGTTTTTCAACATTTTATTTATTTATTTATTTGAATATATCAAGGATGTGTATTAATTTACAAGGTTTTACAATCACAAGTATTTTGCAACTATAAATCAAATAGAGCACTTTATATCTGATTTACTCAACTAATTAGTATATCTTATTACTCGAAATCTTTTTCTAAAGATGTGGAGATTTTATTTCCACATATTTCTTAGAGTATCTTCTTTGGCTTTTTTTTTTCCCATTTATTTATCATTATATTATAATGTCAAATATCCTTGGTGACCAGATATCCTTATAACATAATCATTATGTAAATTATATTTCAGTGCTATTATTAATTCGTTAATCAATTGATCAATACCATGATAATTTTATTATTACCAGAAAAAATAAAAACAAAACATATCATATTTTTTCAACATACGGACAGATTAAAAACAAACAAAAATACATAAAATAGTTAGTATTCATCATATCATTACATATCATATCATTAAATTAATTAATTTTGTGCAACCAACTTATAGACATATTTAAAAGCAAAAACAAACAGGTATATATATTCTTTATCATAAAAATATGATTGTTCTAAACCAGAATAAAAATGAATAACCCGAAACATTAAAATAATGACAATTTTACACACACTGATGGAGGGAAGGAGGGCATGGGGACCACGGCCCCCCTAGCTTTTTTTTCTTTTTAATTTTAATATAATATATTTTTTTAATTTTAATACAGTGTGTATGTGTATAAATTAGTCTTGACCCCCTTTAAATTAATAACTCTTTATATTTTAGGAAGATTTTATTTGCACCGACAATATTGATAAATATCACCACAAAATCAATAAAGATTTTTAATGGATTTCTATCCTACAAGAAAATTACTTTAAAACCATTAAGAATGCTCATACCCCCACATACCTATTAATGAAAAATATTTTTTATAAAATAATTAAAATACATACGCCACATTAACCATAAATGGAAATAATATTAAAAAATATATATAAAAATCCTAAGAAATCGTTTAAATTGTTCTAAACTAAATTGTTCATTTTATAAACTCTAAATTGTTCTTCATCAAGTTTTTTTTTAAGAAATTTTTATAACTACATGAAAAATTTCAATAGAGGATTTAAGTGAAATAAAAATAAAAGAAAAAAGTTTCTTGAAGAGTCAACAACTAATTAAATATATATTTTTAATTTTTTAATTCACTAGTATTATGTGTTTTTTTCATTTTTTCTTTGAAAATGATTCTATGTGGTTTTTTATTTGATTATTCTTTTTATTTATTTTTTCTTACTATGTTCATTTACATGATTCTATATTTCTGTATTTTTTTTTAAATGCAGTCTGACATTCATTGATTTTTGATTTAGACATTACTTGAGTTTTTCTTCTTTATTATTTTCTTTCCTTTTTTTAGAGATACTTTTCCATTTTCAGAATGAAAATATATCTTTTTTTCTTATTTACATTGCTAATTTATTTTAAACAAAATAATTAAAACTAAAACAAAAATGGGTGTATGAGAGGATTAAATATGGTATTATATAAAAAGTATCTGTAAAGGATAGATTTACAATATTTATATTAGGAAACATTTATTAGGTGAGGATATTTATCAACATTGTGAGTGTAAATATAACCATTCATATTTTATTGGGCAAATAATTTGGATTTTAAGAAATAAAACAGTTTTATTAAATCTGAAAACATTAGTGAACCTAGTGGCTTGATCGAAAAAAAATTTTTGACCCCCCTACCAATAAATCCTGACTCCGTCACTATTTACACATAATGATATTTGTATTCATAACAAAAACGAAAATAGAAAAAAAAAATAAAAAAAGTTGGTAAATTTTTTTTTATTAATTTTGGGAGGAGAAATTAGAATTCATCTTTACTAAAATATATGTAGAGTGATTTTCTGGGAAAGTTATTATTGCTATTGATATAATTGTAAGTCCCTAAATGTAGCGAATTTCCCCTTGTTTGGATCAACATTTTAATTTGAATTATTTACACTTGAATGAAATGTGTACTTGGTTGGTGGTAAATATTGATCAACTGATTTTATTATTTCATAATATTAATTAAATTCGACTCAAATCCAAATCTAAGTTTTCACTTTTAAAAAATCCATATAAAAAAATCAAAATCTATATCACACTCTTTCTACATTCACTATTTGGATGTTACCTTTAGAAAATTAACTATCCAACACATTCAAAGTTGAATACTCAATTAAATTTCTCCACTTGGATTTATACATTTAGTTTGATAACAACATTCTAAAAAATTCAAATACAACCTATAATCCAAACAGACCTTTATTAGTTCAATTATCATTTTAAAACTATCAATAGTTTGTTTATTTAACGAGAATTAAGACATTTTAAGTCCTTGAAATACAACAATACAACACAATAAGTACGACATTATGCAATATGATAATAAAATATTATACAATACATTGCATCAGACATGTCCTTATTAATATCATACAAGGTTGCTTTTCTGAGATCCTGGATATCAATTATAAAATCCCCATGTATTGCCAAACAGCTTTTCTTAGGAACCAAACAGCAGCTTGTTCAAATGCGTTGCCTAATTGCGTTTAAGGACGGCAAGAAAGCTCAGTGTTTTATCCGCTTCGGCGATAGAGCTCGGATGTACCTCCTCGACTTTCTTAAGATACAAGTCGAAGAGCTCGTCAACGATCTCTTCTCCGAAATGCTGCTTGATTAGTTCACCAAGAGTTGATCTCACACAGTAGGTAACTTGTTGGGCAGTAAGAGACGCGCCATTTACCTTCACATGAGGAAGAACTTGTATTCTCTCTGCGGTAAAACTCCCATTTCGTTTCACAGCTTCTTCGAATTCATGAGGAGACATCAAATAAGTTGGTATGTTGAAGGAGTCAAATTTCTCCTCACTAACTGTTCCCTATAAAATTGATGGAGACAAATACGTAACCAAAAAAAAAACCAACAACACTTAGAAAAATAAATATATGATGCAATCTTTCATATATTATTATTGACGTAAATGAATCATAAAAACAGCCAAACTTAAAATTTGGCCGGCCGTGAAAATAATTTTTAAATCATCACCTTTGTTTTTTTCTAAACCATCTCAATAATAGCTAGCGTCGGACAACTAATCTCACATGAGGCCAAAAAAAAAAAAAGAAAGAAAAAAAAAACATAATATATATTGCCAAGAAGAGGTGATCAGTTAATAAGAAATTTACAAGTACACCCTCAGTCTTAATTAGTACATACCTTTAAGTAAACCTCATCAAATATACACCATAATGTATTTTAATGAAATACATATACCAGAAGATTTTAAGTTTGTATGTATCAAATTAAAATCATATAGGTCAAAATTCAATTCAAAAGTGAAAGTTTTTTTTTCCCCCTAAAATATTAAAATTCAAAAGGAAAACCGAAAATTTTAAGAAAGACCTTTATTTTTGCGTTTCTTAAGCAGAAGCTTATATTCATATATCATATATTTTAGGTTTATTGGGAAAATATATCATTCACTTTCAACATCATAAAAATATCTATGGTACATTATAATTATGTATCAAATTTTTATCATATATGAAGTGATTAACATTCAATTTTGACCAACATGTAATGATGAAAACTCCTAAAAGAAAATAGAAAATAATGTTAAAAAACAAATAAAAAAAATGCAAATAAACAGAAAAATATATATTATTTGCTTTCAATTTTGTTGAGGGAATTTTCATCATTGTTAATCTTTTCAAAATTCAATGTTTATTTCTTTATGATATGGATTTAATATGCATAACTTAATGATAATATCATACCTGACTCACCTAAAGGTGTAAAATTCAAATCCTCTATACCAAATTCAAAAAAAAAAAAAAAACTTGCTATGCATATAATGCGGTTCAAAATGGTTTATATATTTTTAAAACATAGGGTGTACTCAGATTTATTTTTTTGAAAGAAAAATTCTTACTCTTTAAACGTATCTTTACAAAAATATGTAATTTTAAATGTCCTAACATTTATTTGATATGGTTTAAAATGGATGTTGTACTTTATGAATAAACTAAAAACAGAGGGCATATTATGTAATTTTCCATCAGTTAATTAAGAACGCTAGCGGTTATGATCGTTATAGTATTCTACTACTTATAATGTTACCAAATTATACATTTTCACATTACAAAAATTCATGTATAAGATAAGTCATCACAACCCTAACTAGTAATCTATTACCTACATATATTTTAGTTAATATAATATATATAAAAGCACGAATGTGCTTTTCATCCTGCCTCCAGTGGCTACCATGTGACATTGACATCGTATCACGTGACTGCTTACATGACGACCCAGTGAACACTACTAATTGATGCTTTATTTATTTATTTTTGACTATTCACAACTAGTTTAAAAAAAAAAAAAAAAAAGATATTGACAGGCTTATATATGATAATTATTCCATCCTTGTTCAAAAACTAAAATACTTTGGGTAATTTTCATAGCTAAAAATAATTAGAGTTCAATGTCTACAGTTAAGTACCTTTTCAACCATGTCCATAAGGCAAGATCCTATAAGATCAAAACCCCTATTTCCCCCAGATTCAGAAGGATGAATTCCATCAGCGATGCCAAGAATGATAAGAACCATCAATCCGCCACAAACAACCTCTTCTGCCCTCGCTTTCAAAAACGCTTCCATGTCCTTTTCATGTTGATCTTTGTACGCCTTGATTACTTCGTCCCTTGAATTCGAGAAATAAACTCGCCCTTTGTTCCATGCCGGAGAGCTTTTGTCCATTACTTCTTCTGGCACTTGAGAAAGCCAATGGACAGCAAAAGAAGAATGAACAAAGTGAAGAGAAGCCTCCGGGAATATTCGCCCGTAGAAAGAACCCGGAACCCCGGCTGCATAGTAGCGCCGGTTTGGAGGAAGGGACTTGAAGAGCATGTCGAAATCGTTTGAGGTGTGGTCATTGAAGAAAACTTGGAATTCTGGTCTTATGGAAGTGAGTCCTAGGGTTTCAAACTTCAACTCCACAGCTTCGATAATGTTTTCGACTGCACTGAATGTGTTAGGCCCGACGGAGCAACCTAAATCTGCGATGGAAAAGACTTCTGGAGGACTACTATTGCTAAATCCTATGTCAAGCTTTTCTCCAACCTCCTTGTTCATAAGTTGTTTTGTAAAATCTATTACTACTTTCTGCAAAATGTACAATCAATTTTAAAATTATGTGACTTACAACGATAAATATGTAATTGAAATACACATTTTTGCTTTCAAAATTTTGCTTAGGGAAGATTCCATCTTTGTCTTTAAAAAAATTTAAAAAAAAAAAATTTACTGCCTTCAAACTTTTGTTTTAACAAAGACAGGGTGGGGGGAGTCATAATCCACAAGGTTTAAATATATATGTATATATATATATATATATATATGTACACGTATGCATAAAAGGATGAGGAAATGACACAAATTTAAAGATCATTATACCAGTATGAAAAAAATAATAATTCTAGACCAATATGACACAAAATTAAACTAAAGTTATCTAAAATTTGTGTCATGGTGGTTAATAATGAAGAATTTATGTCATATTAATTAATAAATGAAAAAAATGTGGTTATTTAGGTACTTTTCTCTAAAAGGATTGGTCTTAAGTCCGGCGGCCGTAGCAGTCCAACAAATGTTACTCTTTTTTCTTAAATCTATGTAACTACTAGTGGATTTACTTGTATTCTAAGCAACTTTGCATGTAACATATTACATTTTAGTACTTTTACTCCAAGTGACCTGTATTAATAGAAAATATTATATTGATGAGTTAGTGTTACATGACATTAATCTTGATATTACATCTATCAAACCGTATGATTATCGGACTTAAGACCTTACTTATGCGTAGAAAAGAAAAAATTATACCTGGGAAACGGAGGTCTTGGCATAACTGTAGGGGCCATCTCCACTCTTCATTGGATATGCTTCAGATAATTTGCCACTTTCCTTTGCTTCCATATTTCTTTCTAAGCGCATTCCTCACACTATGATTAAGGTTATTATATACAACCTTACCATGACATACTCTCGTACAAGCGACTATTAAATTTATACTTAAGTTTTAGCAAGCAAATTACAATAATAGGTCTCAGGATTTTTATTTTTTATTTTTTTTCAAAAGTCCCTGAATTATGGTGTTTTGTCTCAATATGGATAAATTTTAAAATGTAGCATTCTCACCCCCTGAAAAGATGAACTATCGATGTACACTTGAGGATTTCGCACCTTTCCTGTCTTTTGTATGTTTTCGTAATTTTCTTTGTTATGATTTAGGGAAAAAAAAATATACATATATATGGTCTGTATTTTGGAGTGGGGTGAATAAGAGACTAGAAAGTTTTGAGGGGTGGTTCTGTTAGGATTTGTACACTAAGGCGAAATATATTTGATTTCTTTTGCGACATTTTCTATTAATAAGATTATTTTATTTACATGGTGACCTTGCTGCTCACTTAATATCTTTCATAATTAGGATAGTTTGTAGCTTGTTAATAGCATTATTAGTTGAGAAGTTACATGAAATTCTAAGCATAACAAATATATACGTGAGTAGTAGTACAGAAGAAGGAAAAGAAAAAGGGGAAGGAAAAAAATAATATAATTACACATATATGGAAGCCTTAATTTTATTCTCTAACAAGCAGCTTTAGGTAAGTATGCATTTCACTGCATTACTTGAACAATAATACATTTTTAAAGAAAGTTTTCAGTCATGTTATTATTATTACCATGCTTTCAAGAAACTTAAGAAAATATTATTTTACATATGGTGTGAAATCTCATGAATATTAGAACTAACACAGATGAAGATTAAATAATTAAATCCTTGAGAAAAGAGTTCCAACAAAAGGGTTATTCAGAATTAGAAAGGGTTTTAATAACATGAGATTAGCATCATACCAAAGGGCCTTAAAGCTAAAGTTATCGATGATTACTTTTATTGCGGAAAAGTTATATAGTATACTTACTGTATTTTCACCATATAGTTATTGTTATGAAATTTGTAGAGTTTATATATCACAAGAGGTTGATTGAGTTGAAGGTTTCGGAGTCCTAGGACAAGTTTAGAAATGTTTTGAGAATAAATAGAATTTTTTTGTTGCGTAGTATTTATTTATATGGAGTTTGAGATTTCAGTTAGTTAATGTTCTTTTCGAGCTACTAGCTGGAGAATTTTTCCCTTTTTGGATTGTTTCTCTAAGATGCTTTTGTTGATCTTTTA
The DNA here is from genome assembly GCA_038430175.1 of Ficus hirta. NCBI lineage: Eukaryota > Viridiplantae > Streptophyta > Magnoliopsida > Rosales > Moraceae > Ficus > Ficus hirta. The sequence goes on from CM076592.1 coordinate 12,940,343, forward strand.
TATCTTTTTTTTTTTTATTTTAGTAAAATTGAGTTGAGAATTTAGTACAAGATGAGATAATTAATAGATATCAATCTAGATGAGATATGCTGGATATAGTGATGAGATATGCTAGTTGAGGATGAGATATGCTAGTTGAGAGAGGGAGGGGAAGGAGGAAAATCATGAAATCGAGAGAATCACATAAATTAAAGGGTAAATCTGGATTTTAACAAATCTTGCAACAAAATAACCCTTTAAATAATCTTTAATAATGTGAATGAAGTATGTATCATCATTTGCAAATGCAATCTCATATAAAGAAATCTCTCAGGATAAAAAAAAATGAATACAAACGTACGGTTCCTATCTTATATCAATTTTCTTCCGGTACAAACAAAAACATCCAAGTGAGATGAAAGCGAAATTATTGGTTAAAGTTCTATAAATTTCTCCTACTTATTATACCATAGATGGATACACGACACCAATTGGGTTAGAAACCAAATTAAAGAAAGCAATGATAGTTATTTAATGTTTTGTCAACGTAACTAGTACAATTATTGAAGTCCTTGTGTAATAATAAAGTCTTGTTGAAATATTTTTGTGTTTTGCTCCTGTGCTTCGTCCCCCGTCTTGTTGATTCTTCCTTCTCTTTTTTTTTTTTTTAACTTTATTTTTCATTAATAAAATTAGTGACTTAGGAGGTTGACTGAAAATGAGTCTCTAAGCGAACGACAACTTAATTGAGGTATTTGTCTGAAGTTTAACATATATATATATATATATGGGGAAGAGTTTTCAATTATTACTCTCATATTTACCCATTCATGATTATTGTTGTTTTAACCACATGATGTTGATCGAATGGTGATAATAAATTGAGTAGTTAATCAAAAAAATTTATTGACAATTAATGAAGATGAAAATTAAAGGGCTCATTAAATATGATTTGGATGAGAAACTTGTTGGTTACTGTAAATGCTGGGAATCTATTGTCAAATTTTAATCGGGGTTAATAAATTAACAACAAAAACATACAATGGGATCCTTGGACATCGTTAATGAAAATCATGAAGCAATCATAATTACGAAATAAACTAATCAGAAAATGAAAGAAATAGGAATAACAACACCGATATTTATAGAGATTCACCGAAAATGTGCTACGTCCTCTTGAGTATGCTGATTTTTCACTATATATGGATTTTTGGAATAGAATAGTTTTCAGTTTTTGGGTGAAATTTGGCAGTATAACAGTAAGTATAAATAGAAGAAAGAAAGATCCCCTTTTCAGAGGGGGATCTTCCCCTATTTATAGAGGAAAAATAGTGGGTCCGGGCCCACGGATAGTAGTGAGCGGTTTTTCCCCAAGGATGAGTCGAAATATTTGTAAGAACGTGGGTCTTGATGCCACGATTGTTCATGGGTTTGGTAGTTATTGAAATGGATCTGATATGACGTCATAATCGATCGTGGGCTTGGCGGTTATTGAAGTGGATCTGATATGACGTCATAATCGATCGTGGACTTGGCGATTATTGGGATTAGCCCTTATTTGTAATATTCGTCAAATACGAACGACGAATGATGAAATGGACAGTCAAGTAGGCCAGGAGTTTGTGCATCATACGTGGCTTACTTTAGTGACATAAATATTCACCTGATCCATGTTTGAACCGATGAGTCTAGAGCAGACAATACTGATCAAATGGGAACAATTATTGTTCACCCTTGAACGAACTGAGATCATCTATTGGATCCAGCCCAAATATACGAAAATATCAAATACATTGGGATCTGGAGTTCGTTGTTCGTTTGACAAGCAATCAAAGACTAACAATGTTATGGGAGACGAAGTCTAACCCCAGCAGTTACTTACTGACATAGTTTTTTTCCATTTCTAATTTCATTTCCATTTAAATAAAATATAAATTATGAAAAAACTCACAGCTCTACAGTTAACGATTACGTCTCTTCTTCTTATTCTATTTTTAATTTTCAATGCCCAACAAGGAAGGAACAACTGGACCTGCAAAACGAAAGCCATTGCAAGGAGGAGGAGTCGGATTTATAACTCTCTTTTTTTTTTGTACATTATTATAGCAACCCGTTAATTCTTTTATAAAATGTTTCATTGATACTTATCTTTTACATCCATAATTACTAAATTGTACAATATTATTCATACTTTTATTTAAAGGTACAAGTCAACTAGTTATTGCAAGTTATTTATTAGAAAGTTACAACTACTACATGTCCAGCTGCCGGACATGAGAGTAATTTATGAATATATGTGGAGTTTGGATATTGGGGATTCAAACTTTATACTTTTTGATTGAGTCAGATATATAATTATCAATAGACTATATGTGCAATCACATTTTATAATCAAATTAGTAATCTCCTTACAAATGTTTATTATTCTCACATATGCCTCCCCAATTTCAAAGGTTTTTTTAATTTTATCCTTTTAACTTTAAAAGCTCCTTTATTTGTTGGATTTAAAATTAGTCCTACTTAGTCTTTTCTATCACAATATACATTCAAAACTTATGAAAAAAAATGGGATAAGTGTGGTCAATTTACATTTTTCTGTTTGTTTCAAATAGAAATTCTAATAGTGAGACTAATTCCTATCTTTTTAATTTTATTCAGCCAAAAAAAAATCCTATATTTTTTTGTTTATTTTTTTACCGAAATTTCGATAAAAGTGATTAATAGAGCTAATTCCTATCTTTTTTGAGTTTTTATTCAGCAAAAAAAAAAAAAAAATCCTATCTTTTTTTTTTGTCTATTTTAACGGAAATTTAGACAAAATTGGTTAATGGAGCTAATTCAAACAGAAATTTAAAAGTTTTTGAAATTTATGACACACTGTGAGAATAAACAGGGCATAGGTGAAATTGATTCAAAGAGAAATTGTGAACCAACATTTTAGCTATATTAGAGTAGTTAGGAAAGGTTTTCGGGTTTGTCTTCTCTGTTGTCCTTTCCCGCGAACGTATTCTCTCTTTCAATTGTGGTAAATGACACAAATGTCAATTACAGAGCTTTTGATATATTAAATTAATAAAGCTTTCTTTTCAAATGTTTTAGCCAATTTATAGTCAGGTATTTTAGTCCCTTTCAATGTGTGCCCCTCCTAGTGCGACAGTGACCAAATTCTTCTTAATTGTGTTTAGCTGATAAATTAAACCGACTTAAATTCTAGGGAGGAAAAAAGGACACAGCAGTTTTAAAAAATAATTGAAGTAAATAGTAAAATTTTAAAATATTTAAACTAAATAACAAATGAATCAAATAAATGATTTATTAATATTATATTTATTAGATAAATGATTATTTATTTTTTATAAATATATCATTTACTTAATAAATTTTTCATTTACCTATAATATGTTACTTACTCTCTAAATATTTTAAAATATTACTATTTATTATAATTTTTTATAAAAATAATATTTATTACAATTTCCTTAAAAGTCTTCCTATTCTTTCTTATCAAGTTAAATTTAAATGCAGTAGTTGGTACAACTATTAATGTCAAGTCACTGGCTCTTTTGGGGCCGGCATAGGAATTTCAAAAGGATTGATTTCATAAATAATATCCCCTAAAATAGTTTTTTTTTTCCCCATCCTTGGGCCACTTTCGAGACTTTCTTATGTAGCCTTGCTATATCAGAAGATTTCCTAAATTTTTATTGCTATATCATGGTTATGTTACATTTTAACAATAAGAGGGGAGCTAAAAGTTAAAAGTAATTATAGCTATGTAACACTTTATCAATAAAAGGGTGCACACATGGAAATAACAAAATAAATAATAAAATAGAGACAAAATAGGTTCCGATAGAAAGTTTTCATGATGTTTTCACTATTCTTGGGTGATAATTCGTCTTTAGCAGTCTTAGCTTTTAATTTTGTTGGATGTCATCTAAATTGTGTATATTTCACTCATGACGATGATATATATTAGAAGTTGATAGCAGCGTTTCAAATTGCATTGCAATATAGATTCAAGTGCTCTGTAGAAAATGTTCAGACAGCCTCCAATTTGGATTATTCCATAGGTGATTATTTTAGAAACATTATAGCATATAGCATGGTATATTTTATAAGTACTTTTGAAGTTTATAGCAAGTTTTTTAAAAAATTATTGTTGTGAAAATTATAACGCAAGTGTATGCTATTGAACAAATAATGAAGCAGTAAATAAAATATCATTCTCACGAGAACTGTTGTTTACTAAGTACTAAAATTATAATAACTTTAATTTTTATTTTAATAATTGAAAGGGAATTTTAATTAAGAACTCAAAATACTAAACAAAAATCAAAAGAAAGAAAAATAATTTAGATGAAAAATCAATAGGTAAAGACTCTTGGGTTTCCGATTTCACGAATTAATCATATTTGAATTCCCTAATTCAATTAATCAATATTGAATTTATCTAAATTAATTAATAATCTTTTTCAAGCATTAACAATTCATCATAATTAGCCAGTTATCATCTCTCGGTCTGAAACTCTAAACCTATCATGATTTATTAAGCACTAGAAATCTATTAAACAGTATATAAGTTCATAAATATCTCTATATTATGACAATCTCGTAGTATTTCAATATGGGTATATTTAACTATCACTTGTCAATTTCAAACTAACTACCAAATCATACAAAATTTTGTCAGACAATCACAAGCATTAAGCATAAATTAAAAAACTCAACATAGAATTGGAATATAATAGCACTTAATCAAAACTAAGAGGAATTTAAATATTCATAAAATGGCTACACTGTTGCCCTAAAAAATAAACTTAAAACATAATTAAATAAAATAAATTTCCAATCACTGTCTTAAATATGAAGGAAAAAGGAGAAGAAAACTATAACTTTTGAAGTCGAATTGAGCCATTCCGTATTCGGATCGTACAATGATCTTCTGATTTCCACAATGTATTCTCTCTCTCTTCACTTTCATGTTGCGCAAAAGACCCCCAATTGACCTTAGAACGTTCTATTTATAGGGCTTGAGTTATGAGATAAAAACGGAAATCTTTCTTGAAAAATCAGACTTTTGAAATTTGAATTCTCACAAACGAGTGCCTCGGCTGTGACACCCTAGAAATTCATAAACTTAATTTCATGAATTATTATCATGGATTTCCTTCATTAATATACTTCTCCATCTCCAACACCCCTCTAGCACCCTCCTCCCTCCATTTTCAAGCTCCAAGCAACCCCATTACTAAGTTCGAAGAAGTGTGAAGCAGAGTTAGAGGACGTGTTACTAGAGGTAACCTAGTGGCATTCTTTGTGTTTTAGTCATTTTTGGAGAACTAAAGTATGATGTTTAGTTAAAATCTTAATATTTGACTTCTTCTTACCTAGAAAAAGGTTTTGAGAAGAACTTTGGAGATCCGAGATCTTAAAGAATTCACAGAGCATTTCGTTTATATCTACGAACTTTATTAGAGCTTGTAGATGTTGTGGTAATATGGCATGTAATAGAAACTTTAGTACAAAAAACAATTATCTGATAAGATCTATAGAGGATAAACTTCATTTTAAGCTTTAGAATCACTTGATTCCCTTTCATATGTCTAAAGTTATGTGCATTTGAAGTTATGATATAAAATTAGACAGAAAAGAAACCTCTGGGGTAAAGTCTAGCCACGGGTTTTATATACTCCGAACTCATTAATCTTAAAATTTTGGATTATAACCTATAGATTTGAAAACAAGATTCTTTAAATTTTCCAATAAGGTATCGTGCACCTCAAACGGATAAATGTGCAGTTTTTGGTGAATTTTAAAAATTTAGACCACAAACCGAGAGTTTTTACTGGAACCATGTACCAGCCACAGATTTTGTATATTATGGATTAGTAAACCATAATGTTTTACAAAGAATTTCTTATTGTATGAACTAGACACCATAAGATATCCAATGACATATCTTTTTCTTTATTTAAATATGTAAGTAAATTGTTATGATTTTTCTAAATTTACCTATAAATCTGAACATATTGTACATACGTGGGACCAACAGTAACAAAACCTAAGTTTACAGTATGAAATGCTCAAATACTAAAGGAAATAACTTTATGGCTATGAATTAGAATCTCAAGCTTCAAAATAAGTTATCATGCGTTTAAAACGAATATGTACATAAATTTTAATAAATCACATAATATTATATTGTAATCTGGTAAACTGAGATTTTACCATAAGATATTTAGGAATACGTCCATATTACTATTTGAAACGCTTGAAATCTTGGAAAACAAATTACAAACACAGAATCTAGATACTTCAAGCTTTCCAACGAGTCATCAAGTGTCTAAAACGGAATTAGACTCAAATTTAAATAAATCTTAAAAATTAAAATCTCACACCGATAAAACGATTAAACATTAAAATGTGACATAAGGGTAAGTCATAACATATGGACATATTTATTTATGAAATGAGTTGGTATTAAATGTATGATCAAATAATGTGAAAACCCTAACTTTGTAAAGTTGAATCATAAGTTTTTAAATATATTAAGATAAAATACACTAGAGGATTACTAGGCATAAATCAAGAGACAACATTAAGTAATAAATTAATTAATTATGAGAGTTAATAGGTGATAATTAACTGTGTAGATAAGATTATTATATTGAGTAACTATATAATTATAATACATGATTAATTAGAGATTAATTGATCATTAATCATTGATATAATTGTTAATATAACTATGGATAATTAATTAGAGATTAATCAGACATTAATTATTAGAATAATCTAATTATTAATTATTAATATGAGAATTAATAGTTGATAATTACTATATGAGAAAGAATATTTAAGTAACATAATTAAATTATTAATGATATAATTATTAATTAGTCAATTAAAATTATGTAATTTAATTACAATTACTCCATTAAATAAAGTAATAATTAACTATTACCTAATTAATTAATTAATTAATCAATTGATTAATTAATCAATTAAATTAAATTAAGTAAAATTAATTTAATTTAATGATATTAGTAGAAATTTATTTAACACTTAACAATTAATATGAATGAATCGTTGAGATTAATTATGATACAAATAAATTAAGCTCACCTTAATTTATAAAATAAATAAATAAAGTAATATATATATGATTCTATCTAATAATAAGATATTGTTAAATCAGGACAATTCTCAAACTTGCGTAATATGAAGTACAACTCTGGAAGTTTAAGCACATAAGACAAGTAAGTACAAATCTCACATACAATATGGAACAAAATATTTTTCTTTATTGATGCTCTACGTTTGTTATGATTTGCCTTGATGATGTGATGTGTATATGAGTTATATATATTGCTTTGATTAAGCATTTGACGTGCATAATTTCTTTTGCACTAATATGATCGACATTCCTCACAGATATTTGTGCTATAATGATAGATGCATAGTCACATGTAAATCTTCACATTGTAACAATTAATAAGAATGAGACTAACGAAATATAGGAATAAGTATTGTATCAACCTCTAATTAGTGAGAGGATATGATAAGAACGAAAATTATAAGTTATAACCTTGGAGGTGATTGGAGAGTCGCTCCCCCAACTCCTCATTGGTTACTCGCATATGGGTATGACATAGGGGCACTTAAGTAGACAAGACATATATATAATGAAGCATAATTGAACATACATAAATTACATGCATGTTTGAACATTCATGTTGTTACATGTGATAATATGATTTTATGAAATTGTTTTGTGAGGTATTGTTTGTACTTGTTGAGCGAAAGCTCATACGTGTGTGTTCATGCTGTAGGTAATACGGGTAGGCAGCCCGCCATTTAAATGTTTTCTGGACTTATGAAGTTATGTAGAGGCGATGAAGGAAGGGAGTGGGATACCACCACGAACTTAATTTTCGCATTTAGACTTTTTAAATTATTTTGTATCGACTATATTTATAACTATATTTTTAATATTTTGGTAATACTAAACTAGTAAAAGCACTTTACGAGAAAAATACTATAAAGTCTTTCTTTTTAATCCATATGACGTTATAGTTTTTTAAATATTATCTAAGTACAAATTTGAATGGGATATTTATTATTTAGAAATTTTAATTTCCTTAGTTAAAATTTTAGTTTGTTAAACTTTTCAAGTACATGTATGATCTATATATAAAATAAAAAATAAAAAATAAATCTGTATTTTTGGAATCTAAAATAAATAAATGTTAAGACTAAATAAATTAAGAATAAATTAATTAATTAACAGTCCGAAAAATCGGGTCGTTACATCGGCGCTGCCTCATGGGCGTTGCGATGCTCCAAGCACTGGAAATTGGTCTAGAGCATTGATCTTTTAGAGTCGTGGCATTGTTGCTTGGCCGCCACAGTGCTCTGCATGCTGTATTTTGGCTCAAGGCAGCTACTACTGCACTGCTGAGGCGCTTCCTTTTGAATGCCTAGGCGCTCTACGTTCTATTTCAAAGCTGCCTTTTCTAGCACCCTTGCGCTCTATGCTCTAGAGAGTGGGTTCTAACTTCCTCCTCCTATATTTGCATGCTAAATTTTCTTTCAAATTAATCATGAACGCCATTTTTTTCTAATCTGCAAATAAACAAAAAGCACGTGAAATGCTAACAAAATTCTCGAAAACCAACTACATGTAAGTTTTAAGGTACTTAATTTGCGTGTACAAAACGTGCTTATGAATGATAAATGATAGAAAATTTTCACAGGTGAATCTTTGAATTTTCTAGTAAATCCTTTAACTTTAAAAAAAATAAAAAATTTACTAATAATAAATTTTTAACTATTAATAACATATTTGTATGCATAGTTTCAGGGTAGAGAGAGAATTAGAGAGGAGGAAGGTGGATGGATATTTTTAATATTGTGTGTAGTCATAAATCTAATTATTCTATGTATTATTATATTTCAAATTTTATATTGTAATTTATAATTACTCTCTTCAACGTTACAAGTAAGCTGTTATACTAAATTAACAAAAATTACCATTATCAATATTCAAACAAAAACCCTCTTAATTTGTGTTTATATATAGAATGACAAATTTGGAAAACAAAATACAAAAAAATTGAAATGATAACATTCTGAAATCGGGGACATAACATGGTTAGTTAGCAAACCAAAGCGAGTGTCGTGTAAAGAACAAGAATTTTAATTTTCAAAAATATTATTTTAGGGCTAAAAAATAACCAATATCACAAATATATCCTCATGCAATACCTTTATCATAAAAAGGTTCTAGATGGCCTTAAGTAAATTTTATGTGAAAAAGTTAAAATTGAACACAAAATCGTTGACTTAGAGTGTGTTTGGTTAGAGGGAGAGGTGGAGAGAGGGAGAGGGATGAAAGGAGAGCTTTCTTCTACTTTTGAAATAATTACACAAAAAATTTATTTTTAAAGTCTCATTTTAAAATATGTTAGTTTTTTGATATTATTATGTAATTGTCCATTAAAAAACAATAACTATTTGTAGTACCTATTTTGTCTTTTTACTATATTTAATATTATTTTCTTCCATGATGATTCATACTTTTTCCTAATTCATTCATCATTATTGTATCTTTATCTTAACGACTAGTTCTTTATTTAATGATGGCTTATTAGTATAATTAAGGTTTTTTATAAACATATTTCTTAAGTATGATTTAGATTTCTTAAAACCTATTTTTTTAATATGATTTAAGTTGTATGATAATTGTAATGTTATTATGATAATTTATTTATTTTTAATGTTATTGATATTGTTTTAATAGTTAGTTTCTAAAGTGTAAACGTGCGATGAAATTGTTTATTTCTTTATGATAATTACTATATCATTATAATGTTTTTTTAAACGTGTTATGTTTTTTTTCTTTATGGTATTACTATATTATTTTGATGTCTTTTTCTTTATAATAATTACTATATCATTATGATGTTTTTTTTTTTTTTAGGTTTTAAAGTGTTTCATATTTCTTTACAATATCTATTTAATTTTTTTATATATTCATTGTGAATTTTATTTTAATGGCCAATTATTTATTATACTGATTGTTTTTTATGTATCATACAACTAATATCAGTTATGGTCCTTTTTTCTTTATAAGAAAAGCAAGTAAAGTGGTCTTTTTTTCTTTTTATAAAAGATTTGTTTAGTTTTATATTTTTTCAGAGATTTTTCCTCTCATTTTTTAATCAATTCTTTATTTGTTTAGTTTTAAACTATTAATGAAAGGGTAATATAGTTTTTATAAGTATCAATTTAAACATTCATGTAAATAAAAGAAAAATAGACATTTTTTAAGTCATAGTTTTCAATTTAGACATTTATATAAATAATCCTCCATTGTCTGGTTGGAAGGAAATAAGGAGGGAAATGAGAGGTGGAGGGAGACTCTCTCCCTCTGGGTCCACCAAAATGCATCAATGGAAGGATGTAAGCTCTACTTCTAATTTTCAATTGAAAAGATAACTTTGTCCTCAGTTTTTTTTAAAAGCGAAATAATAAATAGATGATATAGTAATTAGTTTAAGAACAAGCATTCATCCTTTTAACACTCCCTCCCTCTTACGAAAAAACATGAGAGATTCCTACCATCATTTTCATCCTTCACATTCTCTATCTCTCCAACTTTTTACATCCCTCCTTCTCTCCATCCCTCCTACCAAACATATTCTTAGTGTGCGTGCTTCATGTTAGTGGTGAACGGTAGGTGGTTTAGGTGGTTTATGAAAAGTCCAAACTATAACTACCCGCAGTTTAAACGGTTTAGGCGGTTTTTTTGGCTGGCGGCTTGGGCGGTATATTGGGTGGTTTGATATTTGTATTTGTTGATAAAATATCATTATAAACACAATTTGAGCTAAAGTATGTCAATGCAAAAACTAAACTCTAAGATCGTCATATAATTTAAAAGTGCAATCCGTACATAATCTAACATCTAAAAGTCCAAAATTCAATAAAGAAACATCCATATTCCAAATTTAAAACAAATATGGAGTAGAGGAGGAAATAAGATTGGTATTTAATAACGAGAGTGTAAATTGAGAATAATGAAGATGAAAGATTATAATTGATATAACAATTAATGAGAATTGGAAGGGATTCTAAAAATTAGTAAATATGAAAAATCAATGATGTTTTAGAAACTCAAACCACATTATGAGACTTTTGAATTTTGTGTCATTTAATATTTTAAATTGAAAATATACATATATATATATATATATTAAAATATGTATAAAAATTTTAGGCGGGCGGGGCGATTCAAACCTCGGTCCAAAGCTTCAAACCGCAAACGCCCCATCCGTTTGATGTGCAGTTTTGCAAAAATCTGCCTATAACAGGGCGGAACGATGCGGAGCAGACAAATAGGCAGGTTACATATATTTTTGTGTACCTCTACTTCATGTACACATGATGTGCACCCTCGTATGCACACATCAAATGCAAATAAGTACATGGGCCTTTGCAAAGTAATGAAGCCCGCCCTGTACTCCCGTGCAACATGGAGATTTGCCCATTAAAACCTATAAAAAAAAAAAGTCAACCACCATTATAATTCAGAAAATTAGTTTGAGATAAAATTTTTAAATTGTAATTGATTGATTTTTCAAAAATTAATTATAATTTTTATTGACTTTTTAGAACAAGATAAAAATTAAGATAAAAATATATAGTTTAGTTGGAGTTAAACTTGAATACCAAACGAATGCTAAAAATTCTAAAATTAAAAATTAAGAATAATTAGCAAAATGACATATTTTAATAGAGGAATGTAAAATGATAACATAAATTGAAATTAGGTGTATAGTTTACTCAAATGATTTTGAAAACCCTAAAATACCCTCAAACATCTTCTCTTCGCATGAAAACCGTCGTGTGGCCATCACCATCTTCTCTGACTATAGTTTCATCTGCGACAGCCAGTTTGCTATGTGCCCTCACTAAAACATATGTCTGGCTTTGGCCCCTGATTCAAAATCATATCTATTCAGTTTGGGATTTGGGGTTCAATTTGGGGGGTTTTTTTTTATTTAGATATTACTTAGTAAATTGCTAGGTTGGTCACTGAATCTTTAACTTTATACAATTTTGATCCCTAAACTTTTTTTCATAGTTATAATATTTATAAACTATTAAAATGTTACTACAATAGTTCTTGATGTTAATTTTTGGACGGAATCTATTAGTTAGCATCATTTTTTGACTAAATTACTAATGGATTATGTCTAAAATTTATCGGGAATGGCTATTGCAATAACATTTTAATAGTTTAATGCTGTTCTTTTTTTCATAGTTAGAATGATCATAAATTATTCAAAATATTGTTACAGTAGTCCTTTTCATTAAAGTTTTGACGGAGCATGTAGTTAGCACCACTTTGACCAAATTACTAATATATTCCATCAAAAAATTAAGGGAAATGACTTTTGTAGTAACACTTTAATAATTTAAGAGTTTTCTACTTACGAAAAAAAAGTTTAAGGACTAAAGTTGTACAAGGTTAAAGTTTAAGAATTAAATGAGCAATTTATCCAAACATTTTTTATAAACCGGTAAATATATTATTTTATACTTATTAAATATAAATAACAGTAACATAAGATAAACTAAGGTTTTGTTTGACGTTTAAGTTCAACTTCAACTAAACTGTACTTTTTCATCTCAATTTTTATCTTTTTCTAAAATGCTAACAAAATTTATAATTAATTTTTGAAAAGTTAACAAACTTCAACTTAAAAATTTCATCTCCAACTGATGAACCAAACACAAGCAAAAAGTTTAAAAAAATGGTAAATAAAAGAATTATTAGTAAATATCCAATTAACATAGTAAGCTCTATAAATCTGGTATTACCAGTAAATTTACATATTTTCACGGATTTACATATTCTTGTTTTTCACGTAAATTTAAGTATTTACATCCTACATGTAAAAAAAATTATTTTTTCAAAAACTTTAATCCTATGTTTGGATGACATATCCAATTTCTAAAATTGGAAATTTTTTGTAAAAAAATATTTGTTTCAAATTTTTTTTATTATTATCTTATTTTGAAAAAGAAAAATTATTTCATTTTAAATTTACTTTGTACAGTACCCTTTTCAAAAAATAAAATAAATTTTTTTTAAAATTCTCATAATACACTATTCCCAAAACCATTTTTTCTCATTCCAAACAATTTTTTGTTTTCAAAAAGAAAAATTTTTATGCATCAAAATACTATCTTATTCTCAAAAGAAAAGACGCTCTCATTTGAATAAAAAAATTTTCCTTTTCGAAAATAGACACGTGAAAACAAAAAGTTGTTTGGAATAAGAAAAACAAACAATTTTTTATTTTCAAAAAGAAAATTTTTTATGCATCCAAACACTATCTTATTCTCAAAAGAAAAGACATTCTCATTTAAAACAAGAAAATTTTTCTTTTCGAATAAGGGTGAGTTTGGTTCACCAACTTAAACCTAAATTTTTCAACTCAATTTTTATCTTTTTCTGAAAAAGTTTTTTATCTTTTCTGAAAAAATCAACAAAAATTACTATTGAAACTTAAAAATCTTAACTCAAACTCAAACACCAAACACCTCCTAAAAGAATACTATAGAAGTAAGTTTGAAAATAATATAGTTTTTCTTTTTCAAAATAAAAGAATAATGAAAAAATTTGAGATAAATATTTTTTTATAAAAAAATTTTCAATTTCCAAAATTATATATGTCAAATGTTTCATATAAATCAATTATTTATCGTGTAAATATGATATTCTCAATTATACTATTTTTGTAATATCATAAAATTTTCATTTGATTATGTTAGTTAGTGTTTTGTATTTAAATACACAACTTTTTAAATAAATTTTAATACAAAATACTAATATAACCATTTGAATAAACATATTTCAATACATATATTTCTCTAAACCACACCATTACTTTTTAATATCAACATCTAAACACATATTGCATAAGAATTCATATACGTAAATATAAAAAATATGACATGTAAATATATGTTGAAATACATATATTTAGTTTAAATTCATCGATTTCATCCTTAAAAAAATTACATGTATTTCATTCAAAAACAATATCAAATACAAACACAATAACACATTCAAAAGTCTACCAATTTCTACGACTCTCTCTCTCTCTCTCTCTCTCTATCTTTCTTTTATATATTTTTTTTAATTTTTAAATTTTTTTTGCTATTTTAAAATATTAACGTACTAAATTATGTCGTTGAATAAAGATTTGAATAATTGAGTAAAGCGACATTGATGCGACTACACGACTAATGCTTGGCTGTCTCGTCAGTCGTCGCAACTGTACAGTGCGCACGTTATCAGACATGCCGCATTTTCCCAATTCGTGCGCTGCCTCTCTGTTAAACTGCGCACCAGATGTGCTTCGCTGTCAGTGCGATTAGATTATCCTACGGTAAGGTGTACTGAGAAATTCGTGTAATCGAGTGCACATTCACCGCATCATTGAAAAAGTCAAACCGTCTAATAAGAAAAACAATGAGAGGGTATTTGATACGCGCTAATCAGTAGGAATTGTTTAATTCTCAAATATCATGAATTATCACATTTAGATATATCGATATTATTTTCTCACATTTTTAGAAATATAATTTTATTATGTTTGTTTATATACAATAACATAAATATATTTTTCTTATAAAATCAATTAATTTAAACAATTTAAAACTAATTAATCTTATTAAATTAGATAATTATCAACTTATCATTTCACACCTTATATTTTTTTTGGGCTTTTGTTTTTAGAGAATATACATTTTTTTAATATTATTTAGAGACTTTTCTAAAAAAAGAAAAAAATATTGAGAGACTAATTTAAACTTGTAAAATCAAATATATCTTAAAACAAATTAAGGGGTGTTTGGTAAATGAGTTTAGTTTAAGATTTTTAAGTTTGAATAGTAATTTTTTAGAAAAGATAAAAAACTTTTTCAGAAAAAGACAAAAAACATGATGAAAAAATTACAATTTAATTTAAACAGAGTTAGTGACCAAATAAGGCCTAAGGGTTTGTTTGATAGAGTAGTTTGAGTTGGGATTTTTAAGTTTTAATAATAAATTTTTTTGAATTTTCAAAAAAAATAAAAATTTTTTAAAAAAAAGATAAAAATTTTTTGAGAAAAAAATAAAAAAAAAATTAAGATGAATGATTTGAGTTGGTGAACCAAACTCACCGTAAATGTTATTAAGATTAGAAAATAATTATTTTATCATTTACGTTTTTTTAATATTATGAGAGATAGTTTTGAAAAAAAAAAATTTTAATCAGAACAAGAAAACAAAAAATTACAATAATAAATGAAAAAAAAAAAACCAAATCTGCTCTCTCTTTCCCCTTCTTCCTGTCGCTCTCCCTCACTCCTCTCCTCTCCAAGCTTATCAGATCTGGGCATGGGGCTGGGATTCAAAAGCCAGAATGACCCAACGGCACTGGTATGGGCGGACGTGGATTTCGCAGGGCGGGGAGCGGCGACACTGCGATGAGGGGCGATGTGATTGCGACTTTTGTGGGGTGGTTATGGCGACCTTTGTAAGGTGGGCTCGGGCCGGCGTGGAGAGGCGGATCTGCAAGTCTTGCGTTGTGGGAGAGATCGGTAATGCGACGGGGTAGTGGGGCAGCGACGAGCTCCAGTGGGGTTGCAACGGAGTTCCGGCGAGGTGGTGGCTACTCCGACAAGGTGGCGGCAAGCACGGGTTGCTGTACTGCTGGTGATCAATGGTCTTGGTGTTGGTTATTGATTGGTTGAGTTTTTTTTTAAATGAGTTTTTCGTACCGAGATTTTTCAGAAATTTAAATAATATCTTTTTTAGATGGATTTTAAATTACCTTAAAATAAGTTAAAATGAATTCCGAAGGATTGACTTACCTGTAATTTAAAAATTACAATCCTTATATCGAACATAAAATATTCTTATTCTCGTTTTTAAGATTATCTCATACAATTCGTCTTTATTATTATTATTTTTTTAGGCTGGTAACATATATTTCTCCATGGACCTTCATGCAGAGGAGTAAAGCACATAAATCTAGGGCTAGATCTCGAAAAGTACTAGCCAGTAGATCCGTTGCACAATGCGCCGAGCCCAGCTTTAATTATTCCCGTATGTCTCGAGACGAGACCTGCTTCATTTGTCAGACAACTTCATTCGCCTGTTGCTCAGAAAAAATATATATATATATAATGAATATTTACATTAAAAAAATGATTTTTTTATTACAAGTACCTCGAATTTCGTTTTATTTTTTATGTACTATGTACTATGTGAGTGGTTGGATTTACTTTTTTTACCGTGACTGAACAGTTTTGTACTATTTCTTTTGTAAATTTATCTTTTACTTTGTGTTTATATTTAATTCTAATTAAATTATATTTTTTTATTTTTTAATTTTTTTTAAATTAATAAATTTTATAATTATTTTTTAAAAAATTAAATTAATTTTAATTTAAAAATTTTATCTCTAATCATAAAATAAATTAAACGAAAGTTTAAAATTTATACAGTTTTTAATCACATTTGTTAAAAAATTAATTCAATGATTTAAAATTATTTTATATTGAATAATGCAAGAGAAGAGATTGCTCCCGTAAAAGCTCCTATAAAGGTCTTTATCTCTTCACTTTTTACCTTCCTTCTTTATTATTTTAAGGGTTAATTTCATTAATAACACCTGTAAGAATTTTATTATTAAAAATAATATCATTTTTTTTTCCTTCATTACTAGCACTTAATATGAGACCAGCAGCATTTAATGTATATCAAATTATGGGTTTACCCTTATCTCCTACCAGTTCAAATATCCCTCCCCCTCGTATAGCCCAAATTTTTTTTTCAAACCAACATCTACAGTGTTTTAGAGAGAGAAAACTGAAATCTAGAGAGAGAAAGAGTTACTACCCACCGGAATCTTATTTTTTTTCACTTTTCCGCCTAACCCCCCACCCATTTTGAAACTCAAATCTTCATATAATATAGAAAAACTTCCATCTAAAGAGAGAAACTTCCATTTAGAGAGAGAAACTCTCATCGTCGGAAAAAAAAAATTTAACACTTCCATTTAACAAAAAAAAAATAAAAAAAAATCTAATATTTTTTGTCATTTTGAGTAAAGGTTATTCCTGTTATGACCACCCGGTCATAATAGTTATGACCTATGTTTAAAAAATTTTTAAAAATAATATAACATTTTTTGCCATTTTTTAGTACAGGTCATAACAGTTATGACCACCTTATTATGACTGGGTGGGCATAATATATCCTTTACTGGAAAATGGTCAAAAATGTTAGATTTTTTTAAAAAAAATTTTTTAGACATAGATCATAACTGTTATGGCCTGGTGGTCATAACTGTTATGACCGGGTGTTCATAACTGTTATGACCGGGTGTTCATAACAGGGTGGTCATAACTGTTATGATCGATACTTATATAAAAAGTGGTCATAATGGTTATGACCACACGGTCATAACCGTTATGACCGATACACTTAAATGCAGGTGGTCATAACGGTTATGACCACCTGGTCATAACTGTTATGACCGATACTTATATAAAAAGTGGTCATAACGGTTATGACCACACGGTCATAACTGTTATGACCGACACACTTACATGAAGGTGGTCATAACGGTTATGACCACCCGGTCATGACCGATACTTATATAAAAAGTTGTCATTTTTATAATGACCGGATGGTCATTTTCGTTGTGACCGTGTTTGACCAATACGAAATCGTATAGACTGTAGGCACAGAGGTCATAACCGTATTAACCATCTGGTCATTTTCATAATGACCGTCCCCATGGTAATACCAAGAGTCATTTTTTAAAAAAATTACATATTTACCTTCATCTCCCACCCGCCCAAAAGTCACTCTCCCTCGAATACCCTAACAAAAATTCCCAACCAGCCTCTACAGTGTTTTAGAGAGAGAAATTCCGATTTTAGAGAGAGAAAGCTTTGCAACCGCTTGGAAACCGTCCTAAACCACCCCGAGCACCCTTTACTCAAAAATGACCAAAAATGTTAGATTTTGTTAAATTTTTTTTGGTTAAATGGAAGTGTTAAAGTTTTTTTCCGACAGTGAGAGTTTCTCTCTCTAAATGAAAGTTTCTCTCTCTAAATGGAAGTTTCTCTCTATTATATGAAGATTTGGGTTTCAAAATGGGTGGGGGGCTAGGCGGAAAAGTGAAAAAAAAAATAAGATTCCGGTGGGCGGCAACTTTTTCTCTTTCTAGATTTCAGTTTTCGCTCTCTAAAATACTGTAGATGTTGGTTTGAAAAAACTTTTTGGGCCATGCGAGGGAGAGGGATATTTGAGCTGGTAGGAGATGAGGGTAAACCCGTAATTTGATATACATTAAATGCTGCTGGGCCCCATATTAAGTGCTAGTAATGAAGGAAAAAAAAGCGATACTATTTTTAATAATAAAATTCCTACATGTGCTATTAATGAAATTAACCCTTATTTTAATTTTAGCTTCTGTGTAGTTTGACACATTTAACTTAAATTTTTCATCTTAATTTTTTTATTTAAAAAATTAATAAAAATTATAATTAATTTTTTAAAAATTAACTAACTCTAACTTAAAATTTTCATTTTCAATTGACGAACCAAATGTATTCTTAATATTTAAAAAAATAGGTTGTCTTACTTTATACCCCAAAATCTTAGGATGAGTTTGGTGCATCGGTCTAAAATAAAATTTCTACGTTATAGTTGATTGATTTTTCAGAAACTGATTCTAATTTTTATTGACTTTTCAGAAAAATACAAAAATTTATATGAAAAACTTAGATCTAAAATGGCTGGCTAAACGAATGCTTAACATGTCATGGTATTTGACACTCATACTTATCAAACATTTCACTATTTCTCCCTCCATGACACGAAACGCTAAATAAGTGACAGATGAAGAATAATTTGCTAAAATGAATATTTAGTTATCGTAAAATGATAAATTAAACCCTGTCCATGTTATCTAACTGATCAACACATGAAAATTACAATAGTGGATTAGCAATTGGCTTTAGTGTCGGTTTCATGAAATATGTTGTTGAATATGACTAAAAATAGTTCGCACAAAGGTAAAATCCGTTGTGGAATATTAGCTTTTGACAATAGTATGGTCTTGAAAAACCATTGTCACATACGCTTCATTAAAGCATGATAAACATTTGTATGCTAACACTAAGACTATGTTTGATAGGAAGGAAAGAAAATAAGAGGGAAAGAAAATATTTTAGTTTTCCTTTAAATTATTTGGTAGAAAAGAAAGAAAGAAAATATAAAAATTATACAATTAGTATTTTATCCACTTATTTGTATTATTTTAATTTAAGAATAGAAACAAAATTTTAATTTTAATTAACATATAGTGGATTTTTATTTTCCATCCAATGTTGGAGAGATAAAATTTGATGAGCTCCACTGGAATTTTTTTCCACCATATTTTTCTTTCCATTCTTTCTTCCTTCCTTCCTACCAAACAAGCACATTTTCATTTTCCATTCAATTTTCCCACCACCCACTTCATTCCTTCCTATTTTCCATTATCGTCAAATGTCAACAACCAACGATACGGTTTTTGTTGGACATTAATGTTTTTTTAGGATTTTTCTCATTTATATCCCTTAAACATCACAATCGTTTTGATGAACTTTAAAAACACTATCTATTTTTGAATTTTCAATTAGTTCCACTTAATCATCTTTGTTAATTTTGCTTAAAAAAAAGATGTAAGAAGAGAGTAAAGTGCATTATGTTGTCTTTTTTCTGTTGTATTTGACTTTTTAACATAAATTCTAACAAAAATGTTTTACTAAAAATAATTCAAATTTTAATAATTAAAAAAAAGTTAGGTGTGACTAATTTTAAATTTAATGACAAAATGGACTATATGCAACATCCCCCCAAACAAAATTGAAAATTAAAAAAAAATTGGTGAGATTTATTTAAAAAAATCAGTATCAATCTTATTTCGTTTATCTCAAAATTCAATAAAATTAAAAAAATCATCACATTTAAACTTGTATATATAAAGTTATAAACTTTTAAAATTTGAGTTTTTAAGTTATAGTTGGAATTGTGAATAGTTAATTTGAGTTGACTTTTTAGAAGATGGTAAAATTGAGTTGAATTTTTTAAATTGAAGATGCCAAATTAAGGATCACAATTTTCCCCATAAACTCATTGACCCATGCAGACCCGTTTTGAATGGGATAGCGAAAATTCAGTCTAAACGGGTTTGGATTATAAACAGGTTAAAAGTTTAAAAAGTCGCTAGTTACAAAGCGGGGATGAGTTTAGGGGTCCCTAACCCTATTTCTCGTTAGTTATACACTAATTTTATATTTAACATATGATGTTTTATAATATGTATAAATTTATTAAAATATAATATATTGGAAACTATGGGTTCGTTTATTTTAATTGAAAATCCTATATATATATGTGTATGTTTTATATTTTGCATTGTTGTTTTATAAAGAATGAAAATAACTAATCAGATAAACGAGATATTATACGGATACTCTAAACCTATGACAGGGACGGGTATAAAGAATATTTTAATTTGTAGGGTAAGTTCACGAGAAGATCGTTACGTATCAAACCCACATCATTGTCATTCCTGCGCCAACCACATGCTAAGGAACCTTTTTGGGAGGATAGTTAGAGATGATATTTTGAAAGTTGGGTTGAAAATATGTATTTAGAGTGAAAAGTTTTTAAAAAATTATATGATATAGAAAATAATATAAAAATTTAAAATATATATGAAAAAAATATAAAATAAATCTTATATTATTCTTCTAATCATTATGAATATATTGATATAAAAATTATTTTATTTTGATTTAAAATAAAAAAATTATAAACTTTTAAAAGTTTAAAATTTTTAATAAAATTATAAAAAATAAAAAATTAGATTTAGTGATTGAATTTTAAAATATAAATAGTCTTTTATCATCCACACTACATATGATGTCCGAACGGACCCTATTTTTTATTGGACGTTAACAAAAGAATTGACAATTCTAGAAAATTACCAAATTCAAAAGGTAAGAAATTCTAAAAAATAATAATAATAAAATTAGAAAAGAACTGTTGGTATTCTTGATCAGAGAGACCTTGTGCATAGCATATCCGTCTCTTGCATCAATGAAAGAGAGTACAGTCAAAACAACAGTAGAGTTATGACTTCTGAAACATATCGTGGGTAACAAGGCACGTGATTATCAGGGAATCTTATGAAGAGCCGGTTCCAAGACTTTTCCCTTTTTCTTTTTTCAATTTTTCTTTATTGGGGTATAGAAAAACAGGCCCTGCCGACCCCCACCCACCATAATTCACCACCCACAGCCAAACCCACTATAAAAGTTGCCCTCCCTCCTGTCAGCTTCACCTTTATATCGATCAACATTATTTTAGTTGTTGATTTAAAAAAAAAAAATTATGTGGTTCTAGTTTCTTGACCCTAGTATGGTTTGAAGGGTAGGTTAAGGCGTATTCCAAAAGCTTTTTATTGAGAGTAGACTTTTGTGATGATTTTTATTTCTTGTTCTTGCGCATATTTTGGCGCAGTTGAAGCTTAATCTTTTTTTTTTTTTTTTCCTTATTTTGATTTAACGTCTTCTTCGAAATTCTTACTCCTCCCCTAGATGATCTAGTAGATATAACCCCTTTTTTTTTTTTGTCTTTGTTTTTATTTATATTTTTTTGTAAGAGAGTTTAATTGAGTTTGAGTTGGATTCTAATGTCTCTGTACGGTTTGAAACAAAATCCTATTCTACTTTGTTAAGTTCTTCTATCGAGCTGCGGTTAAGTTGTATATACATACATATATATATATATGTGTGTGTGTGCGTATTCTTTTGATGGTTTTGTAGTTGATTTTCTTGAAGAGTTGCAATCATACTGGTTAGATCTGTTTTCGGAGGAAGAACTTTAAGGGTATTTTCTTAACCTAGCTCTCTCTCTCTCTCTCTCTCTCTCTCACGTTTCACTTTCTTTTAAGTTTTAACTTTTTAGTTATGTGTTTGAAGTTGTAGCAAAATCGTTAGGGTTATGAAATACTAGTTCTCCGATCTAGATTCGATATATGTAGAAATATGTATATTTTTGTTGTGGAATAATTTTTCAATTGATGAGAAATTATAACAGACAGGTAGGGTTAAAGAAGGGAGGAGTAGAGCTCCTTGAAGTCCAAAAAAGGATCTTACTGGGTGGATTGTGCTGCTGGGTTATGGATCCCATAGTCCTATATATCTCTTTTTCATATATATATGAAAGAAACGACATCAGATGAGATGATAGACTATGGCTTGCATACCTCAGGAGCTCAATTTCTACCCCTTCAGTTTCGATCTCTCTTTGGATTGAAGGGAGCTCTGCGCTTCCTCCCACTGGACCCCACCAAACCATTCTCAACGTTATCATCAATTTCTGATCTTCTTCTCTCCTTGTGTCCACAGATCTGATGGTTTTACCAAGAAATTATGAGTTTTCGCTTCCTTGTTTATCTTGATTATTAGTGCTATATATTAACCTGTCGTTTTAAATCTTTTGTTCTGGTTAGTGTTGTTTCTACCGTTTGAAGATTTAGATCAGTCTTTAACTGATTGCATGATTTTGTAATATTGGAATTCTGTAATATATTTTTAACTGCTGGACAAATACCGCCGAACCTAGAAACTTGCTTGGTGTTTTTTTTAGTTGTCATCTTTGGTTGATTCGTTATAGAACAAAATCGTACAACTGTGAAACAAACCATTGTATGTGTGGGTTTATTGTAAATGAATTATGAACTCCGTAGTTTTTTTTTCCTCCAATTTACTCTTTGCCCTTTATTTAACTGTAACTTTCTTTAATTTTTAACAAAAGCTTGGAATTTTTTTAGGGCTCTGTGGACTTGTAAATTAGTTGCTCTTTTGTATTTAGGCTTTCTGGTTTTTGTACACCCTAAAGTAGAGTTATAATTACATTTGAATTTTTAATTTTGAAAATTTATAATCTAAATTTAATGTTGTACTCTATTAATAAATAATATTAATTTTTTAATAAAAATTGATATTTTATTTATATATAAATCGTTAATTAACACATGAAAATAATTATTATTGTTATAAATTAACATTTTATATATTAATCACATACTAATTGTTTTCAAAAAAATTAATATTTTTGTCAAAGAGGTATAAATTGTTATATATTTGTAAGTGTAAGGTGTAAATTGTGAAAATTAAAAATTAAGGGTGTAAATTACTATTTTATGATAAATTTAGGGTGTATTTGTATTTATTGTTGTTAACCCACAATGCTTTCGCACCGATTTTAACCCCAAATCTAAAAGTGCATTTTCTAATATTACTCTAAAAGGAATATGTTCTTCGCATTTATTCATGAATACCAACAGTTAGTAAGTTTTACAAATTAATGTAATAATATATTGAGTACATAATATATTTGAATAAGTTTTACAAAGAGGGAGAAATTGAAGAATATAATATAGAGATCTCTGTGGTCATAAATTTAGGGTGTATTTGTATTTATTGTTGTAAACCAACAATGCTTTCGCACCGATTTTAACCCCAAATCTAAAGTGCATCTTCTAATATTATTCTAAAAGTGTCATCAAAGTCATGATCCTATCCATCTTACATTTTGTGGCCTCCCAACTTTGCAGTTATCTTCACATCTTGTAACTTCCCTGTGATGGATAGATCTTCATCTTTAGGGTCGAAAAATCTACAACAAGTAAGGCGTTACTGTCTATTCCTGGTCATGTAAGAGGCACATCCTTTAAAAGCTCTAAACACCTCACAAATAGAGAGAGGAGGAGGAATTTTTTTTATTTGAGTACTTAACCAATCTTAAAAAATTAGTAAATGTTTAGTTATTTTTTAAGTAATGAAAAGTTTTTATTTATTAAGGTATTGTTTGGTGTTATAGTTTAATTTTAATTAAATTATATTTTTTTAATTCAGTTTTTATTTCTTTTTGAAAAATCTATAAATTTTATAAATAGTTTATGAAAAATCAATCGACTCTTACATAAAAATTTAAACCGGTAAATCAAAAGTAAACTAAATATTAAATGTTTGAAATATATGTATTTCAAATTTTAAAATTAAAACTATTTATTTACTAATTTACATTTTAATTGGACAATACATTAAAGGGTAGATAAAAGTAAGTAATTTTGTTGTTAAACATGCAACCGGGTAAATATGAATTAGCTAATTTTTTATGAGTCAATTTTTTGTTACAAAACCCAAAAAAGAAATAATAATTGGAACTGAATTAGACTATGCTCTTTATAAAGAATCAGCCATGGTCCAAAGATGACTACAAAGAGCAACTACAACTCAGCTGCAAAATAGAGAGCGCAAGATTGAACTTCCAACCCCACGCTCGCACAACTCTAAAATGAAATTATGAACACTATACTGATAGCAAATTCTCTTTTTTTATTTTTATTTTTATTTTTATTTTTAAATAATAAAAACTAATCCATATATGATTCGATCATTTATATTTTAGAGTTGAGTTGAGTTTTACAAATGTGTATTTAATTGAAAATTAATCCTTTGAAATTAAAAGTATAAAAACTTAAAATGTGTTTCTAAAAAAAAAAGTTCAATAAATGCACTATAATATTCATATTTACATATTAAAAGTTTGTTCTCTCTCTCTCTCTCTCTCTCTCTCTCCCTTGTTAGGGTTTGCACCGTTCGTATCTCTCTTACTAGGGTTTGTTAGGGTTCGTATCTCTCCTTTAAGGCCGGCTCTTGGTTGGTCATCGAGAAGATGCTTTGTGACTCCAAGGTGATGGTTTTGGGGCAAGGATATGACTTGGTGGATGGAAGGGACATGTTTGGATATTTTGATTATATTTGTTGGCTTGTTATCGGAGGTATTATCCATAAAGTCGAGGTTTTTTCTTCTTTTTATGATAGTTTGTTTAAAAGGTGATGATGTTTCTGTCATGTAGGTGTTGTATGAACCCTCTTTTTTTCATCATAACTATTTCTTAAGAAATATGTATCGCTGTTTGAAATTCTTAACGGAGGTCCTAAAAAATAAAAGAAAGAAAAGAAAAGAAAGAGTGAAAAAATCTCATTACATACTAAAGCTCGTATTTCTTTTATCTTTTACTAATTTCTGTATTTGCATGTTCTTTTTAATTTGTTTGTTAGTATTTCATTGTCTATTGTTTGTGTATTCTTATAATTTGACTTTGCTTTTGGGTTTTTAGTTTAGGTTATTGATGTATAAATAATTAGTCCTTCAGTTTTTTTCCCCCTTTTAGCGTCAATTGGATAGTTATTCATTTTTCGTGACGTGTTAGTTCATCAAGATGGAAAAAGAATGCTAAAAATTTAATCATATGATACATGTTGGATTTTTATTTTTATTTTTTTTACTTTTATTTATCTTTTTTAAGAAAAACTTTTTTCTTTCTTTCTTTGTTTCCTTTTTTTTTTCAAGACTTTTTTTTCTTTTTTGAAAATGGGAAATTTTTATTTATTTATTAGATTTATAAATTTTTTATAAACAAATAATACAAAATCAAAGTGAGATGGGCATTAGGAATAATGTAAAAATATCTAGAAGAACATATCTTTTTAAATCTTAATAAAAGAAAAATTAATTGATTCTAAAATTATTACTTTAGCAACCCCCAACCCCACCCCCACACCCCCCCCCTGAAATTATTTACGTCTAAATGTTATGTTGAATGTTCTAAAAGGCTTCTTTTATTCTCTTAATTTTGATCTAAAATTTATCATTAATTCTCTTGATTTTAATCTTTTAAGAGCGGATAAGAATCTTAAGATTATCTAATTTGATATCGGATGATCTTATATTTTAAAAAGTGACTGTAAAAAAAAAAAAAAAAAAAAAAGTGACCTTGCAACACTTTTAAAAAAAATTAATTCATAATTTTTTAAATTATAGCTATTCAGCTCTAGCATCAAACTGTCCCTAAAAAATCTAGCATTAAAATTGACAAATTGTTTTTTTTTTGTTTTTTTGAAACTCAGAAGTGAGAGGATTCAAACTCTTTTATCTTATAATAGAGTATTTGCAACTACAATTGAAGAACCTTTTAGTTGGACAAGTAAGGCCAAAAAAAAAAAAAAACTGTGCTGATTAATATAGTTATGAACAGTCACAATCTGTTGTATTTTACTTAATTCGTATATAATGATCTATTAAAGAATTGTTTCTTATCCATTCGGCTTTTTAATAATCTTTCATAAAATAATTCTTTACAAGAAAGAACATCAGCATGAAAGAGGTAGGTATGGCAACTTACGGGGACTTGTGGCCATCTTGTAATGGATTTAACCTGATTTCAGTATTGAGTTTGTTTGTTACTATTTTAAAAAACACGTGCTACGTGTGTATTTAACCTGTTAAATTTCTTATATATTTTATTCTGATAGAAAATCCTTAAAAGAGTTATATTTAAAAAGGAAAGAGAGGTCTACAAAGGGGCACATTTGAAAAAAAAAAAAAAAAAAGTTCAAATAAGAGATTAAAAGAAAAAATATATATCAAGATCACATTTAATAAAATAATACCTTACAAACTTCTACGAAAAATTCTTTCAAAGAAAAATTATTCTAATAGTGACAAATCAAAATAAACATAAGCAGTCTCCATACACTCTCGTTTTGGATGTATGTCCAATCTATTAAAGTTATTTCTATATAATTTTGGTGGTGACCTTTTTAGTACGACTCTTGGTCTCAATCAATCGGAGTTTTCTATTGATTGTAGTGTTGTTAAAACAACAATATGTGCGCACGATAATTGGTGTGCCTTTTCGATTTCTCATTATTGGAATTCAATGCATGTTTTATACTTTTGTGTGATCCGTAATTGGGGTTAAGTTTCTTTACGTTATGAGGTCATTTGAGTCAGTATTGGTGTTTGTATTTTTTTAATTTGAAAAATTAATATAAATATTATTTCGTTTATTTTCTCATTCTATGCAATTTTTTAAAAAATAATCTCATTTCGACTTGAAATAAGAAAGTTATGGACTTTTAGAGTTTAAGTTTTTAAAAGAGATTTATATATTTAAATATTGAAATGGATTTACTTTTAGAGAGAGACAACTTTTGAAAAAATTTGATTGGAATGAATTAATCAAACATACCCTAATTGTTGGAAATTAATAAAAAGATATATACATGAAATATTTGTTTTGGATAGTAACATTTGAAGTAAATGTATTCGAGATAAACTTTAAATTTGAAATTATCGTTACATTATTTTGTATTAAAATAGAGTTGTGTGTTGAAAATATCTAACAATATCTTAAAATTGAGAAACAAATCCTTGTATGTCTGGGTTTATAATAACAAATTTTAAACCCCCTATATATATATATATATATATATATATATATATGTACACACACACGAGGAGTCACGTATGCACCATTGCCGTATGTCCGGCAACTCCTCCATGGCCGTTGGATGAAAATTGAAGGGCAAGATGAGAGGGAGAGAAAGAGTTGGGATACAACCCAAGAGAGAGAGAGAGCGTCGTCGGAAGAGGCCACGACGATGGCAACGTCCCGAAGTCGGACACCAATGACAAGCAGCAGCAGCAAGCGAAGATGAAGCTTATCGCAATTGACAATGGCAGAGATAACGTCCGGAAACCAGATTGGGAAGTATTCCAATAGGGACTGCCGCACCCTATGGTATTCCTCTATATATATATATATATATTGGCTGCCGCACCCAAGAGTATTCCAATATATAAATATATATAATTGATACATTTGGCTTTGCGTAGCAACTGTGGTTTCTAATTTATTAGCTTCAAATTACTCTTCTATTTAACTAGAATTTTAATTTTCACAAGTGTTCTTTTTATAGACAGCTCTTCCCACTTATAAATTAATTATACTATATGAGTTATATGCAAGAATGTCATAAATTTAACACATCCTTATATTTATGTCCATCATAATATTAAAATTTATAATTTTTATATAATTAAACTTTAATGTTACAGTGAACAAAATTATAAGAAAATACTCAAAACATGACTCTCCACCTAATTTTCTCTTATAACTTGTTTTTGTTTGTTAAGTCTGATTTAGCTATGTTATCAATTTTAATTATTGTTTAACTAATTAAAATATAAAACAAAAAGTACATATATAATATTAACGTGATTTTGATAAAACTAACTTATGGTATTGAACAATCCATTATAAAATAAAGATTATGATATGAGTTATAAGGAAGGAAGAAAATAGATCAAAAACCTAAAAATAAATAGCAGAAAGCTTTTTTGGTGATCGTAAATAGCATATGTATGATAAATCTTGTATTAACGAAGTATATTCATGACAAATTTTATCTTAAAAATATTATAATAAATAAAATATTTAGATAAATATCATATTTATTGTAAATAATTTATTTACAAAGCATATTTACAATAAAATTATCTTAAAAAATAATCATAATTAAGAATTTATCATAAATATGTTATTTATCTCAATTATTTTCAAAATATACTATTTACTTCTAATAGTTTTAAAAAATGACCTATTTACTATAATTTCTTGAGTTATGATTCACGAAGGATTTACCAAAACATACATACTTCTTTGTTAAACATGAATTTGAATCAGTTATGCCCAAAGTACAAACAGGATCATCAGTTTGAAATCCAAAAATAGTCACCGGACTCGAACATAGGGAATGGAAGGAATATTTGGAGGATAGGGCTAGTCTTCAAAGGAGGAGTTGTGTCTGAAGATGTTCTGCCACTTCATTCTTCTTTGGGCTCTATTTACAGAGCTGATTTATCAATCTTTTGTTACTGAAAGTCTATGTCTCGTATTGTTTATGAATACTCTTTTATCAGAATAAACAATATATAAATTATGTCCATTAATTGATGTCTACTCAAAATTATTTCAATGTTTTTTTTTTTTTTTTTTTTTTTTGTGAATTAAAGGATCTAGGGGTGACCTTCTCATTTTCAGATTTTCAGCTCCATAGGCAGGAACTCATTTCCCTAGGTATGGCAGGAAGACGGGTTCTCTATATTAGTTTCTCTCAATCGGTCATTCGGGATCTACTCTGTCATCAACAAATCAATATTTTAACAGTCGAAATTGAAGCGAGACCTAAAGGGGGTAATAAGAATTAAACCAGGGAAAATTATTTCAATGTTAAACTAGAGGTTCGTAACTGAATAGTAGATTTATCAGCAATCCTAAATGGATTGAAAGACGACCACATGGATAAAAGTCTTCTCTTTTAATAAATGCCTGACAACCATTTGGTGGAACAATCCATGAATGCTTCCTTCCATGAGTGAATAACATGTCATGAATGCCTTTTGATATTAATTTTTTTTTAAAAAAAGGAAAGAAAAAAAAAACTTTGATATTGCCTTCCAATAATACTTCGATTTTCAAATCCCTTATTGGATCCTTGAATAATTGCCATGCCATGATCCTTTATTATTATTATGTATTTGTAAGGCCATTATTTTTCATTATAGACCTTACATAATGAAAAATTAAGTAAATGTATAACTTTTAAACACTTCTTTAAATAAATAATCAAAAAATTTTATTTTAAAAATGATCGTTTATCAATGATTAATCATAATAGTCAGTCAATTAGTGATTGAACATAATTAATCAAAGAAAATACATATTAACATAGGTCAATCACTCATTAACTATAATCAAATAGTGATTGACATATTGAGTTTAAAAAACTAACATTTTTCTAATTTTACAAAATTTTGATATTTTTAATTTAAAAAACTTTTTTTTTTAAAAAATGCCATTTAATCTTTTTTTCTTTTAATTCCAAATAAGGTATTCCTACTTTATTGGATTTTAAAACATAATGGACTTCCACAAAAACTTTCCAAGTTCCTAAAATATCAACATTTTCAAAAAGCATCTTAAAAAAAAAAAAAAAAAGATAAAGATAAGTAAGTAAATCACAGTTTTTACGTAATTAATATAAATAAGTATATAATGATTTAAAAATATTTAAAGTAAAAGGCAGTAAATAACAGATTTACCATGTAAAAGATTTATTTACATCTTATAGATATGTTATTTACCTAATAAAATTACTGTTAACCTAGTAAAATTTCCATTTACCTAGTAAATTTACTATTTACTTCAAATATTTTAAAACCTTGTTAATTTCTTTAATTATTTTCATAAAATAACTATATACTATAATTTCTTTAAAAATAATTTATAAACAAAACAGACAGTATAGGCACGCACACAGGGAACCAAGAAATTTCTTCATTATTAGGCATGTCCGCTAGAATCACATATCATATAACTAATTGAAGTATTTTAGCATTTTGCATTAGGGAACTCACCACAGATGTTTCAGTCAAAAGCGTAAGCAGAAGGAAGAAAACAGCATATGTTGATTAGTTAAAATACAAATAACTGAGCTAGAAGCAAAGAACCAGTCTTCCTAATTACCCAAAAATGAAATATTACACTAGAAGATTCTTTGAATACGGTTAACTAGGCCAAGATAAAGTAAGTTAAAACTGAAAGTCCGGAGGATCAACAGGTGTATATGGACTATATTTCTTCTTCTTCTTTTTTCCCACCCCTTTTTCTAGAGCATTAGAGTAAGAGACGGAGGGATTTACATGTAGATTTCTTCCATGACATTTCAAGCCAAAAGGGCTGTGGATCTGTCCTACATATCTCCCATTCAAGACTAGAAATTCCTGCTACATGCTACCAAGTGTTGGATCAACTCGGTCAGATCTTAGAGAGGACCCTGTTGCAAACAAAAGGTATAATAAGTTAGCTACACTAGTTAGTGATAAAGTTACTCTTATTACTCAATTGCATATAAACTTGGATTAATTTTACTAATACTCTTGGACTATGTACCCTATTTCATTTTGCCTCCTAAATTATCAAAACCATTCAACATTCACCTTGATATGTGTAAAACAATTCAATCTGATCCTTCTGTGAACTTCCATTCACCTATTTGACGGAAATAATGATGTAACATATCATTAAAGATTAAACAAATATATTTTAAAATATAAATCCTAATTATAAGAAAATTATTAATTCCTAATAAAATACAAATTAACTTTAATAGAAATATATTCTCTCACCTCTCCTCTCTCTCTGTAATTTAAACCTACCCATTTTCCTTCAATCTCTCTCCCCTTACGCTGCCCTAAACTTGTTCGCGCTACCTTGGGGATTTTTTTCTTTTCTTTTTAGGATCAATTCTTGATTTTATATTAATATTTAATTCAATAATGAAGGTTTAATTTTAATACACATTTCACTGCCACCTCAGCAAAACTGCTAAGAGTAATAGACGGAAGGGGCATTTTGAATGGTTTTGATAATTTAGGGGGCAAAACGAAATAGGATATATAGTCCACAGGACATTCATAAAATTAATCCTATAAACTTTTGTATAGACTATAGCCAATGTTAATCAAATCAATTCTGCATCAAGAAGAACACATAAATCAAGGATTCACTGGAGCCTAGTAAATTATCACGAATATCTAATTATCTCACACTAAAATCTGAATGGTCTGCCAAGTTGGCATAACTCCACAATCCATATCATACATTATCAGAGCATGGTGAAACACGTGAACAAACGTCGCCAGACGGTATGTAAAATGCAAATGAAATCTGCATCATTGTGCCAATTCGACAGACCAAGAAAACAAAATGTCGTAAAAATACATGGTAACCAATAAACATAAAACTCAAAACGTCCTGAAATATGAATGGGAAACTTGATAAAAACTCAATATAGAATGTAATGATAATAGCCAATTATGTTGTCAGAGTCTGCAAAAGTTCTAAACCAGCTACAAAATTTTTGCAATAACCAGATAATTTCAATGAGCAGTATTCCTGCCAAGTCAGCAAAATACACAAGTCTGAATCACAAGAGTACTCCAAGAAAGAGTGCATCAGAGCAATTTACTGAAAAAAGCAGGCCACAAGAGAGAAATTAGACCGACAGACAAATAGATGAGGAAATATCCAAGTAACTTTCACAGTGCACAAGAAGTGCAACAAAAGAGTGCTTATGGGTTGCTGCCTGCTTACACAGGCCGTTTCACAAACAAAAATTCCTCTTTTAATCAAAATTTCAAATATAAGGAGTTCCACTAAAAGAGGTACTGGAGCACACCAAACTTCCAAGGAAAATAAATGCCATATGAACCCAATCAAGTGCAATGAAAACATTTGAAAACAACTTTCTAGTTATAGTTGGTAAAGCTCCAATGTGAAGCATTCATATTGTGTCATATGAATCCAATCAAGTGCAATGAAAACAGTTGAAAACAACTATCTACTCATGGTCAAACAAACACCAAAATGATGCATTCCCACCCTTGCTGCTCACAGCCATTAGAAAACTTATTTGATTTCAGTTGTGACATTCTGCTTCTGGTAAAGATTTGACGACAGAATACTAATCTCCATGTATCTTGTCACAGAAAACATAATTAACTCCATATGTGTATGCATGCAGCCATAGAAAGTGAAAAACCATTAAGAAGTACACAGCATAAACATCTAGTAGTTTCTCCATTCTGCATATTTTGGGCATATATTGTAGTCAGAAAAGGATATCACGTGATAACAGGAAAAAAAGACTAGGGTG
This sequence comes from Ficus hirta, assembly GCA_038430175.1. Taxonomy (NCBI): domain Eukaryota; kingdom Viridiplantae; phylum Streptophyta; class Magnoliopsida; order Rosales; family Moraceae; genus Ficus; species Ficus hirta. The sequence continues at coordinate 12,973,094 of CM076592.1, forward strand.
TCATATCCTAAAAGGAGAAGAGTCCAATATGCAAGCGCACATTATTTTTATGTTAGAAGAATATCTATTTTAATAAAGAAAATAGGCTCGAAATCAGAAAAATCACTGTACCAATTTAGATTTCTAATCCTTTCATTTGGAGAGCAAAAAACTAAACTACTACTGAAGATCACGTCTGCAACAAAAAAAGATATAACATCAAATATAAAATGCGTAACATATAATCCCAAAAGGCCAAAACATAAGGCATACCTTCTCATTCCAAATGTGGAAAAGAAACGTTCTCTGCATTTGTTTCCAAGCTCCATCCTCTAGATGGATAAATACTTATTAGCTCTCAATAATTAAATGGTAACAAGCAAAAGTAAGATAACATTACTTCTCAGATGGATAAAGACAACAACAACAACAACAAAAACAGAAATTACCTCTCTGATGCTTCTCTTTTTAAGTCTGATATATGGTTTTCAGGTTGGGCACATGCAGCTTGAATTTCAATATTCTTCTGGCAGAGCTCCTTCCATTGTGCAGACAGAGCATTAAGCTCATATGCAGTGTTTTGCTGAACAACAGATAACATATTACTATCTTATAGACTTGAAGTACATGCACATGACAACATTTACCAGATGAGAAGAAAATCAAGTCACCTGATGATACTTCCTTTCACGATTAACTGTCTCAATCTTTTCAAATTTCTGCTGAGCTAACTTTTGCATTCTGCAAAAGCATAATGAAAATTTTGAATAAAGAGTGCGCATAATGAACTCGCTTATTTACATTTGATGCAAAAGTCAAGTAACATTGTATGACATGACAATCTTTCACATAGTTTAACCTTAAATGAAAGCTTATATATGCCTTCTAACAATGTTTTCTATTAGTTAAGATGTTAGCAAAAGTTAAGCCCCACGAAATATCATTTTATGGAACTTTCAGTCATTGGTGATCGGTCTTCTATTACTATAACTAAGCCAAGTTAGTCACAGAATAACCCAAAGGTTGGAAGATCTGCTTCGACAATGAGCAGAGTCCACAACCTGCAACCCAAATCCACCGTTACTGGAAAGAAATCAAGGCAGCAGAAGCAACAAAAAATCCTCAAACCCCGCTCAAAACCCACAATCCTATACGTCTCGCTTTTACTACTATATTCAGAGTTACTCCACATATTGCTTGACATAAAAACAGATGATGGATTTGTCTCTTTCTATTTGGGTTGAATCTTTTCCGTGATTTGGAATATGATTGACCATTATGTTGACTAATCAATTACACTAAACACTTCAAATCATACAATTCTCAAAGTAGAAACCTTGACAAAAGCACTTCCAAGCGTCGATTGTGCTGCTTCCAGGCCTCGGATCCATACTTAAACGTCAGGTCTAAGTTTTCCAACCTACAAACATCATCGTCCGCATTAAGAAAGACTTTTTACATACACTTGGTGTGCGTGTGTGAAATTGTTAATGTAACAGCACTAACCTTATAACTTGGTGCTGCAAAGAGCACTGAGCTTTCTGCAGAGCCTGCTTCCAAGCACTCTCATCGTTCCTTTTGTTCACCAGCGGCGTCTCCAACTTATCGCGACTGAAATCCAGAATCACCGGAGGCTTAGCCGCACGGACGCGCTCATACTCTCTAGCGAGCATCGGATGGTCCTGAGAGAATAGACAGAGAGAGAGTTAAGATTTAGCTTCATTTTCTCGGCAACCAAACAGTCCAAACCCTAGAAAGCGAAAGAAAGTGACCTGGAAATCGGACTTGGGAAGAGGAGGCAAGTCCTTGAGGAAATCGGAGGGCTTCTTGGAGCTTCTACGCATCTCTTCCTCGACCAACCGATCGACCTCTCTCTTGACTGCCGGGTTGGCGTAGTCGTCGTCGATGTAAGGCAAGGCGTCGACGATTTCGGCGTTGGCCGGTACACCCCAGGTAGGTGCGGCGGGCGTCTCCGGCGGAGCTTCGAGCATGAGGATTTCGCCGCCATTGTTGTTCGACGCCATTGATGGTGTCTTCTCAGATGCCCAAAGCTTGCTCCGAATTCTCTTCCCTGCTCTTCCACTCTACAAAATTCACTTCTCTGCTCAAGCTCCCGCGCACGAACGCCAGAAAGTGGCTGAAGAGAAAGACATAGAAATCGAGTTAGGCTCAAGGTTCAAGCCCAGCCCAATTACTTATGTACACAGAGAGAACGGGTATTTAGTACTAATACCCCTAAACTTATTACTCTTTTGATAATTTATCTCTCAAATTTTTAATTTGACAATTTACCCCTTACACTTACTAAATTATTGTAATGTACCATTTTTAGTTAATTTTACACTAAATTAAAGATTTGCATTAGGGTTTGTATTATAGTTGGAAATTTTTATTGAAAATGAGTTTTTCCGATCTTCACATGAGGCGTATATGGGCTTTTCATAATAAAGGTAATATAAAATTAATTGATAGGGGGTACATTACTATAATTTAGTAAGTTCAGAAGGTAAATTATCAAAATTAAAAATTTAGGGGTAAGTTGTCAAAAGTGATAAGTTTGGGGCATCAGTGCTAAATACCCCAGAGAGGACCTTAAAGAAATTTGACAAAATCAATTTTTGCCACACTAAAATAAACTCTCTCAAGAAAAGCATTACTTATCATTTTTACTTAATTTCAATACAAATTCCTTTTAAAAGTTTAGGTCGAAGTTTGATTCAAATTATATTAGGTTTAAGTTTTCAAATAAATTTGTATTGAAATTAAACAAAAATTATCAGTTGTGCCTTTCTAAGATTATCAAGTGTAAAAAAACAATCCAAAATTTATTGGATGTGAGCATAAAAGACTGATGATATCAAAAATGATAAGTTCAAGGGGCTGATTGTTAAAAAAAAAAAACATTAAAGCACTTAATTGTCAAGTTCAAAAAATTTAAGAGGTGTTATAGAAGAAAAACTTCCCTTTTGTTCAATTCCTTTAAATCATTTTCTCAACTAATATTAAACTTTGGGGCTTGATCACAGTCTTTCGTAACAAAACATGATTTTTCAGGATTCATCATTAACTTTTTCGTAAAGATAATTTGTAGGAGTAAATTGAAAGATATTAAAAGGACAATATGTATATTTTTTGTCTAGAAAAACAAATGCAAGACACTTGTACGATATTTTCTTTAATTATAGGGTACTACTTTTGTAATGCCAAACTTAATTAATTTAATAACCTAAATTCGAATAAATATGTTGCTTACTTAAAAATGATTTTTACCATGTGTTTTAGTTATAGTAATGTTTATTGTTTTATATGAAGTGAATTTTCACAATAATGTTCTATTGAATTTGTTTAACTATATGGTTTTGAGTAACTGTGCAGAAAGAAGCTGACAATCACGGGAAGAGAAACTGATCATCGCGTTTAGTCTGGATGTTATTATTACCATTTTGTTTTTTTTTTAATTATTTTTTTTAATAAGGAGTCATTATTTAGTATTTTCTAGGACTTATTTGCAATAAAAATGTTTTCTCTCAGCTCTAGTGAGTTTTTGAGTTTTCTAGGACACTTTTGTAATTTTAGAAACTTTATTTTATAGCTGTTCTTTTTATGAGCCTTACACTTGTCCTTAAGACTTAAAAATCTGATGGAGAGCTTATCTCCTCAAGTCATTTGGTGAATATTTCAGAACTTCTTTAGAAAGTAAAAGAAACATCAATGAAATGGGTCTTCATTATCAAATCTTCTAAGGAAGCTCTGCCCTCTTCAAAACCAAAGCCAAACAAGACCTTCTTCCCGTCCTAAATCACAAAACAAACCAAGACTAATCTTCCTTCAAAAGCTCATTCTCGGATTTTACTGAACACCCATTTTTGTTCATGCTAGTTGAGCTCAAAGTGGAGTTTGTCATCATTTTTGTGGTCCGAATTTTATAAGCTACCTAAGGTCAGTTTAAATTAGGATTTTTTATGGATTTTGAAGCTAGAGATATGAGGTTTTAAGTTGTTGTTTGATTTGATTTACTTGAGATGCTTTCATGTTAAAAGTGTGTTTTGATTTTTCTTTCAAGTGTGTAACTTTTCATTTTATTCAAGATTCTTAATGGTTCTATGTTATTTGAGATGTAAAACATTGTGAGGTCTGATTAGAAAAGAGCTTTTATTGTTTTTAAAGCATTTTATGAAGTTGTATAGAAGGTATTTGTGAAAATGTTTGACTGAGAAAAATGAGATTTCTATAATAGGGCAGTAGGATTCCGAGTTTGTTTTCTCTGCTTATACTTGGTATTTGAATTTAAATGTAAAATGACTTAATCATGGACCTTAGGACAAGCACGATCAGCTTTCTCGAAATAGTGGAGTTAACTTCTCTATGGTAGTTCAACTCTAAAAGAGGTAAGTAGGAATTCTACTTATTGTGTCATAGAAACTTAAAAAGTATATGATATAATGTTTTATTGTGTTTGACACATATTTAATATTTTAAAATGCGACTATGGATATAATGTTTCCCCCTTATTGGAGATAGTATGATTTGCAAGTACGAAAGTTAAAGGAAAGTATGGTTTATTGAAATGTTTTATTACATGTTTATAATGTTTTAAAGGTTTGTAAATTCTAGATGTGGCCTATGAAATGATGGGAATATCTACGGAATGTGGTAACCCCACAACAATAGTGTCATTGGGACTGATTGATACCTACGGATGGATCCCGAAAGGGACATGACTGATACCAATGTTTGAGATCCCAATGGCAGCAAGGAAAGTGTTTGGCTAAACTTAAAGTAAATGAATAATAAATGAGAATAATAGTTGATTATGTAGCTTAAACCCAATATATATCATATCTCATGGGCTTTCATGATATGTTTTAAATGTTGATTTGAATTTCTATTTGCAGTAAGAAGATTCAAAATTCATTGAGAAATGTATTTTAAGTATAAATCGTAGTTTAATTGTTTTGTATTTAACTATATTTCGCTTATTGGGCTTTTAACTCACTTTAAAATTTCATGGCACAGGTGATGAAGAAAAGAATGAGGAAACAATATAGTGGCAAGCTGAACCTCTTTTCGGAACCTGATGTCTTGAAGCCTATGTATATACTAAAAGCTAAAGTTGTTTAATGAAAATGTTTGTCAAAGAACATTATGGGTTACACTACAAAGTTTTATTTTGAGATGATACTAACAGTCTGGGATAATTATAAATGTCAACTCTTCGTATTTTTAACTAAACTATGATGGCGAATTTTGTAAATATTTTATATTAATATCTTATCATACAACTATCTTGATTTTACTATGTTTTTTGTGTTATATGAGATTTTACAAATATAGAGGTTAGTGACATGTTCTAGTTAAATTTAGTTAAAGATTAAACTGATTAAGGGGTGTTACAACTTTAATATCGTCCAACAAGAGTTTACCACGACAATTTTAAATTATTAGTCCTCAAAAAACAAAAGTTTATCTTCTACAACCCAAAATGGAACAAAACTCTACCTTAGTCTACTACTAATGGTAACTTTTATACTTCCTTTATTCAAACGCCAATTGCTAACAGTTCAATTCACATAAAAATCACATGACTGGTTGTAAAAAAAAAACAATTATTTTCATGATTTAAATCACTTATGGGTTACCCAACGAGCACACATGACTAAACTATTAAAAAATTCATATTTCGATTATAAAAATATCAAAATTATAACTTATGATAAGCTGACAGAATATTATTGCATTTTGAGTTGTATGAGGTCAAGAGAAACAACCCCTCTTTTTTGATAGACTCAACTTAAAATTAACCCTAAATATTATTGTAAAATGAAAAAAATATACATATCAGGTGGTTAAAAAACCATAGAGGACTAATCCTTCAGAATTAAACTCCACTAGAAATGGTAAGCATTTTTTTTTTCTAGCAAAAAAAAAAAACACTCCCCTAGAAATGGTAATCATATAATTCTAATGTTGTAAAAATAACGTGGAGTGTTGAAAAAAGGGCCCAAAAAAAAAAAGAAATTATATTAAAATTCCGTTTTTGGACCTTTTTTTTTTTTTAATCCGAAAGTACATTACATATGTTTGTTTAAAGCAAAAAATAACCACCAGTTTTATTGCATTAAAATACAATAACCACTTATCAAATATATATAGAACAATTATAAGATTTCAACATGTATTTTTTAAAAGGGGGAAAAAAAGAATACCTACAAGATTGCATTTTATAGTACTTCCTACACCTCGACAACAAATAACAAATAAAAATGTGGACATTAATAAATCATGTCCAATATCTCATTCTTTATAATTAATTTTCAACTTAAAAAGCATTCACTTTAAGCTTAAGTTGTTGACTTATATATAGAAAGTACAACGAAAAAAAATTTCGAAAGAAAAAACTCGTAAAGAATAAATACTACAAAAGGGTAAATTAATCCTAAGCTTTCCATTATCCCTCTAAATTTGTGGAATAATTTCGGAAAAACGCCAAATCTAAAGCAAATCGCGTTCTTTACATAGTTGCCTTTATTCCCCTTTTAAGTAAGCTACAAGAACTGAACTTTGTAACTTGAAATAAAACATGAACTCACTTTGCTAGTCTTCGAGATCCATATTCGAGTAGATGAGAGTGAAGAACACCTCTACCTCTTGTTGGTTCCGAATGGTTTGGATGAATTGGTTTTTGCTCGGCTCTTCAAGTAGAATGGGACCCACATGCGTGACGCGTGCCAATAGCTTCGCAAGTGGCATCCCAGTTGCCAGAGTGTCTCCTCCGCATTGGATTCCTATTTCTTTGATCAATGTGTCCACAACCAATTTCAATGCTATCTCCGCAACATTCACAAATTTGGCACTGCAAGAAGAATAACACATATTTTTAGTTTTGACTAGTCCAAAGGCTATACTTGAAATGCAACATTTCGGTTCTACTTCTATTTTTCTTTTCATTCCAAACTTGGACGTTTGTTCGAACCCAATTAACAAGCTCGAGTCGTTCAAACCCAATTAGCAAGCTTGGCAAGCTAAAGCCCCAACCCTTCGGAAGTATGAAACTCTTTTTTCTTTCTTTGTTTCTTTCTTTCTTTTGGGACAAAAGAGAAAAGGGTTACAAGGATAGAGAGTGCATCCCGGCATGTCATATGGACCCCTCATGAAGAGGATTGTTCATGTACCCCACATCATAGTGGGACTGACGCGAACCTAAAACGTTACCGTGCAGAACTAGCCATCTCTTACCACCCCACTAAATGACCAGTGGTTATGAAACTCGTAGTTTACTCACAGTGTATGGGACTATGAGTACTCGAACCCCCATACCATTTGGGAATAAAACACAGATTAAAAATCCCAATTGACCTCTCAAAATCCAGATCTCAGTTTTCGACTGCTGGGGAAAAGGAATTGTTCACTTTCTCTTTTCCTCATTCTTTGAAAGAAAAAAGAGACGAACGAATAAAATGCCAAAAGGCCTGATTTAATCATGATCTTTCTTCTCGACTTTCCAGAAACATGCTTTCCATAAGACCTTGTCATTCATTTACGAGAGCTTGACATTATCTAGGGTTTTCAACAGGTAATTGCGCAAACGAGAAGGGTAGAAGATGGTTTAGGGCACGCAATCATACAAATTATTGTATAATTCTATTTGAGTTCAAAAAGATTCCAGGAAAAAGATTACACTAAGAACTCTATGCAAAGAAGTCACGCAATTAATCATACCTCGATATCACTGCCCTTGTCTCCGCCATCAGTTGATCAAATTTCGTGATATCTGAAAGAACTTTGTCATTATTGCTGGAGGCTGTGGCTGGTTCATGTAAACGAGCATCTCTGGGCATCAAGTAATCCGCCCAAAGATGGGGACTTCTTATGGTCATGAAAGTGTCAAGAATTTGCATGATTGTTTCATGAAGAACTGTAGAGTTTATGTGATCCCTCAACTGCTTTCTGTACATGAAATCAAGTAAAAACCATTTTAGTAAATATTGAATTGATCACCATACAAGGTTCTCTTAACATTTTAATGAGCTCAAGCTACAAAGGTAAACAAACACAAAAATTCCACTCTCTTAATTGCACAATTGCTTTGAGCAAACAAGTGATTTTCTGGATAATTCTTCTGTTTATATATATACATATATATTTGGTAGTTAATGGAAGAAACTGTATGAAAATATTTAGAGGCATGACATCAAATCCCTTGGATGTGTCTTTTAAGAATCACAGAAGGTGAATAAAGACGTGGACAGTTTGAATATACAGCACAAAACAAAGTCTACAAGATTGACCTATTGACTTGCTTCTGTCATTGTACTAAAAGCATCTTTACATCAAAGGAAGGGAGAAAGTTTCGAAATTAAACAAAACTAACAGAACTCTAGACATGCCCACAACAAGTCAAAATCTGTTGTCTCGAATTCCAGTCTCATTAGTTGTCCTTCCAATAGTGTTATGCCATATTATCTGAATTTAAAAATTTAGCCACATAAAGAAAGCTAAATACTAAAAGTTTTAAACAAATTGATGAGTTGTCAAAACACTATTGAGCGAACAGCCATTGAGACAGGAAAATGGGACAGCAAATCTGGACTCGCCCAGGACACACCTATGACATAAACGCAAGATTGTGGGAACAACCCTTTGAGAACTTCTAAGGTAGAAAGTTTCGAAATCAGATGAAACTAACATAACTCTAGACATGCCCGCTACACACCTATGACATAACCGCAAGATCACGGCAACAACCTTACCCTTTGAGAACTTCCGTTACTGCTACCTGCATATTTGAAATCAAGGCAGGTAGGCCATAAGTAGAAAGGAAATCAGCACTTGCCAGAAATCTCTGCTGGTCATCCCTGTCAATGAGATCACCATCATCCTGTAAACATAGGAACAAGGAGTTCATTCAGACAAATTACACATCAGGATCAAGAAATTATTTAAAAGATGAACAAAGCAAATGTAATGTGAGTGGTATTGAAAATAAGCAATAATTTCCACAACCACCTCAGTGGAGGCTGAAAAGATTTGAAGGTAATATCTATGCTTCCCTCTCTCCCCCCCCCCCCCCCCCCCCCCCCCCCTCTTTCTTATCTACGAAGGAACCGAAATGTAAAACAGACAAGAGAATACATAAGAATGAAAAAGGCCTTAATTTTTGTGACAGAGAGAGAGAGAGAGAGAGAGAGAGTGAGTGAAACTCAGTGGTAGAGCTAAAAGAATGATCAACACTCTGACATTACATCATATTCGTGCACAAATTTACTTCCTGTAGACTACATATTGCTCGCATTGTTTCACATATTATGTCTCATTAGTTTAGGCCAAAGAGATTTAAAAGATACAATATACAAAGTTTACAAACATTCAATAATGTGTTTCCAATGCTAGTCCATTAACAGAATGTTTAGTGACAAACATGAATTAGCAATATTGACGAGAGCAGCAGCAATGAATGTTATGTTAAACTGTTTTTGGAACTCAAAATAATTTCCATAGACAAGATATACATAGCTAAATAGTTCTCCAACTGATGTTTCTTCCACAAAAAATAAGTACTTATAGGCCCTTGATGAACCACGAATTCAAATTATAGCTACATACTACATCTTTTGTCAACATAGGGTCCTAACCGCCAAGTTATTGACCAACCAATTTTCTGGACTGGGGATTTTAATCAATAGCATGAAAAAAAACTGAATTCAGCACATCTAATACTTTGCACAAATCCTGACATCAAACTTGGAAATAGCATTAATTTGGATGCTTAAATGACTTCCGATAATCATTTTGATGTTGGACTTTAAGATCTCAAACCAACAACTCTGTTGGGTCCCTGGGGCTCTATCCTAGAAGGTTAATCTATAAGGAGAAGTAGCCGAAGCCCTTTTTAACCCATTCTCACTTCCATGTCTAGCCAATGTGGGAATTTTATCCACACACTCCCAACAACTATATTCACTGTGATTACCAGGACAGAAAAGAATTTCAAGCACTACGTTCCAATTACGCTGAATTCTGTTAAGAAAAACTAAGCATTAGACTATCAACAAAGAGTAGCGCTTCACTTTGTAAAAGCACAGTCATCCACCAGTGATGTGTTCCTCAGTGATCTTTTGTACTTATTTGACTAAACAATTCCTTAAATTGTTAGCCAGAAATACATCAAACCCAACACTCAATACTTGTATCGTTGTCATCCCGCCTCACCCCCTCTTCGAAACCAACAGAAAGAGTAACTAGTTAACCAAGTTTTCACATAATTAACAGAGCTAGAGCCTATACTAGCTTGAAAGAAAACGAGAAAAGCCAAAATTGCTTAGCAACCAAAAACTGAGCTCCACTATCCTTCCATGAGAATAACTTGCAATCACAAATAACAAATATAGATGCCCATACCGGTAAAGAGTTGGTAGAAAGATATTCAGCATGAATAACAATCTAAAGGACTAAAAGCGTAATATCTAACCAGCAAAAAGAGATCCATTATCTTCTTTATACAGAATGAAGAAAATACAGTATATCTATTGTCTAACAGAGTGTGTGTATTCATGAATATGGTATCCGTATTGTCTAACTTGTCATGAGAGAGTGAGGAAAACAGCCTCCTAACTTAGGCAACAGTTGCGCGTATCACAAGGTTACAAAACATAAAGGCACCTGAGTAAGTTGTCTGCAAATGCTTCAACTAGTCAGTTCTAAGAATAGACAAACATGTATTACATGTGCATCTAGAGTTCCCAAAGTTTGTTTTTGGCTCATCACTGCCACCTTCAAGTACCCATAGTTCTTTAAAACAGAAAATTCACATATTCTTTTACTGCAATCTCTTCAATAAAACTAATGCTACCACTTCGATAATACTGAAATGAAAAACCAAAATAATATCACTTTTCTTAACATCCAAATCATATAATAATTGAATGATGTCGTTAAATGTTGTCCAAATTTATCAACGGCCATCAATCCTGCTAATAATGTAAAACCTTTACCTCTAGTAACCGGTAATCCAACTTTTCAACAAAAATTAAGTTGGCCAAAACCTACTTGGGATTTGAGATGAGTGGATGGCAAATAGAGAATTTCCATATTAATATAGGAAAACCTAATTATCTTTTACTGTTAAATTCAGTCATAAGGTGTTAAACAGGTGAAGTTAGTCATGAAATCTGGACTAACTTTAGTATAACTTTTAACTCCAGCACAACTAACTAGTCATTTTCTCATAAGACTAATGCAGATCATATAACATATCATTTGCGTCACGCCCAACCAAAGAAATCAAGCCTGTCACACTCCCCAGCAGTACTTCCCAGTCCTTTTCTTAGTAGAACCTATTCTTGCCCGAACATAGATTCAAATGAAACTCAGATCTCTAGACTTCATTAGGCATTTTCATCATCTATTAACAAATGTATATACCTAGATTCGGCAACTCAAACTATACCTATCACCAATATTAAATGCTTAAAGCACCTGCCCTTCAAGAAAAAACAAAGAAAAAATTTTGACCAAAAAAAAAAAAAAAAACATCTTTATGGTTATCGTAATAATGGGAAAGGTATTCATAATTCACTCCTCGTACAAGCTAATCACCCAGGAAGTTAAAAAGATTAACATGCTTGTTCAAGCACATAGCAGATGTCACACGAATGGCCCTAAGTACTAATCTGCAAAATGACACTTTGGACTTGATAACCATCTAAGGCAATCTGGCATACCACCTCGTGAAAACAACTTTTGAGCAATCAATAGGAGCAACTTTGTAAGTGTAAGTTAAAATCCAACTGCCATTGTATGCTTATTGATTTCCTCAAGACCAAAAATGAAGAAAACAAGTATCCACTTATGTGACAAAGATACGAGCATGGGATGGGAACATCGCAATAAAAAGAATTCAGCATTCATCAACAATTAAAAAGAAAAAGGATGGTTAAAGTTAATTCCAAAGTGGTACTGGATTAAAATAAAGATGATTTTGTAAGAAACAAAAGAAATTGAGAAACAAGATGCATGGTAGTCTCTTACTAGTAAATGAGAGCTTCCAAGATGACGTGCGGTATCAATGTATAAATGTTTTCCTAATACGTTGACTTGAACTCTGATATATAGGCTTAGTATTGTCATCGTCCACAACGACAACGCCATTCTTGTGAAACCTGGAGAAAAAAGATCCCCAGAAATCGTAAGCTATATCTATAAAATAAAACTCATAGATTTAGGTATTCAAAGCATGAATAAAGTGTATGACGCAAAGGAAATATAAATTCATACTTAGAATCTTAAGTCTATCCCACAACTCATGTTTCTCCGAAGACGTCAAAGTATTCGGCTGACCCTTCCCTTTCATAAGCCTATCAGTGAGGTGAGAAAGTTCCAACTCCTCTTCTATCCGATTGCTCAAGTATTGAATGGCGTGTGGCAATGTAGTTGTATCGGCAATTCTCTGTACGTTATCAAAATGGGCTTGCATTCTACCAAGATCAATAAAAACACACCGTCATTATAGCCCAACTAGTATTGGATACATGGAAATATATATATATATATATATATATATATATATTGAAGTTAAAGATTCTCATTACTGGTCCTTGACAAGGTCATCAACTTTTTTCCTTTCACTTGCAAGTTCTGTCTCCAGATCATTGAACCTTTGTCTGTGAGCGTTGTATAACTTATACAAAACATATCCACTTCCTAAAAGGCCAGCTCCAACAAGAACCTTCCTTTTATGCCTCCTCCAAAAATTCCTATTTTTCATCACAATCGTCAAAATAGCTCTCATTAGACATGTATACATAACCCTCATAAGGAAATTGAAGGAAATCCATGACACCCAATAAAAAATTATTTCTAAACCCGTAAAGATAAAGTTACAAAATGCAAAGGAGTGCAGAAGAAAACAACCAATAGTTAAACAAACTCCAGAAAAGAAATTAAACAGGAAAATAAAAAGTACCCAGTTTGAGAAACAGCAATGGAAACAAATCCAACCCAAAATAAAATATATATATATATATATATATCAAACAATAACAGCTGAGGAGAAATACTGACCTTAATGAGAGCATTTTGCTGCTATGATATCCAAGAATCCATGACTACATATCCATTCTGATTTTCTCAGGACAATGAGGGAAAGATAAGAGCTTAAAGTTGAAAACAAAAAATTCAAGGAAAAAGATAAAGAGATAATTGAAAGGATAAGGAGTGGTTGCGGAAGAACACTTCGGAAAACTCGCCCACAATAAAAGAGTGGGTTCTTTTATTGAGTTATTATTGATTAAGAGGAATTAATAGAGAGAGGGCGAGTAAATATTTTGTTTATTTTTTTTTTTAATTTGAGTTTGGGCAAGGGAAGAGGAGATGAGTTGGGTGGGCAAGAGAGCAGAAAAGGAGGCGAGAAGGGGCGGCGCTGGGTGGCGCCGGGCGGTGGTCGGAGTTCGACGGGGGTGGGAGTGGGCTGCGTTTGAGAGTTTTGAGTGAGAGGTAATATTTGCCACAACGACTTGACAAGAAACTGAAATTAGGGAAATGACTTTCCCAATTCCCTTTTTTTTTTTTTTTTTTGTCAAAAAAAAAAAACTGACGGTATAATTAATGAATATGTAATTTATAAAATTATTTAAGGGGAAGTTTGGTGTAGATACTCAAATTAAAATTTTTAAATTTTTTTTTATCTTTTTTTTTTAATTTTTTATCTTTTTTAAAAATTCAAAAAAATTTACTATTAAAATTTTAAAATTTCAACTCAAACTCATTCATCAAACTCCCCCTTAAAACATATTTAAAAGCTTTTGTAAAAAAAAAAAAACAAAAAACAAAAAACAAAAACAGTAAATTAAAAGAGTCAATTTAGAAGTATTTAGGTGAGAGTTTGAACTAAGGCCGGGCTGAGTTCCTTCCAGCCCCCTTCATTGCCGTCGCTGCCGCCTTTGTTGCCGCAGATGCCCTAGTTGCCGCCGCTATCCTCAGCTCCGGGGTTTGGTGAAAATGTTGAACATATTAGATATTTTTCAAATTTTCAATTATTTTTTCTTTTAAAATTTGTTTGATTAGTGAAATTAGGTATAATATTTAGATAATAGATTATGATTCACTATTAGAAACTTTTGATTGTAGAGATTTTGATTGTGCAACATTGATTTTATTATCTTTTAATATTCAAAACAATCACTAAAAAAAGAAACAACCATAAAAAAGTTCTGACCAAAGGCCGTTGTTCCGTTGAAATAATGATATATATATATATATATTTTTTTTTTCTTTTTAATTTGATGGATTGTATTAATTTAGAAATTTGGTAAATGATATAGATATGCACGAAATAACCGAAATTATTAGGTGAAACATTTCCGACCACTTGTTGTTATAATGATAACTTTTGTTGTTATATTTTATATTTTAAACGTTTATATTTAATTAATACTTTTCAAACGGTTACACAATATTAATTAGGGGGTGATATATTTATATACTAATATGTAAATTTATTATTTTTATTCATTTATACATTTATGCACATTACTACAAAAAAATAAATAAATAAATAAATTTCATTCTTTGTATATAATAAAATTGATTAAAAGTCCGTAAATTTGTTTGTACCTGGCAATTTAAAAAAATTATGTAAATATTATACATTCATATACCATTAATAAACAGATGTTGTGCAAATATAAATACAATATGGATAAATCTACAAGTAAGCAACTATGCTTAATGTGGATTTGCAATTTAAACTGACATACTATTTTCGAAGTCTAGTTTTACAAATAAGATTCCAAATCATCTTAAATTTTTAATCTAAGTAACTATGATTGTCGAAGAATTTATTATCGAGCTGCATATATATTTTAAAATTAATTTGTCATCTTTAAATATATATACACATAATATTTTCCCACATAAAAACAAATATCACTTGCTAAAGTTATAATAAATTTATTATTTGTTTTTCTTATATAGATCATTTTTTTCAGTTTATCTTTCGTGTGAATTTATCAAGGTCAGAGTATACATTTTACATTTACCAATTTAAAACTATCTATAAGTGTCTATTTCCGTAAAAAGGAAAATAATAACGACTGTACTTGTTGTTATATTTTTATTTAAATATTAATATATAATACTTTCCGAACGGTAATATATTATTTAAAAGAATATATCAATAATACACAATGTTACAGTGATATATAAAAATTGATATATACATATATTAATGCATAAATACACCATCTGTATTTATTTAAGCATTTATAAATACTAGAAATCATAAAAAGTAATGTGTTTTCCACACAATTAAATTTTTATTGCAAATACCAAATTGAATGTTGAGAAAAGTGGAGGAGAATATACTGAAAGTTGAGAAAGGAAGACAAATATAAGAAAGAAAGAAGAGATCGAAGAAGTTCAAACAGAAGAATAAGAGTTTATTTAACCAAGACATATTATAGTGTTTTGTTGAATTTAATAATGAATATGTCCCTATGATGAATGTTATTATTAGTTGAATTTTTAGAACTCGAGCTTACTTATGTACTTTTAGTTTGATTTGTAGACGTTGGGTTCGATGAGGAATAATTAATTGAATCACGATGTAAAAGAATGCATAAACAATCTTGTTAGGTGTAAATGTGTGCGTCATATTAAACGGAATTCGAATAGCTACATGCAGTACTACAACGAGTGCTTTATTTGCTAAAAGCTTTCATTAACGTCCAAGCATCAGTTATTAATAATGAGACATCCAGTCCTGTTATCAAGCCCACTACAGTCAAGCTAATTCTTAGCTTCGAAATTGTACAAGGTTGGTTAGTTCGCCAACTTGACATCAAAATTATAACTTATTTACATCCTATTGAGTGGCTTATCTTAGCTATCGGAGGAGTCTAGCTCTAAGGTAGATACGTCGATTATGTTTTTAGGGGTTTATGTATATTGGACTGAACCAAAAGTGAAATTGATTGACTAATAATTTCATTTACCCAATTTATTCACCTTAGTAGTCATGCATAACTCTTTTATAAAGAGTTAATGTTATCAAATCAAAGAGATAGATATGGAATCCATAGTTTTTTTACGAAGAATTAATGTTATCTAATTAAAAGGATCATTTGGGTGTTAGAAAGAATACGGGATCCCGATCATTAGGTCATTTGTTATTCGAGTAATTTCTATTTATATGGATTCTTAAAAAGGTTTATTCCAGCAGTGCACTGATTGAACTTTTAAGATAGAATGATTGAAAGGTAAAACAGAACTTAGCCTTAAACCGATCATAGATAACCTATGAGGATGTTACATAGCTAGTTGATTGTAGACAAGATTATTTGGATCTTCTGTAAATATGGATCATATAATCGAGTGTGTAATTTCAGGTCTTTAGTGAATAATACCGAAATCAATAATTAAGTAGAAAATCAATATGAGGTTGATTTGGCTATAAATTAATGGAATTTGATTATAATGGAGCTTGATTGTATATATTCAACAGGTCCTTTTGCTAACTCATAAACCCCCTTTAGAATTGAGTTGTTTTTTGTATTAGATCCAATAATTGGAAGAATTGCAAAAAACTGTGCAAAATATGGCATTGTCTGATCAACCGGTGGCAAACAATTGGCCAATCGGAGGTGCACGTTTGGTCAACCTGACGAATTGTAATGTGTCCGTACAAATTGTAATTGTAATCTTGTAGTTTGAAGGAGAAAGTCATTACCAGATTAATTGAAGAGATATTAAAGGTATGCCCATACACACATTGGTTTAGTGGGGAGGTCCGTTTCAATCTTAACATGAATAAAGTATCTGGTTTATTCTATCGACCGCGAACTAATGTTTATAGGGTGTTTGGTGAATGAGTTGAGTTTGAGTTGAGTTGAAATTTTTAAGTTTGAGTTGAGTTGACTTTTTAAAAAATAGTTATAATCTTTGTTAACTTTTCAAAAAAAGATAAAAATTAAGATAAAAAAAATACAATTTAGTTGAAGTTAAATCCGGATACCAAACGGACCCTTAGACTATCTTCTTGACATTTCATCTTCCTTGTGTAAACCACTTGACTGTTGAATTTAAGGCTTTGGTTAATAATAGTCTTCAACATGATTTGTTTGCTTACGTATCTATTGTTTCCTAAAAAGGAATCGAGTTACGATGTAATAACAATCTATTGTTTCCTTTATTCTGTTTGACCCACGAATGTCCTTTGCTAATTCAGCAAGCTTCTCAGATTTTGTACTTCTTAGTATTGACCTTTCTAAGGATTACTCAGTAAGTAGACACTGTAAATTATTAAATGTACATACATCAATGGGGTAAACCCCAATTTAAAATTAAATCATTCACATAATATTGTGTAATCTCAACTGTTTATAAATTATGATATTTAAACTAGTCCAATAATCTAAGAGGCCTTTGGTTCACCTGTTTAAATTTAAATATTTCAATTCATTTTTTGTATATTTTTTTTTGAAAAGTCAACAGAAATTTTAACTAGTTTTTAAAAAATAAAACAATTTCAATTCAAAAAAACTCATTTTCAACTAGTGCACCAGACACAAGGCTAAATTTCTCTCTTCTAATTTTCCAAAAATGTAATAACGAGTACTTTTATGAAACTAAAAAAATAAAAAGTAAACAGTTAGTTTCTAAAATAAAGTACAGTAAATAACAAATTTATTACAGAAATAATCTATTGATTAAAATTATATAAATCATTTGCTTAATAAATTATTATTTATTACTATTTACTTTAAATCCCTATTTTAAAACATATGATTTATTTCATAAAAATGCTACTTACTTTTTCCTACACATAAAAAATTCAAGTAACTAGCAGGTTTTAAAAATATTTAAAAATTAAATAATAGTAAAAATAAATGATCAATTTACTTCTTGTAAATTTACTCTATTTATCTACTAAATTTATTATTTATTTTGAAAATTTTAAAATATCGTAAAAATGCTATATTCGATGAAATATTTGGGCCGAAGTAGGCCAGGAATTAGCCTCAGCTACATCTATTGGGCCTGTTGGGCCACTTCATTGTAACCCACAACTCACCACCAAAACCCTAGTCCTCCACTCTCTCTCTCTCTCTCTCTCTCTCTCCTCCGATACATGTACCCATCATATATAAACCCCCATATGAGCTTCTCCTCCAAACCCTAGAGACAGTCTCTCAGAGCTCTTTCGCCGATCTGATTCTCATCCCCTCTCTCTCTCTCTCTCTAGAGCAACTGCGACCTTCCAAGTTCCAACAATGGCGAGCGAGGGACTGGTTCTCCGCGGGACGATGAGGTCCCACACGGACATGGTGACGGCCATCGCCACCCCGATCGACAACTCCGACATGATCGTCTCGGCCTCACGCGACAAGTCCATCATCCTCTGGCACCTCACCAAGGACGACAAGGCCTACGGCGTCGCCCGCCGCCGCCTTACCGGCCACTCCCACTTCGTCGAGGACGTCGTCCTGTCCTCCGACTCCCAGTTCGCCCTCTCCGGCTCCTGGGACGGCGAGCTCCGCCTCTGGGACCTTGCCACCGGCGTCTCCGCCCGCCGCTTCGTCGGTCACACCAAGGACGTCCTCTCCGTCGCCTTCTCCATCGACAACCGCCAGATCGTCTCCGCCTCGCGCGACCGCACCATCAAGCTCTGGAACACCCTCGGCGAGTGCAAGTACACCATCTCCGGCGACGGCGGCGAGGCCCACTCCGACTGGGTCAGCTGCGTCCGCTTCAGCCCCAACAACCTCCAGCCCACCATCGTCTCCGCCTCCTGGGACCGCACAGTCAAGGTCTGGAACCTCTCCAACTGCAAGCTCCGCAACACTCTCAGCGGCCATGGCGGCTACGTCAACACTGTCGCCGTTTCTCCCGATGGGTCTCTCTGCGCCAGCGGTGGGAAAGATGGGGTGATTCTGCTCTGGGATTTGGCCGAGGGGAAGAGGCTTTACTCGCTCGACGCTGGGGCTATTATCCATGCTTTGTGCTTCAGCCCCAACAGGTACTGGCTCTGTGCCGCCACTGAGAACAGTATCAAGATCTGGGATTTGGAGAGCAAGAGCATTGTTGAGGATTTGAAGGTCGATCTCAAGACTGAGGCTGAGAAGACCGAGGATACCCATGCTGCAACTGCCAACAAGAAGAAGGTATACATATACAATATGTATAATATTGTTTGGTTTTTGTTTCTTTATGTTATGTGTTTTACTGATCTTTTGCTGGTTGTTGTGCTTTTGAATTTTGTGTTTGTGAATATGAATCCAATTTTGTAGATAAGATTGGAAAGAGGTTTTACTTGCTAATGCTTATGTTTTTCTCAGTTTGAATTATATATATATAAATACAAAATATTAACCTTTTTAAGATTATTTTGATAGTAATTGATTTAGGAAATTTAATGGTTAGGCGAAGAGCCTTCTGTGATTGCTCTGATTAAGTTTGTGTTAATTGAACTTTGAGTAGGTAACCCTTGCTAATGATTCTATAATCCGTTTTCTTGCATAAAGAGATCATTTTCCAAAGAATATTTTGATTTGCAATGTGTGGTTTTTATTTTTTTGGCTTCAGACAATGGGAAAAAACAAACCTTCTTAAGCAAGTCTTAACTTGACAATGTACCTCTTATAAGGAAGTGATTCTTTAAATATGTGTGACATTTTCGCCTTGTTTTGGTCGGTGCAAGTTGTTTCATTTTCATGCTCATTAGGGTTGCTAAAACTACTCTTTCTCATGTCTTTCTGATGTGTATCTAATCTGTGCTTGCTTATGTTCTGCGTCTGTAATTTCTATAGGTGATGATATGTTTAGTGAATCGATTTAAGTTGTTAATTGAGAGTTTTAAATATATTAATAATGTTAATTGTTTTGATCTACATTATTTTCATTTTCAATCTTGATTCTTATCCTGTGAATGTTGGTAATTGCAGGTTATCTATTGTACAAGCTTGAGCTGGACTGCTGATGGAAGCACATTGTTTAGTGGATACACCGACGGTGTAATCAGAGTTTGGGGTATTGGCCGCTACTAGGAAAAAAAAAAAAACAGCTTTTTCATTTACAGTAATTGCAATATGCGGTTCTGTTTTTCTTATTAGTTTTTGAGACGAAAAACCAAGTTTATTACTATTACTCTTCTTAAATTCTAGCGTTACCAAAAAGTTGTTTTAGGTTTTTTTGTTGGAAAATGCTGCTGGATTTCACATTCTCTGAAGTTGACTGTGTGGCCTTGAGGCCCATTTTGATTCGGTTTTGTTTTCTTATTTATTTTCATATTTGTCTTTCATTACTTTTCTTGTTTTGCCTACAGATTTTTTATGGGTGCAATTAGACTTTGGTGAGTTGTTTAACCCCATTTGTTCCTCACCTAGTTGCAAATATCATCACCTCGCACCATGAATAATGAATTTTGTCTTTGTTAATGAAAATTATTTTCCCACTTAGTGAGAAATTTATTAGTATTTTACGGTTTAATATAGTTGTATTATTTTGGTTTTGCCTTGCTATTGAATTCTGTCGATGCCACTTAAGAAGTGCACAAGTTCTGTATTGAAATCTCAATTCTGTGATCTATAAAATTTTGGAAACGTTATGCAAAAGTACACTGATTTTGTTCTAATAGTGCATTGTTTACGTGCTAGAAATATAAAAAGAAAATGATCATAAATTCAAAATCAGTGATAAAATATACATTTTTTTTAATGTTAATTAAGGAATTAACCAGCAATTTAGAGAGGAGGTAGGACGGTTCTTTGGCTAAACTGTATTTTACCATCTCAAATACGAGAGCTAGACTAAACACGCAGACTATAAAAAAAAATAATAAAAATGATGATTACAGGAACGGACTGGTTCTAGTTGTGATTCCGCACTTGATAAAAAAGTTTTTTTAAAAAAATATTCATCCCCGGAATGCTTTCTAGTTGTGATTCCGCACTTGATAAAAAAGTTTTTTTAAAAAAATATTCATCCCCGGAATGCTTTTAAAAGGCTGGGTTGGGTTGCATGATAATTTGGACAGAAATCGCCAGTGTCATGAGATCAATTCTTTTCTGAACTCCAAAATGGCTCATCAGCAATGGCAATTTCACAAGCTTTGGGTATGACAATTGGCTTTGCTTATTCACAACCGTCGTAACTCGTAAGGACAACTAAAACAACCAAAACCTAGTCTATAGGAGAATCAAGACAAGTTGCTTGATTGCTTGCACTAACTCCCATGTCGACTTTTTATTGGTTTCCTAAACCATTTCTCCACAGCATCCCCGAAAACAAAAAACAGAAAAAAAGCCAAGATCGCCTTAAAGCGAAATGTGCAACCAAGGAAGGAAGACGAATCCCAGGCATAAAGTGAAGATTAGAGTTGCACCTAAGATCAGTGAGCAACCGTAGTTTTCTTTTTGTGTCGTAACAAAATGTGAGAGCTTAGATTTCATTAGATTTATTTTTTGTTCATTTCTTTCTGATGGAAAACATCCAATTTTGGTAGTAGATGGAATTTTGATGTCAGGCAAATGAACAAATAGAAACAACATAAACTTCCAGATATATAAATATACACACTACATATTATGCAAAAGCTAAGACAGCGTGAGCTGAAACTGTTTAATATATTCAAACATTCTTATAACTTAAGTAGCCAACTAAAGAGAGCAATTAGAAGCAGATGTAAGAAACACATTTCTGCTTCTGAAAAATAACATCCTCTCGTAAAAGTTATTTAAAAAAAAAAAAAAAAAACCAGTATACAGCTTTTACCTCATCAAAAATTGCTCTCTTCAGGAAGCAAGCGTATACACATCTATCGTATAACATCACGTTACGATATTATCCCTTTACCTCGTTTAAGTCTCTCTCTCTCTCTCTCTCTTTAAACTCTTTCCATCTCCCCTCTTTTATTCAGAAGAAGAAAACTAATTTCAAATGGAATGTATACCGTTGTCAATCTCATTTCTTCGATGTAAAAATAACTCAAACTCTATATACGCACCCAAAATCTTGGTGAGCTGAAAATACCAAGTCCAGCACGAGATATTACGAACTTCAGACATTTCCAATGCTATACCGAAGTTTATCTTACCCTCATGGCAACTCGAACCCTTGCTGTGTCGAATGACAAGCTTGAAAACTACTTCTTTGTCGATTGAAGCCGCCTCATTTTTGGTCTATTTCGCAGAAAGCAAGAAAGTGTCATATCACCAAACTCCTCATCATCGGCCGGTTCCCTCTCCTGTTTTTCAAAGGCCACCTCTGGTCCTGTGACTTGATCTAGTCCACTGGGCACGGAGGATGCATAATCTCCGTCGTGAAGTTGGTTTACTCTTTTGGACAACAATTGAGATCCTCTTATCAAACTGGAGGGAGGACAAGCTCGAGTACCTGGCTCCTCATTCGATTTCTTTTGCACAAAGGAAGCTAGAGAAATGTCATCACTACCATGACCACTTTGTGCATCAACGCTTACCTTTTCCTCCACAAGCTCCTCGCAGCCAACCCTCAGGCCTCCAACTAGATTTTCTATGCCGGGCTCGTCGTCAGTTGGCAATACACTATATTCTTCTGTTAAAGGACTGGACTTCGTGTCGCAAGATGAGAACTTTTCAGAAGTCCCACCATCGCAGCATGTTAACTCATCATCCTGCATCAAAGACGGCATTTCATTTCCATCATGAAGTGGATCTACTCCTTCAGGTAACAACTCCGATTCATTCTGTACAATTAACAGAGGGAAAACCTCATTATTCTGACAATCATCAACTTGAAGCTTTCTCCTCTTCGGTTTCTTGCTTAGGAAGCAAAAAAGTGGCATGTCATTGTCTGCTGTGCCTAAATTCTGATCCAAACAAGAAGTACCTCTAGGTTCTGCCTTTTTCAGCTCGTTGTCTTGAGAAGGAACAGGTACAACATCCTCCAAAACTCCAGCTGGCTCACTACCTTTTTTCCTTTTGCAGCATTGCTTATTACGCGTATTTTTCTTGGGGGCCATTTTCTCATTTCCACCTAATGTAACGATATTGTCACCATTAGTCACCAGTAACTGTGTCAAGTCCATGCAAGATGAACCATTATGCTGAAGTTTGACATCAGCAGTAGTTCCTGTTGGCAATGACTTCCCAGAAGAGACAGTGGTACTCTGAGGTTCTTCCAAGTTTGTAGTGCTTGTATTCCTACTATATTTCCGCTTGGGAACTCTTCTTCTTTCGGTCAAAGTAGCATTGGACTCAGCAAGAGGCTCGATCCCATCACCATTACTTGTTATATTCAAACTTTCAGCCTGTAAGGGAAGACATTCCATTACTTCATCAGGTTCAGTAAGTTCCTTCCTCGTAGGACGTGGCTTGCGAGATCGTTTCTTCCTTTTACCATCAGGTCCAGCCAATCCTTTTCCATTTTCTGAGCCTATCATGGGAGATGATGGTTGATCTTGTCCAGGTTTAGTCAAATTACTATTTTCTAAACCATTTATTGCCAGGCCTTCCTCTGTTCCGGTTTGAGTATTTTCTGTGCCTCCTCTTCTTCCCATCAAAGTAGTGTCGACCTCTGCAAGCAGCTTGATCCCATCACCATTACTTGTTATATTCAAATTTTCAGGCTGTAAGGGAAGACATTTCATTACTTCATCAGGTTCCTTTTTTGTAGACCGTGGTTTGCGAGCTCGTTTCTTCCTTTTACCATCAGGTCCAGCCAATCCTTTTCCGGTTTGAGCATTTTCCATGCCTCCTCTTCTTCCCGTCAAAGTAGTGTTGGCCTCAGCAAGCGGCTCAATCCCATCACCATTACTTGTTATATTCAAACTTTCAGGGTGTAAGGGAAGACATTCCGTTACTTCATCAGGTTCCTTTTTTGAAGAACGTGGTTTACGAGCTCGTTTCTTCTTTTTACCATCAGGTCCAGCCAATCCTTTTCCGTTTTCTGAGCCTATCAGGGGAGATGATGGATGATCTTGTCCAGGTTTAGTCAAATTATTATTTTCTGAACCTTGCCCAGTAGTGGCTTCTCGCCCATCAAATGTTTCAACCTCATCATGGTTATTTGTCGGAAGGCCTTCCTCTGTACCTGTTTGAGCATTTTCTGTTGATTTCTTTGATCTCTTCTTTTTAACTTTGCTGCATTTCAATAAAGGAGATAAATCAATAAAAGGAAAGCATGACAACTCAAAGTGAAATACATCACTGCCAAATAAGAATAGCTGTACCCTGTGTTCTAATACAAGGAATGTAGAACTGTAAGAATGAGTCCAGGGACGAGAATAAAAAGGAAAAATGAATTTTATAGAATGAAAAAGTTTAAAAGAAAGCTGCAGAATTTAAAGGCAACTTACCAGAAAGATATGATTCTTTTCTTCCCAGATTTTTGACCTCTGCAAGCAACAATTAGACATTAGAACCAGCACAACACATGCACGAAAGAGAATGGTAGAAACCAAGTTTTTACGAAGAATCTACCTTGATTTTCCAGTCTGATTCTCACAATGATTTACTTTCCCGCTAGAAGTTATCATTGGCAGTGGACAAAAATCACTGGGGCCAAGGGCTGGTCGCTCTGACTCTCGATCTACAAAGTTTCCTATAAGAGCAGCTTTTTGCATTTTTCTTGCAGCTTGGAGCAAAGGAACTTCGTGAGGGGACAACCTCTTCCATCTCCTGGATACACAGAAAGACGATGAATATTGAGAGGCATATTACGGGCATCGAAGAAAAATCTTCAACATTATTTATATGGCTTTCACTATGGAAGACTTCCTACCTCCGGCACATATTATCAGTACGCCTTGGTAGAGCTGCAGCAACCTTAGACCAGTAATGTCCATGTTCCTCAATAGCTGCCGTAAGTTTGGCATCCTCTTCTTCAGTCCATTTGTCCCAGTTCAAAGAAGGATCTAGAGAATTGACCCATCTGCCATGAGAAATAAAAATTAAAATGAAATAAAAATAAGATCGAAAGGAATTTACATTGAGCTAGAAGAATTAGTTGATTATACCTTTCTCTACATTGCACCTCTGTCCGACCCGGCACAAATTGTGCTGTCTTCTTCCAGTTTCTTGGCCCAAAGAGCATCTGTGCTACTGTCAGTCGTTTGTCTTCATCTGCAGTCCAGCGACCTACTTTTTCCCTGGTTGGATGAAGAGATTTTTTCCACCTAGTATTGGTTGTGAATAAGAATGTTACTAACATTGAAAAGATCCATCGCTCATATTTTCTTTTAGAAAAGAATGAGGAAACATGTATCATTAGAACTTGCAAGTTGCAAGCACCAATGGACTCGTGAGATTCAGCATTAAGCAGTTGTAACAAATAATGAGATAAAAACACCTTGAAATACATATCGTATAGGTTAGATCCAGTAAAATCCGACTTAGGGAAAGGTTGGTCCACAAGTTATGATGAAATCATTGCGAATATAATTCTCGAATTAGAAAGAACAAAAAAAATATGTTTCTACTTCAGAAGGAGGAAAAAGAAAATGCACTTCAGCCAGTTAGGGTAGATAAGAACACAATGGGAGTCATATAAAAAAACTAGCACTAGACACTACTGAATCCTCCATAAAGGCTTCTTAATACGCAAGTCTAGATTGATATTTCATGAGGTAAATCTTCTCTGGACATACACAAAGACTAATGAGAAAATACTCAACAGTAATGATCATCCACAAAATACCGATCCAAAGACTTGGAAGGAAAAATAAACCACACGATGTGTTTTGCCAGCAATTTTTTTTTTTTTTTTTTTTTGGTTTTGTTTTTTCAGTTTGAAGCTGCATGCTCTTTCATAAAAATATATAAAACCATAACATAATTCTTGCTTCGAATAAACTGAATATTAAATCAAGTTGATTTGGAATAGCTAACTAACCTGTTGGAGCATTGGGTGCCGGTCCACCCTTCCAAAACAGAAGCTACAGACTGCCAATCACCCTCGCCATATGTTTCAACAGCAAAACGAAGTTTAGCATCCTCATCCTTGGTCCATTCCCTTTTCAATATGGAAACATTCAGACTCCTCTGGTAACGAGTCAAGCACTGAAAAGGAGTCCTGTTTGTTCCCAACGATACAGCAATATCAAACCAGTTACTGATCCCCTTCTTCTGGACAAGAAACAAAAGATTTTTATCCTCTTGGGCAGTCCACAGATTACAATTGAGCAAAGGATCTTCAAAGTTCAACCACCTGCGGGAATCAGCCATCAAACACATTAAACTAACTAAAATGGAAACATGGTGATCCATGTCTGCACGACGAATGTGGTCCAAAGATAAAAAAGAGCATCACAGACGTCTGTGATTACAGCATCACAGACGTACTCAAACACCAATGTTTTGAGTAAAGCATGTCATGTATCGGTCCCACCTGAATGACCTATGCTGATGTAGCTATTTTTACTAAATCCAACAATGATCAACTTGTCTGTGATGGTGATCGTCATAGACATCTGCGAAGCTTGCTTCATGGAAGGACACATTCTTCGGGGGGGATCAACAACATAAAAACACTAGTCAAGGAATGTGCATGTTGAGGGAAAATAACATAATAGTCCTAGAGAAAGCTGCTAAAACAGAATCTTCATTGTCATTGGACTCACAATGTTTACTGTGTTTTTTTTTTTTCCCCCTTTTTGGTCAGAAATTCCACAAAATGACTAATTAGATAGCTTTGTAAAAGTGCTAGGTTTCAATATCAATTGCTTAAAATTGTATTTCAATCTCTTTACCATTTGATTAATATAATTGTCTGAGTTCTCTATCCGGCCCTCACAAGAAGTAACTAAGTTGACGTAGAGTTATCTAATGTTTTGTTTG
Source organism: Ficus hirta (assembly GCA_038430175.1). Taxonomy (NCBI): domain Eukaryota; kingdom Viridiplantae; phylum Streptophyta; class Magnoliopsida; order Rosales; family Moraceae; genus Ficus; species Ficus hirta. The sequence goes on from CM076592.1 coordinate 12,999,880, forward strand.
CCATAACTTCTTCCCAAAGCAGGCAAATGGATCAGTTGGGTATTTTATTAGAAGATAAGATACAATGTTCTTCAGAAACCACAAGAGTATAGCATTGAGTTCATCATTCAGTAACCTCACCATAATTAAGCTATAACAATTTATTGCATAGAACCACATTAACAATCTAATTACATGACAATATTTTGACAATGAAGAGCATACCTTGCTTCGCACTCGGCGCCAGAACGTCCCACAACATACATGGAAGCCAATTGTTCCCAATTAACCTTGGGCAAAAATTCTCTGATATTTTCTGGGGTGATTTCAAGATCTTTTATTGACAATAAAATATTATCAATATCATTCAAGTCTCCACAAGACTCCCCCGTACCACTGTTCAAGAAGAAAAATGTGCAATCAGGGAAGATATGCTGGAAGAATTCAAATTAACTAATGTCTCTAGGGGGAAAAAAAGTACAGCAAAAACACAAAATATTAAAAAGGGGTAAAATCAATAAGGAAATAACTGCAATGCAAGAAAAAAAGATCTGAAGAAAGTTAACTTAAAAAAAATAATAATAAAATAAAAAATAAAAAAGAAGGAACAACTGAGTGGAAAGGGAAAAACATGTATTCTTAAACAACTATTCTGTCATGCGAACTAAAATCAGCTAAAACAGTCCTACCACAGAAATTCAAAAACAAATAAGAGAACCCTACATAAGCATAACATAGAAGATTTATTCGTATGACAATTTATCCATCTACTTAAATAACATTAAGAGTTGAGTTACTTTTACTATCACAGTGCATAGTAAAAGTCAACAAAACAGAATGCAGGTAATAGGAAAACTGTTAGTATACCAATTCTCCCAAAAGCTTAAGCTGTTAGGAGGTGGGCCAACAATAGTTTTATATTTCAACACTCCCCCTCACGTGCAGGCCAGACAATGGGCAAACGTGCGGACAAATATTAATTTGAAAGTCCAACACAAATTATAAGAAGCCCGAAACATATTAAAGGCCCAACACGCAATGATAATAAAGGGGGTTAAATAGTACAATTACAGGGGTTCGAACTCAGGACCTCCTGCTCTGATACCAAGTTTGTTTACCAATTCTCCCAAAAGTTTAAGCTGTTAGGAGGTGGGCCAACAATAGTTTTATATTTCAACAAAAACATAAAGAAAGTACTACAACAATCTGATTAAATACTTTCCTAAATTGTAATGCAAAGGTAGCATCTCCACATTCACCCAAGGGCACTCCTATACACTATTCAATGAAACACACCCACATTACAAGGTGAAGTCCAAGCACTAATATCTGCCTCACTATCTGAGAAAAGACATAAAAGAGTATATCATCACAACCGGGTTAAGGAGAGAGAATACCTCAATTGATCCATCATGATTTGAAGTGCCTTCTCTTGAAACTGCTGCCGAATTCCCTTTTCGAGATTTTTCCTCTCTACCTCTGACCATTTTTTACGATCTAATGATAGTGGCAACTTTGTTAAAGCCATTCTATAGTTCGCAACATGAGAATTCTCTACTGGGCCATAAAACATAGCTGGGAACTTTTTATCATGAACCTGAAAAAGATAATATTTATCAACATAACAATGAAGCCACCAGCTATTTATGATGAGTATCACACAAAACGTATAAACACAAAACGAAACCTGAATACTTGAGCAAATATCCAAGTAACTAGAAAACAGCGTTAGATGCCTTATTCTCTTTTATTGGCCAAAGGAACACAGTTTTTTCCCCTTTAAATTCTCCAGGGTAGATTTATGATCTTAATTAGTTTAGGGACCGAGGTCTGACTTATAAACTGAAGGATAATAACAAAATAGGATAGAATTGATACTGTATTGGGAGGGATAAGAAAGAGGGGTGAGGAAGCCCAAGGATGGAGTTAGCATTTTAGTATATGAAATAGAATCAAACAGAAACCTATCTAAAAGCAGTATTGAGAACTAACTTTTGAATCCTTAGAAGGCGATGACTTTTTTGCTGAAATTAACTGAACACGTGAATCCTTCTTCTGGGATAATGCCCGTCCTGTCCGTCTTTTGCAGTTAACCTGAAAGTCTTTGAGGATTTTAACCCGCTCCTTCAGCTTCTTGTTCTCCTCAAGTTTTGCTTCAATCTGAAGCAACTTAGTTCGCAAAAACTTTTGAAAGGACCTATTTTTTTTAATGGCATCCATAAACACCTTTGCAGATTGTGGGAAGCTTGAATAGCTAGGTTGTGACATGGATGGCTTTGAGGAATCTCTGTGATACCACTCAATGGATTTAGACGGCTGCTCCTCCAGAAGATCGCCCAAATGACAGGTGGTCTGACAAGCATAATCTGAAACTGAAAGTCCTTTGCAAACATCAAAAGTGTCAACAAAGGCATCATCAGAAGACTTCTTCTGCACCGACATATAAGAAGCATCAACCTGCTCTTGTTTCTCCGTATTCTCAGAGCTATTTTTCAAAGCATCTGAAATTATAAGGAAAAATATTTGGTTAGAGAAACATGAGGGGTTCAATTAGATGATTTTACCAAAACAGCAAAATAGACCAACCGTAAAGTGCAGACTAGAAGGCCTCTCATACAAAGATATGGAAATAGTCAAAGTGATGCGTAGGAAAACCATTCTTATAAAGACATAAGAACTGAAAACAAACTATTATTTATGATACAATAGGTTAAAAAAAATTCTAATTTAAAGACAAATTTAAATAGCCATAAAGTTTGTACAAGCATTAGTAGCAATGAGAATCATACTGATATAAAGAGGCTGGCATTCCCTGCTGGTTTGGAATGGTACACACCAAAATAAACTTTTGACAATGACAATACAATGGAAAGATGAATAGCATACACAAAAACAAACAGGAGTATAAGTGTCAAATCTTAGGCATTTGGAAACGTCAAATGAGAATAACCAAAAATCGAAAATGGAACCATAAATAGCACACAGAATAGCAAATCTGAACTCTCAACCGTAAAGGTTGCTAATTTGACACAAGACTAACTGAAAAACTAAAACATTCTCAGATTTAAAAATTGTCAGACACGGGGTTTTCACACGATTATGCCCACGAAAAGATTGAGAATAGAGCTAAAATATCAGATAATAACATTCCACTCAAAGCAGCAAAGGCTTTTGAAAATAAACTCTAATTTCAAGAAATAGTTACATGAACCAAGATTTTCTCAATGTGTTTTGCACATTTCAATTTATCTGAACAATTGTTATGCAGATATAAACACAGTAAAGCTTCGATTTCGGAATAGTAGTAACATTAAACAGCAAAATAAAAAGTAATTAACGTAATTTTTCAAAACAACATTGCTCATCTAAACAATTTGAATATCCATATCTGTATCCGTATCTATGTACACACACAAACACACATATATGGTATTGAAATTTAAGCATCTATACAGCCAAAATAACCTCAACCTATTTCAGATTTAAGCTTAAGAAAGCTATGAAATCAAAACAACAACCATGCTCATCTAAACAATTTGAATATCCACATCCGTGTGTGTTTATATACGTATATATGTGTGCATCTTATTGAAATTTAAGCATCTATACAGTCTAAAGAACTCGATCTATTTCAGATTTAAGCTTAAGAAAGCTATGAAATCAAAACAACGAGACATTGAAATTAATTAGGCAAACGGTAGAAAAATCTCAAGATTTATTCAAAAAGAAAAAAAAAGGAAGTGAAAATCACCATTATCATATGCCGCGAAGCGCCTCTGAATCGCACGCAAGGTCTCGAAATCGTCGTCTTCTTCGTCATCGGACGTCGCCGGCGGCAACGAACTCAGAGGCTTCATCCACGGAGGCTCGCTGGCGTCGGAGGGAATTGAGAACCGATTCCTAATGTTCCGAAGCAACTCGAGGTCCTCATCGTCGTTTTCCTCGTAGTCGGAGTTAAATCCTCCGGCGTCGTCGGCGGGGGCGGCGGCGGGGGAGGAGGAACGGGTGTGGAGGTCGTCGGGGTTGGCGCCGGAGATCATACAGGCGCGTCTTAGGGCTTCCATGTCCTCGTCGAAGACGTCGTCATCGTCGTCTTCGCTGCCGGAGAGGTCTCTTTCTTCGTCTTCTTCTGGTTGAGGAGACATTGTTTTGGCTCTGCGAAGAGAAGAGAAGAGAGGAGAGTTTTGTGTGTGTTTTGTTTGGGGGGTTTAAAAGCAGAAGATGGTTTCTGAGAGAGAACATAAAAACCCTCCAAGAAGAGGGAAATTGAAGACAGTTTTGCGTGTGTACAGGTCAGTACCACCACGACCCCCCCCCCCCCCCCCCCCCAACTTTTTTTTTTTTTTAGGGAATTTTTTGAACTTAGTATAATGCACAATCCAAATTGAAGACAATTTTTTATCTTTTTTTTTTTTTCTCAATTTTACTATTCACATAATTTTATAACTCAAAATTTAAAAATACATAACTTTACATAGATAAATCTAAATGAGATTTTTTTTAAATTACATAAAATTTTAGGACGAATGAAAAAAACTCTAAATTGATATTTTTTTTCCGAACACATTTCAAGTTTTTACACTTTTTAACTCAAATAATTTAAATGTCTCGATAAATGCACAAACAATCCAAACCTTAGTATCAAACACATATTTACACTTGAAAACTCGAACTATGCACTATTAAATAAAGTCAAATATGATATTATCACTAAGTTATGTCTATAATCACAAGTTATGCTCATTTATGAAATGAATTTTAGGTTCATTTTAATTTTCCCCTCCTAACTATAAAACCTCTCACTTTATTAATTAGGACAATTCTACAATAGGGTAAGGTTACTTTACCCTATTGATGAGGTAAAAACTTTCAATCTTTAGATCTTATTTCAACAAAACTCTATTATAAACTTAGTTCATTTAAAAAACAGACTAAGATAAAAATAGATAACAATGATAAAAGATTTTAGCATTGTAGTTTTGATTAAAACTTTTGATTCAATCCATGGTCTCTGAAAATTTTATTTGGATAATTTATTAGGTCTAACATTTAAATAGCATAAAGGTTAAAATATATATGTGCGGATTTTTAAAAAATGAAAATTTTCATGTGGATTTTAGTTGAATTTTTATGAATAGTGAAATCATTTGAATGTTTCACCATCAACCAAATACACATTGCAAATTTAAAGGCTATGTTTAATTGGAGAGAGAGATGGATGGGTCGAGATGGGTGGAGGGAGAGAGGTGGAAGGAGAGGTGCAATATATACCATTTAGTTGGAGGGAAGAGAGGAGGGAGAGAGTATCCCTCCGGACCCATCAATTTGCATCTGCCTATTATTGGAAAGATGCAAGCCCTCTCACCTATTTGAGTTTGAAAAGGTTGTTCTAAAAAGATGATATAGTAATTGGATAAGTAACTATTATCCATCTTTTAACTTTCTCTCACTCTTATTAAACAATATGAAGGGTTTCTACAATTCTCTTTATCCTTTATACTCTTCATCACTCCAACTCTCTCCATCCTTCTTTCTCTTTATCCCTCCTACCAAAAATAGCCTAAGTGTAAAAAATTCGAATTGAGAGAGTGATCCGACTAAGAGTAAAACCTTAAACATAAAAGTAAATAAGGCAATTCCCCAATTAGTAGGTTACATATACAATTGGATTCAAGCATGTTCACTTTTAGGTCCTCTTTGGTCCAATAATTGACCCATGTACTTATTAGGAGGAGTTGTTCATAAAGGCCTCAAGCTAGTCAATATTAAAAATTGGCGACCTAATTCTATATTATTAATAACAATAAAATTACAGAAAAAAAAATAAACAATCATAAAACACGCAAACTTTTTATGTGAGTTTGAGTCAAAACTTTATCCTGTGTCATGTAGTACTACTGCTCGTAAAAGGGATTTGCAATAATCAGTTCGATTCAATTAGGTTCCAACTTCCAAGATCATGAGTGATGCTAAGGCTTATATATATATATATATATATATATATATATATATATTTTTTTTTTTTTTTTTTTGAACTCTGAAAAACACGAAACTGTCAGAAAGTTGAAGTTTTCATGTCAAGCCCAAGCCCAAGAATAAGCCTAAAGTCTATACTTTCTTTGTTTCTTTTCGCGATTTCCGTGAGCTTCAAATTCGTGAAGTTCATCATTTCACTAAACAGTTTGAAGATGAGGAAGATGAGAATGTAATGAAAGAAGGTTAAAAAGAAGAGGTGGGATATTGTTTTTTTTTGTTTTTTTTTTTTAAGGAAAATCTGGCAATTTTATTCCAAACTAATAATATCAGTTTTAATAAATAAGTCCAGAAATTTGAGTAATACATAAAACCAAACACGAGAATAAAAATTAGACAATGCTAACCTAATAAGAAAATGGGTTATTGAATTTCTTTCACAATATCCATAACAAACAGAACCACTTCCTATTTGTAAACAAGAATCACAAATGTCGTCAATGCCATGAATTAAAAGGAAAAAAAAAAAAAAAGGGAAAGAATGTTTCTATCGAAAATTCAGATGTGCGTATTTTCAGCGAGATTTTTATAGTAATTGTAAATTAGACTTAAAATTGTTTTGGTTTATTGAGGGTATCCATAACTTTAATGGGGTAAATAGAATTTTCCAAAACAAATTTACATTGAGAAAATTATCCATATCATACTTTAATTCATATTGTAGTGAATTTTTATTTATTTATTTATTTATTAAATTAAGTGTGTGGGGATTCAAATTTTATATTTTTTAATAAAGTCATATGTAAAATTACCGTTAGATTATGTAATGCAACCACTTATATAGTGTTAATTATTATGATTATGGTCTTACATAAAAAATATTCCAATAGGTTTTGGTTCCCTTATCACAAGAGCCGAATGCATGGTTACGCCAAAAAAAAAAAAGCCCAAATTTTCCCTTATTTATCAAGATTTTCCATGAGAAGCACAAGATTCTTCATAAAGTTTCCTTGAAAGCACGAGTGGAAAACAAGTATCAATATTTTTCTTATAGATTATGCTGTTATTTTTTTTTCCCTTTGAATTTAGAAAGAAGATTCGAACTTTACACTTTATGGTAGAGTCAGATATATAATTACTGCTAGACTCTAATTAAAAAAGTGGATTTTTAACTGGAATATTAATGTCATGATAATAACAAGTGATACTCTTAGCGACAGTTTTTCGGAAAAAAAAAAAAAAAAAAAAAAAAACCCCACTGTCAGGTGTCTTGAAAATTTTTTTTAATTGGAGGAACATCATGACCTTAGTCCTTACTCAACAGTTTTTACAAATTTTTTAACAAATATTATTTTTAACTATCATATTTCATTAAAAAAGCACAAAAACTTAAATATGCGATTCCTCCTCCTCATCATCACCCATATAACTAATCCAAAATCCAATTAATACGCAACACAAAGAAAAACTCATATATAAACCCAGGTAAAAAATTATGTACAAAGTTAAAAAATAATAATAATAACAACGCTCTAGAATCAACAATAACAACAACAATAAAAATAAAAATCCGAAAAGTACTCGGACACTAGTGGTCACAATAGTGGCGGAGGACACGGTGGTAGTGGCTGGGTCACGACGGACGTGATGGCGGGACGGGTATGGCCATGGGAGTCGGTAGTAGCGGCAACGTTGAGGGAGATAGGAGTGAATATAGAGAGTGAGGAAGAGAGATATGGAATTTAGAGAGGGGGGGATTTGAGTGAAAAATTAGAGAGGGATGGAAGAGAGAGAATTTTACGAAATGAGTTTTTTGGAGGAGGGATTAAGGGAATGTTCAAAATTATATAAAGAGGAGAGAAATTTTCATAATTTGTAATTAGTAGAAGAATGAGCATGTCCATCTTTTATAGAATAATGTTTTGATGGTGGTTTTTTAAAAAAATTTACCGGATTTTTGTGAAGTTCATGTTATCAAATGCTAATATTCTCACAAAACCGTGGTCACAAGCTTAAATTCCATGCCGGTTTCGGAAAATCTCCTTGCCTTTATTTATTTATTTATTTATTTTTACATTCAATGACTTTTTTCCAAAAAAAAAAAAAAAAACTACATCCAATGACGTTTTTAACGAAATCCTCATTTAATTTACTATATATTTGTTGTAATGAAGTGTTCAATTAAACCCAACACTACATAGCTCCAGATGACCAATCTAAAAATTTTTCATTAGTTTAGATCACACATTCTAATATATACAATGACGGATCCAGGATTTTCACTCAGTGGGGACATAAATTGCTAAAATACTATAAAAATCTTGAAAAATTTATTCAAGAGGCAACACACTATGAAAAGAGAGAAGACGAATAAGAAAAAAAATGATTTTGGAAGCCGAAGCAAAATGAAAAGAGAGAGATGGGAAGGAAAACAAGAAAGAAACGAAAAAATATAGAGACAAGAACAGTAAATGAATTAAATATGTCCATAGAGATATTGTATATCACATTATAAATGTACGTGTAGAAGATGACTATCTTAGTTAATGTACTGACCAAATAAAGCCCAAACACAAGAAGTCCAAAAAGTGGGGGCACAACACAAATGAAGCCCAACATATGTAGTGGGGGCACATTCTTAGGGGCTGTTTGGTGTATAAGTTTAGTTTGAGTTGAGTTGAGATTTTTAAGTTTAAATAGTAATTTTTGTTGATTTTTTCAGAAAAGACAAAAAACATGATGAAAAAAGTACAGTTTAGTTTAAAATGAGTGAAGATACCAAACGGACCCTTAAAGATATTATACACAATTGTATATTATAGGGTATTTGGTGAATGAGTTGAGTTGAAATTTTTAAATTTGAGTTGAGTTGAGTTGACTTTTTAAAAAATAATTATAAACTTTGTTGACTTTTTAGAAAAAGATAAAAATTGATATGAAAAAGTACAGTTTAGTTAGAGTGGAACTTGGTTACCAAACAAGCTCTTAGCCTTCTCATCTGAGTGGGAATACGTGCCCTCACTGATCCTATTATGCGTCCGTGTCTGGATGAGTAGGAATTTGCATTTTGATGTTCTTTTAATCATTTTATTCAATGAAAATGTGTGTTTTTGATTGTTTACATTTGAATAGTCATTAAAATATATATTGATGAAAGAGAAAGTATCGGTAAAAGTTTATTGAAAACAAAAGATAATAAATGAATAGTATTTTGAGTTGATCACAATATAATATATGATCTAAATGCACTATTATTATATATAGTGAGCGATTAACTTTTATTTATATAAAAAGAGATAAACCTCAAACCCCTTACACAAGGATTCATGGATAGAGTTTAGATACTTTTAGGGAGAGATATCATGAACATAATAGGTCTCGCCCGTCAGCATGCATTAATAGTTTCATCCATCCATGCAGTTAGTGACAGAGCTAGACAAAAATTATAGTAGGGTGCAAAATAAATAACATCAATATATAAAAACTAAATGATAAAGTTTTAATAGGGGCTGCATGAAAGTTTTTAATTTTCACTGAGGGCTATATGGAGATTTTTAAATCTTTTTTTGAGGGCAAAATAGAAAAATCATAAAATTTTTGAGATAAAAATTAGAAAGAAAAAAAATTTCAGTGTGGGTTATAGCCCCCACTTGCTTTGAGCCACATCCGCCCCTACATGCAGTGTGTTTGCTTCATCATCAATGACGTTTTCTCGTTATTTTTTGATAAAACAAAACATAAAATACTGAATTATGTATGATCTATACGTTTTTTAATATTCCTGTTCAATATTTGATTGATTACCCCATATATATATATATATATATATATGAAGAAAAAAGAGAAGAAAATTTGATATTTCAATAACATCTCCTCAACTAAATTTCAAGAGAGAGAGAGAGAGAGATACGGCTTCATATCCTGCGAGAAAGAGAGAGAGAGACCAAAGCCCATAACAAATGCAGCTAAAGTACTGACTTGTGTTTTATTACTTAAAAAGTCGTTTTATCCATTTAAGAGAGAGAGAGAGACCAGAGCCCCTAACAAATGTAGCTAACTAAGTGACATTTGTGTTTTATTACTTATAAACGTTTTATCCATTTAAGAGAGAGAGAAAGAGAGAGACCAAAGCCCCTAACAAATGTAGTTAACTAAGTGACTTTGTGTTGTATTTTCTAATAAACGTTTTATCCATTTAAGAGAGAGAGAGAGAGAGAGAGAGAGAGATGGCGATCGTATCTTGCTTTGAACAATAATGCTCATTTATGGCAACGACTAACAACTAGGTGACCTCTGCTTTCCACTTCCCAGAAAATGACCAAATCCCATAATAAATGTAGCTAAACTAATTAAGTGATTCATTTTCTCTTCATGGTTAGCTTATAATCATAGCATATGTAATATATATACGCCTTGTTGTATATAAACAGATAATTGCAGGCCATAACATTACTTCTGACGAACTGCAACATGGCGCAATAATATTTCTGGAAAATATATATTATATGGATATGATAAATTGAATGATTGTTTGTCCAATTTGCGTATGCAAAGAACGAAACAAGTTAACAAAACAGAAATTTCAAGATACAAAACTTCCTCTCTCTATATATATATATATAACTATGCGGATATATATCGCTCCATAAATATGTATATATATTGAGCTTGAAGATGAATTTAACATTTTATGGTGAGTTAAATGTGACATACCCACTAAATATGCAACCTCATATTGTTTTGTAACATGGCACCTCAAGTACCTATGAAAATCATTCCTTTTTATTAAAACAAATACTGAACAATTAGTTATATCTGATTATAGAAACTGGCAACACGAAAGAAGTTAACTAGAAATAATCTTTGTCTTGATCGATATACATCAAGCATATATATAAAGAAAAAGAATATATAAGTTAAAATATTTTAATCGATACTGATATCAGTTACTCTCTTACCAGTTATAGAAAAAAGAAATATATATATTACTAGAATATGATGAAACCACACACACAAATAAATATATATATATATTTGTATTTTAGAAAGTATAAATAATTAGAATTGGTGCCCTAATATATATATATATATTAAGAATTATGGTTTTTTTATATATATATATTTTTTAAACAAGACAAGATCAAACCCATAATCTCTCTCATCAAAGCCTTACCCTGAAGCTCAATGCCACTTGACGAAATGTTCTTAAGCTTATATTATTATCAGCTTCTCATGTGACAAATTAATCTGCATGCAGGCTAATTAATTTAGTTATTTCTACGGGACCAAAAATAAAATTAGCAATAGCCAAATTTAAAGGACTGGCAGTGGTAGGTATTCCTTATAAATGTAGCTTATTGAATATAAAAATAGTGGCCACGTGTCGCTGACTGATACCTCCATACAATGGACAGAGATTGATATTTTTTTCGTGTCGATTATATATTCTCATCCATGAATATATATCATCATTTCATTAATTATATTACACCGTTACACATAGAAACCATGGAAATTCCGTATCCTACTTTCTTTAGAGATCATATATATATGTATATATATGCAGCCTAAGGAAGCTAGAAAATTAGCATAGTTATAATAAGTTTATTCCTTTCCCATACTTGAAAAAAATAATGGCTTTCTCTCTTTCTTCTTCAACGTCCTTCATCCATCCTCAACTCCAGCCACTTGTTGCCAAAATGACTCTCTTTGATACCTTTTTGTTCTACGTTAGTGCTCTCTCTCTCTCTCTCTCTCTCTCTATAGTTATATATGTATGTATATTTGTCTTTTTTTGTTCAAACATGTTTGGTCTAGTACAGTTGTAAATGGTGTGTGCATATAAATAAATACGGAAATTATGTTTGTGACAGTATTAATTAATTAGGTATAAATGTACTTATATATATATATATATATGTGCTTGTGGGTTTAGGTTATACACTTTTTGGACAAGTTGGATTTATGGCACAGACTACCGGTTCTAGTGGGAGCAGCATACATGGGGATTAGGAGGCACTTACACCAGCGTTACAATCAATTGCACGTCGGACAAGTGGCCGGAAAAGAATACGACAACGGAGAGATTTGGTACCGGACAGCCGACGGGAAATGCAATCACCCCAGCGATGATTTGATCGGCAGCCAAGGAACATTTTTTGGCCGCAACATGCCTCCGTCGACTTCGGGATATGGGGTAAGCGTGTAAACTAAAATATCTTACTTAAAATTGCAATTATTTCAGCTCTTTTTTTTTTTTTTTTTTTGGTGTTTTGAGACCTCTCATACAATAAATAGATTAGATCTTAATAATTAAGAATTAAGCTTTTGAAATAGTAAGTTGACACATATATTGATCATGATATAGTTTACAGATATAGTTTACAAAAAGTTGACACTTTTTGTTAACAAACTGTAAAGATAGAAGTCATTAGATGTATTATAAGATACCCCGATTAAGTTAGCACTTATTTAATATTTCCTTATTTTTTCGATCCCACCAGGATACTTGATCATATAGTTGAGAATTATCATGGGTTTTTAGACTTTCAACCTTTTTTTTTGCCAACTACGACTGTATCATTGCTTAGGATATATATATTAATAGATATCTTTAACTAGTCAAGGGGTAGGCAATTTATGTGAATTAGGTGTGTCATGATATATACAACGGTAGAGGAGGTAGGCGTATACTCTGCATACGTATGAAGTGGGTTTCACGCAACAATTGTGAGAACACAGGTTGTCGTGTCAAATAACTTTAGCTAAGAATATATAATTTCAAAAATAAGCAAATTAAGAGTGAAGAAGAAGAAGAAGAAGAAGATAGAATACGAAAGGAAAGGGAGAAAAAAAGAGAGGGTACTAATAGAATGCAAACGCAGAGTTACAAACACATATATATTTATATAATATATGTGTGTATATATTGTTACCAAACTTTTGAAAAAATCCAACAAGTACCCCTTTAAGTATATTTCTCTCTATGTTTTGGATTTAGCGAAAACTCAAAGGATACTTTGACCATATCTTAGGTTGTACAATCCAACTTCGATTGTTTTTTAACTTTTCCTGAAAAGATTAACTCAATTTTACTATTCATAACTCCAATTGTAATCTAAAAACTCAAACTTAAAAGTTCCAAATGAGTTTTTTTTTTTTTTTTTTCTTTTCTATAGAATTTCAAAACGAATAAAATAAGATCTATATATTTTTTTTTTTCTGAATATATTTTAAGTTTTTATACTTTTTAATTTCAATAAGCTAAATGCTCAATTTTAAAATTTAACTCAACTCCAACCAAAATAACTCCAAGTATTGGACCAATCAAACACAATATATAGTTCAATAGAGTTAAGTAGGTTTTTCCTCCTTGTTATAGTTCATATATATTTGTCTTAAATATAGGTATATATATGTTATTTAGTAGGAGTACTTATAGCCATGTAATAAAGAATTATATGTGTTTTTGGACTTCAATCTTTTTTTTTTTTTTTTTTTTTTTTCCAACCACGTCTATGTAAATGTTTAAGACATATAAGTCTTCACTAGTCAGGAGGTAGGCAATTTATGTGAATTAGGTGTAACGCTGGAGGATGTCGACGTACTTATATGTGTGTGTGTGTGTGTGTGTGTGTGTGTGTGTGTGTGGATATATACACATATATATGAAGTAGGATTCACGTATCAATTGTATGAGGAGTGAGAACACATGCTATCGTGTCAATAACAACTTTAGCTGCGAATAACATATAAAAATAAGGAAAAAAATAAAATGAGAGAGAGAGAACGCGCATATATATACCATTAGAAAGTTCGAAATATATATACACACGTATTAATCAAAATAGTTTAGATAGTGGCAAAACAATTACTATGCTCTGTTTTTATCATAGATTTTAAAAAATAAATTTAAATAGTTAATTCAATTTTATTATGAGAGAAAATATTATTAAAAAAAAAACTTTTTAAATAGTGTCAAAAAAATAGCCTACATATAAAGATTCAAACGGGGCTTAATTAATAAATTGGAAGAGCATTGAAACAAATATGCCATAAATATATAATTTATATATTACTGATATTTAAAAGCATGAATGCATTATAAACAATACTTTCGTTTTTATTTTTGAATTGTCAACGTGATAGTTCAACTAATTTGATATTTTTTGTTTGTTGACTAATATTTTAGAAGTGACGAAAAATTTGTATTCGTAAGATTAATATTCTCCATGTGGAAAATGGATCAGAAAAAATATATAAATATATATATGAATCACGATAATATTGAGAAGCATTAATTAGAGTACAGCAAAAGCAGGACTGACTCTGAGTCCCGCCAAGAGGGTGGCCAGCAACCAAACATCTAAGCCGTTTAATGTTAAAGGTCCCACGTCTGAACAGAATATTAATACTATTTACCTAATTCATAAGACAAGAGTAAAATGTTTGCAACTTGCTTCTGTGCATCTACTAATTAGCTTACAAGTCATCGATAGAGACGTTACGTTATATTCATTACAAAATATAAATAATATATGCCTTTGAGTAGACTTCTTTTTAATCTCAAGTCAACGATTCCAGCTTTAATGATCATGACTAGACCATCAGATATACTTGTTTTCTTCTTATGCATCACTGAATTATAATCCTCTCTGATCAGTCTTAGCATAGTAAGGTCACTGAATAAAGTCGCTTGATTTTCTTTTCTTTTTTCTTTTTTCTTTTTTCTTTTTTTTTTCCCCTTTTTTTAAAGAAAAAGGTAAAAAACAATTTTCAGAATATATTTAAAATAAAAAATAAGTTTTTAAAACATATAAAATAAGTAATAGATCTATCAGATAAATAATTTATTTATATCAGATTTATTGAATATATGATTTATTTATATCTTGTAAATATGTCATTTACTTATAATTTTTTAATTTATCTAATAAATCTGTTATTTACTCTAAATATTTTAAATTATACTATTTATTTCAATTATCTTCGTAAAAATACTATTTATTACAAAATTTTTTTTTTGGGTTTTTGTGGAAATTTTATTTAATAGCAGTTTTCAGTAAATAATTAAAATCAATAGTAGATTTATAAAATATTAGAAGTAAATTTGTTATTTACTTCTAGCAAATTTACTTTTAGTAAATATATTATCTACATAATAGGTATATTATTTACCTAGTATTTTGCTTTATATTTCTTAGATTTTAAAAATATGTTATTTACTTTAATTATTTACCGACTGCTATTTACTTCTTTCTCCTTTTTACTGTACTTTTTTAGTAATAAATGTGTGGTTTTTATATTTTAAGCTAGTTTTAGAATCACTCTATTTTTTTATTTTATAAACCTCTAATTGTTATACCATATTATAATCATATCATACTGTTTTTTTATTTTTTATTTTTTGAAAAGAGCGTGGCAATTTTCTTATCCTACTAATTTTTTTGCTCGTTAAGAAATTAATTTCAACCCTAATTTATTTGTAATTTATGATCTTGTTGTTCGATAAAATATGAAAATCTAGTTGTTATCTTCCACAGATACTGGAGCCTCACCCAATGATTGTGGCGTCAAAGCTTTTGGAAAGGAGGCAGTTTATAGATAATGGAAAGCAGTTCAACATGATAGCCGGCTCATGGATACAATTCATGATACATGACTGGGTTGATCATTTGGAGGACACTCAACAGGTATCAAGTACATGACTATATATACCTTAGATATTTTCGGAAAATTTAGGATTAAATTGCCAAAAAAGAATTCTTTTGTAATTAGAGAAATTAGGTGACGAGTGTTTTGACTTTTTTTGTTTAAGAAAATGGCCTATAACCGTTAAAATAGTTGACAGGCTGATCAATCATATACGATTGATACATGATTGACCACCAATACGATTGGTGATTGACTCCTAAGTCAATTTGTGATTGACATTAGAATCATTAACTAACCGGTTAAATACTAATTGATGTCGGTCAATTAATACTTGCATGCCATTAAATAGGTGGAGATTAGTGCTGCAGAAGAAATTGCAGGAGGGTGTCCTCTGAAGTCATTCAAGTTCTTCAAGACCAAGAAAGTTTCCACAGGTTCAACTCAGATAAAGACTGGACATTTGAACACAAGAACTCCTTGGTGGTAATTGCTTAAAACCCCACCCCCCCGCTAAGTTTTTTTTTTTTAAACACACGAACTCCGTGGTGGTCCCACTCCATTAATGAAAACACGACTCAAAAGTCGTAACGCAAAGAATTTAATTAGGCAAGAATTTAGACTTCCTAGCAAAACAATTTAGAGTAGTTTAAGGATATCGCGTGTTTCTTTCACTTGGATTCCATTAGTAAGATATTGTGTATTGCTTGCTTAAACAGAGAATAATTTTTCCAAGTATTTGACTAGGAGTGTACAATTTGGGCAGGGATGGCAGCGTACTTTATGGGAATGACCATGAGGGAATGAGAAGAGTAAGAACATTCAAAGATGGGAAGCTGAAGATCTCAGGCGACATGCTTCTTGAGCATGACGAGAAAGGTATTCCTATCTCCGGCGACGTTCGAAATTGCTGGGCTGGGTTCTCCCTCCTTCAAGCTTTGTTTGTCAAAGAACACAATGCGGTCTGTGATATGCTAAAAGTATGTTTTTTTTTTTCCCCCCCTACAGTTTCTTTTTATTATTCCATATCTTTCATTGTCAAATCTTTATTAGTTTTATCATCTCTTATTGGAAATCAATATTATGAAAATATATAGTTAGTTGGTGATGCTTTTGTTATGGTTTTTATACTATTGTCCCTCAAATTTGTCGACCTTTAACAACTTGTCCTCGAACTTTTAGTTTTTGAAATTTGCCCTTCCGAACTTTCTAAAGTGTTGCAAGGTCCCTATAATCTACTTTACTTCTTGTTAAATTGATGATGGAAAACACATGTGTGCCACATTTAGGGACAAAAAATCTAATTTCTAATAGAAATTTTCCAAATTCAATTTCAAACACTTCTGCAAGTCTTCCAAATTCAAATCCTAAACGCAAAGAAAAATTATTAAAACGGGACATATTGCTACAAATCAGAAAGTTTATGGGGTAAGTTGACAAGATTAGAAATTTGGGAAGCAAGTTACCAAAGTTCATCTTCTAGAACCCTTTCTGATACGCATGCAGCATCTTGATCAAAATATAAACTCTATGTAAAAGAAAGAAATGTTTTGATTTTACCTAATAGATTAACCATGGCATTGTTTTTATAGGTAAATCACCCAGATTTTGATGATGAGAGGCTCTACAGGCATGCAAGACTAGTGACTTCAGCTGTCATTGCTAAAGTCCACACAATAGATTGGACTGTTGAACTCCTTAAGACTGACACTCTTGTGGCAGGGATGAGGATCAACTGGTAATTACGGCAGTTAAAAAATAAAATCACCTTTTAGAGACGACAAATCTCATTGCTAAAAACCAAAAAGTCACCGCTGAAGGTTATTAGCGACGATAATGTCGTCATACTTGGAGAAAGCAAATAGAAATTAAAAGCAGTTTTTTCTTATAGTAACTATGGGTACAAACTAGGACAAATTAGAAACAGAAAACATAATCTACATTTTTGGCCAAAACAAAAATCTGGTTAATTTGACATCTTTTGACCATGAACTATGTTGTGATGCACCAAAAGAAGTTCTACTTTGAAATTATGATGCTTAATTAGAGCATAATTTTAGACACAGTCTTGAATAATATTGTATGTAAATCATTTGTATTTGTTGTGAATAGGTATGGATTATTGGGGAAGAGATTTAAAGATATGTTTGGGCATATATGTGGACCAATACTTAGTGGATTGGTTGGTTTGAAGAAGCCCAGAGATCATGGAGTTCCCTATTCACTAACTGAAGAGTTTGTGAGTGTATACAGAATGCATTCACTTTTACCTGACAAATTTGTCCTTAGGGATATCAAATCTACCTCTTCAGAAGATAAATGCCCTCCTATTCTTGAAGAGTATGTAACATCTCTCTATGTATCTTTTTCCTTTATACTTAGCCTTTTCACGGATATGTATTAAATTGTTTAAAATGTTTACAGGATTCCGATGGAGCAAATGGTGGGCAAAGAAGGAGAGAAAAGGCTGTCGAAAATCGGAATAGAGCAAATGCTTGTATCAATGGGTCATCAGGCTAGTGGAGCAGTCACATTATGGAACTATCCATCATGGATGAGGAACCTCGTAGCCCACGATGTCGATGGAGACGATAGACCGGACCCCGTTGATATGGCTGCCTTGGAAAGTAAGACTGGTACTAACCGTGACGTTTTTTCCATATCACTCAGGATATGCCGATACTCTCACATAGTATGAGCGTGTGACACTCATGTGATTTTACATATTTTACACATTGGCATGTTGATAGTAGTGTGTCATGCTTCAAGTAACATATAATCGCTATAGTGACATTCATACCTACGTTTTAGCGCTACTTAAGTGATGATGCATAACAAAATTCTTAATTCTAACTTAATTTTCTCCTTTTTTTTTTTTTTTTCCCTTAATCTATTAATAGAATCCTAATTCGTTATCGTTGGACATTTATAGTTTACAGAGATAGAGAGAGAGAAGTTGCTCGGTACAACGGGTTCAGAAGGAACTTACTGATGATTCCCATTACCAAGTGGGAAGATTTGACGGATGACAAGGAAGTTGTTGTAGCGCTTCGTGAGGTTTACGGAGATGATGTTGAGAAGCTTGACTTGCTTGTCGGTCTACATGCCGAAGAGAAGATAAAAGGCTTCGCCGTTAGTGAGACCGCTTTCTTTATCTTTCTGCTTGTTGCATCGAGGTACGTCTTTTGGTAAGCTATACATATATATATATATATATATATATGTATGAAAGTTGTTCTGATTGATCTAATATGAATTAGGAGGCTAGAAGCAGATCGTTTCTTCACAACCAACTTCAACTCGAAAACCTACACAGAAGAAGGTCTTAAATGGGTTAACACGACAGAGACCTTAAAAGATGTGATAGATAGGCATTTCCCGGACATGACAAGAAAATGGATGAGGTGCTCTAGTGCTTTCTCAGTATGGGACTCCATGCCAACTCCTCCAAACTATCTACCATTATATTTGCGACCAGCTACCTAGTTATTTCTAATATATATATATGTTTTGTTCTTTCTTCCTTTTCTTATAGTTATATACATATATATATATATATAAATATGTACATGTAAAAATTTACATGTACTTGTGACACAAACCCTTATCATACAAATAACTTTTAAATAAAACAGAAATCCTAAAAGATGGCGGACCAAATAACTTTCAAGTTTTTCTTTCATGCATGGAAAGTATACATAACTTTTACTCATACTCCATTAATCATAATTAGATGATGAGAGAGAGAGAGAGAGTGATGAGTCTAAGACCATATTTGACACACTGTTTTAAATTGAAAAAAATTAATTTGAATTGAGAATCTAAAATGAGTGAGTAATTTAAAAAAAAAAAAAAAAAGAAATTAAGTGATTGTAGATTGATGTTCCAAAAAGTGAAAAAGTGACTTTACATTTGATTTTGAGTTGAATTTTCCACACTCGAAACACTGTGCTGAACATCATGCAAGTTAAAAAGGAGGAGTGGAAAGCGTAAAACAACAAAACCACGTCTTGTATTTAGCAAAAAAATAAACAAGACCACATCATATATAAGGACTTCAGCAAGTAAAGAGCACAAAACGACAACATACATAAACGAATGGGGTGTTTGGAACCGACGACTCCAATTGGAGTTTTTCAATTGTTTGTTTGTTTGTTTGTTTTTTTTTTGGGTCTTTTTTTCTAAAAATAAATCAATTATTCACCTCTCCAATTTCTCTGAATAACTTAAATTTTATTTCTTATTTTAAGTCAAAATAAGATGATTTT
The DNA here is from genome assembly GCA_038430175.1 of Ficus hirta. Taxonomy (NCBI): domain Eukaryota; kingdom Viridiplantae; phylum Streptophyta; class Magnoliopsida; order Rosales; family Moraceae; genus Ficus; species Ficus hirta. The sequence continues at coordinate 13,019,751 of CM076592.1, forward strand.
TTTTATAAAAAAAATTATATAAAACAATGAAAGAAATAATACATTTTAAGTTTTTATACTATTTAACTATCTCAATTTATTTTTAACTAAATATACAACTTTAAATATTCATTTATTTCAAATCAAAATATTTCAAAAATTCCAATTTCAATTGATGTTTCAAACGGACCCGAGGTTTCTAAGTGGTAATTCAAAAGGAAGTCAAATTGATCTCAAACTTTTAACCATTGCTTCACCGGTTCACCATTTTCCCAAAAACAAAAGGCAGTGTAGAACACGCGCGAGAGAGGAGCGCGGAAATTGGCAAAAATAGCGAAAGAGCGGGGATCGTCAAAATTCAACAAAATTTCGCGGTTAAAAGGAGGGAATTGGAAAGACGGTATTACCCTTGCAGGCACATGCATCTCTCATCACAGTCACGTGAGTTCATCACAACTCTCAAATTTCCGCCCTTTTGCCATTTGCTCTTCTTCCCGCCAATTTCTCTCTCTTTTTACGTCTCTTCTATGGTTCTTCATTTCCCTTCAGCGCCATAGAAATTCAAAAACATAATACATTTATATATATTTATGCCCATGTATATATATATATATATATAGAAAGAGAGGAATGAGAAATCCTCAGTAATTAAAAAAAAAAAAAAACAGCAAAACAGCAAAACCCAAAACCCCCCAAAGCGAATAATCAGAGCAAAAATGGGTATCAAAGATCTTCTCAGATTCATGAAACCTTACATCAAACCCATTCACATAAAGAAGTACGCTGGAATGCGCGTAAATACACCATTTCCTCTTTCTGATTTTTCTGGGCTTTTTTTTTTTAAATGGTTCAATTTCTGGGTCTGAAATTTGAAAATCTATGTATTTGCAGGTGGGTATAGATGCATATTCATGGCTTCATAAAGGAGGTAACTTTCTTAAATAGTTATTTTGAATTTTCTTTTTTTTTTTTTGGGTGAAACTAGTGAAAATGAAGAAAAAATGAAATAATAATTGGGGTTAGTTTTTGGCAGCGTATTCGTGTAGTATGGAGCTGTGTCTGGACTCAGATAGTGAGAAGAAATTGAGATACATTGACTACTTTATGCACAGAATCAATCTGCTCCGTCATTATAAGATTACCCCTGTTGTTGTTTTTGATGGTGGCAATATTCCCTGTAAAGCTGAAACTGAGCAAGACCGTCATAGGTACGTTTCTCATCTTTATTTATTTATTTTTAAGTTCCTTGTACTTTTATTTTTCAATATATCACAAAAAAAAAAAGATGTAATTTTGATTTTGTAATTCTTTTTTTTTTGTTTTTGTTTTTTTTTTTTGAAATGGTTCAGGAGAAAAACAACTAATCGGGATTTGGCTATGGAGAAGCTAAGAGAAGGGAATGTTAGTGCTGCTTCTGAGTTCTTCCAGGTATTGCTTTTCCCATTTTCAGAACTTATTTGTGGATGCATTTTATTCGGTTGGTTTTGGTTATAACAGTAGTGTGCTCATATCTGGGTTCAGATTGATGTTAGCTTTTATTTTCTTATGCCAATTTCTATAATTGTTGTGCCCATTTGAACAAGATTTACAGTGGTCTGCTCTTAATGCGAGCTATGTCTACTTTAGCTCACTTTCAGCTGTTGCGGAATTTTACCATGAAAAAATACAAAAGAATCAAACACATCTTTCGTACCGGACTCATTGTGCTTCTCTCTAATCAGTCTAAGGTTGGTTCAAGTGCTAACTCAGGGTCAGGTCAATAGTTAGGCTTCTCATAACTTGACAATATAGCCAATTAAATTTGAGTTTTTTTATCAACAATTCAAAGGAACAAAATTGACGTGCAAAAAATTTGATTTCAGAAAATAAGAAATGAAGTTGTTATGTGTAACCAGCTACCCGACTGAGCAACAGTTTGTGAGTCAGAGGTTGACTTTGAACTTGCACTGTTTTCTGTCGTAAGATCTTCTTACTTTCTTCAACTAAGATTCAGAATATCTATTCCTGTTTCCCATGAAGTAAAATTTGATGTTTGTTTTATTTCTAAAGAATTCATTCATCTGTGAATGATCTTTGTGTTTGTTTTTCACTTGTAGAGAGCAGTGAGCATCACTCCGTCAATGGCACATCAACTGATACAGGTGAGGTTGCCACATACCCACACACACACACACACACACACCCATATATACATACATACATACATACATATATATATATATATATATATATATATAAGTTAATAATCAAGTTCAAGAGTCAGTTTTTGCTTCACATTTTGTTTAGACAATTTCATGATAATGATTTTTAATGATGTCTTTGTGTTCCAAACTTGACTCTGGCCTGCTAATAACTGGTGGACTGTGTATAAAATTTCAGATTTTGAGATCAGAAAATATTGAATTTGTAGTAGCTCCATATGAGGCTGATGCACAGTTGGGATACCTGTCCAGCCTCGAAGTAGAAAAAGGTGGAATTATGGCGGTGATTACAGAGGACAGTGATCTTATAGCTTATGGCTGCAAAGCTGTAAGGATTTTTCCTGAAATTATGCAAATGGATGTTTACTTACTCTCCTTCATTGTTTGTTAGTACTTCTTATTTAATTGTTGGCTTTGTTTGTTGGGATTTTACATTGGCTCTAAACAGATTGCATTTAAGATGGATCGGTATGGCAATGGTGAAGAAATACTGCTAGATAATGTTTTTGATTCTGTGTCCGGTACACCTTCATTCCGAAATTTCAACAAGGAATTGTTCACAGGTTAGTTCACAGTGTTCTGTCTGAGCTTCTTCTTGCGTGTTTTTGGTTACAACAGTTTCAAATTGTGTACGGAGTTTTACGAAACAGATTGGATTTGAGCCTCACTGTAAGATCAGGCTTCGTTGTGAAATTTGATTTCCTTTCCGGGAAAGTGTTTGCATGTCCTGAAATCTTTTGTTTTTTCATGAGAATAAATGTGGTTCCGTGTTTTTTTTTTATTATTTTTTTTCCCTGAACTATGAGCTCGCATATTTATCTACCATTTCACAGGTATGTGTGTCTTAGCTGGATGTGATTTCCTTCCCTCTGTTCCTGGAATTGGAATAGCAAAATCTCATGCTTTGGTATCCAAGTACCGGAATTTAGACCGAGTAAGTAGCATGTTACGCTGGTCAGCAGATTTAATTTACTCTTCTAGGACGTAAAAATTAATAATAAATGAACTTTATATACATTCCCTACTAGTTTTCTGTAATATTTTATAAATCTAGAAGTGTAGGTGATGTTGCATGCTCACATTCTGGTTGACATGTTCGCAGGTTCTATCAGTTCTGAAACTTGAGAAGAGGAAGCAAATGCCCGAAGATTACCCCAAATCTTTCAGAGAAGCACTGGCGGTTTTTCGGCATGCTCTAATGTAAGTATAGAACAAACACCATCTCTTTCAATGACATCGATTTCAAGTTACATATGCTTTTAGTTAGTGACATGTCCTGGCCTTTGATTATTGTTTCCGGCACAGATATGATGCAGACACCAAAAAGCTCAAACATATGAGGCCGCTTCCAGAAACGCTTCTACAATCTCTAGATTGGGAGCTTGATTTCCTAGGACCGTATCCTTGTTTCTAATCTCTTTTTGAAAAAACAACAACTCGACATTTTAGGAACATCACTCTGTATAATAACATTTGGAAAAAAAAATAAAAAAAAATTCTCATTGGTTGAAAAACTCGTCACTGTGGGTGATATTTAGCATCACTTTTAGTGTTCTTTCTATATCATTTCACATGTAAACTCCGAAAATAATAACCACCAAGGCTGTTTTTGCTCACTTTTGGTGGTGTTTCAATGTGTTACTTTTTCCCTTGACCTATACTACTGGATTCAGTGAAATCCCTCCATCAGTGGCCATTGCAATTGCTGAAGGAAATGTGGATCCGATCAGTATGGAGGCCTTTGACCATGCCCCGAGTGCAAGATGTCGTCAAGATCCAATTAGGATCCAAACTTCAGGTCGACCTCCAAGAGTTGAGGCTCCTGTGGTATCTGCAAGAGAGAGCTGCTTCGTGGCCTTCTCCAACCAAAAAGCCAGTGAGACAGATAGTACAGGCAAGTTGTTTCACAAACTTCAAACACACTCTTACAGGTTTCTTAACACTGTTAGATCGAGATGCAGGCTGAATTTTTCGTCATTAGCAAGTTGGACCTCAAACTTACAACTTTGGTATTTAGGACCCTAAAATTTGAAAATTTTTAGCAATGCAGTCCAATTGATAACAAACGTTACTAGGGTCTCAAATGCCAAAGTTAACAGGTTAAGGGTTTTACTTGCCAACCTATTGGTTGAATTTTGTACGAAAATCGTGAGGCATTCCATCCATTATTTGAATTCCTTCAAGTTTTGGACCAGAATTGCAACAAATTTTCAAACTTAAGGTTCCATTTGCCAAAGTTTGAAAGTTTGGGGCTCAAAGTTTCCAACCATCTTTAAGTTTACGGTGCACGAGTGAAAAAGAAAAATCCTTGTTGGATATGGAGATTCACTGCTTTTACATGCATGCTTGATTAAGTACACTGAGTAATACAAATAAAGCCAAACTCATGCACCAATCTTGTTACTTATGCTTGATTAGGTATTTATTTGTATGTTTGTATGCACGTGTTTGTGTGTTTATACGGTAGGTTTCTTACCGCTACAACTTATACACGATGGGTTATTGTTGCTTACAGAAAAGATGAATCCAATCTTGAATGAAGAGAAGTATATTAACAAAGTTGAAGCACTTCAAAAGTTGATCATCCCATCCACGGTTCATGAAGTGATTGAAACGACAACAGTAACCGACATCCCGCTGAAGGTTCCAGACAATAATCCATTCAAGAGACGGAAATTCGATCAAAGTCATTCGGATCAAATAGGAAGTCAAGTTTCAGGTTCAACCCAGGTTGAAGATTTAGACAATTCCGTTATCTCTAACGGCACTAAAATATCACAGAAAGTTCTCGAGAAGGGCGCCTCTAGGAAAAGGAAGCTAGAAGACTTAACTGTACATAAGGTGGAAAAAGTTAGTGAACCGATTTCTGTGGTGACCAAGGAAGAGAATTCAGAAGTTTTGTGCATGGTTTCTGAATCCCAAGAGAGTGTAAATTCCAAGGCAAATAAGAACACTGGTGGTGGGAAAAGGAAAGGGAAAATTGGAAAACTAAAGAGTAGTGTCTCCAAGAGTTCGGATACTAAAAAGAGCACTATCTTGAACTTCTTTTCTCGTGTATAATTCAATTTTAAGTTGTCCTTAAAGTATGGAGATTCTTTTATAGTGCCGGGAGAAGAATTTGACACCGATGCCTGGAGTACGATTATATGTGACTTTGATACAATAACTTGAGAATTTTGAAGGTTGGAGTTGCAAAATACATCGTTAAACTTGCAAACCTTAACAATGGATGACTACTTGCGAACTTGATATGACCACTCATGCCAGGATGGCATCTTAGAAAGACCAAATTATGCCCTGACATGTTGTTTTCGGGCTAGTTTCCTTTGGCTTTTCATTCAATAATTTTTTTTGACAGATTTTTTTTGAAATGGAATTACTTGACAAGTTGGAGAAAGTGGAAACTCAGCAGTTCCATTGGTAGAGTTGCATGTAACACTGCCTCAAAGACTCCCTAGGCAGTCTGGATAGCTCTACTTGTTTCCTTGAAGCAATTTCCGAAACCAATAAGCAGACATCTTTGGAAACCTCTTCAGGTTGTTGTAATCTACATAGACTATCCCAAATCTCGAAGTATAGCCCGATCTCCACTCGAAGTTGTCAAGCAAAGACCAAGCGAAGTAGCCAACGACATTAGCTCCATCAATTGCCTTCTTTAGTTTCATCAAGTAGCTCTTGTAGAAGTTGGTTCTTGTGGTGTCATGCAATCCTTGAGCAAGTTGTATCATCCATTCCTGAAAGTTGAACCATAAGAATGCAAGTGGGAACCGATTGCATTTTTTTTTTTTTTCCCTATTGGCAATGATCATGGTGTTTTACCAAAAATGAAAGAAAGGATCGGAGAATAGTGATGAATGAAGAATTTTTCTTTATAAAGTTTTCAGATAGGATTACAGCCGGGTTTCCATAACTGTCTTTTATGTTGATTAGACCCTACCATAAACCCCATTATACTTTGGAAGTCATGCTTATATGAAATGAATGTGTGAATAGATTATTGGAACTTAAATTAGGACCAATAGGCAGTCCATTCTTCTCAACTGCAAGGTTAAAGAGACATGCATGCAAAGAATTAAAATGAAATGATTACAGGACTTACGTATTACTAATTATGATATGTTTTCTAAGATCAAGTGGGGAAAACCTATGAGCAAATCCTGCTTTTAGTCTTGCTGGTACCCCAAGACATTCGGTTTTCATGTATATATACATGAGATTCAGAGAGAAAGTAGCATCAGATTGTTAGGAATCCATTAGGTAGAACTCACCTTTGCAAAACTGGCTTGCAAGGGGAGGGGACCCAAGGGCTTATGAACCCACTATTTATCTTATAATCTTTTCCTGTAGGACAATTGGTATCTAACACAGATTTCAACATAGAACAATCAAATTCAGTTCTCTGTGTTTTGTCATATATTCAAAGTGAATCACAGTGAAATTGACGTACAAGCTGGAAGGTATTATTGCTTTCAGAAGATTGTATCTTCATCATGTATACATTATACAGAACCAAATATAGTCCAAATATAGTATTTTTTGCTCTTTACTTCAATGGTACACTTCGAAGTTGGTTAAATATTTGATTAATAACAATTACCTTTTCCTGATTGCCCTACTACAATATGCCGAATACTGACATGCAAAACATCGATTGCATCAAGCTTCGTCTTGATCATCACTGCCTCCGCCAAACATTGCAGCCATTTTCAATGCCAGATTTGCAGCCGTTTCTCTCCTCTGAAAATCGGGCATCAGCCTTAAACAGTGTGAAAGTTAGAGAGAGGAAGAAGAAATTTGAGACCGTTAAAGAATTGGGCTTCTATTTTAAAAGGTCAACCTTTTAAGTGGAGTGACCCAATATACTTATATGTATGTTATTATTGTTATAAGTTTTCAATGTGAGACTTAGGTTTCTTTTTACCCTTAATATCCAGCTCCTCAAAATCAAAATGTGAACTCTCATCTACTTTCGTGCATTGGTTATGTTCTTCTACATATTGTACCACTTGTCACTGTTGTCATGTAATGCAGCTGTTGATGCTGACGGTTGAGTCTCCTTCCCATTGTTCTTGTATCCATTTTCCAGATCGTCATTTGAGTCGGAATTGCCTTGAGAAATTGATCCCTCTGCATTTGAGGTAGAACTAGTACCACTTGCAGAAACCCATCTGTTATCCGTGTCATCCCATGGTTCAGCTGAACCAGCTGACAAAATTTCATACTCAAGTTTGTAATCAGATTCTTCTTTGGACAAGTCTGAAAAGAAAGGATGAAATATTTAGCACTCTGATTAACAATTCAAACACTAGCTAAACATAAATGGTGAAAAGACCTTCTCTTTCAGGCAATGATGGCTCAGTAATCTTAACTCTGAACTTTAGAATCATTCCAGGCCACATATGAGCAGAGAGAGCACCGAGGAGACGTTCAACTCCTTGTGAATCACCATCAGCTTACAAACCTGTCCAAAAAAAGTCAAGATGTATCTTCGTCTTATTGACAAACTAACACCGACAATTCGCCCCCACCCCAAAACTAACTTAATATCTAAGCTCCATCCGGGGAACCAAACGGGGAACTTCATCAGCAAGCATCAAGCATTTTCACTATATGTGAGTTAGTCTAGATCTCCTTAAACCACTTAACAACTAGAGATTATGGTATAACTCCAAATTAGCCACAACCATGGACGTTTTTGCTCATAATACGATTGGAAGCATTTTCCATAAATAACTGATATAACGGAAACACTGAACTGTTATGAAACAAGTAGTATACTCCTCGCAAATATATTAACTAACATGTGAAACCCTATATTTTAAGTAGGTACTAACATTCTTTAGTTACATTATGTATTGTATAGATACAAACTCGAGCAAAACGATGAACTAATTCGCTTATAATTAAAAAGCATGCCAAAGCAGGTCAAGACAGGAAGGAAGAAGGGCCTTACATTTGTCGAAATCAGGGTTACAAGCACATGATTCAATAAACTCGATATCATGCTCGGTGCACCACTCCAAACATGACTTTCTAATCTCCAATGAGGGTTCATCACCCCCTAACAAACTGCTTCCCTTGGTTTCAGAAATTCTGTAGTCAACAAACTCCAAATGAGATTCAGCAAACGAATCTTCTGCCTTCAATAGGTGTTTTCTGTATTCAGAATGAACTGGATGGCCTGGAACAAGATCCACTTTGTTCCCTATGCACAACAAAATCTCAAACCTTTGAAGATCATTACAAGATACCCAATCTTGTAGGGCAACAAGAGACGATGGCTGCACAGAATATCATAAATTGAAATTCACTTACACCAATCTTCGGGGTGGTATATGCAATGAATTCTAAAACATAGAGGGTAGCGTATTAAAGCATCAATAATTATCAAGGACGCTGAAGACCATGATAAGGGCTGCAAACTGAGTATACACAAAAAACGACATGACAAGGCTGGGAATGCAAAAAACGAAATGACCTACATCATTCATGTCAAAGACCATGACAAGGGCTGCAAGCTGAGCATACGCTGGCACGGTTGTAATAGAGAATCCATCGTGAAAATGAGCAATGCATATGGAAACACCAGCAGTGTAGTATTCTGTGTCGATAGTCCAGCTGCCCATGAAAAATCAACAACCAGGTGAGGAGTTGTAGCAGAATAAAGTATGAATTGGACAAACCTCGAGTATCACCTTTTTCCTTGGGCTAGTGACTCGCAAAGTAAAAATATGAAAATATCAAAAACAAACTAAGATAAAAGAAAACCTACCCAAGATGTACTTCTTGGGATGTCCAATCAGACGTGTCATCAAAATTGATGGAGATGAATCCTACAACCACATAATGGTTTCAGTTTCTTTGCACATCTCAGCAGTTTACTGAAAAATTTAAAGATCCAAAGAACTTAAAAGGATAAGAAAGAGAGACAGAAAACGGCATACGTGAGAGAAGAGTGTGCTTGCCAACATTAGGGGACCCGACAAAGATGATGCCTGGCGTCTTTTCTAGAGACTTGTGAGGATCATGGTCACCATTCTTCTCTTGTTGCATTTTTCCTTTTCTGTGACGAAATCCCAAATGACCACCCCAATGATTTAGAGATATCTAAATACAATCTATATGAATGGATGTACAAGTATGAAAATGAATTTTGTACATGTGCACATAAGAATCTATCTTTTTTCCTATCTTCCTGTTTATAAAAAGATTGAGGTAGCAAAGAAATTATGTTTTGTTCATTTGATCATAATCCTTAAAAATAAAAAGCAAAAACTTCAGGGAAAAAAGAAAAATTATTCATGTTAAATAGATATGAAAATATTCCAATCAGTGAAGTATTTTGATTGTTTTTTTACATGTTGAGTTTAGAAATAACAGATAAAACTGAATGTTTAACAGTTGAAGATCCTTTGCAAATCAAAGATGAAATGACCAATAACAAAAAGATCAAAATAATGTAGAAAATTGCCAATACAGAGATACCATCTCCTAATTTCACTACTTGCAAAAAAATCCGAAATGAAAATTTTAAATCTTTTACAGCCTTGTGAACGAAAACGAGGAAATTAACACTAATCAGACGAAAATATATCTTAAACTAAAAATAATAAAATCAAAATCGAATAAATTCTAGATTCCCATAAGGCATAAAAACAAAGCATACTTATTGAGACTGTAAATTGAAATTTTGTAAATCTTTTAGTTGTGAGCTGATGAGGTGAGTACCTTTGAGCTTTGACAGACCGAGCAGCAGAAAAAAAAAAAAAAAAAAGAAGCCAGTTTAAGTTGATCTTTTTGCGGAGCCAGAGAATTTGGTGTTAATGAGAATTTGTCTCGATCTTCTCTTCTAGATGATTCGGTTTCATTTGACATTTAAGTTTAACTTCAATTAAGTTGTACTTTTTTATATTAATTTTATTTTATTTTTAAATTAATAAAATTTATAATTAATTTTTAAAAAATCAACCAATTATAACTTAAAAATTTCAACTTCAATCGACGAACCAAACGCAAGCAAATTTATCATTTAACCAAAAAAAAAAAAAAAAACTTCATGCTAGCAGCTCTCTCTCTCTCTCTCTCTCTCTCCACATTAGCTTTACTTTTATAATATTTAAAGTTTATTTTTTTTAGAAATAATTAAGATTTTAAAATTAATAATTAATCTCTAACTTTTCTTATTAAGTCTTAAGACAAATTTCAGGATAAATTAATCATTTTACATCAATGATTTACCTTCTTCTATTCATAACATGACATGTGTCAAAATGCGTTAACAATTTAACATAAGGGAAAGTTTAAAAGAGTTCCTAAATATAAATTAAAGTTCATGGAGCATTTTAAGAGGAAATTTTGAAATTTATCTAAAAATGTTATTTATTTTGTTCAAGCAAAAATAAAACTATACTAAACGGAGGTTTTATAACCTTATTTTTGGTTGATGTTGGAATGGTTCCCAACTATTTCTTATCATTGATTTTTTTTTAATTAACTTTAAAACTGAATGCAATACATTGAAAGCAACATACACATTCATTGAACACCAATTGAGTTAGCCTTAATAAATCACTAAGTTACAAACAGATCTAATACACAAAACTTTCAAGATCCATCCTAAATAGGAAATTATTCTCCACAAAAGCTTTTGAAAGTACTAATTTTATTTACCGTTCACAAAAAATTGAAATTTGTTCAATTTATCTTATAAAAATTAAAAATCAGTCATTTATTTGTTAGTAAATCATCAAACCATATGAGAAAGAGAGCATCTATTGCTAAACAAGAAAACAGAAAAATAAAAAATAAAAAAACAGGAAAAAAGAAAAATTAAAGGGCTTTCATGGTTACTTCTCAACTCGCGCTGGGCATTTATCAACAGGATTTATTTGTCAAACTAAATACCTAAAAGCTTCATTTTCTTCAACTTAAAAGTTCAAGGTGTGAAGTTAAATAAATAAGCAAAACCTTCATTTACAATTGCCTAAAAATGCTAATGTTCCAAGCTCCTATAATGTTAGGTACATTCTCCAATACCTCCAGAACTGCCATTTGGATGCTGCTCTCTAGGGATTGCACAAGTTTGGCGGTTATGTCCGAGCATACCACACCTCCCGCACTTATTTCGAGGAGATCGATCTTCGTTAGCCAATGTTTTCCTCTGCTTCTTTGGTCTTTCACTTGTTAATCCATTTAGGTGGCGCTTTTCTCCCCCACTGTCACCGTTCATAGCCACTTCTCTTGCCCTCCAAGCCTTCTCATAACTCAACTTCACCCCAAGTTCTCTTTGCACATCTTCAATGATTTCCTTTGGCTTATATGTTCGGTTCATGCCTTGGCACTTTGACTTGATGAGTTGGCCAATCAGCCAACTATTAGCATGTCGATGCTCCTTATCACGAGTCTCCGTCAAGCAAGAATGATCCTTCACAAACTTTCTTATTTGGAACGATGTAGAGTCCCGTACTTTGATTGCACGAAGAATCCATTTACAATTTTCCTCTGTGCATCCTGCTACAAAGAGTTTTGTTGTTGATCTCTGCACTTTAAAGTTGAAGTTTTCCCTAATAGCAAGCATACTTAGCTTTGCACGCAGCTCCTTCTTACTTGAGAATAATTGCCTTGTCTCCAACTCACCAGATTGATTCGCAGAACTTGAAGTAGAATCTCCCTTTGCCTTCGCAGTTGTAGCTTTATTAGCAGTCGCAGTTGAAGCTTCTTTTCTTCTTGCAGTTGAGGTTTCTTTTGTAATTGCAGCTAAAGCTTCTCTCGTGGTTACCCACTCGGTAGGAGCGGTAGCAGGACCAACAGGGGTGATGGGATCAACATCAGCCGCATTATGAGTGCTTTGAGGATTCCCTGTGTCAAGTTGAGGCTCAACTGACACATCTCCAGGAGCTAATTCAGCAGACGGCGTCCCAACATCAACGTCATTACCATCATCATCAGCATCAGCATCAGCATCACCAACATCACACTCATTGTCGACACAAAAATCTGGCGCATTTTCTTCAATTCCAGCAATGGGAACGAACGGTTTGTGAGTCTGTTCCTGTGTTCTGGGCAAAGCATTAAAATTAGCAAGGCTACTTCCCCCCTCATGACCATTTTGTTGGATGTGTGAACTCCTCCTTACTAAAGTAACACATAATGGGGTTCGAAGGGAAACGTTTGAGTTTTCGCTGATGAAAAAGCTCACATCGTCGTCACAGATGATCTCAGCTGGCGGGACAGGCAAACTCGAGGAATACAGGACCTTCATGCTAATGGAAAATTCATTACGATCAACCATAAGAAGGTGATATAACTTATTCAATAGCTCCTGGTAAGTTATGCTCTTTGGAACTGACATTCCTTTTCCTTTAGAACCCGTGAACTTAAAAATGCCCACCTCGGGTGCTTCAACCCATTCTCCACCGTAAGAAACCAAAATCCGCACTAACGACATCTGGGAAAATCAAAGAAATCACTCATCAAAAAGAAGAAAACAAAGAATTTAATCACTTTGATTTCAATTGTGCAATGCCAAAACAAAAGTACCATGAAAACATAAACTACAAACTAATATCTTCTGTTTGAGAATTTTCTCCAATAAGTATCACCTGAAATCTCCAAATTTTTTAGATCTTAAATTTACCAAGGAAAAAAACTCAATAATAATGGAGGGTCCCTTGTTAAAAAAAATTTTGTGTACACATAATTCAATCGATTCCGTTCAAAATAAAAAAAAAAAAAAAAAAAAAAAAAAAACTCTCTGTGAAAATATCGGTTCTTCCTATAAAATGAACTAGGAAAAAAAAAAATCAATTATTCATGATTTAATGGTATGGTGACACCCAAAAAAATAAATAAAGGGAATAACACAATTGGCATGCACAATTCAACAGCCACCGAAAGAGTAAAAACTGAATCAATTGAAAACTCATCAATATAAAAGCAAAATTATTTCGCCATGTCCGTAAAGAAAAATAAGCTTCTAAAGACATGATTTAAAAATTTTTGGCCTACTTCAGGCATTGTAAAAGGCGATGGAAAAACATATTATGGTGACAGGATTGGAGAATTGAGGCGTTGTGGAGGACTAGAAATGGACGAAAAATAACAAATTCCACTGGATGTTTCAGCAATATTTTCAGAAGATTTTCAAAAGAAGTAAACAGAAAAGGAAAAAACTCACTGGAGCACCGGAAAAGGAAAATCTTGAACACGGAGACAATGGAGACGCTTTTACGTTCATCCGTTTGCACAGCCGTGACGCTCCTCAGTTCTCTCTTCTTCTTCTTCTAGGTTTTTTTTTTTTTTTTTTGGACTAGTTTGTTAGTTGGACTTCAGTTTGCAAAACCAGGCCTCCCCACGTGTAAATCAACTGGGGCCCATTTAGTGGGTTTTTTTTTTTTTTTTTTACTAGTGGGGGATTCTAACTCTGCTTTTTTGGATTGAGTCAGATATGATATTACTGTAAGACTGTACCTGCAACCACGATTTTGATTTTTTTTTTCTTAATACTAACAAGAACTTTTGACCCGGTCTTTTTTTTCTTCCTTAGACTATTCACTAAAAGAACTAAAATAATATGATTGCAAACATAACCTAGTAGTAATACTATACCTGACAATACCTAAAGATATAAAATTTGAATTCCGCACCTTGAATTTCAAAAAAAAAAATAATAAAATAAAATAACCTCAATATCTTGCAACAAACCTAAGACAAATGCACACACTCTCTTTCCTTTCTCTCATCTCTTTCTCATTGTTCTCTATGTCACTCGTAGGTCGGAATGCATATATTTCCTCTCTTACTCCACCCTCTTGACCTTGGAGTTCAGGACTTTGCAATCTTAGAAATGTTGATCTTGGTCGCGGCGATCTCGGACATCCGATGGCTAGTTGGCACGGTGGTTCGAGGAACACATTTTTGCCACTTGGAGATTTGCGATCGTAGTGGAGGATCTCTGCCAATGGCTATGGCACAACGTCTCTCTCTGTTGACCTCATCTTGCGGACTACGATTTTTTATTTTGTTGTTTTTTTAACTATTTTTCTGATTTTTTTGTAATATAGTTAATTTATGATGCTAGTTATATATATATATATATATATATGATAATTTAATATATATGAAATAATCATTTAAAACAAATGTACAATTAAAATAAGGGGACTTCAACAATGAGGACGTACTATTTTCCCATAAGTAGGGTAAAAAAAGGATAATCGTCTGAATGGAAATCAATGATCTAGAATCACCTTTTTTATTGAAACAAAAATATAAACAACTACATTTGAGTACACAATTTTTGAGTTAAAAAACATTAAAAAAAAATCCCACATCTTGTAGCTCCCTCCCACACCACCCCACCGCCCCTTCCTTCTCCCTCCGACGACAGCAAACACTTCTTTTCCCCTACTACGGCAACCCACCATTTCCACCATATGATGATGATGTTAGAAAATAATGGAGCATAAACAACGAATAAGTATGATATAAGAAAAATTACTACAACCGAAATTTAACCTTAACTTGAATGAAACAACACAAAGATGAAGAACGTTGAGGCATGTGTATCAGGCTTTCCTTAAAATGGATTCGCTCCCTCTGGTAAGTGCACGAGGTTTCGACAGACGTTTATTTTTCAGGATACAATGACGAGCAACGGTAGTCTAACACGATCGAGAATCGTTTCCGGTGAACTTGAAATCAAAGTCTTCCCTCTATCACCAAAACTACAAGACGACGACAAGAGAAAAACTCCAAAGAACAACAAGAAAAGCAAGAGAGAAAAATGAACTTGTGTTGTGTGTTATGTGTTTAACATTCTTGTGGAGACCTCCTTTTATAAGCTTCAAAAAGAGATGTTATAAACTTGGGTGATGAGCTTTTAATCCAAAATTAACCTGGGATTAATGTGAATTATTCTCAGGTGATAACCATTCATATTCAGATTAATCTTTTGATTAATTCTGGATTAATCGTACTCTAATGCTCATATTAAACTGTATATTAAACATGCACACTAAAACCCTAGAATATTAACATATGACTGTTGATATTCTGAATTTATTAAAAAATAAATAAATTCGGATTTTGTTGAAAAATATAGCCTTATCAAGGGCAATCTTCGCCCACGTTGTGCGGCCACATACATTACGCGTAAGAGAGTCTCATGGGTACACCATCTTACTCAAGTTCACAAGTGCAAATTCTCATAAAGTCCATCAAGTCTTTATGTCTAATGTGGGACTCCATATCTATATGTAATTTTTCCAACAAAATTATATTCCAATGAGTACATTTTGAGCATCAATTTTTCATTCACTCGATTACCATTTTGAGCATATGAATATACGATTTCGATCTCTTCACGACGGAAAACACAAATCCACTGAGACCCTTTACATTTACTAAGTAGGTCCCACTCAAATTTGAACCTTAAAATAGCTACTCAAAATGGTTTTGACCCACTCAATCTTTTGACGTGACTCAACCACCCCTCTCAACATGGACTCGCTGGAATGGTGTATCTGGTTCTTGGGTTTTAAATATGAGTTTTGATCTTCTTTTAATAGATGAAAAAATAGTGTTTTAGATTTTTTTTTTTTTTTTGTAATAGACCTGTCATTTTAGTTTCTTACTAGTCTAATGCTCGTGCGTTGCACGGTAGTAGGAGAAAAAAGTTAAAAACAAAGTATGAAATAAATAATATATAATAAATGCAGTTAATTAAGGAAGATAATATATTTATAATAACTTTGAGAATTTAGTTTGTTTTTTTGTATATTTAAATTTACATTAAGTTGTTTGAATTATATATATTAGTATAGATATGTATTTATATTTATACATACAAAAAGTCTTGAAGTAGGAAATTTTTCTTCATAGAATGACCTGATGTCATTCATATTTAACTTTCTTCATTTTCTCCTTCGATCTGTCATAATAAAAATATTTTTATATGTTAGTAAAATGATGTTTATAGTTAATATATGAATTGAAATAAATTTATTAATTTAATGTGTAATTATATACAAAAAATAATATTACCTGGTTTCTTTTCGTTTTTTGATGGATCGCTTGGAGATACAATTTGAAGATACGATGGAGGAGGTTGATGCTAAGGGCTAAAATAACAATACATAAAATTATATAATAATTAATAATATATATATGTATGTTAAATAAAAAAAATCTAAAAATCAAAATTAAAATATAAATAATAATATACATTGATTCTATTTCTTCAATGATAGGTTCGGTAAAGGTAAGTTGTTTTTTTGCTTTGTTTTGGCCTCCTAATTGAGGTGTCTCTGGATCAATGGAGATTGGTGATGGTGGAATTTCTTCAGATGATGTAATTGTCAGTGTAGGCAATAACATTGGTTGCACATCATCATCAAATGTCCTTACAATGACTGTATCAATGAAAGCACCTCGGAGACGAAATTGGATGACAAATATTTCTGATATGCCTTTCAGTTAGTTCAGCATAGGAGGGATAATGGTTGGATCGGTATATCCTTCTTGGACCGTCAGTATGGAGCAAGGTTTATTTATTAATAATTGGATAGTTTTCCAAACATGACGATGTTCATCGCTCCGGTGCCGTCTTCAATTCGTACATTAATTTTATACCTGTTGAAAAATTTTAATATTTATGTAATTTTTAATTACTTTGGTATTAATATATGTAAATTGTTTTTATAAAGATAAAGTATATTACCAAGTGATTGGCATTGTGGTCAAATATCCATGACTATCGCACCACTATGATGTCCCTGATTATTTTAGTTGTCTGTAATATCTTGGACATGCATTGTAGAACCAACCTTGGTGAATATCAAGTTCAGTAATGGTCGTTTTAACAGTGAATTTTGTCTCCTGTTTCATAAAATAATATTAATAATGTTGACTAAATTATTTTTTCTATTTTATACATAATAATTTAATATTTACCTGATTTTGATATGGATTTAAAGCTTGAAGTTCCACAATTGTTGTTCGGTTGACAGTCTTTTGTTCTTCTAATGATAACGGTTGTTTTGTTGATCCAGCAATAAAATCGATTTCTTAGATAGAATGATTAAATCTATAGAAAATCAATATATTAAATGAAGTTAGTCTTTTTTTTAATTAGTAAATATAAATAATTATAATAATTTATGAGTGAAAATTTATAATACTTTTTTTTTATTTTTTTGGTTTCAATAATGTCTGGATCAAGATAATATGAAGTACCGGTGGTATTCATGACATAAAGTCCACCTGTATGTGTGTAATTATAATAGTTAATGATTAATGGTATAAAATTTAATTTTTTTTAACTTAAGAGAATATAATTTTTTTTAATTGTTGTATATATACTTACCCATATATTGTTTGGCTACCATTGCCGAAAATGCTACCACGACTGGTTCAGACATTGCTTGGATTGCATTTTTGTCAAAGTTTTCTCCAAGTTCTCCCCAGAGAGTGACATTAAGTGTTTCTTCTCTGTTGAATAAAATAAATACAAATAAATAATTTATCAATAATAAATTATGAAATGTTTAAAAATATGTTTTTAATAATATATTATTTGTAGTTACATGATATTTTGAATAATTACACTTCGTCTTTTTACTGATATATCATTTATAATGGATTCTTCTATACCTTTGATGGAGATAATGCGACTAATCATATCTAACACAATATAATAAGTAAGAAGTCATTAGTTATTATTTTTTATAAAATTAATTTATTGATTATTAATTACATGCTAACAAATATGAATATCAAATATAATTTACCTGATAGAAGATCATTGATGTCGACTTTTTGGTGTTAGTTGATCAAACTCCATAAAATTAAATTTGAGTTGAGGTATTTCTGGTATGTCATCCTCAACGTTTTTGAAAACTGTGGATCTTATAAATTACAACATCACTACATGAGGAACGATCTTGTACTTTTGTTTGTTGTTTGTGAAGAAGACGTTGCTGATTTCATATATATTACCTATTTGTATTTTATGTGTTATAAATTCAGCATCCTTCGCACGAATAAAGCCGTGTATTACCTCATCCTGTATTAAAAAAATATATACTAGTTATATATTAAATAATAATTAAACATATTTTTTATAAGCATGATAATATTAATGAGAAATTAAATGAGTTACTTGTTTGTCAACCAATAAGCAGTCAAGGCTTATTAGTTTTCCAGTTTTGTAATCTGTGTTTCTCCATAGCCGACATACTCGAGCGCATATTATTTGATGCGTCTCTTCTGGTTTCAGTACTCGAATTGGACTGAATATTTTCTATAGCTAGAAACAATATATATATATATATATAAATATATGTATTAAATTTTGAGGACTACAAATATTGTTGTGTTGTAAAGCAAATTAAAACAAAATTAATATTATTTTATTTTTTTAACAGATATTTACATTTTTGATGAATATTGTGTAATATTTCTTTGTAAACAATGTTTTTAACATAATTTGGATATTTGTTAATTGAATCGTGTATTAAAATATGTAACCCATTTGGTGAAGTCACTCTAGATAAAGCAGTATATACTTGTCCATGACTAAAAATTTCATCTTCTAAATATAATCCAACTTTATTCAGAGATTGGCCTTTATTTTTATTTGTTGTCATCGCATAACAAATTTTTAAAGGAAATTGTCGTCTTTTTAAAATAAAGGGCCATTTTGATTCATGAATTGTCATTTCTATTCTTGGTATATAAATTTTTTCATTTGTATCATTGGAGTTAATTATGCGTCCTTCAACAATTTTATTTGTTAATTGTGTAATAATAATTCTAGTACCATTACATAAACCCATTGATTGATTAAGATTTCGCATTAACATAACAGGAATTCCAATCTTGAGTTTTAATTCATGTGGAGGTAAACCATTAAAATTAAGAGTATGTAAAAATTCAGGGGAATATAAAAGATTTAATTCTTCGAGATTTCCAGATGATGAAAGAATAGTGTCACAACTATAATAAATTTTTGTGTCTGTAGGTACCAATGATAATATCTATTTATTTATTTCATCACACGTTGTTTTTTGAGATTTAAAAGATTAAATCTTAATTTAAAAGATGATATTACACTATTTTTTCATCATCTGAGATTTATAAATTACAGATTTATAAATCAGCAGAGAAAAAATCCTCAATGTTCCTCTTGATATTTGCATTTGTCCATTTTCTCACCATTGTTATCCCAATCTGCAAAAACCAATTAGAAAAAATTAAAAAAAAAAATTGGGGGAAAACAATACCGAAATAAAGAAGACAAAAAAAAAAAATCAACATACCTTATCTTTTGTTTAGGTTTTTTTACTCTGCATTTGTTTTCAAAAATTAGAAAAAACAGATCAAAAAATACTCACAATAAAAAAAGGAAGAAACATTTGAACAGTAGAGACCGAAACCTAAATCTGAGGGGGAGAAAAAAAGACTAAACAAAAACAACAATGAAGTGAAAAACAACACACTAAAGATTAAAACCTACACTTCCACCACAAAAAATGTACCAGAAAGAAACAAAAAAAAAAAACTCAACAAAAAAAATTAAAGTTCTGAGACCAAAAAACCCATAATCTGAGCAAAAATCTACACTTCCACCACAAAAAATGTACTGGGAAAAAAAACCGAAGAAATCCCACAATAAAAAATTAGGGTTCCGAGATCAAAAAACCCAAAATCTGAGCAAAAAAAAAAAAAAAAATCCTAACAAAAACAACAATGAAGCAGAAAACAATACAATAAAGATTAAAATCTACACTTCCAACACAAAAAACATTTCCAAAAAAAAAAAAATCCCAACATTCAAAAATAGGGTTCAGAGATAGGGAAGAGGAAAAATCAAAAATCAAAACTTACCATTTGGAAAAAATGAAATAAAGAAAACCTAGTAGAAAAAATCATTCGTAAGTTTCCAATACAAAAAACATTTCCAAAAAAAAAAAAGAAAAAGAAAAAGAAAAAACCCAACAATCAAAAATAGGGTTCGGAGAGAGGGTAGGGGAAAAATTAAAAATCAAAACTTACCATTCGGAAAAAATGAAATAAAGAAAATCCAGTAAAAAAAATCATTAGTAAATTAAAAAAGTAACATAAGGAAGAGGAAAAAAAAGAGAGTCAGAAATAGTTAGGGGTGACAATACGGGTCTTGACACGACGACACAAATCGAAAACGACACGAATTTTACGGGTTTGGGTTGGGAAAAATAGTGGTCGTGTCGTGTTCGGGTCACCCAAAATTGACACGGAAAAATTCGTGTCGTGTTCGGGTTGACACGAATTTTTCCGTGCTAATTTCGTGTCAAATGTCGTGTCAATTTCGTGTCAAATTCGTGTCAATTTCGTGTTAATTTCGGGTCAATTTCGGGTCCAACCTAAATTCGTGTCAATTTCGTATCAAATTCGTGTCAATTTCGGGTTCAACCTGAATTTCGTGTCAATTTCGTGTCGCGGATCAATTTCGTGTCACGGGTTAATTTCGTGTTGCGGGTCAATTTCGTGTCGCGGGTCAAGTTCGGTTCGTGTCGTGTCAACCCGTTACGGGTTCGTGTCGTGTTCGTGTCGCGGTTTCGTGTCGTTTTCATGTCACGGGTCGTGTTCGGGTTGGAGAAGAAAAAATTCGACACGGCTCAAACACGACACGAATCCGACACGTGACACGAATTGCCACCCCTAGAAATAGTAATAAAATGAAAAAAAAAGAATAAAAATAAAAATCCAAACTTTTAACACAAAATCACATCCAAACCTTCAATAGAGAAACCCAAGAACATCAAAAAGCCTAAAAAAAATATCCAAAAACAATAAACAAAAACCAAACTTCCAAATCTGGAGAGAACAAACACAGGCGAGAAAAAAAAAATCAACAGTACAAATCGAAAGCAAAAAAGAGACAATGAGCGGCCGAGAGTGCAAAAAAAATCCCAAAATCTAGGGTTTGGAGGCCAAAAATCCGAAGAAGAAGAAGAGAGAGAGACACAGAGCGGTAGAAAGAGAGAGAGGCAGAACAAAAAAAATAGAGAGAGAAAATAGAGGAGCATAATGATCGGTGGAAGGAAGAAGAGAAAGGGAAAAATAGGGTTTGGAGGCCAAAAATTCGAAGAAGAAGAAGAAGAGAGAGAGAGAGAGAGCGGTAGAGAGAGAGAGAGGCAGAACATAAAAAATAGAGAGAAAATGGAGGAGTATAATGGGCAGTGGAAGGAAGAAGAGAAAGGGAAAAATAGGGTTTGGAGGGTAAAATCGTCCATCCACTGTGGGAACAGGAACCGTCAGGCAAACAACCAAGGGTGAAATCGTCTTCACAGTATTAGGGGGGCAAAATCATCCCTTTACTGGGGGATAACCAACCGGCAGGCAAAGACAGGAGGGTAAAAATGTAAATTTACTGTACAGCACTGTACAGAACTATAGCAAGAGCTGCGAAAAAAAAAGCAAAAATCACTGTTTTTATACAGTAATGGTATTTAATTATAAAGATTAGCTGAGTAACTGACCCTGTTAGTCCGTTCTTGCAAAAGTAAAGGGTAAAGGGTAAGGGCATAATCTTTCTGCTTTTAATTCTGCTTTTAAATAAAATAGGATTTCCCTGCTTAATGAATATCATTTACTATCAATGGGGAATTCTTTCTCATCTTAAATTAAAAGTGTAAATGATTGGATTTGTACCAATGGCAACCATAAATTAATTTGATACCGCAATACAATACAATAGAAGGTATGATAGTAACACTGTATAAAGAACAGTAAAAACACCATCTCTTTTAGCATAATAGTATAATATGTGATTTTTTAAAAAAATTATTATCAAATTATTTTTTGCTTCTGCATTCGTTCTGCTTCCTCCAAACTCCAAACGCAGAGATTCGCAGCAGTTGCAGAGAGAGAGACAGAGAGAGGAGGGAGAGGATTCGCTCTTTCGGGGCTCAAGTTAAAGCTTGTCTAGGGCACATCTCCAAACACTTTTCCAAACTTTTTTTTTTGGATCTTTTTTCTTCAGTTTCATAATTCACTTTTCCAAATCTCTCTTTCTCATTTTTCACAAAACTCAAACTTCAAAAGACCATAATTTTGTATCTACAAGTCGAAATTAGATTATTTTTTTCTTCTAAATAACATAAAATTTCGAGAGAAATAAAATAAAATATATATTGTTATATATATTTTTTCCATACACATTTCAAGTTTTTATACTTTTTTCACTCAAAATAATTTATTTTCACCAAATACACATCCAAAACTCAACTCGGTCTTCAATCTCTAAAACTTCATCACCAATACATTCTCCAATTGGGCCGTTAATTTTTGCGGGGTTTCCTTGTATTGGGTTGTCATGTCCAAGCAATTTGGGAACTTTAGAGAAATGTCAAAAAATCATGCATTGGATTGATTCTTGCCACAAAAAAAAAAAAAAAAAACACTTGCAAAAAAGTTAGAATATGACATCATAAATATTTATTTATTTATTTATTTAAAAATAATAATTATAATTAATACCTCCACCATCAGGTTACTAGTTGGTTATCTTCTAATTACAAGTTGCTTACTGACTAATAACCACCTTTGCTGGTAGGATACCAGTTGATTACCGACCAATAATATGGTACCAATTGGTTATTGACTTGTTACCAGTTAGTTACATACTGATAACCACCTTCACCACTAGGATACCAATGGGCAACTGTCAAATCTAGCACATTTTTCAAAATTTATCATCTCATTACTTTAAAAAAAAAGTTTTTAAAAAATTCGTTACAAACATAAAAGCCATCAATATCCATTAAAACAACAAAAATTAATAAAAAACAATTCACATAACACGGAATAAATATCCAAAAATTTATCACAATATCCACAATAAATCAGAAAGAATCAGATAAAATAAAATAAAATAGATGCTGGAGATCGATTGCAGGCGTAGGAGGAGACGGATCTTCGACGATCACAATTGCTCCCATCGCAACCTCAGACCCAAGTCTGCATGAGTTTCACAGCAAATTGATTTCTAGAAACTTCACATGTTAGGCTCAAATTTACATGAGCTTTACAGTACATGCTTCAATTTTTGAAGCTTTACATGCCAGGCTCAGATTCACACGAGATTCATAGCATATACTTCAATTTAATTCAATGAAATTGATAGGATCAATTATCAATGGGATCAAAAGGATAACATGAACAGGAGATCAAAGGAGAACCAAGGAATCAAAAATTGATCTTTTTTTTTTTCAAATTCAATCTTTTTTTTTTTTTGTTGGTTGTACGACACCCAAAAAAATAAAAACAACACAAATGCTGATTTTTTTCCTCATTTTTTTGTGAATTTTTTTTACTCTCATATTTTTTTTTCTTTTTTCTTTTTTCAAGTTTTCAATTTTTTCATTTTCTTTTTCCATTTTTTCCCTCTTATTTACACGTTTGCAATTCCATGTGCATTGAGATAAAAGAATACCTATGTAAGAAATTCGATCACATGCATTCACAAAAGCATACGACTCCAAGGTGGCCATCCATTTTTAAACGATGGTGACATACAGCAGCGGATTTGGCAATGGATATGATGATGGCACCTTCTACATGATGGATATGAATTCACAAGAGTCTTTAAAAGATTCAGTTGTGTTGGCTCTGATACCATCTTTAAAATAAATAAAATACTAAAAGACAGAAGAAGGAGATAAAGGATTAACATGTTTTCATCCACGAATTAGGAATAGAAAGAAAATTCACTAATAAGGAGTATTATGAATAAGCTCCCATATAAATACAAGTTACATGTACAAAAATGGGTAAATTACCCAAATATGTCAAATCTTCTATAATTAAGAACTTTCTTATTTCCTCATATGTAAATTAACACAAATAAATTTAAATTTCCTATATTACAATTAATCAATCTAAAAATTGAAAACAGTCCTAAAGAATAATTTAAATGAATCTTTGATAATATCTCATTTCTCTAACAAACTTAACATGTTTGATATCTATATGTAAAGGCAGTTTGTTGATGCATTCCTATTGAGAGTGTTTTGGTTATTTGTGCAACATCTTTGCTAGAGTCTCATGTACTTCCATTTTATATTTTCATGACAATTAATTATGACTAATATTTTTGCCTTATGTGTGTAGCTAATATTTTGACTTTCACTAGGTACCGGTTTCGTTGAGATTAAAAAAAAAAAAAAAAAAATAGGGGAGTAAAAGCATAGAAAAAAAAAAAAGTTGTCACATGTTAGTTGTGGAAGTGTATCAAAGAAAGAGTTTTTGAATCTTTTAATACTGTCTATATGTATAGATATGTATAAAATCTCTTTCCTATTATTAAAAACGTAAATACACTTTTTACAGTGCATTCGTTGCTTCTCCCGTACGACCACGTGGCCTTTTTTTTTTTTTTTTGGGGTCTATGTGCTCGCAAAGTAGTAGATATAGATAGGCCACATGCTTAATGTAAATGTAGTCAAATTCATCTTCACGATTAGTGATTATTGGGGGCAGATTTCAGTACCATGACTATGCAATTCAATGATGATAATGCGACTGTAGAAGCAAGGCAAAGGATAATAGCAGATAAGATATGATTTTTTTTTTTTTTTTTTTAAATTATTGAAAGCGGATACAACAGTAGTAGAGAAAGATAGTTTTCTTTCTCTCTCCTTTTTTTTTTTATTTTTATTTTTTTTTTAAGGA
Source organism: Ficus hirta (assembly GCA_038430175.1). NCBI lineage: Eukaryota > Viridiplantae > Streptophyta > Magnoliopsida > Rosales > Moraceae > Ficus > Ficus hirta. Next base: position 13,044,644 of record CM076592.1, read on the forward strand.
TAAAACATTCATTTATTTTTTTAATAACTTGAAGGAAAGGGAAAACTCACTAGTCCTGCATAAACGTACTAAAGAGAATACACCGTAGACAAGAGTCCCATAGGAAAGCTCTACTTCTTGTTTCTTTGAAGCAGTTTTTGGAACCAGTAAGCCGACATCTTTGGATACCTCTTGAGGGTTTGGTAATCGACATAGACCATTCCAAATCTCGAAGTGTAGCCCAACCTCCACTCGAAGTTGTCAAGCAAAGACCAAGCAAAGTAACCGACCACGTTCGCTCCATCGTCGATTGCCTTCTTCAGTTGAGCCATGTAGCTTCTGTAGAAGTTGATCCTTGTTGTGTCATGCAATCCTTGAGCAAGTGTCACGTTACCGGGATCATCCATACCTGACACAATACGGATGTGAAATTTATACCAATTTCAATGAATTTTTTCCAAGAACCGATTGGTCGAATTATGCCCTGTAATATAGCCAAAAGTTGTACCATTTTCGGATAGGATAACTGTTGGGTTTCCATAACGTTCTTTTACGTACATCAAACATTTGTACAAGCCCCATGGAACTTGGTAAAGCCAATAAGAATGAGCCTGCAAATTTCAAAGATGACAGCATTAAAATAGAGAGAGAAAAAAGAAAGAAAACTTTGAGTTCATGTTTTCTTATTATGCGAAAGGAATGTGCGATTGAATTAACGGAACTTACTCTAGGACCGATTGGCTTTCCATTCTTCTCATCTGAATGGTTAAAGAGAAAATGCACAAAACGGAGTAAGCAATGAAATAGTTATAGCTGTTATGTATGTTCTAAAATGAAGAGGGGAAAAAACTTACAAGCAAATCCTGCATTCCAATCCTGCTGGTAACCCAACGCCATCGGTTTGGATTGATGTGGATCGTACATGTAGTATGCAGTGTATTGGTTGATACCAACAAAGTCTATCGAGCCCTTCACTATCTTAACTTGCTCTTTTGTGAACCTGGGCAGCCTCTTGCCTACTATCTCCTGTATTGTTCTTGGATACTCACCGTACACAATCGGATGAAGGAACCTATGTGAAGTCGATAAGTTAGAAAGTTGGTGGCTGGTAGATGGCTCTATTACCAAAAAAACTACTCTACATTTTTACATTTAGATGAATGTAGTCCTTTCCCTATGCAAATTATAATTCAAAGATAACCATTCGTGGAAAAGAAAATCCAGATCGAACCACCAATGATGAGAACCAAACTATGTTAGCGGCAATATACTCATCGAGTGCATGATATCTGGGCTTGAGAAGGAAATTTACCATCCGATATGAAAGTCCCGCGCTCTTTGTGCTGCATAGTTATCAGCCTTTGATCGAGTAAGCGGCTCATACCAGACAAAATCTGTGAGAATTCCAATCCGTCCTTTTTGTGTTTTCTGAAAATGTAAATAATTTGGAGTCAATTTGGACCAACCAAAACACTGTTCATGAATCTAAAGCAACAAACATGTTGAACTTACTTGATACTTTTCGCGGTATCTTTGAACTGCAGCGGCGTGTGATAAGATCAAATGATGAGCTGCAATGTAAGGTTCAGTTGCTGAATTCCCAACTGTGCAGTTCCCAAATGCCTTGGAGCACCTCCCTGGGGCAAAAAATCCATTGTCATATCCAAGAGCAGCCGTAACTCGGGGCTCGTTGAATGTCATCCAGTTCTTTACTCTGTCCCCGAATGTCTTGAAACAAAAATCTGCATAATCCGCAAAATCTTTTCTGCAAAATGTAGTAAAGTACGTCTCAAGTTCTATCTAAGTAAGACCCAAGGATATAAAACTGTTGTTCAGAAGAGAATTGCTTTTGTCTTGGTACTTACACTACTTGGTCATTGAGCAAACCTAAATACTTCTTCTCGAGTGCTTGAGGAAGATCATAGTGATAAAGATTTGCATATGGAGTAATGCCTGTATAAACGAAAACGTATCGATTAAAACCCATCGAATTCACAACAACAAAAAAATTTGTAATGCCTAAAAAAAATAAAAAATAAAAACAATTGTAACGATGCGGATGTGCCAATTGAAATATAGTAGCATACGAAATAAATGCACCAAACAAATTACCTCTTTTGAGCATGTAGTTGATCAATCTATTGTAGTACGCAACCCCCTTCCAATTTACTTTTCCAGTACCCTCTACATTGAAATTAAGAAGCAAAATTATTAAATTAAAGCAGCGGAAATAGTTTTAATATTAACAAAAGGGTTGCATGCTTGGCCTAACGGTAGTTTCACACCCCCTTCAAAATTGAGGTCTTGTGTTCAAATCCCTATCCCAAGTTCAAAATAATAAAAAGAAGAACAACAAAAAGAGTTCATGAAGTTTTGCCATTCGGGCAAAATGAATCTGGGTAATTTACCTGGAAAAATTCTGGACCATGAAATGGAAAACCTGTAGGCATCAAAGTTGAGCTTTTTCATGATATCAACATCTTCCTGAAACAACAAAACCAAGATTCTGATTTTCAAAATAATCTGTAGAACTCATTTTTCTATCTTTATATTATTCAAATATTATACTTAATAAAGACTATCCAAACACACATTTATTTTGAATATACAATTCAAATTCTATATTTAAATGAAAATACTCAATTTAAATAAACATTTAAATACAATCTATATCCAAACAAGCTATAAATGAAAGTGACAAAGAAAATAATAATCAGGTCCACTATTCTATCATAAAAGCTCGTGGGTCTTTTGTCAAAATAAACTAATTGAATTTGATAACAAATGGTTAATCTATTTCAATTAGTGTCTATATCATTATTCAATCCAAAATATTATAATGTTTGTATCCTTATAATAATAATAATAATTAAAAAAACACTATGATTTGCATATCTCCAGTTTTTTGTCATATTTGTCGGAATGATATGGTTTAGTCCCATACCTCATAAATAATTGAGGGTTTATTTATTTATTATTTATTGGAGCAGAGAATGAAGGTTTATTTTAATAATAGCAAACGTGCTCTTGTGAGGCGAGGCGACAACGAGATCAAAGATGTGATTGATTATTATTCCGGATCCGATTCCGTGATCTCTTATTTTATCCACTTTCATATTGTTTTAATAATATCATGTTACATGAATTAAAAATATCATTACATATTAATTAAAATACGAAAATCAATATTATTTTAGCCAAAATACCAAAGTTATTGGGAAAATAACAAAGTTGTTTCTAGTTATTTTTGTTTTAATTGTTGGATTGAATTTTTAATGGTCATTTCAAGTTAAAAATTATATAAAAACTGCTCCAAGTATATATATTTCAAAAATAAATCCAACTACTAAAACAACATTCATAAGGCAAAATATAATGTCTCATTGTAGAAACTCTACTCATTTTAGGGTTTCTTCTTTTTTATTTTTAAATAAAGTAGTCCTTTTAAGTCGAGTCTAGACAACCAGACGAGAAAGAAACAGGGACTCGGCCCCATTTGCGAACCAACAAAGAATTCTCTTTTTATTTTATCTTTTGGTTGAGAAAACCAACAAAGAATTTGGGAGTTAGTAGTGCTGTCGGCAACATACTAAAGGATAAAAAAAAAAAAAAAAAAAAAAAGTGTAAAAAGGAAAAATGAAAATCATGAATAACCCACTCCAAAAAAGATCCCAATGTCTCCTCAGAAAAAACACTCAAAATAAAAATAAAAGATCCCAATGTTTTCAATGATAATTTCCAATTAACAACTAACAAGTTTTAGCTTCAGATTAAAATTATGCTACAGAATTTTGAAAAATTCCCTTAATTGATCCGTACTAAAATTGGGAAATTTTAATGTCCGAATATGTTAGCAACTGTTTCTATTTGCTTTTAACAAGCCCTTAATTTACTGTAGATAATGACTGTTTCCAATTAAATACGTCGTCAGTTTTTTCCCCAAGAAAAATTTGTTAAACAAAAATAAAAAGACAAAAAGTCCACAGAATGAACATTGAAAAAAGAAAAAGAAAACAGAGACTCGTGGATTGGAAGAAGAAAAAAGGGGCGGAAAAGAAAAGACTTTTACTTTGTAATGGTGGTACTGGTCCACTGCAACCTCTGCCGTTCCATTATTTGCAATTATTCCTGTTTCCCGAAAATAAAAAAAATAAAAAAAAACTCGCTTTTCAGTTTTTGTTTTTAACTCAAAAAGATTAAAACTCTCAACAAAATAAAAATAAAAATAAGAAAATGAAAATAATGATCATGAACGGTGAGAGCTCTCACCGGGAGTTCGGATGAAAACATCCCAAATGCTGGGGCCACGGCCGTCATTGTGGGCCATGCCTTCCACCTGGTAAGCCGACGTCGCCGTTCCGAACACAAATCCCTTCGGAAAGATGCTCCGGCTCAGCCCTCCGGTGTCCAAATTCAGGCTCTCCGGCGACAACAACGGCGTAGAAGAAGAAGACGCTTCATCGACCTCCGCTGCACCTGCGGCGCACTGGATTAAAACCAGCAGCCAGCTACTCACGAGGAAGAAATTGAGTAGCACATGGGCTCTCATCTTTAGAAGCCAGAGAGAGTTTTGGTAGAGAAAAGAGTGAAGGTTGAGAATGGATCTTTTAGTTCGTGCTTTTATAGACGAAATTATTATTCATTAAAAAATATAATAAATCGTGTACGTCACTTTACAGAAAATAAAAAACTTCTATGTTTCCAGTCCAGTAGCAAGACCTATGTGGTAGTTATAATTATATGTGATATTTTAATTAAAAAATGAATAATATTAGCACACCAATTTCAATTCTTATTTTTGTATACCGTGATATATGAGGTGACCTTTTATCTTATCCCCCTTTTTATCCATTTATTTTTAGTGAGCTAAATTAATTTTCGTTTGACATGAATAAGTTGGGGGGCATATTAGCAAAATAAGTGTTAAATTAAAAACGCTGATGTGGTGTATAAGATGGATGGCCACATCATATGTCATATAGATTGACATATAAAAGTTAATATTAGAGTTGGTATCTCTAATATTGTTCTTAAAATATTATAATAGTATTATTTAGAACAATATGTAAAAAGGACAAATATCATAAAAAAATATTAGATTGCAATCATCTGATTGTTAAAATAACATATGCCGTTTGTGATACTTAAAAGTTGATATTAGAGTTAATATCCATGTTGTTATTATTATTATTTTTATAAATATACTAAAAATAAAACAATCCCTAAAAATTTATTGTACTAACTGTTGTTTTAGTCTTTCAATTAACTTTTCGATTCATATTCATAACAAGTTTATAACGGGTATATATAAAATTGTTTCTAGTTATAAATGAAACTGTTAAAGTAAAACAATAATAGTACTAGTAAATAAGATAAAAATACAGTGCTATCGTGTATATTACTAGTTACTCGGAATTATATTCCTATGAACCTGCACGTGACATTTAGAAAAGCAATTTAAAATATAGATCAGAAATAAATGAAGAAACTCTAATAAAGGATAAAAATTGTAGCAAGTTGCAAGTTTTTGAAAATGAGTCACAGCTAAGATCATGAAGCATTGATGATTGAGCCATCTCTGACGTGATGCGATCTCTTTCGGCTCTAGTGGGCCTCATTTCCTATATTTTAGTCGTTTTCCGACTTATTATGCTAAGTATGTTTTTGAATTAATTTCACGAATGTCACTTTAAATGTAGATTTTATTTCACTTTTTCTCATAAATTATCAAAACCGTTTCTTATATTTTTTAAAATATGTAAAATCATTTAATTTATTCCTTCTATCGACTTTAATTTATTAATTTGACTAAAATGATGATGTGGCATGTATTAAAGATTAAACAAATATATGTTAAAATATAAATTCTAAGTATAAAAACAAATATTAATTCCAAACATAAAAAACAATTAACTTTTTAATAAATAATATTTTCTCCCTCTTTCCCACCCTCTCTCCTCTCTCTATCGGCACTGGGAAACCATTTTCTCCTCGATGTTCTATCCTTATCAGAAATTGAATCGACACCAACAACAACCAAAAGCTTGGAAGGGCGTATTGATACAAATAATAAAATCCGTGTAAAATTCAATTATTAACTAGAATAAATTTTGTTTTCCACCATACCAAGAAAGGCTAACAAAGCCCAGATCCAAGCTTTGTAGGTAAATGGAAGAGAACCCAGAAAAGAACGTGACAAAAAAAAAAAAAAAAAAACTGCGAAACCAAAACCCAAACAGAGAGCCGTGGGGATGGTGGACTATGTTTGCGCCGGCGTGGTGGGGGTGTTCGTCCTGCAATTTGGCCGCCATTCGAGGTGTGGAGAAAGAGGAGATCGCGTCGCCGTGAGCGGAGAAGAATGGCTACTCGTCGTCATCGGGAAGACTAGGCTCTTTGTCGTTGTCGTGGGGAGTTGGGTACGCCATTGGCACGGCGTTCGAGTGACCGATGACGGGAGGAAAAAATTATTTGTATTAAAAGTTAAATTTGTTTTTTATATTTGTTTAATCTTTAATCATCTATCTATCGTGTCATTATTTCAGTCAAATAAATATACACAAATAGACAAAAAAAAAAAAAAACATATTAAATAATTTTACATAGATAAGAGAGTATAATAAATAATTTTGAATGAAATAGAATACATAATTCACGGACATTCATGAAATTAATCCTATGTTTTATTGCTTCCCTTTATTGAGTAAGTTTGAGGATTATATATACTTGCCGTAGTTGCATATGCTCCTTTGCAGAATTTTTTTGTTTTCATAAGATCGTGATTCTGAATGCTTTTTTTCTTTTTTTTGGTTTATTATTTATGTAAATTGAAAATAAAATAATGTGCTCCATGAATAAACGGCTTAAGAAGTCCCTCAAGGTAGTTTTTTTTTTTTTGTTTTTTGTTTTTGTTTTTTTAAATGATACCACGGAGTCTTTACTGGCAATGTCAATATGACAGCAGAAACAGTACAAGAAACAGGGGTGCGTCCATTCACATGTGAGACCCAAAAAAAAAATTTTTGGGTTAATTTTATTTTCGACCCACAAATTACTGATGCAATCTCATTTTAATTCTCAAACTTTAAAACATTACAGCAGGAATTATTATTATAAGATAAATTAATAGTTTGATGTCCGCACACCAGGCCTATCCAATGCCTAGGTCTTCAAGAGTAACAATTCTTAGACTTTAAGAGCATGCTGCACATAGTCTTTTTTTTTTAATTAAAAGGCTATACATTGTATGTATCATAACTCGAATTTGAGAACTGATAGAGTGAAGAGTCTAAGTAAGAATTTATTGTCACCATGCTACCGCCATTGATGGTGTGAGACCAGTTAAAATATTTGATTATCCAATTTTTAGGTATCAAAATTCTGTGAGCCGTAAGATTATCGTATTTAGAATATATATATATATATATATATATTTTACTATTGCAAAATAAAAGCTTAAACTCATGGTTTGTATTTTGGAAAACAAAATGTATGAAAGACAATAGCGTATTTGTTTTGTTACGGTTTGTAGGAAAAATATCAATCTATAATATAGAATTAGATATTTTTATTCCAAAACGGCACCATAAAATAATTAAATAGAGATATAAATAACATATATTCCATCTATTGGAACCAGTTATAATTGTACTTAATTTTTTTTAATTGATTAGGTATATAATTAACATTGTAGAGAAATTTTAGAAATAAAAATAAAAATGGTTAGTTTTAGTGGGGGCACACTTATGTAGATCCTTGGGATGGTTTTCAGAAAAACTTGAAGCATTTTGCACACAAAATGACGTAAATACAATAATGTTTGATGAAAGTCCAAGAACACAAATACCAATACTGACCAAAAAATAAAGAAAAAAAAAGATCACAAATACCAATGTAGTTTTTAAGGTATTTTGAGTAGTTGCAATTTGTGATTTTTAGATTATGTTTTTGGCTTCTGCTTGCTTTTATCCTTATTTTACTTTAAGGATTCGGTTGGTGTTTGAGTTGAGTTTGAAATGAGATGAAATTTTTAAGTTTGAGTTGAGTTGAATTTTAAAAAAATAATTATAAATTTTGTTGACTTTTAAAAAAAAAATAAAAATTGAGATGAAAAATTTAAATTAAGTTTGAGTTAAACTTATTTATCAAATAAATTGAGTTTGAGTTAGACTTAATAAATATAGTTTTCTATTAAATTACAATAGTCTTGAGTTTTTTAATAAATAGAACAATATAGGACTGTGTTCAGGAAAAAAAAAAAAAAAAAAGAGAATTAAAAAAATAATGAAGATAAAAACCAGTGATGTATCATTCGGGTGGGGGGATGTATAAAATGGCACGTAAGCAGATTTGGGTAAATAAATCAATCAAAATCGCAGAGAATGTATAAGAATGGATTATTTTAATTAATTAATTTATTTTTTAGCTGAAGTTTCATAGAGTAATCAGTAAGAGATTTACCAAATTTTTTTTTTTTTAAAGGAAAAGTCGGTCCGTGAAAGATAATTCTGACGCGGGAATGAGTATAGTAGTAGACGACTACTAGTCATGTAAAAAGGTTGGTAGAAAGAGGCCACGTGATCTGCTCATCATGATATTCATCATCCACTAGGTGAATAATACCATTAAGGTAAGACTCTGGTACATCAAAATTTGAAGTGTCGTTTTCCTCCGGTAGTGATCAATGATAAAAATATTGATGTGGGATTATCGATATCTTGATTTATGGATAATGTCAATAGATATTCTGAAAAAAAATAAATATTAAAATATACTTAAAAAAAACTTATAATTTGTTATTAAAATTTTACAAAATGTAAAAATAATTAATATTAATTAGTCTAAACTAATTTTATAATAAAAATAACTTATTTTTTTTTATCAAATATGTGAGTCATATTGCATAATGAATTAGAAAATCAAAATAATTATATATTAATTGTAGTTTCAATAGAATATTGCACATACTCATTAGTCATTACAAACAAAATACAATAATATAATATAATACATAAAAATTAAATATCAAACATAATATAGTACATACAAATTTCAAGCATCTCTAATTATAAGAAAAAAAATTATATGAAAAAATTATAATTCCATCATTCTCACCACCATAACCACGACCACGGCTACAGCCACATTTACTATCACTATCCTCATCATCATCTTTTCTATCTTGCAAAGAAACGTTTTTTCTTCACTTGGGTGTTCGCATAGCTACCTTAAAAGAATCAATGCCACTACTAGGAGAAGTACCTACTTCTTTCAACATCAATGCCCAACTCTCGAGCATGTCCCATAATTTTTCAATCTAAATTGCCATTCTCATCATTTAAATTTATTGGTCTAATCCATTAAATAATAAGATCATCATCATCTTCAGCGCCTAACTCAACTAATGTGTCGAGCAAGTCCAAATAATATGTTTTTACTACTTTATCTCGCTTTGTCTCCATGTCCCATATTTTTAGCTTCATATTATAATAGTAGAAAACCAATTGCTCAAGCCTACTGTAGGCAAGCTGGTTGCACTGTTTTGTATGAAACGTGCGACAAAATTAAAATTTTTACAGAAGTAAAAATTTTTCCTTGAGATTTTGGACATTTTGTGGAAATATCCAAGATAGTTTTTGACATTTTTTTGCAAAATTTGTGCACTAGAGCTAGTCTAGCAGTAGCAGTTCAACAGATATACTTTGAATCGAAGCCTTAGAACTTGAGGGAAAACTACACGCATTCATGAAAATCATTTCTAGCCAAAAGACCATTTTACATCAAAATCATCGCTGAAATATCGTTCCACTAAATTTCTCCATCCTATGATCCACATCCCATAATTGAAGTGATTTTCTACAAATCCTTTTTCCCTATAGTTGGCCAATCCTTCCTCGGATAAAAGACGTTTTCATATTTCAGATAAGATGAGGCTCATGTTACACCACCGGAACCAAGTCTCGCCTTTACTCCTCCTCCGCAACGGTTTATAACTGTACTTCACTTTTCACTTCCCTATCGATCACATTCTCAATGTCATTCCCATTTCTCCTTTATTTGTCATCCCTTCTATTATGTAGATTGAGACTTTAGCCAGGATTGTTGTGAATATTAATTTTCTCACATCACCTTAATTTTTGGCCCTCAAAATTCTTCATTATCACCGAGGACTCTTTAATATTACTTGAGTATAGCATAGAAGAAAAAAAAAAAAAAAAAAACTCACTTGAGAGTATATTATGCTTATAAGTGATAAAATCAACACGTATATGTAATATTGCCTGACACGAAAATCATGGATATTGAATTAGGATATGTTTGGCAAACCACTCAATTTAAATTAAATTATATTTTTTTTATTATGTTTTTTGTCTTTTTTTCCAAAAGTTTTTTGTCTTTTCTGAAAAAGTCAACTAAAATCACTATTTAAACTTATAAATCTTAACTCAAATTTATATACCAAACTAACCCTTAATGTGCATTTCAATGATGTAAACTTGTCGAAAGAATGAAAATCAAACCATAATAAAACAGAAGTTAAAAAAAAAAATCTATAAAAGATATATGGTGAACCAAAGATATTTGTGTGGCTATGTGTACGGATGTAGTCATGTCATTGTTGGTGCAGTTCAGGGACCATGTCCGATCCACATTTCTCGATAATCAAGCCATCAGTATTGACTTTCAGCCATTCAATCTATAACTCTGCCAAAACTTTATACTAAATTTTAACATTTTCCCTCGAATTTTTGAACTTTGGAAAGATATAGCAGGAATTCAAAATATCATATTTATTTCCCCTAAATTATGAAAATATAACAAATTCAATCAATCTGTTAGTTTGCGTGATAGAAATTGCCATGTGTCAATGTAAAAGGTAGATAAGGTTATATATGAAATGATAATTGTACTATGATAGTAGTGAATGAGAACTCCCAATCGATCGTATGAATGGGTGATGAGAGGACTATCATCTTTATGTTGAAGCTCAAGAATTGGCAATCAATAGTTAGAGATAACTAGATTATTGGAAGCCAGTGTTGTTCCCTAGAGACAAAAAAAAAAAAATCAAAAAAAGGTAATTTTGTTCATTAAAACGTGAAAGGTACGAAGCATAAATCAAATCTTACTAGTCAATCCCTTCTCGGAAGGTAATCTTCCCTCTTTCCTTGGGGACAAGGGGATACACAACGAGGATGGGATGGCTTGCCGTCGTGAGCGTTGGAATAGGGCATAGAAAATTCGGGAGAACATATGTTATTTTTTTAAATTTGCGAGCACATCATTATAAGTAGTTTGGAGGAAAATTGGCAGCTTATCCTTCCTTTTCTTTTGTCAAAATTATCATCATTAATTACATATATTTACGCATCATTACACATACATGAGTATATATATGCTTTGTCTTTTAAAAGAACCATCCTTCTCTCATAATGTAAATAAGAAGTGTAATTTGACATTTATTTAATATAATAATGCTTTTCATTTTAAGTGTGACATCAAGAAATTAATCATCCGAATTATTGTTATTTTTTCAACGTGATTACTATTTTAAATAATACTCTATATGTATTACAATAAAGGAAAATCATTCTCTAGGTAAGACATAAATATCTACAAATATATCCATATTATTAGGGGGAGTTTGGTGAATGAGTTTGAGTTAAAATTTTTAAATTTCAATAATAAATTTTTTTGAATTTTCAGAAAAGACAAAAAATTTTTTGAGAAAAAGACAAAAATTTTCTAAGAAAAAGACAAAAAAAAAATTTAAAAATCTTAATTTAAATTCATGAACCAAACTCCCCCCTTTACTTTTTTTTTTTTTTTTGGGTACGTCTTCAACTCAGAATGTTGAAACATATCTAATTCAAATGGCGCCTTTTTTTTTTCTCTGGAAAAAAGAATGGGCATGAACAATGAATTTTCAAAGAAGACCGTACGTACATGCCCCCCATTACTCGCACTGACCACTGTCACCATTCGACAAGTAGGCAAGTGGTGACCACTGTCACTATTTTACTCGCACTCGCCAAACCAGTGACGGTGACGTGATGGTAAAATAAGTTTTATTTAAAATCTTCATTTCTATCACGTCACGAATTTGAGTTATATACAATATAGGTCTATCGGTTTGACAATTATTTGTTAGTGGATTTAGTGAGTCCCTGACTTGTTAACTGTTGAAAGTTTAGAGAAAAGATCTTTTATTATTGTACCTATAGTCCTAACTGCTACTTACATTTTATGTACTAGACTAAAAGTGTGAAGATACAACTTATCCCTTTTCTTATTTGAAAAAAAAAAAAGTGGGGAAACAATAGGGTTTTTTTTTTATGTTTTTTTATGTTTCATTTTTTTTTTTTGGTTGTTGCGATAGATTTGCAATTTGTAATGTGAAAAAAAAAAAAAAAAAAATCACCTTTCTAACAAAAACAAAAACAAAACAAAAGGTTCAGACAAACTTGTAAAGAAAGTTGGACGATATAACAACTGTACATTGGTCCATACACTTTCATAACTCCCTACTTACAATGCATTGTAAGTTTGGATATATCTAGGTGTCTAGCCTACTTTTGGAATATTGTTTTCCTGTCATTTTGTATGTCAATTATGAGAGTTGGAATTTCAGACCAGCCTTGTCCAGTAATAGCTAATACGTACTTATTCGAGCAAAATTTTCATTTGAACTGGTCGAAGAGCTAGCTCACGAATCAACTTTTTGTAATTCACTCTATATTCAATCACAAGTAGTTATGCTATTTTAGAGTATTAGTTACATATGGCATTAATGTTTGTTCAATGAATTACTTATACATATATATATATATATATATAATTTTTTTCACAACGAAATAAAACATATGTTCCCAAATATAATGAGCAGTATATTTGTAATAATTAGAGTAAATGTTGCATCTGACTATTTTGACTAATCAATTAGTAGATCCATTGATATTAGAGCATGGAATAAATCTTGGATACTATTTAATTTTACTATCTGTTTTAACTATATAGATACTTCATTTATTAATGCTTTAAATATTAAATAAGTTTATTGTAAAGATAGAATGATTAGGTTTTATATTCCCTAAATTACTCCAAAGTCAAAATGCTTTTTTTTTTTTATTTATTTATTTAACAAAATGACCACTTGTCTTTCCTTTTTTTTTTTTTCCTAGTTTTGATTGATTAATGATTGACCATGGTCATGGTCCATCAGTGATAGACTTGAAAACTAGTGTTTTACAGTACGGTCAATTATTGATTGACTACAAAAAAGAAAAATGTTGTCACATTTTATCATAAAAAGGAAAGAAAACAAAATGTGATACAAAATTTTAAGTTTTGCAAAAAGTAAAACTTTCCCTAGATATTTCGACATTATATGGACATGTCCAAAAAAAACCCTATATATTCACGGATGTTCGTTGATATTCTGTATGTCTTTGAACATTTGACAAACACTCCAATAATAATATATTCCTCCTGTTATCCATGTTCTTCAAAATATGAACAAAGTTGCGAAAATGTTGATAATGTCGTGAGCATTTTCATCTGAGCACTATATGCCCACCCCTTGTTTTTTTTTTTTTTTTTACCCTCTAGATTCATTTGGTTCAATTTTGTCTTAGCGAGTGTCATGTCGAGTCGAGACGATCCTGTTTGACACTTAGGTTCAAATTCACTTTTCAATCAGGAAATTCAAATTTTTCATGAGAAAAAAATACAATAACAAAAAATAAAAAATAAAAAATTGAAAAGTGAGTTTAAACTTAAGTGCCTGACAGCCTATTCGGATTTGAATTTAAATGCACGGCAGCATGCATGGGTGTAGCGATGATGCTACTCGAATTAAGATGAAACCAACTTTAGTAATGATCTCATATATTTTTGTTATGAAAAATATTTAGAACACCAACTCTAATCCCAACTTTTAAATATCAACCTATATAATATAAGAGTTATCATTTTTTTATTGATAAGTGTTTAAAATATTATCACATCAATTGATTTCATCTACTAATGAAAATATGACACGTGAAGTAGTATTTAAAAAGTTGGGATTATAATTGATATCCCTAATACTACTAAACAAGCCATGTCTAACTCGTCTTTGTTTACGTCGTTGATTTAGAAGTGTACAGACTCTTCTAGTTTTTAATAGTAGTACTAGTATGAGAGATGTGCCTCAAGCACCTTGCCCCTGAACAACAAATAGTCTTTCAGCTTGTGCTTTTCACCTTAGAGGTTTTTAAGGATTTACGAGCAAGAAAAGTGAATCACGAGTAAAAATACAAAAACACAAAATACAAACATGAAAACCACTCATTTAAGGTTTTATACACTTCCTATAAGCCCCCTTATTTACAGAGCTTAAAATGGAAGAAACATCTCTAACATTATCAAGATAAAAACACCCTTATAAATATAGCATTTAATTTAATAACAACATCAATAATACAATACATAAAACACTGCTCTCACCTCAAGCCCCATGAGATGGAGTGATGGACTAGGGGAAAAAGTTGGGGAAAGAGAGTACCTCTTACGCGCCAAACAATTGCCATGCACCAACTTCAACGATTCAACATTTTACGGGAAGAAATGTGTATTGCTTTATATCTTTTGCAAAATTTTGCTCTTCTAGATTAAATTGTCACACAGCACTGTAGCTATCAGGCTATCCTGTAGCATCACATTGTTAACGGAGAGAAAACAAAGACTTTCCTGGTACTGTGATCATGGAGATCCGATCTCTCATCGTAAAGCCACTGCAAGACAATTGAATAACGAAAAAAGAAATGGAAAGAAACCAAACCAGCATGTAGAACAAATTTCTTCTTCTTGACCTTTTAAAGACTCCAAGAATGTCTCCAGTCATTGCACTACTGGGGAATTAACCTCCAAACACGGACACAAGCATCCTCACCGGAGCTCACCACACTGTGCTCATCAGTAAAAGCTAAACCATAAACTCCGCCTAAGTGAGCACCCTTTATGGTCGTCCGGCTTGATGCTGGCTTGTCAATATCATATATAATGACACACGTGTCAAGTGACCCAGTAGCAACAGAACTGCTGTCAGGAGACCAAGCAAGGCAATTTATTCGTGCTGTGTGGTACAACATGTTCTTCAGCTTCACCTGTAAAAGATACCATGTTAAAAGGGCAATCCTGAAAAGCAGCCAGAACTATGGGGTCTTGCAGTTATTTACGTACGGTAAAAAGAGAAATATACGAATAAAGAAAAATAGATGTTTCTTCCCTCACTAGGACTGCATCAATGCGAGAAGAAGAGACCTAATGACAAAGGAGAAAAAAGATGAAATAAAAGTATCGGAACTGAGAAATTACCTCTCGGGAGGCACGATCCCAGATGACGGCTTCACGGTTTGCATCCCCTGATGCAAACATTGAAATATCAGGAGAGTAGCGTATAACAGTAACAGCACCACGGTGTTTCTCAAGGACTGCATCTTCTGTAAGTGTATCGCCAGTGATAGAATACATATGCAATTTACCATCCTGTCCACCAACGATGGCTTCACTTCCATCAGGCGAAATTGCTGATGCTGTCACAGCAAATCCAAGGTTAATAGTTGACACTGGTCTTGTCCCACGGAGAATAACAACTCCAGAATCAGTTGAAACCAGTGCAAGCTCAGGAGAGTGAAGGGCAAGGCTCAAATCCTTTGGCTGACTACCAATATCAACAGAATCAGCATCTCCACATTGATCACCCTTTACAGGAACCCGCCATACCTGGTTGTCATAAATAAAAGAAAAAGGAAGTAACTCACAGAAGCTGAAATTCACAGGACTAAATGCGTTGGAATGACTATATTGGTACTAACAAGTAAATGAAGTCAGATCATATTTGTTTTTCACAAGAAGAGTCAAGATACATGTGTACCTTATTGTCAAATCCAGAAGTAATAATCTCCTCCTCTACAGCTGCAAAACATTTGATTTGAGAGTTCTCCTTCCTTTGTAACTTGCCGCTATATCCAATGCCTTGAATCCATTTCACTATTAAACCATCGTAACTGCTAGACAATATAACTTTTGGGTTACTTTTCAAAACAGATAACGAAGCAACATTCTTCATGTGCCCAGAAAGGGACAGTGGGGCTTTATCAAGATCGCTTGCCGAGAATGTACTGATTGTTCCACCAAGCGAAACAACAACAAGATAATCATTTTGCCATAGACATCCAACAAGCATGTCATCTATACCACCTGACCCAGGACAAGTCAACGTTCTTTTCACTCTGCCATTTCCGTCCTCTGTGATATCCCATACTTTTGCAGATTTATCAGCAGATGCAGTCAGCACCTAAATTTAGCATTAACCAAGCCCATCAGTGCATAAAACTAAGGAAATTTGAACAGGCTCAATATCAAATAGAATATAGAAGGTAAAAGTGAAAACAATGTGTAACCAAACCACAAGACAGACAACTCAACTAACTCCTCATAGTAAAGGGCTAGTTTCAATAGCAATTCTTCTGATGAATTAAAGCAAATCGAACATTACATATGTCCGTGGTTGCAATTATCAGATGTATGAAGCTTTGAAAAATTTCAAAGTATTCTTATAGCATATAACCTCCCATTGTTTAACCAATTTAGAGTCAACATCTAGATAATTTTCAATGGAACAACCGAACAACCAAACAGCAAACTAGGCCATGAATATAATCCACAAGGACTTGGGCCCATGATAAACAGCAGAAAGGTCTCCACTTTAGAGCCAACAAAATGTTTACCTGTTTTCCATCAGGACTCCAACTAACAGCATAAATGGTTCCTTTATGTCCATCTTCAGAGGCAAGCTCTCCAATTTTCTCTCCACTTTTCCCATCATAAAAAATACCTTTCTTGTCAGAGCTAACACTAAGGAACTTACTCCCATCTGGCGAAAACCTTACACAATTGACAAAATTTGAATGATCCCTGCAACCAATAAAGTAGAAATATTTCATTCTAAGCCATCAAATCAGCAAGAAAGAATAAAAGACCTAAAACTATTTACAATCTCAAGTTTTACAATATCAGGTTGATAAGCCACTGGCTAGATCACTTTGAGATGTATCATAATAGAGCTCAGCAGAAGTATAACAGTCTACATAAGTAATATCAATGGACAAGCTCTGCAGAGCCAGGCCGGAGCTCTGCTTATGCTCAACCCATCCTCTGCAATGGGCCTATATACTCGAATAAATGACAGCTCAGTACACAATATGGCCTTTTACCTGAGTTCAACAAAGCTCAGTATCGCCTACTGAAGCTATGATGACAAGAATGCACACATAGAAGTAGAGCAATGCTAACTACCAAGATGCAGAACATGATACAAGTCAGCTAGAGCCGACATAAGGCCATTAGTTTGGCCCTAAAACCAGAAAACGAAAACATCAACAAAGAAAAAGAAATTTCAAAACTGAAGTTCGTGCCCTCAAGTTTGTCGTGTCTAACCTGTGAGATAGCTTAAATTTAAATGGTGGTCCTTCATAGAAATTCACCAAAAAGTCCTCGCCGCATGTAACAATGCGGAATGGTCGTGTTGGCTTAAATGCACAGCTTAAAACTCTCCTTGAATGGCCATCAAACTCTCCCACGTTTGTACCTGAATCCCACCTGTTCATAACATTGTGTATAAACTGAAAAAGGTATGCCAGTATATAGAGGAGATAGCAAACAGAATATGAGGCAAGAATCTCTGATACAAATGTGGCCAACAAGTAAAGTAACTGGTTCAAGCACTTGCAGCAATAGGAATACATACTTCTTTTTTTTTTTTTTTTTATAAACCAAAAAATAGAAATAAAATAAAATGAAATGGTAAATAGTTTATGAGACGATATAATTTCAGATAAGTGGTGGCTTGGAGGGTGGTCACTATCCTAAATCATATTATGCAGAAATAAAGTGCTAGATCATTCAAATTGAAAACACAACAGGAGGTACCATTATCCAAAAAATAATGGTTAAGTTCATATCAAAATTATTTTGCTTAATTCAGAAAGTTATTTTGTCCTCGTTACGGGGGCAGGAACCACCATTATCATTTGCTTTTAACAAACGGGCTGCTTAGGGGGATCAGCTATCAACAATAACCCCGTTACTTTGAGAGATTGGTAGCTCAAGAACTTCATTCATACACACCTTTCTGCCAGAGAAGTACTGAAATATCAATAGAGTAATTGACAGCTAATAAAAATTTCTGCACATGATACTACTTTGGAAATCACTGTCGCAATCACCAATGTCATGTCTTTGACAAGATTCTAAACACTCAGTCCAAAGCTCATTTGCAAACGAATTTGCCGGCACATTTCCTCAAAGAATGCATTGAATGCACACAAGAAGAGACTTTGCAAAGCACATCATCCAAAAAAATATGATCAAAGCAATATCAAGCATTTGAAAAACATGGTCACATCTACTCATATTCAGATTTAGCTAAACCAATTTATCCTCATTACTTATCAACCAAAGAAGAACAACAAAACCGATCGAAAGACACTGAGAGGTAAAAGACGCCTTCTTTTTTTTTTCGTCCCTTTTTTGCAGGAATCCGAAATCGAAATCGAAATCGATATGAAATCTTAAATCAACATCAAACTTGTAATACGTTTCATATTCGTGTTTCTCTATACTCATTGCAAAATAAGCATCAATCGAGCTTAGCAAAGAAATTTCCCTGCATTTCTCAACCAAACAAAACCGAGAAAAATCAAAGCGAGGAAATGGAAAACAGCATCTAGAAACACTCACATGAAAGCTCGGACGAAGGACTTCCCTTTGCCCTCACCGCAGGCGACGATCCTCATCCCGTCGGGCGACCACTGGAGATCGTCGATCCGACCGGACAAAACCTTAAACTCCTTCTTCAAGACGAAGTCGTTGTGGGTCCCCCATATCCTGACGGCGCCGGAGACGTCGGCGGAGGCGATCCACTCGCCGTTGGGGGAGAACCTGGCGACGGTGGCGGGGTAAGCGTGCTCGGCGTAGACGGCGACGTCGAGAGGCTTGTCGAGGTTGAGGATGATCACCGATCGGCCATTGGTGTATAGGATAGCGTTGGATTTGGGGCTGCCGGAGATCAGAATCCCCCGGCCCCGCTCCGTCGAGGGCACGCATGCGTATGTCTCCGCGAGCTGTGACATTTTTTTTTTTTTTTTTTTGGAATTTTCTCGGGAAAGTGGTGACGTCGAAAAAAGGAAAAAAGGAAAAAAGAGAAAAACTATGAGATTTGAAAGCTTTTGGTTTTTATATTGGAGGAAATTATTAGCGTCTATTTCTCGAATTGGTGCTATGCACGAAGGGAGGGAACTGATGGAGACACGTGGGGACGTCTGAGAGAGAGTGGAGTGACTCGGGACACGTGTGAGTTATACACTGGTCAGATCTAAAGATGAATGTTTTGGTTCTTTTGACTTCTTTTCTCTTTCATGTTCTATATTAGAATAATTGACCTAAATAATCCATAAATTTTTTAAAAGTTGATAGTTACGTTACTATTTTATTTCTTTTGATCAAGATGATCTTGAATTCTTAAACTGTTTACCATTATAGTCATTTCCCTCCAATTCTATGAATTTTTAACAGAATGAAAGGGTATTTTAATAATTTACTAATTATTAATTTAAAAAAAATAAAAAAACTAATTAAAAATGAAAATTTCTCTCTCTCTCGTCCCCCCTCCCCCCAATTTGGGTTTTCGGCCCTCACGATTTAGGTGTCAGCCCCCCCACATCGGTGAGCTCTCGCGCCCCCTATCTGTGTCTCCGTCCTCGCTGAGTATCTAGTCTCAGTTCGGCGAGCCCAGATCTCAGAACACTGAACTCAAAACGCCGTGAGCGGGAGAGCCGCTGAGGGGACCCCAAACCCAGAAAGAGAGGCGCTGAGAATCAGATCCCGACTTTGGGGGGGGGGGGGGGGCGGGACCTAGATCACAACTTATGGGGTAGGGGGTGGGGCAAGTGGGGGGTCAAGAACTTGATCGGACTTTGGGCTTTGGGGGGGGGGGGGGGGTGGGGACCCATATTGTAACTGTTGGGGGAGGGTGGGGGCGGGGGCAACAGTCAGAGATGGAGGGCGTGGGAGACCTGTTTGCAAAGTTAGGTAGAGAGAGAAGGGGAGAGAGAAAGAGAGGGAGGGGAGAGAGAGAGGGGGGGCTTTTGGAATATTGAGGGTATTTTAGTCTTTTTACTATAAAAAAGATTATTTCAGCAAAATTCCGTTATAAATTTAACGGAGTTTGATGAAAAGGGCTATAATGGTCCAAAAAAAAAAAAGGAGTTTAGGATTATCTTGGTAAAAAAAAAAAGAACAGGAACCAAACCGTTACTTTTAAAAGAATTCATAGACTATTTAGACCAATTGCTCTTTATATTATGGATATTAGAGGTGCTCGTTACCTAAAAATAAAGGCTCGTTTGGGTGGACATCTGGAGATGGTGTTTTGAAAATTAAGTTGGAAATATGTATTTGAAGAGAAAACTTTTAAAAAAGTTCTGTAATATAGAAAATAGTGCAAATTTTTGAAATGTGTTCAGAAAAAAATATGCAAAATAGATCTTGTCTTGTTCCTCTCGTCAATATGTGATTTTAATATAAAAATCATCTCATTTCGATTTGAAATGATAAAGTTATAAACTTTTAAATTTTGGGTTTTTTGAAAATAAAAAATAGTGAAAGTTTGATTTAAAGTTAGGATTTTGAAATCCAAATGGTAAAATACCATATGGAGATGGCACTCTAAACGGGCCCTAAATAAATGAATAGAGTGTTCACGAAGAGGCCGTTTGAGAGACAATTGAAGATGGAGTTTTGGAGATTGAAGTTGAATTGAGATTTGGAAATGTGTGTTTAGTGAAAATAAATTGTTTGGAGTGGAAAAGTTGGAAAACTTGAAATGCATTAATATATATATATATATGGATCTTATTTTATTTATCTTAAAATTCTATGTAATTTTTAAAAAGTATCTCATTTCGACTTCAAATAAGAAAGTTATGGATTTTAATTTTAAGTTTTTTAAAAATGTTAAAAAGAGTTTTAGAAAAGTAAATAATGAAATTGGTTTACTTTTGAGGAAGAAAACAATTTTTACATTTCTCAACCAAGACAAAATTGATAAATGTTCAATACTTTATTTTGAGTTTGTACCATATGTATAGATAATTTTAAGATTTATATGATCTTATATTTCTGAATAAATACAATATTGATAAACGCTTAACACGTTATTTTGAATTTATAATTGATATTTTGTTGTAATAGACCGTGATGCTATGATTTTCTTTATTGTCAAATATTTGAATTTGATTGTATTGTGATAAATTATATTTTATTCAATAATTTTATATTTTAGTATATTTATTTTATTCTTTAGAGGTTACAGATTAAATCCGTGAATCCAATCAACGAAATTTAAAGTTCACAGATTGGATTAGACTGGATTGGGTTACTGTGATTGAGGCATAATTCGTGTATCTCCATGAACACCCACCCTTAAAGAAGCAAGGATTATTTTTGCGAATGGCCCCTGAGGTATACTTCTAGTCTCAAGTCGGTCCATAACCTCTAAATTTACACGTTACACATTTTTGAACTTTTTTATGTTATACAAACGGTCCCTATAGTAGTATTTTGTAAAAAAAAAAAATATATATATATATATTAAACACGTTCAGATCACATGAACTTTAATTAAGGCTAAAATTATAATTAAATATTTTAAGTATGGAAACTGTACTTGCAAGATATCTCTATAAAACTATATATATTTAATTAAAATACAAATTGCATCATATAAATTTGATTAATGTATAGTACTTTTCTTCTAAAATATCTGTGATTGAGATACAAATTTCTTTTAAAAAATAATATTTAACTACAACTTTACCTATAAATAATGCTTATATGATTAGTGCATGTTCAATTTCTGTTTAATTCTTTTTATAAAATAGTAACAAATGGATCATTGGCATAATAGTTAAAAAATTCGAGAGAGTGTGATATATAAAATCAAAAGTCATAAACCAACATGAGACATTTTGTATTATTCGAAAGTCATTCATTAAATTAGTCCAAAAGGCTATAATGGGGCACTTTGTGCCCCGTGGATGGGTATGTTTTTTAAACTATACAATCAAAATCTTTTAGTATAAAACGTTGAATGTAAAGGTACAGACATATAACAAAATTGCACAAAATTTTACCCATTTAGAAAAAAAAAATAAAAAATAAAAAATAAAAAACAACACATACACATGTAAAAGTTTAGGGGGCTTGGGTTCGTGCCGTCATTAGAGGACAAGGAGTCGCTAGAGGAGATCACATTAAGAGAAGGGCAGAGGTTTGGTGACACACCGTCCTCGATGACAACATGAATCCAACCCTCTCTCCCGATGACCTTGCAAACCACAGCCTTGCCACAGAAAGCGCAGCCACTAACCCCACGAATAATAGCATTCCCCAAACTATTAAAAGACAATTAATTTTCTCTTTTTTTTTTTCATTGGAGCATCATAATTATTTCATAGTTTTTGTAGCTTAAGATTTGTGCCAAGATTTCAAACAAAAAGAGAAATAAAATTTTTATTTGATTACCGTCTATCAATCAATTTTTGAAAAAGAATCCATGTCCCCACGACGAACCCCCTTTAGTCGAACGACACTATGAACTAAGGAAAAAAAAAAAAAAAAAACACACTCCGGTGACCACCTCCAGTAACTCCTTATCATTGGCAACGACGAGAATACCATCCCTCTCTCCTATTTTGTCGTGACGGTGGTCTGATTTGTGGTTTGTGATTCTACCCACCACCACTAACAGGGACCAGGTCCATATTAGAATAGGTTGCTTGTAAAGCAACCATGTTTTGTCATTGAGACGCTATTATAAAGTAATTTTGTATTTTGATTAATAAATACATGTAATGATTTTTTTTTTTTAATTTGTTAGAGTCATATCACGATTCATTTCTTTTAGATATATCATTCAGTGGTAGAGCCATAATTTTGATTCAATGGGGATATGAACTAAGAATGTGAAAAATATTTAAAACAAACTCAAAACATCAAATCTTAGTAGTATGTATTTAGTTTGTTGAATTTTTTCTTATATGAATAAAATCTTTTATTAATGGTTTAATTTCTTTTCTTGACCTATTATTCTCTTAAGAGTTTGATTTTGTAACATAAAAAATATATGTAGGACCTTTTAAAAAAGAGATTTTAATGAGACAAATTAGATTAAAGGTAAATATATATATATATATATATATATGAGAAATAGGAGTCGGGAAGGCCACAGACACATTTGAAAAAAATAATTATTTCAATAGAGAAAAATAAGAAAAAAGATAATAATGAGAACAATAGTAGTTGAAGGGACTATATTAAAAAAAAAAAAAAAACGTTGCATTTAAAAATTTTCCTAATAAGGAGCCATAATATATTTTTTAAAAATAATAAGTACAAAAAAACGTTGGGACATACGCCCTTCGGACGGTGTTCTTTCTTGAGAATTGTATACGGGCATGGTATCCATAACCGTGTTGTATTGGTACATTGCATTGTCCTTCTACTTAGGGTCCGTTTGGTTCGTCAGTTGGAGTTGAAATTTTTAAGTTGTAATAGTAAATTTTTTTGAATTTTCAGAAAAGACAAAAAACTTTTTGGGAAAAGACAAAAATTTTTTGGGAAAAAGACAAAAATTGAGTTGAAATATTTTAGTTTGAGATGATGAAACAAACATGCTCTTAGTTGTCTCTTTCAATAAAATTCTTCTTCCATAAAAATTAATGGAGAATTTTACAATGGGGTCAAAATTTTTTATCCCATTGATGGTATCAGATCCAATGGACAGGATTGAGTAGATTGATAAGGTATACCAAATTAAGGTATAAGTGCTTGTATATGATTATATTTAAAAAAAAATCCCCAGCAAACTTCCTAGACCCCCCCTTCCCCCCCGATGGCGACCCAAGCCCCCCGACGGACGTCGAGCCCTCTCGCCCCCTCTTCCCCCACCGCGACTGGGTTCATCCCCCACCCCGCCACCGCGACTTGATTCACCCCACCTTCCTGCATGAGTTTCTGGGTTTTGTCCCCCCCCCCCCCCCCCCGGCGTGCAGCCGCGATTGGAATCGTCCCCCTCCGCTCGCTGTCCCCTCGACTAGGTTCCCCCCACCCAACAGATCCACTGAAATCTGGGCTTCGATTGCCCACCACCACGGTCGACGGAGCTGGCTTATTTTGCCGGAGGGGGTAGAGTCCAGGTTTTTTTTTTTTTGCAAATCTGGGTAAGTGTTGCAATTGTATGTGGGGGATATATTTTCATTAGATGGTCCTTAGCTTTTTTTAGCAATTAGATTTCAATCTAATGGCCAAAAGTTTTTAACCCATCGGTGGGGTTAAAAAAAAATATCATTGTAGAACTCCTCAAAATTAATAATTTAATATGTCTTGAAAATTTAGTATTGCGTTTAGGTTAGATATGTCCTACTTGAAATTAATACGCTTTTTCATGTCAATCTTGGGTCGATAAAAAAATCTAACACGAATTCCTTTTTTCCCATCCTAACTCGTAAAATTCGTGTTATTTCGAGACTGGTTATGGTACTGTGTCACGACCCATAACATTGTTGTTTTCGGGTATGTTCTCAAAACGTGGCTATTTGATTGATATATTTGGCTTATCTTTAAGAATGAGATTAAAAATGACTCTTGTTCTTAAAATTAACCCATCCTTCATTTATATTTCATATATGTATTTTGTACATTAACATATTCAATTCAAAAGTTACTCTCTCATGATTTAAGTTTTAAAAGTTTTTAAAGTATTATAACTTTTTTATTTTATTTCCGATGAAGATTTTTTTTTTTTTCAATGTGTACATAAAAAGGAGGGAAAAAAAAAAGAAAGAGCAAATTTAAACTATTTTTTAAATAAGTGTTTTTAATATCTATCTAAATATCATTTTAGAAATTATTTTATTTTCAGATATACATTTTAATTACATGCTCAAACGTTTTTTTTATAACCAAACAAAAACGACTTAAAAACAAAAAAGACAAGAATTTTAGTGTTTAGGCAGTCGCCCCTAGAAAAGAAATGAAAAAGAGAGAAAATGAGAGAGTGAGTTGGTTGGTGTTCTAGGATCATTACCGGCGCATCATTGGAATTCCGGCCTTGAAAATTGGTTAGAAATAATTACATAAAAAGTTCATTTTTAGGGTCTCGTATTTTTAAACAGTCTGATTTTTAACAATATTACGTAAGTGTCTATTTTTAAAGAAGCAAATGTCTGTAGTACCTATTTTTCTCTTTTACTATAATTGACATCATTTATTTTTTATTCAAAACTTTATTTTTCTTTTTTGTTTTTTGACTTTACTGATGAATATTTTTACTGATAAATATGGATTTACTTTTAATAAACCCGAAACAATCTTCACTATTTTTTTTTTAAATTTTGAAATCATTATGAAATCCCCATTTGTATTCCTTTTCTGTGGTATTCTTTTTTTTTTTTTTTTTTTTCATCCTTTACTTTTTGTATTTCATGTTTCGGGTATGTCAACAACATTGATGTTTTTTATTTTTTGTTTTATTTTTTATTTTTAGTTATTGATTGAATGTGATTTTTCTGATTTAGTATTTCATGGTTTTTTTTTTTTTTTTTTTTCACGTTTTGTGGTTCATACTTTTTTATTTTGTATGTGATCAAAATATTTTCTTTTTAATTTTGAATATAATTTTTTTTCCCAATATTTCATGAATATTCTTTCATGTACAAAATGTTCCTTTAACATAATTTTCCCTCTTTATATCCAAATAAATTTTCCTATTTTTTCTTTATCATTGTTGTATTTTATTTTAATGATCAATTCTTTATTACAATGATAGTTAGTTATTATGTTTTGGGATTTTTATAAACATATCTCTTAAGTATGATTTGAAATCAAGAGCATAATGTTATAAGATAATTTGAATAATGTGAAATATTTTGAAGTTGTTGATTGCATATTTTAAAAGGCTTCATAATAGAAACACATTTCGTAAGCAAATTAAGTGGAACTCGTGAAATTATACAATTTGATCAAAAGTCTAAAGTCAAAAGGAATCTTATCAATCTATACAGAGTCATCTAAAGTAACTTAGAAGACCAACCTAATATTTGGTTAAATAGAGCGCACCAGTTATGTATATTTCAATTTGACCGAGAACACCCTTATTAGGCCATATAACTGAGTGGACCGGCTCCAAAATATTGAATGAACCGAAAGACCGGTCATAACTAGTACCCTCATGTTTCGGTCTTCTCGTTTTAAAGTTAAATAAATAACAATTCTTTTTTCATAGTGTGAGTTTTTCAATCCCGATTTTAGTATTATTTAAATATTATTAGTGTGACAAATATAGTAAAAACACACATTGTAAGTGAATCGAGTAGAACCCGTGAAATTACTCACTCTGATCAAAAGTTTAAGTCATAAGTAAAATTATCAATTTATATTACGTGATCTAAGATAAGCAAGATTGGCCTGATATTTCATTAAACAGAGTGTATGGGTCACGAATAATTCAATTTGACCGAGATAACAGTCCTTAGTAGACCATACAACCAAGCAGATTGGCTCGATAATATAAAGCGAATTGAGAAGATCGGCATGACCGGTTCCGTTTTGTCCTAGTCTTCTTCTTTTGAAATAAAAAATAACAAAATTTGCATAGTGTGAGTTTTTTAATATTGATTTTTTAGTCAGGACATTGAAGTATCATTACAAGGTTTTTCAAACCGACCAAACCGGCCTGACCACTTTGGTCGGTCATGTTTTTATTTTTTATTTTTTACCCATACCGCCTGTTAATCTTGTCGGTCTTTCCGGTCATGATATCTAAGTGATATGATGCTTTCTTAACTAGTTTTCCGAACCGGTCAGACCGGCTTGACCACCTAAGCCGGTCATGTATTTTATTACCCGGACCGACTATTGGTTTTGCCGGTCATGACACCAAAGTGAAACGATATTTTCTTAACTAGGTTTTCGAATCGGTCAGACCGCCTAGGCCGGTCATGTATTTTTTCACCCAGACCGGCTGTCGGTCTTGCCGATCTTTCCGGTCATGACACCAAAGTGATATGATACTTTCGTAACTAATTTTCTGATCCGGCCAGACTGGCTTGACCGCCTAGGCTGGTAATGTATTTTTTTACCTGGATCGGCTGTTGGTCTTGTCGATCTTTTCGATCATGACACCAAAGTGATATGATACTTTCTTAACTAGTTTTTTGAACCGGCCATACTACCTAGGCCGATCAGGTATATTTTTACTTGGGCCGGCTATCAATCTTGCCAGTTTTTCCGGTCATAACACCAAAGTGATATGATGCTTTCTTAACTAGTTTTCCAAATCGGTCCAACTAACCTAACTGCCTAGGTTGATCAGTTATTTTTTTACCCTGATCGACTATCGATTTTGTCGATTTTTCCGGTCATGACGCTACAATGATATGATGCTTTCTTAATTTGTTTTACCGAACCGGCCAAACTGGCCTGACCGCCTAGGCTGGTCAATGGCTCTAACTATCGGTGCTATTAGGTAGGACGAGAACTAGGATGCTAGTGAGGTCCGGCTTCGAACCATGACTAAAAATAAAAAAGGATATAAGTATAAATTATGACTTGAGAAATAAATCAAGAATCACATAACAATACTTTTTAACAAAATAAATATTGGTTCTTTTATATGTAGGAGTCTAAACCATGTGCTATGCACTGTTGATCAAATTTGAGAAATTTTATTTTAAATTGAGGAAAATTAAAATAATAAGAAAAATAAAACAAAAAACAAAAAAGGACCTAAGAAAAAAGAAGCATAAAAAGACGAAAAAGATAAAAGGTCTAAAATGATAGAAATTGATTAACACAAAAAAAGGACAGAAATGAAAAAAATTGGGCTAAAAAAAGGGACTAAAATGAGAGAAAGGATCCGAAAAAGTGGAGGACCAAAAAATAAATAAATAAATTTAAAAAACGAAGAAAAAGGACTAGAATGAAAAAATAAAATTGGTTTGAAAAAATCTGGAAGACTAAAAAATAAATACAAAACTTTTTTGTCCGAAATGAATTGTTCTGGACAAATTGGTAGAACAATACTTTTTGATACTTCTATAAATTTATATATACTAAAAAGTGAAGAAAATGAAAAAAAAAAAAAAATCTTGGGGTGGAGAAGTTGAGAAAAAAAGGAAAGCAACACAAAAAATGTTAATTTTAAAGAGAAGAAAACAAATGAAAAAGTTTTTTTAAAAAGTTTCAACCAAAATGGTGAGTTTTGGTTGAAAGTAGGTGAAATTTTTACAACTTAATAATGTTTTTATAACTCATTAATTTGTTCAAAATTTTTTATCATTTAGTTTTTTTTTATTTAGCTAAAATTTTAAATTAAGATGACATTGAATAACACTACTGGAAGATAATTAATGAGACATGAAATCCATAATAATAGATTTTAATAAAAAAAACAGTGAAGAAAAAACTATAACAATTTTAGGGTTTGTTTGGTGAATGAGTTTGAGTTGAAATTTTTAAGTTTCAATAGTAAATTTTTTTGAATTTTCAGAAAAGACAAAAAATTTTTTGGGAAAAGGACAAAAATTTTTCGGGAAAAAGACAAAAAAAAGTTTGAAAATGTTGATTTGAGCTAACCAACCTAAAGAAAAAAGAGTTTAACAAAAAGCATAAGAAAATATAAAAGAAAAAAATAAGCCAAAGTGAGAAGAAGAAGAAGAGGTGCTAAAATGAGGGACTTCTCTTTGGTTTTTTTTTTTTTTTAATAAAATTGAATAAATTAAATGAGAAAGAAAAAAAAAAACTTTAAAGGAAGGAATATGCTGGCAATACGGGTCGCGACATGATGATACGATTCGAAAACGATACACATTTCACGGGTTTAGGTTGGGAAAAATAGGGGTCAGATCAAATTTGGGTCACTTGAAATTGACACTGAAAAAAATGAATCGTGTTCGGGTTAGACCCGTAGAACCCGAACACCGTTTTTTTATTTATTTTTTATATATCAATTTTAGGTCAAATTTCATGTCAATTTCGGATCAATTTCGAATCAATTTCGAATCAATCCGAATATGACCTGGGTACAATCCGAACATGAGTTTGAAATGTTTTAAAAAATAAAAGTAAAAAACCTAAAGAAGCAGCCCCTGTGCCGGTTTGCACTTTACCTTTAGTCCTTTACTCCTTAGATTAGATCTGCCTGCCTCTGCCCTCTGCCCTCTGCCCTCTGCCCTCTGGCCGTCTACCATCGTGCCTCACGCCCTCACCTCCTCCAAGCCAGTGAAACCAACCTTCTGCCGGAACTTCCGAATCTGCCTCTGCCCTCTCCCCTCGGCTCTGGCCGTCTACCATCTCGTGCCTCACGCGGTCACGCCCTCACCTCCTCCAAGCCAGCGACCTGCCTCTGCCTCTGCCTCTGCCAATCGGAACTTCCGATTCCGAATCTGCCTCTGCCATCTCCCCATTACTGGTATGTAATTTTCATCCTGCCGGAACTTCTTTTTTCTTTGGAGGGTAACAAAAGCATAGAAATATGATGATGAATGGTTGATGATAAAGCAGTAAATTTGATGAAGATTTTTGTTTATAGATATATGAGAGAGAGAGAGAGAGAGGATGAAGGTTCCACAGAGTATGGAAATCTAGAAAACATAGGCTGGGTTTCTTTCACAAGTTGTCAGCAACTGAGACAGATCCTATACCGAGCGTACCACCATCACTAGCAAAATCACCCTGCCCTCAAAACAAAACAAACCACAGACCACCTTCAACCAACACGTTGAAGAGCCAAGAAGATTCTATTCTAATTTCTATAACCCAGTGAAAGTGAATTTGGGTCGTTGGGGGGGGGGGGGGGGGGTGGCGGTGGTAAATTTGCTGGCCAAGTGTTTGTTTAATTAGCATAAGTAATAGCATTTTGGTTGAGTGTTTGAGAAAGGAAGGAGGAGAGAAAAGCAAAAGAAGAGAAGGCATGGACAGAGAGAGGAAAGTGAATGAAAATTTAATTTTTTTTTTCTTAAATTGTTTTGAATATCTAAACACAAAGAACAAAACAATTGCTGAGGAATTGTTATTCTATCCTCTTAGCTTCCTCAAGTTCCAACACAAGTAAAAAGTTTATTATTTCTGTGGCTTTTTGCTTTGTACTTTCTTTCATCATTTTTTTTTTCCGCACCCAATTGTTTTGGTTTCAACAGAGCCTTAGTCTCCTGGTATTGTTTCTATATTTTTTAAAGGAAATATTTTGTTTGGAGTTGAAATTTAGTGATGCCCAGATGCTAGATTTACTCAATTGGACAATTCGTCCAAGTTTTGTGTGGTTTAATTGAATTAACTATAATTGAGAAAAGGGCTAAATAGTGTTATGTGAGTTGTTTTTCCATCTGTTGCTAACCCATTTTGCTCTAATATCGTACTAGATAGTGAATTTCACTTAGTACGGATTTAACAAAACCCAGTAGATGATTCTAGTGGCTATGTTCGTTGGCTAATTGATTTTGGGAAATGACATTGACAGATTTGACCAGAATGGATGATAGTCTTTATGATGAGTTCGGAAACTATATAGGACCTGAGATCGAGTCTGACCAAGAGAGTGATAGGGATGAGGAAGATGATGATCTTCTAGATAGGCCGGGGGAAGGTGCAGCTACATCGGATAACGATGATGCGGCTGCTGCTTCCAATGGCTGGTTAACTGCTTCCAATGATGTCGATATGGACAGTCAGATTGTCCTTGCTGAGGACAAAAAGTACTATCCTACTGCGGAAGAGGTTTATGGTGAAGATGTTGAGACACTGGTAATGGATGAAGATGAGCAACCCCTTGAGCAACCGATTATCAAGCCTGTTAGAAACATCAAGTTTGAGGTTGGAGTGAAGGATTCATCGACTTATGTGTCAACCCAGTTCCTTGTTGGTCTCATGTCAAACCCGAGTTTGGTTCGTAATGTTGCCCTCGTGGGGCATTTGCAGCATGGGAAGACTGTCTTCATGGATATGCTAGTCGAGCAAACCCACCATATGTCTACGTTTGATCCAAACAGTGAGAAGCATATGAGATACACTGATACAAGGATTGATGAGCAAGAGAGAAGAATATCAATCAAAGCAGTTCCAATGACTCTTGTTCTTGAGGATAGCAACTCAAAATCCTACCTCTGTAATATCATGGACACCCCCGGTCATGTCAATTTCTCTGATGAAATGACTGCCGCCTTAAGGCTTGCTGATGGTGCTGTGTTGATCGTGGATGCTGCAGAAGGAGTTATGGTAAGTCATACATCTCCAAATCCTGTGGTTGATTTTTTTTTTTTGATAAGATCTGTGTTTGAATTCGTTCTTTCTTCCTTTTTTCTTATTCCTATCTTGATCAAAATTTTGTAAACGAACTTGCTGAACGGGAATTTTCTCTTTCTCTATGAATCAAGATTTTACAAAAGTGACCAACTTTAGATGGACTGTGGATCTGTTTGAAAATAGGTGCCCTTTTTGTTAATCAGGAGAAAAATGAAAAAGCAAAAGTTTTAGAAATGAAGGCTAGACTTTCAATCGGGTGAGACAGAATGTGTAATTTCATGGCACAAACTCTATGTTTGGAGAGGGCCACTATATATCTACCTTTTGCATTGGAAAAAAATTAGAAATTATCGAACATGCTAAATTTTTGCTGGTTATCGAACATGATAAATGTTCTTATATTTGTGTTCATTGTATTCTCTTGTTCACAGATGAATACGGAGAGAGCTATACGTCATGCAATTCAAGAGCGCCTACCCATTGTTGTTGTGATCAACAAGGTAAATGTTTTTATGTATTTCTTTTTTCTTTTTGTGAATTTTGGGCTTCTTGTTCTTATAACTTAGTTATGACCGACCTTTTTCTTTTAATTGCTTGTTGCTAGTCTTGTATCTCATTTATATAACTCTTGATCTCAGGTTGACAGGTTGATTACTGAACTCAAACTGCCCCCGAGGGATGCTTATTTTAAATTAAGGCATACTCTGGAAGTTATCAATAACCACATATCTGCGGCCTCATCTACTGCTGGTGATGTTCAGATTATTGATCCAGCTGCTGGAAATGTTTGCTTTGCTAGTGCTACTGCAGGATGGTCTTTTACTTTACAATCGTTTGCTAAGTTGTATTTGAAACTCCATGGAATCCCTTTTGACGCTGATAAGTTTGCTTCTCGTCTTTGGGGAGACATGTATTATCATCCGGATGCGAGAGCTTTCAGGAAAAAACCTCCCCCTAGTGGGGGAGAAAGGTCCTTTGTCCAGTTTGTGCTCGAACCCCTTTACAAAATATATAGCCAGGTCATTGGAGAACATAAGAAGAGTGTGGAGGCAACTCTTGCAGAACTTGGTGTCACTCTTAGCAATGCAGCGTACAAATTGAATGTTAGACCATTGTTGAGACTTGCATGTAGCTCAGTTTTCGGTTCGGCCTCGGGCTTTACCGACATGCTGGTTCGTCACATTCCTTCCCCCAAGGAAGCTGCAACTAGGAAGGTCGATCAAACATACACCGGGCCAAAAGATTCCCTCATATACAAGGCCATGAAAGATTGTGATCCTTCTGGCCCTCTGATGGTAAATGTGACGAAACTGTATCCCAAGTCCGACTGTAGCGTGTTTGATGCCTTTGGTAGGGTTTACAGTGGCAAGATTCAGACCGGGCAGACTGTTCGCGTATTGGGAGAAGGATATTCACCAGAGGATGAGGAGGACATGACAGTTAAAGAAGTAACGAAATTATGGTTATATCAAGCTCGAGATAGGATACCAATAGCTGAGGCTCCTCCTGGTACTTGGGTTCTCATTGAAGGAGTAGATGCTTCCATCATGAAAACCGCCACTCTCTGTAGCGAGTATTATGATGAGGATGTGTACATATTCCGCCCTCTTCAGTTCAATACTCTTCCGGTTGTGAAAACAGCTACTGAACCTCTAAATCCTAGCGAGCTGCCAAAAATGGTTGAGGGCCTTAGGAAAATCAGCAAGAGCTATCCTCTGGCCATCACTAAAGTCGAGGAATCTGGAGAGCACACTATTCTGGGGACAGGAGAGCTCTACTTGGATTCTATCATGAAGGATCTGAGAGAGCTCTATTCAGAAGTAGAAGTCAAGGTATCTATTTTCTCGTGCTGTCGTTGTTTTACTTTCTCATAACAAATTTCCTTTTAGACTTAATTTGTATATATACCCCCTGAACTTTTCGAATTTGGCAATTTAGTCCCTAAACTTTTTTTCTTGGCAATCAGCTCCCTGAATTTATAATTTTTGGCAATTTAGTCCTTTTTGCTCAATTTCGTAAAAATTTGAATGGTTTTTTACACATAACTTACACATTACAGTCCAAGAAGAGCATTGTTGATCATTTTTGTTTTAAGTTCAATACAAATTCCTTTAAAAATTTGAACCTTAATTCAATTATACTCAAATTTAAACCTCAACTATAAAAGAAATTTATATTGAAATTAGCAAAAATAATCAATATTGTCCCTTTTGAGCTATAATGTGTAAGTTTTGTGCAAAATATTGTCTAATTTTAATGAATTTAAGTAAAAAGGACTAAATTGCCAAAAATAAGAAGTTCGAGGGGTTGATTGCCAGGAAAAAAGTTTAGGGACCAAATTGCCAAATTTGAAAAGTTCAGGGGGCATTCATGCAAATAAGTCTTCCTTTAATGTTCTAAAATGTCCTATTATATATGCTTTGCCACTTATCGGCCCTTAATTCATGTAGGTTGCAGATCCTGTTGTTTCATTCTGTGAAACGGTGGTGGAGTCTTCTTCTATGAAATGTTTTGCCGAAACACCCAACAAAAAGAATAAAATAACCATGGTAGGGAAACCTTCTGATCTCCACTTCATTATGTTGCTACTGGGATTCACACTATCCATTTTTTGGGCAATCGTCTAAACACTATTCACCAACTTTAGATTGCGGAGCCGCTTGAGAGAGGACTTGCAGAGGACATAGAGAATGGCGTTGTAAGTCTTGATTGGCCTCGGAAGGATATTGGTAACTTTTTCCAGACAAGATACGAATGGGATGTGCTTGCTGCAAGATCCATATGGGCATTTGGCCCTGATAAGCAGGTAACGTATTCTTCTGTCAAAAGGAAAATTTTTACATATTCAAGCATGTAGAAAAATTGATAAATATGGTTTTGGTAATGTATTGATCATACTAATTGTAATGTGTAAAGTTAGCTTCGTAGATCTGTAACTATTAGTGAAAAATTTTTTCGCTCCAAATCTTGTCTTTTACTGTGTGCTTCACAAATGCAACTCATCCAGGGGCCTAATATTCTATTAGATGACACACTTTCGACTGAAGTTGACAAAGGCTTGTTGAATGCTGTCAAGGATTCTATCGTCCAAGGGTAAATTATTTTTATTTTTATTTTTATTTTTTGGTCCCTGTTTTCTTTTATCTAATTCATTGCCCACTGATAATGTTATTTTGGACAGATTTCAGTGGGGTGCTCGAGAAGGTCCTCTTTGTGATGAGCCCATCAGAAATGTAAAGTTCAAGATTGTTGATGCGAAAATTGCACCCGAGCCATTGCATCGTGGATCTGGTCAGATCATTCCCACGGCTCGGCGTGTTGCCTATTCATCTTTTCTTATGGCAACCCCAAGGCTTATGGAACCTGTATTTTATGTGGAGGTAAATGCTTGCGCTGTCTAACTATCCCACCAAAGATTGGAGTTTTAAAATTTAACTTATTTGATCGCTTCTTTCAATGGGAATTTTGGAACCAAAATGGCAGATAATGTGAAGCTTTTGCGTGAAAGCTTGAGAAAAATGCTTGAAGACTTGAATATGCTAACGCTTGGGACTTGTTATTTTATGTAAGATTAATTTACGATGGCATTGTTTCAGATTCAAACACCAATCGACTGTGTCTCCGCAATTTACACCGTTTTATCTCGAAGACGTGGACATGTAACAGCTGATGTTCCTCAACCGGGGACTCCTGCTTACATTGTTAAGGTTGGTTGCTAAACTTTTATGCATGGCATTGATTGGTGATATTTTGTATCTTACTCTTATTCTTGTGAAAGTTTTTTTAGTGTATTGAGGTCTGTTGATTTTAACAAATTTTTAAGCTTAAAACAAGTTTTTTTTTTTCTTGATTATTTTTTTTCCCGGATTCCAGGCATTCTTACCCGTAATAGAGTCATTTGGCTTTGAGACTGACTTAAGATACCATACCCAAGGACAAGCCTTTTGCCTCTCAGTTTTTGATCACTGGGCTATAGTTCCTGGTGATCCCCTTGACAAGAGTATTGTTCTGCGGCCCCTTGAACCGGCACCCATTCAGCACCTCGCCCGTGAGTTCATGGTGAAGACAAGGCGTAGAAAGGTATAATAGTCCTCCTCTTTACCCCTCTTTCTCTCCGTCACCACTCTTGATAAAGGCAGACTCATATTACAGATACTGCTTCCAAAAAATTGGATAATTGGTATAAGAGGTGTTTCACTACTCCCCAGTAAACACCATTTAAGTTGGCTTTCTTTCTTTTACGTACCAACCAAAATAGATTTTAATATATATACATATATATATATATATATATATATAAACATAACAATTAGTATAGTCAAACATTACCTTAATGTATAAAAGGGCGAAGCATATTTAACACGTACATGCTGTTTTTGCGATGAAATTTGGCAGGGAATGAGTGAGGACGTGAGCATCAACAAATTTTTCGACGAGGCGATGATGGTGGAACTAGCTCAGCAAGCAGCCGATCTGCACCAGCAAATGATATGATTAGTGTTTATCATTTTGGTGCTTGACTAACCCTGAGAGAGGAGTTTTGGAACTTGGAAGCAGTTTTTAACCTCTTGTGACCAATATGGATATCTGGGATAAAGTGTTTTAGATTGTAGTTTTTATAACCCTTGATTTTTTTTTTTTCAAGTATACATTTTGATATACATTTTGCCATCTGCTATGTTAGTTGTGGCCCAAAAGTAGACATTGTGGTAGAGTATATTAGCTGGTTGTACTTTATTTGATTTTTTTTAAACCTTAAGAAGGGAATTAGAACTCTTCCTTTTCGTGGAGTCAGATGAAGAATTACTGTTATGCCATATTTGCAATTACTGTACATTGAAAATTTAGGTTCTAGTCCTTTCTTTTCTATATCAGATTATTTTCATCTTTAAGAAAATGGATGCCCCCAAAGATGAATATTTGTGGCTGTGTTTAAGATTTCTCTGCTTTAAAGTATGGCTGAATCTAAGGAAAGAAGTACATGGGTCATAGCAAATTATGTATCCAGTAATACTAATTTTTGTAGGAAATTAAAAAAAAAAGGTAATCCCATGGAAATGTAAAAAAATTAGTAGAATTTATGATATGATACTAGTTTTGAGTTTATTACATTTACTATAGGGTGTGATATATTCGTTGAAGGATTTAGTTCATATGTTTCCTTATTTGTATCCTCATTCCTGTCCTTCCAATAATAATATGACACATGTATAACTAATAAAATCTTTTAGTTAATCTCATATGATATTGTAATTAAATATACATTTTTAATTAACATGTTATGATATTATTGGACGGACATCATGGCAGTTTCAAAATCGTCATAGAAGGTCAACACTTGCAACAACAATTTTCAAAAACCATTGTGGAAAGTTGCTTTCTACTATAATTTTTAAAAACCATCATGGAAACTTCATTTTCCGTGACATCAAAAGTAATATTCATCAATTCGATAAACACTTGAACGTTGTAAAAAAATGAATTACATTTTAACTCAGTAAATGACACAAATAAGTTTTAGCTTTAAAAAAATTATCCTGAAATTTTAAGAAGTAAATAAACAAAGTTAAGCTAAAGTAAGTTCTTGGCAACTCGAGAAGTTAAGTCGTACGTCAAATTATCATCTTAAAGTGGTGGTTTAATTTCAATTTTTTTTAATCATCATTTAATTTCACTTATGGAAGGTTTGCCTCACCATTGCTTTTGTTAGCAGTTTTGCTTCCACAGGACACAAACTCTTTGTTCAGACAATTGATAATGACAGTTACTATTAAAATTTTGAACGGATTATGCAGTATTTTCCTTGTGATCTTCTGGAATCTTTCTTTTGGATTTTACTGTAAAATGGTTTTTTATGAAACCACTTTTCGTTTTGTAATTAAGTGGGTAGATCGTAAATTCCATTGAAATTTAAATACGTGGTTGTGTTTTCCTTTTTTAGGCGGTATTTGTTTCGCTTGCCCTCCTATTTAACAATGTTGTTTTTTTTTTCCTAACATTTTTCTTTTTAATTTATTGGAGTGAAGAGCTTGAGACGAGGTTTCAAGTGGACATCAACTTGATTGAGATGGGAGATAAATTTTCCCTTGTTAAAGAACTTGATTCATATGACAACTTGAGAAGTAAGGTTGTCACATTCTCATCTTACAGTGATGGCTTAAGTTCATTTTTTTATTATTCTCAGTTTCGTCCTGATATGGAAGGTCTAACTCATCACTGTTTTTATTAGCGGTTTCACTTCAATGGGGTGCAAACTCTCTGTTCAGACAACTGATAATGGCAGTAGTTATATGAAAAGTTGAAGAGCTTATGCAATATTTTCCTCGCGATCTTTTAGAATTTTCATTTTGGATTTTATTATAAAATGATTTTCACGAGACCTCTTTTTATTTTGTAGAGAGGGTGGATATGAAATTCCACTGAATTCAAATATTTGGTTTTGTTTTCCTTTCTTAGGCGGTTGTTTGTTTAACTCGCTCTTATTTGTTTCACAATGTCTTTTATAATAATAATAATAATAATAATAATAATAATTATTATTATTATTATTTAATGTTTTGCTTTTAAATTTATTGGAGTTGAGAGCTTAAGACAAGGTTTCGAACAGACACCAACTTAATTGAGATGGGAGATAAATTTTCTCTTATTAAAGAACTTAATTCCTTATGTTTAGGTGGAGTCCATATCATTTGATTTTCAAATTTGAAACATGGGAGTGTTTTCACTTTTTTTTAAACAAACAGGAGGTATATAGGTCATATATACCCAAAAAAAAAAAAAAATTATATTCATGTAATGTAAAACTCAAACCATTGTTTATAAATGATCATGTAATATTGACATACAGACACTTAAAAATGTGATACTTGAACAAATAAATGGACTTTATCACTCTTTTTTATAGGTTGTAAACATAATTTAATAGTAATTTTACACTTAATTAATACATAATGTAGAGTTAATTTTACACTTTTTTTTTTTTTTTTTTTTTTTTTTTACGCGCGCGCGTGCAAAAGAGCATGAGAGCATGAGTTACACTCCTTATATTTGAAAGCACTAAAAGCTTAGCCGTTTAGAGGGTGTGTGTATATGTGTTAACTATATGGATCCGTTTCATTTACCACAATGTCGTTTATGGTAACGTAGTTATCACAATAAATAACGTTTAATTTATTATGTATATATGTATTATTGATACTAACATGAATGAAAACAATATCTTGCGTACTACACAGATTTGTTTGTGCTTAATATGATTTGATAAAAAAAATAATGGAAAAAAAAATTAAAACATAAGTATTGAGAATACATGAACACTTTTTCTATTAGGGGTAAATGGCTCGTTTAATCTCTAAAATTTTAAGTTTGTATAATTTTGGACCCTGTTCTTTTTTTGTAGCTCGAATTATCCTAAAATATTAAAATGTTATGTAGTAGTTCTTTTTGTTAATTTTTGGATAAAATCCGTCAAAAGTTTGGTCAGATGATGTTCATTAATGGATTTTCATCAAAAAATTAATGGAAAAAACTATTATAATAATATTTTTGATAATTTAGGGTTATTCAAGATACGAAAGAAAGAACAGTGATCAAATTAGTTACACAGATATAATTGAAGATCAATATAACAATTTATTCATCTAAATTATACTAATAGCAATACCATATTTTCCATAAAAAAAGTAGCAACACCAGATTATGAAATTATTGTGATATTTAACCCAACGGCGGTTTTACATTTAATCGAACTGCTTATTTAATTATTTTACGGAATGGTTACCATGTGTATCCCTCCAATTAATACATTACTAACCAAAGAAGGGTGAGATGCAGTGATTTCAAGCTTAAATGAACAAAATTAAACTAAAGTAAGTTCATGACAACTCAAGACGTTGAGTCGTATATCACATTCTCATATTACAGTGCTGATTTAGTGCCAATTTTTAAAGGTTATCATTTTCTTCCACATATGGAAGGTCTACCTCACCACTATTTTTTGTTAGCAATTTTGCTTTCACGGGGTATAAACTATTTGTTCAGATAATTGATAATGGTATTTAGTGTTTTGAACGGATTATATGCAATGTTTTCCTTGTGATCTTTTGGAATCTTCCTTTTGAATTTTATTGTAAAATTCTTTCCATGAGACCTCTTTTAATTTTGTAAATAGGGTAGATCTTAAGTTCCACTGAATCAAATATGTGGTTTTGTTTTCCTTTTTTAGGCAGTTATTTGTTTAGCTTGCTCTTCTTCTGTTTAACAATAACTTTTTTTTTTTTAATGTTTTACTTTTTAATTTATTAGAGTGGAGAGCTTGAGACGAGGTTTCAAGCGGATAACAACTCAATTGAGATGGGAGATTAATTTCCACTATTAACTCCATAATTCCTTAATTCCTTATGTATAGGTGGACTCATGATTTATGAGATAATCGACATTGGGATGAATCAAATTGGTCTATAGGAGTCGGACCATATCCAGAGAGATGAAATGCGATCCTCACATACAAGTGGACCCGCAAGGGCCCACAACCGACTTATGGGACCCATAATTTATGAGGTAACCTATATTCATCCTCGCGTGGATGAATCCCATTGCTCTATTGGACCAGCTTATCTCACCTCAATAATTGCATTTAATCTCTCTCCTCTTTTCATGAAAGACATTGCAAGTGATATAGAAATAGAATCCAAATTTCATGAAAAAAAAAATGTTTGATTTGTAGGAAAAAACAATTTGATTTAAATGTTTTATTGTGAAAAAGTAGAATTTATTGAAGAATCATTTCGAATTGATTGTTTTCTTTACATTGTTGACCAAGTTATTTCTTCATTAGAATTAGATTTGAGCAGTTACAAGGGATGAAGCCAGACTTTCAACTTAGTAGGGGTACAATTAGCAACAAATTTTTGAATTATTTTTTAAAGAGAAATTATAGCAACATACATATTTTATAAGTACCTTTAAAGTTTATAGCATGTTTTTTAAAATACAACAAATTATAGCATATGTTTCTAGTAAATCCTTATATTTCCTTAGATTTTCTAAAAAATTTTGGATTTACGGTTAGTTTATAATAATAAATTTATGTGTATAATTTCATGTTAGAGAGAAAAGAAAAAGGATGAGGGTTTTTTTTTAAGTATTATGTCATCATAAATTTGTTTATGCTATTTATTATTATGTTTAAAATTTTATACCATAATTTACTATTACTTTCTTAAAAAAAATGTAATTTTGCTCTTTCTTCCTTTATTAAATAAAAATCAAACAAAATTTATAACATTTTTTTCATGGCGAGATGTCAATTTTTTTAAAAACTTTATTCACTACCAATAGTATGGAAAATGTCTTTGATAGTAAGAGTACTTAAAAAAAAAAAAGTTTTTTTTTTAGAAATATTTATTAAATGAGAGTTGCAGAGAAGAAAGTCAACAAATTAAAAAAAAAAAGAATGGATAACATGGCATACGCAAACCAAAACTACAGACAATTAACATATAAAAACGAAAAAATATATATAAAATCTGTGAAAACGGTTTCAATTTAACGGCTAATTAGTTTGGGAAAGTCTCATTAAACTAAATTACAGACAAGGAGGCCTACTTAAATAAAGAAAAGTTTGACTCAAAGTTAAATAAATCAAGCCCATTAAACTTTTCGAAAGCCCAAACGAGATAAGAGATTGTTAGCAGAGGCACAAACTAGTTAAAGAAGCCGACCTAATAAAAAATTACATAAAAAAATTTCTTCTTTTGCTTTGTCAGTGGGGGCATACTAGTGTACACGTCCCTCCGTCCATCTTGCAAGTATATGAATTTTTTTTTTTTTTTTTTGGGTTTTATTCAATTTTAAGAGATAATTAGTCATTGGATGAAGATGTCTTGAAAAGGTATGCTTGGAATCTTGAAGATGTTCTAAAATATGCTGAATTTTTGTGAGATTTATGGTCTAGCTATGTTTTCAGAATTGAAAGTATTGACAGAAGTTTTGGAAAAGAAATATATATATATATATATATATATAATATTGTTAACAATTCCAGTGAGTGTTGCTTCTGCAGAGAGGAGTTTTTCAAAAAATGAAGTTAATAACGTTGTATTTAAGATTAACTGTCGCAGGAATGATTAAGTTTACTAGCTGTGTTGTTTATTAAAAATGATTTGTTGGATAAGATCTAATTAATTCTTTTGCTTCCCAAAAGGCAAGAAAAAATAAATTTTTGTTCAATGCTTTTTTGTTTACATATATTTTTGTATGTTTTGTCATCTCATATTCTATCGATCGGAGAAAGCTCTACTTGGTGGCCACAAATGGGTGCAGTGTAGAAACATGCTTATTGTTGGTGGAGAAGCTTTTATTGAATTTTAATATTATGTTATTAATAATATGATTACGTTAACTTTGTTGTACTTTTATTTTTGTTGTTATTTTATTTTTGTTTATTAGATGTAGTGGGTTGTTTTGTTATTTTCAATGATATAAAATATTGTTTTTCCAATTATTTTAAGGCAGAACATTCGATTAAAATTGAATAGAAATTAATCAATTGATAATTTAATTTTTATAACTAAGATATTATTAAATGATTTCAAATCATGACAACTTTATAAAAAAATAAAAACCAGTTTGATATGTGTAAAATTTACTTGATTTCACATTATGTAACTAATCTATAAATTTGCTTTTATCAGTATTACTAATCTGCTCTGTTATACACACACACACACACACACACACACACATACACACATATAGAGATACATACTAGAGAAAGACATAATATTTTAGAAAGACACACTTTATTATAATTATAAGTTTAAAAGACAAGGAAACACCAACATTTAGAATAACATGATGTCTTACACAATAGTACCACTAAAGCCCCATGTTGAAAGACCCATGCGTACACTTCGACATAAAATAAAACCTAACACCACTATAAATATATATGTTTGACAAAGGCACACGTAAATTTGATTATTTATTCTTAATATAATAACCCACATATAATGAAAACATCCTCTTGTCACATCTCCTAAAGACCATACAGCAGCAACGTAAACGTTGCATGCATGGCAAATATTGCTGCTGCTCATGAACGACGCTTGGCGGCCGGTTCCTTCTGGGCGTTGAAGTAGACGGTGGCGACGGGCAGGCCGAGGTCGAGGTGCCTGGCGAAGAAGCGGGTGTTAAAGTTGGCCCGCGACGGTGGCTGGTCGACCAGCCCCAAAGGCCCCTTCTGGCGGAACATCACCAGAATGTAGCGATGGATGCCCACCGGAGGTCGTGGACCCACGTAGGGCAGAATCTCTTTTCCTTTTTTAGAAATGCAACGACATTAATTATCATATGAACCCCAGTTGTCATCTTTTAATTTATAGAGATTTTTTTTTAATTTTAATTGATTTAATAATCTTTCAAACATTTATTAATTAAAAAAATAACAATTTACAATTAAGATTATAATTATTAAGCCCAATAGTATTCCTATTATCTTTATTGAATCGAAAAATGGGATTCTACTCACATACAGGTGGGACACATATATAGCGGCCTCTTCACTCACTTGTAGGACTCATCATTTATAAGGTAATCAGTATTCATCCCTACAAAGGGTGAATTTGACTGGTCTACAAGACCGTCTCCAGA
The DNA here is from genome assembly GCA_038430175.1 of Ficus hirta. Lineage (NCBI taxonomy): Eukaryota > Viridiplantae > Streptophyta > Magnoliopsida > Rosales > Moraceae > Ficus > Ficus hirta. The sequence goes on from CM076592.1 coordinate 13,087,673, forward strand.
GAGATAAAACGCGAAACTCACATATAGGTGGGACCAACAGGGGTCCCATCACCCGTTTTTGAGACCCATTATTTATGAGGTAACCAATATTCATTCCTACGTAGATGAATCCCATTGCTCTATCAAACCATCTCCCGAGAGATGAAATGCGATACTCACACATATGTGGGGTCCATAGGGGTCCCACCGTTATAAACTCTCTTCTTCTCTCTCTTTCTCTATTTTTAAATAATATTTTAATCCCCTATTTGTAATCCTATATCGTTGCTCTACATGTTTGACACGTGCCAAGCAGAATAATGTGACAGATGCAAAGAGGAAAACGGGAAGGGAGGTAAGTCATGGAGACAAGCAAAGTGACAAGTGGCACTGACGTGTCCTCATCTAGGTTGTTGGCAGGTGGCAGAAACAGAGAAAATGCGTGGGAAATTCCAAAAGAACCCTTTCCTAATTAAAACTCTAAAGCAAACAACACTTGAAATTCTTAAACAAAAAGGGTAAAAAAAAACCCTTGGATAAGGATATAATTTATTTCTGATGAGAGATTAAAACGGAGAACGTTCTTCAAAAAGAAAAAAGAGGAAAGAAAAAAAAAAAAAAAAGGGAAAAAGAATATTACTTTCCACGTAAAAAAGAAAGAGGCAAAAAAAAAAAAAAAAAAAACTCCTTCTGATCTCGCCACTTTGTGATGTTATTTGGATGGCACAAAAGCATCGCGAAAGTCTTTCTAGCCAATCTAAGGGCCCGTTTGGTTGTTAGTTCTGTTTGAACTAAATTGTACTTTTTTCATCATGATTTTTATTTTTTTCTGAAAATTTTTTTTTATCTTTTCTGAAAAAGTTTTTTATCTTTTCTGAAAAATTACTATTGAAACTTAAAAATCTTAAACTAAACTCATTCACCAAACACCCCCTAAAGTCTTAAGACAGATGTTTAGAAACCATAGGATTCGACGAAAAATACGTTTTATTTATTCTAGGCATATATTTATCAAGAATAAATAAATAAATAAGTGATGTGATGTGACCAAAAAAGGGTTTTAATTTAAAGAAAATATTCTGAACATTACAAAATATTCTGTTTCAGGCTAAAAAGCTAGACGTGCATGTTAATTTGCCTGGAAATTAATGAGAGATTCTTTAGTGGTCCCATTCAAATGTGGTTGTCAGTAGCTGCCATGTCCCTTATTATCATTCTTATGCTCAAATTCGATATTTATACACTAAATTTTATAGAGAAAATATATATTACATACATATTTAACACAACTATATATGCATGATGCATCTGAAGGACCATTTTATAAACAGTTTTTGCATGCATGCAAAGCTGCAATAACAGATAAATAGAAGATCAATAAGCTAAAATGTACTCTTTTTTTTTTTTTTTTTTTTCATGTTTCACGACATTCAAAGCTGTCGTCTGCGTGTATCTATTTATATGTGTATATATGTATATAACTCATAAAACATTTTTACCTCTGTTTGGGTTAGTTCCTCCGGGGATATCGACAACAATCCTGAAATTTATAAGGAAAAACATGAACCAAAAATGGCATATACGGTCCCAAAACAAAAAATATTTTAAAAAAAACCTGAAAAATTAGAGTTAAAAAGAAGAAAAAAAGAAAAGAAAGTACCAGTGAACCCATTCTCGCATGCTAGGCTCGCTCGGACTTGGTGCATCTGGGTCAATCATAACCTGCATGACTCATATACCAACACCAGAAACATTAATGACAATAATCATATAATATTAATTACAACAATAACAATAATAATAATTATTATTATTTTCTCTTCAAAGAAGAAAATTAAAATAAACTAGCCAGCTTTTGAGTCTTGCATGCATATGAATAACGCACACGAAGATATATACATACACATACACAAGCATATATATATATATGTGTGTGCATTTATATATATATATATATAGAGAGAGAGAGAGAGAGAGAGGCAGAGACCAGAGTATAGAGCTCATCAGAATGTCCAGAGATGGCGACTTTGGGAGGGCTGATGGAGAGAGAGGGTTTGATGTCGCAGCCATTAGTGACGTGCCTTGAGCCGAAGTAGACAGAGACGCTCAGACTCGGAATAAACATGTCGACGACATCGCCGATCACTCGGCCGACGACGAGAGGATCAACTGAGGCGGCCATGAAAGCCGATGAGGAGAGAGAGATCACAAGAAGATAAAAGAGGAGAGAGAGAGAGAAGAAACAAAGCAAAGGTTTCTTCTTCTGTTTATTATTATTATTATTTTTCATTGGTTGGGAGAGAAGAGAGGGTGTTAGGGTTTATATAGGAGTTGCAAAAGCGGGTAGTTTCAGTGCAGGCAAAAAAGAAGAAGTAAAAGAAAAAGAAAAGAAGAAGAGAGAAAATTAAAGAAAATGTTTGAGAGGGAAAAAGGAGAAAAAGATAGAGAGGAAGTGTAAGGCAGAGAGAGACACGTATTGAGGAGAGGCGAGAGGTAAAACAGCCATCGCCTTTGACTCTCGGGTTCCAAATGGCTGAATCCTCGCCGTTGGTTCATGATCAGCACCGGCCAGTATCTCAGAGAGAGAGAGAGAGAGAGGAGGGAGAGAAGCAGGAGAGAGAGACAGAGACAGAGACAGAGGGGAGGAGAGAGAGAGAGAGGAGGGAGGAGGAGAGAGAAGCAGGAGAGAGAGAGAGAGAGGGAGAGATTGGGAGAGAGATCAGTTTTTTGCATGGTGGTAATATCCTCGAGATAAGCATGAATCAAACACACTTGAGGACAAGAAGTGGTGGAGCCCACTGGAAAAAAGAGATCGGAGCGTTTCGTTTTGGGATTGTACAGATTTTGAATTTGAGCCTGAAATCACTGCGTCTCACCCTTCTTTATTTACTAATATATTAATTGGAAGCATACACACGGTAACCATGCCGTAAAACAATTAAAGCCGTCTGACTAAATGTAAAACAGCCGTTGGATTAAATATCCCAGTAATATTATAATCTGGTATTGTTATTATATAAGAATAAATTACTATATTCATCTTTAAACTTACGTAACTTTGATTATTTTAAATTATCAAAAATATTGTTATAATTTATTTTTGTTAATTTTTGGATGAAAATTCATTATGAACATTATTTGACCAAAATTTTTACGGATTCCAACCGAAAATTAACAAAATAAAATATTTTAGCAACATTTTGATATTTTAGGATCATTTGAGCTACGATAAAAAAGAATAAGGATCAAAATTATATAAACTTAAAATTTTAGAGACTAAATAAGTAATTTATCATATACAGAAACTTAAGTGTTCATGTATTTAAACAATTTTTCCATATATATATATATATATATTTTGCCAAATCATCTTGAGCGCAAACAAATCTTCGTAATAAGCAAGAGACTGTTCTCATTCGTATTATTATCAATAGTACATAATAAATTAAGCATTATTTATTGTGATAATTACGTTACCATAAGCGACATTATGGTAAATGAGACGGATCCGTATAGTTATACATGTACACACACACCCTCTAAACGGCTGTGCTTTTAATGTTTTCAAGTATAAAGAGTGTAATTTATGTTCTTTTGAAAAAAGAAAAAAACGAGAGGGGTGATTTGAACTCTTATTATGCATTAATTAAGTATATAATTACTATTTGTTTAAGTAATCACACTTTTATGTGTCCGTATGTCAATATTACATGATTATATATAAACAATGGTTAAATTTTTCATTACATGACTATAAATATATTCTTTTTTTGGTATATATAGGACCTATAACTCCTATTTGTTAAAAAAAAAAAAAAATGAAAAAAAGTAAAAACACTCCCAAGTTTCAAACCTGAGAGTTCGAATCAAAATCCCTCGCTTCCACACATTGAACTAGTCCCTCAACGGAACACTTTAAATAGAGGCGATCGTTGCTTGATTACATTATTATGAGTGATAATAATGCAATGTAAACATGGAATTGCAAGTTAATTATAATCATAAATTCAATCCCAGGCAATATAAATAAATTCTTAATTTTAAATTTCAGTACTTAGTTTGTATTTGAAAATTAATTATAATTTTAAATTATACTGAAAATTAAATTTCAGTACTTAGTTCTTTAATAAGGGGAATTTTATCATCTAAATTAAGTTGGTATCTATTAGAAACCTCGTCCACGCTCTCCACTCAAATAAATTTAATAAAAAGTAAAACATTAAAAAAAAAAAAGATATTGTGAAATAGATAGAGAGTGAGCTAAACAAATAACGGCCTACGAAAGGAAAACAAAACCGCATATTTGAATTCAGTGGAATTTCATAAGATAAAAAGAGGTCTCCTGAAAAGCACTTCATAGTAAAATTCAAGAGGAAGATTTCAAAAGATCACGAGGAAAATATTGCATAAGCTGTTCAACTCTTTCATATATATAATTATCATTATATCAGTTGTATGAACAGAGAATTTGCGCCCCATTAAAGCGAAACTTTTAACAAAAATAACAGTGAGTTAGACCTTCCATACCTGGAAGAAAATGAGAAGCATAAAAAATTGAACTTAAACAACCACCGTAAGATGAGAATGTACGAGGACCCAACTTCACAAGTTGTCATTTAACTTTGATCATTTTACTTAGTTCTTAAAATTTTAAATGATAAAGACTAGACCTATTCATAGGAATTAAGTTCTTTAATAAGGGAAAACTTATCTTCCTTCTCAATCAAGTTGATGTCCACTTGAAACCTCGTCTCAAGTTCTCCACTCCAATAAATTAAAAAGTAAAAAATTAGGGGGAAAAAAACATTGTGAAACAGGAGGAAAGCAAGCTAAACAAATAACCGATTAGAAAAGAAAAATGAAACCACATATTTGAATTCAATGGAATTTAAGATCGACTTGCTTTACAAAATAAAAAGAGGTTTCATGAAAAGCATTTTACAGTAAAATCCAAAAGGAAGATTCCATAAAATCATGAGGAAAACATTATATAATCCATTCAAAATTTTAACACTAACTGCTATTATCAGCTGTCTGAATAGAGAGTTGTGCCCTGTAAAAGCAAAACCGCTAACAAAAGCAGTGTTGAGGTATACCTCCATATGTGGAATTAAATGATAATCATAAAAATTCAAAATTAAATCACCATTCTCATCTAATACCTCCATATGTGGAATTAAATGATAATCATAAAAATTCAAAATTAAATCACCACTCTAAGATGAGAATGTGTACGACCCAACTTCTCTAGTTGTCATGAACTTTCTTTAGCTTAACTTTGTTCATTTGCTTCTTAAAATTTCAGGGTAGTTTTTTAAAATTAAAACTTATTTCTCTCATTTGCTGTGTTAAAATGTATATAATAGTTTACAACATTAAGTGTTTATCGAATTGATAATACTACTTTTGAAAACTGTCATGAAAAATGGAGTTTCCACGAAGGTTTTCAAAAAGTTTAGTAAAAAGTGACTTTCCACAATGGTTTTTGAAAACTGTCGTCGTAAATATTGACCACCTTATACGATGGTATTCAAAACTATCATGAAAAGTAGACTTTCCACGATGATTTTGAAAAATAGTCGTAGAAAGTCCACCTTTCGCGATACCTTCCACAACAAATTGTTAAAAACCGCCATTGGATTAACTATCATAGTAATATCATAATATGGTATTATTATTAGTGTTATATAGAAGAATGAATTGCTATAATGATCTTTAAAATTTTATATTTATATGTAACTTTGATTCTTTTTTTTTTTTTTTCATAGATTGGATAACCCTAAAATTATTAAAAAAAACATTGTTACAGTAGTTATTTTCATTAATTTTTGGATGAAAATCCATTAGTGAAAATCATTTGACCAAAATTTTGATGGAGTCTATCCAAAAATTAATAGAAAGAACTATTATAGCAACATTTTATTATTTTATGATTATTCGAGCTATGAAAAAAGAACGTGATTAAAATTGTATAAACCTAAAAGTATAGAGACTAAACGAGCAATTTACCTTATTTAGAAGATAAAGCGTTCATGTATTATCAATACTTTTTTTTTAAGTTCTTTTTCCTTTTTTTTTTTTGTCAAATCATATTGATCACAAACAAATCTTCATAATAAGCAAGATATTTTTCTCATTCATATTATTATCAATACTATATAATAAATTAGACGTTTTTAATTGTAAACACTACATTACCATTAGCGACATTGTGATAAATGAGACGGATCCATATCGTAATACATATATGCACACGCCCTCTAAACGGCTTTGCTTTTAGTGCTTTCAAATGTAGGAGTGTAATTCATGTTCTTTTGAGGAAAGAAAAAATAAGAGGGGTGATTTGAACTCTAGATTATGTATTAATTAAGTATAATATTACTATTAGATTATATTTATAACATATAAAAAATAGTGATAATTTCAATTTATTTGTTCAAGTATCACACTTTTATGTGTCCGTATGTCAATATTACATTATTATATATAAGCTTAAGTTTTACGTTACATGACTATAAATATAAATCATAAATTCAATCATAGGAAAGACAAATAAAATCTTAATTTTAAATTTTAGTATTTATTTTGTATATGAAAATTAAATGATATGGACTCCACCTACCTATTAGGAATTAAGTTCTTTAATAAGGGAAAATTTATCTCCCATCTCAATTAAATTGGTGTCTAATAGAGAGTTCAGATCTGCTGTCCCATTTTTATGGCTCAAAGACTAACTCTTCAATAGGTTTTTGACAAGTCATCAATTTGTTCAAGAATTTTTAATATTTAGCATTTTATGTGACTAAATTCTTAAATTTAGATGATTTGACATGACACTATTGGGGGAACAGCTAATGAAATAGAAAATACGAGACATCAGAACTTGATTCTCTAATAGAAACCCCATCTTAAGCTCTCCACTCCAATAAATTAGAAAAAGTAAAACATTACGAAAGATAAAAAGAGATCTCATGAAAAGCATTTTACAATGAAATCCAAAAGATCATGAGGAAAATATTACATAAGCCGTTCAATTTTTTCACATAACTGCCGTTATCAATTATCTAAACAGAGAGTTTGTGTCCAATTGCAGCGAAACCGCTAACAACAACAATGGTGAGTTAGACCTTCCATACCTGGATGAAAATGAGAAGCATAACAAATTGAACTTAAACCACCATTGCCAAATGAGAATATGACGTCCCAACTTCTCAAGTTGTCATATAACTTTGTTCATTTTACTTAGTTCTATCTTAAAATTTTAAATGATATGGACTCCACATATACATAGGAATCATTCTTTAATAAGGGAAAATTTATCACCAATCCCAATGAAGTTGATATCCACTTGAAACATCGTTTCAAGCTCTCTACTCTAATAAATTAAAAAGTAAAACATTAGGGGAAAAAAAAACCTTGTGAAACAGGAGGAGAGTGAGCTACATAAAAAACCGCCTAAAAAAGGAAAACGAAACCACATATTTAAATTCAATGGAATTTATGATCTACCCTCGTTACAAAATAAAAAAAAGGTCTCATGAAAAGCATTTTACAGTAAAATCCAAAAGGAAGATTCCAGAAGATCACGAGGAAAATATTGCATAATCCATTAAAAATTTTTACACTAATTATCATTATCAACTGTTCAAACAGAGAGTTTGTGTCCCCTGAAAGCAAAACCGCTAACAAAAGCAGTGGTGAAGCATACCTCTGTATGTGGAATTAAATGATAATCATAAAAATTTGAAATTAAACCACCACTCTAAGATGAGAATGTGTACGACTCAACTTCTCTAGTTGTCATAAACTTACTTTAGCTTAACTTTGTTCATTTACTTCTTAAAATTTCAGGGTAATTTTTTAAAATTAAAACTTATTTCTCTAATTTACTGTTTTAAAATGTAGTATTCTTTACAACATTCAACTGTTTATCGAATTGATTATTACTACTTTTCAAAATTGTCATGCATGAAAAATGGAGCTTCCACGATGGTTTCAAAAACTATAGTAGGATGCGAGTTTCATGATGGTTTTTGAGTAGTATTGTTGTAAGTACTGACTTTCTACGATGTTTTCAAAAACTGTCATGAAAAGTAGACGTTCCACCACGGTTTTGAAAATTTGTCGTGGAAAGTCCACTTTCCGTGACACTTTTCACAACAATTTGTTAAAAACCGTTGAAATATCAAAAATTTTCAGAAAAAGGTCAAACCCTCGCTACCCTCGCCATCATCATCGACATTTCCATTGTTGTCGTTGCCGCTAATACTTCCACGACGATACCCTTCGTAACCACTAAGGCTCCACCACCTTATGTTTGTCGCTGGCACGATGATCACTGTGACCACCAAGGCGCCACCATGACATTCCTCATCTCCCTTTTTATTGTTATAGTTAATTATGATTCAAGTTAGATTTGGTTTTTGTTATTTTTTCATATTTAGGTTTCTTTGTTTGGATTTAAATACTATTTTTCTTGCATTTTAGTATTTTCGGTTAGTTATATTGGTGAATATGATGAGGAGGGTTTGTAATTTAGAAATTGATATTTGTGGTGTGTTGATAAAATATACTGGCCTTTTTTAGTCAATTATTTGGCTAAAACGATTCTTAAAAAAAAAAAAATTCATAGACTCTTAAAATCGTCTTTCAAAGTGCAACGTGTAAATTTTACGAGTGTATTAAATATTGGTTAGAAAACCGTCGTAAAATTCTTGTACGTAGGACATGACTGATTTTTCTATGGTGGTTTTTTTAATTATCGTGGTATCTTTTCATGACAGTTCGTGAAATCCAACTTTTCTATTAGTAAATTAACTTTTTATTGATTATTAATTTTAATATAACAATGGAATCCTTACTATCAATTAATTGCTTAATATCTAAGTAACTTTCTAGAAAAGATATTGTGAAACATGAAGAGAACAAGGTAAACAAATAACCGCCTAAAAGAAAAACGAAACCACATATTTGAGTTAAGTGGAATTTAAGATCTACCAACTTAACAAAATAAAACGTGGTCTCATAAAAAGTAGTTTACGGTAAAATTCAAAAGGAATATTTCAGAAGATCATGAAAAAAATATTGCATAAAACCGTTCAATATTTTAACATTATCTATCATTATCAGCTATCTGAATAGAGAGTTTGCACCCCTTAAAGCAAAACTGCAAACAAAATCAATGGTGAAGCAGACCTTCAACGGCTGAAAGAAAATGAAAAGCATCAAAAAATTGAATTTAAACCACCACTATAAGATGAAAATATGACGACCCAACTTTTTGAGTTGTCATTTACTTACTTTATTCATTTACTTTATTCTTAAAATTTGAGGATTTTTTTTTGAACTAAAAACTTATTTCGTTCATTTACCGTGTACAAATGTAAGTTGTCTTTTAACAACATTCAAGTGTTTATCTAATTGATAGATATTACTTTTCAAAATACACTACTAATTTGACCACACTTGGTTTATATAATATGTCAATTCGAAGTATCATGCAGTCATAAACAAAAATAAGTATCAAACTATTTAGGATACTTCGACTTAATTTCTATATTACCGTCAAAAATAAAATTCTTAAGTTGCATAATTAATTGCAGCTCTACCTCCATTGTCACTTCATCCACTCCGCTAGTTCAACATTTATGTTTGAACTCGTATTTTTTCCACTTTCCGTTTTCATTTTTCGTGCAGAAACAATTTATCGATCATTGCTTTAACTCTACCTGCTGCTTATAAACAATTTCAAACTGTTATAATACAGCTTAGGATTCTAAATAACCATTTTGCCCTTTGTTTTTGTTAACTAATGCTTTGTTTGACATTCAAATTCAACTCCAATTTTTATCTTTTTATGAAAAGTCAATTAAATTTATGACTAGTTTTTGAAAAGTTAACTAACTCCAACTTAAAAATTTTATCTCCAACCGGTGAACCAAACACAAGCTTAATATTTTATTTACTATTATACATTTTATGTTTTCTTGTTATTCACGCCTAAAACCTGGTCTTTGAAAACGTTTATGTAAACTTAATTACAGTGGGTTTCTTCTCTCTTTATACTATTGATGTTGGAAAAGTATCATTTTGTCCCTAGTGAGATCCTAACTTTCCTAAATTATTAGGTTTCAAAACCTTATATACGAAGTGGTTGCTGGCATAGCCTAGTGATAATTTCACATCTGATTCTATTATAAGGTGTAAAGTTTGAATCCCTCCACCCTAAGTTCAAAAAGAAAAAGAAAAAAAAAAACCCTTATATATGAATCTTAGGCTTTGTTTGGCATTTAAGTTTAACTCTAACTAAACTGTACTTTTTCATATTAGTTTTTTGTCTTCTTCTGAAAAGTCAACAAAATTTATAACTAGTTTTTGAAAAATCAACCAATTCCAACTTAAAAATTTCATCTCCAACCGGCAAACCAAACGCAAACTTAACTTTGTATTACAACCCAATTACAATTTTGAAACAGTTAGGAAATTAGATATTTATAGTTTTACCTGTATTTCATAAATTCTATGCATTTTAGTCCTCAATTTAATCTTTTTCTAGGTTTCCTACTAAACCAAATCTAGGGACCATATATCTAGTTTAACCTAAACTTTCATTAATTTATGACATGAAAAATGTAATTTCAAAGTTAAAACAATTTTTATACTAGCCAAATTCACTTTCCGCAAAATCAATGACTAAAAGTTGTGACTTAAATTTCAAATTAGATTTATGATCAAGTAAACACTGAAATCACTTTAACATTGTGATTTATGTGTTATGGGAATTTTGCTGGATTTTCAACTAACTATAAATTTTGAAATCTGAATCAAAACAAAAATTGAAAAATATGTATTGACACAAAATTTTATTATTCATGATTATCATCAAAATTTTAGGAATAATTCCAAATGTGAGTACGTTAAGAAATTCAAAGTTTTAATTCTTGATAAATTCAAGAATTTTTATCTTAAAATTTTCCAGATATTACAGAGAACTCCCTCTAATTAAGTGTGGTTGGGAAATGTTGTCTCTAGAAATAGTTGTACGCTCAAGCAATGATAATTGTTGTCGTTGGATGGCAGGAATTCTCGTGTCAATTGTTTCTGTAAAAATGTTTAGCAACAACATTAGCAATGCCAAATGTTATCAAAAGTTTCATGTCAATTATCGTCAGTACAATGCAAAAGTATTGTGATAATTTTACTAAGTGGGACATCTCTAGCATAAGTTGTTTTCCACATAGCTTTTATATAAGAATTGTAGTTTTTGTCACCAATAAGTTTATAAAAATAAAAAAAAAAATTTAAGTTCACAATATTTGTGACACGTTTTTTCAATTGATCTAGTGCAGTCTCGCAAATCTCAACCATCAAACTAGCAAAAATGATGGCGTCTTATTGAATTTCAGCAACAAAATTAGGATTTGTGCTTATAAAGCTACTTAATAATCCTTTTTAAATAGATAAGTAGCATTATTAATTTTTAATAAGATTATTCAAAATATGAATTAAGAGATAATTACATATTATCTTTTACGTCTTCCAACCACTTTAATAAATAGACACCTTAGAATTCTATTTTCACCTATATCATAAGAGGCATAACTTGAGATTTTTTAGACTTGAAAGACTTGATTGCTCATCTATAGCAAATAATGTTCTTAGTATGATTATGGTTTGGAGAAGAAGGTAAGTACTCGTTTAATTGAAAAGACATTGAAGGTGCTTTCATGTACACATTGATTTAGTGGGAGGAAAATAACGAAGAAAGCCAGTTGATGAAGGATCTTTTTGGTGTCATTTTAAGGAAAGCTTTATAAAAAATGTGGTCCCGCTCTTCAAGAGATATGTAGATCATGAATTAATAAGATCGTATATAGCAACTCCTATAATTGTTCTTTTTTTTTTTTTTAATTGTCTTCTTTTGTAGTAGCCTGGTGCTAGCTTTCCTTCACTTATATTAATTCAAGGTTTTAGTAAAATATAGTCTTCGACTTTAGTTTGTTTGCAAACCATCAACACCTGAAAGGTATAAATACATTCAATGTATCTTTATCTTTGAACATTATAATTAACAGAATGGTCAATATATAGACTATCACCTTTGAGCCAGTCAAATACGAGAGAAAGGTGTCAAATGCAAACACAAAGCCAACAATTCTATTTCTATGGTTGTATAATTTGGACCATCCGACAAAGTTTAACTTGTTTAATAGATGACATGCAAAACTTTTATTTTCCACTGCCCCAAAGAAGCGCAGTAAAGTTGGCTCCCAATCTATTGCTACAAAAATAGGGCCCAAAACTAGCTTCTCTTTTAAAGTGTTGAAAGCTTTCAAACACTCATCAGAAATTTTGAATGGTATATCTTGGGCAAAATTGATGTAAGAGTGATGCCATCATTCACATCAAAAGTTGCAACTGATAGGAGAGGTACATTATCTCTTTTAAACACCACCCACTACTAAACTCAGGAATCTACCCCAAGTACTATTCGTTTGGGTACTTTGAGAAGTTCCTTATGAATCTGTAGGCGTACCTAACAGACGGGCTCAAGCACTTCTTCGAGGCCCAAGCTACATAGGCCGCCTCCCAAGTTCAAGTATGCTCATGTATCATTCTCCCCTCCATAGAAAAATGCCCCCTTCAGGGTGCACCCATGGGGACTTGAATTTAGGATTTCTTGCTTTGATACCAACTGATGTAAAGGTTACGCAATCATTCTTCCCAAAAGTTACAACTGATGATAGAGGCGCAATCAACTCCTTTAAATACTACCCACTACCAGACTCAGGAATTCACTTTAAGCACTATCTGTTTGGGCCCTTACTTCGAGGAGTTCCTTACAAATCCGTAGGCGCATCTAATGAACGGATTCAAGTACTACTTCAAGGCCCAAGCCATATAGGCCACCTCCTAAGTTCAAGTATGCTTCTTCACTAAAAACATTGTAAAGAAGCTTCATCATCTTTTGAAAAATCTTCGAGGAAGCGATAATCAAATCCAACATACCCTAAAAGCTTTTCACAGGTTCATTGATGTAGGTGGTTGCAACTTCTCAATGTCTTTTTTTTTTTCGATTAACTTCAATTCCCTTAGCAGAAACCTCAAATCGCTACAAAACTAAGGCCATGTTAGACAGTTATCAAACGAGGATCCATCATGCAATGATGAAAAGTGACAGGTGCATTACATAGACTAGATACAATATCCTAAATGCAGAAGTCCCATAGGGGTAAGTAAATGTCGTCTTTTCTTGATCTTCAGATGCTATAGGAATCTGATCATATCGTGAATGCCTATCTAGGTAACAATATATAAATCAAATATACCAAGTAAAGTGGTCGACAAACATAACATAAATTTAAACCCAAGAGATGAGTGAACATGGGAGCTCCAAAATATCGAACTAACTAATTCATGTGGTTGAGAACTGATTAGTGTGGATTCAGAAAATAGTAACTTAGGACTCTAGCTACGAGCTTTTTAGTGGAATAGCATCGAAATTAACAATTTAATGGATAAAATAACTTGAAATTATTATTTTTATTTAATTTTTTTTTAAAAATAATTTACCTCCTAGGTATTAAGGTAAAAATTAAATATCTAGAAATTACTGGAAAGAGTTGTCCCACCACTGGTGGGCACTGTCTGGTCTACTGGTGCAATTCTAGTGTTGGGAAAGAGAATAACAAATAAGACCAACTAGTTGATGATCTTCTTGGGGACTTTCAAAGAAAAGCTTTGTCCGAAATGTGTTTTTGTTCTTTAAGAGGTATATAAATCATGTGATTAATTAATTTATTGTATAAGTAAACATGGGTTAGCTTTCTGAGATTTAATATATATATATATATATTCATGTATAATATTATGCTCTGCTACGTAGCTCTGATCGATTCTTCCAACAATATTATATTCATACTAAGCTCTTAACTATGTGTTTTGTGTTTGCGAACTATTCACCTACATATGGGTCAGATATAGTTGTTTAGTATTGGAGGCTTATAATGTATTACTTACAATCATATTTGATGCATAGATATAATTTTATATAAATGAAACTGAATTGCATAACTTTATTTCTGAGTAATGTCATAATACAAAAAAGGGTGAATGCTTAAAATGTAGAAATGGTTTAAAAGCATCAAATCCTAACACCAGAATCAGATTCAACCCTGACTAGAACTTGACTCTTGTGTGAAATAATATCATATAGTATACTAAAAATTGTGTCACATGCGAGAATACGGCATTGATTATATTAATTTATTATATGTATTTATACAATAAAATTATCTTAACCGATATTGTGTTATTTTACAGCACAATAGAGTGCTCTAATATGATACATGCTCTTTATGTAATCTGATAAAGTTTTACCAAAAATATATATATATATATATATATATCGAATGAAGGTTAAATATATTTATACCATAAATGTAGAATACATTTATAAAAAATTTCCTACTCTCAAAATATTTCAACACATTTTTTATATTTCAATTTGGCTCTTGGAAACTAGAAACTTACTAAATAATGAAATCTCTCTCTCTCTCTCTCTCTATATATATATATATATATATATATATATATTAGATGATTTCACATATTCTTCTTATTTTTAAACGTAACAATACTCAAGAAGTTTTTTACGTTTAACAAAAGTCATTCTATCAGTTTTGAATTAAAAAAAAAAGGAGAAATATGTGATAGAACCCTTATACCTTATTTGTAGAGCTAATTTTTAAACTATTTAGATATAATCAGACGACTGATATGTTACTTGTGTAGGATAAATATAATGTATTTTACCTCATATAGTCTAGATTAAGAAATTAAAAAAAATTAAAAAAAAAACAACCTTCACCGACCGGGGGGCGGGACTCGGCTGAGGTAGGTGGGGGGAAGGCCATTTAGCCAAAGGTCGCGTGGATATGGTGACTTCACTGGAGGTCGAGCGCGGGGTGGGGGGAGGGTTTGGTCATAGTTCGGTGGGATTTGGCTGCAGGGGGGCGACTTCGCTAGAGTGGGGGTCGCCAGAGATGGCAACTTCGCTGAGGGTCGCAAGCCATCGGAATCTGGCCACGGTGGCCGTCATTTGGGGGGGCTCACTGGTTTTTTTTTTAAATTTAATTTGGTTTCTTGTTTCTTATATTTTAGTTTATAATACTATGGACTAATGTACATTGTAATTATTATACACAAGTAACATCTAAGCCATTAAAATTCATCAAACGACCTATAAAATCAACTCTACTGGTAGGTTTCTCAATTAGACTCTACCACAGCCTTACCAACAAAAAAAAAAAAAAAGGTCAATCTATCAGCTTATTCTTTTTTTTTTGTCCACAAAAAAAATGTACCTTATGACATTATTTTATGGGGTAAACCTGTAGTGAAGTTTCATTTATATACCATATCAGTAGAGTTTATTTTTAAACCGTCCTGATGTAATCGAATGATTAAAATATTACTTGTACATTATAACTATAATGTATCTTAACCCATTATATTATATACTAAAAATAAAAAAAATAGAAATTAAAAAAAAACTGATCTTGTCACTGTCTACTGGCGGGCCCCTTCAGGCTGGGGATGATGCCGAGGAGACCCCCCTTCCCCCAACGCTGACGCCCTCCCCCAAAAGGTCTACCAGATCTGGTTTCTGGGGGAGGGGGGTGGGGATGGGCTCTGAGCTCGTGGCGGGTTGTGTTTTCTTTTTAATTTTAATTTTTATATATTATTTTTAAATTTTTTGGTTTATACTAATATGATAAAAGATATATTATAACTATTATACATAAATAATATATCAACTATTTAATTATATCTCAACAGTTTAAAAAAAGACTACACCGTAACCTTATCCTATTTTAAAATATGTCCACTCCTTTTTTCTCTTTCATTTCCCCTTTTTTTTTTTTCTCTCCTTTTTAATTCCATTATGACTTCCTGAATGGTCTTCTGACACACGTCAGATTATTGAGTAGGGTTCTGAAAGGTTGACTTTACATACGGCACTTGTGACCTTCAAAACTGCTTTATTGGTTTTTTTGACACTATTAGTGTTAAAAAATTAAAATTTAGAAACACGGTTTATTTTATATTATATTATATTATATTCAATCGTAATAGAATAAAATATAATATGCGCTTTAATATTTTTTTTTCTTACATTGCATTGAAATGTAATGTATGTTTAAGTTATTAATGAGATACAGAGTATATGTGATTGGTAAAAATAAATTAAAAAAAGATAAAGAGAGAGGAAATATGTTATATGATTAATAAAAATATATTGAAAAAGAGGATTGATGAATAGTAATAATATTTGAGTTTACTGTTGAAATATATTTGTATTCGAGTATACATAAGGTATTCAAACACACATTAATTCACATTCGGATGTAATGCATAATGTGGTTTATTGCCCATAGGTTTTCTCCCAGTGAATAATTGTTTAGAAAATGTAACTTAGTGGAGTTTATTTATGCGTCTACCTGAAAGTCTTTGTGGTCGATCTACCCTTGGGTTTGCATATGTTTCTTACCTCGTGTATACCAAAAACATTAGTAGTTTTGTTATGTTTTTGTACCATGTATTTTGCTTTTATTCAGATTGTATATCATACGTTTTGAACTTTTATATTTTTATACCATCATATTAGGTTTAATATACAAATTCATATCCTTTCTTGGTCAATATTTAATTTTGACATTTAAATACGTAGATTAGCCTTAAAAAGAGAAACTAAAATTAAGTATTATTTACATTTTTATACCTTGCATTTTGTTTTTATTCAAAAAATATACCTTACATTTTATAGCTTTACATTTTTATGTTGTTAGATTCAATTTAGTGCATAAATCTATACATTTTCTTGATCAACAATTAATTTTAGTATAAAAATACCCAAAAATACCCACCCTTGAATTTAAAGGGGTGCATGGCGATGGGGTGGGAAAGGGCTAGGTGTATGATATTGGGGTTGAGAAGTCTGAATTTTTTGTTGAGAAATTAAATATTTTTCATTTTATAATCTTTCTTTTTATGGGTATTTTGGGCCTTTTTAGGTCAAAATAATGTGTTGAACGAGAAAAAAAAATGTGGATTTATTTATTGAATGTCATAAAATGTATGACTTTGAATATAGGGTATACCTTTTGAATAAAAGCAAATTTAGGATATAAAAAGTTAAATAATCCAAATTGTAATTTTTCTTTATAAGGGTATTTGGGGCATTTCTATGTCAGAATTATGGTGAATCATTAATTATTCATATATTAAATGGTTAATCAGTGATTAACCATTTAAAAAATATCATTTTTATAATGTAACAAAACCTAGGACATGTATTAAAAAAAACTAAAAAAAAAAAAAGAAGATGGTTTACTAACATATCTTCTATTTTTTATTTTTTATTTTTTATTTTTTGCCTCTGCAAAATATATTTATATATAACCGAAACCGAAATCAAATCAAATTTTCACATAGGGATCAGCATCATCCCAGAGAAGAGAAATATTTTGGCTTCTAGCCTTGACATTTTCATTTCCACAGTAGAGACCACAAAAGATAAGGGTAGCTTGTGGTGGGGCATGCTGACATTTCATAAACTTCTCGTGAAACGCACAACTGTCACAAAAATAATGCCACTAAAACAAGTCACCCTTTTCTGAAATCTTGTCTCTCTATAACAAAGCATTAGTCCCTCTTGCACATGATAGCCTAGCCCCACAACAAAATATGACAAATCTGAGTGTGTTTGTTATTTCATACATATGTATATTTTCATATATATATATATATATATGCATAGACTAAATTGTTAAGTTGGTTTCAAAATTTTAACTTTTGGGGTGTTTGGTGTGTAAGTTTGAATTAAGATTTGTAAGTTTAAATAGTGATTTTGGTTGACTTTTTCAGAAAAGACAAAAAATTTTTAAAGAAAAAGACAAAAATTGAATTGATGGTGATGAGTTTAAACTCATCACGCAAACACCCCCTTTATATAACTTCAGTCCACGTTCTTTTTTTAATATTTAGAGTGACCTTAAATTATTAAAAACGTTGTAATATTAATTTTTTTTTTGGGTTAAATTTTGACCGGAATTCGTTAGTTAACATCATTTTTTGATCAAATAACTTATGGATTCTACCTAAAAATTAACATAAATGACTATTATAACAACATTTTAATCGTTTATGATCATTCAAATAAAAATAAAAATAATGGACTAAAGTTACACCAATATAAAAATTTAGGGACTAAATTACCTATATATATATATATAATTCCCTCAACTTGAACTAAAAACCTACACTACACTCAGCTAAGAGAACAAGAAAATCTTACAACAATGGAAAAGTGGAAATTGAAATCTCATAACAAAAAGAACAAGTACATGAGTACAGAAATAGAGGAGAAAGGAAAACATCTACACAATGCCATTGTCATGATATTCTAATTGGTGTGACCTTACTAGCTCTGGAATGACAATGCATACAACAAAGAAAACAAGGCTATGCAAAGAGATATATGCACAGCTCCAAGGACTGAGGAAGAGGACTGATCTGAAATTTCGGTGGAATCAACGGCCAGAGGCATTCCATCGCTGGAGAGAGTGCAGGACCGGGGACGATCAGAGCCGTCCGGGCTCATCATGATCGCCCTTATGACTGCGGAGACGGTGTGCATGTAGGCCGTCCGATTCTTGGCAAGGAGCCATGTTAGGCCCATGAGTTCACAGTCCTTGTTGTGCATCTTTGTGGTCCTGTCGTCTGATTTGCTTGTATTCAAAGCTTTGTTGTTGTTGTTGTTGTTGAGCTGCATAAATAAACCCGAAACGACAAAGGTCATCACTATACTAAACTTATTGCGCAAGCACAAGGTTGGTGCATATATTGTTTAAATAAGCCTATTACTATACAGTTGGAACATCAATTCGAAATCCGCCTGATAGCCACTTTCAATGTCTCAAGTCACCAGAAAAGTCACAGAAAATTAAGTGAAAGCTTACAAATCATGAAGTTTGGTATAATTTGGAAGATCTTTAACTCTTACATAATTTTGTCTCTTGTCACATTTCACTGCGAAGAAAGTTGCAACGGAAAAAAAAAATATATAGCCCTTACAAGATAAAGATATATGGTAACTGTGGAAATTCAGAGATCGCATTTATCTTTGTAGCCATTATTAATAT
Organism: Ficus hirta; assembly: GCA_038430175.1. Taxonomy (NCBI): domain Eukaryota; kingdom Viridiplantae; phylum Streptophyta; class Magnoliopsida; order Rosales; family Moraceae; genus Ficus; species Ficus hirta. The sequence continues at coordinate 13,106,857 of CM076592.1, forward strand.
TGGCAAATGGGCAAAGACAAAGACACTGATGTCTATCTCACACATGGCATGACACACTTTGGACCAATACACGCACACACACACACACACACACATATATATATATATGAATATAGAAATCCCACCCGTTTTTTGGCGCGTGAAAGCAAAGGTTTGGTACTATTCTTTAATTATGACCATTAACACAACACAAAAAAATCATTGTTTATAACACACTCGCTTTATGGAGAGTAATGCATTAAGGCGTTAATCCAAGCAACGCAATAAAGAAAGAAAAAGAAAATGAAGAACAAAAACTTTCCCAATCGCCAAACATGGAAGAACGGAAGAAACCCTTAAAAAAAAAAGAAAAGAAAAAAAAAAAAAAAACCTGACCTGATGAAGACTGTTGAGGCATTTTGAACAGCCGCCAAGACCCGGAAAGCCATTGACATTCCCGGTGGTAGTAAAGCAATCTCTTTCGAGTCTTTTAACTCTTCTGGCCCTAACAAGTTTCCCGTCTTCGGTCACCGGGAAGGCTTCCGGGCAGCTGAGAGGATGCAGTCTGATCCCGCAGTAACAGTAAACGACGTCGCACGTCTCGTTCGGCCGTTTAAGCAAAATCCCTCTTCCCCTCAGCGCCTTGTCTACATCTCCGACGCACGTCTCCGAGTCGTCCGGCAGCAACGGCATGTCGTACGCCGTCGTGTTGTGGGCCGCGCCGGGCCGGACTCTCCCGGCCAGGCCCAGCGCCGTGCCCGAGTAGGCTGCGTAGAGCCATGCCGCCAGGACGGGGCAGCACCGCCCTCGCCGGAGCTCACCGCCGTCGGCGCCTCCGCAGGCGGACTTGATGGAGTGGAAGAACTGCTCCGGGAGGTCGAGCTGGCAGCCGGCGACGTCGGACTGCTCCGGGAATGCGGGGATGGTGGCCGGCGGAGATGGGTTGGTGACGAGTGGCTGGATTGCAGCCGGGTCAGGGTCGGGTAGGGCCGGGAAGGCGGGGAGGGAAATGAGGAGGGAGAGGATTAGGAGTAAGAGGGGTGTTTGGAGAGGGGACATTGGGGGAGAGAAAGGAGAGGAAAGTGAAGGAAAATGTGGGGAGTTTGGAGTGAGATTTGGTTATTTTTGTTTTGGTTATGGTTATGGTTTAGAGTGACCTGCATAAGGAGAGAGGGGGATAGGGAAAAGGTGGTGGTGGTGGTGGTGGTGGTGGTGGTGGGTGTGGGTGGTGTGGTGTATTGGGGTTTGGAGCAAATGGAGGAAAGGGGGAAAAAGAACAAAAGGCTGAGACAGGTATAAGGGACAAGTGGGGCTGAGTATAATTTGTATGTTTGCTAGTTTGGCTCGGTTAGATCTTAAAAATTAAATAGTATCATGACCAAATCATTCCCTGGGGAAGTTAAGTTTGCTTCACGAGGTACATGGCCAATAAGCCACTACATGACTATATATTATAATACGTATGTGCATATTTTTACTTGTACTTGTAACATCACGAGTAATTGCGCAACATTAGAGGAAAACAATTAATAGCATTTGTGTGGTGTAAATGGATGGACTTCTCATAACTTTCTAAACTGCAATACCACTTTCAAAGGACCACATTTTCAATCGAGTAATGTTAGGCACATCTGCACCGTAAATGGATGGACTTCTCATAACTTCCTAAATTACAATACCACTTTCTAAAGACGACGTTTTCGATTGAGTAATGCTAGGGACATCCATCCAAAAAACAGTTACTTTCTGTGTAGAAATTTTTAGAGTAGGATCTAGAAAAATGCATGTCATGAATTTTATGTAAAAAAAAAACTATTTATTTTGTATATTTTGGTGTTGTTTTCATCCAATCTAAAATGTTTAAAAAAAAAAAAAAAAATGTACACTCGCTTGAAAGAGTGTTTTGTAGTGTAGTACTTGACTTTGACATATGGATGGACAAAAAACACCACACCCCTCACCTGCAAGGAAAATAGACCAATGTATTTTTCTTTGGCTCTTAGCCTGTCATGAAGCTTGGTAATTTCGCAGGATAAAATTTCCTATTGCTCCATCTGATTTTAAATTTTTTTTTTTACTAATTTTAGTTGCAATGCTTATATATACCGAAAAATGCCAATTCTTCACAGAAATCACTAAGTTTTAAACTTCAATGTCATTCTCCTATCATCTTTTGTAGCAGCACAGAAAAATGGAGGTCTCATATTTTTATTTTTCGTTTTTATTCCTTATGATAAGGCTCCACCACAGGGCAAGCCTTGGGTAGAGAACTAGAGTGATGTGAAACACTAAAAACATGTATGCAGGGGTTTATTAAAAAAAAATATATATATATATTTGTAATCATGGCCTTTCACTTTTGAACTTTTTTCGCCTCGTTAAGCTTTCCTTTCAATGATTATTCCTTAAATTTAATTATTGCAAAACGTTCCAAATTAATTAGCATGGTTCAAATTTAGATGGAATTGCCTTTGTATACAACATATGTGTTCATTTAAACAGTGAAGATTAGAATTCAGATAATGAAAGAGCATGTCACATCTTGTCCATAACAACATTTCTTTCTAAATTTAAACAATCCCCAATTTACTAAATCCATATTGGTAATTTATCTAAATTTAAGTGTATTTCTATAATAGGATCTCTTACTATGTACTATTTGTAAAAATATTTTTTAATTATCAGATTATTTTTTTAAATAGTTTTATCTATTATTGTCCACCTTAAAAATTTATAACATGCTGTATAAAACTGTTTTAGTCATAAATCAGTCCGTTAAAAAATTTAATCAATCGATTAGAATAACAATTTTTAACAATAGTGCAAAATACAATGTCTTAAGTAATGATTTTAGAATTAAAAATTAAAAAAAAAATAGAAAGAAATAACCAGTTATGGGCATAAGATGTAGAATATGTAGCTCGGTAGCAAAATCTAGAGAAACCCAAATTCCCATGAAATTCAACAGTCAGAGTGGACATCCATGTTTTGTTTACTTCAGTCATAAATCTCAACTCTCAAGGCAAATAACAGAAAGCACTACTAGAACTAAATTGGTTTTCAATATTTTAGGCTTTTTATTTCATACCTTCATCATCTAGAGTTCCACACCTCTCTGCTTTAAGAGATTCTATTCTCAATCAGCTGGGTTCCCACTATCAATTTTATTATTAGTTTCTGGGAACTAAGGTGTTGATTAATTTTATGACACTGACTATTTTATTTTATGCCTCACATATACTCATTCCTACTTTTGACTTTTTTTAAATGCAAGGGAATTTTGACTTTCACTTTTTGCAAGCCTTCAATAAGCATGAGTTACATCAAATATATTCCAATTTATATATATATATATATATATATATCTATAAATTAATATTACTACTTTTTTGATAAATAGATAATAATATTATTATTGTCGCCTTGCATAAAGTGACAAAAGAACTCTTGTTCTCTTCTACTTGGACTTTTCCGGTGAATCTATCTTTATCATTGTTGTTGTTGTTGTTGTTGAAAAAGTGGATGGTGGAAAACTGTTTTGGTGTAAAGAAACGGAGTAGAATAGAGAAAATCAAAAGGGTTTGAGGCGTAGGAATTACTTTCCTTAAGGTTTTATTTGCCCCCACTATAAACAGTTTGCTATCGGGTGTTTTGGCAAATTACCTCCAAGATACAACAAACCCACGAATTTAATATGTAGCAATCTTATTAAATTCCAGAACAAAGATATGAAACTAATATCAGAAACTGGATTTTTATAGACCTTGATGTGCCTGTTCATGAAGCATTGCAACAGATACAACAATCGTACCTTTTGACCAACAATCACAACAGATACAACAATTGTATCTTTTAATTTAAAAGGTGCCTTTTCAGTCAAAAAACGTATCTGTTCAACAGACATACCTGTTGGTCATCAGAATTAATTATGACCGTTAGATTGAAATAATTCAATTACCAGTTTAAATTAAATCTGAAAACACTCAAATCCGACCGTTAGATCGTGCCCGATCAAATCAACGGTCCAGATTTAATTTGGAAAAACGCTATATCGAAAAAGAGATTGCTCCTTGACTCCTTGCGACGATGCGTACGTGCGAAGTACAAAGTGCGCCCTAATAAGCGCCCAAAAGCGCCCTAAACGCCCAATCGCCCTCGCCCTCGCCCTCGCGCGCGCGCGCGCGCGTGTGGTGGTGCATAGTAGTAGCATAGTCTCCACTATACATTAGTAATTCTTATACTTCACTTATTTCATTTTATACCACTATGCTTGCTTGTGCTTTTCCAATGTGGGACTTTTGTTTCTACTACCCAATGGTAATACAAGAGATATTACAATCTCTCTAACAATCCCCCACTAGATTGTAATATTTCTCCAATTTCTTATTGATATACTCATACTTACAAAAGGTATCTTTCGATTTAAACCTTCAATTAGTGACTATAGTTCAAAATACTCACAAGACAAAGGTGTGCAAAGCATTAAACCTCATCTTTTATGTCAGTACCGGAAATACATCACATATGAGCTATCTCAGTTTCAAAATTATGTTCCAATTATAATAGCACTATTACGGCCATGTGCTCTATCTTGGTTTCATGAGCATTTACATGAGTAAACCAAACTCTTGTTAGAAACGGCACCATTTCTTATGCTCACTTAGGTGAAGTTCATTGCATGTCTTAGCTACTCAAGACTTGAACTTCATTAAGAGTTTATACTCATCCTCCACACGTAGCTATTTGCACTGAACATCCTGGAAGGGACACAAACTTAAATTTCAGTGCTCGACCGATCACTTAACAGTAACTTGTTTTTACCCATTAAACTTTGGAGTAGTGGTAGTTCTACTACAAAGTTGGGTTACCATCACCGGTGATTCTTTCAAAGATAGGTTTTAGTCCCATTCCACTAGATGTATCATTGACTAGGTCCCTTCCTAGGCCTTTTGTCAAAGGATCTGCTAGGTTCTTGTTTGTCCTAACATATACAACATTAATAACACCATCTGTTATTAATTGCCTCACATATTCGTGTCTCAAGCTAATATGTCTAGACTTTCCATTGTACACCTTATTATAAGCTCTAGACAAAGTAGCTTCACTATCACAGTACAAGGAAATTGACGGCATCGGTTGTGGCCACAATTGTATATCAAACAATAAGTTTCTCAGCCATTCTGCTTCCTTGCCTGCAGCTGCTAGTGCTATAAACTCAGACTCCATTGTTGAATGAGTTATGCAAGTCTGTTTCTTGGATGCCCAAGATACAGCCCCTCTACCAATAGTGAATATCCATCCTGAAGTAGATTTATTATCACTCGCACTAGTAATCCAACTTGCATCAGAGTACCCTTCAAGTACTGCTGGATAGTCATTATAAAACAAGCCCAAATCAATGGTTCTTTTGAGGTAACCAAGTATCCTCCCAATTGCTTTCCAATGCTCAATGCTAGGGTTACTCGTGTACCTAGACATTTTGCACACAGCAAATGCTATATCTGGTCTTGTGCAATGCATTGCATACATCAAACTTCCAATTACACTTGCATATTCAAGCTGAGCAACTGCTCTACCAGAATTTTCTAGTAACTTAATACTAGAATCAAATGGGGTATTCGCCTCTTTAAATTTCAAATGTTTGAATTTAAGAAGCACTTTCTCAATGTAATGAGATTGACATAACGAGTAACCCCCACTATTTTTCTTAACTTTGATACCCAAGATTGTATCTACTTCACCAAGATCTTTCATCTTAAATTGTGAAGTTAAATATTTCTTAGTATCATTTACTCCATGCATGTTTGTTCCAAAGATAAGCAAGTCATCAACATATAAACAAATGATCACACCAAAATTATCTACAAACTTAGAGTAAATACATTTATCGGCATTATTGTGTTTGAAACCATATGATAATATAACCGAATCAAATTTTTCATGCCATTGCTTTGGTGCTTGTTTTAACCCATAAAGTGATTTGATTAACTTACAAACTTTCTTCTCATTTCCAGGCAAAACAAAACCCTCAGGTTGTTCCATGTAAATTTCTTCATCTAGATTACCATTAAGAAAAGCCGTTTTCACATCCATTTGATGCACATACAAATGATGTATTGATGCAATGGCCATTAGCACTCTTATGGATGTTAATCTAGCCACAGGAGCATATGTATCAAAATAGTCTATACCTCGTTTCTGTTTGAAACCTTTCGCTACCAATCTAGCTTTAAAAGTTTGTATAGACCCATCCGTATTGTACTTTCTTCTAAATACCCACTTATTACTTATCGATTTTGATCCTGCAGGTAGATCAACCAAGATCCATGTATTATTTGACATAATTGAGTCCATTTCATCATTTATAGCTTCTCTCCAAAAGGAAGCATCTCTAGATGACATAGCCTCACCATATGTTTTTGGATCTTCTTCTATATTAAGTAATAAGGGTATTTTGTTAAGTACATTGTTTCTATCTCCTTCAACCAAAAAGGATAAGGCTTGAGATGAAATAAAATCAGGGGCTAATAGCTTTTCTTTCCTTTCTCGTTGACTTCTCCTTGGTTCAAATTGTATTTCGGGTTCTTTTCTTTTGTTATTAGTGAAAGAACCAGGAGTTAAGTCACATGGTGAATTAGAATCATATTTAAATTCACATGTAAAATCGTTACTAAATTTATTTTCAATAAACTCAACATCTCGTGATTCTACAATTACATTAGAATCTAAATTCAACAACCTATATGCCTTGGAATTTTCTGCATATCCCACGAAAACACTTTTAATCCCTCTAGGTCCTAATTTTGAAGATTTAGGGTCATGCAACCTATAGAAGGCTAAACAGCCCCATACCCTTAAATACATCAAATTAGGCTTTCTACCTTTCCACACTTCATATGGAGATACATGTGTTTTCATAGAAGGAATTCTATTATGAACATGACATGCAGTAAGTAAAGCTTCCCCCCACAGATTGTTTGGCAATCTAGCATTTAGAAGCATAGAATTAATCATATCTGTGAAGGTCCTATTTTTCCTTTCGGCCAAACCATTTTGTTGAGGAGTAAAAGGAGCGGATCTTTGATGAATAATTCCATGCTCTTCACAGAAGGCATCAAAATCATTTGAAAAATATTCACCACCTCTATCACTTCGAATCATTTTAATTTTCTTTTCTTTTTGATTCTCAACTTCAGCCTTGAAAAGTTTAAACTTATCAAAGGCCTCATCTTTTGTTCTCAATAGATATACATATGTAAATCTAGAACAATCATCTATAAAAGTGATAAAGTATCTTTTCCCTCCTCGAGTTAAATTACCATTGTATTCACAAATATCAGAATGTATCAAATCTAATATTTGTGTATTTCTCTCTGCCTTAGGAAAAGGTTTCTTAGTCATTTTTGCTTGAATACAGATTTCACATTTTTCATTGCTAACATTGCTACATGAAATTAAACCATGCTTGGACATATATTTTAAAGATCTAAAATTCAAGTGTGCTAAACGAGCATGCCAAGTATCAAAAGAATCAACAATATAAACAGAATTCATAATTTTATTAATATCAAGACTGAGTTTGAACATTCCATCACATGAGTATCCTTTCCCAACAAAAACCCCGTTTTTGGTGAGAATACAATTTTCAGACTCAAATACAACTTTCAGACCATTCTTACATAATAGACTAGCAGATACAAGATTCTTTCTAATTTCTGGAACATAAAATACATTGTTTAAAACTAGTTTCTTTCCAGAAGTGAATTGAAGATCAACGCTTCCTTTTCCAACAACTTTGGCAGCATTGTGATTTCCCATGAGAACCGATTGACCATCCTTTGCTTCTGCATATGAAGAGAACAATGCCTTATCATTGCAGACATGTATGGTAGCACCGGAGTCTAGCCACCAATCAGAGGATTTAGTCGCAGCAGCCATGTTCAATTCAACGATCATGCCTATTTGCATTTCAGAAACCATAGCACAGATTTCTTCAGACTGATTCTCGATCACATTGACTTTGTTGGAATTGTTTTCTTCCTTCTTCTTCTTGAATCTGCAGTCACTTTGACGATGGCCTATCTTTCCACAGAAAAAGCATTTTCCAGAAAACTTCGTCGAACCATCTTTCGACTTCTTTTTGAACTTCGAATCATTATTGACTTTGAAGTTCTTTTTGAATTTGCTTGCTTCAGCGACATTAACTTTAGAAGAATTATGAGAATTGTTCTTTGGATCACGAGATCTAGTCTCCTCTTCGATTCTCAAATGTTTTTGCAATTCTTCCAAAGTTATGTCATCCCTCCTATGAAGGAGTTTCTTTCTGTAATTATTCCAACTTTGGGGTAATTTAGCAATTATAGCCCCCACTAGGAATGATTCAGAAATCTCAACTTTCAATTCTTTGAGTTTCGTCACCAGAACTTGCAACTCATGGATTTGATCCAAAACAGACTTGGTATCATCCATAGTAAATTCGAGATACTTTAATATGAGAAATTTATCCGTACCTTCCTTCTCTGTTTTATACTTGTATTCGAGTGCATTCCAGATTTCCTTCGGACTCTCCGTTGAATTATAGAGGTCGTACAACCTGTCCGACAGAGTATTCAGAATATGTCCTCGGCACATCACTTCGTCTTCTTGCCTTTTCTTCCTTTCGGCCTTCAATGCTTCAGAATCGTCATCTTTCGGTTCAGGAATTGGAGGAAGATTCGGATCCAGGACATATGCAATTTTCAGAACTGTGAGAAGGAAAAACAGTTTTCCTTTCCAACGAGTGAAATTCGTCCCATCAAAGCGATCAAGTTTGACATCAGGAGTCAGAAACGAAGTCATTTTTCCGGCCTCCATAGAAATAAAACCTTAAGATTGTTGAAAAAGTGGATGGTGGAAAACTGTTTTGGTGTAAAGAAACGGAGTAGAATAGAGAAAATCAAAAGGGTTTGAGGCGTAGGAATTACTTTCCTTAAGGTTTTATTTGCCCCCACTATAAACAGTTTGCTATCGGGTGTTTTGGCAAATTACCTCCAAGATACAACAAACCCACGAATTTAATATGTAGCAATCTTATTAAATTCCAGAACAAAGATATGAAACTAATATCAGAAACTGGATTTTTATAGACCTTGATGTGCCTGTTCATGAAGCATTGCAACAGATACAACAATCGCACCTTTTGACCAACAATCACAACAGATACAACAATTGTATCTTTTAATTTAAAAGGTGCCTTTTCAGTCAAAAAACGTATCTGTTCAACAGACATACCTGTTGGTCATCAGAATTAATTATGACCGTTAGATTGAAATAATTCAATTACCAGTTTAAATTAAATCTGAAAACACTCAAATCCGACCGTTAGATCGTGCCCGATCAAATCAACGGTCCAGATTTAATTTGGAAAAACGCTATATCGAAAAAGAGATTGCTCCTTGACTCCTTGCGACGATGCGTACGTGCGAAGTACAAAGTGCGCCCTAATAAGCGCCCAAAAGCGCCCTAAACGCCCAATCGCCCTCGCCCTCGCCCTCGCCCTCGCCCTCGCGCGCGCGCGTGTGGTGGTGCATAGTAGTAGCATAGTCTCCACTATACATTAGTAATTCTTATACTTCACTTATTTCATTTTATACCACTATGCTTGCTTGTGCTTTTCCAATGTGGGACTTTTGTTTCTACTACCCAATGGTAATACAAGAGATATTACAATCTCTCTAACAGTTGTTTGGCTTTGATCGTCTTTCTATTTCCTTGGCGTTCTAAGAGATTTGAGTTTTCTTATTAAAGGGAGGGGGGGGGGGGGGGGGGAAGCTTTTAGTTTGGCTTTGGCTTATTCCAATCTATTCCTCTTTTGATTTGCAAAAAATATTCGATCGATATGTGTGTCTATTTTGAAAGGAGATTTTATAATAAGATACTCTTATTTTTATAACGATTTATCAGAATTATATATTTTAAGTCAAATGATATTTATATACTGAGACGTGTAACAATGTTGTCCATAAAATTCTCATTGTTTTTAATCTCATAAAATCGTCTGATTATGTCATACATCATAATTAATAATCCTTGAATCTATAAATGAGAGCATTCCACAGTAGAATTTGCGCATTTCCATTTATATTTCTTCAAGCTTAGCCTAGCATACCAATAATTCTTGAGATTTTATTGGACTAATTGGTAACAGGTTAATGTTATAGTTTTTCTTTTTTCTATATATATATATATATATAGACAAATTTCGTATAGTACCAAGTGTTACTGCTGAAACTGATTATCTTTTTCACTTTCAGCATGTTTGGTGGTTGATACTTCATTCAAAGTAACCAGATTGTCTTTTAAGTTTTTCAGTACATTTACAGTGAAGGGAATCAAAGTGACAAATAAATTTGCTTCTCATACAATTCACTTTTTTGCTTGGTTTGATTTTCTGGTCTTCTGTTGCGACCTTCGTTCATATTTGGTATTTCTAATTGTTTTTTTTTTATTTAAAGAATTTTTCGAATGGGGCTTTTTTTTTTTTTTTTTTGACAAGACATCAATTTAGTTGGAACATCTGAAATGCATTAGTTAAAAAAATAAACTAACTAAATTGATCATTCAATCCAATATATATCATGTTTATTTTTGTTTTACTAACTAACCAACATTAATATGAAATGAAAACTCTATTTACCATGTCTACTTAAAAGTAAACAATCTAATCATTAGCCAATAATATAACATTATAGATGGGCATACATACGATCAGTAGAGAAACATGAGCTCGACCAGCAGTCAGTAGTAATCATCAAGCATTACTGTAATTTCCAACATTTTTCTTATGGAAGAGAAACAGAATGAAAAATGCTACCCATAAAGGCAGGAGACGGAGTCCACCTCTTGTTTCAGTAAGAATGTATATTAAAAGATAAAACTTTTATGATAACTTATATTGTGATAATCAATTTTTAATGATGCAAAACGATAAAAACATAAATTTTGAAAGATAAAATTTTTAAACAAAAAATTATGGCAGGTAAAAGTCCCTACTCGATTATAGGTGGCTCTGTCCTGTCAATGCAAAACATTCTTATAGTATTATTGTTAGTTATAAAAGAGTCAATGACTCTTTAACAGTGACTTTTAGCCATTCTTATAAGACTGACACGTGACAGCTTCGTCACCAATCACGTAGTGGTTCAATCACTACAATGTGTAGATTTTTTTTATGTATTCTTTCATTTATCATCTTTATTTTTTTACATATTGTTTTGTTTTGTTTATCTATTCTACAGGTATAAACTAGCATTTGCAAAAGCAAAGACATACTCCGAAGTTCGAGCTCTAAAGGGTATGATGGATGGTGGGCTTGCACGCCTTTCTCTTCAAAGCTGGCTGCTGCTTCCCAAAAACAAAAGGCTGTCCTCTCTCCTCTCACTTTCTTCATAGCACCTTTGCCAAAAAATACTTTTTCTTTACCACCCTTTTTCATCGTTAATTTAATGTCAAATATTTGCAATGAATTTAGTAATAAAAGTAATTTCCTCTCCTTTTACTTGTTACTTTACAAAGACATATATAATCAAGATGGCTTTTGTATTGAGATTATCAAACGTTCAGTTTGGTAAAGTTGGGTTCGCTTTGTAAATACAACATGGTACTGCTCCACCATCCTTGTATGCACATGAGAGAGACGGCCCACAGCCCACAAAAGTGAAACTTTAAATAGAGCATGAATTAAAAAAACAAAAAACAAAATAAAAAAACCGGAGAATTCTATGATTGAGTCTTATATTAAAAAAAAAAAAAAAAAATCTTCTCAGTAAAATATAGTTTTTTAATTATTAGATCACATCATATTTACATCATATTTAAAAAAATATAACAGTTTAATGGAACTTAATGAAAATTTTATTTTTTCCCAAAATATTGATTTAGAGCTCTTTGCTGAATCTAATACTCAATCTTAATTATAGCAAAGTTGGAACATTTCTATATGTGTCACCTATAATAAATGTGACTGCCACCAAGATAGTAACTTAGAGGCATTGGGTTTACTTTCAAGTGATTTAGTAGATTGGAGGTCTCCAATTTGAGATCAGTGTAAAGCATTAAAGATTATTTTCAAGATACCAACCCATTATTAACTAGCCTCGGTAGAGCTAAGGTGACTCACTTTGTATTCATTATCGGTATTCAGTGTGTGCTGGCTCCTATGATCACTCACATCCAAAGAAAGTAACTACGATTATTGCAACCACCCATAATTTTAGTTTCAAAGCTTTATTTCCGATATAAATAGTTATGACTCAATACAAATATTTTTCATAATATGGAGATTTTTATAATCATTCATGTCCAAGTCCCACAATTTTAACTACTTTCAAAGCTTCATCTATAAGTAGTTATGACTAAATACAGATACTCACGCTCAAAAAAAAAAAAAAAGTTAAAAATAAAAAAATAAAAAAATAAAACGTAGTATCATTGTCGACCACATTAATTAACCTTGCTTGAGACAAAACTTGATCCAAGTTCTTAAAACACAAAACCAAACAGAATTTATCAACTATTAGCGTTGCACTTCCTTGAGTGCACGCCTACCAATGGTCCGTTTGTAGACATCTTTGGAGACGGTGTTTTGCTGTATCTTTTCTAACAGTGTATTTGGATAGGTGGATTTGGTTTTTATATCTGCTTTTTCAGAAATTTTCTATTTCATAATTTTTATAATAAAAATTATCAAATAAATAATATACATATCTCCAGAACATTACTTTGTACCAATTATGCTTCCATTAAACATAAAAATCCAAAATAACTTTTTTTTCGAAAGTGTTTAGTCCAAACTCACGTTTCTAAAACTCATCTCGCTCCAAACAAAACATCTCGAAATTCTGTCTCCAAAAATCCTCTAGACGGTCCTAAAATTGTCTGTAGCATGCAAGAGTATAACCAGAGATTGTTTTTAACCATAAGTTGTGAGACAATGTGCAGGTACTACATGTTCATACGGTACAATTATTACCCACGCATGGGTGGATGAGTTGATACGAGAGGCAATCTTAAAAATTTTATCAATCGGGACAGGATTACTACCAGATCATCTTTTTAGCAGCCAAAAAAAAAAAAAAAAAAAAAAAACAAAGCTCAGTGAATAACACATGGATTTGTTGAGATTGGCATTTATCGTGTGACTACGACATTTCCTTCCAAACTTTTTCTGGTATTGAAATTCTAGAGCAACTATCATCTCGTTAAAACTTATTTATTCTCATCTACAATCCCTCAATTTTAGAATCATTTTTATTTTGTTAACTGAACTTTGAATTAAACCCTATTTAACTCTTTCCATTAGAATTTCAATAAAAAAACAGTTTCGTAATCATGTCTAGTGAACTTTTTACTTTTTTTTTTTGCTTAATCCTGTGTTGTAATGAGAAAAAAAAAAAAAAAAAACCTCATCTCCCCCTGCTTTTCCAGTCCACTTAAATCAGGCAAATTTCTTTTGGATTATGACAGCTTTAGCCATATTCTTCTTATTTCACATAGATTTTATTGACACTTTTTGAACCAAGCAATTGATTAAAGGTAAAACCTAATTGAACGAAAAGAACCAATACATTATGTTTTGTACATGGGTAATAATCAATTACAGTAATTTCATCCAAAAAAAAAAATTTATAGTAATTTCTTGAGATTTTCTCCTCACAAAAGATAAATAAAATAAAATATTGGGATGCTAGTCAATTGAGTACACAAGTAACGTTTAAACCAGTAGGGGTGAGATGTATTTATACCATCGACAGCTGCTTGTATAATTAAAAAAAAAAGTTTTTTTTTTTTTTTTTAATCCCTATAGAAGTCTAGTAGACTAGTACATATTCCACTGCGTTCTGAGATTTCTGTCTTATCTCAACTACTATATATATATATATATATATATATATACATATATGTTTAGTAGTTTGTTGTTCATATTAAAAAAAAAAAAAAAGTTTTGTTTTTGTTGTTGTTGTTTTAGTTTTTTTAAAAATTTTTTTTTCTCATCAGATATTTCTCACTTTTTTTTTTTGGGCCACTGACATACTTCTCACATTTGATCTAGTGTGTGTGTGTTCCCCCCCTCCTGTTCACCTTTTTCTCCTTTTTAAAATAAGATATCTTCTTACATTTTTTTTAATTTTTCTTTAAATTTTTTTTACCTTTTATTTTAAATGTGTATCCTTTTTATTTTATTTTATCCCTTTTCTGTGATTTTTTTTTTCAAATGTATCCTCCCTTGGATGTTTTTCCTTCATCTTTTGAAGTCCTATTTTGTTGAATTGACTTTTAAACTACTTTAAAAAATAATAATAAATTGTCCTATTGAATTTATTCATAAATGTGCCCTTCTTTATATCCATTTTATTTCTTACATGTATGTCTCTTAATTTTATCTATAATAGTTTCATTTGATTACTATATAAAATTTAGGTAAATTGTTAAGTTGGTCTCAATTTTTAGATTTATGCAAATTTGATCTCAATTTTTTTTCAAGCTGGAGTGATCTTAAATTATTAAAAAAACCAAAGTAGTTTTTATGTTAACTTTTGAACATAATCCGTTAGTTAGGATAACTTTGTTTTTGTTTTTTGTTTTTTGTTTTTTTTTGTTTTTAGCAAACTACTAACGGATTCCATTTAAAAATTAACGAAAATAATTATTTTAACAACATTTTAATATTTTTGGGTAATTCAAGCAATCAAAAAAAAAAAGAACTAGGACTAAAGTGGCGAAAACTTAAAATTTAGGAATTAAACGAATAATTTATCCTTAAAATTTTATCCATTTATTTTGGTCCTTTTGTTGGTTGTTTTTGTTATTTTTCCTAAAATCTTACCCTTCTTCATTTCGACATGTCCCTATAAAAATAATTTTTTAAAATGTATCTTCACTTTTATATTTCTATTTTTTTTGCTACTATGTTTTTCCTATTTGCTTTAAAAACTTCTATTTTAAACCATGCCTAATGAAAATTCTTTTTCATTACGATGTATACCGGTTAACCCCAAAAATACATTCTTAGTTAAATTTTCTTTTTCTTCCTGCCAAAAAAATAATAATAATAACAAACTTAGTTTATAAACTAATAAAGAGAAAGGTAGCGCATACAGTTCATTATCAAAAAGAAGTTTACATACCTATATATAGGGTAAAGCTGCGGTAAAACCCATTTTATAATGTAATCGAACGGCTGAGATATTACTTGTGTATAATAATTATCATACACCTTACCTCATATTAGAATAGTTTAATAAAAAAATTAAAAAAAAAGATCAACCCTTTCCCTTCCCTGACGCTGGTGACGGACGGCCGCTCTACGCCGATGCTGAGTAGCCCAGAAAAAAAAAGAAGAAGTAAACGGACACTACAAAAAAAAAAAAAATTTGTTTGTTTTCAATTTTGGTTCCAATAAGCCCGAAAATCACCTTACTCCAAAGACCAAAATTTGTCATCGAAATTTTGCTTTTTTTTTTTTAACTCCTGAAAACCTAATCAGCCGTGTTCCTTGTATTCTTGCTTTTAAAACCTGAATTTCCTTAGTGAGTTCTTGGTGAATTTGTTGCTAGGAATTTTGAGTATTGTTTGTTTAGTTTAAAAAGAATTGCAAGAGAATTATCGTGGTGAGAACATTAGAGGGTTAAAAGCTACGTACTTTTGAGTGAAACACAAGTGTAGAGTGATTCACATTCTTGAGTGTAAACACGTAAGGGAGAGAATTGTGAAGTCCTTTTTTTCTAACTTTATTTTGCAGCAATCATATCTCACAGGATTGGCTGATCACGTAGAGTTGTGTAAACACATAGAATCATGTCTCACAGAGAATTGTGTAAACACGTAGAGTGCCAAAAACAATGCCGAAGGTGTTACAGGATTGGCTGATCCAAAAATGTTTATGGAGACCATGATGAGTGAGATGAAGCATGTGATGAGGTTGGAATTAGAGTAGGTTCACGAATGGATAGATCGGATGGAGAATAAACATGTGGAGCAACCATATAACGCTCCTAATATGTGTAGAAGGAAAGGAGTTCAACCGAGGGAAGTGAGGGTTAAAGATGAAGAGTATTATGGGGTCAGTTTTGATGAAGAAGATGATCAGGATTCGGTTGTTAGTAATAGGAGATATGGAGGGCGGTTTAGAGAAGCTAGGAATCGGAAAGATAACAACTTGAGTAGTATTAAGATGAAGATTCCGTCATTTCAAGGTAGATCTGATCCTAAAGCATACCTTGAGTAGGAGAAGAAGATGGAGTTCGTATTTGATTACCACAACTATTCCGAAGCAAAGAAGGTAAAACTGTAACGCCCCGACCTACGTAGGGCCGTTACCATACTTACTTAAACTAAACTTACTTGAAAATTTGAGAATAATTTTTTTTTAAATAGACTAGTCGATATAAGTAAGCTTTCCATGCACACATATTACTTATTTATCATAATAAAAAGTCATACATAATCTTTATATTTAACTCGAGTTTTCATACTTCATATGTACAATATAATACAATTTATTCTAATACATATATATATATATACATATATCTTTGTTCAAAAGAACGTGCGGAAAAATTTACGTAGTGGTATCCCACACCGCCCTCCTCTTGCCACATCGTCCGCATGGCCCACTAATTAAGCTGCAGGCTTTTTACCTACAGTATGAAATATACTGATGAGCTTTCGCCCAGCAAGTACAAATATAATCTCATAAAACGTAACAAGTATGGTACAACTTATGCATGAACCAATTATGTTCAATTATAAATCTTTTATGATCAATTATGGACTTGAACTTATTATCTTGCTTAGCATGTAGGCCCCTTGTGTATGTACCAAATGCGCGCAATCCACAGAAAGTTAGGGTTTACAAGGTCCTTAACAATTCTGGGAATCATGTAAACCTTCACGATCTGGCGGAAGGTCTTAGTATCTTGAAACTTGTATAATCCTCCACCATTTGGTGGGAGGTTGGTACGACACTTTACTTGTCTTAGTTTAGTCTTAGTCTTGTTATTTTACCAAAACTAAGATTCTTTACATGTGATCTTATTAGTCATGATGCATGTGATACATAGACATGGCATGACTTAAAGATGAATAGCATAAAATAACTTGTGGCATGTTTATTTATAACAACATGGCATAACATGACTTGACATAGCATAACATGACTTAACATGATATAACATGACTTGACATAGCATGAAAACATGTCATATACTTGAAAATCGTTTATTATTTTCCATACTGTAGGTGAGGTTTGTACTTACCTAGTATGCTATGTCTTAGGTTTTGTTGCTCCAAATCAGGTCGCAATAACAGGTTACTTCCTGCTATTTAAAAGAACATAGGGTAAGGATCCTATAAAATATTGGTAACCTAACCAACATCTCTAAGAAATCTTAGTTATGTGTCCCCCATACATGCCTATGATAACTTATTGGGTTACTAAATGTAACCCTAGGGTTTTAGGCCCAACTGACATACTTATTATCTTGTTAGGTTACATTGGGTAAACCTTGGTGTGAGCCTAAGTCAAACTTGGGTCAATCTTTTTGGGTTGCTAAAGCCTAATATTCCTAAGTTATATCCTATCGGGTTACTATAGGTAACCTTGGGCTCTGGGCCTAATCCATTAACTTGGGTGTCCTACCCGATTACCGTTGGTCATCATTCTGTTACCAAGTTATTAAGACAAATTGTGGTCCATATACTTATTTTTCTTTGTGTACAAAAATCCTTGTTTAATACTAAATCTTCTTTCTCTTTTTTTCTTTTACCAAAATTGTAACTCTTTGAGTAGGGATAGTAAAAATTGTTAAGTGTTGAAAACTGTCTTTGAAACAGTTTCATACTACCAATTGTCAGTGTTTGTGCAGAAATTTCCTTTTCCTGTACTGTGTTTTGAAAATCCTGTGCAGGAATTTCCTGTTTTCTACACAGCTTTTGGAATCCAATTTTATTTAAAAAATCTGTGTTGAATATGAAAAATTTTTCTTCATGAAAGTTTTAGAGCTTGAAAAACCCTACAACTTTTGTGTTTTACTCAAAATCCAATTCGGTATCTAACCTACTCATTTCCCTTGTTGAACCTACCTGGCCGTGCATGAAGTCCGGGCATGACCAGGTTCCGATTTTTGTAAAAACAAAGACCATTGAAGCCTTATTTTTGAAAACTGTCTACATTACCCCCTAGTAATTTTCCTTCTCTACAACTTTCATGTTTTAAGTTTCTCTAAATTCGGCCTCTAAGGACCTCAAAATTACCTTTCTAGTAAACTGTCCAGTTTTACACGAAACTGACAGTTTTTCCTTAAATCCGTTTTTACGAAATTTCTACGCGCACACTACCTCAAACGGTCGCAACCGTGAGCCTACAACAAACATGCAGCGCTTACTAACGTAAATTCCCATCGACATACATCCATGCATACACCTACAACTTCTTAGGCACATGGGGATATACAACTAACATCATAAAAACATATATGCAAACCCTAAGATCATGCAACCATATCAACAAAATCATGCATAACATCATAAATCAAAACCATCTAATACCTAATCAAGTACAAATCTAAAAATTTAAACTATGGCATAAGAAAATAAATTGAGCTTATGCTCTTACAATCCCATGCTTGAAATACACATAAATCTTGAATCAAAACTTAATTGAAAACTTAGGGAGTTAAGAGGATTACCTCTAGATCTTGGAAGGTAGATCTAAACCTTAGATTGAGACAAATTTTCTTTCCTTTCTTCTTCCACTCACAACCGGCCACTATCCCTCTTCT
This sequence comes from Ficus hirta, assembly GCA_038430175.1. Classification (NCBI taxonomy): domain Eukaryota; kingdom Viridiplantae; phylum Streptophyta; class Magnoliopsida; order Rosales; family Moraceae; genus Ficus; species Ficus hirta. Next base: position 13,125,654 of record CM076592.1, read on the forward strand.
TCTCTCTTTTTTTTTTTTTTCTCCTTAGGGTTCGGCTCCTATGGTAGGTTGAAATTTGGGCAGAGCTTTGGGGTAGATTCACATAAAATGAGCCAAAAACCCACCCCCCATCACCTATATATAGGTGAAAAATATTTTCTTTTTGGATTTATTTTTATTCCCAAAATTACATATTAGTCCTTAAGAGCAAAATATTTGCTCAATACCCCTAAGAGGTGGCCGGCCATTGAGGTGCATTGGATGCCAAGTAAGCCTTGCTTACCTCATCAAGCTTACCTCATCAAACTTACTTTTCTTAAAATTACACTTTGACCCCTAAGGATAAAATATTTACACTTTAGTCCCTGTAGGTGGCCAGCTATGGTGGAACCACTTGGCTTCCAATTCAAACGTAGTTATCCACTTGATTCCAAAAATCCATTAATGTACTTATGCAGTCCATCTTCATACTAATGCAGATATTACCAATACTGTTTTCAACTAATAACAGTATAGTTATATTGGACTACAGTTCAGAATTTATCTGCACTTAACCGGACTGCGTGTGGATTTTTTTTAGGAATTAAAGCTACTTAGCCCTTATCGTCTTAAATAATGTGCTTGATTTTTCTAGAGTGGTTTCGATCCTTATTCTTACTATTTCATCTGTGATGACGGTTTTTCGTAGTATAATTTCCATACTGCTTGCTGTACTGCAGTACCATCATAATCATACCTTTGAATTTTCTTGGTCAAACTTTGACTAACATAAAATCATAAATTTTCATTCTACCTTTTTGTTCAAAAGGCCTTATGCTTGGCTAGCAATATATTATTGAGTCTCGTAGCTAATTAATCGAGAGCTCAAACATATACTGATAAAATTATGAATTTCACATTGATATTCATAATTTTCATGAAACATCACATAAACACATAGCACGGACTTAAATTTCTTTTCATACAAGGAAATCATGAGTCCGTAAAAATTTCGATTATTACAAAAACTAGCTATGAATGAATTTTCTGACTATGCTATTACTTGGTGGGATCAGCTTGTTATAAATAGGAGGCGGAATAGAGAGCTACCAATAGAGACATAGGAGGAGATGAAAGCGGTGATGAAAAAGCGGTTCGTTCCAAGTTATTACTACCGGGAATTATATAAAAAGCTACAAGGTCTTAGACAGGGAAGCCGGAGCGTAGAGGATTACTACAAGGAGATAGAGATTGCTATGATCCGGGCTAATGTAGAGGAAGATTGAGAGGTTACAATGGCTAGGTTTTTACTTGGATTAAACTAGGAAATTCATGATAAGGTAGAGATGTAGCATTATGTGGAGTTAGAAAATATGGTGCACATGACCATTAAAGTGGAGCAATAACTTAAGAGGGGGGTGGTTCACGTGCAGCCCATAACTTAGGTTCTACCTCTTGGAAACCGAGTTATACAAAGAAGGTAGACAAGCCACAAACATCCAACTCTGAGCCTAAGAACACCAACCATGTTCCTCAAGGTAAAACTGACACTTCTACCTCCAGAAACCGTGACTTTAAATGTTTTAAATGCCAAGGCAAGGGACACATAGCAAGTCAATATCCAAACAAGCATGTCATGATGTTGTGAGACAATGGTGAAATTGTGACAGACAGTGAAGATTCTGACACCGACGACATGCTACCATTAGAGGACGTTTTTGAGGAGGAGTATTTAGCCCATGATGCATTGACATTGGTGGCAAGGAGAGCATTGAGCTTGCAAGCAAAAGAAGTTGAAGAAGTACAGCGAGAGAACATCTTTCACACTAGGTGCTACGTCAAAAACAAGATATGTAGTGTGATTATTGATGGTGATAGTTGTACTAATGTTGCAAGCACAACAATGGTGAAAAATTTGGGATGCCCACATTGAAGCAGCCTAGACCGTACAAGTTGCAATGGTTAAATGATAGTGGTGAGATAAAGGTGAATAAGCAGGTGTTAGTTGTATTTCGAATCGATAAATATAAAGATGAAGTGTTGTGTAATATAGTACCGATTCAAGCGGGACACTTGTTACTAGGGTGTCCATGGCAGTTTGATAGGTGTGTGGAATATGACGGCTTTACGAATAAATACTCTTTTGTATTTAATCAACGATCAATCATTCTTGTACTATTGACACCGCAAAAAGTATATAAGGATCAAGTGAGATTGCAAAAAGAGAGTGATAAAAAAAAAAGAGTAATCAAAAGAAAGAGGATGATCAAAAGAAAAAGAGTGAAAACAGATTTGTCGTACCATGAAAAGAAGAAATTTCTCCATGATGTGAGAAGTTGTCTTTGGGATGATCCAATCTTGTTCAAGAGATGCTCCGATCAAGTTATCTGGAGATGTACTCCCGAATAAGAAGTTCATGATATTCTCCACTATTGTCACTCTTCTCTTTATGGAGGACACTTCGAAGCTACTCGAACTGCCGCAAAGATGCTTCGATCCGATTTTTATTAGCCTACACTCTTCCGAGATAGCTATTCTTTTATTAAGACTTATGACTGATGTCAATGAGTGGGTAACATTTCAAGGCGTCATGAGTTGCCCTTGACTAACATTTTGGAGGTAGAGATATTTGATGTTTGTGGGATCGACTTCATGGGACCTTTTCCTCCCTCTTTTGGCCAAACATATATTATCTTAGCGGTGGACTACGTCTCTAAGTAGGTGGAAGCCGTGACTACTCTAACTAATGATGTTCGGGTAGTGTTGAAATTCTTGCACAAGAATATCTTCACTAGGTTCGGTGCTCCTTGCGCAATACTTAGTGATGAGGGAACTCATATTTGAAATAAGGTGTTCAATGCTCTTCTCACCAAGTATGGAGTCCGCGACAAGGTGACCCTAGCATACCATCCTCAACAAATGGGCAAGCTGAAGTCTCAAACCTGGAAGTCAAGAAAATTCTTCAGAAAACGGTACACACTAACTGGAAGGATTGGTCAGTGAAACTAGATGATGCCTTGTGGGCCTATCGAACGGCTTTCAAAATGCCAATTAGAGTGGCGCCATACCGGTTGGTGTTCGGCAAAGCTTGTCATCTTTCGGTGGAGTTGGAGCATAGAGCTTTTTAGGCTATTAAGGAGCTCAATTTTGACCTCAAGATATTTGGGGAGCAACGTTTGCTTCAACTCAATGAGTTAGAAGAGTTCTTGAATGAAGCCTATGAAAGTGCAATATTTTACAAGGAGTGTATAAAAGGGTGGCACGATAAACAAATTTTGAGGCAAGAGTTTGTTCTCGGCCAACAAGTTTTGCTCTTTAACTCCCGCTTGAAACTATTCCTGGGAAGTTGAAGTCGAGATGGTTAGGACCCTTTAAGGTCAAGCAAGTGTTTCCTTTTGACGCTGTTGAGCTCTTGGGAGATGATGGACGCACTTTCCGTGTCAATGGTCAAAGGTTGAAGCACTATTTCGGAGGCGAGGAGCAGAATGTGGAGAAAATCTCACTTACGGATCCGAATTAACGAAAGCCAAAGCCAAGTCTAGCTAGAGACATTAAATCAAGCGCTTCTTGGGAGGTACCCTAAGCTCTATCACCTTAATTTCTTTTGATCTTTTCTTTTAGTTTGTTTTCATATATATATATATATATATATATATATATATATATATTTGTGTGTTATTTGAGTGATTTCTATGTGTGTCTTTGTGTGTGTGTGTGTGTGTGTGTATTTAGGTGCTCATGGGCAATTGGAGTCATGGGAAATATTTAGAAGCGTTTCGAGAAGTTTGGGAGCAATTGAAGAAGGTTGGAGGCAATTTTATGGTTCATTTTGGAATTAAAGCAGGGAGAAGGCGCGTTGTGGCACGCCAAATTTGCATTTTAGCATGCCACTAGGCGTCAAGCAGACCTAAGAGGCCCGAGAGGTCAATTTCTGCAGGCTGCAGTGCCAAGAAACCCGCTACAGCGGGTTCCAGTCCACCAAAAAAAAAAAGGGGCGCATTGCAGCGCGAAAAAGTTCCGCTGTAGTCCATGTTCGTACGTCCCATTATAAACTGCAAGTTTTTGCCCCAAATCTCATTCTCTCTCTTCTCCAAACCGAAATTCTCCATACCAAAAATCTCATTTTCGCCCAAATCTCATTCCAAATCTCATTATCTCTATTTTCCAAACTGAAAATCCCCCCCCAAAATCTCTCAATCTACCCTCTAATCTCTATTCTCCTAAACAACTTCATCCTCATTTTTCACTATTCTTCATCTTCTTCATCCCTTTCTCTCTCTTCCTCAACCTCCATATCCATTTTCATTTTCTACATCAAAGGAGACTTCACTCTTCAAGGAGCATGAAATTGGGAGTCTCTCGCTCTCCATCAATATCAAGGTAACCAATTTGTGCCTCCCTTTGATGAGTTGTGGTAGTATTGGTAATGTAGAAGATTTTGGTTATTTGGGAGCTTGCTAGGTTGGTGTTTGATGTGAAAAGTGGAAGATTTTGATTGTTCTGGGTATTGTATTATGGGTTATTAGTTTAATTTTGTGGAGGTGATTAGCATTTGTGGTTTAGTTATTTGAGACTTGGTTATTGTTGGTTTGATTGTTTGCAGAGGTGTTTGAGGTTTGGACATGGTTTGGTTGTTTGGTTGTATTGTGGATAAATTGTGCTTTCTGATTAGTGGTGCTTCTTGTCAGGTGTTGGGATTATTGGGTAATTAGCATTGTGTAAAAAAAAAAAAAAAAGTTAAAAAAAATGCCGAAGAAATCCGTTGACAAAAGACAAAGGGGTGAGAGTTCCAAAACTAAGGATGTCGGGCCTAGTGTGAATGTCTTTGTTTTAGTGGCTGTAGAGGAGCAATACAATAATTTCAATAAAAATAGAACTTGCATCCGAGAAAGTAATTTCTCTCTCTCAAATAACCCGGCTTTCGCTCTTATTCAAGAAACCATCCAAACCCGCGGATGGGCGATGTATTGTTCTCCTCCCAAGGATGGATCTATGACGTTCATGCGGGAATTATATGCAAACTCCAAGGAGCATCAAAACCATAAAACCAAGGTTCGTGGTATAGTGGTAAAGTTTGATGAAGAGACCATCAACCGGCATCTTGGCCTTGTGGTGCCGAAAGAGGACGACCTTGCCAATTATACCAAAAGGGCCAATATGCAGAAGGTCATGGACACCATTTGTTTTAAACGAACTCAATGGAATATATCCAACAGTGTTAAGGCGTCTTTTGATTTCAAATATCTGGAGAAGAACATGAAGGTATGGTTCAACTTCATCAATGCAAGATTGTACCCGACAACGCATGCATCTAAATGTTCAAGAGAGAGAGCTCTAGCTCTTTTTGCCATTGCTACGGGAATAAGAATGAGTGTCGGGGCAATTATCAACGCCGTTATTCTCCACGCCGCCAACATCAACAATGTTGCATTGCCATTTCCATCATTGCTCACTGTATTATTCGAGAAGGCATGAATCAACACGATGAACAATTCTGTTTGCAGACCCATCCATGTCCACGATCCTAACGGCATAGTTCGCATTTGGAATAACTAGCCAGAAGAGGGAGAAGACGAAGCGGGACCTTCAAGAGCGTCAGCTAGGTGAAAAAGTAAAGCCTCAATCCCGGACCTTCATGAGATGTATCAGCATCTTGATGAGCACCTCAATGATATTCAAACTCAACTTACTTATGATCGTCAATGGCAACTACAGCATGCGGAATACATTTCGGCTTCAGTTCAGGACAAGATATGACTAGATTCCCTCAGATGTTGCCTTTCCCCAACCGCCTCCGCCAGCCTTATTAGTGAGCCTCACAGCCACAAGGGGATAACCAAACCAACATTCAAGAAGATGACGTGTAAGAGGCAAGCCAGGTAAGTGTTCTCATTTATTAAACATTGCAAACAATGTTTTACTTTAAGTTTGGGGGTGAGACACTTAGTTGGTCTTTTTGTTCTTATTATTCGGTCTTATGTTGTTTTGGTACCCAGTTGCCCATGATTTTTATAATTTGTGTTTTTGTTTGTAATCTTTTTTGTGGTTTATGTGTTAATTGTTTCTTTTTTGGTTAGTATTTTTGTTTTTTTTTTTTGTGTTGAAAATTTTTTTTTGTGAGTTTTTGTTGGCAAAAGATAACCATGAATCGATGATAGTGACAACTATAAATTGTTCTCTTGAGGTCGTTTGTAACGTCTTTCAATTGTAATTTCTGTGTGCTTGACACTCACGCTAGCTAGAGACACTTTTGACTCTTAATCACTTGAGCACCAAAAATCTTAGCCACTCACTCTTTTTAAATAACTAGAGAACATTTATGTATTTAGCTAGATTCATGGTCTATCAAGGGCTCTAGAACCCAATTTGGTGAAACTCAAGGTGAAATCCTAGGTTAGGTAATATGGAGAAATGATTTAGGAAAAGTTTTTTTTTTTTTTTTTTAGACCGTTTGAGCCATTCTAGTCAACCTTTTGGAAATTATCCCTTGTTGTTCCCTTTTTAGCCTTTAAGCCAATTTGTTCTTCAACCACACTAGTTAACCTAACCAATCAAAGAATTCACCAAACATTTGACCCATCAGTTTAGGCACGAAATGCATTCCTCATTGTATTCAAGTGTATTTTGGTTCAACATGAGCTTGGGATTGGGGTTTGGATCATTCTTTGCTGGTTGTGTTTTATCTAATTTTATTTTTACTTAAATTCAAATCCCCCCCCCAAGTATTCATGTAAATAAATAAGTCTGGGGGTGTAAAATAAAAAATAATATTAATAAATAAATAAATAAAAAGAGAAAAAGGCATAAAAAGTTTTGAGTTATTTGCTTTTATATCGCTTTTATGGAATGAAAGGGGTGATTGATTGATTTGATGCAAAATTAGGGTTTTGGGGTTTTCCATTGAATGTTTTTGAAGTCTATGAGGTACAAGACATGCTTAGGGTGATTTGAGCTTTAAAATTTCCTTTTTTACCTACCCTTTACCTTAGCCTTACGTTACAAGCCGTACAAAGTCCTATTGATCTCCAATGTTACGCTAACCTACATTAGTGGACAGCAACACTAAATTGGGCATATGGTATTTCTTAAGTTCATGATTTAGCGATAAGTCCATGAACTTCCTTAATGCATAAATCAATCCGGTGTTTGATCAGTTGGGTGGTTTTGGTCTTCATGCACACACACACACACAAGAGTCTTGAGTAGATTTGTGCTAGTATTAAGTATTGAAATTCTAGATAATCACAATAGTTGATTTTACTTTCGAGCTTAAGAAATTTGTAGATTTTGAGGTAAAATTCATGATCGTCAATTTTGTTGCTTAAACTCACACTATGTTTTTATTGTTCTCTTAGATTTTTATTTGTTTTGTTTTTGCTCGAGGACTAGCAAAATTCTAAGTTTGGGGGTATTTGATATAATGATTTTGTCGATCTTTATTCTTAGGCATTTTGTTGGTTTTTGAGCACTTTTCTTAGGATTTTTTTTTAATTTTCTTATGTGTTGTTTTGAAGGTAAATTGCAAGACTGAGCAAAAAGGCACCAAAAGAGGAATCCAAGAAGCACGAAGTGGGCTGCAGTGCACAAAACATCTGCTACAATGCACTAAAAAGGCAGAGAGTTGGACCTTGCAGGCTGTAGCACACAAAAATCCCACTGCAGCCTGTCCCCCCATGTTTTAAGCGTGCTGCAGCAGACAAAAATCCCGCTACAGTGCGCCTCCTAAAACCCTGGTCACCAGATGCACGCTGTAGCCCCCGTTTCATCCGCTGAAGCACCCGCACACGTGGATAACTGATTTTAAGGCGAAAATGAGTTGATTTTGGGGGGATATAAAAGGGAATGGTGTGAAAAAGAAAGAGAGATTTTTGGAGACCTAAACCTCAGATGAAAAAAGAGAGAAAACTTCTAGGTTTTGAAGGGCTTTTCTTGGAGATTCAAGGAGATTGAAGACTTGGGAGCTTGTTCTTCAAATAGTTCTTCTTCTTTCTACTTTCCTCTCTCTTTGTAGCTCTTGAACTTGCATTTCCGCTTTGATGTCGTGTTTGAATATTGGTTTGATGTTTGTTTTAAATTTGGTTATAGGTTAGAGAACTTTGATGTCTAGCTAAACTTTTTAAGCTAGGGGGTTGAAGTAGCTTGATGATGACTATATTTTCATGAATTTAATGCTTGTTGACCGAATCCCATTCCGAATTGTTTGTGTTTCTTTATGCTTTTTCCTAATTTTATTTACCATTAAATTAGAGTTTTTAGATGTGTGAAATTGGGCTCGGGAGAGTTAATTTCATATGTTAGGACTTGGGAAACACAACCCATAGTAATATTAAGTTCGGGAGGCTAATATGACTTGGGTAATCACTAGAGTAGGGTTGCTTAATGAGTGCTTAATTGATTAAGTTAATAGGGATATTAATTTAATTAATTTTGCATATTATTTTACTCGGCACTCGGGAGAGGGAGTGAAATTAAAATTTGTCGCCTACGATTAATGATACGAATGAATTCGATTAACAAGCCTTGAATTAGATAAGCAAAGTTAAGTCAAGAGAAATCAAAACCACCTAACCTTACACACCATCGAGTTCCCTTCAATCCATATTTTCGATTGCTTTTATTTTGCTTAACCTTAGTTTAATTTAATTGCTTAATTTAGTTGCTTATTTCATTCCCTTTTAATTTTGATAGCTTAGATAACATTGAGTCATTTTAATTGCAGTACTTAGCTAGTTTCTTAATTTCAATCTCTGTGGGATAATACTCGACATTTTATCACTTTATTATTTGTGGTGATTCGTTCACTTACGAGCACACACGAAAATAGACATGCAACAGTGAACGTGCCGGAAGGGTCGGTGGGGAGTTGGTTTGTGGTGAGGAGGACGTTGGTGGTTTGTCCAGGAGCGATCATGATGGCTTTGGTTGTCAAAGGTTTTGTGTAGGTGGCGTCGATCTCCACGACCGTTAGGGTGTGGTTGGAAACGGCAAAGAAGAGCTCGTCGTTTAGAGCTGCGTTGATGATTCTGAGTAAATAGGTCTTGCCCTGTTCCACTGTTTGGATGAAAGTATCTGTGTACACCCACAAGACAATTAAAAGCATTTGTAATTAAAATCTTCTGAGCTTTGCTGTGCTATTTGGCTTCCATTACTTGCGATTTTTATGTGTTTAAAAAATGTGATATATGGCTTACTAGTGTTAACTAAACGGGTGAAATGAAAAGGGATTTAGGTAGGAACTCCGAGATTCAAAATCCGAAAGTGCTTATATTTCTTTTTTGAAATAAGTGAGATAGTACCATAGAAAAATACATTTATATGTATACATATAAATGTATATCATATAATATATTTGGAAGAATAAAATCTGGTGATCATACCTTTGGTTGAGCAAGGAGAGAGAGGTCCAGGGAACCCATTTATGGTATAAGCATCAGAACTATTAGCCCCACTTCCATGCATTTTCATCTCATATTCCACTGCACCCACATCTGCATTCCACCCCTCTCCTGCACTTCAAGACAAAAGTATTATATTCACACACACACACACACACACACATGTACACACACATATGCATTTTTAGTTTTTTTAGTTTTTAGTTTTTTGTTTTTTTCCACATGTTGTTGATCTACATCTTTTCTTATATCGACTCGGGATTTACAGAAAGAAAAATGCTTGAGGATATTATTAGTATTAAACATCTTATAATAGAAAATAGGATATCATCACTTGGCAGATTTAGTAAGGGTCTAGCCTCCATTTGAAATTTTTTTCTTTCAATTATGCCCTAAAAATTTAATAATTTTTCGACATTATCATTACTAAAAATTAAAAATTCTCACATAACTCTACTAAAATAAATTGTACCAAAATTTTTTTTATGATTTTTCTATTTTACTCTTGTAAAAATTAAAAATTCTTACATAGCCGAATTATTAAAGTTTTAGCCTTTAATTTTTGCTATTATTAAAGTTTTAGCCTTTAATTTTTATACTTTGATGCTATAATTTATTTGTTCTTACAAAAAAATTGATGTATGTCCCCACTAAAATATTTGTCTAGCTTTGCTATCACGACTATATATTCTTTCCTACTATGGGGGTCTCTTGATTACATAGTTATATATGGATACGAAACTATGGTATAAGGGATGAGAATTATAAGTACATGATCAATATTTAAGTAAGAAAAATTACCAAAAATAATGGGAATTTCGGCTTGAATTGGGAGAGAGAAGGGATAGGGCATGAGAAGGTAGATGATGAAGGCACCATAGATGAAAGCTCGTTGCCAAGAATGCCATAGAAGAGTGCCTCTTTGGCCTTTTACATTGAACCTGTATGTGTATATCTTTCCTCCACTTATTGGGCACCGTGTTATGTATGATGGACCATCTGCCGAACCCGTTCTTAGCTGCTTTATTCCGTGCTTGACCTTGTCACAACCCAAAACATGTTATTTGATCTGTTGAAAAACAAAAATAATAAGTGGATGTAAAAATTGAGGATTTGAGACATTATATTAGGGAATACTTTACTTAAGATATTTGTCCTTGCTACGAAGTTTGCTAGAATAAAAATGAAATCTGATCTTAGTTTGAAGTTTAAAAAAAAAATAAAAATGGTGTCGCCCCAAAAGCACTCAATCTCCCGCACTTGAGATGCACGGTAGTAACATAGTGTCAAGTAATTACTACATATTACTTGTTTTTATTTAAATCACTTTTCTTGCTTGTGTGTGTATATATATATTTTTTCAATATGAAACTTTGAACTTTTCAACTTCTAAGATTATAATATCTCCTCAATATTTACTTCTATCGAAAGGGTATGAAAAATATTCTATCATAGAATTCTGTCTTAAATCTTTCAAATTATTTTGTGTTCTTTTATTTTACTTTTTTTTAAAAAAAAAAATTTCTGTGACCTTTAAAACTTGAACTATCGGTATAGTTGTGAAACTTGAAAATATCAATATCCAAAAAGATTCCGAATACAAGCTTGTTTCCTTGGAATTTAGCCAACTACCGGTGTTAATTAGGACAAAATAGTATGCGCCCGCGTGTACTTGATCATTAATTCCAAAAAGAAAAGGCTTACATATGGGTTGCTGCGGTTCAATTATGAACTTTTGAATTATTAAATAATAAATAAAACTTATAAAATTGACCACAAGTCAAATTATTCGTGTACTATTAACACGATTAAAAATCTTGTTTCGTAGTGCATGAAATGTAATTATCCAATATTATGGGCTGCTTTATCAATGTTTCGTGAAAGTTATTTTTGGCTTCCAAATTCTTAGAAAAACTGCTTGTGTAAATATTTGGATAATCTGTTAGAAATCTTTAACTATATTAAAAAGAGTTTTTCAGTCAAAAATTATAAAATAAGACTTCAAAGAAAAAAAAAACTCTTTTAAATATATTTTGAATATTTATCGGACTTTTAGTTATTGACGTTATAGATTTCATTAAAACATTTGTAACTTTAAGTATAAAATTTTTAAATCATTTTGATATGATAAACACTTTTAAAAATGTGGTTTTAAATATTCATTACTTAAAAATGACAGCTCTAGTTATTCACCGAATCTTGATATGAATTATTATGACCATAATAGAAATCATGCATGATTGGTACGTAACATGCAAACAAAATGTTAGTTGGCTTCTCTTTTTAAGTTTTGACGCTAAGTTTAATTATTATATCCTTTCATTTGTAACATTTCTTTTCTTGTAATCATAAACTAAACATAATTTTGGACCGCTTTTACAATATTCTTATTTATATTTACTATTCCTACTTTAACATTCTCAACTCTGAGCTAAAAAAAAAAAAAAAAAGTAAAAAGACTATGTACTGACTATCGAATCGCATATATAAATACAATTTTTTTGTCTTTTCAGATGAGTTATAAAGATAAAAGGTAGTGCATACAATTCAATATTATATTATATTATATATACATTTATATTCAGTATAACGAGTTAACCGTCATGCCTTTTTTTTTTCCTTTCTTTCTTTCTAATGACGATTGAAATGATCATTGATAGTCATAAGGTTTGAGCTTTACGCTAAGTAATAATTCTTACTAATAAACTTTAGTTTTGTAAAATCGCGCCCCACTTTTCACACACAAAGGGCAATTAGAAATTGTATATCTACTCACCAATGAATTGTGGTGTTATGCTACTAGTCACCTTAACTTCAACATTATCACCTTCATGGACAGCAATGGTTGGCCCTGGATATCACCACCAGAAGCTGCTTTGTGTGACACGACCGGGTTACTTTCTTCAATCCTACCTGAAGATAGAAAGAGAGAGTGTATTAGAAAGAATTTATGTAAACATACCAAAACTAATATATATCTATGTCCATATCTATATCCTTACAATGAATTCCAAACACTGCGTCAACTAATATATATCTATTATCTATCTTTGCAATGAATTCAAAATGCTGTGTCGACTAATATATATCTATATCTATCCTTACAATGAATTCAAAACACTGGGTCGTTTTTGAAGAACAACATGGCAGAAGTACACCAACACACACTATGATCATTAGTGCTACTAGTTTTGTAAACCTACAGTACTCATTACATCTGCAATATCCCACCATTGTTATAAATATGACAAATAACTCAAAAGCTAGCTAGTATATATATGGCCAACTTAACTTGGTCTACTGCTTATATCCTTCTCATGCACATCCCAAAATGCCTCATTATGTTAAGCATTCATATAGATGAGGGAAAAGATCTACTTTTTTGGGTATTTAGTCCTTTTTTTTTTTTAAGCTATATTGCTTAATTTTGATTCTTCACTTACAAGTTGATCAGTACATGTGCCAAATGCCAGCACTTTGTCTAAAATAATTATCTGTTTAAAAGACAGAATTTGGTGACTAAAAATGGGTAGGTGTGGTCGAAAACGGACAGTGAACATGACATAGAAGAGCCGTTTCCAGAGACTCAAAGTTTGTTTGAAATCATGGTTGCTATGCATATACATATTTGTGTATGTATGTGGTGTGCGTTGTCTATATATATAGACTACTTTTCTTTGGTACAAACAACAAATATTTACATATTATGTGTGTGCTAAGAAAGAGAATGATGACATGGAATTCATAAAGATAGAGTTTGATATTGAAAAATCATAAAAATATCAATTGTTTATTAGCCATGTATATCACGTAAATATGATAATGTGATCCATCCAGTTGTAAAAAATATTTTTTCTACATATTGAGGAGAGCACGTACAAACTCACTCACATATATATATTTATATATATATTACTTTTCTTTGGTAGAAAAAAAGATATTTATGTATTATACATAAAGGGATGCGTGTATTTATACACACTCATATATATATATATATATGTATATATATATATAAACGTTCCTATTCATCATCCGCTGAACTCATAAATGTATAACTTCATCCTAGCCATTTACCAAAAAAAAAAAAAAAAAAACAACTTCATCTAGTTATTTGGCCACTAAAAAAATGGATGATTCACATCCAAATTAGTTTCAAGTACTCGGAAAAATTCAAGAAATATCAGAGCCATCAGATTCATACCCGTAAAATCTAACAAGAATATTATAATAATTTTTTGGCCATAAGGGGAATATTATAATTATTTAAATTTATTAATTTGCTTTTTCTTTTGGGTAGCTAGGAGTAACCGGTTAAACAATTATTTTTTTTCTTTTTCATTGCAAGAATATGGTAATGAGAGGTGTATAACATTGTCTTATGGAATTTTGATGTTACTTGTATTTGACGGGTACCAGCATTGTGACTTGAATTTTATTGTAAATTTGCTTTTTAGAAATAAATAAAATAAAAATAAAAATAAAAATAAAACAAAAACAATATTGTCTTCCAGTGTTGTAAATCATCTTCGAGTGTACTTTATAATATATAGCACATTTATAAAATGTGTATTTAGGCGCATATACGTATTCTAGCATCTAAAGGTTAGATTCATGAATAGACACCGGCAAACTTCTATGATTCCAAGCTGGCGGCGGAGAGAGAGAGAGAGTATTAGAAAGAAATTGAGTAAACACACAAAACTAATATATGTAATTTCTATCTTTACAATGAATTCAAAATGTTGGATCGTTTTGGAAGAACAACGTGGCAGAATTACATGACCAACACAATATGATCATTAGTGTTACTAGTTTTAGTAAACCTACACTCATTATATCTGCAAAATCCCACCATTCTTAATATAATCAACAATAACAGAGGTAGTCTTCTAATTTAATGATAGCATATGTTAAAACTAAATCTTATATGATACCTTTATTTTCAATATGTACGACAGAAATTTTATTGCTCGATAAAAGAGTATAGTTTTTAGTGAGAAAAAATAGAAAAAATTCAGTAGTGTAACAATATCTACTCAACACAATGTAGCTCCACCCTTAATAACCAAACCAATAACTTAAAATCTAACACACACACACACATATATATATATATATATATATATATATCTGTGTGTGTGTGTATGTATGTTGCCAACTTAATTTGGTCTACTACTTCTATGCCTCTCATGCACATGCCAAATTGCCTTACTACGTTTCGCGTTTATCTCCTACCAATATTTAAAATAGCGAATGCTGCCCAAATTTTCGTCCTCTCCTTGCTTTAGTCACGTGTCACATTTTCCTTTCTCTTCATTTTTTTTTTTTGTTGCGTTTTTTGGGCATTAAAAACTCTGAGAGAGGGGGAGAGAGAGATGGGGAAGGGTACAAGTGAGAGCAGAGAGAGAGAGAGATAGAGAGAAAGAGAGGGCTGCGAATGGGAAAGAGTGAAAGGAGGATAAAATGTTTTTTTAGGAGAAGGGGGGTTGTGTATGGGAAAGAGAGAAAGGAGAGTGGGATCCATGTACCTTAATTTATTCAATAATAACTTACATTTAGAAAAAAATACTTTTCATGTTAAAATATTATCTTTAAATATAAATAAGACTATTTACATTTTTAACCCTATATTTTGCTTTAAATTAAAGGGTATTTTGGGTATTTAAAATAAAAAAATTAAGCGTTGATCGAGAAAACATATAGATTTATGCACTAAATATAATCTAACCATAAAAAAAATGTAAAATTTTAAAACACAGTATATACTTTTAAATAAAAACAATATGTATGATATAAAAAAAATAGATAGTTATAGGGTCCATTTAGGGCGCTATCTCCAGATGATGTTTCACTATCTTGATCTTAAAATCTCAACTCTAAATTAAACTTTTTCTTGTTTCAATTTTCGAAAAACTCAAACTTGAAAAGTCTATAACATTTTCATTTCAAATCGAAATGAAATGAATTTTATTTCAAAATACTCGTAACAGCGAGACGAACAAGACAAGATCCATTTTGTATATTTTTTTTTTGAAATACATTTCAAATTTTTGCACTATTTTCTATATCACAAAACTTTTTTCAAAAGTTTTCCCTCCAAACATACACTTCCAACCTAACCTTCAAAATATATTCCCCAGATGTCCCCCCAAACGAACCCGTAGTCTTTTTTTTTTTAAGGGTAATTTGGACAATTTTAGGTCAAAATTAAGTATTGACCGATCAAAAGTATAAATTCGTATATTAAACATAATCTGATGGTATACAAATGTAAAAGTTCAAAAAGTAGAATATACTTTCTGAACAAAAGTAAAACACATGGTACAAAAACGTAAATTTATATAAACTAATTCAATTTTTTTTTCCTCATATGATCTCCCACGTATGAAGCACGTACATTCAACCAGTATATAGATTAGGGAAAAGACAGAGTCCTTTTTTTTTTTTTGCGCATTAGATAGTGTTTGGTATTGTTTTTGATGTTTTTGAAAATGTTTTCATATGTTTTTTGAGGTGAAAAATGAAAACGTTATCCAAATCGACTTTGATTATAAATGCTTTGAAAATGGAAACCAAAACCAAAAATATACATATATAAATTTAAATTTTTAAATTTAAATTAGCTTCCATGATGGTTTTTTATAAAACCGTCGTGGAAGCTAGAGATACCACGACGGTTAAATAAACCGTCGTGGTATCTCAACTAAAATTTTGAAAAAAAAAATTTAATTTAAAAAAAAACCGTCGTGGAATTTTTTAAAAAAATTTAAAAAATTAGCTACCACGACGTTTTCCAGAAACTGTCGTGGAAGCATGAATCTTCCACGATGGTTTTTTAAAAACCATCGTGGTAGGTACGAAGTAGGGAATTTTTCCAAAAAACTTTTTTTTGAATTTTTCACCCTACCACGACGGTTTTTCCTAAAAACCGTCGTGGTAGGTATGAAGGCGGGAATTTTTAAAATTTTTGAAATTGTTCAACTTTTTGGAACGTATATTAAAACCCAAAAAAATACCCTCTTTCCCACCCCATTATATTCCGAGCCTTTTTCACTCTCTAATACAAACTCTAACTCGAAACCCAAAGCCGCCTATATCCTCCCTCCATTTATCTCTCTCTGCTCCCTATCTACATTCTCGCCGCCATTCATCTCTCTCTCTCTAACTCCGAGCATTTTTCCCTCTCTCTCTAGCCGCCATTCCTCCCTCTCTCTCTAACTCCGAGCCTTTTTCCCTCTTCCTCTCGTCGCCATTCCTCCGTCCCCTACATTCTCTACCACTCCACCCGTACCCACGCTTGACAATCCGGTAAGTTGAAATGTATCTTGCTTGGGTAAGGCACGGATTTGGGAATTTTCCATCCAAAATGTTGATTTTGTTTATTGTGGTTGTTGATTGTAAAATTTCCGTCCAAAATGTCAAAAATCCATAATGTTCCTTCCAAAATGTTGATTTGGTTGATTGTTGATTTGGGAATTTTCCGTAGAAAAATGTCCAAAATACGTACTTTCGGTGATTGTTGATTGTCGTTGTGATTTAGATTGCTTTAAAATTGATTAGGTAAGGCACGGATTTGGGAATTTTCCAGAAAAAATGTTGATTTTGTGAGTTAAATTTTCCGGATTTGCCACCCGTGGGAAATGAAATGAATTCGTAAATTTTTTTTTCGGCGGACCCTACCATGACGGTTTTTCAAGAAAACCGACGTGATAGGTGGAATTCGCAAAATTCTTTTTTTTGGCGGACCCTACCACGACGGGTTTTCTGAAAAACTGTCGTGATAGGTGGACCTACCACCGTCGTGGTAGGTCCGCCTATCACGACAGTTTTTTGCATAGAACCGTCGTGGTATGTTCTTAAATGTCCACATTTAGACCCTATTTTTTGCTTATTTCACGACGGGTAAAAAACCATCGTGATAAGATTCCACGACCCTGAATTCCACGACGGTTAGAAAACCGTCGTGGAAATGTTACCACGACGGTTTTTAACCGTCGTGGTATCCACATTCTGTACTATTATATGTCTATTATCATACGAAATCATTTCCAAACCAATTTCAGTTTTTAGTTTTTAGTTTTAGTTTTTTTTTTGGGCTATATATATGACTTTTCATTTTATAGTTGATCACTACATGTGCCAATGCCAGCTCTTGGTATAGAACAACTCTCTGTAAGTAACAGAATTTAAATGGGTAGGTGTGGTGGAAAACAGACAGTGAACATGACAAATCCAAAGACAGAAATTTGTTTGAAATCTTGGTTGCTATATATGCATTTACACATGCGTATGCTTATGTCATGTGCGTGTATATATTTATATATTTGTGTGTGATTGTGTGTACATGTACAAACCGTCTATATAATGTATAAATATTTTTTTCTACCAAAGGAAAGTAATATAAATATATATATATATATATTAGCGCCTATTAATCCATAACTATGAGCTCAAAATGTATAACTTGCATGCATATATCACTTTTAAGTCGGGTTTAATTTGATCTAACACATAATTAATACACTAATTAAACAAATGGATTAATCCCAATCCCGTTAATTTATTAGCACTTGGACCAATTCAAGAATTAAAAGGCCCAATCAATCAATTTCTATTAACATAGAATCCGACCAGACTATTAGAATTAAGTAGAGACTTCTTTTATTATTTTCTTCCTCTGTGTGTGTGTGTGTGTTTTTCTTTTTTTTTTTTTCTAGGAGTAATTATGTAGAGATTTGTTAAACACTTTCTCTTTCTTTTTCATTATATATATAGATATGTATATGCTACATATAACATTGTCTCTCAAACAATTACCAAAATTGTTACCAGAATTTTATTTTATTTTGGATTCTGCGAAAAAGAAAAAAGGAAAAATAATTTCATTCTTCAAGTTTACTTTAATGTATAGTAATATAAAACATATAAATGTGGCGTCTAAAGGTATCTATTCATGAATAGATACCGACAAACTTCTATAATTCCAAAGCTGGCCGGCTAATTAATTAGAGCCATCATCCAATTATGATTATATGTGTGTATATATATATAAGAATGATCTTAAATTCAGTAACTGATGGTATCTGATAATGTGAATTTCAGTTACTGTAAATGTGAACTTTAGTTATTAAAAATGTAAATTCATACACAAAAAATATAAAATAAGATGGAATTCACATTCATTTTAATTATATTTCAGTATGCATGAATTCACATTTTTAGTAACTGAAGTTCACATTGCCGAATACTACAGATTTAAGACTTTGTGTGTATATATATATTATAGGGTTTAGTTTAGTGGGTTGGTATTTTTCTTCTTTAACATGCACAAACTTGCTAGAAAAAAAACCTTATCTCATTGTTTGTTACGTTTCTACGCTCAAACTTGGAACATAATTACTTTGGAGGCATTATGGGGTCTCAAAATTTGTAAGTGGGTTGGTAGATTTTTTTTTTTTTTTTTTTTAAGTCAAGAGCAAGTTGGACTAACTAAAATAGGATATTTCATCTTTGCATATAGAGAATATTGAACGTACACCACAAATTTTTGTATCTTTAGATAAACATTAACAAACCTTCGATAAAGAGAGGCAGATTATAACAAAACGAGATTACATGGAAACTTTAATATACACAGCTTAGATATGCTTTTTAATTTATGGATTAATTTGAATAACTCTATTCCGAACTGTGACACGTGTTTGTTGGAGTCTGAGTTTGTGATCCCGCATGTCGGAACGTGAGGCTTAGCATCAATCGTTGAGCCTCCAATATCGACGATCGAGCCATCATCAACTGATCAGCATACACGCAAAATGATCAGCTCGAGGGTACGATTTGACTGGATCCAAACCTATTTGAGTTCGACACTCAATAACGGTGTGATCGAGCTCTAAATGTCGAGTACAAGAGAGACAATATCCTACAAATACGAACCACCCTTCCAAGCCATGCCCACGTCGGCACACACGTTCCCTCAATTCTAGGGAGTATGGTAAAACCCACTACCCCCTAGAATTGAACCACTACTCTACCTCTATAAATAGAGGGAAACTCATCAGAAAAGGACACACTGAATTTAGCATAAAACTCTGTCAAAATTACCCCAAAATCTCTCCTGTATTCAGCATTGTTTCATCAAATTCATAATGAAGAAACTGCAGGCATAGAAGACATAGCACATTTCGGCAAATCTCTATAATCTTTAAGATAACGTGATCAAAAGATTGAACGGACTTTGACTTTAAGCTGATCATGGATATCATATGAGGGTGTTGTATATATGACAAGGTCATTAGATTGCGGCTACACACTGGCTTATGTAATACGATATATAATTGGGAGAGCAGTTTCGGGTTTATAGTGGTGCGACTCTGAAACTAATAATTATGTAATTAATTTATTTGGTATAAAATAATTAATTACATAGATTATTGGAGCCCATATTATATATGTCCAATTGGTCCCTTTACTAGCTCAATATAATTCCTTAATGGTAATCAATTGGGATATTCATTATGACTTTAATTTTTAAAGTTAGTGAAGAGAAAAATCTGGAGCACCTCCCACAAGGTGTGGCATTTTTTCTGCTAAGGGTAGAATGGGAATTTTATTTCATTTAATTAATTTGATAAATATTTAGTTTGGATAAATATTTATTTGAAAATAAAATTTGAAATTTGAAATAATTATATTTATTTTTTGTGATAAATATGAGATTAATTTAAATTAAGAGATATGGATAAATTAATTATTTGGATGATTAATTTAAATATCTAGATAATATTAGTTAAATAAATATTTTAAGTTAAATAGGGTAATTATCCTATTTGGATTTGAAATTGAAACAAAATCTTATCCTAGTCTACCTTGTGTAGGCGCTTTTTACGAGGATAAGGGAATGAAAAGATTTTCTCTGTATTGATTTTTTTGGATAATTGTTACATAATTATTTAATTTAAATAAAGTTGTCATGATTTTATTTTGAATTTAAATTGGAGTTATGTAACATTATCCATGAAGATAAAATCATAAGATAATTGGAGATAAAAAATTTGAATCAAATTTTAAATCTCCTAATCCTATTAGAATTCAAATTATACCCAGTCCATTCACTATAAATAAGACCCTAAGGGCTCCTACTTTATTTAGACCATAGACTTTAAGGTGAGCAAGCTTATTATTATTCTCTCATATAGTAATAATAAGCTGCAAGAGTTCTGTGTGGTTGGAAGGAGAAAGCCACTCACGAATACCGATCGAGAGACCGAGTATCCACACACTTTACCATCCAGGAATTGGAGAATAGTAAAGAAGGCTAGTTGGTTGAAGCTCTCTTTGATCACATCCTCGGGCATTCTTGTTGTCTTCTCTCAAGGTACGTAGATTATAGAATAATTCATTGTATATGGCAATATGAGTTAGTATGATCTTAAGAAAAAGTTTTTAAAATTCTGCTACGTAAATTACTCATTTTTTCTTACACCAAGCTCTTTGATGTCAAACTCTCTCTCCAAACATTGCTTCAAGTTTCGCATTCCTTCAGTATCATTACTTGTCACGATAATATTATCAACATATACCACTAATGTTGTCACCACCCCTGGCTTCGTGTGCTTAACAAATAGAGTATAGGTTCCGTTAACTCTGCCTATAACCCAATGCGATCATCACTTTAGCAAATCTCCCGAACCAAGCTCTCGGTGACAGCTTGAGTCCATATAGAGCCTTCTTCAATTTGCATACCAACCTTTCTTTGGATTCAAACCCGAGAGGAACTTCCATGTAAATCTCCTCTTCGAGGTCTCCATGCCAAAAGGCATTTTAACATCGAACTATTGTAAGTTTCATCCAAAATTGGTGGCTAATGATAAAAGCACCCGTACCATATTCATTTTTGCGACAAGAGCAATATCTCAAGGTAGTCTATGCCATAAGTCTGAGTATAACCTTTTGCAACCAATCTTGCCTTGTATCTCTCCACCGAACCATCTGACTTGTATTTTATCGTGAAAACCCACTTGCACCCGACTATTTTCTTTCCTTTCGTAATCTTGACTAAGTCCCATGTTATATTCCGTTCTAAAGCTTCCATCTCCACTTTCATAGGATTCTCCCACTTCTCATTTCCTAATGCTTCGGAAAAGTTCCTAGGAATGGGAATTGAATGTAGGTTGCAAAGGAAGGTTCTATGACTCTCGGATAAGTTTTTGTAGGACATGAACAAGTATAATGGATGTTTTGTGCAGGCTCTGGTTCCTTTTCTAAGTGCAATTGGTATGTCATAGTCATTAGGCTCAACAGTTTCAATGGTTGGTTCAAAAGTGGATGGTTGTATGGCTGTCTTAGTGGGCCTAGGTGTTACCTCAAGTGTTTGAACAGCAACTTGATTCGGTGATTGGATACATTCGGATCTAGTGATTGGAATTTGCTTCCTGGAGTAAACTTTCAATGGCAGTGTAGTGTCTTGATTTCCCTTATCCTTGGTGTACCAGACTCGGGCAAAACAATATTTGATGGATTGGGTGACAAACTGACCACAAGTGACTCCGCAACAGAAATGGGCTGACTAGAAGATGAAATCTGATTAAGGAACTCAAGCTGGAACAAGTCATTTTCTCTATCTTCACTCAAAGTCTCCCCCTGAAGATAGGATTTTTGAAAATATGACTTTTTCTCAACAAATGTAACATTACTAGAAACAAAGAACTTTCGTGTTGGAGGATGGAAATATTTGTACCCTTTTTGAGTTGAGGAATAGCCGACAAAGATACATTTGAGAGCATGTCGATCAAATTTTCCCCTATTTTGAGAGTGGACATAAACAAAAGTAACACAACCAAAAATCCATGGAGTAAGATTATTTGAGACACTGAAACTCGATCGGGAAGAATTTTGTGAGAGTTTCCATCGAACTTTTGAAATCAAGAACCCTAGTTGGTAATCTATTTATGAGTTGGGCAGCAGTTAGGATGGCTTCTCCCTAATATTGTTTTGGAACATGCTTGTGAAACAAGGATGCTCTTGTGATATCAAGGAGATGACCGTTCGTTCGTTCGGCCACCCCGTTTTGCTAAGGTGTGCTAACACAAGAGGACTCATGAATGATTCCTTGTCTTTGAAAAAATGGAGAGAGAATTTGATTAAAATAGTCCCTAGCATTATCAGATCAAAACCTCTTACTTGCCACATCAAATTGGGTCTTGATCATGTTCTAAAAGTTGGGAAAAATCGTGATAACATCATATTTATTTTTCATAAGATATTTCCACGTAACACAAGTACAATCATCAATGAATGATACAAACCATTTGGCACCAGAAACATTAGGAACCGTAGATGGTCCCCAAATATCACTGTGAATGAGAGAAAAAGGAACAAATGTTTTTGTATTACTTATTGAAAAAGAAGAACGCATATGTTTAGCAAACTCACAATTACTACAATTAAAACTTTCAACAATGAACCCTTTGAACAACGAAGGAAACATAATCTTAACAACACTAAATGACGGATGACCCAAACAACGATGACAAAGCCAAATTTTATCTTTATTGGAGATAACTGACTCGGATAAGAATGATAAGGAAAGGGAATTCTCAACCCTAGCATTTCCACTTTGTTCTTCCAAAAAGTAAAGCCCATCTCTTTCACTAGCACGTCCAATCATTCTCCTCGTGTTCTGTTCCTGAAATACACAATGAGAAGGAAAAAAGGTAAAACAACAATTAGAATCCTTAGTGAGCTTTTGGATTGAAACAAGGTTTGTGTATAGCTTAGGAATATGAAGGACATTTTTTTAGTATTAGAGAGTTGTTAATAAAAACATCTCCCTGTCCTGCAACTGTGGTGGCGGATCCATCGGCAATGGCTAATTTCTTATGGCTAGAACAAGGTGTATAGGAAATAAATTTTTTGGAAGAACAGGTCATGAATCAATTACCCAAATGTTTAAAGAAACCGTATCCAAAACATTAGCAACACAATAAGATATACCTGAAAATGCCAATAAACATGAACCTACTTAGGGGGGTTTTTCAAGCGATCCCAACAAATTCTTCAACTTCTTAATTTCCTATCTATTCAATTCGGAAATTTAACTCTGTGAACTCCCTTCGCTGTTTGAATGAGTGCTAGCCACATGTGCTTGTCCCTGCTCATTTGAATTTCTGTCAGAAAATTTTCGATACATGTTCGGTAGTTTGCCATTAAGTTTCCAGTAGGTCTCCTTCGTGTAGCGATGTCTCTTACAGTAGCTGCATCACATAGAGTCTTTTGATGACTTGTTGAAGGGCTTCATTATGTTGGCTTGCTTGTTGAATCCGTCAGTGGATTGTGAAGGCACCAAATATTTGCTTCCAGCAGACTTTGTCACCAAAGCTGAACTGTCTGCAACCTATGTCTCAAGCATAACACTTCTTCGTTCCTCTTCAGCATGAATCATCGCAATTGTCTTATTTAATGATAGTAGATCCTTTTTTCCTAAGATTTGCACCCTCACAACATCAAACCTGATATTGAGTTCTGCAAGAAAGTCATAGATGCAATCCTTTTCAACAAACCTCTTAAGAATCGATGTATCCTCGCTGCAATGCATCTCAATACACTGATAGTGGTCTGTTTCTTGCCATAATCCCTACAAGAGATTAGAATACTCTGTGACCGTACGGGTTCCTTGCTTGGTCGCAGGGATTTTTGTCTTGATCTCGTAGATTTGTGCAGCATCGTGAACTTTGGAATACGTTTGTTTGACAGTATCCCATATTTCCTTGGCTGTTCCAAGAAACATACAAGTATCGCTGATTTCTGGGAGCATCGAATTCCACAACCAAGACATCACTAACGAGTCCTGTTCATTCCAAGTCTCAAACTTAGGATCCCCTTTCTTAGGTTCTGTGCCAAGCAAATGGCCCAGTTTTCCTCTTCCCTTCAAAAAGGTGCGAACCAATTCTGACCACTTCAGATAATTCCTTCCGTAGAGTCAATATGCCACCTGAATATTCTATAAGGCCATCTCCAACCCATTTACTCTATTTTAGAGTACAGAAACTCTAAAATAGAGTATCTGTCACTTCAAATACTATTTTATCTCCAACCCATTTACTTTATATCATACTCTAAAAGGAATATTCTATTTATATTCTTTTTTATAATCATTTAGATATTATTTTATATTTATTTCCTATAATCTTTGTATTTTACAAATTATGCCCCTATACAATCTTTTTAACATATTAATCCGTTGATTGTTTTTATTTTTTAGAATAATCTTTAAAAATAGAAAGTTATATCAAATAACCAAAACACTATAAATTTAGTGCGATTATCAAAAACAACTTAATATTGAGTGAAAAAAAAACTACATGATTTTCTTAATTCCACACACAAAAAAAAAAAAAAAGGAAACTTGTATGTTGTTTAATGTATTTTTATGTATGCTTATTTATGGTTTGTTTATGAATTAGAATATCTTCTCAACTTTTTAATTTATGTACAACTTGTATGTTGATTTACTATCTTACAAAATTTATTCAAAATAATAAAATAAAAAAAGGTATTAAAAAATAAATATAGCTTAAGATTTAAACATACAAATACTTTATATATAGAAAATTAGGTAATTTTGAAAGAAAAATTAAGTTAAGGGTAACTTTATAATTTTTATTTTTATCTAAATATTAATTTAAAATTTAATTAAAAAAAAAAAGAAAAAGTAGTTTAGAGTATAAATAATGATACTTCAAATATGAAGTATACTATTCATACTCTATATTTGGAATTCTATTTAGAGTATGGGTTGGAGAGGTTTCCATACTCTAAAATGATGAAAATCTCTAAAATAGAGCATGGTTGGAGAGGCTCTAATTCACCAGTTGAAACTGCTGCAAAACTCTCGGTTGAAGGCACATGCGAGGCAGGGCTGGTTTATGTGGTTTCCAACATAATCGATGGGAAGAATTGCGATAAGAAGGGGGAAAGAAAGAGATGGGGAAATCGGATGATAAAAGAGATATTTTTCTAAGGAACTATGATGATTTTCCAAAAACGAGCGTAAAACTTTGATACCATGTCAGGAATGGTAAAAAACTGAAATTTATTCATTTGAAAATATTACATGTACAGTAAGCTTATAATACACTACTAATAGCCCACAAATCTGGAAACTACCCTAATTGAAATATACAACTAATCTAATGGATTGAACAAAATCTCCTATACTACACTCGGTTTCCTTTTTAAAACGGTGTATGACAACATTTACTTTTTTTTTTTTTTTTATAATTAAGTGAATACACTATTTACTACAATTTCTCCAATGGGTGGGGGTGAAATAAATCCCAAAACACAATATATTACCAATTAGAATTTGGAAGCCTTGTGAAGAACTAATGCCGAGTAGAACCTAACTTTGACTCTCAAGCAATGGGCGGGAGTCGCGTATTCAGACAGTTTCACAGCAGTTGCTTTCGTTCACTGCAGACACAACCAACCAACGACAAACTTCCGAACCCAATTCCTTCAAAGAAGACATTAACTGAAAAGCACAATCCTAAGAAGAATAAGAAGTCCAACACTTCGGACTCCGACATCGTCCAATGGAACATGGCTATCTCCTCCCACATGCGCAGCGGCCATTGCGAGGCTGCTCTTCGCGTCTTCAACGGCATGCCCCGGCGAAGCGTCGTCTCCTACAACGCCATGATATCAGGGTTCTTGACAAATGAGAGGTTTGATCATGCACGAGATATGTTTGAGAAAATGCCGGACAGAGATTTGGTGTCGTGGAATGTTATGCTTAGTGGATATGTGAGGAATAGGAAGCTCAGTTGTGCGCGGGCGTTGTTTGATGGGATGCCTGAGAGGGATATTGTGTCATGGAATTCGATGTTGTCTGGTTATGCTCAGTATGGTTATGTTGATGAAGCGAGGAAGATTTTCGACGTGATGCCGGACAAGAATGAAATTTCATGGAATGGTTTGCTTTCTGCGTATGTGCAGAATGGAAGGATAGAGGATGCTCGTAGATTGTTTGATTCCAAAGCGGATTGGGAAGTGGTTTCTTGGAACTGTTTGATGGGTGGGTATGTGAGGAAGAAGAGGTTAGTCGATGCTAGACGGCTTTTTGATCAAATGCTCATGAGGGATGCAGTTTCATGGAATACCATGATAACGGGTTATGCCCAAAATGGCGAATTGGAAGAAGCGAGGCGATTGTTTGAGGAGTCTCCAATTAGGGACGTGTTTGCATGGACAGCGATGGTGTCGGGTTATGTGCAGCATGATATGTTGGATGAAGCAAGAAGAACTTTCGATGAAATGCCAGTAAAGAATCCGGTTTCATGGAATGCTATTATTGCTGGATATGTTCGGTGTAAGAGAATGGATGTAGCCAGGGAATTGTTTGAGGCAATGCCATGTAGGAGTGTCAGTTCTTGGAATACAATGCTCACTGGATATGCTCAGAGCGGTGACATTGCCCAAGCAAGATTTATCTTTGATAGGATGCCTCAGCGTGATTCCATCTCTTGGGCAGCTATGATTGCTGGTTATGCTCAGAATGGTTATGGCGAGGATGCTTTGCAGCTATTTGTGGAGATGAAAAGAGAGGGGGAAAGATTGACTAGGTCTTCTTATACCTGTGCTTTGAGCACATGTGCTGAGATTGCTGCTCTCGAGTTGGGGAAGCAATTGCACGGACGATTGGTGAAAGCAGGATTTGAAACTGGATGCTATGTAGGGAATGCACTCCTTGTAATGTATTCGAAATGTGGAAGCATAGAGGAAGCATATAATGTGTTTAAAGAGATAGAAGAAAAGGATATTGTCTCGTGGAATACAATGATTGCAGGTTATGCAAGACATGGATTTGGCAAAGAGGCTCTTACGGTTTTTGAGTCAATGAAGGCCATGGGAATCATACCAGACGACGTTACAATGGTAATTACTGAGATCAAGTTTTAATATCTGCACATTTCAGCTAGTATATTTTTTATATCACGCTATCTTATTTTGAATATAAGTGCATTTTGATTAATCCAACACATTCACGGCTTAACTTATCTATTTTTCGTTATCATCTTTTTTCCCCCCTAAAATTGGTAGTTCCTTCTTATTGTGTTTCAGGTTGGTGTATTATCGGCTTGTAGTCATACCGGCTTGGTAGAGAGAGGCAGACGATATTTTTACTCCATGAATCAGGATTATGGAGTCACCCCAAATTCAAAGCACTATACTTGCATGATTGATCTCTTAGGTCGAGCTGGGCGCCTAAATGAGGCCCAGGATTTAATGAGAAATATGCCTTTTGAACCCGATGCTGCAACCTGGGGAGCTATTCTTGGCGCTAGCAGGATCCATGGAAATACGGAATTAGGTGAAAAAGCTGCTAAGATAATATTTGAGTTAGAGCCTGAAAATGCTGGCATGTACGTCCTTCTCTCAAATTTATATGCAGCTTCAGGTAGATGGAGTGATGTTCGCAAGATGAGATTGAAGATGAGAGATACAGGAGTGAAGAAAGTACCGGGATATAGTTGGGTTGAAGTGCAGAACAAGGTTCATACATTTTCCGTTGGGGACTCTGTACACCCAGAGAAGGATAGGATCTACGACTTTTTAGAAGAGTTGGATTTGAAAATGAAGCGGGAAGGATATGTTTCTTCCACGAAGTTGGTTTTGCATGATGTGGAAGAGGAGGAGAAAGAAAACATGCTCAAACATCACAGCGAGAAATTGGCTGTGGCATTTGCAATTTTATCAACCCCAGCTGGAAGACCTATCCGCGTGATGAAGAATTTGCGAGTCTGTGAAGATTGTCACAACGCCTTAAAAATCATATCCAAAATTGTAGGAAGGTTAATAATACTAAGGGATTCCTATCGCTTTCACCACTTCAGTGGGGGTTCATGTTCTTGTGGAGATTACTGGTGAGACTGATCGAGTTTACTGTTGGAAAACTAAGACTGTACTCGCCGAAGTCAATGTCAATATGAAGTTCTCTTCATATATGGCACAAACGGGTAAACATGATCATAAATAGTAGCAAACGGGTGCTATATTCTGCCGTCAGTATACAGATTGTTAGAATGTGAATTTAGAAAAATGTTAAAGATGATAGGCAGAAACGGGCCAGCGGATTAGTCGAAGTAAATCGATGAATTGTTTCTTGGAGGTCACATCACAAACACCAAAAGACAAACAGCAGGGTCTTCCATTTTATTTATTCCTTTTTTTTCTTTTTTCTTTTTTTTTTATACTTGTTGAAGGTCAAATGAAAGCAACAAATTTTTCTCTACCATAGCCTTGATAATAAATCTACTGTTTTATGTATATCTAACCTCGTTGTATTTACATATGAACCATTAAAAATCTATCAGCAGCTGAAGGCCAGTGCAGAAAATCTTATATGCTCACCTAGTATTTTTTATTTTTTCAATGTCGGAGAATATTATATGCCAATAGGGATAAGTAACACAATTTGTAGAGTTATATGATATATATTGGCTAGACATTTCTGTCTATTACAATTTATTTGGTTTATTCTTCGTTCTTTTCCTTTCAAGACTACCCTTTTGAGTCAATGGTTAGAAAGGAGTAGGTTTAATTATGTGTATGTTTTGCTTCCCTACTATCGGGTTTGCATGGTTTGTTGATCTCATTATAAATTATTATTGTATTTCTTATCTCGTTGTCTGTTCCCCCATTACCATTTTACCATATCGTCTAAATTTAAGAATCTAACGACATAATAAATATTAAACGCTGAAAATACTTAAACACTTGAATGGGTTGTCAAAATAGTATTGAAGGGAAAAGACAATAAAATCGAAAAATTGTGGCAGTCAATATGAGCTGTTATCTTAGATGAAGAAATCACATAGAAAAAATGTGATGACAATGTCACTATACTAGAAAGTGGTGGATAGTCGGATGACCTAATAATAATTAAAGTATGATGCATTCATCATTTAGAAATAGAAGGGGGGGAAACATCATAGATGACCCAAGTAGTTAGTCAGCATAATGGATTTGAGAACTGCAATCTGGAAATCGAAGATCAATCAATTCCATGATTCATGTCTCAAGATCACAAGAAATGGGCAATTTACGAGATTACCTTGGAACAAGTATAGTGAATGCTTAAAATTGCGTGTCTTTTTGTCAAATCCATGGTTTTTGGTTTTCTTTTGTTCTGGCTTTTTTTCTTCTTTTTTTTTTTTTTTTTTTTTTGGTGGGGGGAATAAACTGATAGATGTAATTATTTGAGGGAACTGATAGATGTAATTTTGATTTTTGAATACAACCAAGCACACAAATGGAAAGAGCTAAAAGTGTTTACAATTGATTGTTCTTTTATTTATTTATTTACTTCATCTAGAAACCCAAACCAAACATTCATATTTGTTTGTATAGCAGAGTCTAGAAAATAAATCATTTTACGAGGATGTTATTATACAATTAAAAAAAAGTTTCAATCTCTACGTTTTTGTTTTTGAAGATTACAATACTTTTACAAAATGTAGTTAACCAAACACCCAACTACTTTTAGAGCCAAAAATTAAAAATTAATATGGGAATATTCGGCTGTTAAATCATAGAAGATTTGTTAGCTGTTTTATGAGAATTAGTTAGCTGATTTGTTATTGTGCAAATATAACTAATCAACTTTTGTAAAATAGGAAAGTTAGTTATTAGGCCAGCTAGCATAGACATTAGTTTCCTATTCTCTGTATAGTTTCCTATTCTTTGTAAAGTCCTATAAGTAGGAACCGTGTAACTCAGTTTTAGTGTGTGGCAATATACAGAAAACTCATTTCTCTTAAAGTTTATATGGTATCAGAGCCGCAAATCGTTTGAGAAAAACCCTAGAGCCATAAACTGTTCTAGCCATGTCTGATTTCACTTCCGATTCAACTTCTTCCCCTGTTGTCCAGAAAAAAACCACTGAAACCCAAGCCCCAAAGTCGGATTATGTCCAAATCACTACCCTTTGCCTAAATGGCGATAACTTCTTACGGTGGTCCCAATCTGTCCATATGTATATTCGAGGATGTGGAAAATTTGACTACTTGACTGGAGACAAGAAGGAGCCTGCAAAAGAGGATTCAACACATGCTACCTGGGATGTTGAAAACTCGATGGTTATGACCTGGTTAGTGAATTCCATGGCGGAAGATATTAGCTCCAATTACATGTGCTATCTGACGGCCAAGGAACTGTGGGACAACATCAATCAAATATATTCTGACTTGGGAAATCAGTCCCAAGTCTATGAAATTACCTTGAAGCTTGGAGAGATGTGACAAGGTGAAGAAAACATCACCAAGTATTTCAACTCCTTGAAGCGTTTATGGCAGGATTTGGACTTGTTCAATGACTACGAATGGAAGTCAACTGAGGATTGTAACCACTACAGAAAAACAGTGGAGGATCATCGCATCTTCAAGTTCTTGGATGGACTCAATATTGAGTTTGACGAGGTGAGAGGGAGAATAATAGGAAGGAAGCCTTTGCCCTCAATCAGGGACGTATTCTCTGAAGTAAGGAGGGAGAAAAGCCGCAGGAATGTCGTGATTGGAAAAAGAATCACTGGGGGTGCAATTGAAAACTTGGCACTCACAGTTTCTGAGGCAAATGTAAGTAGAACCAGTACCAATCAAAAAAGGGCTGAAGAGAAACCTCGTGTATGCTGTGACTACTACAACAAGCCACGCCACACTTGAGATACCTGCTGAAAGATTCATGGTAAGCCAGCAAATTGAAAAAGTAACAGGCCGGGTGATAGATCCAACCAAGGAGGTCGGGTGTTTCCATCAGCAAATGAGGCCGAGACAGGACCCTTTACCAAGGAGCAGATGGATCATCTTCTTAAACTACTAAAGACCAACTCCTCATCAGGTATTCCTAATGTTTCTCTTTCACAAACAGGTAGTGAATCTAGTGCCCTTTCTTGTCATTTAAAATATGGTCCTGCTCCTTGGATCATTGATTCTGGAGCCTCCGATCGCATGACTAGTTTTTCTAATTTATTTAGTTACTATTCTCTTTGTTCAGGAAATGAAAAAATTAGAATTGCT
This sequence comes from Ficus hirta, assembly GCA_038430175.1. Classification (NCBI taxonomy): domain Eukaryota; kingdom Viridiplantae; phylum Streptophyta; class Magnoliopsida; order Rosales; family Moraceae; genus Ficus; species Ficus hirta. Next base: position 13,157,086 of record CM076592.1, read on the forward strand.
GATAGAAGTTTCTCACCTATTGCAGGAAAAGGTTTGATAAAGTTATCCAAGAATATAGATCTTAAATCTATTCTCCATGTCCCTAAACTTGCTTGTAATCTTTTATCCGTTAAAAAACTATCTAGAGATTCTAACTGCCATGTAATCTTCCTCGATTCTCAATGTGAATTTCAGGACCGGAGCTCGGGGAGGATTATTGGTAGTGCTGAGATGGTGGATGGCCTTTACTTTTTTAATGATAATCTATCTAGCAATAAAAGATCTCACAGCCTTAGTAGTGCTAGTTCTCTTTCTATTCGTGAACAAATAATGCTTTGGCACCTTAGATTAGGACATCCTAGTTTTCCTTATCTAAGACATTTATTTCCTTCTCTCTTTAAAGGATTGGATTGTTCTTCTTTTCAATGTGAAAGTTGTGTTTTATCAAAAAGTCATCGTGCTACTTTTTTTTTTTTTTTATACCAAAACCTTATATTGCTTCCAAACCATTTTATTTAATTCATAGTGATATTTGGAGGCCTTCAAGGGTTACTACTATTTCTGGAAAAAAGTGGCTTGTGACATTTATCGATGATCATTCTCGTTTATGTTGGGTATATTTGATGAGTGAAAAATCTGAAGTGGAAAATTTTTTTTATAGATTTTTATAAATTGGTAGAAAATCAATTTCAAACCAAAATTAGCATTTTACATACTGATAATGGTAAAGAGTATTTTAATGAACACTTGGGACATTTTTTGTGTGAAAAAGGCATCCAACATCAATCTACGTGCATTGACACTCCTGAACAAAATGAAATTGCTGAAAGAAAAAACAAACATTTACTTGAAGTTACCCGAGCTATCATGTTTTCTACATATGTTCCATAATATTTGTGGGGAGAAGCAGTTTTAACCGCATCTTTTTTTTATTAACAGAATGTCTAGACGAATTTTAAAAGATAAACTCCTTTGGAATGTTTCAAACAAGTTTTTCCACAATCTCGGATACACTCTGAGTTGCCTTTAAAGGTTTTTGGTTGTACTGCTTATGTTCATATATCCAGCAAGTTTCAGTCAAAACTTGATCCTAAAGTAGAAAAGTGTGTTTTTGTAGGCTATGCTCCAAATAAAAAAGGATATAAGTGTTACAACCCTCACACAAAGAAAATTTTTGTTAGCATGGATGTCACTTTTTTGGAAAATCAACCTTTTTTTCAAAAGAATTTTCTTCAGGGGGAGAACAAGAATAGAGAAGAAAATTATTTTTGGGATTTATCCGCTATCCCTCTACCAAATACAAATTTGCTTGATTCTCCTCCTGATGTTTCCAATTCTACATCCAATTCTCAAATTAAGGAAACCACTGTTCAAGATTATGAAAATGATGGAAATCCTTGTCCACCGTTGTCAAACATTGATGAGTCACAAGTAGGGGGAGAAACACTTCAAAATCATCCCAATCATGAGACTTTAGTTTATACTAGACGTAGACTTCATCATAAAAGTAAAAACTCTTCTATTACTCTTGGTCAAGATCAGTCAGAACCTCCGGGCAATGGCTCTATGAATATTCCAGGTACTCCTCTTCCACTTTCATCTCTTATTCCTATTCCTATTGAACTTCCTATTCCAATAAATCCTTCTAATGAAATCATCGAATCTCTAACAAAAAAATTTCACAGACCTTGACATTTCTATAACAGTTAGGAAAGGAACCCGAACTTGCACTAAACATCCATGCCAAATATTTGTCCTACAAAAAACTATCCCATAGTCATAGGGCATTTACTTCTAAGATCTCTCACCTGTTTATTCCAAGAAATATTCAGGAAGCACTTGATGATCCGAATTGGAAATTAGCAGTGATAAAAGAGATGAATGCTCTCAGGAGAAGTGGTACTTGGGAGATAGTTGATTTGCCAAGGGAAAAGAAGATAGTTGGGTGTAAGTGGGTGTTTGCTGTGAAATGCAAGGCTAACGGGAGTGTAGAAAGGTACAAAGCAAGGCTAGTTGCAAAAGGCTTCACGCAGACATATGGAATTGATTATCAAGAAACATTTGCCCCTGTAGCCAAGATAAACTCAATTCGAGTGTTATTATCATTAGCAGTAAATTGCAATTGGCCTTTGTTCCAATTGGATGTAAAAATTGCTTTCCTGAATGGTGAATTGGAGGAAGAAGTCTTCATGAGCCTTCCACCTGGTTTCGAGGGAAAGCTTGGAAGAAACAAGGTCTGCAAACTGAAAAAGTCCCTGTACGGTCTAAAACAATATCCTAGGGCGTGGTTTGGATGCTTCAGGAAAGCAGTAAGGAGCTATTTGTATTGTCAAAGCCAAGCAGATCATACCATGTTCTACAAACATTCTAAGGAAGGTAGAATTGCCATCCTAATTATGTATGTAGACGACATAATATTGACAGGTGACGACAGAGGTGAACTAGAGAGATTAAAGAAGATACTTGCCAATGATTTTGAGATCGAGGACTTGGGAACGTTGAAATATTTCCTTGGAATAGAATTTGCCAGGTCTAAGGAAGGAATTTTTGTTAATCAACAAAAGTATGTTCTTGATTTGCTTAGTGAAACAGGTCTACTCGGTTACAAAGCAGTTGACACTCCAGTTGAACCCAATCAGAAGCTACAACCTGTCAAGTCAGAAGAAGTAGTAAACAGGGAGCAGTACCAAAGACTTGTAGGGAGATTGATCTACTTGTCACATACGCGACCTGATATTGCTTTCGCAGTAAGTATGGTGAGCCAGTTTATGCATTCACCAAGACCAGAGCACTTTGATACAGTCTATAGGATCTTGAGATACTTAAAAGGGACTCCAGGACGAGGATTGTTGTTAAAAAAACGTGAGAACTTACAGGTTGAAGTCTACACAGATGCAGACTGGGCTAGAAGTGTTACAGATAGACGGTCAATATCTGGTAATTGTGCCTTCGTTGGAGGCAATCTAGTTACTTGGCGAAGCAAGAAACAGAGTGTGATGGCTAGGAGCAGTGCTGAAGCTGAGTTTAGAGCAGTTGCTCATGGAATTTGTGAAGCAATATGGATTAGAAGACTGCTAGAAGATCTAAAGATCATTGATTTTCTGCCTATTAAAGTATACTATGACAACAAAGCAGCCATCTCAATTGCACATAATCCAGTCCTTCATGATAGGACAAAACATGTGGAAGTTGACAAACATTTCATCAGAGAAAAGGTAGACACTGGGTTAATTTGCATGACGTACGTTCCTACCAACAAGCAAACAGCTGATATATTCACCAAGGGACTACACAAAAAGCAGTTTGATAACTTGATTGGCAAGCTAGCTATGGAAGATATATTCAAGCCAGCTTGAGGGAATATTCGGTTGTTAAATCATATAAGATTTGTTAGCAGCTTTATGAGAATTAGTTAGCTGATTTGTTATTGTGTAAATATAACTAGTCAACTTTTGTAAAATAGGAAAGTTAGTTATTAGGTCAGCTAGCATAGACATTAGTTTCCTGTTCTCTGTATAGTTTCCTATTCTTTGTAAAGTCCTATAAGTAGGAACCATGTAACTCAGTTTTAGTGTGTGGCAATATACAGAAAACTCATTCCTCTTAAAGTTTATAATCAAAAATAAAAGAAAAACCTACTACTTCATATTACAAATTACAGTTAACAAAAATTATTTCAAAGCTTTGACAGTACTAAATTGGCTCCACCCTATTCTGCAGTTTGTAAAGATAATTTTCAATTGATCCTCACATCCAAAATATTCAGAGAATCACATACACTGTGCGTTTCAATATTTTTAGAACTAACAGAATTCCAAAAATTCATATAATGTAATACAATGTAGCTCAATAATGTAATTGAACAAAAAATGTAGCTCAATTCTACGCAACAAACATTAAAAATACACTAAGCTGAAAATCTGAATCTCATCAGACAGAATCGTTTTGTTATGCATAAAAAGAAGACGAAATCAGAATGACATTGGCTCATTGCAAAAGGGAAAATGTACTTTTAAGGCCCCGTTAAGGTTTCTAACCTAGATGAGGAAAACAAAAAGGAATAGGAAAATCTTAAGGTCGTGTTTGAGATTCTTTATTGGAATATATGAGATACTCAAACACACATTGTATTATATTGGGATATAATATACAATGAAGACATTTTCCAATCGTACCATAAGATTCATTGTTGGGGGGACCAAAGCCTTTCGACATTCCCAAAGTGATGTTAGAGAGTCAATAAAACAAGTGGAGGCGTAGAAACCAATCCCAGCGCTTGTTTCCGCAAAAAAATGAAAAAAATATTAATAACGCTTTTATGTTCTTAATAATAATAATTAGATAATAACAAAGTGCTGAAACTGGTTGTCAAATTGAAACGACACGGCAATATTTCATTTTCTTTGAGCCAAAACTTTTTCTTTCTATGGTACCACACTATAAATGGAAAAAAAGATACATCTCATGTTTCTTCAAATAATGAAGTGTAAATTACAAGATAAAGTCTCTTCTCTTGCGATTATAGTAACACAAATGAAGTAATATTTCAATGGAATTCTACTGTTAGCTTAGTCCCTACCTGAAACAATAAAGATCTTCAATACAGACTGTTGCCAAGCAACCCTTCTCCACAGTATGAAGCAAAGAGAAGGCAAGTTGTTAACCTTCGACTTTTTTCTATGGTAAATCATAGAATAGATTCAGGCATGGAGAGCTGCAACGTCTTGGGACAACCCATCAACTGCCTCGTCCATGGCTTCGGGAATAGTTTCGTCCTGCCCGAGAGGTAAAGTTGCACAAAACATCAAAATTAAACACATCACTTCAGCTTCAAGAGAAATATAAATTTCCAAAATGATCGACGTGACTCAATGCTATTCATTATTTCTGTTTCAATACATAGAGAAGTATTTCTGTGCCTTTGTAATTGTAATGATAGAGACACCGTCTTAAAATGTGATAAAACAAATATTTCGATTAACTAAAGAAAATTTCATTTATTGAAAAAACAAAAAAAACAAAAAAAAAAACTACCGAAGAAAATGGCACAACAGCATTAACCTCAAACTAAAGAAAAATTCTGCGAGTACCAATGTTCTCGGATACCATAAACCTGAATGGTCAGGAACTCCCAAGGGAATATCGCAGAGTAAACCATGATTGGTTCTTAATTTCGGGACTAAAATTTTAACTCAAATGCCTAGGATGTTTCGATTAAAATAAATATCATTTTAAATATAAAGGGCCACTCAAATGTTTCAATAGAAGGCATGAGATTACATGACAATCGGTTATATGAATTAAGCACGTGAATAACTAAATAACACCGAAATTCATAATAAACGCCAGCATAAGGTTCAAGCCAGACAAAGAATATATATAATGTACGTGATGTTGAATTACCTCCAAATCTGTTTTTGCTTTTACACCTATACACTTAGAAGCACTAATGCTAGCACTCTTTAAGAGACTACGAACAGTCTGGTTTGGCTTGTTGGGGCCATTTTCTGAATCTTTGTTCTCCTCCTCTGAATCATCAGTCTGATGTAACCTTGGACTCTCAAGAGTCGAGGCAACAGAAGCTGCAGTTCTCCTTTCATTATCGTTGTTTTCATCCTGAGTTGCCTCCTTGGGTGCACAAACCCGTTCTCTGGAAGGGGCGAAAATATGCAAACCAGGTGGTGAATAATCAACTTAACAATACCTTGTTGACCAGAAGTAAGTTTAGATGTCTAATATCTAGGGCAGTTTATTGTAATTAACATGGATGAAATGGTTAAGAAGTCATGTACAGCCCAAATATGAAATAGACGTTTTCATGCAGAACTCCCTTATTTTTGCTGTCATGTTGTGACTTCGAGCATAATGTGCAAGGGTTTATAGGAAAATGACCTTTCTTTATTTCATTTCTTAATAAATGCCCTAAGTTTTAGTATCCGGAAATGACCGTTGTTTTTAATGGTCCATTGATGATGAACTACTGGATGGTCCATCACTGATGGACCTAGGTGATCAAACAATATGAAACAACAATATACCGGTCTATTGGTAAATCAGTGATGGACTATTGGTAATCAATGATGGACCACTAGTGCATCGCTAATGGACAATTTAAATATCTAGTGAAAAAAACAAAACAAAAAACGGCTGTTTACCTAAAAAACCAAATGTTTGGCTATGTTTTTAAAGGAGCGGCCAAAAAACGGCCACCACCTAATTTTCCTATTTTTTATCTTAAAATTTTATAAGATTGCCAGATTTTTATCTGATACATACCTGGGTAAGGATGCATGCTGCCTTTGTAGTGGAGTGCTTCCTTTGCCGCTCCTTTCTCCTTTACCATAATGCTCCTCAAGATGCGCAAATTGTCTTTTGAATCGATCAACACCACTAAAGGAGAAAGAACAAAAAGTTACTGATTTAATTTGATACTAAAACTGAATGAACGAAGTGTCTTGCCATCAACATGAAGCTAATTGTTCATCCATAAAATAGTTTTTAGTCGAAAGCCCTCAACTGATTAAAATTTCAGCAGACTAACTAAAGCTAAATCAATGGGAATAAGAGATAATGATATTATAAACAAAATAACCAAAACTGTTTTGCTACATGAGTTGCCTTAAAAATGCAAAAGTAAATAGCTGGGCTGTTTCTCTAAGCAATGAAACACTCTCAAGCGTCTGCCAAATGAAACAATGAGTTGGGGCAACCAGACCAGGATGTTGGTTGCCGCATGCTTAAATAAGACAAGCTAATAAGCATGTGGCTGCACTAATTAAAAATCCAATTTCTAAATGTGCCAGTAAGCTTGAATGGGAAGAGCCATTCCACAAATTATGTACCGATTGACCCAACTCCCTAGTCTTATTTTATCAGTAACTTAAGCTAAAAGAAAAATATCTTCCAAGGAACAGAAAGCGTGCTTGCAATTTAAAATGCTCTTTTCCCAATAAAACCCAAAAGAAACCCAAAAAGAGTCAGAGAAGTAACCATCAACATACAGAATTGAAATGTATCTCACTCATTTCAGAAATGCTAGTATAAACTAGGTAGACTCGGAATGAAATTACTGAATGGGGAAAGGTTTTAGTACAATAGGTAATAGTGATTAATGAGAATATCCAAGTCCAAGTCCATACGGTGTTAACAACAAAAAGTTTAACATGCTATGCATGATGACCTAAGAGTTAAGTAGAAACACAATATTGTCGGAGTAGGGGACAGAAAGAACTTTGATTATATCATGTAGCAACAAAACAATTTCAAAGAGTAAGCTAACCTCGGGTACATAAAGCTAGTTTGATCTCCACCTCGAAGATACTCCTGCAGCATCTGAGGATGGTACTCCAAAATCTGTTTTTAACGTACACAAATTTATTACAGCAGCATAAGAGGGGGAGGGTTACAGCAACATAAGAGGGGGAGGGGAAGAAACCATTGCTCTAGAAAATCAGCCTGTTTAAAGTTATGAGGGCACACCTCCCGATAGATTAACTCTCTAACATCGTCTTTTGTCAATTTCCTCCGCTCAAACTCAAACTCAAGTTTTGAAATGGGTTGAGTGCTTGGTTCACGATCCACATTTGCCAAACCATTAAAGTAAGGATCAGATAGCGCCTGGAAACATGAGCATCAACATCAATAGAAAAATTATGTGCCAAATTATTGGTCTCCTAACAATTATCCTAATTTCCATTTTGATACAGATTTTTAGGTGGTAAAAGTTGGGGTTACTATACCTCTTCAGCAGATGGACGATCTTTGGGGTCAAATGCAAGAAGTCGTTCCAACAAGCGAAGAGCTAATGGATCTACATTAGGGAACTTGTGCGAGAATGGAATTGCTTGTTTCTTCCGCATGTTACTAAGATACCTCCGTGCTTTTTCATTACGAATCTGCCAGTTATACCATGAAGTGAGGCAAAAAGAAAACCATAAAATGGAACCTGAAAGCGAAAGCAAGATTTCAAGAATAATAAATATGGAGGGTGTGCTAAATACACCGATTGGAATGAGCTAACTAACCCTTGCAATGGACTCAGGAGAGGGGGTGCCAAGCAAATCCGTCATGAGATCCAATTGGTGTACCACATTTTTGCCAGGAAGCAGTGGTTTTCCTGTAAGCATTTCAGCAAATATGCATCCTATGCTCCAAATATCTATTGCAGGAGTGTACTGAAAAATGAAAGATAATCAATTATTATACTGCATATGTTATAGAAAGATTACAAGAAAAGCATGAATTCCAAAAGTGAGCAACAATCTGCTCACAAGCTGTCAGGAAATAGTCAGAAAGTACAGCAAAAATTCAATCACCAATAATGCTGATGTCATTTCTAATCGCCGATCAGTTCCAATGTTTTCTAACCTTTTACCAGATCCTGAACCTTAACAGAAATTAAACATAAGAACGGACCACTTAAATGGTATGAGGAGATTCAGGATTATAGATAAACTAAGAATCTAATCAGTTCTTTGAAATTTGTATATATTTCAACGCATGGAGGGGAAAATAACTAAAGAATCATTACTATTCTGAAATCCTACTGGGAAAAACCAGAGATCTAAAGTCAATAAGATCAAGTAAAATGAAGCCATAAATCCTGACTGAATTCAGTGCCGAAGTAAAGTTCCCACCAAAAGAAGAAAAGGAAAAAACATAACTCTGCAGCCCAGATTGACAAACTATGTTAATGAAATTAAAATTTGCAAGGTGTTTCCCAAACATGGATTCTTTGGAGAGAAGATTTTTTTTTTTTTTTTTTTTTTTTTTTTTTTTTTAAGATTAACCATTGTTATTGATCATAAAATCAACTACAAGGAAAGAGGATGAGATATCCTTCGGGAAAAATTAAAATACAAAATAATACATATAACTATCTTCTGATTACATCCATCCAATTCAAAACTATTAACGCGAAGGGTGTTTCCATGAATGCTCTATCAGTTGAAGCCCAAAGAGATGCCAGGAATTTGGCCATCTCAAACAAATCTAGCATCTCCATCTCGTTTTCTTCAAGTACTAAAGAGTTTCTTCCCATCCAAATTACCCAGAGTAGAGACAAACATTCAAACTTTTCTGTTTTCTAGTTGTGTTAAATAGATTCAAACATTCAAACTTCTATTTTTCTGCTTTCTAGGGACCGTTTAAGGAACAAAATGCTACGACTAAGCTGACAAACAATCAACAAGTGGGTGAGTATAAAATAGCTACCTCTCTAGAAACCACAAGCAATTTCTGGTATGATGAAGTAGAAGAATGTATATTAAAGACAATCTCATCAAGGACTAAAACTGACCATTTTGAAGATTGAAGAGATTGAAAATATTATATAGGCTCTAATCATGTTTAATTTGTAGTGCAGAACAATATACCATTGGCATGGCTTACAGACAACTCATCTAACTTGAGACACATATGTTGTAGTAGATTGGGGTATGAAATATTGCAGAAGTTCAAGAAAAGCAAAGAACATTTTTGGAAAATAACCAGAAATCAACAAAAGAATGCAACAAATATGTTATCAGATTATTACACAAGTTAGAATGGGAAAAAATAATTATTAAGCGGGATCCAAAAGATAAACGTCAACTCACTTTTGAAAAAAAGGACCCGCAGAGCTCAGGGGCACGGTACCATCGAGTTGCAACATAGTCCTGCACAAAAATAAAATTCTTGATAAGTATTGCAGTCTAAAGGTCTGCTTATGGCGGCTTTATGTATACTTTAGTAGTCACTAGAAGGAAAGTAAAGCTTTTAGAAAATGAAGTACAATGACAAGATTTTCATAAAAAGAGTAACTTACAGTCCAAAAGATAGCTGACGGGGCATCATTGAAAGATACTCGAGCAAGCCCAAAATCACAAATCTTTAGCTTGCAGTCAGCATTAGCAAGGATGTTTTTTGGCTTCAAATCCCGATGAAATACATTTGCTGTAAGAAATGCAGAAGAAATCAATCAATATTCATCAAAGACCGAAATGAGTAATGACTAAAGAGTTGGTGGAAACTACAAACCTGAATGAATATACTTAAGACCACGAAGAAGCTGGTACAAGAAAAACTGATAGTGCTCAGGGGTAAGATCATCATTTGCCTTAATTACTTGGTGAAGATCGGATTCCATCAACTCAAAAACGACATAGATATCTCTGAACTCTCGTCGTGAAGGAGGGAGCATAATATGTTTAATTTCAACAATATCCGGATGACGAAGCAACCGTAGGAGCTTGATTTCTCTCAGAATCCGTGTGGCATCAGATACATGCTCAAATACATCATTGATTTTCTTGATTGCAACCCTTTCTCCAGTGTGGTTGTCAATTGCAGAGCCAACAATACCATAGCTTCCTTTTCCAACGACTTCCTGAATTTGGTATTGGCTTCCCTCTCCATATTCAGTGAAGAATTCGGTTTCCGCTCCACCCTATAAGATCAGCAACAATTAGTCGTCAACAAAGATACCAAGAAAAGTTACTCAAGAGACAGAAAAGCAAAACATAATACAAGAGATTAGTGCAATGAAATAGCCGTTTTCTTCCTTCCGTTCAACAATCATGTAAAGCCAATAAATTTTCTTCTCAAATAATAGTTCTGCCAAGGAATTGAACAGCAGCGGACATCTATAAACGCCATGTATCTGCGAAGCTTATACCCGGAAATTACTGCAATTCATCTGATACTCAATGCGAAAATTTCACACACATGGTGCACGGACAGAATTGTCCATCTCATTCAGATCCATATCATGAATTGCTTCAATGTTCTAAAATCATATACCATAACCATACAATTACGGACTACTATCCAGTTTTAGCACCGAAAATGCCCGGATTTTTTTCGGATTTATCCATCAAACAACATGTTCTTCCAAAGAAAAAAAATATATATCAATATAACCAATCAATGAACAGCTATAAAGATCGTTGCTGTAAAACTTAATTTATCTCAAATATTTGTGTCCACACTCCAAATGCATCATCAAGTTTCAAGATTTTCGATCTTTTTATCAAATCCGAATCTCACTCTCATTATTTAACACTTTGATTTTAACAAACATTCGAAACAAAAGAACAAAACACGAATAAAAATAATAAAAATAATAAATAAATAAACAAATAAAAACAGACAAACAAAAAAGAAACAAAAGTGGATCAGATCAAAAACTAAACTCCGAAATACAGGGATCTGAGTCAAGGGAAAAAAAAAAGGGGGAAAAATAACCTTCTTTTGAGAATGCATAGTAATAAAGCCAGGTTTGAGATGAATCCGTTGGGGAACTTTGATGAGCTCCAATCCGAAGACGTTGAAATCTTCCTCAACAATCGTAAGCTCCGATGATGATTGTTCTTGACGTTCTTTGGCTTTTTTTTGGGGAAATTTGGTCATACCCAGAACGTGGCCACCATTTTCATAATTAATTTTATAATTATTATTATCTGATTTTTCGGAATAATTATTGTTGGAAGAAGTAGAAGTAGAAGAAGAGCGACGTTGAAACCAGCGACGAACACCGTCCACCAAAGTAGCTCCACTCCCCATATACACACAAACCCACCTCTCTTTTTTTTTTTTTTTCTCTTTTATTTAGCCTTTCGATTCCCAGCCACCCGATCCCAGCATTTCCCGCTTTCTCTCTCTCTCCTCTCTCTCTCTCTATTTCTTCGCTGGCTATATATATGTGTGTGTGTGTTTATCTTTCTGTTTCTGTTTCTGTTTCTCTCTCGAGAAAATTAATCTGGCCTTGGGTTTGGACCCGAGAGATGCGGGGACAGATTGCAGAGATTGTGGAGGAGAGAGAGAGTAGAGAGAGAAGAGAAGTGGAAGAGAGAGAGGTTTTTATTTTGTTAAAGTTTGGAGGCTGATTATTGAGATGGAAATGCAAAGGAGCTGGAAGGAGTCGTTTTGACAAATTATTAATGTAAAAATGCAAGGCTTGTAATCTTTGCCCATATGTGGCATGTAGATATTTTGTCAACTTTTTGTTTTGGGTCGCTTTCGCCGCTTACTTTTCTAATTTTGGATTCTCGTGTTAAAAAGATAGGGTCATAAACATGTATTAAAAACCACGGTGACAGTGACACAACGGCAAGATAATTATCTTTTAAAATTCTCTTATATAGTATTTAAGAATCAGATATTATTTGTTGTGAAGATGTATTAAAGTGTCTTTAATAACCTGTCAAATTGAATTAAGTCCTCGTAATTTTAGGCTTTTTGGATGTTATTCAAAAAAACATGGATTGTATTTTTTTTTTTCCGTTTTATTTATGATATTAGTAGATTCTCATAATAATATTAGTTTGGAAGCGTAAAAACATCAAATATATAAATATATTTTTTTTAAGTAGCAAGAAAAGAACATGTATAAAAAAAAATATTGGGTTATAAACATAAGATAATTATAGCTTGTTTAACATTATGTCTAGAGAATATTTTTTCATATTATTTAAAAAGTTTTTTATATTATTATTTTCTTATAAAATTGTAAATTTATTGTTTGAATTTATTTTTTAAAATTTATGGTCCAAAATAAAAGCTGAATTCTAAAAAAGGGCAAAAAAATAAAATAAAAAATAAAAAAAGTTAAGAGAGTTCATGATTTGTTTATTTATTTGTTGATTAAAAAATGGAAGATCAATCAAATCCACCAAGTGGCACTACTGATGTCCTATTGGGATGGCTGGCGGGAATCCGTGCCCGCCTCTGACAGCTTGGAAACAAGGCACTAAGATATAAAATATTAATTACCTATCCATATATCAATAATCTTCTTTGTTCATAGTTGTTTATTTTAACAAACAATCCTCGTAATACAATAGTCTTTACCGAGATTTCTCAACATTCGACCTTCTACGCTATTCTCCTCTCCTCTATTTAGAACGACCAGTGTGTGGATACCAATTACTTATTAGCACTTTTATCAGTTTTCTCCTTTTAATCCTTAAAGTATCTCTCCTTACCTATTTTCAAATAATCAAATATTATTTTAATGCAACTATCTATATTTTACATCAAGGGGAAAAGAAAAAAAAAAAAAAAAGAGAAAAAAAAGCTTGAAATAGAAATCAAACAAAAACAAAAGAGGAGAAAGAAACTCAGTGCGGGGAAGGTGGGCAACATCGCTAGATTTGGGATGTTGAGGAGAACTTCAAAATCTGATTCTCATTCTCACATCATATTTCTCCGACATTCCAATTCAACTTCGTCTATTTGAACCCATCGCTGCGACTTCAACCACGGTAACTTCTTCTCCCCCTCCCCCCCCCCCCTTTTTTTTCCTTTGATATTTTGGGTTTGAAGTTCTCTGAGTTCCCAAGCATGGAATATAGGGGAAGATTTTCAATTTTCAGTTTGTTAGTGAGTAGGTGGGGCGAAGCTTTGGTGGGGGGAGGGGGGGTGTGTTTTCAATTCTTTTATAAATATAAATAGGGAATGACTGTAGTATAACCCCGTTCAAGGACACTACCGTAATTATCGTTTTATAGATCGTTAAAATGAAATCTAATGATAGAAATATAGAGGAACACAACTTTTAATTTACACTTGTACACTAAATAAAATTTTTTTATAGACAAAGCTTTTTTTCTAAAATGAAAAAAAAAAAAAAAAAACCAAAAATTCAACCAAAACCCAGAAAATATCACTAGCCGTCACCCACACTCGGCCGTCAGAGAAAGCCTGACATGTTGACATGCAAATCTTGCCCTCAAGAAGGACCGTTGCTAGGTCGGGAGGGAGGGGGGGCAGCTTGCCTATCCTGTCGAACCGAGATCGGGGGGGGGGGGGGGGGGGGGGGGGGTAAGGGGGGCTTTGCCGGAGGTCGCAGGGGGAGCTTTGCAGGAGGTCGCGAGGGGGGGACTCGCCTGTCGAACCAAGATCGGGGGGGCAGGGGGGCTTCGCCGGAGGTCGTGCATGGGGCGACTTCATAATAGATTGAAGCAGAGTTTTTTTTTCCATATCAAATCTTTTTTATTTTTTAAGGTTCAGATCAAAAATTTGAGGACAGAAAAAAATTTTTAATCTGAAATAAAATAAAGGATTGTATGTATATGATATTATATTAACATTAGATGCATCTTAGATAATAATCGTTCATTTATTCACACAATCAATTTTAACAGTTAGATGGATCACTACTGATGATGCTCCTCATTGGAACTCTACCACAGTCTTCTCCATATAAATAAACATAAATTTACAAGAACGAAAATGGTTAAAACAATGCTGTCAAGTTCTTTTTTTCATATAATTTTATAAATTTTTTTCAGGTTAAAAACACAAAATTCCCCTTAAATGTTGATTTTACAAAAATACCCTTACATTGTATGTACATTTGCTTTCCAAGTGTACCTTTCGGTCAAAAAAACTAACAAAATGGGTGAATTTAAAACAATATCATAATTCGGGAGGAATAGACGTTACAAATAAAAGTTTGGGAACATTTTATTACAAGGTCTAAAGTTTAAGAAGAAAATATGAAATTAATCCAAAAAAGAAAAAAAAAAAAAAAAAAAAAGAGGAGGAATGGAGTTATGGAAGATTCAAGAAGAAATATAAATAGTTTATAAAGTTAAAAATTAAATTTTTAATTATATGATTTAACATGAAAAAATTACCTCCATTTGGATCCAGTGTCCATTTTTTTAAAGGAAAATTTTCTTATTTTAAATGAGAAAGTCTTTTATTTTGAGAATAAGATAGTATTTAGATATGTAAAAAATTTTCTTTTTGTTGGAATGAAAAAAAAATAGTGTTGGGAATAGTGTTTTGTGAGAATATTTAAAAAAAAAATCATTTTCTTTTTTTTAAAATAATATTATATAAACTAAGTTTGAAAATGAGATAATTTTTCTTTTTCTAGAATGATGAAAAAAAAAATTGAGACAAACACAATTTTTTTTTTATTTTTTTTGGGCTTGCTCACCCCTACTCTACTATTTGTTTGATTTCTTTACATGCACAAAACTTTCATATACAGTAAGAGAGTAGGGCCGAAAAAAAGAGAATAGGGCCCAAAATGCATAAATAAATAAATAAGAAAGTTGACCTAATCAACTAGTATGCATGTATTTTTCTTTTTCAAAACGTAACTTATGTGTTTCATTCATTTTGGAATTAGTTGAACAACTATCATCATGTTTCAAAAAGATCTTTTCAAATAAATATGAAAGAGAGAGAGAATATTAGAGGTCGTCACTTTATGCTTTTTCCCTCACCCTAGCTAGCTATGAGTGTTAATCCTCCCCAAATGAATGAATCAAATTGTCAGCAACTGGTGATAACAAACAGCAGTCACCGAATAGGTGACTCGATGTCACACACTAAAGTAATTTGACATTTATTCAACGTAATACTAATGTTGGAAGGGTATAACAATAGTGAGATCACTAAATTCCTCGGTGTTACACACTTTGAATGTTAACAGTTAGATGACTATAACAATAGTCTATGATTACTAAATTTCCTTTTTTTTTTTTTTTTTCCTTCTCAGTCGGTAATTTAAGTTGTCAGTTAAACAATACAAAAAACAAGGCGGAGCAAAAAGAAACAAGCGATAGATAGAGTACTAGGTTTTGATCTTCACCATTGAGAGAAGAAGATGTGTATCTCAAAGGGCATTGATCTGTATCTTGATCTTCTGATCTTTATTTCAAGATCAGCCGTGGTGATGACCAGTGTTCTTCACCTCGACGACAATGATTTCCCCAAAAATGACTAAGAGAAAGGGAGTGAGATGCATTGTAACGCCCAAAAATGAATAATAAGTGCTATTTTATTATGAACTTGCTTAAACTTGACCAATGAAAGACTTTAAAATTTCATTTTTAACTAGTAAGAAATTTGGGAATCAGCTGTATAGTTTATGCAGCAATCTAAAATAAATAAAATATAGAATTTTTTGAAATCCATAAAATATCTTCTCCCAAGTATTTTGAATATTAGTAATGGGACCAATAGTCAACCTTTAGCGTTGTCGTCAAGCCAAAAATGCCATTTACATATATCACAAGAATTACGTGAGTAGCTCAGTCAGCAGAAATCATACGTGTAACTTATATAACGATATGATGCAATATGAACGTACAAAATCTCTAACGATATTCATACTATCAAACTTCTCATAAAAGCAAATCATACACACATAATTGTGTACACTATGAGCTCATAACTGTACCAAGAAACAATCCAATTGCTGCCCAGGCTCTTCGACAAGACAAATCCAAGTCCCAAACATTCTCATCGGACCAATCCGAAACCACAAGCAATCTCAACAGGTGCATAAAGTAAATAATCTAATTAATTCTTAGGGTACAACTATTTCTTTTATAATTAAGAAAGTCGTGCATGACGGATAGTGGCGGATACAAGGGGGTGCCCACTGAAATTTTATTTTATTTTATTTTTACTCTAAAAGTTTTATTATTTTTATATTTTACTTACACTGAAATTAAAAAGTTTTCATATAATCTTTATTTTATCCCCGCTAAATAAAAAATTATCACATAATCAGTACTAAACTTTATAAACTTTATTACTTTATCTCATTAAAATTAAAAATTCTCATATAAACCCTCTAAAATTTAAAATTCTCACATAATCTCCTTTAAAATTTATTTTATCTAAAAATTTTTTTTGATATACACCCTTATTGAAATAGTTTAATGGCTCTGCCCCGTTGACGGATGCACTAGATATGCACACTCAAATGTCATACATGCGTATATTATATATACTCCAGCAAATCACAACGGACATATATGTATGTATGTGTGCGTGTGTGTGTATTAGCAACTCAATATGATTGACATACCAACAAAATTATGGAGATAATTTAACACTATATAGAGACCAAATTGAAGAGGTTTAGATCCCCCGAAAAAAAAAAAAAAAAAAAAAAAAAAAAAAAAAAAACCTTAGTAGTTCAAAATGAAAAAATTAAATTACTCCCCTGTTTACTGATTATCTCTGTAATTTTGATTCAAGCATTAAAGCTAAATCATTTCTGGCAGATGAAGAATGAAACGCTAACCCAATATCTATAAGCAACAACATAGATGCATCTAGACTCTAGTTTATTAAAGGAAAATTGTAGTATATAATATATTTTAAAGGTACTTTATAATTTATAGTAGGTTTTTAAAAGATGAAAAATTATCGTATATATTTACAAATAAATACTTAGATTTTTTAGTAATTGCAGTTAATTTTTAATAATAGATTTACATATACAGTTTTAAATTAAAGAGAAAAAGAGACTAGAGAAAGAGAGAGAATGAAGAAAGATGATTTTTTTTTTTTAAATTGATATTGTGTAGTCATAAATCTAATTATTACGTTAAAATTTTACTTTATAATTTATTATTATTTTTTTCAAATACGTTGTTTAACTTTTTCTCTCTTGTTATTAAATAATAAAAAATGTACCAAAAAAGTTATTAAATGACAAAATGACGTTACCGACTGAAGAGTGCTCATAATTCAACCCTATCTAGGAAATGGGATTTTTTTTTTTTTTTTTTTGAACCCTGTTGAGTTAAGTTCCTTTCTCAGAAAGTAAGCACCAACTGTGAGCCCCACGTGATGGGACCCACAATACGGGGTTAAATTTGCGGCCGCTAAAATTCATGTTTATGACTAGATTATAAAAATTTTGATAATGTTGGACTATTACACACGTGATGATTAATTTATACATAGCAAGAAGCATTATTTGATATAAGGTGCTTATAAAATACTTTATGCCAAACCAAGATCTTCCCTCATAAAATTGAAAAATTATTTTGATATAAGGTGCAAATATTAAGAGCTCCTCCTTTCAAAAAAAAAATAATAATAATAATAATAAATAATAAATAAATTCAGAGCTCCTCATAATTGATAATTATAATTTTAAATATGTGGATTGGGGTCTGTTGCTTTAAAAGAGAGTGGACCATTCAGTTACATTGCGTGAGGACCAAACATAAATTAATTCGGGGATTACCTGACCGTAGAGAAGAGTCACTTTTCAAGTTTAATGTTACGATATATAAGAGAGATAAATATCATAGAGCTCCACTTATGGGACATCTCATGGTTTTGCTTTGTCTCTTTTCACTTTACTAGTTTAACGCACGGCACGTATGAATAATATTTTGTTTAAAAAATATAAAAATTTAAAGAGAAAATACAAAAAAAAAAAAAAGGAAATGAAAAAGTATGGAACAATAAAATAAGAAAAAGATAGAAAAAACTGAAACTTCTTAACGAAATTTCAAAAAAAATTTAGACAAAATCCTTTTTAACCAAATTAATAAAAAAATATATAAGAACTTAATGAGAAAATTAAAAACAAAAGAGAAAATAAAATGTACAGAACAACAAAACAATAAAAAGAAATTAAAAATTGAAACTCCATATGAAATTTAAAAATAAAATAAAATAAAACTTCATACCAAAAATCCAAAAAATAGAAGAAACATTTTTTAATTAAATTAAAAAAATCATAAAGAAACTAAAAAAAAAAACTCCATAAATTAAGAAGGAAATAATAATAATAAAAAAAAAAAGCCACATGACGACATAAGAAAAAAAAAAGAAATATGAAAGTTTTTTTAACCAGACTAAAAAAATCACATTGAAATGTCCTCACAAAACTTTAAAGAAAAAACTCTAAAAAAAAAGATATTCTCACTTTTATTATTGATGATAGACATAAATTTATTATTGAATAGATATATAGAGGATTATGTTTATGTGTGTAGATATGTAATGAGAAATGAAAAAGAAAAAAGTGATAATAGAAGAAAAAATGATAAAAGCATAAAAGAGAAGTGAAAAGAAAAACAATGGGTTGATGCATATATATATATATATATATATTTCATATATGTTAAGATATGTAATGAGAGATGAAAAAGATAAAAGAAATAAATAAAAGATAAAAGCATAAAAGAGAAGTAAAAAAAACAATGGGTTGACATATGGTAAAAAAATTAGAGAGTATTATTGGCTCTTTTATGTATGTTAAAATAAAATTATTATTTTTCTTCTTTTGGAATATATATACTATTTTTCCTTCTTTTAAATTTTTTGGTACATATATGCATGGTACAATAATGTTTTACTCATATTCACCAAAAAGAACTTTTTACTAATATTAATTGGATGACGCACTTCACACATACGAGATAGACAAACAATGAAAAACAAAAATTCAAAAAATTAAAATTAAAAATTAAAAAATATTTGTCACGTGACCGGTATTGAATCCATCATGTGGCTCCTATTATAGTGTAATAAGGGATAATAATATGGTAGTAAATAAAAAATGAGGGGAAAATGCTAGGGAAGAAAAAAAAAATGAGACATGGGGTGGAACGAGGATGATTTGGTTTTTTGAGACTTTTATATAGATAGAGAAGAAGAAGAGAAGATAAATAGATTTATGTATATATAAATATATATATATATATACATACATATATAAAGAAGATTTTTATATAGAATATTATGTTCGGATATAGAAGATTTGATTTGCAAATTAAAAACAAAGTTAGTGTTCTCCAAATCCCTTTCAATTTAGAATTATGCAAGGCGCTTGTAAAGATAATTGATAACTACATGCGCACTCAAGTCTTAGCATGCATTTGGTGCTAAGATTTAGATTGTAGAATTTGGATTTGAATTTGATTGTGCATTTATCGAGGCGTTTAAATTATTATAGTTAAAAACTGTAAAAACTTGAAATGTGTTCGGAAAAAAATAGCAATATGAAGCTTATTTCGTTCGTTTCGAAATTCTATGTAATTTATATATAAAAAAAAACATCTCATTTGCACTTATCTATGCAAAGTTATAGACTTTTAAAGTTTAAGTTATAAAACTATGTGAATAATGAAGCTGAAGGAAAAAGAGAAAAACTAGATTGTAATTATATGATTTGGAAATTCATACTTAGAATTTATGGTGATCAGTAATCATATATTTGTGCATTTGATTTCATGATTTTTTTTTTAAAGAAAATTTCGAGATTTTTGTTGGCAAAATATATAATATGACAATGAACAAATATTGAAATAAACATAAATATAAAGAGAATATCATTAGCAACGAAAACAGAAAATCATTAGCAATAAAAAAAACTGAAAACAAAATGTGGACGAGAAATTGAGATCCTTATACCATACGGTTTTCTTTAAATAGATTCACTCCCTTATCATCGGTGTTTGAGGATCAACCGGCATCTTTTTCTTAGGATATAAAGATTTAATAGCACTAAAACTATCGTCGGTGTTTGTGAATTGTGGATTTGCACCCTTTACGTGTGGAAGAGAGAGCCTCATAGATTCTATTATTATGGATTAAGCAAATGGGCAATTCTTTTTAAACCACATCTGGCTTTCATCACTTTTTTCATGCGTGATTAGTGTTTTCCCAATTGCTAAGTCTCAATTTTTTCAGCTTTAAGGGTGCACTTTTTTACAGTCAATTTCTTCTTAATCCATACATCATTTTTAGCACATGAATAAACCATTTCGCACTCCTCACGGAGTAGAACACATATTCATCTTGATCTATCACAAATTTGTCG
The DNA here is from genome assembly GCA_038430175.1 of Ficus hirta. Taxonomy (NCBI): domain Eukaryota; kingdom Viridiplantae; phylum Streptophyta; class Magnoliopsida; order Rosales; family Moraceae; genus Ficus; species Ficus hirta. The sequence continues at coordinate 13,177,640 of CM076592.1, forward strand.
TGGATGTCGCTCAAAATTATGCTTAAAAAATGATATTCGACATGGATTTTTCAAACCCTTTTTCCATCAAATTTTTTTTATTACCTAGAAAAAATTATTATTATCCTTAATTAATTGCTACAACTTTTTTTCTATAATTCTCTCTCTCATTCCTCTCTCTCTCTCTGGTTACCAAGAACCGTACTTCTGAATTTAAATTTGGCTTTAATTTTTCAAATTTATTTTTGTAATTTATGAATCAAAGTGCTGACTAAAATTTAGGAGCACGATACGCATATACACATTTTCTTCCCCTCATATAGGGCTTATTATCAAGGTATATATTTAAGTTTCTTTATAGGAGTAGGCATATATGTAAATAGTCAAGGAAAAAAAAAAACACTATACGTGTAAATATCAGTAGAGCTTTATTTTGAGACTGTTAAATTTATAAAAGATTTTGTTACTTTGTAATTTTTATGTGATTTTGAATAAATATATATAATCTCAAAAACTAGAGATGCTCACTAAATGTGTGAATCCGCATAATCTTGTCCAATTTGACGGATTGAATTAGATTGAAAGACTAATCAATTGAACGGATTGAGATTTTTCCAGCTTGAACATTACGAATTAGATTACGGATAAAAGATTTCCAAATTCACAAAATCTATGAATCCGAACCTTTTTTAAATATAAATTTAGGAGCATCACATATATAGCATTGCCGTACGTCCGGTTTATGGAAACCATCATGTAATCTCGGAGATTACACGACGGTTTAGGAAAACCATCGTGTAATCTTTAGAAAATTCGTTTAAAATTTTCAAATTTTGTACTTTGAAATTTGCGCGTAAACCCTTTAACTTAAATCCACTTTTCTTATCATTTCTCATCATTTTCATCTTTCTCTTTCTCGACCACTCAAAGATTTCTCCTACCCACTATCTCCTTCGCCCACCCACCGATAGTGCCGCTATCTTACCATCTCTCTTATTATCCCGGTGATGCCGCCGCCGCCCTCCCCTCTTCCTCATTCGACTGTCACCCACAACGCCGTCATCCCCTCGCCTTCATTCTCCCATCGCCCCTCAACGCCACCCTGCCCTCTTTCTCTTTTTTTCGCTGCCGCCGTCGCAACCTCCATTGCCACCCTGTCTTCCCATCAAGTCCGTGAACTATTTTGCATCAAAGAAAGGTAAGGTGACTTCCATATTACTCAGTTTCTTATTTTCCAACAAAAATACGAACACACAATTCTTTTATAACTTGCTTGGAGTGTAATTTGTGTATTTTATTGTTGTTCAATTTTTTTTATTATTGCTCTTTCTAGACGAATCTTTTATGCAATTTGTTAGCATTTTAAGGTCTATGAACACACAACATTCTAAGTATTTTTTTTCCACCCACCACATGCTCTATGAAATGTCAAAATGGAATTTTGTTTGATTAAATCTTAATAGTATATATCTTAATTATTTTGAATTTTGTAAACTTGCTAGGGCCTTAATAGATTGGAAGCTTATAGCCGGAGAAGGGATTAAAAGGAGACGAGACTATAAAACAAAAATCTCGGATCGTCTTTGATTAGGGGAAAATGGACTAAATTTGTAATGCAATTCATTAATTATGATATGTAAATTGGTAATGTAATGGATGGTTTTTTTACTTTGATATAATATTGCTAATATTTTGTCAATCATATTCTGGGCCGTGTATTAGATAACACACAGGTTAGGCCACATGTGGGAAATCACTAAAAAATGCTAAATTATTTTTTAATTCATGTTGGACTTTACATTACGGTTTTAAACAAAAACTGTCGTGTAAAGTGGACTTTACACGACGGTTTCTATTAAAAACCGTTGTGTAAAGAACAAAAACCTTCATGTAAAGTTCTCACTTTAACGAAATTTGCTCCCTTTTTTCTCTATTCGATGACGGTGTGAAACGTCGTGAAATATTGAGATATCACAATGGTTTATTAATTGTCGTGGTATCTTAAAACATTCCACGATGGTGGATTATACGACGGTTGTCTAACCGTCATGTAAACTTTACACGACAGTTAATAACCGTCGTTAAATCCATAATTTTTACTAGTGCGGCCTGCTTAGAGGCTTCGCCGCCATCACCGTTGGGTGCTCCGTTGTGGACCCCTGAGCGGCAATCATCTATGGCTTCATCACTGTCATGGTGTAACCTGCAAAAAGAGTACCGAGAAGTGGAGAAGGTAAATTGCAACCTCTAACGATTCCATATTTGCCGGCAGGTGAGATTGGGAAGAAGAATCGTATTAGTTTTTTCTTTTTGTCCTTAAATCATATGTGGTTGAGTTCATAATAATTTTGTGTACTCGCAATATCTGAACTGCTAAAATGAAATTTAACAGTCAAAAATTTTTTTCCCGTTGATGGGAAAAAGTAGAATGGTCTCATTTTAGAATTAGCCTTTAAACGTAGGCTTTATATATGTTACTTATTAATTCGGTGGTGGACCATAATTCTCACATATTTAGAAAGCAAGGATGTTTCTATTTTAACTTTTGGCACTGCAATATTAAAACATCAAAAAGATAATAGTCATAAAGTCATTTCCTTCTCTTTGAAGGAATGTAATCAAGTAAACTTACGTACAGGAAGAAGGGTTTTAATAATTATGTGCATAGTGTGCAAATAAGCACTGATCTTTCCCACTTTGAAGGATTTGAACACGTTACAAAATATGGGCCAATAAATTGAACACTAGCTTCTCAATTGGAAAAGGATGGCTACATTTATTTATTTATTTATTTTAAAAAAATAGTACTGGTAACATAAAGTCACATTTCAAAAGTATCTGTATATATAAAATAAAATCATAAAGTCAACAAGAAGTGGTAGGTGATATATTCAACAAAAAGAAGTGCAGATATATTGACTTGCATGCTAACACAAGTTTTCCAGTTATATCTTAAATGAAAGAAGAAAATATCGATATTAGTATGTATGTATGTATATATAAATATATATATATATAAACATATATTTAGATTTAAAGAAATCTTGAAGAAATATCAATATTAGTAGAAATATGGAAAAGCATAATATCTTTCTTTTGATATTTTATAGTATGATGAATATTTAAAATAAAATAAAATAAAAACAAGAAAGTTTACATAGAAGTTAGAAATCTCAATATTAAAAGGGTCATAAGCATGATTTAACGATAATTTCATATCTAACTCCATCATAATGTCTAGAGTACAAATCTCCCTATCCCCGATTAGAAAAAATTAAAAATTAAAATGAAGTCCTATACAAGCAATATATTATATTAAAACTTTTTTGTTAAAAAAATAATTAATATTAATATGGTTTCAATTTTTTTCTACTCCAAACAACAATTAATGTAAATAATCTACTATTGTTAATTGGCCATTTTTATGGTCCCAGAACTAATTTTTTACGGAACCAATCCCTTAAGAGAGAGAAAATCATGTGGTACATAAGTGAGGTATATTTTTTGGTGTTTTTGCATTTTATGCAAATCAAGACATAATTTAAGATGATAATAAGGGTAGTTTCAATAAAACAAACTAACATAAAGGGTATGATTGTAAATCTAATGAGGACAATTTATAATTAAAAAGTGTTTCATTATTTGGTACAAAATATTGTGATAGTATGTCAATTGTAATGGTAACCAATGTGTGTGGGTGATTTAAATAATACATGGGGTCCGTTTTAATATTTTAAACTGTTATGGACTAAATGAGGTTGCTGTCGTGGAGCTCTCGAATTCGGTGGTGACGGCGGTGGACTAAATGATTTAGATTTTTTTTTTTTTTTTTTTAAGTTTACCGACTCGATCGGTATCCTTGATTACACTCGATCAATATTGATCATTTGATGTGTTTTCGATAATACAGATTTATTATCGGATAAATCTCTTAAATATAAACTTGGGGACGGACCCTTGTTAATTATATATTGACAAATAATAATTAAAAAAAAAAAAAAAGACTTCGACGGCCAATTTTTTATCCAAAGTTTTAAAATATTTTTTTTTTTTCATTTTTTCCTGATAATTCTTAAATTTTGGTAAAATCCGCATATAGTCTCACATCTATCGACATTTTTCCATTATTCATTGACATTTTTCTATAATTTCTTAGAAATTTTCTTATCTTAAAATATTTTTGAATTTGAGATATTACTATCAGGCTGTAGCTACAACCATACCTTAAAATATATTTCTGCCCATCATCTTAACATGCTGATCGGAAAATAAGAAAACAAGACAAAGAATCATGCATATTGATCTTAATGAAAAAAAAGAAAAAGAAAAAGAAAAAGGTCGGAACATTTTTATGCTGCTCCACCTAAAACTCTTGTGACATATTCTCTTCTCTCATAAAAGTACCAAAAAACCCGGTCAAACCAATAATCTGAGTTACCTAAAAAGGAAAAAGGATTTATTTCATAAATGCACCCTGATGTGTACACTTTTTTTTTTCCATTTTGCTCCCTATTTTTAAAAAACCGTTCAAATTGCTCTCTGAGGTATACACATATAGTTCAAATTACCCCTTTTGCCTGATTTCGTCTATAATTCTAACAATTTTGTTGATGTGACAAAGTTAACGAAATGTATTTTAAAAACAAGTAATGAAATGTATTTTAAAATTAAACCCTAATTCTTAGATATGAGATTAATAAAAACAAATTTATCTTTAATGAAAAAAATTTAAGTAAATTGAATATAAAATGAACAAATCCCAGAATAATATTTCAACCATCTATTTATTGTCATGTAATTTATTTCTTCCACAATTTTACTTTGAAACCCTAGCAGCCTTCAGAGACAAGGGAAAAAAAATGAAGAAGAAGCTAGCAGCCATCATATCTCACAGCGGTGCCGCCTGCTCGGTGAGCTAACCGAAGGCGGCCCTCCCGGCCTCCCGGGCGTGCACAAATTGGAGGAGGAAATGGGGTGGATGGCCATGGAAGCTAGTGCATGAGAGGTATGTTGACGGCGGGTTTCGGTCTGTGGAGGAAGAGGAAAGTGATGAAGAAGTTGAGAAAGGTTTGGTGTTGGTGATCGGGAGGTGAGAGAGAGGGGGATCAAAGATAGATTTTTGGGGTTGGGGATGAGAAAGAGGGTAGAGTTTTGGAGTTACTGATGCAGCAAGGAAGCGTGGAAAGGAATAGAAAAACAGATGAAAGAGATTCTTCTTAAAGTCTGCTGATTTCTTAGAATATCGGAAAATAAGAGATCTAAAAACATGTTGATTCGCTCACGAATATCAGGAGAATAGGCATCAAAATCTTGTTGATTCTCTCAAGAATACCAAGAACAATGGAATTAAAAAAAAAATCTCTATTTAGAAAACACAATTCATAATCAGTTTATCTATAGATTACAAGACTCTTTATAGGTACTACAAAGGCACTAATATTCATGACATTGAAACATTTTAAATTCAAAAATAAATCTAAACTTTAAGATTTGCCCCATAACAAATACTTATCTACTTAAAACTCTCAAATAAATACAAACTTTGGGACTTCTAAAAATTCCCAAACATTAAGACAAGACTTTTAAACTTTCACCAACTCTCATATATTAATAAAAATAGACTTATTTAAGTGGTTGTAGATATAGTCTAGCGGTAATACCACACCTGATTCCACCTAAAGGTGCAGAGTTCGAATACCCCCATTCCAAAATTCAAAAAAAAAAAAAAGTCCCAATTAATTTGAGAGAGAAAGATTGATTTCTTTTCTTTTTAATGAGTTGATTTTATATTAATTATGTTTTTGTTAATATTTTGTTCAATAATAGTGGTATAGATTTAAAATATTATTGATAAACCTTTAATATCACTTAATGTCGGCAATTCCACCATGATAGATAGAGTCGGATGAAAGGGACAATTTGAACTATTTTGTATTTTTTGGGGGAAATTTTGAACTGTTTTACAAAATTGGGGGCAAAATGAAAAAAATGTGTGGATAGGGGCTATTTATGAAATTAATCAAAAAAAACAAAAACAAAACAAAACAAAACAAAACTAATCATCTCACAATCTCAGGTTTTATTTCTCAGATTCCAAAACTATAAATAATACAAAATTTTTCAAACAAAGAGGCGTTTGATCTGGTCAATGTATTCGATTTTTTCTCCGAAAATTACAAAAATTTAATATACTTGACCTTTTTCCCTATTCGAATATTATTTGTTATTAAAATGTAGATATGGTTGGACAAACATATCCACAAGGCTGGTGTAATCTTCTCATAACTATTTCCACAAGCTTAGTTTATTTCGATTTGACATTTCAATATAATGAGACCTTGAATTTAATCCAAGAAAACAAGATTCACTTGAAAAAAAAAAAAAAAAAAACAGATTAGGATAAATTTATTTTAAAAAGAGAGAGAGAGAGAGAGAGAGAGAGAGAGAGAGAGAAAGTGATTTTTTTTTTTGGCATAGAAGTCGTCTGTTATCATTGTCAGCAACGGCAACATGAGGATAATTTAAAATTATTGTGATTGTAAAGTTAGGTATTTATTCTTTATCTTTTATAATAAAAATTCATATTTATGTATGCATATATATGTTACATATATATATATATATATATATATATATATATAAATAAGAGGTTGTGAAGCAGCGTATGATCCCTGACAATTAGCTAGGGCACCATACATAAGAGGACAAAAAGGAAAAGTATATATAATGCCTACTTGTAATGGCTTTATCCTGGTCAACAACTTTTCTAATCTTTTCTCGTCTAATTTGGATAAAAAAGAAAGATATGTACAAACCTTTTGAGCAATTTAATTTTTCTCCATATTCAAGAATATTTGTTAGAAGGGGCGTACAAAAGAAAACATGCTCAAAGTAATCATTTTAAGTGAACCATAAGAAATAAATAACCCTTTGGGAAAGATAATTGGTTTACGTCACTTTCATTTGAAAGAAGAATAAAACGGGATTAAAAATTAAACCAATTTTTAAGTCGTTGTCATAATTTGCTGCAGCATCCAATAGGACCACTAGTCAAATACCAAGTTTGGATCAATTATATCTGTTTTTTCTTTTCTTTTCTTTTCTTTTTTTTTTGGTGAACTTTTTTAATCTGCCTTGGAGGTTAGACTTTATATCCACTAGTAGTACTCTACTCTCATTCTTCTTGAATTTTCCTTGGCCAAAAGAACCAATCATAAGTATGTTCCATTCAAGGAAATAAATTTCCACAATTTTATCAATTATTTTATTTATATTCAGGAAATAAGGTTATAGAAAGTCCTGAGAAAGAGAGATTGAATGTGAGAGATAGAGAAGAGTGTTTTTATCTGGAGTTTCGATACACTATCAGACTTGTCATAAATTTGATGTATATATTCACTGTCAGATACTAAGTTAAATAAGGGATTTGTGCCATCTGTGAAGAAAAAGGGTTACTAGATCCGAACTATGGATGGGGGCTGAGTGGATGTCGATCTTAAGGCATTTTTAGGCATATCAGTTATCATCATAGCATATTCTTTTGGGGTGTGAGAGGAGGTGAGTTGTCGGATGCTGGCAGGTCTAAGAAAGGGGTTCGTGGCAAATGCGAAGAAGAAAGGTTATGGGATTGGGAACTTTGGATGTGGTTGAGTGGCCGTCGATGTTAAAGCAATCAAAATTTAGGATGCATAATGTAAGTTTTTAAAATTTATAAAATAAAGTCAGTATGACCCTAAAATTTAAATAGCATAGATGAGAATAATTTTAATAGAAAAACCCTCCATTAAGCCTTCTTTCCAATCGCCGCAAGATAGTCGCAAGTCTCCAAGATCTATTCGTCAGACCTTTTGCCCATTCATTGCATGGTTGTGAGCCCTGCCCCTGCTATCACATGATCATCTAGCCTCTAAGATCTCTTCATCGAGCCCGCACAGAGAAACATTCAAATCCATCCAGCATCTAGATCTGTTGTGAGGTCCCTCGGTCGTCTCCAATTTGTCGATCTCCCTCTTCCTCCTTGCCAACTCTTTTATCCCTCACAAGGAATCCCAAGGATATTTAATTTCTAAAAATGAAAAGCCTTGACATAAGTTGAGACTTCGTCTAACTTCCCATGTCCTAATTTAGTAAGGTCTCTTTTAATTTAAGATTCCACATGATGTTAACAAAAAGATTACACGTTCTCCTTATCAATATATCAACTATTGGATCCTTGAATCGGATGCTATTAACGCTGTTAGAGCGATCCTCTCTCCTGTCCCTCATACTATGGAGGCAGTTATCGTAGACGACATTAGAGATGTCATTTATATTATTACTGGTGGAGTTGTTTGTTACATTTCTCGTAAGGAGAATGTTGTAGCCCATTGTTTGACAACCTTTGCTGTTTCTCAGTCTGATAACCTTTGTACGGCTTGATTCGGTACCTAAGTTCATTGGTACCTTTGTAAAGATGGACCTTTTGTCTTGTGTAATAAAAGCCATCTCCTTTTCAAAAAAAAAAAAAAATTATATATATATATATCAACTATTATAGTGGATAGTTTCACGTATACAAGATATGTTGACAAATGACTTTTTTTTTAAGTCGAAGTTTTCTATTAACAAAATGGTTTTTTTTTTTTTTAATGGAAGGTCAATTGGTGATTTATTGATTGATCAAATTTAATTAGTGATTGACCAATGTTAATATGTATTTTTGGTTAATTGATTATGGTCAATAACTGATTAATTAAGGATAATTGATTATGATCAATAATTGATTAACAACTATATTCCTAAATTAATAAATTTGATTATTATTTAAATAACTGTTTAAAAACAATCTATATACCCATTTTTTCTTATATTTACAGGGACACTCCTAAGTTTTTTTTTTTTTTTTTTTCCTTTCCTCTAGCCTTCAATTATGCTCAAAATGTAATTCTTTCATACTCTCTCTCTCTTTGTATATATTCTTTTAATTCTAACTTCCACTACACACACTCTCTCTCTCTATTCTTTCAATTCTAACCTCCACCACTTAAGAAATTATAAGAGAAAACATTCCCAATAACTGGATTTTGATAAATGATTTATAGTCTGCAGTACATAAGTATGGGTTTGATTCTTGAGATATTCTAGAATATATGAAAGTTCATCAATTTACTCTACCACCGTACTTCACGCTTGAAAATACAATTTAAAATCCAATTCTGTTCAACTAAATTTTAGGGATTTAATAAAATAGGACATATTAAAGCCGCACAAGTCTGACTTTTGGTTCTTCCAGAAATAAGAACAAGTGATAATAAAAGTCTAATAGACAAAATTAAAATAATCTTTAATTTTATTTTCCTCATAAATGAAAACAACAATTTTGTAGATATCATATTAAGATCATTTTGAAATTGTATTTCTTGTATTTTTATAGAGAATGATTTTTTGTGTTTTGGTATATTTACGAAAATATACACCAAGTCCTAAAAAATAAAAACGGAAAATAAAAATCCATCATCCTATCTGACATCATTTTGAAAACGTTTGTTTGTTTGTTTTGTTTTTGTTTTTTGTTTTATATACGTTTTTCGATAAAGTTATTATAAGAAACGATTCCAAAATAGCATTTTTCTTGTACTAGGTCAAAAAATAAAAACGAAAACAAAAATTCATTTCATATTTTGTTAAGAAATGAGAAAATGAAAGTAAATAACATTGTATTGGATTAAATAACATAATTATGAAATTATTAAAATAAGTAGCATATTTTCGAATAAATTTATTTTCTTTTAAGAGTAAAATAATTATTTTCATAATAAATTAATCAACAGTTTCATAAATTTACCATATACTTATATTAGATTTGATATTTATTTTATTTATTTTATATTCCCTTTTTAGGAATATATCCAAATATAATTAATTTCTATTGTTTTCCATTTTCTTAACAAAAGTCATTTTTACAACTTTTTGTTTTCATTTATATTTTTGTTTTACCAAATACTACTTCAAAATCGTTTTAAGAAATGATTGTCTTGAGAAAAAGTTATAAACCATATTTAAAATGGCACAGAGAGGTCTTCTATAGGTACAAAAAGAAAAAAAAAAAGTTCTTTACCAAAAACATCCCCAATTTTTCTTTTTTGAAATAACATCCCCAAATTTTTGAGTCAAAAAATTAACTATATTTATTAAATAATTAAAAAGATAAGAAAGAAATAATTGTCAAAGAACAAAAAATTCAAGGTTGTTCATCCCGTGTGGTATATATTAATCTCACACAACATATCTTAATCATATATCTTGATTAGTCTTACCATCTTACTGAATGGTCGGTTATATATAGAATTCTTATTTAAGTACAATATATTAATAACATCATGCATCACCATTTACTAGCCCGATCAGGTTCCTTTAGCAAGAAAAAAAGGGAAAAAAAAAACCCATGTTTTTTATGGTGTGGTGATCTCATTTATTCCGAAAGAGAGAGAGAGAGTAAACAATAGAACTGTATTTCTATGAATCCATTTGGATTAAGATTAGGGTAATTGATACTTTATCATCCTAAACTTTTCGCAGGTTGGCAAATTACTTAGTGAACTTTTAATTTTATTAATCTACTAAATTTGTAAAATCCTTGCAATGCGACCCAGATTGATAAACTTTGTTTAAATTACTGATGGAAAGAAGGGTTTAATTATCAAAATTAGAAATTTGGAGTTGAAGTTGTCAAATCATATAAAGTTCAAATGAATAAGGTATTTGTGTACATATTTTAAACAACATTAAATAATTAATCTAAATAAATTGTAGAGGTATGAAAAAATGAGGCGGATTATCAAAATCAAAAGCTTAAATACAAGTTCTAAAAGAACGAAAACTTACGGGATACAATGCTAACAACATTAAATTACGACATGAAAAAAGGTTTTTTACATTTTCTATGAGTATTTTGCTTTTTATTTATAAAGTATACTTTTTTTGATAAATAAAGAAAATGATCTAGTTGTGGTCCATCATTTTTAAGTTTTTCAGTTCTACAGGTATGAACACTTTCATATGTTTAGTAGAGTCAGGTTCTTTATATTAGTTTATCTTAGTTGTCTACTCAGTATCTATTATGTCATCAACAATCTAAGCTTCAACAACCAAACCTGGAGGGGCCCCTAAAGGGGAGGCAATGAGACTCGAACCCAGATGGACAAAGGGGATATGCCAAATAAATATATCAAGACCCTTTGCCATCTCATCTACCCATGTGGTTGTTATTTATAGTCAATAATTACTTGAAAGTTATAACTTAGTATGGTCCACTTATGAGTCCATCTAGTTCCTCTTCCTGAAGACTCTTTGTGGTCGAATTGTCAGTGAGTTTACATGTTGTATTTTTGTACCAACAAAAAAATCCATATATATTTTGGTCAACAAATAAACTTGACCTTGAAATACTCAAAATATCCTTAAAAAGAAAAACAAAATTTTGGAATATTCACCTTTTATGTTATGTATTTTGTTCTTATTCAAAAAGTATATATTATATTTTTGTTCTTGTGTTATATTTTAAAGTCATGCATTTTAACATCATTCTCTTACATTTAATGCATAAAATTTATATATTTCCTTGGTTAATGTTTAATTTTGACCTTATAATGCCCAAAACACCTTTAGATTTGAATTTCTTCAACTATTTTTAATTTTAATTTTAAGGGTTTTCAATACTTTTTAGATTAAAATTAAGTGTTAATCGAGAAAAAAAAAAGAGTATAGATTTTAGATATTAAATATAATAGAAGAATATAAAAATACAGAAGTTAAAAAAATACGGTACACTTTTTTGAATAAAAACAAAATTCATAATATAAAAGGATAAGATAAATAACATTTGATTTCAGTTTTTCTCTTCAAAGGTATTTTGATACTTCGTTTGATAAGTTAATTTAATTATAACTAAAATGTACTTTTCATTTTAATTTTTATCTTTTTCTGAAAAGTCAATAAAATTTATAGTTAATTTTTAAAAAATCAACCAACTCCAACTTAAAAATTTAATGTCCAACTAACTTATTAAATGGGGGCAAGTATTTTTAGACTGAAGTTTAGTGTTGATAAAAAAAGACAGAAATTCATGCGTCTTACCACACGTAATAAAATTATGGTAGAAAAATACAAAATTTGAAAATATACGGTATGAAAAATGAGGGCTTGTTTGGCACTTGAATTTAACTCAAGTTAAACTGTACTTTTTTTATCTTTTTCTAAAATTTTTTTTTATCTTTTCTGAAAAAATCAACAAAAATTACCATTCAAACTTAAAAATTTTAGCTCAACTCAAATTCAACTCATTCACCAAACACCCTAAAAATAAAGCAAGACCATCACATGGGAAGGAGGAATAAATAAATGCAGCATAAAAAGCCGGCTACCGTTGAAGAGCTGAGAATGACGTTTTATTATTAGTTTTGATTGGATTATTGGAATGGTGAATAAATAACCATTAACCAACCACATCCTTTTTTTTTTTTTTTTTCCTCCAAAAAAGAGCTTTGTCGTTTAGTTACAAAAGAAACCGAATTTATTTAAAATATGGCTTTATTTAGAGATCTATCTTATTTTAAATTAAAATATATTTTTTTATCTTAATTTTTATTTTTTTTTTAAATATTTTTTATATTTTTCTAAATTTTTTTTTATATTTTATAAAAAATTAACAAAAATTTTCAATTCAAATTTAAAATTTTTAACTTAAACTCATTCAGCATACTCTTTAAGCCTTTGAGTATATATTACTTTTCCAACTTGGCCATTCAATATTCCATTTCTGATTTTCCTGTATACATTAAACTTTTTCCCACGAATTTCCAACTCATTTTGCCACTTCTATTGGTCCTTTTCTTTTCTTTTTCTTTTTTTTTTTTTTTTTGGGAACTGCAAACCCAAGTGAGTTTTTACACTTTAGAGAGAGAAACATGAGGTTTTAGAGAGACAGCCAACTGGTTTGTGTTTCCCACCATCCCCGACCTTTTTCTGGGACCGTGAAAATCCTCCTATGCCTCTCTCTCTCTCTCTCTCTCTCTCTCTCTCTCTCTCTCTCAAGCTCAAGTGGGTCATTTTTTGAGGTCCAACAATTCCACTTGCTGATCTTTTTTTCTATTTTCTATTTTTTTTATTTTTAATTTGCTTTCTCTCTCTGTCTTACCTGCCCTTCTCTCTCTTTATCTCTCTTCTTCCTTAAATGTTTTTTTTTAATACTTACCCAGTAACCAATCTCTCTTTTCAATGCTATTCTTCATCTCCTTGTACAGAAACTGAGATCCATTTCTCTCAATTTGAAGGAAAAAAAAAAAAACTATTTTCTGATCACAAGTTGTGATATTGAGATATTTCTTTCTATTGGGTATTCTATCTATTTGAGTGTTTGCTTGTTTGTTGTGTGTTATCTTTAAGATTGAATCTTTTTTTGGTTCTTCGAAAAGGGAAGTCTGTAGCTTTCAGTTAAAGCATCCGGGTCTTGTTGATATCGCCAAGGCTTTACTGCTACTAGTCGAAATCGTTTCCATTTGTGGCTTTTGAAAGGGTTCTTTTTGTATTAGTTTGAAATTTGCTTCTTTATTTTATTTTATTTTTTCTGTATTGGGATTTGATGCTTGGTCCAAGACAATGGAGATGTTTATGGCCAGATTTCTATTCCTTTAGCATTCAAAACTTTAGCTTAGTGAAGTGACAAATGAAGAACCTTCTTAAGAAGCTCCATATCATGTCCAACAATCAATCAGAAGATGGTAGAGAAGGGTCAACTTCATCAAGGGCTAGTCAGAAGTCCATTGAAGAGCCTTCCCCTGATAGGATTTTGCACTCCAGGTTCCACCATAACCCCGATCACAACAAACCGTTTTCGGGTCTTTCGGGTTGGTTGAATTCTGTTGCTCATAGACATAGTTCTACGATCTCATCATCATCTTCTTCTTCCAATGTGACAAGAGGTGAGACGAGTGAGCGGCCAGTTGATGCAGTGACGGTTAGTAGTACCGATTTGGATGTCATCGGTCTGGAGCCGTCGAGGCCCGATTCGGGGTCGAATAACTCGAGGGATCCTGATGTAGAGGAAGAGTATCAGATACAATTGGCTTTGGAATTGAGTGCCAGGGAGGATCCGGAGGCAGTTCAGATTGAGGCTGTCAAGCAGATTAGTTTGGGCTCTTGTGCCACCGATAATACTCCGGCTGAAGTTGTTGCCTATAGATATTGGGTTAGTGTTTCATTCTTCATCTGCCCGAAATGATTTACCTTTGCTTGCCTGGTTACCAAAACTATAAAAGTTAGCTGGTCCTTTATGAACTTATTAATCTAGCTAGATTAAAAGCCCTACTTTTCGTCGACTTGCTTAATACTTGAATCAAAATTACAGAGGGAATAAGTAAATAGCGGAGTAATTTAAGTTTTTCATTTTGAACTGCAAAAGAAATCTGTGGAGCTTTCTCTTAAGAGTTATAGCTATTGAAATACTCTACCACCAAGTGTTTTTTTTTTTTTTTGGGGTCTAAAACTCTTCAATTCGGGCTCTCTATAGTGTTAAATTATCTCCATAACTTTGTTGGTATGTCAATCATATGGTTGCCAAAGTGTACATGGTAATGATTAAGTTCACTATTATGCTGCTAAACTAAGCATTAAACTATAGTCTCGAGGGTTATGGGGGGAAAAAAAAAATTTGAGGAAGATGTCAGTGTCACTCCCCATGGCTCTTGTGAGTCCTGTCCGTTACCTTCCCTTTCTGTTTCCTGTGATGAAAGATTGGGAAATTGGACCACGAAAATCAGTACAATGCTTAAAGTGTAAAAAAATTTGTTGAGTGTCACTATCAGAACTGCCGGATGTTCTAGTCCTACTGGTGTGCAGACATTAATTATTTCTTCATCATACTCGTCGGAGAGTAAAATGTACATTCCGGCATCAGTGGGGAGGAAATTAGGTGATGCTTTGGGTTTGGTGTTGTGTTTATCTGGGTTATGGATCTGTGTATTGTTATCTTGGTTGGGTACTATTATGTTATCCATTGTGCGGTTAGAAGTTTCGTAAGTCTGAGGTATAGAAAGTGTCTGATTTATTTCCTTTAGTATCAGTTTTCATGTCGTTTAGCCTCTCATTTTCGTTATGTTGGGGGAGGGAAATAATTATCTGCATTTATTTTCTTGCATTGGTAGTGTGGTACTTTTGATTTAGAAATCATTGTGTATTTGAGCTAGCAATTGAATATAAAATTTTGAAAATTCGGAGGAATCGTTTTAATTGTCGATGATCAAACTGATTAGAAGAAAATAGGCTTTCATTGCTACTACAGGTCAACTAGCTAGAATTTATGCTACATGTTATTCTCAACTGGGAAACTGATCCAAAAATTGTATTTGCTTATATCGTTTTACCATGTCACATTTAGCACAACATATTGGGGCATAGCAAAGCGTTATAAAATTTCCATTAATTTCTTTAGATATTCTAAACTTCAGACAGATCTTGTATGGGGTTTCAGATTTTTTCTGTTGGAGATAATTCAAATGTGGGAGAGATCTAGTCTTATGCCTAACTTCTTTTCTCAGTTTGAACTTATCTATTCTGTTCTAACCTATCTCATATCGTAGATTTATCCATGCTTCACAGAATTATAATTCTCTTAGCTACGATGACAAGATCTTGGATGGCTTTTATGACCTGTATGGAATCTTGACCGAATGCAACTCAGAAAGAATGCCTTCCCTTGTTGATCTGCAAGGAACGCCTGTATCAGAAAATGTCACGTGGGAAGCGGTCTTGGTCAATAGGGCCGCTGATTCAAATTTGTTGAAGCTTGAGCAGATGGCACTTAATATGGCTGTAAAGTCAAGGTCGGATTCTTTGGTTTATGTAAATAGCGATTTGGTGCGAAATCTTGCAATTTTAGTTGCTAACTCTATGGGTGGGCCAGTTGGGGATCCTGAATGCATGTTGCGAGAATGGCAAAGTGTCACTTATAAATTGAAAGCAACCATTGGTAGCATGGTTCTGCCACTTGGTTCTTTGAAAATTGGATTGGCTCGGCATCGTGCGTTATTGTTCAAGGTACTTCTTGGCATTTCTGTTATGGTTTACACCTGATCAGGAATGTTGTATCCACTTTTGGAGATTTAGCATAATATATCTTCTCATCGTGTCTTTAATTTTTTACGATGAGCTTTCCTTACTTCTAAATACCAACCTTTGTTTTATTTCATACCACATCTGCGCTTGAAATAAGCATGTGTGAGTGTTTTTGTTATATTCGCTTCATATGTTGATGTTTAAAATCAAACCTAGAGGTACGCTCAGGTCATTGACAGTTACTTTAATGATTCTGTATCAATTTCATTGCACGATAAAAAGTTTATTCGCTTTTCTTAACTTCAAATTTGAATTTTTGTAGGTTTTTTTTGTTGTGCCAAATTTGAATTTAAACACTGTTGTTTTAGTTATAATTCTTGATATGTTATTGTTTACTACTTCGAGTTGGAAATCAGATTCTGTAACAAGAAGTTAATAACTGTTGGTATTAACTACAATTGCCCATTGTCTAGCCCTCGTGACTTCGAAAAATAGTTGTGATTTATTTATGCATGCCCTGTTCCAGTGCTGTACTGGGGTTCCTCAACTAATATGAAAAACATTTCAACTTATTTGGTTTCATAGGTTTTGGCTGATAGTGTGAGCATCCCCTGCCGGTTAGTGAAGGGACAGCAATATACTGGTTCCAGTGATGTCGCTATGAACTTTGTAAAGATCAATGATGGAAGGTAATTCTTATCTTAGTCTACTTTTGTCACACGGTTTTGAAGTCAGATTATGCTTTTCGTTTACATTTTTAGATGAATAAAACCATAATGAGGCTTTTGGTCTGGTGCCTGTGGTTTGCTCCAACATGGCCTGTGGTTTGATTCCTGGACTCTTACCTGGTGGATAACCATGAGTTTCATGTTTCTTAGAGATTTTAATGTTTGGAGGGGCTAAATTTAGTTCCAACTTGAGCGTGATAGGTGAGTTTAGGGGTCTTACAGGATTTAAAAAAAAGAAACAAAAAACCCCAACAACAACAACAACAACAACATATATTTTATTTACTGACAATAAATCATAATGGATAAGAAATCTTCAATAGGTTGTGTATTGTTGTGCTCCAATATTCATTTTGAAGTGTTTGCTTAAAGAACTGAAAAGATTTCAGAATCAGTGACGTAGCAATTTTTTCTTATATGGAGTGGCAGAACCTTAACTTGATTTTTTTAAGATGCGTCCAATCTCAATTTCAGGGAGTACATAGTAGATCTAATGGCAGATCCTGGTACACTTATTCCATCTGATGCAGCTGGATCACATATAGAGTATGATGAATCTTTATTCTCTGCTAGTCCTTTGTTCAGAGACGTTGATTCATCTCATGCAGCGTCTTCCAGTAGTGGGGTTGGAAGCTCGTCCGAAGATCATTCAGACTTCGGGACATTTGGAAAGAGATCTAGGTTCAGAAACCGTGCGTCCGCAGGAAGGGAATCTGATGACAAAGTAGAATCAATTGCTCCAACAAAACCAGCTGGGCCAACCGAACTCGAGGGAGAAACGAAGATGCTCTCAGATGAATTGAAAAAACCATCTAATGTCGAAAAGGGGTTCGTGCGGGAAATTCCAGGTAGGACTAGTTACCCTTATGCGCATGCAAGATCTCCTTCTTGGACCGAAGGCGTTAGCTCCCCTGCAAGTCGTAAAAAGAAAGTGAAGGATGTTTCGAAATACATGATTGACGCTGCCAAAGAAAATCCACGATTAGCCCAGAAACTCCATGATGTGCTGCTCGAAAGTGGTGTTGTTGCTCCTCCGAACCTATTTACAGAAGCTTATCCAGAGCAATTAGATGTATCGACAGTTGAGTCTAGTTCCCAAAAAGAAGATCGGGATGAAAATAAGGAAAGTGTTGGAACCCAAGAAAATAAAGGCAAAGACGATATTGCTTCAACTTGCTTTCTGCCTCCTTTGCCTCACAAGGCACATTCTAAAGCAGGTCCTAGTCAATCAGAGCCTCTAAAAGTTGTGGAAGGTTTAGGAGGGGTCAACCTCTCAAGTGGTAGTCAGGATATAACAGGACACATTATCTCATCACAGTCTGAAATGGCTCCGGTGAAATATGCAAAAAATGTCCCAGTTGCTGCTGCCGCGGTAGCTGCAGCAGCTGTTGTTGCATCTTCAATGGTTGTTGCTGCAGCAAAGTCAAGTGCTGACCAGAATCTCGAACTTCCTGTAGCAGCTGCTGCCACTGCTACTGCTGCAGCTGTGGTGACTGCAGCTGTCAGTAAGCAGTGTGAGCAGGGCATGCGAAGTGATGGAGACACAGATAGTGGTGGTTATGAACCACGAGGTAGTGGCGACCGTGAGCATGATGGTGTGGCAGCAAATTCAGAAGGTGAGAGAATCTCGGATAAGTCAGCAGGAAATGAGAGCACGAAATCTGATTCAATTGAGGATGTTGCAGACTGCGAAATTCCATGGGAGGATATCAGTTTGGGTGAACGTATCGGACTTGGTACTGAACCATGCATGATTCTATCTTGTCTTGTAGTTTGTTTCATTGGTAAACCTAATCCCCTAATTTTAATCCACACATTTGGTACATCCTTTGTGTTGTAGGATCTTATGGGGAGGTCTACCGTGGAGAGTGGCATGGAACTGTAAGTTTTCTCATGCCTTAACCTGAAAGTAGCCTTCTTGTTGCACTAATGTAATAACATCGGGTCATGTCATTGGGTTTTTCCTATACTGTTTCATAGGAAGTTGCGGTGAAGAGGTTTCTGGACCAAGACATTTCGGGGGAATCACTGGCAGAATTCATGAACGAGGTAGAAGCTGTTGCCTTCATTCGTCTCGATTATATGTAGATCTTTAAAATTAAAAATCTGATCTTGTTTTTGAATTGGTCATATCTCTCGTATCTCTGATGGTAGAGTTGAAGAGTTTGCTCGCTTTTCTCTGTCTGCTTTCATAACATCTTCCACGAATTTTTGCATGCGGAAACTACCTAATGTTTTGGATTTGAATATGTCGTGCTATAGTTGTGACTTTAAAATATAAGATTACATGTTAGATGATTATTTATTATTTATTTTCTTGTTTAAATTGCAAGGTTCGGCTAATGAAAAGACTCAGGCATCCCAATGTTGTCCTGTTCATGGGAGCTGTAACTCGTGCTCCCAATCTTTCTATTGTTACAGAATTCCTTCCAAGGTTTGGTGGTAGTCTACATTATATTCTGTATTATCTTAATTCCATTTTTGCATAAATGGTTCTTGATTCTTGTTGTCAAATGATTTTTGTTTCTTGTCTCTCACTCTCTCTCTCTCTCTCTCTCTCTCTCTCTCTCTTTTTTTAAAATAATTTTTATGGAAAAATATTTATGTTTCTTCTAAATCTTGCATTAACCATGTTACCGGGGGGGAGAAAGCCAATAAGCTAAATGTTATGCTGCTCTATAATACCTTTAGCCCCACTGACTTGGCATTAAAAATAATCTTAATGATTGGATTCCTCCAACAGTAAAACCAGTCAAAACTAGTTGTACTTTGCGACGTTTTTTTCAGGCATTGGATGATGGTCCAATGGGATCTGGCTATTGAAATTTTGTTGTCAGGTTGAACCTGATAAAATGAGCTCTAATTTCAACGGCCCAGATTGATTTGTCCATCATTGCATAATAATTGCTTGCACGGTATGACCAAGAAAAGACTGGTCATAGCGTAGTTCTGTTCCAGACATTAATAGAATGAGATGTTAAAATTTATGGTTTCAAGTTTAAGAATCCATCATTGAGATCTGAATTTATTATTGTGTTTTCTCCACTGGTAATAGTTTCACATACTGAATGGCTGACAATTTCTTTGCGTTTTTCTGTTTAATTGATTACCTTTGAGTCTGTAAGTGATCTAGGACAGGGGAATACTGAAACATAATTGTATGTTGCAGAGGTAGTTTGTATAGGTTACTTCATCGGCCTAACAACCAATTAGATGAAAGGAGGCGTTTGAGGATGGCTCTTGATGCTGTAAGGTTTTTTCTTTCTTTTCTTTTATTCCGAATTTCAGTTTAAAATATATATATATATATATATATATTTTGTTTATACTGAAAACTTAAAGTGCAATATTTGTCTGCTATGTATTCAAATTTTCCAGGCCCGGGGAATGAACTATTTGCATAATAGCACACCAGTGATTGTACACCGTGATTTGAAGTCCCCAAATCTTCTTGTTGATAAAAATTGGGTAGTCAAGGTGATTTCTCATCTCTCTATCAGATTATTTAATAAAGTTATGTATTCTCAATACCAACTTGGTGTGACTTTATTTTTGCGCCTTCCATTAGGTCTGCGATTTTGGACTATCTAAAATGAAGCATAGCACATTTCTCTCTTCAAGGTCCACTGCTGGGACGGTAAGCTAGAGTATGATTGCGACTTTTTTAAAGCAGCCTGGTCAACAACAAAGTTATGGATGGGGAAAAAATTTTATTGTTAAATGATCTTAAAAAAGTCATTCATGTTTCTATCATCTCCCATTCGGCCTTTTAAGGGTTTCTATTAGTTTCTTATAATGCATATCATCCCCGATCATAACCACTTTTATATATGCTGTTGAAGACAACTCTTATACTAGCTGTTTAATTGACTTCAACTTGTCATATTCTCCTTCAGGCTGAATGGATGGCTCCGGAAGTGCTAAGAAATGAACCTTCCGATGAGAAGTATGCCTGCATCTTTTCTTTGTCTAGTATTCCGGTCACGTATAGGATGTGATTGCATAAACTATTTTTGAATATGTAGGTGTGAAGTAGTTTATGTTGGAATGTGTAGGTGTGATGTTTTTAGCTTTGGGGTCATATTGTGGGAACTGTCTACAATGCAACAACCGTGGGGTGGAATGAACCCGATGCAAGTTGTTGGTGCGGTTGGATTTCAACATCGCCGTCTTGACATTCCTGATGACATGGATCCTACAATTGCCGATATCATCAGAAGATGCTGGCAGACGTGAGTATACTCTCAGTTAAATGTTTTTACATCCAGATTTCAAAATTATTATGGTTGAAACTATTAATTCCTTGTTCTTTTTAATATATTTTCCTTAATCAAAAATGGCTGCAGCACATGAGATTGGGGAATTGGTTCTCGAGTCTTGATTGTTTCTTTGAGTTCCAAACTTTTGATTTATTTTTCATCTCCGACAATTTGATATTCGCTTCAAAGAGTCTTACATTTCTAGGATGTCTGACTTTCTGTTCTCGTTTTATTTTCAAAGTGCTGCAGATATTACTGCCAAATATATTGTCCTTCCATCCACACCCACTTTGAAAATTTTACGCAATGGAGTTGTTAACAAGATGGCAGAATGTCTATTTTCTTTGGAATAAGATTTTTTTTTTTTTTTTTTCAATAAATTACTTAAAATCTTTTTTAAGTAAGTTGTTAAACTCTAAGATCTTGTGTATGTTGCTACAAAGTACGAGGGTTAATCAATTCTATAGGACTAAAGACAAGTATTTCATGGATAGCACTGGTTTTGATTCTTTTCTTTTGTGACACCACGTCAGCAATTGCTGTGTGTAATTGTTATAGTTACTACGAGTTATTATAGGATGTACTAATTGGAAGTTGCTATGATTACTAGAATAACTAGAATGTACTAATCGGTAGTTACCATAATTACTAGAATAACGTGATGTGACAATGATACAAAAGAAAATAATCAAAATCAGTGCTATCCTTGAAAAATGATTTTTGGTGCTTAAAAAAAAAAAAAAAAAAAAAAAAAAACCCTTGCTACAAGTTAGCTTACACACGCTTGGTTGAAAGTTTGAATCCGTGAGCTAGTTTCTTCGTTGTGTCATGAGTTTCTATCAGTGAGCCACAATTTTTTGCTGTGCTTATTTTGTTGCCCGCGCCCGATCTTCATTCAATGCCCTGTATGTTATGAGCTTGGTTCAATCTATTCCAAATGTCCGAAATTGTATTAGTTAGATAGCTTGGAATCATATTCAAACTCATGGTTGATCTTGTGAACGAATTGAGATGGATATTGTAGGTTCAGGTTCTCGGGACAAAGTGGCAGAACTAGAAATTTAGAGTAAAAATTGAATAAATATCCTAAGAAAAATTCTTATAAATTGAAAAGCTAATCTTGTTTTCTTAATGTCCGCTCCTTTTTGCGGTTCCTTTTTATTTGATTTTTTGTTGTTTTGTTTAGTTTTGTTGGGTTGCTTTTCTTTTTTTCGTTTTCAGATCTTCTATAATATATATTTTTAAGGGCTTCCCCTTTTTTTCTCCCCCTTATTTTTTGATTATTAAAATAAAGAATTTGCATTTTTGTGTTTCTTATGGATATTCCACCATGTCAATCATACTCGTAGATGCATTTTTTTGTTAATTGGATAGGCAGAGCATTACAGTTGATCTAATTTACATTGTAGAGATCCAAAACTGAGACCGACATTTGCCGAGATCATGGCTGCTCTGAAGCCGTTACAGAGGCCGATAAATAACTCCCAAGTTCCGAGACCCAGCAGTGGCCGTGAGAGAGTTCAGCGATCAAGAGTTGCAGAAGAAGCTGCAGACTAGAAGAGCAACATTTTTCGATCCGACTGAATGTTGGTTTCGTTCTAGCCAAACCATGTAGTCAATTTGTAGATTGTTCAGAAAAAGTATGAGAAAGATAACGATTGAAGATCATGAGATAACATATACTCGAATCTGAGGTTGTGATTCTTTTTTCTTGATTTCCTTTTTTTTCTCTTTTTATTTTTAGCAGGGCAGCCATTCTCAAGGTTGTGCTTCGTTTTGTAAACATAAAGAAAAATGAAGGGAAAAAAGAACCAAAAAAAAAAAAAAAAAATATTCAATTGAAATTGTTGTTATCAATGTTTGAATTTTTTCTGTCCATGTAGTGTTGCCAAGTTCTCGGAATGAATGACAAAGAGGATACAATAATTTAATGAACATTTTTCTGCCCGGAAATTGCCCCTAGGAAGAACCGAGGATTGGCCGATGGGGTTTTAAATGGTTGGATTTTTATTATTTTCGTTTAGTTTTTGTTTTTGTTTCTTCATTTTGAAGTGATTACACGCACTATCTACGAAGATGTCTTATCATAAAAAGCTTTGAGAATATTGGATCCTAATGTTGTAAGGATCTCATTGCTAAATTTGACCCAACATTTTACTGCCCTATACGGCCTTTACATGAAGCACTTAAGAAAATGGTTCACTTGTAGGCACTAATAGGGGACAAACCCCATAAGGGGGCACGCAGCAAGGTTTTAACAAGAAAAATACTAGACACAGTACTAACTTTCGTAGCATGTGAGTTGTCTTTCTTTTGATTATAAGTCTTAAAATTAAGGATTGTTTTCATCTATGTTCTTTGAATTTTAGGGTCATTCCCATTTTGCCTTTTGGATTTTAAAAGCTCTCACTTGTTGATTAAATTTGAATTTAATCTCACTTTAGTTTTATTAGAATTTCTAAAATCGACAGAAAAAGAGTTAAAATGTAATCATATAGTCATTTTTTGTTTGTTTTTGAAGAAATCCTAACAGAATAGGCTTATTAAAAATAATTCTCCTATTTTTCTTTTTTTAACTAAAATTCTAATAAAAGAGGTAAAGTGAGGTAAAAAGTTCAGGGAACAAAGTAAGTGTGACATTGAAGTTCTTTTGGAGTATAGATAAAAATAATCCTAAAAGTAAAACATAGTATCTAGCAGTAAAATATTGATAATTCACCGTCATGAGTTAGTACTCAAACATTAATATTAAATTGATTCCTTAGTACCACTCAAATTCATGTAAACGTTCCATTAGCACAACAAAATCAATGATTGTTGGACGTAGTGTGGGAAAGAGAGCTCCAATTTCTATTGCTATGAGTTCTAAGAAGGAAGTGAGAAAAATCTGAAGAAAGGACAACCCGACATTTCAAACTCCCAATCTCATGCTAGGATAAGGTAGGACCAATCCACACTTAAGAAAGTGCACTTTATTTTCTCTCTCTTTTGATACTTTCTTAACCAAGCTCTATTATCTCTATCCCAACATCAAACATGGCTTCTTTCTTTGGTTCTCCACCATTTCTCTCATACCCCTTGACTAGAACTCACCACTTATCTTCCTCATCACAAACACCACCTCCTCCTCCTCCGCAGAACCCGCCTTCGCAACCGCAAACTCCGCCGCCAGTGCAGCCTCTAAGTGCAACTTCCTCCGAACAGCCAACACCAGTTTCAGCTAAAGTGCAACAACAAAAGCCTGTTTCTCTCAGGCCTGCAAGTTCAGCCACTAAAGTTGAGTCTACAGATTGGATAGCCTCAACCTTAACCAGGCGGTTCGGGCTCGGAGCTGGCCTTGCTTGGGTTGGCTTTCTTGCATTTGGTGTGATATCTGAACAGATAAAGACTCGTTTTGAAGTTTCTCAACAAGAAGCTAACACAAGGTTTTAGTCTTTGAACACAGATGTTTTCTTGGGTTTCTGTGCTTTCTTGGGTTTCTATTTTTATTGTCTAATTAACTAGTCGGGTAATTAAATACCTTTTAAAAACAATATGCAATATGGGTATTTTTTGCTTTTATTTATTTATTTATTTACTCTTTCTTTTGGGCTTAGTTTAATGCTTGAAATAATATTGTTTTTCTTGATATAAACTTTGGCATATCAGTCTTATAATACTCCTAATTATCAGATATTGTGTTTGACAGAAATGTTGAGAAGGAAGAAGAGGTGATGTTGCCTAATGGCATAAGGTACATTTCACATACTGCTCAAAACTTGATTCTCTAGAAGTACCAAAATATATATTATGACGATTTTAATAACTAGTGCTGTTTAATTGAGTGATGACACAACCTCCGTTTAATTTTGATATTGTCCGCTTTGAGTCTAGCTCCACATGATTTTACCCTTAGACTTTACCTAAAGATCTCGTTTCATCGTAAGATAGTGTTCTTATTTATGAACAATTACTTTTAATCTTTCTCAAACGATATAAGACTAGACATATATTATCTTTTTGTCTTGTCTCATCTTGTCATGGTTCGAGCAGATATAGCTCGAAGACTAATTAAGGACCGTCGAAAATCACTCCCTTTACGGCCTGAAGTCTTCATTGGCCATAAGCTAATCTGTAGTTATAAGATTTGTTTTGTAATTAGCTGCATAATAGAATTTATATTCTACTTTTAATAATGTGTTTATTTAAGCATAATTTTCTTACATTGCTAAATAAAGTGTAAGAAAGATAAATTGATATGCTCAAAGAAGCATGATGGTGCACAAAAGTAATTTAGAAACTTGTAAAGTTTTTCGTGTCATTACATTGAATGATTTAAAACAAGTTAAGATAGAAGATTTGATTAGGATTGTGGAATGAAAATCGTAATATTTGTTTGAACAGAAGAAGGAAATATGATTTTTTTTATTTTTTATTTTTTATTTTTATGTTATGAAAGTTTGACCTTAATGGTCATTTTAAAAGTGTTAAGAAAAGGGCAAATATTCAAAGTTTTAGAACTTTTAGTAGTATACAAAAGAAAAATATATGAAGGATGATTACAGTGGAATGTTGAAAACCTGTTGCTTTTGATAAAACATATCCAATAATTTATATTTATATGGGAAATGGAAGGCTAAAATTGATTTTTAGTAAAAATGATGTCATACTATTTAGAAGCATTCTATTAGTTAAAATAAAAGCGACTGATACTGGTCTTCTTTAAGAGATCTAATGACTCAAAATTATATGCAATTAATCATATGAATAGATGAGAGTTATCAAATATTAAGAGTCCATAACTTGTGCTTCTCGATCCAACGGTCAAGATTAATTTAGAGGAATGTATATAGATTAAAAAACAAAGAGAAAATCACACAATTCTCTCATAACTCACTGACATTCTCCAACACACCCTTTTATCTCTAGTTCTCTTCCCTTCTTTCTCATATTTCGTTTATCAAATCATCAAGGTTACCTTTGATGATGGGTGAAAGATTTCAAGGAAATAAGAGCAGGAAATGGAGAACTAGAGAAGAAGTATTGCCTAAATTTTGCTAGCTTTAAGTGTTTAATGTATTGAGTCCAGAGTTAAAATCCGAGAAGTAATAAATTTTTTTTGTCTTTTATCTACTTTTCTCTAAATGAAGCTCACTCAACCATTGGATCAAGAAGCGCAAATCAATATCAGCTATTAATCTCTAACGAATCTCATCTTTTCATATCGGCTATTAAATCTCTCTTAAGAGTACATAATTCATGGCTTGCCTTCTTGATCAATAGAATGCTCCCAAATATCATGTGGTAGTTAGTTGTCATCTTTTCATTTTAAAAATTTAACAATAAAAAAATGACAACTTATATGACACGTAGGTTGACATTAAAAATTGGAATTAGAGTTAGTGTCCCTATTATTTTTCTTTCTTTTAAGAATCAATCTTAGCCTTTCGTTTTGCATGTAAAAATGAACCATTGGATTTGTTCTGTCAAAAATAAATATATCTTTGAATTTCTTCTTTAATCGTTTTCCCTTTTTTCTGTTTTGTCTACTCTCAAAAGTGCTAAATTTTGCACATTTATAGTGATATGGGATTATACAACTTATCTTTTCTTGAATTATCCCATCTTTGTCACTCTCTTGGTTGAGATGGGTTTGGCTCAAGGGAATGTGACTGTCACAATCATCCCTTTTTCATGCCCCACGTCTTTGTTGGCCATATTTCCGGCTGGACTATAGTTTTGGTATCATATGTAAATGACCCACACCTCAACTTGGTGTGACAATATTCACTTTAGACCTAAGCCCGCGCACTTTTGCTCTTGATTTTTACTTATACCATGAGAGATGGTGCCATTGCTTATGAACTATCACTTATAGCATTTCTCGGGCGGCAATACATAGAATTGCATGACTTACCCTTACTTGCATTATCCCATTTTGTCATACTTATGGAGCATCACTTGTAGCATTCCTTGGGTGATTTATAGTATTGCACAGCTTATCAATGCTTGCTTAAAAAGTTTATAGGTCTACAACATTTCTCAATTCCAATGTTTTAAAAGTGAAGTTTTGAATGATTCAGATACTACGAGTTAAGAGTGGGAGGCGGGGCTGCCCCGAGGCCAGGAGACTTGGTGGTGATTGATCTGAAGGGAAAAGTGGAAGGCAGTGGGGAAGTGTTTGTGGACACATTTGAGAAGGAAAAGAAGCCATTGGCACTGGTAATGGGGTCAAGGCCTTACAGCAAGGGAGTTTGTGAAGGGATAGAGTACATGCTCAAGTCCATGAAGGCTGGGGGTAAAAGGAGAGTAATAGTCCCTCCAAACTTGGGATTTGGAGAGAACGGTGCTGATTTAGGTTCTGGACTTCAAATTCCTCCTCTTGCCACCCTTGACTACATTTTGGAGGTTGATAAAGTCTCCATTGCACCAGCTTGATTCTTCACTTGTTTTTTTCAAATTTTACCAGCAAAATAAATAAGTGTTTTGTAAATTTTTGTCTTTTTTTTGCCATGGAAATCATGATTGCATATCAGAAAAAGGAAAAGTAAACTGCTATTTTTTTTCATGTTGCATCAAATAATGCATTGGAGAATCATGTGAAAAGCACTTTACTTTCCTCAATTAGGATAAGAAAAAGGGCCAAAAAAAAAAAAACAAAACCAAACCAAACAGCATTTAGTCCAAGTGATATTCCTAGGCAAGACATAGTTATATGTAATGTGCAATTTTGAATATGACGTCATTAAGGAAACCAAACATTACGCAACTCTGCTAAGTTTTAACCATCTATATTATTAGGTTAAATTACACGAGTGCCTCATGAATATCTTTGGACTGGTCACCATCTCACTGGCCTTTTTTTTCCCTCTTTTTCTTTCGCAGACATCATTGTATTTTCTTTTTCTAGTAATGATGTTATATGAGATGAGAAATGACGAGGTTGATATAAGAGTGTCGATCTAGTCAAGATGCTATTATAATTAAAAATTATAAAGTTGTTAAATCATCATTTGATATTCATCTATTTATTTTAAAAGAGTATATGGTAAAATCTCATAGACGATTGATATCGTTAAAAAAAAAAAAAAAACATATTTCTTTCTTTGTTTAGAAAGCATGAAATGATCCTACTTGTCTCATGCGATAAAACCCAAATGTACATATGCAATTTATATATTCCTCAATTCGACGTGTTCATCATATTCAATCAATCAATTAAACCAATCGATTTAATTTAATCCAATCTAATCTTTTTTTTTAGATAAGATTGAATATTAATCCTTCAAAACTGATCTAAGTTGGATCGGATGTACTTTTTATCATTAAAGCACCCAACGAATCAAATCCAACCTTTACATATATTTTATGTAAAAAATATATAAATAATATGTATGATTTATATAGTTGGTCTAACATTTAGTTTTTTTTTTTTTTTTTTTCATACATCTTCACAATAAAAACTTAAAAGCATACATATTATGACATTATCAATACAAAAAAAAAAAAAAAAGTGTAACTTTTTCTCATTTTCTAATTCCCTACAGCTTCGCATGTATTATAATTCCTGCTTGTTTTGTTTAAAATTTAGAGTAACTATTATGTGATTTATTTTAAAAAGACCTAATAAATTATCTATTACAGATAGGCCAAACAAGAAAATAAGGGAAAAAAAAAAGGAAGAAAAAAAACACAAAATCCAATAGAAAGGCCAAAGTGAAACCGATCAATCTAATCATTTTCAAACTGATCTTAAGTAAATTGTATTGGATTGAATGTTATACAATTAACGAATTGGATTAATGAGAAGTTAGATCCAATGTTGTATGAATAAAATAGGACGTATCCCATCTGATGAACACCTTTAATTCACGTTCTTTGTATGTTTCTCTAATAATATTATACTTCCTTAATAAAAATATTTCAACTACATTAAAATGAAAATCCAAAAAAAAAAAAGGGTTAATTAAAAAAAAGAAAAAACGTTCACTCTACCTAAAGCCATGTATTAGATTGAGCCGGCGGTAGTTAAGGAGACAATAAAAATTGAAGCTAATTTGAAGAAAACTAATTGGCAAATCAAAGTCCAGAGCACAAAAAGAAGAGTGAAAAGAAAAAAAATTAAAAAGTGAGAAAAAAAAAATAGTGCACAAAAATTGAGAGTTAACCAAAAAAAAAAAAGGTCGAAATCCATACACGACACGACAAAGTGGTCCAAACAAGAAGGAAGGCGATGTTATCTACATTGAAGAAGAATGTGGGGAAAAGGGGCAAAAAAAAAAAAAAAAAAAAAAAAAAGAAGGGCCATTGCCACGAAAAAGTCAGGAGAGACTCGAGTGAGAATACATATTGCATGGTGTGTAGTAATTCTAACCACACACTCTTTTTAATAAAAAATAAATTAACAAAAACTTGTTCGGTTATGTATACAAATCTTTATGTATAAACAAATCAAACCCAATGAGTAGAACTTTCTGTTAATTAGCTAAAGAGAATTTCAGCCTCTTCATGGGGACTGTTATCGACTCACATTTCTTGGGCCTTACCGCCATTGTCACAGTACTTTCTCTCTCTTAACTCTCTCTCTCTCTCTCTCTCTATGTGTGTGTGTGTGTGTGTGTGTGTGTGTGTGTGTGTATAATATGTTTGTTGGGTAATTTTGTGATTTGGGTTGTGTTTGTTTTTTGTGTTTGAAGGTGGGATATCAGTTATTGTTCTTCATAATCACTGCTCTTCTGAAGATCGACAAAGTCACTGACTTCGCTGGTATTCTTCTTTCCTCTTCTTCTCAGACTTTCATTTGGATTTTTTTCCCCCCTTAAATCAAACTATGGGTAACAGAAGAAGTGTAAAAGGAGAAATTCGTTAGGATAATTCGTTGTGAACAAGAATAACAGCTGAAAAGAACCCAAAATGGGTGGGGGGGGGGGGGGGGATTGAGGAAAGAACTTCTGAAGTGGAATGTTTTTTTGCTTAGAAATTGGTTGGATATTCTATAATTTGATTTTTTTTCATTATTATGATGTAGTTATTTTTGTTGTTTATCTTCTTCTTCCTAGGAAGCACCAACTTTGTTATTCTTGCCATTTTGACATTGGTAGTGAAGGGTTCATGGCATTTTAGACAGGTATTGATATCTCTTATTATTGTGCAAGCAAGTTTTTTTTTTTTTTTTTGTCTATTTATGGGAAATATTATAAATATCAAGTATATATATATATATATATATAGGTTTCTCCTTTACCTTTGAAGGAATTATTGGGATATTGCCAATTAGTGATTTTACCAAGTCTCCTCAAATTCCTTATTGTTCAATTTTGCATTAGCACTAAGAAACCGAGGCCGAAATGCATTTCTCGTCATTAATATGTTTGATCGCAGAATTGTTGCCTTTTGGGCTAATCAAACTGCATCTTTGATGCGCTTGCTAGTACCATGCGTAGTCTTCTATGTTTAAATATTTTTCTGAGCAGATATTGCTGAATTTAATATAACCTTTCAAATTTTAGTGCTACTGTTTTCCTTGTATTAATTGGACTATAATGGATGACCAAGACAACCCGAGTTTTACAACCTGAGGACTTACAAAAGGACTTTTAGCTTTTGTGCAGTCGATTGGAATGGTTTGTTATGGAACCCATCCCTTCCTACTTATTAATTCTCGACTCTTTCATTCAGGTTGTTTTAAGTTCGCTGGTTGTAACATGGGGACTTCGCCTTGGACTGTTTCTATTGCGAAGGTAAAGTGGATACACTTATTTCTCTCTTTTTTCGTTCACCTTTTCTATTGAAACTGTCTGATCATATTGAATTTGTTTTTGAAAGGAATCACTGATGTTGAAAAACAGCTTTTTATCCGAACAACTCCGCAGCATTTTTTATGTACTATTAGGTTTCGATTGTTCAGAAGAAGTCCGCTATACAAAATCTATGCTTTTACCCTTTTATGTCTCATGACCTTTGTACTTAGTATAGCTTTGTCGTATGAAGCTTCTGGTCTTATCACTCGTTGAAGTCCTAAGTTATCTATAGTATTCCATCTACCAAACTTGAGATGCTCCATATAACAACAATTCTGTTGATGCCTTGATGATGCACACCTATGATGTGGCTTTTCTATCCGTTATGCGGTTGTCCATTTCGTAATACAACTTTTACTCTCTCGGAAATTAACAATATCATGATTGAATAAAAAAAAAGAGAGCCGGTCATTGATGATTGCATTATTTTCAATGCTTTGACCAGGATTTTACAGTGGGGGGAGGATAGACGTTTCGATGAAATGCGTGGCAACTTGGCGAGACTGGCAGTTTTCTGGATATTTCAGGTTTCCAGCTTCCTCTGTTTTCAATTTCTGATTGAATATAATCAATGTAAATTAATAGGGGACTAACCCATCTGGCTGTTTACAGGCCGTCTGGGTGTGGACTGTGAGTTTACCTGTGACGGTGGTTAATGCTAGCGACAGGAATCCATCCTTAAGTGCTGCAGACGTAATTGGGTGGATCATTTGGGCAATTGGTTTTTCAATCGAGGCTATTGCAGACCAGCAAAAATTGACATTCAAAAACTCTCCAGAAAATAGAGGGAAGTGGTGCAATGTAGGATTGTGGAAGTACACTCGTCATCCAAATTATTTTGGCGAGGTTAGTAGTCCTTAATTATAGTTGCTTCGATTGTTATTTGGGAATAGTCCAATAAAACTTGGTGAATTACCATTGGGACAAAGATATATTTTTGCATTTGTGATTTATGATTTGGTTCTTAATTGTTACTTGTTTTTGGTTAAGTTCATGGTTGAAGTTATATTGGAAAAAGTGCCTTTATCTCTAGCATAGTGGTGATCGCCACTATGCATCATATCTAGTAGTCGACTTTTTCTTAGTGAACATCCCAATTATATAGAGAATCAACACAGAGAAATAGAATCACTATATATTAGATAGACATAATGATAGGTAAGAGAGGATTCTAGAAAGAAAACAAGAACTCGAGAAGGGAGAAATCTTTTTTTATTTTTTATTTTTGAAAGGTGAGAAGGCAGACATCTGAAACCTCAATATCCATTCATTATCCATGTACCAAAATAGCATAAATCCTAATTGAATATAAGTTAATTTTAATATTCAAATCCCCATCATTTAGACACCCAACTTCTATAGCAATTTTCTTCTATTTATGTCTCTCATGATAATTGAAATCTATTTAAATGTTTCTGCTTAGATTTTCCTTTGGTGGGGGATTTTTGTGGCTTCAACGCCTGTACTGGATGGTGCGGAATGGCTTGTGATTTTTGGTCCTGTCTTTCTCACATTGTTGCTTCTTTTCATCAGCGGCATGCCGTTGCTGGAGGTTTGCTTCTCCTTCTGATTTTGTTGTGAACTTTACTTTACTATGAATCTCACTCATCATTTGCTGCATGTTGAACAAAACACGTGGACAAAAGAAAACAACTTCTATTATATACATCGCCTTTACACAAAACTAGTATTACAAGAGACAAGATTCTCTGTAAGAGAATGTAAAAAGAACTAGTTAAAAAAACTAGCTCCGAGCACACTAGGAAAATTAAAACTATTAAAGCAATCCCGACCACAAGGCAAAAGAAAAACACACTTTCCAATTCCTTAGAATTGCTTTAGAACTCACACTGCACATACTTTACATTTTTCTTCTTGCTTCACTTGGGTTGATGTAAAAGACGTGGGATAGTTCTATTTATAGGCCACCAAGTTTGCTCTGAACACGCTCCCATCCAAAGAGGTAGATGACTCTTGCACTCAATCAGGTATTACGTATACGTTGAAAGAGGCTAGCATCCAGAGGATATTCTAAATATTTGAGAGTATATCTTTGAGCCTAGTTTGTTTTGGGCCTTATTCTCGGGTTGGTGATGATTTCAACACCGACCAATGGTGATTGAACACCTGCAAGATCGAGAAGTTTTGAAGCCGGCTCAACATGTTATATCCGAAAAGAATAGAAGCCGGTGATGGGTGAGTGTTGAAAATTGAAATCAACACCGACCCAAGAAAAAGAGTAAGGCGCAAACAAAATGTCACAAAAATTATGCTTCCCTCTCACATGCAGAATGTTCCCTTAGGATCCCAGCATATAACATCTTCTAACACACCCGTTGAAGAGCAAGTATTAGGCAGCATTTTGGATGAGACCGTGTCCTATCGAAACTTGGTGAGCAAGCAGATGCTAGGTTATAAGTAGCCTTCTCCTCCATCAGTTTGCATCAAGCCAAAGAAGGCAAGTAATTTAGTGTAGTGTGCGTGTGAGAAGTGATTGTGCTCGAGTGACCAGTCCGATAAATTTTGATCAACTTAGATTTTCTCTTCTCCAGAGTAATTTTGTGTACTTAGTGATCTTGATAGATAAAGCGATTTTTAGTTTAATAAATCAGCTTTGTTATTCATGTGTTGTGCTCAATACTGCAAACATGGAAACAGGAATCCACAGATAAGAAATACGGAAATGTGGCTGAATACAGGCTGTATAAGAGAACTACAAGGTTAAGTTTACCTTTTCCTATGTAATGCGTTTTCTTTTTGAATGTGAAGGAACGAAACAGAATCTAACATATCTTTTTTTTTTTTTTTTTCAGCCCTCTAATTCCATTGCCCCCAATATTGTATGGGAACTTGCCTTTGTGGTTCAAAAAAATTTTCCTCTTTGAACTTCCTCTTTACAGTCGCAGTTTTCCTGAAGAAGGGCCAAACTGGTGAGTTTACAAGTCTCTTAAAATTATTAATTCATTGCAGACTCTAGCTATGCTTGCAACTTTTGATGCGAACTCTTTCCCTTTTACGCGAATAAGTTTACATACATTTAGCACTTTTTTATTTTACCTTTCTCTTCACTGTCTCCATGGATTTCAGGCTCATACTTTGGTTTACTGGATTTCTTGGCAAGACAAAAAGAAAAATAATTTTTTTTAACTAGTAATTAGTAATCGGAAAAGAAAACTGAGAATTATGTAACAACTAAAACACATAAAAGGTCCTCTGTTCATTGTTGATGGCTTGAAATAAGCTTCAAATGCTTCCTAAATGGTCACATGTTTTCTTTCATCTGCTTTCTTTTCATCAAATTACCCTGTTTCATCTGATCTACTTTCCTCCCACATAACCCGAAAGAAACAGTGGAAGCAAAGGAAAAACTGATATTCTAATCCGACTGTGTGGTTTCTCAATTTTGTTGCATTAGTTAAATGTCCTGTCAAGTCTGGTTCAAAAATCGGAAATGAATATTTGGAACCACATAGAAATATGCTATCTAGGTTCAAAGCTATTCATGCATCAGCTAACATCATAAAAGATGTGGCATTTGTGTGTGTTTCTTTTAGTTGTTTTTGTTACAATAATTTACCTTCCATTTAAGGAAATTTATCATTTGTGCAAGGTATAGAACCAGCCCCGGAGAAGGAGACAGATCGAAGACGAATTAGTGTATCATAATGGTTCATTTTTTAGACTTGGCATTTGGTATTACCAGTTGTTCTCTTCTCTCTTAAATTGGTTTTCTGTTTTTCTTCCTCAAAGTATAGTTGAATGAGATTATGAACATTGGATTTCATATAATTGATTCATTGAGTTGAGTCGAGTCGATTTTGGATTCTTCTTTACATTCCCAATCAAGATTCTTAGCAAAGTGTCAATTTTGGAAGTACCAGTGCAAAAAAACCCAGTATAATGATAATTAAAAACACCAAAAGCAAAGGGACAAATTTCACATTTGCTTCTCCAACTTTGGACCTTATCACAAGATTCGCCCGGACTTTAATTTGTAACATCCATTCTCTAAGTATTGAAATGTTAGCAAAATTTTCCCATCTGTTAATGTGGTGAATGAAAATTGAGGACAAATCTTTTGCCCCATAAATGTTTGGCATTGTCACAAAATGCCCCCGCACTTTCAAACATTAGCAAATTTTGCGCTTCTGTTAGTTTCGTTATCGGAATTATCACGTGTCAAACTGTCAATACATGAAATCAAGATTGAACTAAAAATTTAAGGAAATGACACGTGGCTTTTATTTTTCTGACAAATGTGTCATAGAAATTTCAAAAAATAAATACCTCCCAAAAAATGTTTGATGCGAGGTTTCTAAAAAGTAATTTCACATTTATAGATCTCGTAAAATTTTGAGACGTGACTAATGATGCTAGTTTTATGTATACATATTTTTCATTGATACACTTTTCAAGTACATGTACATCCCTCTATTGGCATTGTGCATGAAAAAGAAACTGCACAAATTACACGCCAGGCAATCAAGACCTCCCAAACGCCCAGGCAAATGAATTAAACAAAATGGTAGGGTGGGGGGGAATAAAAAAAAATAAAAGTCCCACATTATACACCTGAAGTATTGTTGATATTATCCAGTGAAAAAACGGCACCAGATATGGACTCATTTGATGGTTGAGAGTGTGTCATGAGAATATAGATAACCCAAAAGTGAAGGCACACAAGGTAAACCAAAGACCATAGTTTTGCCGTCGGATTCCTCCTCAGAAACACCGCCCCAGCCAAGAATACAGCATCAAACTGCTGAAGCAGTGAGTACAGGTGCTTCCTGCTTGAACGGATTTTCTCTTCAATTAGAGGCTTCAACTTTGAATCGGAGAGCTCCCATGCTCCTGATTCCAAGTCCCAAGATGATGTGCCGGATAATTCTGCCATCGATCTGTTTTCATCGAGCATCTTTGAAACTGCCTGCACGATATGCATGAATGTGTCAGCGCATCATTCTACACTTAAGTTTCTTTTCATTGTCATTAGATTTATGATAAGAGAAGTGCAAAATATACCTCGATTCTGAACAGAATAGTTGCCTTCTCTGAGGAGAGAGCCTCGACCTGGTTGCCAAGATGCAAGCAAATATTTTACAAATAGTGACAACACAAAATTAATGATAGTTGCATAACAGGGTCAAGACTTGAGAGAGAGTATTAAACATTATATTCCTAAACAATCTCCAAATGATAAACTGTGTAGTTTAAACTAAATTACTAAAGCGTCGGGTCTTAACATGCAACCACTTTGTGACTAAAATCAGTTTCTAACACTACAAAAGCATAGAAAAGACTTGCACAATAGCTCAGCGGCTAAATTATAGACTTGCACAATAGGTTCGCATAAAATTAAACACATCAAGAATTTAATCCAAAAGCTAACAGAGCTACAAACACCAACTTCAAGTAGCATAAAAATAATCTTGTAGATGCTAAAGCTAAAAGATGCAAATCTATGAGTTTTTTTTGCCAGGTATAAATTGGGTTTCATACGTACACATGACTTCAAAATAGTAGGTAACAAGGCTATCCCCAACCTACTTATGTGTTTTATCTCCAAAAAATAACAGCATCTTAACTGTAAAAAGTTCGCATATGCTTACTCTAGTTAAAAAAAATTCTTTAAGAGAAAAAAAGATGGTTCCTTGTGATTCAGCTAGTGTCTCTGTCAACATTTAAGGATCATATATTGTAATTTTTCTTCTCTTTCCAGTAGATATAAAAGAAAACAGTGAAACAGATATATCAAATGGCTGCGTCCATTAAAACGAACCTAATACGCATATGCATGAATTGGACTAAGAAAAGATTATTTAAGTGACAAACCTGGGCTTGTTTCTGAATTAAATGGTCCGTCATTTGGTCAAGCCTGCGCTTTAGCTCAACCTCTACTTCTGTAGGTTCCTCCATTCCTTTCCTAGTCATTTCAATGCTTTCTTCCAGCTTCTTTGCCTGAAACAGAACAATTCTTTGAAAATGCTTCTTTAACAAATTAAAGTTATTTATTTATTTTATTTTTCTAAGAGAGCTTTTATTGAAGAAACCAATACATTAGAATTCTGACAATTAGATATCCTCAAATATGATACATACAAGCAGAGAACCATACAACTTAATGACCCATAGATCCATCCACCGGAGAACAATCAAAGACGGGAGAAAAAGTCTCTACAAGCTTTATACTTAGATGCCCATAAGGAAGCTAATTTAATTCTTTCATAGAATAAAAACCCCAACCACACAATTCCACATCGAATAATGAACTTAGCCATAAAGATTAGCTAAAATAGTAGCATAAAAGAAATATATCACATAGATATTTCAATAAGAACTATAAATAGAAAGGCTAAGAGTACATATCCATAAACAACCACTTCTCTCCTAGACCACTAATAGTAAAAGCAAGCTTGTGTGAGCCTAAAACCATCAAAAGGAGCTTGTGCAAAAAAAATGCTGCAACTAATACATCATATTGCTACACTTCTCATTGACTTTCACTAACTGACATCAAGAATTTAGAGCTTTGGAGTTCGTACTTTGAAGCCCTAAGCTCTACTTTGCTAAACCACAAGTCACCAAATAGTCAAACATAGGCTGTATCTGAGACTAGCCTAGATCATACAATTCTTAGAGGGTACATATAACGCAGCACCTAATCAAAATCTCTATATCTATGAAACACCAATTTGACTTAAATAAAACTCTTTTACTGGACATGAAATAGGCACTCGGTTGTGGCTGTGAGGGGAAAAATGCAGTTAAGCATCAAGAACAAAACAGGCCGTTACAAACACCTTAGCAGTAGGAATTTTGAACATGCTGTCCCAAATGTTTGGACCTTACATCTCCTGTAGCAAGAACGTGCAATGTAAAGTCTATCAAACTAGATACAAAAGCAGACAAACATAAACTCACACAGAGAACTGGGGAAAGAGTGTTCCCAGACAATGACAGATAAGGAGGTAAGCATTTGAGACAGCATCATAATGTTTCAGCACCAAAAAGAACCATAGTTTTTGCAAAATACGAAAATCATAGCTTAAAATTGAAAGTACATATAACAAAATGCAATCAAACAAAGCCCTTTAAATAGAAACACTAACCTTTTCTTGCAATTTTTCAATCTTATCAGTTACAAGAGAGTACTCTGCCTCGAGTATCTCTCTTTCAATTTCCACTCCTTTTAAAGCTGTTAACTGCAACATTTGCAATCTTCAGGGTATCAGTAAATGATTAGAAACAAGTCAGCACAAAAAGATTGACAATGAAAAAACAAAAAACAAAAAAAAAAAAAAACACTTCCAGTTTCAAGTAGCACGCTTTCAACCTTAGTTTTCACAAGCATAATATGACTTACTTTTTTCATAGATGTCCCAGTCTGATGAATATTAGAAATTCTCCTTCGGAGTTCTACAAGGAGATAAGAATTTTGTTAAACCATATGAAAGTTTCAACAGCACAGTTCGAGGAAAACAATTAATAACAATAAACCTTCCATTGAACATGTTATGCGTGGAAAGAAACTAAAATATATTTGTAAATTTATCCGTGCTCGTACTTAGTTTCCAATTAGACATAAATAAGCGGAAAAAAATTCAGAATACAAGGATATCGTTTCGCAGAAGGAATAAATGAACTATATATAATATATATATACATGTAGGGTGCAAAATCACGAAACAATTTACAAACACATGGAACATAGTACGCACAACAACAAATTGAACCAAAACAAGTAACACAAAAAAGAGTTCTAAGCAACTTCAAAATCTACAACTTCTGCTCCAAAACCCATATTCCCACCATTTCCCTGCTTCTTCTCTATTTTCAAATAAGGAGAAAATGCAAGCAAATTGTCATGATACTCATCATTGCAACAACTTTCCAATATATTAAAATAAAATAAAATAAATAAATAAATAAATAAACCTTGCTTATGGATCTACATCATTTTGTTATTTAAGAGAGTACCTTCATGGTTCACTTCCTTCAACTCAATTTGCTGTCGCAGTTCTGCCACTCGATTGACCTAGTGAAATATTTTAAAGTAAGGGGGTGGTTACTTAAACGAATGCACAAATTATAAGATTGCAAAAATTTAAAGATTCGGCGTCTTTACTTATTCTTATGAAATAGCAATTAGTTACAATAAGAACCAAGAAAGAAATAGAGAATCCAGCATCCACAATCCAGAATCGTTATTTACATTTGTTATCCAACCAGTAGAACTTATACATCTTTGTGACATATAAGTAAAAACCTTTCACGTGCACTTGTCTTGGAGTAAAGGTGGACATGTGAAATTGAAGCAACCATAAAACCCAAATGTTCTACGAGAATTTGACAGGACGCTAAAAGCTTGATGAGTTCAATAGACCAAAAATATATATATATATATATATATATATATCATGTTTCTTCACCTTAAACTTATATAAAGCATTAAACAAGAGAACAATTTAGTAGAGTGATGAAAAGAGAAGCTGCTTTAACATAATTTAGCAATAAAATTTGGTTGGAAGGTTAGGCAATTTATATCTATATACAAAGAAACAATTTTTTACTCAATTTCTTTTCAGTGGAATATACAACATGGGAGTAATCCTTTATTTCTCGTTGCCATAAATTCTCCCCA
This sequence comes from Ficus hirta, assembly GCA_038430175.1. Classification (NCBI taxonomy): domain Eukaryota; kingdom Viridiplantae; phylum Streptophyta; class Magnoliopsida; order Rosales; family Moraceae; genus Ficus; species Ficus hirta. The sequence goes on from CM076592.1 coordinate 13,217,115, forward strand.
ACCTCGGTGAAGGAGGGATCCGATCCCAAGTACTTGGAGTCTCTGGTAAGAGATTTTACCAACTCAACAACTTGACACCTTCAACATTTTTTTACCACATAATACAATAAAGTTGAACATTAAAAGTAACCAAACAACATGAATAAAATTGTCCCAATAAAAATTGCAAGCAAGATATGGCACGTTTGACTGAACAGCAATCTAATTAAGCATCTAATCATACCTCTAGTTCTAGATTCCACTGCACAGCGGCAAGGGATCTTGCAAGATCAGCATTGGCGGTCTGCAACCAGTTTTCACCTTTAGTAACAACTAACAACAAAGTTAACCAAAATATGTCTGATGCCTAAACATTAGTAGAATATAACAGAGTTAACCAAATATCTGTGATGCTACAGAGCAAAAATATAAAAACTAATAAATAAAAGAGGACAAAAAAGATATGTTATGTCTAAACATCAGTGACGTATCAACAGCCACCACTTTTCACCTATAGCAACAGCAAAATAAAAATAACTAAAACATCTGTAATGCGAGAACTTAAGTGAAGTATCAACTGCCAAATATAGCAAATAAACAATAAAAAAATTCAAAAAATACGAAGGGGAAGAGAAAAGATTACAATGTTTAGTAATCATAGCAGCAAAGTAAATTAAGTTCCAATACCTCCAGTTTAGCCAATCGTGCTAGGACTTCCATCCTTGTGTTATTATGTTTTTGCTTCTCTAATTCAACAGCTTCCATTGTTTCCATCATAGTTATTTGCAGCTTAGAAGCCTAAAGAACAGAAGATACATTGACATATACAGTAAATCCAAGAGTTTAAATAGCTTTGAACAAACTTAGTAGAGCACCAATGGAGAACGCTATTATCTCCGCAAAAACAACTCCGTGACAATTAAAGTTAAAATTTTCACATGCATTGAAACCAATATGTACCCATTCTACTTTGTTCTTTAAGAAACACTGACTTTCACAAAACCAAAATGCAGCAGTACGATTCCAATATGCAAGGATTTTTTAAAGTTATGTTACTGCTTCAAAGTGTTTTTGACGATGATTAAAAAGGAGAATAGGAGAAGAATGTAACCAAATCGATAAAAATAAACCTCACAAGGACATGAAAAGGCTTTACAGGACATATATTCTAGGGAGGAATTTTCGAGTTGCCAAAGATAAACACTATAATGTCATTCAACTTTTATCTTTTACTTCTCAAATATAGACCCTTCCTTATCGCTATCATAAGGTGTTTTTATTAAATGTGCCAATAAAATTTTACTACCCAGAGATTAGGATAAGTTCTAATTTAAGCATTATATTCCCCACACTTTAGCTATTATAACAATTAGCTACAATAATAAACTCTGGTCAATGGAAATTGCTAAATTTAGCTTTAAGGAATGGATTCCATAACTAAAATGTTATTGGCTCGAAAATTTAATGCCTTCGTGGAAAGAATTCTAAAAAATATGGGTCCTTAAAAACTCAAGAAACCTTGAGATAGATGAGAATTCTAAACTCATCAACCTCATAAGGCCAGCTAAAAATTTGAGTTGAATGCACAAAGTGTGTAACACAGTTTTCTGAAATAGAAACAAAGATAAAGTATTGAAATATAAATAATACTTAATTTCACATTTCACGATTCATAGTTGTGATAACAGTTGGATATTCCTATTCTATTCTTGTAAAATTATTCAAACGAAGATCATCAACAGAAGAAATTAGAATATTTTGGCAATAAAACCTGCTCTTTACCTCTTGTGCTTGTTGTTTGGTTTCTTCTTCAAGTATTTTCTCTAAGCTTTGCTTCTCACCTTCCAATCTAGCAACCATATTCTCCCTCTCCTTGATGGCCTCCAAAGCTTTAGCTGCAGCCTTTTCAGCCAGGATCTTTTCTCTTCTTCGCCTCCTTTCCTCCCTCTCCCGTTCAATTTCAGAGTCAGAACTTGAACCAGAATCCGAATCTGAATCAAAGCTCCCACCGCTCATCGAAGAACCTCTCTTTAAATCATCAGAGGTAGAACTTCTAGAAGCTACATTACTAAACTCACGCTTCCCTGTTACTGCACTTCCTAAACGATCACTGTCATTGGCCATTTTTATCTTCGTCTCAGAGGCTACATCCACTTTCCCTGAGACCGACACCATTTCCAGGGTAGAATTATCATTCACAGACTGCAAAGAAGCTTTCAAAGCAAGATTTTCAGAACAAAAAGCTCCACCTTTTTCATCATTTCCCTTATCCTTAGTTTTTGTAATGGGGCTTACTCCTACCTCCTCATTACCCAATTCCCGCCCTTTCGAGTACTTCCCATCTCTCTGCAGCTTAACACTAGAAGATCTACTAGAAGAATCCGAAAATCCAGACTCATCCCCATTGCTGGCTAATGCCTTTCCATTCACCTTGTTTCCTTCCACATTACCAGTCTTCCCCACCGACTTTGAAACACCGTTGCTACTCTTCTGATTCCTCTTAACCTCCGATACCGATGAAGCGGAAGCCACACTACCCTGCCGCCTCCCATTTTTTCTCAAACCACGAACTGCAGCCGCCGCATTACTGCGACCTGGGGTGGCAGCAGAAGCTGCCGGCTGACTCGGGGTACTAAGGAGTTCAGTCCAATCACTATCAGTAAGCGTTGTTCTAGGTTTCGGAGACGATATCAGAGTGCCAACAACCTCTTTCGGCAAATTCGAACTCTCATTCTTTTTATTATTACTAGTAACAATGTTGAGAATTGGATCACTACGCAATTTCCCATTAGAGTCATTGTTTTCCTGAGTTTTCTTCGTCAATTGGTCCTTCAGAGACACAGCGCCTCCGGTTTTCGTCGGGCTATCCAAATTCAGGCCGTCCACCGGAGATTTCTCGCTCTTCCCAAGCGACTCCGCCGCTTGCTGATCGATCTGAGCCCCGCATTACAAATTACAAATATCAAATTATTATCATCAAGATTTCTAAGAAAATATTTTCTCTTTTCTTTAAACTAAAATAAAAACCACATTGCAGATCCACTGTTATTGGACCGAACTAACTCGACTAAGCGTTTCTCCCAAACGGAAAAGTCAAAATTCAGTAGTTTCTCTCATTTTCCAGTGTTTTCTCAGGAACCAAACACGAGAAAAAAAGTGAAATTAAAGGATAAGTAAATGAAACAAATTAGGAAAAAGGAAGAGAGAAATTGCCTGCTGAAGAATACTTTCTGCGGCTTTAAGTTTGGAAGAGATCCAATTCGCCATGAGAAGCTTCTTCTTCTTCTTCTTCTTCTAAGCTCGTTTCTCTGTAATTTTTTTTTTCTTCCCCAAAACGAATGAAGATGAGAAAATTTGTCAGAAGGCGCATTTTAGTGCAACGCACCGTTTTGAAGGTCCAGGACGAGGAGTGTGGTTGCAGGAGCCGTATTTTAGCGGAACGCAGCGTTTTACGTAAGACGATTTTGTCGAGACAGATTTTTGAAGGAGCACGTGGCTTCCGTTCGTGGCCGTATGATTTTAAGTGACGCAAAGTTGATGGTATTGTGCAGGTCCCACTAGGTTGGGGAAGTTTTGATTGAGAGATTGATCAAAGAGTATCCCTGATTGTAAATATAATCTAACGGTAATTTTATATATCATTTTATTTAAAAATATAGAATTCAATTGTAGATATAATCTAACGGTAATTTTATATATCATTTTATTTAAAAGTATAGAATTCGATGTGGGATCCAATTTTGCTTTGGTAGAGAGAGAGAGAGGCCGAATAGTATTTTTGAATAGTAAATTATAGAGAAGTAGTATGATATAACATAGTTTATAGGTACTAATGAAATTCATAGCAGATTTTTAAAATATAGAAAATTATAGTATATTTTTATTCTTCTCTTAAAAATAGAGATTGTCTTTCCAACTTTACCCTCATCTCTTCTAGCTTTCTCTCTCCCAAACTTTCACTCACACACACTCTCTCTCCCTCCTGTAACCAGTGGTGTTGCTTGGAGAACATCACAACGATGGCGGCAAAAGCATATTACGATGGTGACGGCAAGAGTAGATTACGACGGCGACAGCGAAATCAGATTGAGATGATAATGGCAAGATCAGATCATAATGGTGACGACGACAAAGAGACCAGATTGTGATAGTGACAGTGTAGATATTGTCGCGATCTTTTAGAGATCCGGCGACAGCTAGATTTTTGATGGCCCCTACTGATTCGCTTTCTTTGTGGCGAAGGCGTTGCATTCTCCCCAGTGACAACGACAGCGACGACGATGGGCATTGGTGAGGGGCACGTCACGAATCTTTTTCGCGTCCGGATTCCGACGACGTCCATCTAACTCGCCTCTGAGTGAATTCGTGGTGTCGTCTTCTCTGGTTGCATCTCTATGGTCTCTGGGGACTACTCTTCTCCAGCACCGCAGTGAGACCATGATTTAAAATAGCTTTTTAGGGCTATTTTTACAATTTGGGGTAACTGTATTATTTAATGTGTGGTAGTTTTTAAGATTTTTACTAAATTTGAGGCCTATTTTTTAAATTTTAAAGAAAACTATAATGAAATATAATTAATTGAAAATATTTTAGAAATACCATGTTTACTTGGAAATACTGTATTGTAATGAAATATCCAAAAGATTCTTATTTGAAAAAAATTGGATTTATTTAGAAATACCATATTTACCTGAAAATACCGTATTTTAATGAAATATCAAAAAACTCAAAAATATCGGATCTACTTAAAATACGGTTTGGAAATACTATATTATAATGAAATATTCAAAAGATTCTTATTTGAAAATATTGTATTTACTTGAAAATACCATATTTAGCTAGAAATACCATATTTTAAAGAAATATCAAAAAACTAAAAAATATTGGATCTACTTGAAAATACTGTATTTTAATGAAATATAATCAAATATAATTAGTTGAAAATATTTTGAAAATACTATATTTACTTATAAATACCATATTTTAATTAAATAAATAAAATATTTTTATTTGAAAATATTAAATTTACTTGGAAATACCACATTTACTTGAAAATGCAATATTTTAATTATTGTATCTTAAAGATTTTTATTTGAAAATATTGTATTTACTTGAAAATACTATATTTTAATAGAATATCAAAAAAATTGAAAATATTGGATCTACTTAAAAACATCATATTTTAATGAAATATAATTAACCGGAAATATTTTTAAAATACCGTATGTTAAAGAAATATCTAAAAGATTTTTATTTGAAAATAATGTATTTACTTGAAAATATCATATTTACTTGAAAATATCGTATTTTATTGAAATATAAAAAAAAACACAAAAATATCGATTCTACTTGAAAATATCGTATTTAAGTGAAACATGATAAGTTGGAAATATTTTGGAGATATTAGATTTACCTGGAACTACTCTATTTTAATGAAATATTCAAAAAAAATTATTTGAAAATATTGGATTTATTTAAAAATACCATATTTACATGAAAATATCGTACTTTTCAAAAATATTCAATCTACTTGAAAATAACATATTTTAATGAACTATAATTAATTAGAAATATTTTGAAAATATCACATTTTTTTTAAAATACAGTATTTTAATTAAATATTGAAAAATTCAAAAATATTAAATTTACTTAAAAATAACGGATTTACTTGAAAATACATTATTAGTAAATTAGTTAATTACTTAATAATAACTCTTTAATTAAGTAAATCGGTATTTTCCTCTAAAATATGGTATTTTATTAGTAATTTATTTAACAATTTTTACTTATTTTACAAACCTTCTTAAATTATAAAATACACCCCAAAGTTTTCCTAAAATAAAGCCCCAATTTCACTCAAATCCTAACCCTAGATCCCAAATCAAAAATAGCTCCAAATCCCACCGGCCACTGTCGCACTATCGGATTGACCACCAACAGAAGGAGCAGCGGCCGACCTCAACACAGTACCTGCAGAAAACAAAAGCCGACAATAATCTGCCGGTAACAATAACCTCGACGAAGCCCCCATCTTTGCAACTCTGTCGAATCTCGAATGTTGCCAGTGCCGAACCACGACTACTCACCTGCAAAAATATCCAGCAAATCCCGGAGAAAAGAAGATTGAAAGGGCGGAGATCCAACGTTCATGCAGCCTCATCACCGACGGTTTCCTGACATCCGACAATGGGAGGCCGAAGATCCAGTGTTCGCCGCAGTTCTCACACTTAAGTTTGTCGTCCTGAAGTTTGTGTGCCTCGCAACGTTCATCGTTGTCACTCACGACGGTGATGATGGACATGAGAGAGAAAAGAGATAGGAAAGAGAGAAGAGAAGCCTCTGAGAGAAAAAGAGAACTGAGGAGAGAGAGAAAGAGAGGAGAGAGAAAAGATAGGGTTTGCGTATAAGGGTAATTTAGATATTTTAACATCTCAATAATATGATTATGTTATAATTTACCATTCTTTAAAAAATATACTATTATTTTCTAGACTATGTCTCATTTATGCTATTTCCCTATTTATCCCTAAATTATAATATAAAAATTTTAAATATAGTAATAAATAACATAATCAGATTCATGATCCCGCATAATATCAAAAATACCCCTTCTTTTTCATCTTCATCTCTCTCTTTCTCTTTTTCTCTAACTTGAAATTGTGCACAGTCATCCGGTCACCGGACCTCGTATGCATCCCGTTGCCGGACCTTGCACACGGTCCTATTATCATACCTTACACTTGGGTTTTGTTCGCAAAGGCAAGGGTCGGCCTAACGATTTTTGTCATGGCGACCTCGCCAACTTGTCCATGAAGGTTGTTATCTTTGGAGAAAAAATAGGCTGATTATTATTTACTTATAAATCTTTTTTTTTTAACTTAAAAATTCAAGAATTTACTAGAAAATCCACGGAATTACTAAAAATCCACTTAGTAAATATATTACTTTCGCCGGAGAATATAGATATGAAGCTCAAAGTGGACGGAGCTTCGTTGGATTGTCTTGGCTTCTATCTTCGCAAATGAGGCCACTACCTTGGACGGAGATCTACCTTTGCCGGAGACCACAAAAACTCAAATGACATTTAAATACTACATTTTCAATTGTACCAACCAAATACATATTCGGATGGACCATTCAAATGGAATGGTCCAAATGTTAGCAAATGATAACCCCAAATGGGAGGGACATTTGGCTTGTCAAAGTTTTAAAAATGTCAGACTTGTCAAATTTATTTTAAACATTAACTAACTAAAAAAAATTAAATTTAAAAATTTAAAAGCTAAAAAATTCACAAAAAAAAATAAAAAAAAACACACACACACACACACACACACAAGGAAGAAACAAAAGCAAACCCGTATCCCCATCCCTAGCAGCCAAGCCATCGCCTTGTCCCCCGAATAACAAATCCAACGACTGATAGCCTCCCGTCCCACGTCGCGCGTCGGAGTAGCCCCGTCGAAAGCATGTGTAATCTCCTCTCTCTCCTTTGCCCCTCCCATTTGATAAGTTTCTAATCACCGTCTTGTGAGCAATCTCCTTCATCACCCTCCCCTTTGGTGAGATCCCCACCACCCTCCGAGATCTCCTCCAGAAGATCTTTATTTTTTAATTTTTTTTTCTCTAGTTTTTTTTAAGTGACTTATAGAGGTGTTCAAAATAATATTAATACATTTTAATCAGGCTAACCTTGGTCTTTCATTATATGTAATTAGCTAAGCCTTATTTTGTTCCGTTTTTACAAGTAGAAAGATACGTTAGACATATTTCTATGATATAAAATTCAAAAGTGATGTTTTAACAAAACACTCTAAGGTATTTTATGTATTTTCCCTTTTCGTTACATAAAAAATATATCGATTCACTTGTTTATCTAATTTCATGTCTCTTGTCTTGATTTATATTATATCACTTTTCATGATTTTCGTGGATGACTGGATTTGAAAATTTTCTGATCTAAATATGCTCCATATTCTCGAAATGGTCCCTGAGTCGACTTGACTCGGGGAGTCGATTGGCCTCACAAATTGACTTGTCATGTCGATTTGACTCTCTTCCTTGATCTTTTTGACCTGTGTGTTGACTATTGGGAATTAGTTTGTTACTAATTATGATTAGTTAGTTAGTTAGATTAGCTGGCTAACTCAGTTAGTTTGTTAGAAATCCTGTACACGTGGTGCTTTGCTATTGGTCAGCAGCTTTGTATATAAAGAACCTTTGTAAGATATTTTTTATTAATCAGAAATAATTCTTTTCTCAATTCTCTCTAGAAAAGCTCATTCCTCTTTTCTTTCATGGTATCAGAGCCCTAGGTTTGTCAATGGCGGATTCCGATTCATCTTCGACAATGATCGGAGCACAGAGGTTCACTCCATTATCGTTCAACCATCCAATTTCTTCAAAGCTGGATCAGAATAATTTTTTGGTGTGGAGAAAACAAGTTCTCGCGACAGTCAGAGGGCATCGGTTGCAGAATTTTCTTTTCAGTACAAATCCACCTCCAACGAAGTACCTCGCAGCAGGAGATGAGATTCTTGGAAGAGTCAGCACAGAGTATCAAGATTGGGAACAACAGGACCAGCTTATTCTTTCCTGGTTATTGAATTCCATGACCGATACGATTCTCACCAGAATGGTGAATTGCGAGACTTCTGCTCAGATCTGGAGGACTCTGGAGGTGTACTTTGGCCAACAGATTCGAGCCAAGGTAACTCAATACAAAACACTTCTTCAGTCTACAAAGAAAGGATCTTTAACTCTAAATGAGTATCTACTCAAAATCAGAGGTTATGTTGATTTGCTTGGGCTTGTTGGACAATCTTTGTCTGTGAAAGAGCATATAGATGCTATTCTTGAAGGTTTACCGCCTGAATATGAGACTTTTATTGTCTCTGTCAATACGCGTACAGATCCATATACTGTAGAAGAAATAGAGTCTTTGTTGCTGGCTCAGGAAGTCAGGTTCGAGAAGCAAGTGAAAACTCTGGAATTGGCTGCAGCAAATCTGGCTCAGTCAGGATTTCATACAAATCCAGGGAAAAAGAGGTTCTTTAATCCTCATGGTGGTGGTAATTTCCGTGGTTACTATAATCATTCCACAGGAGCTTCTGGTTATAATGGACACACAATGGGACGAGGTGTGAGTTCCAGAGGCAATTTTCTTGGAGATAGAGGCTTGTTCAATGGAGGGAGATCTTCTGGTGGCAGAGGACAGAGTTCAAATGGTACTGGCAATGGAGGAAGAGTGCAGTGCCAACTGTGCACTAAATTTGGGCACGTGGTTCAGGACTGCTACTATAGATTTGATCAGTCATTTCGTGGACCCTCTCACTCGTATGGTCAGGTTCAGGGTAATCTTGCTCAAATTGGACAATGCAATGGAGAAGACTTTTCACAGTCGTTTCCCTATTCTTTTGGGGGTGAAGGACTAGCTATGTTTGGAATGCTTGCAACACCAGAAATTCTTACTGATGAAAACTGGTACCCTGACTCTGGTGCTACTAACCATCTTACTGCTGAGGTCTCGAATCTAATAGACAAGAATGAATTTCATGGACCTGAACAAGTCCAAATGGGGAATGGTAAGGGAATTTGTATTAGACACATTGGTGACTCTATGTTCTCTTCTCCCTTTGTTCCATCTAAAACGTTGTCCCTGTCCCATTTATTACATGTGCCTGAAATAACTAAAAATCTTCTTAGTGTGTCAAAATTTGCTCAAGATAATAATGTTTATTTTGAGTTTCATCCTTTTTCTTGTTGTGTGAAGGACAAAGCTACCCACAATGTTCTGCTGGAAGGGAAGCTTAAAGGTGGTCTTTATGTCTTTGATCAATCCCAAATTAAGCTCCAAAATGTGCAGAATCCAGTCACTCACCAGCCGAAGCCCAATAAACTCAACAGCTCAAAGTTGTGTGCCTATTCTTCTTGTATTCCAGATTCGAATTCTTCTGTACTTACCTCACATAAATCTTCTGTTTCCCTGAATAATGTGTTTGAGCTTTGGCACAAACGTTTAGGTCATCCATCAGGAAAGGTTGTAAAATCTGTTTTGACTCATTGTAATATCAAACATATCAATGAACAGCCTTCTTCTTTGTGTCAAGCCTGTTGTCTAGGAAAATTACACAAATTGCCATTTCCAATTTCAGATACTGTTTACTCAAAACCTCTCCAACTAATCCACTCTGATTTGTGGGGTCCCTCTCCTTACACTTCTTCTAATGGGTACAAGTACTATATCCATTTTACTGATGCCTTTTCACGTTTCACCTGGATTTTCTTACTCAGACAAAAATCTGAGGCTTTACAATCCTTTGAAATTTTCAAAAATCAAGTGGAATTACAGACTGGTCACAAAATTTTAGCTATTCAGTCAGATTGGGGAGGTGAGTATAGGGCTTTTACTGATTTTCTTCAAATTCATGGCATTATCCATAGAAATTCTTGTCCTCATACTCATGAACAGAATGGATTGGCAGAAAGAAAACATAGAACAATTGTAGAACATGGACTCACTCTCTTAGCTCATGCTTTTATGCCACTTAAACATTGGGATGAAGCCTTTAGAACTTCTGTTTTCCTTTCCAATAGGTTACCCACAACTGCCTTAAAAGGAAAATCTCCTCTAGAAACTCTATTCCACATAAAACCAGATTATTCTCAACTTCGAGTCTTTGGGTGTCTGTGTTTTCCTAATATCAGACCTTATAATGCCCATAAATTTCATTACCATTCCACTCCTTGCACATTTCTAGGGTATAGTCTTAATCATAAAGGCTATAAGTGTTTGGACAAATCTGGACGTGTTTACATATCTAGGGATGTACTTTTTGATGAATCTGTATTCCCTTTTTTATCCTCCACCTCACAACTCTCTAGTCCTGTTCCTGTTGTACAATCACCTTCTGTCTCACCTCTTTATGTCATTCAGTCTCCTGCAGCTGATCCAAATCATGTCTCTGTCACAGCAAACCCCACTGGTTTGACTGTTCCTGAGAACATAGAATTAACTAATGCCTCTAATGCTACTCAACATGTTGCCTCATTAACTTATCCAGATGCAGGACATTCAGGCTGTCCACCAGAGGAGATTGCCAATGCAGTTGTGGAAGGAGGAAGAAAAAGAGCAGGTGATGGCAGTGGAGAAAATATTCACCCCATGGTGACCAGGCTGAAAGCTGGAATTGTCAAACCTAAGGTCTTCATGGCAACTAGAGAACCAGATTCAGTTGAAGTTGCTCTTCAAAACCCAGAGTGGAAACAAGCAATGACAGATGAGTTTCTTGCCTTGATCAGGAACAACACTTGGTCACTAGTGGAATTGCCTGAGGATAGGAGGGCAATTGGCTGCAAATGGGTGTTTAAGGTCAAAGAGAATCCAGATGGGACTATCAACAAGTATAAAGCCAGGTTGGTTGCTAAAGGGTTTCATCAAATTGCTGGTTTTGATTTCACTGATACATTTAGCCCCGTAGTTAAACCAACTACTATTAGAGTGGTACTCACTATAGCTTTGGCATGTAAGTGGAATGTAAGGCAGTTAGATGTGAATAATGCATTTCTCAATGGAGATTTACAGGAAGAAGTGTATATGATACAGCCAACAGGTTTTGAAGACCCCAAGAGTCCAACTTTAGTTTGCAGATTGCATAAGTCACTTTATGGTCTCAAACAGGCTCCTAGAGCCTGGTTTGAGAAGCTGCAGACTGTTCTCATCTCTTTTGGCTTTGTGTCTGCTAGATCAGATCAGTCACTTTTTGTTAGAAACTCTGGACAGGGTTCGACCTTTATATTGGTCTATGTTGATGATATACTCATCACAGGAAGTAATGAAGCCTTTATCACTGATTTGATTACTCAGCTGAATAAGAAGTTTGCTCTAAAAGATTTGGGAGTAATAAACTACTTCCTGGGAATACAAGTGAAGAAAACTGTTGAGGGATTGCACTTGTCACAGACCAAGTACATTAGAGATCTGCTTTGTAAGGCTAAAATGCAATATGCAAAGCCTACCACAGCACCTATGACACATGGCTTGAGGTTAACTGCCTATGGAAGTGATCCTGTTGAAAGTCCACAACTCTACAGGAGCATAGTTGGAGCACTTCAATATGTGACTATTACAAGGCCAGAAATTGCCTTTAGTGTCAACAAGGTTTGTCAGTTCATGCAAAATCCATTGGAGGCGCATTGGAAGGCTGTCAAAAGGATTCTGAGGTATTTGTCAGGGACTCTGGAGCATGGACTTCATCTTAGGGAAAGCTGTATGGATAATCTGAAGTTGGTTGGATTTTGTGATGCTGATTGGGCTTCTGACGTGGATGACAGGAGATCAACTACAGGACATTGTGTTTTTCTAGGCTCCAATCTCATCTCATGGAGCTCTAAAAAGCAACACACGGTCTCAAGATCCTCCACTGAGGCAGAGTTCAGGAGTTTAGCTAGTTTAGTAGCAGAGATCTCCTGGATACAATCTTTGCTAGGTGAGCTGAAAGTGATGCCTAAGAGGATACCAGTGATATGGTGTGATAATCAGAGTACAGTGTTGTTGGCAGCAAATCCAGTTCTACATGCTAGAACCAAACATATAGAACTGGATCTCTATTTTGTGAGAGAAAGGGTGATACAGAAACAGCTAGAAGTCAAGCATGTTCCCTCTCTAGACCAAGTTGCTGATGTCTTCACCAAGGCAGTCTCCAGTTCTCAATATGCTGTATTTAGAAACAAACTCACAGTGGAAAGTCTTCCCCAATGAGTTTGAGGGGGGCTATTGGGAATTAGTTTGTTACTAATTATGATTAGTTAGTTAGTTAGATTAGCTGGCTAACTCTGTTAGTTTGTTAGAAATCCTGTACACGTGGTGCTTTGCTATTGGTCAGCAGCTTTGTATATAAAGAACCTTTGTAAGATATTTTTTATTAATCAGAAATAATTCTTTTCTCAATTCTCTCTAGAAAAGCTCGTTCCTCTTTTCTTTCATTGACACACGTGCAGTGAGAGATGAGACAGGAATAATAAAAAAGACTATCAAGGTACAAGGATTATTTGTTATGAGAAAGAACAAAGGTCTCTATAGATTATTGATTAATCCACACCTAATTAATATTTCTTAAAAACTATTTTGTGCAACAAATATATATTAGATTGTACAATTTAGATTAAAAAAAATTTAAAATCTATTCTGATGTAATAATTGCCATAATCATTGGCATTAGTTGAATGAGAAGGATGGCATAAAAATGTCATGCCGAAATTAGAACTTTGAATTGAAGAAAAAGAAAGTGAGAGTGAGAGGGACAAGAGGATGCCAAAGAAGGGGATGTATAGAGATTAAAGAAGTTTCCCATGTTATTTTCGTAAGTTCTATCAAGTAGTCTTTTTCAGTCCTTTATGATTAATTATGGGATGCCTTAATAAATCAGAGGAGTACTAATATAATTCCCCAACTCATTTTCTAGCAAAAATATATATACATACAATTATATATATATATATGTGTGTGTGTGTGTGTGTGTGTGTTAATCCATTATTAATATCGGATAATGACGTGACAACTTCTTGTGAGGAAAAGATATTAGCCTTTTAGAAAGTCTATCAAATCAAGTGTCACTTGCCCAAAAACAAACAGCGTATTCAAAATTAATATTATCCATCATCATCTTATGATCAAACGTTTATTTATTCATTTAATTTCTTTTTTAATGAAACGAAGAGAAAAAGACAATTAAGGCAAGTCCAGACGTTTTATATAAAAAAGAAAAATAAAATATAGTCATATATAATTGGCATAATACATGAGAGAACATGAGGATTTCATTATGTAACCAATTAGTGAGTAATATCATTAATTCTCATGGGAAAATTCAAACCAAAAGTCGTAGATTTAACGTGGCGATAAATTCACACCTGATCTATCTTTAATATATATTAAGATATAGAATATGAATTTTCCATGTTCCAAATTGAAAAAAAAGAAGGAAAAAAAAAAGTACCACTCTTGGTATATGTATTGATCACGAAAATTCCGCTATACACTCAGAAAAATAATTCAAGTTGAACAACAATAACTCGATTTTTTGGTGGCAGTAACTTCATGATCAAGATGAATATTAATCTGTTTGGCAGCTTGGAGATTTGTGGAAGTTTTTTGATCATTACCCATTTTAAATTGTAAGCTTTTTTGGGTAGTGATCTCATGGATTTTCGTAATCATATGCAAAAAAGCTTCCTCAACGTTGAGATTCTCCATGGCTGACGTTTCCATGAAACATAGTCCTTCTTTTTCTGCCAAATTTCTTCCTTCTTCTTCGCTAACTTCTCTGGATGAACCCAAATCACATTTGTTCCCGACAAGAACGACCACCATATCTTGCTTGCCGAAGTCCCTCAACTCCGCCAACCATTTTTTCACATTTTCGAATGTGTTGTGCCGAGTTATGTCATACACTAGCAACGCACCGAGCGCCCCGCGGTAGTATGAACTCGTTATTGCCCTAAACCTGTAAAAGTTACATATTGTTAAGAATTAACAACCGTAATTTTATATTACCGAAAACAATAAAATCGCATATTTATAAATATTATTTTATGTCATATTTCACTTGTTGTACTAATTCATTGTGATTATCAAGAAATTTACAAGAGAAACTCACATACTCTCAAACTCTATGCATTTCTTTCTCTGATTTCTCCTACTACAATACCCTAATGCTGATACCCCACTTTATAAAGAAAAACTACGGAAATTGCAAATATAAAATCTTAAAACCATCCTTAATTTAAATAATAATTAAAAAAAACTATAAATACTCTCTATGTGAATATTAATTAGGTTTCACAATTTAACGTTCATAACAAATATAGCTACCTATTAGTCATGTGCATCATAACGAAAAAATTCAAAAAGTCTACACATGTTTCGGATACTATCTTTATGTAATGTCAAATACTAATCATTTCCCTATTTCTTCTTGTTTTTGTTTTTTTCTCTCTAGGATTGGGCCACTAAAATCACTAATATATATGAAATGATAGTTTTAAAGGTAATTAGAATGCATGAAATTAATTAATGATGTATTGAGAGTACTTTCTGAAATTTGTTTAATGTTCTTCCATGTACAAAGCAACACTACAGAAGTGAAAGCTCAAACTTCTATATTGTTTCTTAATGCAGGGGTAAAAGAAGTCGCGAAATAATAGAGACTATATAATTACAAGGAGATATTTCAAACTGATGAGCTAAAGAAAAGTTCGTGGGAGTACTTGTTATTCTATTTCTTTAATTCGTTGTTTTCCCTTTTTTTTTTTTTTTGGGGGGGGGGGGGGGGGGGGGGGGGGGGGGGGTGTGTGTCAATTATTTGTTTTTATAAAATTATATTGAATAGTCATTTTTCTAACAACAGTTTAAAATTTGATGGAACAAGTCACATATATGGTAAATGTAAGTTGAATCTCATGTAAAATTTTTTATTTATTGTCTTTAATTAATAAATCATGTGTGATTTACACAATATTTTTTGTTAAATTTTTAAAACATAAAAGATTATTTTATATCATTTAAAAAAGTTTAAGAAGCTTTTAGATATAAAAAATAATAATTGGAGACCAAAGGAACAATATGATCTCTTTTTTATTTGTCATCTCTCTCTCTCTATCCAAATCTTACAAAAACTATAGTTATAAATTTCCTAGGATGCATATCGATTTTGTGAAGGTTCTTAGCATATGATGAATTACTGTTGATTCACCGACATGTGTGTACGTGTCATGCATAAAATTTAGCATATTTCAGTCTCAACAATACTACACGTACATGACGCTAGAATTTCAAGAGGACTTCCTTAACAAAATTACTATCGATAAAAGCATACCCACATGAATGCGCGCATATATATATATATATATATATATATATATATATATATACGTGTGTGTGTGTGTGTGTGTGTGTTGGCAATTTCTAAAAGAAAATTAAAAAAAAATGAAAATATGCAGACGATGTCTGTATTTACATGATGTCTTGTAGGGTTGGCGTCTAATGACTAGTCGCAGTCTAACTTACCTTCTAAGTTTTTATTATTGAAATGATTCAGCATGTTCTTTTGTACGCCCTCAATTATGACAAGTGCTGTACCATTTGTTAGCACAAAATTTGATTGTCAACAGGAAAAAAAAAAGGAGAGAGAGAGAGAGCATAAAATTATATTATATTTTCTTTTTTTGGCTAGGTGCATGAAATTTTATTGTAACCTTAGAGTGCTAGCATTGTTACATCATGAATACTTACAAAAATAATACTAAATCTCATGGTGAGATGATAAATTATAGTTTTTTAACCATAGAAAAATTTACATGTCAAATTCAAGTTCACACACAAAGTAAAAAGGTTCGCATATAAATCTTCAATTGTTTATAAATTAATGATGTTACTTAGAATTATTAGTTATAAAATAAAGTGTCTCATTAAAATACCATTGGCATGCTTAAGTGTTATGATCAAGTATAATTAAAAGATGAATGGAATTGCTTTAAGGCAATTATGATATTGTGTCTTAAAAAGTTGTTAAAAGTTGGGCCGAATTAGCCCATACTTACTCATTTTTCATGTCTACAAAAGCTCATACAAGTGTTGGCACCTCAAAAAGTTTTTTTTTTTTTTTTTTTATCTTGAAATAAGCAAAGGCAAAAATGATATATTACTTGTTTGATCTCCAATATTTACATGAAGTGACAATTTGGTTCTTATTTTTTTTTCTTGTGTCTAACAGATCCCAAAATTCTTTAGAAATATGCAAAATAGTCCTTTTTGTTAGAATGTGTTAAAAATTTGAGAGAAGATATCACTTTAATCATACATGATTTACTATCTAAAGGTAATTAAGAAAAAGAAAATTATGATTTAATTTACATGTATCATACACGTTATATATTTCATATAATTTTTAACTTTTATAAGTAAAATGATCAAATTACACCATTTTCAAAGAGTTTAAAGATCTTTTAGTCTTAAAAATCAAAGATTGAGTACCAAATTGTAATTTCACTAAAAGATAAAGACCAAACAAATAATTTACAAAAAAATAAATAAATAAATAAATAAATATATATATATATATATATATATATAAAGAAAAAGAAAACAAAGACAACAAGTCACATGAGCTCCATTTGTGCGGTAGTAGTCTTTTTCGTGAACTCCTAATTTATGGATACGGCCAAATACTCCAATAACAACAAACCGAAAGCAAAGCACCAGTTACCAAATACAAAACGAAAATTTTTTATTTTATTTCGTTCCTTCTAGTGCCTATCTTTTCCTTTGTTTAGGTAAATAGGTCCCACAAAAGTGATTATGTTTTCTGCTTTACGCTTACAACTCTTGACTTAATCAAATTCAGGTAGAGAAAAGAGACTATCACGGAGAAGCTACAACAGTTCATAGCTTATAATTATCATAAATATTCTTCCTTTAAAAAGAAAAAAAAATTGAGACGGGAGAATCAAACTCTATATCTCATAATGGAATAAGAACTACCGTTATGTTATGTATGTAACCACTGAATATTCTTTATTTTTCTAGATGTATAAAAAAAAATAATAATAATAAATAATATTAGTAATGTCGATCAAAACGATGCTAACGAGTTCGGTAAATAGTAGGACCTACTGTATAGTACGGATAATAGGAGATGACCTAAGCTTGCCCAAAACCCAATTTAAAAGTAGCATTTCAGCTTATTTGGACCATCATATTCTCATTAAATGAAATGATCAAATGGGTAGAGTTCAAAAAAATGAAATTATATACCATATGAAATTCATAGTAGCCTATAAATTTGACATCCGCTTTCACAAAAATCGGCCGTTTAATATGATATTAAAGTATTTGATCGTGATTTCAAATCGTATGCGACAATTTAACTCATAAATCTGTAACCTCAAGATCGGAACTGAAAAACTTCCGTGGAATTTGGTAATGTCAACATAGATCAAAATTAAGAAAAGGTATATATATACATAAATACAAAATAAAATAATAAGGACTTTACCTTTCCTGTCCAGCAGTATCCCAAATTTGTGCCTTGACAAGCTTATCACCAACTTTGATGTTTCTGTAAGCGAATTCCACTCCGATGGTTGGCTTGGAATCAAGACGGAATTCATTTTTGGCAAACCTTGAGAGAAGATTTGATTTCCCTACTGCCGAGTCTCCAATAAGAACTGCCTTAAAAAGGTAATCACAATCTTCATCAAATGAATCTTCCATCAAAATCTCTCTCTCTCTCTCTCTCTCTCTCTCTCTCTCTTGATTCTATTTTTAAACGCAAAAGAACAAAGTTTAGATGTGTGTTTTCTTGGCCATGGAGAGGAGAAGGGAAGTTTAGCCAAGGAAGAGAATTAATGTTTAACTTTGTGACGAGTTATAATGGGATATGAGAAAGGGAGAAAAAGTCATGTTTTGAATAAATAATAATAAAGATGCAAGAATATTAAAGGACATACTCAAATTAAATGGATTTTTGTATTTTTATTTTTTGGAAGGTATTTGAGTATATTTACATGTGAAGACATGGGGTATGGACATGATGGGTTTAATTGGTGCTGTTGTCAAGGTTAGTGGGTGTCATTAATTAACAAAGTAGGAAAACCCCTTTTTCAAAAATTTTCCTTTAACTAATTGTCCATGACCATAAAATGCCAACCACATTGTGCCACTTGTAGCTTTGTATATTTTAGAATCGTATGTGGCATTCTCTTATTGGTCATTCATCGATGTATTCTGACAGGGCAGTAAGCTTAAGAAGGAAAAGTTGTTCCCTTCCTCCCTAATTTGTTGCTTAAGAACGAGGGTTTAGCATGATAATTGTTAATAATCATTCAAAACCGCTTTCCTCTAATGATTAGATATGACAAATTTGGTGATTAGATTTAAATCAAAGACTAAAATTAGGAGGTGTTTTGAAACAGACTCCATAGTTATGTCCAAGTCAAAACTAAGACGAATTATCTAATAAACTTAAAAGATTATAAAGATAAATCAAATAAAATTGGTAATTGACTCGAGGCACTCTCAAGTGGTTTGGTAGCATGATCGTAGTCTCATGCTCAAGTCTCATGAGAAGCAATTGAGATTGGGTTCAATGTTCATTAGATCTCGAGTCTTGATACAGTTGAGGTAGAGCGTTTTGTCTTCTTACTTGTGATTTAAGCTTAAAATTTCTTGACCTGTGTAAAGTTTTTATGATCACGGCTAAGGAAATTTTATAGGACTTATAGCCTCATCTTATATTTCTATTTCCCAAAGAAAAATATTAGGGACAACAATTCTAATCTCAATTTTTGAACATCAATCTATGTTGCATATGAGTTGTCATTTTTTTATTGATAAGTGGTTAAAGTATTATCATATCAATTGATTGATTATACTAATAAAAATATAACACGTGAGTTGATATTTAGAAAATTAAGATTAGAGATGGTATTCTTAACATTACTTTTCACTAAAAACTTAGATAGTCTAGATCGCAGCTAAAACAACAATCACATATTATTGTCCCTTTCAAAAAAAAAAAATCACACATAATTGGTGTCGTCAAAGAAATTCTATGCTTTTTATACATGGATTTTTATGAAAGAAGACAAAAGTGAAAAGGATAATACCCAAAAAAAAAAAAAAAAAAAAAAAGGTCCGGTAAAAAGAAGTGTACAGTTATGACTTATGTAAATTATTGAATAAATGAGATTAGGTGATGGGACAAGATTTTACATCTTTTATGAGTTTCCCATTTTAAAAGCTGGTGATTTAGGTGAAGAAACTTTTTTGCTTTAGCACGATTACCGCCAAAATTGTAATTGATACAAATTGAATGATTCATTTATTTTCATCACCAGCAATGATACAATGTATATATATATATATATAGAATATCTCCTCCATCCTGCGACAGTACGATCTAACGGTATAACTCATAAAAGAGAGTTGCACAACCCGAAAGACAGAGAGAGAACTCTCACCATCAAGCCCTGCTGTCTCGCCATAATTTCCTGCAAAATCGAGAGAGAGAGAGAGAGCTAAAAAGCTCTCACCATCTACTCCTACCACTCTCACCTTGATTTCCACAGAGAGTGAGGGAGAGAGAGAGAGAGAGAGAGAGAGCCGAAGAGCTCTCACCATCAACCCTCGCCACTCTCACCATGATTTCCAACGAAATCAAGAGAGAGAAAAGGGGAGAAAAAGAGAGAGGACTATTTGTATCCGGTAAAAATTGGGTGCCAAGTGACAAAGAAAGTTCTACTTGGAGGATTCGTTTCTAACAGGTCAATGGTTCGAGTCATACATCATGCAAGGTTGTTACTTTGACGATTAATTATTGATGGACTCTAGGAGCCCCTAGCTTGTTTAGTTGTTGAAGGCTTAAGGACAGAATCCTTTATCATCCCATCAGTGGTTCTAATGTTGCTTACCCTCAAAAACATATTAGGCCGGGGGTCATGAATACACCACTGATCTCTTTATTTTTATTCACAAAATATATATATATGTATACATGTATATATATATATATATATATATTAGTTAAAATACGTGCATTGCACGTATTGAATTAGCAATGAAATTTTTTATAACGTGAAGCATGAAAAACATTTTACCAATATAAGTTAGTAAAAGAAAATTTTCCTTAAAAATAGTAATCTGAGTTGAGTAGTTATATTTTATCATAGAATCATGTTGATATTTTATCTACTTTATAAAATATTCTAAAGTTTTATTGCAATTATGTGGAAAAAATGAGTAAAACAATAGCAAGAGTTGCATCATTTGATAATTAGATTGCTTAAGTAGAACTTTTTGAATTTAAATCCACTTATGTCAAATACAAAGAAAGAAATGAATTATAAGGAAATGATCCAACAACTTTCGTAGTAAAAGAATTAAAATAATTACACATAAATCATTCAAATTAATAACAATAAATATGATAGTCTTCTTTTCGAGGAAAAAAAATCAAAAAGAATTTGGAGAAAATCCTTACAATCATTTTTTAAGCTATCAAGAAAATCCAAGAAAGACAAAAAAATTTAATAATGAACAAAAAAAAAAAAAAAAAAAAAACCTTAGCCACAATTATACATGATCACGATTAAGGATATTAGAGTTTTTGATCAAAAATTAAAATTAAAATTTCAAAATGTTGAGCATTTAGTAAAGAGAAAATGAAAGGAAAAAAAAATTACAGGCAAAATACAAGCTATAAAAAAATAAAACTAAAAAAATAACATAGCAAATTATTAAAAAAAAAAAAAAAAGAAACATAGAAAGGGGATAGAAGAAAAGAAAAGTTGACAACCAACTAAAAGTCAAGTAAAGTAAAATAAAATAAAATGAAAAATACATATCAAAATGGATTTTCAGCCAACAATGTTTTTTAGAGAGAATAAAAAAGTATCAAAACGGTGTGTGAAAGACGATGATGAGATAAATAAATGAATAAAATTTACCTTCTTCCTCTTCAGCAAGGGGAAAAAAGCTTCTACTTCACTATATTTTTTTTTAATCTTTAGTTTTTGTTTTATACATCATTTTAAAATTAGAAAATTCATTTTAATTTAATCTGAAATCAATTGGTGTTTAAAAAAAAGACAAGTGAGGATAATACTTACAATCGTAGTTTAGCGGTAATTTCCTAATTGACTATATTATAAGGTATAGAATTCAAATCCTCTATCCTCATATTAAAAAATAAAAAATAAAAAAGTGAATATGGATTCATTTTTCAGTTAAAATTTTCAACACATATTACTTGAAATTGAAAAAAAAATAATTACACTAAAAAAAGTTAAAAATTATGCAATGGCAATTCTATAATATGCATTAAAATTTTGGTCTTCTTTTAACCACAAACCCAAGATCTGTAATATGCATTAAAGTTTTGGTCTTCTTTTAACCACAAACCCAAAATGCTTGAGAGAAAAAGTATGACGTGAGCAACTACCAAAGGCAGTACAGGAAGGACAATATTAAAAAAAAAAAAGAAAAAAAAAAAGGAGGAAGAGGCACCAAAACGGTGCGGATTTGACGACGAAAATGAACCGTAGAATTCTATCCACTCTTTATATATTTAGGATATATCTCTAATGAGATAGTCTAAAAGACAATTAGGTCGACTTGTTGGGCTAGTGGAACTAAAGAAACCCATAAGGCTACTATTTAGAAAACCATTCGTTTTCCTCCATTTATGCAACTCACACCCCAAGCGGATTAAGAACTACTTGAACCAAGAATGAGCAAACTCATTTATGCTCTTATAGTCCACAAAATCACATCCCACTAAAATTCACCACGCATCCCACTAAAATTCTCCACGTGTGGCATTGGCCCGTATATCATACCTTTTTTGTGTTTTGGAAGGGTAATTCGGTTCACGTCTCGTCTATGGGCCTTATACATTTATTGGGTATCAACATATCAAGGTGAATCAATTTATGACTTACTCGTACAGATATCCGTGAACTTTTTAAATTTGATAATTTAATCTCTAAATTTTTTTCTTGACGATCAGTCCCCTAATTTTATAATTTTTGATAATTCAATCCTTTTTGCTCAAATTCGTAAAAGTTTGAACGGTGTTTTACACATAACTTGCACATTATAATAACTTGCACATTATAATTTAAGAAGAGCATTGTTAATCATTTTAGTTTGGTGTTTTAGTTTTCGTGTTATATATGTATATTAAATATAATACGACATATGAGAATGAAACATCATTTATTGAATCAAAATATGATAAATGCATTAATGTATCTCATTCTTAGAATACTATTCCTAACAATTAGATCTCCTTATCTAGTTGTGTTAGTCGATTTTTGCAGAAACTTTTTTTTTTTTTTCCTTTTTTGGTTTTATTCGGGTTTTAATACGTGTGTGAAATGCTATGAAATCAACGTTGACGTCATGAAAGGTAACAAAGCTTTCGAACTCAAATCTCCCGCAGAAACCCCCCTTGGTGTCCTCCAAACCCAAAGCTCCATCATTGCTAGCTCGTCCATGACCATCGACGTCCTTCTTCTGACCGTTGCAGAGTCATTGCCATTGACGCTCCTCCTTGACACTATCAAGACTATGGACAAGGTATGATGAAGTATCACTTTTGTTTTTGTTTTTGTTCGTTTTCTTTAAAAATTAATTTTTCAGATAATTTTTAAGCTGATTTACCCTTTATCTCCCAATAAATGATAGTTACTTTTTACATTTATCTTAGTAAAACTATAAGTTTTTACCATGGAACATGTATCTAGTAAAAAACTTGAGTTATATTTGAGTTGAGTTCAAATTTAAAAATGAATTTATATTGAAATAAAATGAAACGAAAAGAAATTAAAGTATTAAATTATCAAATCTAAAAAAAATTTAGGGTAATTTGTTCGTTTAAATCTTGAATTATGTACATTATGGCTCTGTTTGGTATTTAAGTTTAACTCTAACTAAGTTATATTTTTTCATATCAGTTTTTGTCTTTTTCTGAAAAGTCAACAAAATTAATAACTAGTTTTTAAAAAGTTAACCAACTCTAGTTTAAAAATTTCATCTCTAACTGACGAACCAAACGAATACTATGCCACTTTAGTTCATGAACTTTTGATTTTGGTAAATTAATCCCTGAATTTTTAATGTTTGGCAGTTTTGATCCCTAATATAGGAATTGATGAAATATGTTAAGTGTGAGGTACCAAAGCTATCAAAAAAATAAAAGTTCGTGGGCTAATTTAGTAAAGAAAAATACTACGGATACCAATTTTAATCCCAACTTTTGAATACCAACATATATGACATGTGAGTTGTCGTTCTTTAATTGGTAAGTATTTAAAACATTGTCACATCAATTAATTGTATTAACCAATAAAAATATGACACACAAATTGGTACTCAAAAAGTTTAGATTATAGTTGATGTCCCTAATATTACTCTTTAATATAATTAAAAGTTCAAGGAAAGACAAAATTTTCAAAATTTTAGGACTAAACATATAAATGACTCAAAAATTTAAGGGATGTCTGTACAAAAAGTATAAAGATTGAGGACTCTTTGCAAAAATTCTGAAATAATTTTTAACTTTCCGTCTAAAAATTATGGTTGATCGTCAAATCCACACTTTTGACTGACCAAAGAGGAAAGATCCAACTTAAACAACCTTTCCCAATAAATTTTTATTTTTGAATAAACCTTTCCCAATAATTAAACTAACTAATAACTGTTATAAAACTTTAAATGTTGATGTCTTCACATTACTTTTAAAGTGCTAACTATCAAATAATGCCAAAAAAAAAAAAAAGTATGGTTAGTACTTTTGTATTCATCAAGCAAATGTTGAGAGATTTCTTGGAAATTACATTAAGCTTACTTGATAAGCTAAAGTATACCTATAAATAGGCTTTGTTACGTGCAATAAAGAAAAGAGAAGTGAGAAAGAAAAGAAAAGAAGAGATGGAGAAGAGAAAACTTATTAAATAGAAGAATAATATAGTTTTACTTATTTATTGTCTCTTATTATATTATATATTTCTTTGCTTAATTATTATTTCCTATAATATTATAACAAGTTACCAGCATGAGTCTTTACCTTTGATATTTTTGAAAAGTTAAATTATGAAATTAACGATTCTAATAGAGTTTGTCTTAATACAATCTTGATATGTATTTGATCTCTTAATTATCTTCATATCCGTAAGTTCTCACCATCAGATCATGCACCCACACAATTTCTTCAAAGGTCTATTATTATTATTTCTTATTTTAATATTTGTGTTTGATTTATTGGTATATATATATATATATATATATGAACATTATTTAATTATGTCTACTAATAATAACATGAAAATATTTCATGAATTCTCCATCACATAACCTCTTGATTTTATATATATAATTATTAGTTATCATCTTTTATTTATTCTTATAAATTTCTTTACATTTATGTCATGTATGTAGTTGCTATTTCTGTTTGTTATAATAATAATCAATATCTCTAATTTTTGTGATAATTTTATGAATTTAATTATACTTTATGATACATATTTTTCACTTTTAGTTTTTCATAATGTCAAATATTTCGAAACTTGATTTTGTAGCACTTAATTGCTCGGACAAAAAATACTTGCCATGGACACTTGATGTTGAAATTCATCCTGATGCCATGAACCTTGGAAATACTATTAAGAAAGGAAATGGCGCATCCTTGCAGGATTGTGCTAAGGCAATGATATTCTTACGTCATCACCTTGATGAAACCTTAAAATCTGAATACCTTACGGTAAATGATCTATTTTTCCCCTAGCAAAGTTTAAAAGAAAGGTATGACCACCAAAGGGATATAATATTTTCACAAACCAGCTATGAGCGGATACACATGCGGTTGCAAGATTTTAAAATAGTTGGTGAGTATAATTCCGCAATGTTTCATATTACTTCTCTATTAAAATTACGTGGGGAAAATATTATCAAAAAAGACATGTTAGAAAATACTTTTTCAATTTTTCATGCCTCGAATATGCACATGTAGTAGCAGTATCGAGAGTGTGGTTTTAGAAAATATTCTGAGCTAATATCATGTCTTCTTATTGCTGAGTAAAATAACGAGTTTTAGATGAAAAATCATTAATCTCGCCCAACTGGCTCTGCACCATTCCCTGAAGTGAATGCTGCATCACATGAGAAAAATCCTATGGCATTCCCTGAAGCTAATTTTACATCTTTCAACAATCGTGGGCTTGGTCGTGGTCGTGGCCGTGGTAATTCCTAACGTGGTCGTGGGCGTGGTCGTGGTCACATCTAAACATCTTGTGGGCCTTTATCAAGCTTCATTGAAGGAAAAAGGAAAATGCATAGAAATAAATTTTGTTAATCATCTCATGGATCTTACCCATCTGGACGTTTCAGATTTCTTTGAAAATCCAGATGGAAAAATTGATAATTTAACTGAAAATAGAAATGACTTTGAGGTTTAATATTATGCTAGTGCTAAATAATATTGTTTTTAATTCTTAATGTAATATTTAAATTCTCGGTATATTTATCTCTTTTATATAATACATAATATCCCTTTATTAATATTTATTGCTCCATTCTTTGTTTTATTTTTATTTTTATTTTCATAAAGATTATGGCTTTTATTAACATAAAATCCAAAGATAATGACAAAGAATTATGTCTGATAGACAGTGCAACAACTCACATAATTTTGAGAGATAAAAAATATTTTTCAAGTTTAACATTAATGGAGGTTAATTTGAACACAATCTCAGGTACTGCAAATCTTAATGTCGGCTCTGAGAGAGCCAATATTATTTTGTCAGGAGGAACAAAATTTGTAATATACGATGCATTATTCTCTAGCAGATCCAGAAGAAATCTATTGAGTTTTAAAGATATACATCATAATGGATATCACATTGAGACTACAAATGAAAATAATGAATATCTCAACATTATTTCTAGAGTCTCAAGACAGAAACAAATATTAGAAAAACTACCAATTTTCTCTTTCAGGTTATACTTGACATTTATTTGTACAATTTAATCACATGTAATGATGACCCAGAAAACTCTAATCCAAAATTGTTCTCTCTTTGGCATGATCGTCTTGGTCATCCTGGGTCAATAATAATGTGAAAAATTATTGAGAATTCACATGGACATCCGTTAAAGAACCAGAAGATTCTTTTGTCCAATGATTTTTTTCCCCCTTATGTACTGCTTATTCTCAGGGCATATTAATTGTAAGGCTATCTCTATTACAAGTTGCTACTGAATCTCCTGCATTTTTTTGGAGAAATCAAAGAGATATATGTAGGCATATACAGCCAGCATGTGGACTGTTTAGATATTTTATGGTGTCAATAGATGCATCAACACGTTGGTCACATGTCTATTTACTTTCTACTCGTAATGTTGCATTTGTGAAATTTCTTGCTCAAATAATCCAATTAAGGACACAATTTCCAGATTATACAATCAAGTCAGTTCATCTTGACAATGCTAGAGAATTTATTTTCCAAACATTTAATGATTATTGTATATCCATTGTGATTACTGTTGAGCATATTATTGCCTATGTACGCACACAGAATGGTCTAGCAGAATCATTTATTAAATGCCTCCAGTTAATTGCTAGACCATTGCTAATAAGAACAAAATTTCATGTTTCTACTTAGGGACATGCTATACTGCATACTGCAGCACTTATTCGCATCAGGCTTTCAGGTTATAAAAAATACTCTCTATTACAACTTGTATTTAGTCAAGAACCAAATATTTCCCATCTAATAGTTTTCGGTTGTGCAGTATATGTTCTAATTGTTCCACCACAGTGCACCAAGATGGGACCACAAAGAAAGCTAGAACTTTATGTTGGATTTGAAACCCCTTTTCATCATCAAATTTCTTGAACTCCTGATGGGTGATATTTTTACTGCACGATTTGCCGATTGTCAATTTGATGAAACAATTTTCCCAGCATTAAGGGAGAAAAGAAAAGGTTGGAAAAACAAATTGAATTTCATGGAATGCATCATCAACTTCTCATTTTGATCATTGCACTAATCAATGTGAACTCGAAGTTCAGAAAATTATTCATTTGCAAAATATTACAAATCAATTGTCAGATTAATTCGTTGACACAAAGAAAGTGACTAAGTCACATATATTTGTTGCTAATGTTCTGGCTCAAATTGATGTACCTGTAATACAAATTGAAAATATAGTAGCAAATAAATCTAATGCATGTCTGATAGACCAATCGGTTCTAAAGATAAAAATCCCCGAAAGAGAAAAAGGAAAGATAAACAAACTGGCACTCCTGAAGAGATTGACGCTTCTAAATAGACCATATCGCTATAACAAATGACTGACATAAACAAAGATATGATCTCATAAGTGGTCCAGGTACTTGAAGATAGTGAAAATGTTGAGATCTCCATAAATTATGTTAGTATAAGAAAACAATAAAACAGTGATGAAATTATTATCGACAACATATTCATATGAAATAGCGCTTGATGTTATGAACGAAAGCGAAGATCATGAACCAAAATCCGTTGAAGAATGTCGACGAACACAAGATTGGCCATAATAAAAAGATACAATCTAGGTAGAATTTAGTTCACTTTCAAAACGAGAAGTATTTGAACCTACAGTCTAAATATCTGAAGGTATTAAACCTGTATGGTACAAATGGGTTTTTATGGGCAAACATTCTGAGAAAATGAAATCGTGAGATATAAAGCACGACTTATAGCACAAGGTTACTCGCAAAGACCAGGTATTGATTATGAGGAGACATATTCTTTTATGGTGGATGCAATAATATTTAGATATTTGATTAACCTAGCAGTAACTGAAAGACTTGATATGCGTCTAATAGATGTGGTAACGTCATACTTAGATGGATCACTAAATAGTGATATTTATATGAAGATCCCTAAAGGATTTAAGATGCCTGAAGCATCTAGTTTAATTCCCCGGGAAATTAGTTCAATTAAATTACAAAGATCTTTGTATGGATTGAAGCAATCTGGACGCATGTGGTACAATCGCCTTAGCGATTATCTTTTAAAGGAAGGATTTGTAAATAATCCTATCTGTCCATGTGATTTTATTAAGAAATCGAAATCCGGATTTGTTATCATTGATGTATATGTTAATAATTTGAATATTATTGGGACTCCTTAAAAGCTTGTTGAAATAATAGCATACTTAAAAAAAGAATTCGAGATGAAAGATCTCAGAAAAACAAAATTTTATCTCGGCCTGCAGATCAAGTATTTGTCATAAGGAATATTTGTCCATCAAGCAACCTATGTGGAAAAGATCCTTAACCGTTTCTATATGGAAAATGCTCATCCATTGAGTATCAAGTGATGATGCGATCACTTGATGTGAAAAATGATCCTTTTCATCCTAAAGAAGATAACGAATAAATCCTTAGTCATGAAGTACCATATTTGAGTACAGTTGATGCCCTTATGTATCTAGCTAATTGTACAAAACTTGATATTATTTTTTCTGTGAATTTGCTAGCAAGATACAATACTGCACCAACTCAAAGACACTAGAAGGGCGTTAAACATATATTTCGTTATCTTCGTGGAACAACTGACATGGGTTTATTATATTCTAAATGTTCAAAATCACATTTAATTGGTTTTTTAGATGTCGGATATTTATCTGATCGGTGCAAAGCTCGTTCATAGAAAGGTTATGTATTCATATGTAGTGACACATCAATTTAATGGTGATAAGTGCACAAAAATATAATTATATTCAAGTCATTTATTAAGTAATTTAAATTTAAATGAGATATTTTTCTTCATTTTAATTCAAAGTAATTTATTTTAGAAATATTTAATTTTAACTCATAATCTTTTTGTTTTGAGTTTATTTTATTTTTTATTTCCTTTTATCTTTTATTTTTCGTTTTCTTCTTCCTTTTCCTCACTTTCTTTCCTTTCTTCCATAGGTACAGCCACCACATGTCCCTGCTGCAGCTCATTCCCCGATTGCATGAAGCCAACTCGTGCAAATCTTGTGCCAACTCCAACCTAGACCTTCTAAGCTAACGAGAATTTCGGGCCGTGTTCTCAGCCAAGCCCAAATTGCAGCCCAGGCACATTTTCTCCTCCAGCTTGTCTTCCGCGAGTCTCCACCTGATTTACCAGCTTGACAGCATGATTTTTAGGTCGAAAATCTCTCTTTAGATGCGGGACATTGAGGCTTATAAAAGCAAGGATGTGCCACAAGCATAAAACGTTTTTTCCCTCGGCATTTTTGGCTGAGTTTGGAGTATTTTTAGTGTCTTTTTTGTGTGTTTTTCTTCTTCTTGCATTTTCATCTCTTTTTTTTTTTTTTTTTTGAATTGCAAGTTACACTAGAAACTTGACGAGACTAGTGATGATCTCATGTGCGAAATGATCTAGTTTAGGCTTGATCTTTTTTAGATTTATAAAGATTATATGTTTCAGTGGATTGAATCTCTTCATCTCATTTTTCTATTTAAAATATTTTATGCTAATATTTTATATAAATTCAATCATGCTTTCTTTATGTAATATTGTCACATTCTATATTTACAAGATTTATTTTATGAGTTATCCTTTACTGCAATTTGTTAAAAATAATACTTTGTTGATTTTGGATAACTTGTAACAAAATCCGTTTGGTTCAAAATTGAGATTTAATCCACCGAAATACTTTTGTCATTTTTATTGATATTTAATTTTATATTTTTCTGTTGCTTATTTGGGATCTGAAACGTACAATTGAGTCATAAATTAAAAATTGGATTCAAATTAGAAAACGAAGCATATAAATGATTCACGATACCTCGTCTCATTTATTATTGATTTTTCTTCTACCTAAACTTCTCTTTTACGTATTTCATTTATTTTCTTTACTACAAAAATCCTTAAAAATATCGTCTCTTTTTATTATTATTTATTTGTTTTTATTATCGTTTATCTCCGCTAATATTATTTGTTTTTGTTGTTGTCTCCTTATGGATACGACCATCCGATCTGTATTACTATTGACTGTTTTGTGAGTGCATCTTTGGACGTTAATCACATAGTGATCTAGAAAACAAAATATTGTTGCTACTTCATCAAACCATGCTGAAATACTTGCATTGTATGAAGCAAGTGGAGAATGTATATGGTTGAGATCCATGGATCAACACATCTGAAAGACATGCGAATTGAACTCAAATCATGAGAGCCCAACAGTACTATAGGAAGATAATACAGTATGCATTGCTCAAGTCAAAGGAGACTATATCAAAGGTGATAAAATAAAGCATATCTCACCAAAGTTGTTCTTCACACATTAACTACAAAAGAAATGTAATATAGACATTCAGCAAATTTGTTCATGCGAGAATCTAGCAGATCTCTTCACCAAAGCACTCCCCACTGCAACATTTGAAACATTGGTGCATAATATTAGAATGTACCGACTTAAAGATATTTGATGAATATCAAAGCAGCACCAATGATATTTACATGAGGGGGAGATTATTACGCATTGCACTCTTTTTTCTCTTAGCTGAGGTTTTTGTCCCACTTGGTTTTACCTAGCAAGGTTTTTAATGAGATAATTTTTCAAAACAAAAATATTATACTCTTTTTCCTCATTAGGATTTTTTCCCACAGGATTTTTTCCTAATAAGGTTTTAATGATACAATTTTTTGTGTGATAGATATCCAAGAGGAAGTGTTATAAAACTTTAAATGTGGATGTCTTTACATTATTTTTAAAGTACTAACTATTAAAAATTGCATAAAAAATTTTTTGTATGGTTAGTACTTTTGTATTCATCATATAAATGTTGAGAGATTTCTTGAAAATTACCTTTAGCTTACTTGATAAGTTAAAGAATACCTATAAATAGGTTTTGTTCTTGATGTTAGAAAGATACTGACAACCAAGAAAACGAAAGAGAAAAGAAAAGAAAAGGGGAAGAAGAGATAAATTATTAAATAAAAGAATACTATAATTTTATTTATTTATTAACTATTATTATATTATTTATTTATCTGTTTTATTATTATTTCCTATAATATTATAAAAATAACTACTGCTTTGCGTTTAAAGCCAAAATAATAACAATAATAAAAATAATAATAAGGTACTTTCGTTTTAATTAATCTGTTTGGCCTTGATTTCTATTCGACCCTCTGTTTGGTTGGCCAGAAAAATACAAAAAAACAAAAACAAAAAACAAAAAAACAAAAAAAAACAAAACATTCCTAGAAACAGACCAAATTCATTAAGACATTAATAGTTTTCTCAGAAATTGAGATACAGCAATATACTGCTCGAATGTAATTTGAACCTTGAAAGCAAGGGTTAGAGATTTGACAAAGAAATTCGAAGCGGAAAAGCAGTTTCGCGGAAAATCATTTTTCCGGAAAGTACAGAAATTACATAGAAGCAGTAAATTCAGCTTTTAGCGGTTACCAGAGCACCAGAGAATTTGAAGCACATTTCCACATCCATAAAAAACTTGCCCTAATAGTCATCTAACATTATTTTTCTAAAAAGAAAAAAAAAAAAAAAAGTAACTCCAAAGTTATTTGTAGACACTAACGATTCAGATTCAGAATAGAAACGAACGGGTTTCAGACGAAACGGCGCGTATTCTCACGCGCACGTCGCCAATCAGAGTACCTGACCAACGATCCGGCGTTGACCTGGCAAATCAAGCCTTTTTGCCGTCGCCGTGGCTGGATATGTTGTTGCTCATCATCTTTCTGAACTCGTCGAAGTTGACGTTACCGTCGCCGTCGGAGTCGACGGAGACGATCATGCGGCGGCAGTCGTCGACGGAGCATTTCATGCCGAGGCGGTTGAGGACGAGGTGGAGCTCGGCCGTGGAAATGAGGCCATTGTTATCCATGTCGTAGAGATTGAAAGCTTCGCGTAGCTCGGAGCTGCCGCCGTCGTCGCAACCCTGGCGGCAAAAGGCGGCGAACTCCTCGAGCGAGATAACGCCGTCGTGGTCGGAATCGAGTTCGTCCATCACGCGCTGGAGGTCTATCGGCTTGACCTCCATGCCTAGGGCTTTGAGGACGTTGCCGAGCTCCGTGACGGAGATCTTGCCATCGCCGTTAGTGTCGAACTGGTTGAACACCTTCTTGACCTCGTCGGAGTCCAGGAGGCACAGTGATGGCTTCGATTTGTTGGATTCGGTGCTAACTGGATCCGTCGCCATGGTTGAATAGAGGATATTTCTCGCTTTTGGATTCGAAATTGACACTTGGACTTGGGAGAGTAAAATGGAGAAGTCCGATGAGCTATATATATAGATAATCTGGAAGTGTTTACACACACACACACACACACACACACACATATATATACACACACACACACACACACACAACCAGAGGACGGATCTTGGGGTAAACGGAAAGGGGAGGAAATATTTTGGGCCCCACACGATACAACCGTACGGGGAGGATCTGTGTCCTTTATCCGAAAATTAAAAATACAAAACCGTGTGCAAGAAGTGTTATATCTGTGTCCTTTACGCGGACTAAAACATCAAATTATTATTTTTTTAAATTAAAAAAATATTAAAAATATCAACTCTTTTATTTTTTGAATATCAATTTATGCGATATATAAATTATCATATTTTTATTAGTAAATATTTAAAATATTTTATATCAATTAATTATATTTATCAATAAAAATATAACGTATCAGTTGGTATTTAAAAAATTGATATTAAAGTTGGTATCGTTAGCATTACTCTGTCTTATAAAAAATGTGTATGTGCTTTGCTTGTATATATGAAAACAAAAAGGTAACCACTTTGACGAGTCTCATATCGGCGACAAATGAGAAATTTGAATGGCATAAAAGTGTACACAAGTTTTATTTCAGTCCACAGTTGCTTGAAAGTTGTAATTTGATGTGATTCATTTATAAGTCTACTTGGTTACTCCTCCTAAAGGCTCTAGTGGTCGATATAATTCGTAAGAAATGTGTGTATGCTTGCTTGTGTATACCAAAAAGGTGTGAAATTATAGTTTTTGTTTTTTTGTTTTGTTTTGTTTTGTTTTTTTGTTTTGTTTTATTATTATTATTTTTTAAAAATAAGTTTTATTCAAACAACCGGCTCCGTTTGGATCGCGTGTCCATTTGCAAAAAGGAAAACTTTCTTGTTTAAAAGAGAAAGTATTTTTATTTTGAGAATAAGATGGTATTTGGATGTGTAAAAGGTTTTCTTTTTGAAAACAAAAAGTTGTTTGGAATGATAAGAAAATAGTGTTAGGAATAGTGCATTGTGAGAATATTTCAAAAATATTCATTTTCTTTTTTTTAAAATGGTACTGTATAAAATAAGTTTGAAAATGAAATAGTTTTTCTTTTTCAAAATGAGAGAATGTTGGAAAAAGTTGAGACAAACACGTTTTTGTAAAAATTTTCCAATTTCAGAAATTAGATATGTCATCCAAATATTTCAGTTTGTATAACTTTGATCTATGTATATTTTTGCATAACTTGAGTGACCTTAAACTATTAAAAACCTAGTTACAGTAGTTTTTTTCATTAATTTTTAGATGAAATTTATTGATAAGCATAATTTTTTTTACCAAAATTACTGAAAGATTCCGTTAAAAAACAAACGAAAGGACTATTTATTTGTTTAGGATTATTCAAACTATGAAAAAAAAATATATATATATATATATATACACACTAAAACTGTACCAACTTAAAAGCTTATAGAAAAGTGTAATTTAGACTAATAATAAAACAACATGCCACATTTAATAGTCATTACAATAAAATAAACTAAAGAATCCATCCTACAAGATGGATGGTATTATAACATGATGAAATTGGTTGGGCTATTCTTTCACCTATGTGATTTATTTATTGAAAGACAAACACATTTAGTCTCGTTAGAGTGAATAAAAGTACTCTTTTACGATTGGAAAAAGGATCAAATAAATAGCGATCTATTGTTATAATCACAGGGTTATTTTCACATATAATCCTTAAATTATACACTAATTTTATGTTAGTTTCTGACTTTTATTTTTACACAGTATGCTAATTCAAACTTTTCTACAGTTACACTAACTACGTATTTCGTCATAAGCTGAATGGAACTTAAGCACGTTCAGATCAAGTGAGATTTAATTAAGATTAAAATTTAAAGTAAATGTTTGTGTAAAAGAAACTGGACCTTCAAAATATCTAAAATGGAGGTAAAATTTCCCTTAAAAAAATGTTTAATTACGACATTATTTTTAGATAAAGTTCATGTGATCAAAACGTATTTAATTCATATCTAATTTTTGAGATGAAACATATTGTAGATGTACTAAAATTTTAAAGGAATTTTATGAAATTTATCTTTAACAAAATGCCCTCTAAGTTAATAAGCTTGGAAACATGGCAAATATCCCCTCTTATATTCTTTCATTTTTTTAAAGAGAAGATTTTTTAGGTTTTATCTTTTGATAAGTAAGGCTTGAAATGTTACTATTGGTGCTGCAAAACCGACAATGAAAGGTAAAACAATGAGAGCTGATTTACCGATTCAGTTAGAATGTTATGTAAATAGATGGAGATTCATGAAACTATGAATTTTTATTTTTATTAATAAACAGGACGAGATACATATCAAGTATCTCTGAATACACCAAATAGAGAAGTACGAATCTCTCATGTGAATCACATACAAACAAGATCCAAAGCTCGATGTAATGTACAGCCACCAAGAAGATAGCCCAACACCCTTTATTCTTCACTTTAACTGCTCAAAAAAAAAAAAAAAAATCTCACAATAATAAGCAAAATGTGGAAGTTTGACAAACTTTAAGATTTAGAAAAATAATAGCAGAACTAGTTATAGTGATAGTGATGAACAAACTTACTTGTTGCAGTTAACATTCTTAGAGATAGGGACGTTGATTTGGATTTCACACTTAGTGGGAAGGTTCTTGGTTGCATCCTCATTCAAACTAGTCAATGCCACTAGTATAAAAAGAGGATACCACGACAGTTTTTAACCGTCATGGTATCTTTTTTTTTAACCGTCGTGGTATTTAGGATCGTAGAATCTATTTGGATTCCACAACGGTTAAAAACCGTCATAAAATAGGCAAAACTGGCGCCAAATACGACATAGAGAGGGCTATTTCACGACGGTTTTTAGTAAAAACCATCGTGGAATAGACATATAGCACAACCATTTTTAGCAAAAACACTCATGAAAAGTACTTTACCAGGAAGATTCCACGACCGTTTTTAGCAAAAACAGTTGTGGAAAGATTACAATGAAAAAAAAAATTCACAATTCATGCAATTTCCCACTGTTGGCAAATCCCGTGTGTTATCCATTGCACAGCCCAGATTAAAATAATAGCTAATCTTCAATTAACTTTGTATCACAATATACAACAATTATTACAAAAACATACACTACATTACAAAATTTATAGATTGTCTTCTAACTATATTGGATGAACCGCATTATAAAATTAGCTCACTCTTGCCTTACTAAACTCATCTCAACATTGGTATAAAAATCCTTAGTTTGAAATAAGGATAATTCATCGAGAGTCAAGGTTATTTCTCGCATAAAGGCTAAAACAAAATATTCGCATTCAACATAACCTTCTTGTAGAGGACATCGAACAGTATCAATCAATGTTTCATAATTGCATCGCTTTCTTCCTCTTTTGCCTACCAAAATCTTCTAGTCTTTAAATGCCCTAACAATTTAATAAAGTTCAAAATAATTAAAACAAGAATAATATAACGTCAAACCACAATTTGGAATACTAAAATATACTTACAACTTAATTAAGTCGAACATGTAATATGCAAAAGCATAAATCACAAAATCAACACTTTTCTAAACTAAATCCTCACTCAAATATTTTAAATCAATCTAAAACTAATCCTCACTCAAGCATATAAATATCATACAATCGGGTATTTTATCAAACATGTAATATGCAAAAACATAAATCACAAAATCAACATTTTTTTTCTGGAAAACAATTTAAATCAAATCCCCACCTAAACATTTTAAAACAATCTAAAACTAATCCTCACCAAAACACATAAATATCATACAATCGGGTATTTTGTCGAACATATAATATGTAAAAATATAATCAAGTTATCAAAACTTTTTTTTCGGAAAACAATCACTCAAAATCACAAACACAATTAACAATCACCCAAAATCACAAACACAATCAACCAAATGGTCTCCAAAATCATAATTTGTACGGCGCAAGAGAGAGCAAGAAAGAGAGACTTACCAATTCCACGGGCTTGGGTGCGGGTGGCGTGGTAGCAGGGTAAACAGCGGAGGATGGGTTTCGAGGAAAAGATTGGAGGGAGGAGTCACAGCAGAAATTGGAGGCGAGAGAGAGAGGGAGAGGCACGAGAGGGAAAGAATGGTGGAGTCGCGGCCGGCAGAGATTAGAGGCGAGAGATAGAGGGTGAGGGGTGAGAGAGAATGGAGGGAGGGTTGCAGAGATTGGAGGCGAGGTAGAGAGGGAGAAACGTGAGAGATAATGGAGGGAGGAGTCACAGAGGAGTCGATGGGTTTCAAGGGAGATATTGGAGGCGAGAGTGAAAGAGGTGTGAGAGAGAATGGGTTTCGGGAGGGAATGAGGGGTTTTTTTTTTTTTTTTTTAATTTATGCTCTTAAACCCGCGGTCGAAAATTTGAAAAAAAAAAATTTTAAATTTAAGTCTGAAAATTCTTGTTTCACAAATGGTTGTGGAAGCCTAAGCTTTCACAACCGTTTATGAAAATAGTCGTGGAAGCCGACTGTTTTTAAAAACTCTCACATTTTCAAAAACCTAGTTTCGCGCCGTGTTTTTTGACATACTTTCCACGACCGTTTTTTAAAAACGGTCGTGAAAGCTCCGTCGTGGAATCCATATTTTATAATAGATTGTTCTGCTTGATGATGGCCACACTACTACAACACTCCACAAGCGATTGGGTGACGGTGCCCGTCAGGTACTCAAGGCTGGGCCGGAGCGCCATGTCCACTTGAGAGCAAGATATGGCCGCCTGTCCTGGCTTTGCCATAAACACCATCATCATGACTTCGACAACCAACAGATCTGAGATGGCCGAGACCTTCTTCATCTTTGATCTTTCGGTTGTTTGGGCTGAGAACTAGTGAGTTTTGGTGTTTTTGGTGTGTTTGTGCCCTTGGGAGTTTGTTTCTTGTGTGTTTGCTTTGTGTGTTTTGTGGGATTAATAAGGATAAGGGATGTTTGGTGTGAGTGATGATGAGACAACGGTTATAATGAACTTTGGTTTTTTTACACTTTGTGAAGTCTCAAATGTCACTTGGCATATATAGCCAGAAATAAAAAGGTGTAACAGATTTCGTATTATTCCCTTTCGATAGAGTAGCTTTTTGATTCTGTTACAAACTCTTGTGAAAAAATACTACAATTTAAATCAAACGGCATTTAAGTGAACTTCAGTTCTTGTTAATGTGAATCTTCATTATTAGGAATGTTAATTTATGTAGAAGGAAATATAACTAAAGTGAATGTGAATTCTCCTTATTTTATATTTTTTTATTCATGAATTTACATTTCTAATAACTAAAATTTACATTCGCAATAACTGAAATTAACATTAACAGATATCATTTGGTACTAGATACAAGATCAACCATATATATATATATATATATTGAAATTAATATGATGAGTATTCATAGACTCTATGATTGAAATAAAATAAAATAGAAATTTACGGAACCTTGTTACGAATTCATTATAGAATCTCTCATATATATATATATATATATATATATATAGCATTTTCTTGGGACGTCTAATGGCATTCCCTTGTCTATTTTTCTCAAACATTTTCTTAAATCACTCATCATTAAAATTTATAATTTTAATTATTGCTTGTTGTACCCTTTTCATATTCAAAAACAAAAACAAAAACAAAAAAAAAAACAAAAACAAAAACAAAAAAACAAAACAAAAACAAAAAACAAAATCCTACAATCAAAACTAGAAATTTTAATTTTCTTTTCTTTATCTAATTTTTAGAGGATCGCCTTTGATTTTTTTATTTTTTCTTCCTTTATTTTTTTCAGATTTTTTTTAAGTTACTTTACCCTTTATCTTCCAATAAATGATATTTCTTTTGTGCATTTATCTTAGTAATATTAAAGGTTTTACCACTATAAAAGAAAGAGGTGATACACCTCCTACTGTTCCTTTTCGTCGTTAAAAATGCGCCGTTTGAGTGCTTTTTTTTTTTTTTTTTTTTTCTTTTCTTTTCTTTTTAAGAAATGGAGCGTTTGGTGCTTTTTTCTTTTTTCTTTTTTCTTTTTTCTTTTTTCTTTTCTATTTTTTGGAAGAAACGGACTGTTTGGTCTTTCTTTTTTTCTTTTTCTTTTTTTTTTTTTTAAGAAACTGTTTATATTTGTTTTTTTCTCCCCTTTCTAGGCAATTTTTTTTTTAAATTACTTGAGAGTAGGTAAATTCAAACTTTATACTTATAGTGAAATCATATGAGGAATTATTGATAAACTATGCCTACAACCCTTTTAGAAAGAATTTTTGGTACTTATTATTATTATTTTTTTCTTATTTCACTTTTTTTCTTATAATTTTTTTTTTCTTCAACCTCTTTCTACTTTGTTTTTTTGCTTTTCTTATTTTTAATTTTTGCTATTCTTAATACACTGTAATATGGTGACAAATAAATAACATATTGTGTTGTATAATATTATAATACAATGTAAAATCAAACATCGTATTATATAATAACAATACAATACAATATAATACAATATGACATGCCAAATGTATCCTTAGTAGTTATTACAATAAAATAAAAATAAGAATCCATCATACATAGATGAATAGAATTATATAACTTGATGAAATTGGTTGGACTTCTCTTTCACCTATATGATTTATTTATTGAAAGACAAACATGTTTAGTCTCATTCGACTAAATAAAAGTACTCTTTTACATTGAAAAAAAGGATGAAATATATATAGCAATCTTTTACTATAATCAAAGGTAATTTTCCCATATACTCCTTATATTATACACTCAGTTTTATATTAGTTCTTGACTTATAATTTCAGACATTTTCACCGTATCGAACTTTTCTACAATTTCACAAATGACCCATATATCGATATTCTGTTATAAGCTGAATGGAAATTAAACACGTTAAGCAAGTAAGATCTAGTTAAGATTAAAATTTTGATTTAACGTTTTTGTAAAAGAAACTGGACCTTCAAAATATATAAAGTGGAAGTAAAATTTCCCTTCAAAAACTGTTTAATTATGACATTATTTTTAAATAGAGTTCATGTGATTAAAACATATTTAATTTGTATCTAATTTTTTGTTTTTACATAATAATGATGGAGGGATTGTTTTAGTATGATGTGTAAAATAAAAAATCAATACTCAAATGAGACATGGTTTATAGTTTGAGAGTGATTTTATAGGAATAATTCAATAATCAATGGACTCTTGTTTGACACTGAAAGGTGTTTGTTTTGCATTTTTTTTTTTTATAATGTCAAAAGGGTACTTACTACTTATACCATCAATTTTGGTATGCAATTGAAAGACTAGTCTTAAAATATTCATGGATTCAAACATAACTTATCGATAATTTTGTATCTGTTTTTATCATAAGACGAAAAGTTCGAATCTTTAACTTTAAGTTCAACAAAACATACATAGGAATGCGTTCCTATACTTCACCCCTACTTTTGTCCTTTTTTTGTGATTACTTGTAACAATCAGATGATTTCAATGTATTATATTTTAGTGATATTTTTCCTTTATACTAAATCTGAACAATATCATGTAACAAGATTTTATCTACGAAACTACATCTAAATCAATTAGTTGATATAAGTTTTTAAATAAAAAGTTACATATGCGATCCATATTTATATGTGTTATATTTAATAAAAGACTTATTTGTATGAACGCTTCATAAAATTTTTGAATTCGATAATTTAGTTCCTAAACCTTTATTTTTTTCCTGACAATCAACCCTTGAATTTCTAACTTTTGAAAATTTAGTCTTTTTTTCTTAAATTCATTAAAATTAAGATAAATTTTTGCATAATACTTGCACATTATAGCTGAAAAAGGACAATGCCGATCATTTTACTCAATTTCAATACAAATTTCTTTTAAAATTTAGGTTTAAATTTGAGTATAGTTGAATTATTCAAATTTTCAAAGAAAAATTAGATTGAAATCAAGCAAAAATAATCAATAATGTTCTTCTTAAATTATAATGTGCAAGTTATGTATAAAAAAAAACTATTTAAATTTTAACGAATTTTAATAAAAAAAAACTGAATTATCAAAAATTATAAATTAAAGAGACTGATTTTTAAGGAAAAAAAAATTAAGAGTGATGGGAGAAAATCAAGTTTAAAAAGTTAAGATGATTTATAAATTATCAAGTTTAAAAAGTTCAAGAGGTTTATGTATAAATAAATCTTAATAAAATATTAAAGTTGGGGATAAAAGTAAGAGTGATGGGAGAAAATCAAGGAGGGCCACACACGTCGGGCAAGTGGCAATTGGCAAGCTTTATAATAATTAGTATGAAGAAAGGCATGGTGAGGAGAACATGTGCTTTTTTTTTTTTTTTTTTTTTTTGGGCGTTTCAAATGTCAGAGTCATTACTCGGTTTGAACGCGTTTCAAACACAGCAACGGAAAAGAAAGAGAAAGGGGAAAGCGATAAAAGAGGAAATAATAAAAGAGGAGCTCCGTACTTGAAATTAGAAAAAGGTGTAAGGCTTCATGAAAGGAACACCTTTGTTTTCTTTCGCGGACACTGGAATCAGGAAATTGCACACTTTTGATTTTGCTAAGGGTCCGTGGTGTATGAGTTTGAGTTGAAATTTTTAAGTTTTAATAGTAAATTTTTTTGAATTTTCAGAAAAGACAAAAAACATTCTAAGAAAAAAACAAAAAAAATTTTAAAATAGTAAGTTTGAACTTACCAATCAAACAAAGCTTAAAATTTTTGTATTTTTTTATACCTTTTCCATTTCTCATTTGTTTAGTTTATAACCTTTTTTTTTTTTTTTTTTGGTCGGGTTAGAGGTTTAGTTTTTGTAAAATCTTGTCGTTTTGCCTTCCGGTTATGGGAAAAATGACAAAGCGAATGGACACCTGTCAGCTTTAAATATTTTAGTCCTAAATAATCGGGAAATGCCGGTTCTATTGAATGGTTTTGAATCTTATTGTCGGTTTGGTATTACATCTTAAACTTATATTTTTTATCTCTATTATTATTTTTTTTTGAAAAATCAAGAAAAATTATAACTAATTTTTAAAAAGTCAACCCACTTAAACTTAAAATCTTCAACTCAAATCGTTCCACCAAACGGACACAGCCTCCATTTGATAAGTTAGTTGAAGATGAAATTTTTAAGTTGGAGTTGGCTGATTTTTTAAAAACTAGTTATAAATTTTATTAACATTTTAGAAAAAAATAAAAATAAAAATAAAAAAATACACTTTAGTTTAAGTTGAACTCAAACGCCGAACGGAGTATTAGATTGGTATTCCCATTTACTACTTTTCCCAAAAGAGATTCAGCGTATGTTTGGTAGAGCAATCCAATCATAAAAAACTCAATTTACTTTTTTATTTTTTTAAAAATTTA
Organism: Ficus hirta; assembly: GCA_038430175.1. NCBI lineage: Eukaryota > Viridiplantae > Streptophyta > Magnoliopsida > Rosales > Moraceae > Ficus > Ficus hirta. The sequence continues at coordinate 13,259,344 of CM076592.1, forward strand.
ACTAATTTTTTTATTAGTTTATAAAATTTCAAACAATTTCAATTCAAACTTATCAACTAAACGCATGCTAAAACTCTATATACAGTCTCTATAAATTAATACTTAAAAAACTAATAACATCGATTAAATAATATTTTTGACCAGTCCCACTACATTAAATAATAATAATAATAATAATAATAATAATAATAATAAGAAACAACGTATAGCTCCCACTTGATTGATATATATATTAATAATCTTGTTGTAATAAGATTATATATATATATATATAATATGACTCAATTAGAAGGCCTTTGTAAAATATGAATCCAATGTTACTTGTTTTCTCTTGAAATGAAGCCTCCATAAAATAGAATAATGATATAATTGCAGGCATAGTCAAGCGATAATATCACATCTGATTCCATCAAAAGGTGTAGAGATCGAATCTCCTTATCCCAAGTTAAAAAAAAAAAAGAATAAGATAATTAAGTAACAGTCGTATAATCACAAAACACAATATTAAGTTCAATATTTGGACAAAAAATAAAGAAGACCTAGATAATTTTTTTTTTTTATCGATTAATGTATGAATTAATAAATTATCAATTTATCAATTTTTTTAAATAATATCTCAATTAATTAATAAACTTTCATGATCCCGAGGATATTAATTTATAGAGATTTAATTGCATCATTTTAAAAGTTAGATACAAAATTATTATTAAATTATACATGCAATTACAATATTTTCCTATATATTTTTATGTAAAAAATTTATACATTATTTTAAGATAATAATAGACAAAAATATTGATATTTTATCGGCCCCTTGTCTCATCAACAAGATTCGTTGTTGATCGCACCAATGAGATCCACTGATACGTCGATCGCATTGACGATCGAGATTAATCGCAAATTGGGTTGCAGCAGCGAGATCTGCCGCTATGCTGGTCACAACCCCAGCCACATCATGGCCCAAACCCCTCTTTCCCCCCTTCAATTCTAATGCCACCATGAATCCCCTGGAGCAAAACAACTGCAAAAAGATTTGTGTTTTGTTTCTGTGTGAAGTTAAAAAAAAAAAAAAAAAAAAATCTCCTTTTTTAAAACCATATTGATTTACGCATTAGTAAACTAGTGGTTTACTTTAATTTTGTTTTTCTATGAAGAAATTTCCGTTTTTGTTTTTCTCCTTTGTATCACTGGTTAATACAAAAATAGACTAGTAGTTTACTTTAACTACGTGTGTTTGTGTTTGTTTTCTCTTCCTTTGGTTTACTCGTGTAGTAGTGGCAAGTGATGTTAATCCTAACACTTTTTATATTATTTCTCAAATAAGGAGAATAAATTTCAAATTCACTTACACATCCTTTTCCAAACAAATTATAATTTATACACAAGGACATTTTATTAGTTAAATAGATAAAAAAAAAGTCTAATTCTCTCAAATTTAGGCTCTTATTTCTGTTGTTTTTTTTTTTTTTCCACATCTTAAAAAAAAAAAATGAATGCTAGAGAATCAATGTACCTTATTTTTATTATCTTTATTTTCCTTTTCCAATCTATTATCTTTTGATTTTGGTAATGGCTGCATGACAATGAGGGAAAATTAGTTCATATCTCTCTCATAATTGTTAGATGTAGATTCGATTTTGGATCCACACTTAATTCAGTAAAAATAGTAAGATTAGGTGATCTGTGTGAATGAACATTAAAAAATAATTGATGAGAATATAAACTAATTCTCTTTTTATTTCATTTGTAATCGTAATTGATTTCTAAAATGATGCTAGATGGAGACATAAACATTATTAGCCTTTTTTAATTTAAAACAAAGACAGAAATGTATTTCCTATTTTAGTTCATTTCAATAAAGTTTTATAAATATGTCCAAAATAATCTAGGGGGTATTTGGTATGTAAGTTTGAGTTAACATTTTTAAATTTAAATAGTAAATTATATTGACTTTTTAAAAAAGATAAAAAAAATTTTAAAAAAAAAATAAAAATTAAAAAAAAAAGATAAAAAAAAATTTAAGAATGTTAGTTTGGACTTATCAACCAAACTAACCCTAAGAAGCACTTTATCTTGATACAGGTTGCAGCAGCTTTTGGAACAGTGGATAGACTATTTGGTTGTTGACTCCCATCAAGCGTCAATGTGACTTATCACATTCGCTGCTATCTTTAAACAGTCGAAAGCGATAGAGGGGTGCGAGTGGAGCTACTGAAAATTTTGGAGTTTTATAATTTTTATAATTTATCTTTACTGGAAAAAAGAATCAAATGGTCGTTATTTTATCTCCATAAAAAATTTAAAAAAAATTTATGATCCCCATTAAAATTAATTTTATAAAAATAAGTATTATAAATCTCCTACTAAAATTAAAAATACTTATGTAAACTCATTAAAATTTTTTAAAAAATTAATGTATATCTTCACTGAAATATATTTATAATTCCGTCCTTGATGTTAGTTGCTTTACTTATGTTTTTTTTCCCACTAAAAAAAGAGGATTCATGAATAAATTATGACGTACTCAAAGAATACTAACATGAGAAAAGTCTCATACATGATAGATCATTTTTTAATTTTCTATATATTTCGGTCACGTAATAATGATGATTTAAATTTAAGATTTCTAATCGATAAAACAAGCGTTTTTTTGTCACTCCACTAGTTGCTTGTTGATACTTTTCCTGTATATTTCTACCAAATCACTTCCACCAAAAATTAAAAAAAAAAAAATCGTGACTCACACAATGCGTTCTTAGACGTCGGCAAAAGGACCATATCCTTTTTCAAATGTGTTGTAGTTTTCCGAGATAATTCATGTAATGTATGCACTTTTTTTTTTTTACAAGGTTGATGTGATATATGTACTTTTTTTTGTTGGAAGATGTGATATATGTACTTTAGTAAAAATGAATCACAAGTTTTTTTTTTTTTTTTTAAGAAGAGTTTTATGTTCTGATAAATAGTAAGTCCATTACTGACTTTTGTATCTTTCTAAATTACTATCTTATTTTTTAAAAGAGTAAAAAGTAAGATGTTATTTCCCGATCATCCATCGAAGTAGAATATCGTGCTATGACTTCTACTACTTATGAGATAATTTGGTTGCGTTGGTTGCTTGTAGAAATGAGTGTTTTTTTTCATCGACCTGCTCCCTTATATTGTGATAGTAAGAGTGCTATTTAGATTACCCGCAATTTAGTATTTCATGAGCGGACCAAACATATTGAGATTGATTGTCATGTCATTCGACATCACTATCAACTTGACACCATTATATTGCATTTCGTTTTTTCTTCCATACAGATTGCTAAAATGTTTACCAAGACGCTTTCCCCTTCGTGTTTTCGTTTCTTATTTGACAAACTCTCAATGATACTTGTAGCAGTGTCATGAGTTTGAGAAGAAATGTTAGATAATATAGTTTTATATTTATTTTATTGCTTATTGTTTGTTTCCTATTATTATTAGGTTTCATTCTTTTCAACAATTAAGGATAGATTAGTATTTTTTATATTTTCTAATTAACCTATATAAATCTCTTTTAATGTATTATTTTAATTAATTGATTAGAATAAGAAAACCTATGGGGTGTCTGGTGAATGAGTTAAGATTTGTCATGCAGTTGGGAGGGGTTTGTGTTGGGGGGGGGGGGGGGGGGGGAGGAGGTTAAACTCATATCCAACACGGAGGGAGGTGGGACATGGGTTTCTTTGACGAAGAGAGGCACAGTGTGGGGGGGGGGCTGCTTGGATTTCGGCCACGGAAAGGCCCGCGGGTGGGGGGGGGGGGGGTAACTAATTTCGGCGATGGAGAAGAGGGGGGGCTAGCGTCGCCGGAGATGGAGGCTATTGCCAAAGGTAGAGAGAGGGGGGCAGACGGGAAATTTGGGAGAACTTAAGGAAAAGAGAAAATTGAAGGGTATTTTGGTCTTTTTACTATGAAAATGATCGTTTAAGCACGATTCCATTAGAAACTTAATGGAATTAGACGGAAATTACTAAGATTGTCAATATTTAGAGAGTTTAAGGTTTTCTCGACCAAAATTAAAAAAATAGAGACCAAATCGTTATCTTAAAAAGAATTCAATGGCCATTTAGACCAATTACTCTAAAAAAATTAGTCAAGATGAAAGGGCAGAAATCCATAGGTTTTGAAGGTGCCTAGATGAGGAAAAAGAAAGAAATTCAAACTAGTTAGTATTTCTTACCGTGATCATAAAATGCAGCAAAATAGTATTTTAAAAACTTTTCATAAAAAGGATGCGACTCATGTTGCTGATGTAAAATAATAGTTCATAATATTTCGTGCCTGTTTACGAGGAAAATGACCAACAAACTGATTCAACGGGCGAAATCAGTAAATAAATTGGAAATATTTGAGGATGGACTAGGGCTCTTTTAATCCAATCAACTTGGTAAGAGAAAACATGACTCAAAATGGTACCATACTTCCTAAACCGTACCCAACATAAATGGTTTCCCTAAACATTGTTCTTTACTCAAATTACCTTCTATACTACGAGGCAGGTAGTACAAATGTCTACCGCATTGTACCAGCAATGAATTGTCTACATGGTGTATATAAATTGTCTACTTGGTGTACCATACCAGGTATGAATTGTCTATCTGGTATGCACAAATATCTATACCTATTTTATACCAAGAAAACATAGTATATCGTATCTGGAATATTATACCATGTACAAGCTCCAAACATGGTATATTGTACCTGGTGTGTTTGTACTTGAACATGGTAAACTGTACCTGGTATGTTGTACCAAGTACAAGCTACTTGTACCAGGTATAGGCTCACCCTCACATTCTTGACAGTTATGTTTATTATTTTATTCAGGGTTGGTTTTTCCCTCAAGTCCATATCCAAGTATTATCTCATTTTTGTGTTGTAATTTGTTTCATATTTGTCATTTATATAACAGTGCCTATTAGACAAAATAATCGTACATATCTGTTTAAGATATGGTGAAGAATATTCTTTTGTTTCCTGTCTCACTACTATTTAAGTTTAAGGTGTTAAAAATCTCTTCAGAATATTAAATCTACAGTGAACCTCACTTTAAAAATTAAATTAAAAAAAAAACTATATATTATGCACTGGTATTGGTTTCAAGAAAATTATTCAACACGAGGATTGCGGGAAAAAGGGGAGGAAAACCTCGAGGATGTTAAAAAATTAATTTAAAATTGTCAACTTGCAATTCATTCTCATGGTTCCTACAAACGGGTACAGCATCCACAAACATATCTCACAATACATCAGAGATTCAAAGTAATTGCCTCTGTGGCTTAGAAGGAATACTATTTAATTTGTTAGTTTTGAAGTTGAAGGTGGGCGATTCAAATTTAACACCTTGTGACGACCACATTAGGAATACTTCTCATCTAGTGTACTGAAAAAAATAAGGGGCCAAATAGGGGCTTCCTCTACATTGAAGAAAGAAATCGGGGACAATTGTAGTCATAGATTCACCTCCGCATTTCCAACTCTATGATTTCAGAACTTAAAAAAGACCAATCTTGTTGACAGCAATGGAATTATTCCATATGATACAGAACTTGTATGCCGATTGCTGTATCTTTCCATAGGCGATTCAAATCTCCGGGTTCTATAAATCATGGACTAGTATTTTCTGCAGTCACAAGGTTTCTCATTCGTTATGGATTTCCGTCTCATGTAACCCACTATTGGATTGCAATGTTGAATCCTCAACAAAAATTAGTTTTCTCGAGTTGCCGCGTAACTTGTCGAGAATCCGCCAAGTTACAGCATCTGGGGCTAGTCCATTCCTCCTCATCTCTCTTACTATTTGATAAGCCTCATCTTTCAAACCTAATCTACAAGCACCGTCAATTAGAATGTTATAACTGAAGATATTCGGAGAGACCCCAGAATCTACCAGTTCATACAGGAAATGACAAGCTTCATTGAATTTTCCTGAGCGGCAAAGCCCTTTGAGAATAGCTGCATAAACAAAATTGTCGTGAACTCTTGAAGGCCATATTATGTCATCCCAAAATCTTTTTGCTTCTTCTATTTGATTCGACTCGCATAACCCATCAATTATAATGGTGTAAGTGGTACTGTCAGCCATAACACCTCTACCTAGCATGGTGTTATAAATATCCATCGCCTCATTTGATCTCCGAAGTTTGAACAGACCACGAAGGACTGCGTTATATGTTACCACACCAGGGTTCAAGCCACTGTCAAGCATACTGCAATAAAACAAATCGAGAGCATCTTGGATTCTTCCAACATTCAATAGACCAAAAATGAGAGTAGTGAATGTCACGAGATCAGGGGCAGAAAATTTGCCAACCATCATATCATTTAGAACTTTCAAAGCGTCTTCCACTCTCCCCATCTTGCAAAATCCTTTAATGACCGTGTTAAGTGTGATCACGTCAGGTTGACACCGAGTTTGGAGCATAAAAACAAGCACATTCAAAAGCTCGGTTGCATTATTCATCAGACAGAGAGCTCTCAGATATATGTTGTAAATTCTAGTTTTGTCGACGCCTCTCTTGTTGAGCATAATTTGAAGGACTTCCTTTGCCTTGTGAAGGTCCGATTCTTGGCAGAGGCATTCCACTAGAACCTTGTAAGTGTGCTCAGATGGGCAGTACCCAAATTCAATTCCTTCTTCTAACAACTGATAAGCCCTCATACAACCACCCTCATTGCATAGTCCATGTACGATGGAGTTATAGGACAATAAGCTCGGAACCAACCCTCTTTTCCTCATTATGTAAACAATCCTTGAAGCTCCATGATGTCTTCCAGTTTTACAGAGAGAATCTATCATCTGTGCATAGGCAAACTCTTCATCGAGACTGTTACCTTGAGGCATATCCTCCGCCATCGCGAACACCTCATTGAAAAACCCTTCCCTACACAAAGATTCAACAAGATTCGAGAAAGCCGCGTTGTTCATAGACGGGTCGTCCCCACACTTCATTCTCTCCCATAGCTGGCCCATCAATCCTCTCCCACGCTCGACATCTCTCATCCGCAAAACACCGCGAATCAGCACGCTGTACGTGAGAGAATTCGGAGGCACGCCTCTCTCGCCCATTTCGTCGAACACCTTCTGTGCAGAACCCAGATCACCAACTTTACAGTACCCATTGATCAGAGTTGTAAAAGTCACAGAATTTGGACAATGCCCTCGATTCTGCAAATCAAAACTCAGCCAATGAGCCTCAACAAGCCTCGAAAACGAGCAGAGCTGGTCGATCAAACGGTTGTAATTAACCAAAGACGGCACAAACTCAGGCTTGGCAGAAATCAACTTGCGAATAACAAACAAACTGCTATCTGGGCATTTCGAGCCGAGCAAACGAGCAACGAGAACATTGCAAGTGCGCTCGTCAGGGACGCAATTGGAATCAACGGCGAGGATCAACCGGTGATGGGCTTCGTCGAAGCGACCGGAGTCGCAGAGGGCGTGGATTACACTGCTGACGTTGAGCGAGTCGGGACGGTAACCGCGGAGGCTGAGGCGGTCGAGGAGGCGGAGAGCTTCGTCTACGTTTCGGTGTACGGTGCAGAGATTGTGAATCGTTTTGGTCCAGAACGACCTGTCGTCGACGCTCACTTGTTCTAGAACTGGAAAGGAATTGTCTCGTTCGTGTTCGGATTGTCGTTTTTCTCGTTGTTGTTGTTGTTGTTGATGAGGAGGAGAAATGGTGTTGGTGAAGAAGAATGCAAGAGAAACGCTTATTACAGTTTTGTGTGGGAGTGGGAGGTTCAGGAGAGGAAGGCTTCTGAGGAACATTGTGGTTTCATGTTTGGCATGAGATGGTATTGTGGGAAGGATGGAGGGAGACGAATCATTTAAAACTCCGCGTTAATTACAAATATTCCCCACGAGCTATAATCTTTCTACTTTCTAGTACTTTGTCCTTTAAATTTCACAACGTTATATATAATATATGTAGTCCAACTTTAAAGGATTAATCTTACGAGATTTATAGCTAAATAGTCTTTTTTTTTTTTTTTTTTAAGAAATTTTTTTAATAAATGACCAAAATTTTTATAAATTAGTTAAAGATCCTTTTTTTAAAATGATTAATCAATTTTCTTAAATAGTCAATCAGTTATTGACTTACGGTCAATCACTAATTAATCATAACATAAATCACCAAATTTCATAGTCAATCATCAATTTTTGTAGTTAATCACTGATTGACTAAATCTGAAAAATGATAAATGATCATTTTCCTAAATTAAAAAAAAAAAAAAGTTTGGTCTTCTATTAGATTTAGTGACTAAAAAAGGTCACCCAACCTAATTTTCTTAATCTTATCTATGTCACTAACTTCTAGAGTAGCACCCATTTTGCTCCTTAAATTTCAAAAACTCTCATGCTGCCCCTAAACTTTTGAATTAGCCCCTCAGTCCTTACCATTATAATTTCAATAAAAAACGGATAGAAAAAAATTAGTTAAGTGTAATCATGTAATCATTTTTTCATTTTTTTTAACATAATTCCTAATAGACTAGATTTAACAAGACTAATTTCCTTTTTGTGTCTGTTTTTAATAAAAATTTTAGTAAAAGGGATTGAGTGTGACAAAATAAAAGTTTACATGACAAAATGAGAGTTTTTAAAACTCAGAGAGTAAAGTGAGAATAACCCTAAAATTTAGAAGGCATAAATATGAATAATTCAAATCTAAAATATCCCTCAATTTTTTTAAAATGTCAAAGTTTTTTCACATTTGTGTACAATATACATTCAAACTTTTCTGCCAATGTATAATTTTGTTTTTGACGATATATGGTAGATTATGATCACAAATGACAATCTTGTAGAATACTCGTGAAAGATTGACAGACAATTTCGGCAAAGCACATTTTATTGACCTTCGACTGATCTAAGTCTAAACCTTCTTATTGGAGCATAGGAAATCTCGGTATGTCTTATTCTTATGGGATTCCTTAAGTTTAATCGTGATTTTATTGGGCAATTTTAGTTATTAAAAAAAATAATAAAAATAAAAAAAAACATAGAGCAAATTGAGAAACAACGGCTGAAATCAATATATTTATATTTTTTTTAAATTGTGGAAACGACTCCTAAAATTATAATGTTTTGATTTTTTTTTTTCCCTCCCTTGATACTAGTTAGGAATTTTGACCTTTAACTTTTTTCCCCTTTGATTGTCCACTAAAAAGACTAAAATAACATCATTATTTTACTACAAACCAGAACTCTCTCTATTTTCAGCCCCATGTCCCCTCTCTCCGCCCTCGCATCTCCCTTTCTCTATTTTCTTTCCGCCCTTCATCCGCCTTTTGTCTTCTCTTTCCTCTGTCTCCTTTCTATCTCTTCTCTCTTCGGGAAGGCCGTCGCCTTTTTTACTTTTTTTTTTTTGGTCAATTTTGGAATTATAGAAACTCATATAATAACAACAAACATTAAAATAATTTCAAAGATGTACATTAAACAGAATTTCATAAAAACCTTATATTTTCGTTCCCTACAAAAAATAAGTGGAGAGGAACATTTAAAATCTCCACTCAAATTTATTCCCTTTTCAATAGCTCTGGCTCTATTTGGAGAGGCGCACAATTGTTTAGATACTTATCACGTTATTTTCTTAATTTGATGGGTGTGAATGTTCATTTTATACTTACTCAATATGATCCGTCCTAGGGAAGTCTCTTGCGTCTACATTAACTTCTTCTATTGCTTGATTAATAATTGATCATTTTCAACAAAAGGCAGTGCACATTGAGATGGTACCTGATTAATTAGCAATGTTTTTACAATTAATTTATGAGTTCATTCCCAGATTGTTGTTTTAAGGCGAGTTTATGTACATATTCCTCTCGTGGGATGTCGATGATATCTGATCACTGAACAATTGAAGGACAGATGTTTAGTAAAGTAGGAAAAAAGTCCATGAGCAGTGTGTAGTTATGGAATGCCCATTCTTTTTTAATCAAAATTTGACAGATTAAATTATATTTTGATTCTAAAATAATTTTGATATGATTTGATGATAAGAATATATATATATATATATATATTTTTTTTTTTTAGGGAAGTCGATAAGAGTGCTCTAGCTGTCTAGCATAAGTTAAAAAAAAAAAATTCAAATAAGCATGAACATTCTTTCAAGCTATCCATGTTTCCATTGCGGCAGAAAAATGTTCATTTGCGAAATAGACAAGACTACTAGAAAATGGGCTGTGGAAACAGTTAATGATGGAACAATGCAGTGAGAAAATGGCAAGGATGTGAACGAAAGAGTATACATAAACAGAAAAATGCAAAAATTTTATCAGGAAAAAGCATATGGAAAATACAGCAAAAAACTTTAAAAGGTGAAATAATGAGTGACCCACGAACCCAGCTGTTTCCATCTCAAATATATTCTATGTGGGTAAAGAGGGTAGCAAGTAGCACAATGGTGGTGACCTCACACTCTTGTTAATCAAATGATTCTCTTTTTTAGCAGACTGCGGTTAAAGGCACTAGTGTCCATCTCTGCTGGTTTGTGGGCTCCAGTGATCTGCTTTTACTTTCGTTTCGGTCTGTTCATGAGAGGTTTTAAAGATATGTTTTGGATTGAATATGAGATGTAGTTTTAAAAATATGCTTTTTGGAGAAAAAAAAAATTTTATTTGAAGTGAAAAATATAAAATTTTAAAATATATTAAAAAAATCAATATGAATTTTGTTTAGTTTCTCTTAAATTTCTATGTAATTTTTTTTTTAAATGTCATTTGAATTTGAATTAATAAAGTTATGGACGTTTAATGTTTAAATTTACTGAAGACATTTAGTCCATGTTTAGCATATAAGGCCCGTTTCTTAGTCTATGTTTGCAATATAGGGCCCGTTTAAGGGGATGTCTAAAGAAAGTGTTTTAGATATTAGATTAGAAATATCTGTTTGGGGGAAGACTTTTAGAAAAGTTATATGATTTAAAAATAGTAACAAATTTTAAAATGCGTTTACAAATAAAGATGCCAAATAGATATTATTTTGTTCATCGCGTTGTTACGAGCATTTTGACATAAGAATCATCTTGTTTCGATTTGAAATGAGAAAGTTATGGACTTTTAAAGTTTGAGTTTTTTGAGAATGAAAAAAAAAGATAGTTTAATTTAGAGTTGAAAATTTTAGATCCAGATGAATGAAAAAAAGAGATAGTTTAATTTAAAGTTACAAATTTTAAATCCAGATAACATTTTGCTGTTTGGAAAGTGCTCCAGACGAGCCCATATATTTGAAAAGTTGATTTTTAAAAAATTTCAATTCAACTTAAATGTTTTACTGTTTTGAAATCCACACTATACTTATTTTTTTCACTCTCAATCACTAATCTAAAAAGATTCTCAGTTTGAATGGTGAAATCTTTTGTCAATATTCCTTTTGAAACCAGCTATGTGCTAATCATATCATAAATCGTGACTAGGTTTCAACACAACACTTTCAAATAAATGGATTGTTATTTGAGGAGGAAAAAAAATGAATGGACTGTTAACATGAGAAAATTTTAATAAAAATTAAGATTTTATCGATTTTGTTTCTTTATAAAAAAAAATATGTATGATTACAAAAAATTTATCTATTTTATTTAAACTGTAATTGTAATTATAGAACAGATCAGACTGTCGATGACCCACCTCTTTGACCTGGTGTTGGGTCCGGGTTGATTTGCATAAGGAAATAGGATTGGCCCGCCTAGACATTCGGGTCAGTACTAGATTTCTGTTCCTCAAACTAGAGCATTTTCTTGTTTTCAAAAATATAAAATATAAGGAGCAGGAAAATAGCATAATTGAGTAGGGGAATAAAAATTAGTAGTAGAAGTTTTGAGAAAAGTTACTAAAGTAGAATTTATTAGGCAAATCCAAATTACAAGTTAAAATGACCCAAAATACTCCCTTCCTTTCTCTCCTCTCCCCTACTCCTCTTCTTGTCCCTTTTCCCCTAAAACCCAAACACTTTACCACCATCACCGATGTATCGTCATTAGAATCGCGGGCTTAACGTGATCACTCATGATTTCCTACAGACAATTTATGTCTCTATAAACGTGTTTTTTCTTCGGCTTCATTATCGTGATTTCGTCTTCGTCTTTGTTAGCCTACTCGAATTTTGAAGATTACACTATGGATCTTTCAATTATTCATTATCATGTTCTTCTTCAGTTTATCTGGAGGTGAATTCCTATCTCTTTCGGATTCCAAGTCCAAAAGAAGTTCATGACGCAGTTTTTGAAAAGTAAATATTCGAGTTCAAAATAAGAGAAGCACTAGATATCCTCAGGAGTCATTGGTGAGAATACTCCCACTAAATATGTTTTTTTTTTTTTTTTTTAATCAAGAAACACTTTGGTAGTATATATTTTTGTCATTTCATTTTTCTTTCGTTCGCTAGCTTTATAGGTTTAATAATTTTATGCCACCTTCAGATGTCACTAAAGAATGTTCACTTTGCATCAAAAGTAAAGAGAAAGGGTAAACATTTTAGTAATTTTGTTAATATAATTAACTTTACTAAGTTTAGTAGACACTAGAAAGAGAATGAGATTTTACTCAAAAAAGAAAAAAGATGAGATTGTTTCCCTTTATATTATCAAAATAGGCAAGTAAATATTAAAAAAAAAATCAGTATTCCTCATTTCTATTACTTTAGTTTACTTTCCAGTCTCATTATCGTTCCTATTATATCATTTTATGATTTGATAAGTGCGCCCTAAATAGTTACATGAGGGACTTGTACACTTGTGACATTTGGGTCTCTATTTTAAAAATCTTAGTATCTGGGTCCCAAGAAAATTTCTTTGCATCTGTTAGTCCCTTATTAACTAATTGAGAAAAATAAATGAAACTGGGTGCCCGTTTGTGAATATTTTTGGTTATGGAGTTTTGCCTTTGGGATTTTTGAAGTTAAGATTAGTTTTGGAAATTTGGGTTTAGAGTAAAAACTTTTGAAAAAAAAATTGTTTTAAAGTTTTGTGTTTAGTGGAAGAATAATTGAAAAAACGAGATGTTTTGTGATACGTATTTTGTTGATTTATACATAAAAAATTGTAAAATAGTAAAAATTTGAGAAAAGACTTTTAGAAACCTAAAAGTCCCCCAAATGTCTATTTGCAAATCAGAAAGTGTTCCACCATTTGGAAAAGTTCCTTCAAACAGGGTATGAAATCAAGGTGAAGAATTCAGGATGAAGTCTTAAATGATACACACGCACACACTAATGGTGCTTTTAGATTGCTAGTGTTAATATAAGTATTTCATATCAGTTTTTGTCCTTTTTTTTTTATAAAAAAAGTCAATAAAAATTATGACTAATTTTTAAAAATTTAACCAATTTTAACTTAAAAATTTCATCTCAAACCCGTGTTCTAAACGGAACGGATGATAAAGTCTTTAAAGAATCAACTTTTTTCGACTTCAAAATTATTTTAGTGTGCGTAGGTGTGTATAATAACTATTTTAAGAACTATTAAAATAAAGAAAATAGTATTTTTTTTATATAAATAAAATAATAAATAATGTATTTTAAATTATATTTTATATATTGAATTGTATTCGATCGAGGTTGATTTGATTTTTACACTTAAAAACAAAATACAATGCACTACAATTAGATTTCTAAACCTTTTCAATAAAATCTAAAAAGGGTTTGATTGGATTGTGTGGTTGGTTTTCTAATCATATTGAGGAACATAAAATTAACCAAATTTGATATCTGAATATTCTGTTTGATAACCTGCTATTAATTCTTCTTCTGCTTCTGATAAATCAAAAGGTAATCTTTCACATTCTGCTAAGGAAGAAATTAAAAAAATAATAAACCCTATAGGTTACTGTCCTGTGTGGGGAATATGAGATGAAATTTTAAAGATTGTATTAAAAATATATGTTTAGAAGGAAAATTTTTAGAAAAGTTTTACACAAAAAATAATGTAAAATTTTGAGATGTGTTAGTACAAAAATATACAAAATAGATTTTGTCTTATTCGTCTTTTCATTACGAGCATTTTGACTGAAAAATCATTTCATTTCGATTTGAAATAAAAAAAGTTATGGACTTTTAAAATTTGATCTTTTTGAAAATAAAAGAAATAAAAAATTTGATATAAAATTGAGATTTTGGAATCTAAATGGTGTTTTATTATCTGAATATGTCACCTCAAATGGGGTGTTATTAAAACTTTAATACTGGGACCCATTGTATATAAGAATAATTTAGTCATATCATAATAGTATGGATGACAATTTCCTTCATTAACTCTAAGATTTTCATTTTTTTTTTCTCATTTGCTGCAGTGGAGTTAAGGCTTTGTTTGGTTGTAAGTTTAATTTAAACTAAACTGTACTTTTTTCATCATGTTTTTTATCTTTTTCTGAAAAAGTTTTTTGTCTTTTCTAAAAAAGTTTTTTGTCTTTTCTGAAAAATTACTATTGAAACTTAAAAATCTTAAACTAAACTCATTCACCAAACACCCCCTTAAATTTTTTTTTAAAATGCACTCAATCATCTTGTTTTACTGTTATTTCCCAATTAAAAAAACATAAATATAAAAATGCATAAATATTCATACAAGTCTTCATATTTTTCAATCGTTTGATATTAATTTCAGTGTCTTTTTTTCTCCCCCTATAACAACTTCTATTAACTTCAGTGTCTTTTTTCCTCCCCCAAATAACAACTTACTTAAGATCCAACTGCCAAAAACTTTTAGTAAAAAGTGGGTGAAAGTGAGGTTAATGGAATCATAATTAACAATGGACAAAGAGTATCTCCAATACAATGTCAAAGTTTATATCAATGGTAAAGTTTGACATTTTGATGAGAAAAGTACCCTCTAACGTAATGCTATATTTGATGTCAAATTGCCTATATGCTAAATTTTGTGGAAAATTTACCACAAGGCATAATCAATGCAAAATTGGACATCTGATTTTTATTGATTATTAGCTTGACTTTTATCATCTAATCAATGTAATATTTTCACTTTTATAAGTGTTAAAGTCCAACAATAATGACAAAAAATAAAAATAACATTAGAAATAATAACATTATGCGTTAGAGTATAAAATAAGGTAATGTTGTTCTTTCACATTTTTTTATAACAAATATAACATTTACATAGATCAATGCATTAGAGGTAATACAAGAGATGGAGAAAATAGAAAGTTTGGGGATCGATCAAGTTGTCATAAGTGTAAATGATTAGGACGATAGTCAATCACTGATTAATTATAATCAATCATTTATTAATGATCATTTTTTACGTAAAAAAAATTCAACCATTTACTTAAATAAGTGTTTAAAAACTGTTTATTTATCAAAATTTTCATTATTATTTTATATATATATATATATATTTTTACTTTAACTGAATTTCCCTGTTACTAACCATGGAAAAGGCTATCAAATTTAGTGGTGGAGCCGGAAAGAAATTTCAGTGAAGGCGTAAATATTTTTTTAAAAATAATTAACATTACTGTATAATAACATTAATGTATGAAGATTTTTAATTTTCAAATGGAGTAAATAATAGCGGAGTCAAACAATATATTTAGTTGGGGCATAAAATAAATAACTTCAATATCTAAAAACTAAAGGGTTAAATCTTAGTAGAGATTATATAAAGTTTTTAATTTTCAATGAGAGCTATGTGAAGATTTTTAAGTTATAATGGATGAAGTACAAGAATCTTAAAAAAATTTTAAAGTAAAATTAAAAAGAAAAAAAAAATTCAGTGAGGGCAGGGAGCTGTAATCCTCACTTGCCCCACCTACCTCCGCCCTTGGGAGTAAAGTAAAAAGATTATAATTTTGGGATAAAATTAGAAGGAAAAAAAAATTAATGAGGGCTATCCGCCCCTGCTATCAATGCAATGATAAAGCTAGAAAAAGGAAAATTTTAGCTGCAGTACTCTGCAGCGCATGGGTGTTTGGATGTAGCCTAAGGTAACGTTTTATTTATTTATTTGTTGTTTGTTTGCGCACAGATAACTAGCAAAAGATTCTATACAGTGCAATATTATTCGTCACTGTTCGGTGGCCAGTTACCGCTCTTACTAGTGCTCATATTCCGCATCATATCACACAGTTACGTAACTATATATGTTGATCGTCTTGCAAGACATTAAATAATTTATGATTAGTTTGGTTCGTGAATTTAAACTAAAATTTTCAATTTTTTTTTATCTTCTTTTTAAAATATTTTTGTTTTTTTTTTTTAAATTTTTTTATCTTTTCTGAAAAATCAACATAATTTATTATTTAAATTTAAAATCTTAACTCAAACTTACACACCAAACACTCCCTCAATAAAAGTTCGTTTAATGTTCGGATTGAATTTAATATAAAATAAAAATTTTAAATTAAGATTGATTAATTTTTTAAAAATTAATTATTTTAGAATAAGATAAAAAATCAGCCTAAAATATAATTAAATTTAAATTCAACTTTATAATTAAATCGTAGGTTAAAAATAGCTACGTTGCATCCAAAAAAAAAAAAAAAAAGGAACCAAGCAAGATTTAATAATTACTTCTTGACTCAAGTGCTGATTTAGAATTGCCAATAATTGTCTTGTCACATGTGATGTGGCATTTGGTCAATGCTCAGTCTGGTGATTTGCATTATTATTTTCTTTGGAGCATCTTTAATACTAAATTTTAACATTTAAATAAAAAAAATTACTCATTAATTAGTGTTATTTTTTAAATCAAATTTATTATTTGTTAAACTTTATAATAGATTTATCATAACATATAATCAATATCAAATTTGATATTTGATTCTTATTGATAATTATCTTATTTTTTTATATATTTTGTCACAATATTTTTATTTTTAATTTATTTAAATATTACAAGTTCACCTCTACAAGTTTTTAAACATAACAATGTTAATTTAAAAAAAAAAAAAGTAAATGTAACATTATAAATACAAACATAAAGTAAGATAATACTATTCATATTGTTTTTTGACAAATTTAATACTGATATAGACAAATATATTGAAGACGATCGGGATCATTCACTTATCCGTAACGTTTTTTAATGTTGGATTTTGTGAAAATCACAATAAAATAAAAAAATATTTATAAAGTAGTTAATTCTTTATACAAAATAATAATTATAAACACAATCCTAGCAACAATAAATATATATATATATATAATTTCAAATCCTACCGTAAAAATCTTCCTGTATTAAAAAAAGTGGTAGTACTTCCCATTTAGCGTAATTGCTAAATCCCAACATGATCCAACCGTCAGCAATTAGTCCATAACCCTAATAATAATAATAACAATAATAATAAATAGTCCATAAGGTGAGCCTTCTTTTAAGCCAAATTAATTCTAATACATTTGTTTCAGCAAAAATAAAAATAAAAAATAAAAAATAAAAAATAAAAAATAATAATACATTTAAAAATAAGAAAAGATATATATAAAACATGAAAAGTGTTTCACGACGCATTATTAAAGGGAGTTGAACTTGTAAAGGGTATCGAACTGAGACAAAACAACAATGTCATTTTTGACGAGGCTTTTCTGCATTAGTATCCTTGAAACTGTTGATTAGAATTTTACATTAAACATGTGTAACAAAATACTCTCAATTAATCACGCTATAATTTTTCGGCGATAATTAACATATAACTTATACATATATAGATTGATTATTAATGATAATTAGGATCATTCTTATCTATTGTTACCAAAAATTAACAAGTTTAACGTCTTCAGTTAAAGTTTTATAAACTTGTTTCAAATACAAACAAGTAAATAATATTGATTAAAAAAGATCTTTCATGCTATCAATTAATAACATATGTGCACGTTTCATATCAGTTTCCGTAGATTACTTAACACCGTCATCGTTGGGGTGTTTTCGCTACTTAAGTTTAAGTTAAGCGATAAATTACTAGAATTAAAAATTTTAAAGTCAAATTATAACTATGCCATAAATTAAGAATCTCCCATGTGAATTGCCAACCATATTCTAACTCAATACCGCCCCCAGAAAATGTATGGTCATCGTCCTCGACAATACAACATTGCTCAACATACAGGCAGAGTCCAATCAAGGAAACGAAAAAGACAAGGCCCAAAAAGAAAAAAGCTCCAGTAAAAAAAGACCACACAAAAACCAACATTCTTAGAATAAAACAAGTGTTCATTAATGCAAGCCGAGAACCATACCGATCATAAATACTCGGTAGTATTATAATATTAAGAAAACGTTAATATAATATTATGACAATAGTAGTGTGCTTTATATAAACTCAATTCTAATCATGATTAATCTACTAAATTCCAGCCCAGATCACAGTCTAGAAAGTCCAAACCCTAACGATGGTGAGGACAAAAAGTGACCAAATAGTTGCCCCTAGTACAAGTGGCAATGCTGGTCGGATCATCATACGCGTACGAATACGCCTTCGGACACGCCGCCTTGAAGATCTTCGAGTACGCCGTCGGCTTACACGACTGCGGGCTGCCGAAGCTGCCCGTGCAGCAGTACCTCGGCGAGTTAAACGCCGAGCACGCGCTCTTGCAGGCCACCACGCGCCGCCCGTCGCGGGAGCGGACCTGGAGGCTGGCGGGGCACATCACGTTGAGGTCGCTGACGCAGCCGGCGTAGCTGCACTTGCCGGAGCCCTTGAACGGCGTGATGGAGATGGCCAGGTTGTAGCCGTCGACGAGGCTGACGTCGTAGAAGTCCTGGTCGTTTCCGAGGGTGATCTCGGCTAGCGTCGCCGGAGGGGCTCCGCCGGCGCCGCCGCAGAAGAGGGATCCGCCGCAGTCGCCGGTGGCGCAGCGGCCTCGGCCGTGGGCATCGAAGGCGCAGCCGTGGCGACCCCAGAAGCGGCCGGACCAGAGTGGGGGCAGGCTGAGGGTGTAGGCCTTGTTTGGGGCCAGCTTGAAGCCGCCGCGAGCCAGGACGGGCTTGCCGGCGCTGGGCTGGATTCCCGGCCACACTGGGTGGGAGCACTTGTTGTAGAGTGTTATGGTGGATCCTGCCGAGACGCCTTGGTTTTCTGCAAAAGGAGAGAGAAATGTGGGATGTCAGAGAGCATCGAAAATGCTAGCATTTGAGAGAGAGAGAGGAGAGAGAGAATGTGAAGATGTGTATGTAACTCAAGCAAGAATATAGAGGTAATGGTGAGATATGGAAGCTTTTTAGCAATATTCATCCCCAAAAAAAGAGTTGGGCCTGTTAGCAATGTTGTTGAGTTTCTTAGTTTGGTACTAGGATGAGAAAGAGTGTGGTGGTAGAGAGAGAGAATGTGTAGGACTAATGTGATGTGATCTGGATTTATATACATGTATACTATTGTGTTTGTAACTCAAGCAAGGATATAGGGGTAATGGTGAAAATTAGTGGCTTTTAAGCAATATTCATCTTTAAAAAAAAAAAAAAAAGTTGGGTCTTTCAGCAATGCTGTTGAGTTTCTTAGTTTGTTTGTGATTTTTGTTTGATTTTGTATGCTGATGAGAAAGAGTATGGTTGTGATCTTTACAATGTTAGAGAGAGAGAGAGAGAGAGAGAGAGAGAGAGAGAATGTACCAAGAATGTGAGAGAGGAAGAGGGAAGTGAGGAAGAAAGTGAGGAGAGGTAGCTGAGGAATCGCCATGACTGATGAGGCTGATGAGAAGTTGTCTAGGGGGACAGAGAAAGGACGCCGCTTTAGACAATGAGGAAGAGAGGGTGTGGGTTTATAAAGATGAAACAAAGTAAAGGGGTCAGAGGGGCTGGTATAGTAAATAATTGGTTGGTAATTACCGCATACCAGCTCATCCAGTGACCTACCTAGCCATGAATTTTCATCAATAGGGTTAATAACTAAAACAAAAGTTTAATATACGATTAGATATAAAATTAAGCATGAGTTAGGTTAATCGGTTTGGACTTATAGTTAGTTTTTATATTTTTCTAAAAAATCAACAAAATTTATAATTAATTTTTAAAAAATCAACCAATTCCAACCTAAAAATTCAATTTCAAACCAGCGCACCAAACGCACCCTAAATTTATAATGTTTAATAGAAGCCATGTTTATATTAATTTGGTGAAATCTTTAACATTTATAGGTGTACTCTTTTATTTGATATTTTGTTGATTCTAGTGCAATAATTTTTTTAATGATATTTGCTTTACGTACTATTAGTTCTAACATAATCCATGTATTACAAGATTCAAATGGCCTGTTGGATGATATTTGAAGATGGAGTTTTAAAGCTTGGATTGGAAATCTGTGTTTAGATGATGATTTTTAGAAAAGTTATGTGATATAGAAAATAGTACAAAATTTTGAAATATATTTAAAAAAAATTATACAAAATGGATCTTATATTGTTCATCTCATCGTTGTGAGTATTGTGATATAAAAATCATCACATTTCGATTTAAAATGAGAAAGTGATGGACTTTTAAAATTTAAATTTTTTAAAAATAAAAAAAAGAAAAAGTGAAATATAGAATTGAGAGTTTTGGATTAGATGGAAAAATACCATCTAGAAAACTTCCCCCAAACAGGACCTAAATAAAATATCTGTTAAACTTGAGACATTTCTTAAATTTAAACATTTTAGTTTTTTTTTTTTTAATAAGTTGAATGAAGGCTTGAGTCACCACTGAGTATGAATTGGATTCCGGCCTGTCGTCAACGTTCGTTTTTTAAGTAGAAAAACCTTTTTTGCATTAGTAGTTTCGTTTTATGCTGCTGCATATTTTTTAATGTGAAAATATATAATGTTTATATACCCAAAATTAAATTATTTTGTAAGATGGAATAAGATGAAAATCTACAATTTAATTTTGTGTATTATTGAAAATGGTTTTTCTTTTTGTAGTATATACATCTTAATTTCTACCAATCACTTCTCTATTTATGTATTTTTTTTTAATAATAAGGGATAGTACTCAGGTAATCCCACATTTTATGCTAAACTAATCGCATCCCTGCTAATGAGGTTAAGTCACTGTCACTGATAATGAATTAAACATTTTTTTTTTTGGTAAATTGATAATGAACTAAATTAGCTTATTACTTCGTGAAGCCAAGATTTAAAATTTGTGCTAATTATCATTGCTTATTACTTCTTTTTGGCTTAAAAAAAAAAAAAACTAATATACTACTGTTACTATTTATTTATTTATTACTCGTTTCCAGCTCCTACCAAACCATGGGACCATTTGTGGGGGAGACTGTAAACCTATTCGTTAGTAAGATTGAAATGTGGGCGACAGATATCTTTGACTGAAATTGTAGCTAATAACATCTTTACTAACTAAAGAAAGTAATAGTTTTAATAAAAGAAAAGGAAAAAAAAAAAAAACTAAAGAAAACAAATTTGGATAAATAGTCTATCTAGATTACTTATTCAACAAATTTGGATATATTAGTTTGGTTAATAAATTAGTTATTTAACATATATTAGTTACTATAAGAATTGTTAAAATTTGTTATTCATTTTAAGTATACAGCATGTGTTTAATTCATTCACTCAAACTAAACAATTCCAATTATTTTTTTCTTATCTTTTTCTTTAAAAATAATCTTAGTTGTACAATTTATAACTCTAACTCTAATGTAAAAACTCAATCAGAAGGTTTTTTTTTTTTTAATTGTATAGAATTTCGAGAGAAGACAAACAAGGTTCATATATTTTTTTTACCACATTTCAAATTTTTATACTTTTTAACTCTAACAATTTATTTTCAACTAAACGTATAATTTCAAAACTCAATTCAATTCCGATCAAAATACATCAAAACTCTGACTTAATAAGACCAACCAAATAGCCTCTTAGCTTATGTTTGGAAGTCAGTGTCCAACCTCTTATTTTAGGTTGGTTTTCAAAAACTCTTACTCTAATTTGCTAAAGTACAAATCCACCTTTCATCTTCTCTCAATTCCATTTCCATAAAATTCAAACTTCAAAAATTCATAACTTTCTTATTTCGAATCCAAAAAAGATTTTTTTTTTTTTTTGCTAAACGCTCATGGCAATAAATGTAAGGAAACAAAATTCATATAAATCTGAGTGCATTTAAGATTTTTAACTATTCAAATATTTTATTTTATTTTAAGCCATTGGGCCTAACTCAACTGGTGAGGAAAAAAGGGGATTTAGGTTTTAAATTGGAGTTGGTTGACTTTTTAAAAACTAGTTATAATTTTATTGATTAAAAAAAGGTAAAAATTGAGATTAAAAAATACAATTTAATTAAAATTAAATTGAAACGTCAAACGAAACCCAAATTCCAGGTTATAAATATATTACATTTTATTTTAATTTACGTTTCAACCAAAAGCATAATTCAAAAAGTACAGTAATTATAGGTAAATGTTAATAATAATATCATATTTAATTTGATGTAAAGATATATAATTCGAATTCTTTTATCACAAGTTAAAAAAACAAAGGAGAAAAAAAAAAAAACGCGTTTTCAAAACATGCCATGATTTTCCATCATCAATCTCGCAAACACCATAAAGTTCCTTTTTTTTTTTGTGCTTTTTTCCCTCAAAATTTGGATGGGTGTTGGGCTGAAATGGGCCGGGGTTAGAGGTGTATGCGTGTTTTGAGGTAGTGGGTAAAATAGAAGTGACTCACTACTCAGTACTCACTCAGTGGTGGATGACAAAGTGCACAACCACCGAGGGAGTGTGTCAGAGAGAGTGAGTGAATAGTGGGGAAAGATGTTGTCCTGTTGTGTGTATCCCAACAAAATAAAAAATAAAAAAAGAACAAACTCACTCACATGTCAAGGGAATCACTCTGCTCTGCTGCCTCACTCAGTGACTGTATGGTGACCCCTTCTCTCTCTCTCTCTCTCTCTCTCTCTGTGGGTCTGTGTACTAATTAGGAGTACAGTGCTAAATCACATGTCAGGTCTCTATAGTCAGCTTTCGGCTCTTTTAAATTTTTTTTTTTTGATGCGGTTAAGATTTCTTAAGAGTAATTATTTATAAAGATTGTTTTTCAACCATCATGATTTAATCTATAAATTGAGATATTATATATATATATATATTATAATTAGAATATACACTATCTCATATGATTGTATAGTAAGAAATTAAAAAAACAATATCTGAAAAAAGGTCACCAAATACCCGTCCTCATTCTTCTCCTCCCCCAGCCTTTAACCATCATTGCCAGTACAACCATCGGAGGTTTGGCGGCCGGTGCAATCAGCAAAGCTCCTTCTTCGGCGACAATGACAAGACAACAAAAAAGAAAAAAAAAAAAAACGGAAGAAACATATGAAAGGGCCGAACTCTCAAAACATCTGAAATTAAATATTTGTGGGTCAACAATTACGGATGAAGAAAATATGTGATTAAGGGTTAGTTTGAAGCAAAAGTTTAAACTAAAATTTTTAAATTTTTTTTTATCTTTTTCTTAAAAAATTTTTATCTTTTTCTTAAAAAGTTTTTTGTCTTTTTTGAAAAATCAACATAATTTATTATTTAAACTTAAAAATCTTAACTCAAACTTACACACCAAACACCCCTAAAATTTCATTGGCACATCTGAAACTCATTTTATGGCAACCACACATCGGCTTTCTGAGGTAGTTCTTATAAATTTCTAGATTTTTTTTTAATGGGTATGCATTGTTCTTCTTAATTTCTTTCACTGTCATTTTCAATTGGGGTTTTAGAGTTGGAGGGGTATGAGTTATGTGTTTGATATCCACCATATACCAACAAGCATGATCATGAATTCCAATAAAATTTTCTCACGCTTTTTTACAAACCAAACACTCCATTTACATCAACTACGCAAACTAAAGTAAAGTTGAAAATGAGATCGAAAATAGAAACCTCTGATGCGTTGCTAAAAGGGAGTCTTATGGGGTTAGATTTAGAACGACTTGGTCGTCGGCACCCCGAGCTCGTCGTCGTCTCCAGCGACGGCCTCCTTTGCGGAGGGTTTGGGTTAGAACATCCTCCGGCCACCGAATTGCTTGTTGGAGGGTGCCCGATGAGATTGCGATCATTCTCGTGAGATCCACCTCTTCAGGCACCGCTAGAGAAATTCTCACAAGCGTTGCCAACAAGATTTACGATGACAAGGAGAGAGATTGGCTGAGGAGAAACATATCATCCAATTACCTTAATACCCTTTTTGGCCTTTTTACTAAATGAGATCAGATGCTTCCCATCTTAAATTAACAACTCCATCTCACTATTCATATTAAATGGGTATCCATTAACAACAATTGGATGAGACCCTATAAATAGTTACTCTTTAACAAGTCTTTACTACGTACTTTCCCATTTTTTTTCACTTTTATTCTTGGTAGAATCCATAGTAGGTCATTCCTGTTATTTTATTTTTTATTTTTTGAAAACGGGAATTTATGGATAAAACATTGAAAAATACGGGATTTTTATTTTACAAAATTTTTACAGTATATGGCTGAAACAATTATGAGTAATTGGCTCAAATAATCCATGAATTTTTTAAAAGTGACGGTTTGATTCCTGTTTTATTTATTTTTGACCGAGATGACCCTAAACTCTTAAAATGTTGATCATTATAGTCTTTTTCGTCCAAAATCATTAAATTTCTAACGGAATAAATCATGTGCAATACATGTGATCAAATCTAAACGGGTATTTTAATAATTTAATAACAATTAACTTAACCAAAATTAAAAAAACCATAAAAAAACTAAATTCATCCCTTCTCTCTCTTTCTCTCTCTCTCTCTCTCTCTCTCCCTATTTCCTCCCTCAGATCTCAGCAGCAAAAACCTAAAACCAGATCCAAAAAATCCCAAGAACGGACCTTGGCGAGGTCTAGGGCGGTGTGGCCGCGAGGCGACGTCTTGCTCTTCATCTTCTCCGTCGGGAGCGATAGGGCTTCAGTTTGGCAACGGCAGGGGATTTGGTGGGGGGGGGGGGGGGGGGGATGTGGTAAGGGGTTTGAGTTCATTTTGGGGGGATCTGGGTTTTGAACCCATTCGATGGGGGCCTAGCGCTTGTGTTCGTCAGCGACGGTGGTGGTGGGGGGGAGGTGCTTGTGTTCGGCGGCAACGGTGGGGGGGGAGGGGGGTGTGTGACTGGGTTTTGAGTTTGGGAAGGGGGGTGAGCTCGACGACGGTGAAGGAAGAGGGGCTCGGGCTGGGTTTTGAGTTCTGTAGGGGGGGGGGGTGCTGGGGCTGGGGTTAGGTTTTAAGTTTGATGGGTGGGGATTGGGGTTGAGCTCGGTGATGGCGAAGGATGGGGGGGGTTGGGCTCGGCAACAACGAAGGAGGGGGTCTTGGGTTGGGTTGAGTTCGGTGGGTGGGGGGAAGGGGGGCTGAGTTCGGCGACAAAGAAGGAGGGCAGGGTGAGCTCGGCGACGGCGAGGGGGGGTGGGGGGGCGCACTAGGTTCTGGGTTTACATAATAATTTTCTGGGTTTTTTATAAGGTATTTTATGGTTTTGTTGGTTTTGTGGTTTGAGGGGAAAAAAAGAAAGAAAAAATAAGGGAGAAGGTAAATGAGTAAGAAAATAGATAATTAGTGGGTATTTTGATCTTTTTACTACAAAAATTATGACTTATGTAAGATTTCGTTAGAAGTTTAGTGGTTTTGGACGGAAAGTACTATAATGGCCAACATTTAAGAGTTTATGGTTGTCTTGGCAAAAAAAATAATAATAAATAAACAGGGACCAAATCGTCACATTTTAAATAGTTCAGAGACTATTTGGGCAAATTACTCAACAAATATATATCGTGCGTTGTAAATTTTTAACGTCATTTTCACAAATGGTTCATACATTATACATTTAGTCTTCTGTTGGTCCTTTATTTTTAATTTTAAACGTCACACTATCTCGAATTTTTCTATTATATGCAAACGATTCGTATGCTAGTATTTTTTAAAAACTAAACGGAAATTGAACTCTTTTATCATGTGAGCTTTAATTAAGACAAAAATCGTTATTAAATATTTTTAGGAAAGAACTATTCTCTTCAAAATATCTTTGATGGCACTATCTATCTTTGATCAAAGTATGATTTGCTTTCAAAATTTCTATGTTAGAGATACAATTTCACTTCAAAAATTATTTAACTATGACTTTACTTATAAATAAAGTTCACGTGACTGTTAAGAAATCCCTCAGTTTGATTAATAGCCCAAGATCATGTTCAATTTTTTTTTTTAGACAAATTATTGACAGAGTGACTCGTGACATTACATTAGAAATATTCAGGAGAAAGTGATGTGTACAATTAAAGGGCTCATATCAGAAAGGGATTCAGTTCAGAGGTGATTCATAAAAATAACCTAAATTTTTAATATATATATATATATATATTATATATATAAAAGACTATTAGAAATTAACTTAAAAGTTAAAAAGTAGTTCTTACTAATAGTGTAATAAGAGGTCCAACAGCTTATCAACTATTTACAGTCTAATATTTTTGTCTTGCCACATTTTTTTAAATGTTATATATCTAATTCAAATTAATTTATGAAAAACTCAAATATGTAAAAAAAAATGACACAATTTTATATAGAAATGTGATTCAAAACATACAACATCAATATTTGTTTTCCGCATCTTATACAAAATTCTCTAAAAATTTGCAGTTACAATTTTATTAATATAATTATACGACCGTTCAAATATATGCACTCTATTTTTACCGGACATGAACAACAGCTTGTGTGTAGTCGTTGGATATAAAAAATGGAGAGAGTTGATGAGAGGGAGAGTAAGAAAGAGAGAGAAGGTAAGCTAGGATGCAACCCCGATAGAGATTGAGTTGCCTAAGAAAGAGAGTCATAGGAGGGGAGAGAGAGAGAGTCACTGTCGCCAAAGAGCCGTCGAGCACGGACTATGCAAGCCATGCTACTCACCATCAACCCCTGCCGTGAACTCACCGTCGAGGAGCCCACTGTCGAATAGCCACCTTGATGGCGACAACACCCTCTACTGGCCAACGATTGCCACAAGTTCCGATGAAATCCTCAAGAGCCTCCGACTTGGCTTTTTTGTCACCGATGGTCTCTCTGATCTCCCTCTCCTCAGGGTTGTATCGCCTGACGTCCGGTTTTCATATGCAAGAGTATTCCTATAGTTATAAAATATGTAAATTATAAACCCTAAGTGGTCATGAAGTAAAAAAAATTCCTTTATAGTATTGATGAAGAATGCTATAACAAAGGAAAAAAAAAAAAAAAAAAGGGTCATGCAGTTTTGGACAAGGTTGCAGCTAATATTAATATTTCTCTCTAAAAAATTTAAAAATATGAAAAAAGAGTAAAATCAGGTACAAAATTACTGACTGACCTTGCTTGCAACCACATCAATTTATTATTTCATTCATATGATGACAAAATCAATCCTTAAATAAAAATGACGGTGTACGGAAAACAAGAGTGTCACATTTCATTTTGTAACTTTAAAAGGAGGGGGGGGGGGGGGGGGGGGGGGTGTGTGATGGTTTTGTGGCGCGCATCAGGGAAGAAAGAAAAAGAAGAAGAAAAAACAATTCCCATTCTTCATATATTTTTGCTCATCTTGACCGTTAATTACATATTTCCTCAATTGGGTAGTTTGAGATCTACGGCTTAGATGTTTTGTGGACTGTTTCGGTAATATTTGCATATACACATTAACAAATATACATATACCTATTAACATATTAAATATACTGAAAGCATCATGAAACAACGCTCAAGACTCTCATCGGCAACAGAGATTCTGTTGGAATTGTTGTCGTCTAATGAACTTTGCTTAGATCTATAACCAACATAAAGAATAAAAAAAAAGAGGAAAAAGCATGATTTTGTACTCAATTAAGTTAATAATAATAATAATAGTAATAATCACAGATGCTTGCAAACGGACATAAAAAGTGCATTGGAAAAAAGGAGAATACGGAGCCCATATGCACTCCATAGTAATGGAACATTCATTGTCTGTGGACAAACTTTATTGGAAATCTTTTGAAGTATTCAAGTTTAAACTGTGAAACTGCCATTGCATGTGTGGGTTAAATTTTAATCGTTATAGAAGTTTGTGGTCAAACTTTGTGGGAGCCATGTGAAGTACTTAACTTTCTTCTTTATAAAAAAAGATTCCGTGTGAAACATGAAAGGATAAGTTTTGTAATCAGTACACATATAATCTCACGGGACAAATCGATCACAAGAGTATTTAAGAGAATGAGAATGTAATAGACTTATAAATAGACTTCACTACGTTATAAATTTTAGGTAATTGCTTACTAGAAAGAATCCGTGACACTTATAAGTCACTTGTATTAGAGAGATTGCACTTTGCAGTATCTCTTTGAAGTTGAAAAGCTAAAAGTTCTACATTGATAAAATACAAGCAAACCAAATGGTTTAAATAGAATGCACCAATGCACGCGCTTGGGCAATTAGGAGGCTTTTGAGGAGTATGTACAAATCATCGCAAGGAGTTAAGGAGTTCTCTTTTTTATTTACTTGTATTTTTCAGATCTAATCTGAACCTTTAATTTGATTAGTCATATATAAAATATTTCAGATTTAATCTAAACCGTTGATCAAATAATTGCGATCCAACGATCAAGAATAAATGCTTATTGTGTAACAGTTGTACTTGCCAAAAAAAAAAAAAAAAAGTCCATTGCAAGTGTTACCTCTTTTCCTACTTTTACCTTTTGACCAGAGGTTGTTATTGTTGAAACAGTTAAATCATTTCATGAACAAACATAATATTTGTTATAAATAGAACTCTAGACGGACATCAAATTTTACTTTTATTGTGAAATTCAATAAGATTGTTATTTATTGAATTCGAGGGTTCATTGTTTATTGGAGGCAATTTATCACAAAAACCGCTAGCAAACTTTGTAGTAATGATAAATAAAACCTCAAGGACATTACCCTCTGTTTTTCTCTATTTTGTGCTCCATTTTCTTTACGCCAAACAGTTTTTCACTCACTTTCTTCAACATCTTGCATTCCACACACTCCCCCGACGATGTGCGCTTCGTCTCAATACAAGGCTATCAATTCCTTTGACAAGAACACAAAACCCATAAATTTACACACTATAAATTAGAGGGATAAGTTAACCGACGTGCATTGCAGTTGCTGGATGGGGGAAAAAAAAATCAACAACTACATGTCGTTCAGATGAGAGTGTTTATTTATAAAATATTTATCAACAACAACATTTGTAAAATATTTACATTTTCCTTTCGCAGATCAGAGTGTTTATTTATATTAACTTGATTAAGATGTGGACTGTATGGTATTGTATGGTTTTTACGAAAAGATAATCACAATACTTATTACGTAAACCAGAAGCCCTGATTTTGTTTTTGGGGTTAATTTGTGACTGTTAGGTTTCGGAAGACGGAAATTATGTTTTTATTTTTTTATTTTTTATTTTTTTTAATATACAAAGGCAGGTAAATTAAGAATTGGGCATATAGAACAAAAATGGATTCCAGCAAAAGGAAAAAAAAAAAAAAAAAACAAAAACAAAGGAAGGAAAAAGAGAAAAGAGAAAAGAGAAAAGAGAAAAGAGAAAAAGGTGATCAATTCGAATTATGAACGTTGTATAACTTTAGTTTGTAATTTAACAAAAGAATTATTAAAGATGCTATAGTCTATAAAATAACCGTTTAAACTCAAATCCAAAACTATCCAAGTTTTAAACAATAAATTAATAAATAAATTACGTGAAAGAATAAGTAATCTCAAAAGAAGGAAAAACATCATAATTTAGTTCCTAACTTTTCGATTTAGCTCTTTCTCATTAATAAATCGACTGTTAATTCAACCACAGATGATAGATACAAGGAGATGAATTGGTTGTCCATACGGACCATATTACCGTAATACGTGGTTGCCCAGTTTTTCATTGAGCAATAAAAAGAAGTTTATTGTCCTGTAATTTTTTTTTTAATTGTCTCATACTCTACCTTAAAAAACATTTCAAAACCCATACATGATACATCTATAACTATAATATGTAATCTTTATTGATTAATAACATAATAAAAAATAATAAACAAACATATATGAAAAACTCAAATGTTGGCTTTTCGTTCCTACGATAATGCTTGTCACGTGACGTTTTTAACGGTTACCACATGATGCTTCCAATGCTTGACATGCGGCTTTTTTATTTTTTATTTTTATTTACTTTGCTTGTCTTTTTTTTTGTTTTAATTTATTTTTCTTGTCGTTTTTTTTTCTTTTACTCTTACTAGTTATATGGCACGCGCTTCATGTTTGCAGAGTAGACAAGTAAAACTTAAAAAGAAAAAAATTCCACGTGATGATAATGTAGACACCACGTGATGATGACTTGATTCTCACGTTACAAACAAAGAATGCATGATCAAAAGAGTTATTGACTCTTTTAAATATAGGTAAGAGATTAAAATATTTTTTTTTTCAAATATATCCAGATTTAAAAAATTTTTAAAACAAGTCTCTCACCTAATAATGTAGACAAAAAACTATTTCACAGATGAGTGTGGTCCAACTAGTATAATAAAGAAGTGGGAAATAGCTTTTGAAGTTTTTATACTTCAAACTTACATCTTATGAAAATTAGTTACTGTAATATACTTCATTAAAAATCTTACTCGTAAAATCAAGAGGAAAAGCTAGCAAGCAAGAGAAAAAGAATATCTATGCTAGTTAAGCATCAAAGGGTAAATTTCCCAAGGAAATTAAAATAACCCCCCAAACACATCATCTAAAAAACCTGTAAAAAGCGAACGGAGACATATCCCTATTAACTAAAATCCTAAAGCCTTAAAGCACATATTAAGCAATTTTGCCCCATGTTAAACATAATCAGAAAGTTAGGCCTTTTACTATTTTCATTTATTTTAACTTTTTTAAAAAGCATTTTTACCCTTCTGGTCCTTTTGTGCCCTAGCAGACTTCAAATTTTAACATTTTTAAAAGACTTATTTTAAAGCAACGGTGGTTACTTGTCGGCGGTTGGTAACCAGTTAGTTAGCATTTAGTAACCAACTAGTTACCCGGTGGCAGCGGTGGTGATTATAGATCAGAAACTTGCCGATGGTCGGTAACCATCTGATTAACAACTGGTTATCTGCGGGCGGTAGTGGTTATTAATCGGAAACTTGCCGGCGATTGATAACAAACTGGTTATCATTTCGTAACCCAGGTGGGTATATTATGGATATCAATTAGTAATTATATTTGGTATTTAAAAATAAATAGATAAATAAATATTTAAAATGTCATGTTATGGTATTTTTGTAAGAATTTTCTTGTGTAGTAAAAATCAATCCAAGACATGATTTTTTGATATTTTTCTAAAGTACCCTGAAACAAAAAAGGGCCCAGCCCAAGGCTTTTGACGAGGCCACGTTAACTGCAAGCCTTGCCAATACTTGCCTCTAAGACAGAGATATACGGCCAGAGCAAAAAGGAGAAGAATATAAAAAAGGAAAAAGGAGAAAGGACTGCTGGGAATTTCGCAGGAGAGTCGAATCCCATCTTTTTCTTTGCTGGTTCTTTTTTTTTTTTTTTGAATTGAATCACGTCTGTTTAATTTTCTTGTACCATATTTGATAAAGTGACCCTTTTTATTAGATTAATTCAAATTTTATACTTATAAACAAAGAGAAACTAAAACCGCCACTCAAATTTATTAAAAAGATGAAGAAAAAAGAAAACAAAATAGATAAAACCAGAATCCAACCTCAATGACAAATTAAACAAAAAGTAAAATAGAATTGAAATATCCTTTCACAAAAAGCAAACAAATCCACACTAAAATTATATTCATTTAGACATTTTGAAACTCTTTCCATTTTGAAAACAAAGTTTATATGCACTTTTTTCTTTCCCGGATGAACGCTTATGTTTCTTTGTATATTATGGAGTTCCTTAGTTTGACCTAAGATTTTAAAATCACAGTCTCCACTTCTTTTTGAGCGAGTGTATCATTATTATGTTTATCTCTTGACTAGAGGTTCCTGTTGTTTGAAATCTTTTCAAACTTTTGGGGCTGTATTTGAATAGGGTGCAGAATTACCTTTGTGCTTGTTGGTTAGTTATTTTCTGGATTTGACGGGCATGAACACTCCTGCTCCCCTTAACTTGATCCGATCATGAAAGTCTGGCTACGACATTGGCTTCCTTCATAGTGTAATTAACTGACTGAAAATTCTCAACAGAAGGCGGTGTGACTTAATTAATGGCACCTGATTGATCAGTAATATTTTTGTTAGTCATGGCAGTTTTGACGTTAGTACTCGATCCAGAATGGGTTGTGTCAACTGTCCGGCATATGTAGGCATCGTCATGCCCATTCCTGCTAGGACTGTAGGAATCAAAGCGGCCTTCCTTCAGACTGCGGCCCCATTTTACCAAAGAGTATGACATCTTGAGCTGTAAATATGCCAAGGGCTGTCCTGCATATTTACTTTTTTAAGTGTTCTCTACACTTTCACATATGAAAACAATAAAAATTTTCCTACAAATTTACGAGTTAGGCCCTGCCTGGCACGTACAATACTGCTAGCCTCTAGGGCCGGGTTGGGCCACCCTTTCTTTCGTTAGGGTCAGCCTGCTTCTTAATATGGGCCGGGCTAGGCCGGGCAGCCCATACTGGCAGCACTAATATTAACCTTTTTTTTTTTTTTTTTTAAGAAAGAAAGAGAGAGGACAACTAGTATCACTCTCCCGCAAATAGGGGTGGCAATTCGTGTCACGTGTCGGGTTCGTGTCGTGTTAGAGCCGTGTCGATTTTTTTTCTTCCCCGACCCGAACACGACCCGCGACCCGAACACGAAACGAAACCGTGACACGAACACGACACGAACCCGTTACGGGTTGACACGACACGAACCGAAATTGACCCGCGACACGAAATTGACCAGAAATTGATCCGAAATTGACACGAAATTTGACCCGAAATTGACACGAAATTGACACGCGACCCGAACTCGACCAGAAATTGACCCGTAACACGAAATTGACACGGAATTGACCCGAAATTGACACGAAATTTGACCCGAAATTGACACGCGACCCGAACTTGATCCGAAATTTGACACGAAAAAGTGACACGAAATTGACACGAAAAAAACGGGTCCGACACGAACACGACCCGTTTTTTTTTCGTGTCAATTTTTCCCAACCCGAACACGACCCGCCCCCTATTTTTCCCAACCCGAACCCGCGAAATTCGTGTCGTTTTCGAGTCGTGTCGTCGTGTCGCGACCCGTATTGCCACCCCTACCCGCAAAGCATATCCTAACATTTTGGTACTTAATGGACCAGTAATCCCCCAAATCAAGCCCTCCACTCTTATTTTTAGAAAAATAAAAACAAATTAAAAAAAAAGTCAGAGGACATTCCAAAAGGAAGAAGAGAACATATATCTATGATCTCTTGCAACAGTTTTTGTTTTCTTCTTCTTATCAACAAACGCAATATAAAACTCGCAGGCAGAATGTCAAAGTTAGCTCAATTTTGAACTATAGAATCTAGGGAATTTCACTATAATAAGGGAAAAAAAAAAGAATATAGAAATTTATAGTGTTTCAGTCTTGACGTAAAATCTACATTCTACATAGATAGAGGAGTGTGTCAATTCAGGAGAAGGAGCTGCCCTTGGGTGTGAGAATGCCACCTATATAATGATTTCCTGTACTCCTAAAGTTTTCCTAATTTAATGAGGATTTTGTCTTCAAATTTGAATGGAAATTGTCTCATATCTTGCTCTATTCGAGTTTTATTCTCGTGCACGACTATCTATGATCCGGAATATACCTATTTGACTGAGATTTGCTCCAAATTTCTCGGGTTGGAAGGTCGTATTTCTAGATGAACTTCACTCGACATAGGAGTCGATTTTATCAAAAGCCAGCTACTGCGGTCATCGATATGTTGACGACACGTGTTGATACGTATAAGATTACGAAATAAGGTACCAAATCTGGCCTTAATTATGACATAATGTGCTCTTAAAAAAAATTGAAGTACTACTACGTTTGTTTCTGAGAAGTCTCAATATTATTTCATTTTCCTTTTGTTTTCCTCAGAATATGAAAAGGAAACAGAAATATTAGTATATATGACCAAGTGAAACACGTTACGCAAAAATTCAATTTGAAACAGTTCTAGAGATCATAGAGACGTTGCAGACCATTTTGACTGAATCTATTATATACATATATATAAAAGCATATTATCAGAAGAAAAGATTTCATTTTTTTTTTTTCAACGCATGAAAGAGAGAAGAGATAAGTGAGCTAGCTGATGACCCACTCAGAATGCAATCTGTCAAAACACAATCACCTGCAGAAATTCTGAAAGGGAATTGTACGAATTCAATGCATGTATACATATATCAGTACTGTTTTGAAAAGGTGAAAAAGTTGTCGAGACCAAGATTTGAAATAGATAGACAAAAAGAAAAAAGAAAAAGAACACATAAAAACGTTGCCGAGGAATCGAATCTGCTCTTCTAAAATAAGGTCAAAAATAGTTTTAATTAATTAGGCAGCTTATAAATCTCTCTGTGTTGTAAGCATTAACTCGGCAACCCTCTCCTATATGCCCTAGCTATAATAATACCGCTTTGTCCCCCTTTTACTTCCGTACCCTCTCGTCTGCTTATTGTTTATTATATACCACCAAAAAAAAAAATGAAAAAAAATGAAAAAGTGTACTCTTTAATTTGACATTAAGGTAAATTGCTCATTTAGGAAAAAAAGTAAACTCTTTTAATAAATGATTTACCGCAAATATGACTTGATTAAATAACATATTTATGACTGAAAATTTATTGCTCAATCTAGACGACCAATAAGCTTACAGGTAAAATAGTAGAGTATTTAATAGGAGCTTATACGAGATAGCTAATTCTAAGTGTGGGTAAAAAGAAAAAATCACAAAAAATTTCATACTAGCAACCGTCACTTGGCATAACGTAGCTCTGTCCCTCGGGGGCATGTGTTTTCTAGAGATGGGATTTTGTCCGTGCTGATATTGTCTACGTGGTATAACTCAAATTTCATTCTTTTAATTCCTAAAGTTAACAGCGAACAATTCTATTGACTTATTAAGTCTGATTAATAAATTGAAGATGTATTGGTCAAGGTGGACAAATTTATATTTTCTTAGATTTCATTGTTTTTGACATGAAAGAAGATGGAGAAATACCATTAATCTTAGGAAGACCATTCTTAGCCATTGTAAGAACCTTGATCGATGTTCAACAAGAAAACTATCATCGAGAGTCCAAGAATAGCATCTTAGTTTCAATGTGGCTTAATGATAGACGTTTCCAAAATAGACAATATGGACAAAGAAAATGATTGAATCCTCCAATACCGAGTTTACAAAATAACCATTTGAAGAATGCATTGTATATTCCAAGTTTATCAATGTCGAAATAGAAGAAATCAAGGATTATGCACATTACATGTAATTCTCACTTCCGTTTAGTATGAATGATTTACTAATAATATGAATGATAAGCATATTAACCATTTAAATTAGAATATTCATAATTTAATTGGAATTTGTCTGCATAATACTTGTACCATAAATTTTAAGTATTTGTAAGATTGTAATTCAAGTAGTTTAAGTAGGTAAAATAACAGCATGTCCAGAGGGTTGTTACAGCCTCACCTTGGGGAGCCCATTAGTTTTCTACGATTTACCTTTGCAAAATTTAATAATCATTCTATCTCTATGATGCCATAACTAGATACATATACCAAAAAAATCATACAAATGACATGCGAATTTCAAGTATATTTTCTTATTGAGAATTTATAAACAAACCTTTCTATTGTTTCTTTTTAAGTAACTTGGTTTATTTATGTATTTAAATACTAAATTTGTTTGTCAAATATTGTGCTAGATTTTGTAGAAACATATATAACAGTTGACTAGTGAGATACCGGTATATCTAGATAGATTCTATAAGACGATATTGGTAGTTTTTTTTTTTTAGAGTGGTTTTGTTTTTTATTTTTAAATTTTTTTTTGGATAAACATCATTGTATTTTTTTTTCATTATTAATACAATATGAAATGCATGGATGATAGGGAGCTAAAAAGGTACTGACTAACTCCTGTCATTCGTATATTTATTTATAAGATTATTTTGAAAATTTGACTCGCAATGTAGTATTAAATACACTAATCAACTTTAGGATTAAAATTCATAATTTATAACAACCCTTACTAGGACCATTAATATGTTGTTGCTTTTATTTTCAAGCTAATTAAAAAGAAAAAGTACCGTGATTCAAGACATATAGTGATAATTTCACAATTAACTCTATTATATATGAAATGTAGATTTTGAATCTCTACTCCTAAATTGCCAAAAAAAAAAAAAAAAAAAAAAGAGAAAAAGAAAGAAAGAAAAGTAACTATACAGCTGAAAGGAAAAACAACAATAAAACATTCTTGAAGACGACAATACTTATTGCACCAAATACCTTTTTTTTTTTTTTTTTTGATAGCAGCAAATATCCTAAATTAGTTTTAACTAGTTGGTCATCTCTAAATTACAAAAAGTGGTCTATAAACACGTATATTTATTGTGCCTCAATTCTAGCTATGTGTTTTATAGTTAATAACATATATTGTTGACTCTTTTTGGCTACATAAATATAGAGAATAAATTCATATACGTAAGTAGGTGTTTCAGATTATACAGACGTAGGCCCTCTATCCAACAAAAAGCTAAAGAAATAATTAAACAATTATGGCTTTCTAAATTCTGGATTGGACAGAGGTACAGTCTCACTCGAGAATTGAGTCATTCCATCATAATGGCCAAGTGACTATATGCAATATCTTCTTCTCCAATTCATGAGAGAGAAACAAGAGAGAGGAATATGAGAGAGAGAGAGAGAGAGATACCTGTTTGCCGGCCAGGATATGGACACAGACATGGGACCTAAAAATTTTAAATTTATCATAAGCAAGAAAGAGGCAGGGAAACAAGAGTCCAAACGAGGCACAGTAAAAATTGGTATCACGTAAAAGTGTAATACCATTCTATTGCTAACAGTACATATATATGTATACATATATACATACAAAAAAACGCTTGCAAGCTAGCCATCTAAAAGGACAATATTCATATGCTGTCACATAACATGTATTGTTATGGGATCGGACACAGATAAAGTTTGGATATATGTGTATAATATGAAAATCTCATGTATATGCATATATGTTTGGGCATGTGTGAAGAAGGGTAAAAGAGTGACATATATTTATATGTATATGTAAGATAGAAACCAAAAGGATCCGTACAATAAATCTCTGCAGAGAGAAATTAATAAGAAGTGGGGTGCAATGAAATGTAGCAAAATGGTGCATGGAGTGGACTCATGTGTTGTAAGTATGTATGGACAAGTGAAAAGGGGGTAAGAGAGAGAGATATATATATATACCTATATATATATATATATAGAGAGAGAGAGAGAGAGAGAGTGTGAGGGGCAGTTTGGATTTAGAATAAGTGTGAAAGGCACGAGACGTGAGGAGAACAATAAATGAGAGAAGGGCTAGAGAGAGAGAGAGAGAGAGAGGAGTGATGACTGATGAGGCTTATGATAACCCTCATGATCGTCACGTCGTTTTTCAATCGCAACTCCCAAAAACCTCCCAGAATTCCACGCTTCCTCTTCTTCCTTACTCTTCTCTCTTTCTCTCTCTCTCTTTCTCAGCTATCTTAATTTGCTTTTTCCTCTCTTTTTCCCTTTGTCCTCCACACATTCACACGCTTCTCTCTCTCTCTCTCTCCTCTAAATTCTCACTCCAGAATATATCCTTCCCAGCTAGTCAACCTCATGTTTTCCCTCACTTTCTTCCATTTATTAAACCTACACACCATTGTAGCTCAATCCCTTCTCTCTCTCTCTCTCTCTCTCTCTCTCTCGAGAACAGTACTACGCACTACAATATCCCTACTTCCGAATATCCGAAACTAAATCATCACTTCACTGTTCCACCACCAACTAACCCCCATTTTTCAACAGTAACTTACTTAGCTTTGATACTCTACATCATATGTATAATATATATATATATATATATAAATAATATCACGAAAGATAGAAACCCTAGATATAAAAGTTGTAGTACTAGTACTTGTTGTTGTTTGTTTGGTTAGGAAGAAAAAATGTGGATGATGGGGTATAACGACGGAGGTGAACTGAATTTGCACGACTCTTTCAACAATTCTCGGAAGCTTCGTCCTCTCATTCCAAGGCCTTTAACTTCTTCTAACAACAACAACAACACCCCAACTTCAAATCCACCTCCATGTTTAAGCCGTCTTCATGCCTCTGCTGATTTCTTTGCTCAATATCACCATCTTGGTACGCCTCGTTTCTCTCTCTAATCTCATTCTCTCTCTCTATATACACATATAGATATGTACGTATACACTACAATTTTTTTTTGGCAGCGAGTGTGGCTGAGCAGAACAAGAGAGAGTTTAATACAAGTCCACAAGTGGTGGTGAGCTCACGGTGGAACCCGACACCGGAGCAGCTGAGGGCTCTAGAAGATCTCTACCGCCGAGGGACTCGGACGCCGTCGGCTGAGCAAATTCAGCACATCACAGCACAGCTCCGGCGATATGGAAAGATTGAAGGGAAGAACGTGTTCTATTGGTTCCAAAATCACAAGGCCAGAGAGAGGCAGAAGCGCCGCCGCCAGATGGAGTCGGCTCCCGACGACCACCTCGACATGTCCGAAAAGAACAAAGAATTAGGTAAACCTAAAATAATGTCTTTGTTAATAATAATATCTTTGTTAGGGATTGCTTTTGTTATTTAACACAGTGCCATCTTGAAAGGTATTTTATATTATATGTGATGTTTAGCATTGGTAGAATATTAAAAAAAATCAATTATAATCTAACCATTCTTTTGCGTTAGACACAACAAAAGTTCACGTTTTGTGTAGTAGAGGCAGAAAGTAGAGAGAGAGAGAGAGAGAGAGTTTTGTTTGATTTGATTGGCTTTTTCGAATGGGGTTTGTTGTTATAGGTGTTTGGTTTCGTTATTAGCTTTTTTGTTTCCATTATTCCATTTGTTCCTTGAGGTCTAAAAGTTGTATTCTTTTTGTTTTTCTTTTTGTCTACAGGGGCAAGTAGGACAGTGTTTGAAGTCGAACAGACCAAGAACTGGGCACCCCCTACTAACTGCAGTACTCTTGCAGAGGTCTAATTCCTATCTTCTTCATCTCATCTCATGTCTTTTTCTAATTCTCATTCCTAATTTAAAATTATGAACAAATACATATATACCCTCTCTTTTTATTTTAAAAAAAAAAAACAAAGAAAAAGAAAAGGCAATTAGTAGGGTTAATAATCTGCTTATGATTATAATGAGATAATCATCATCCGTTTAGGTGATAAGATTCAAAAAGTAAAATATATTTATTCGAACTTATATATGTATATATATGTATAACATCATCATGGTAAGGGAAGCCCCAACAACAAAAGCATTGTTTGTTGGGAAATGAAAAGAGTCTAAAAGCTGCACTCCTTCCTTTCTGTCGGGGCTGCTGTTATGATACTTGGCTTGGAGGTTTAGGGTCTTGTGCATGCCATATAGCTCTTATTCAACTCATTCATTTGGGTCCAATTTATATCTTTGATTTGAGCAGCCCAAACCTCACATATTTTATGGAAATGAGCACTCTTTTGAATAAAAAGACATCCCTAGCCCTACTAATCTACTATTACACACACTACTCCTTGAAAAAAAAAAAAAAAAACAGAGGACTAGAACCCATTAAACACCTTTTCTTCGGATTTTCACGATATTTGCATGTCTTTGAAAAGTTAAAGAAAAGAAAAGAAAATTTATAAAATAAAATAAAATAAAATAAGATATGTAAATTAAGTTTTGAAAAAAAAAAAAAAAAAAGGATTTTGTGTTGCAGGAATCTCATGTTTCAATACAAAGGGGGGCAGGAGCAGCAAAAGCAGGAGTGGGCCAGGCTGCAGCAGATCAGACATGTATTACAAGGACAGATGGGTGGATCCAATTGGGTGAAGGGGAATTGAATTTGCAGCATAGAAGGAGCAACTTTGTGGAAAGGAATGCCACGTGGCAGATGATGCAGCTGTCTTGTCCTCATCCCCATGCTCTTCTTCCCACCACCAACCACCTCATAAACACTTCTAGTACTCCAGCTACTACTACTCCTCTTACTAATTCCACCAACGTTTCTACTATTACCACTTCTACAAGTAGAAAAGCAACCTCAAAAATGGACCGAAGTCTCATCAAGACCTCTTCATCACATGATCTAAGCATCTTCATCACCCCACATTGCATGAGATCATCTCATGAGAATGGGCTTACTAATAACAATGGTTATAACAACAACCATTTAGATAGTCTTTATGAAGATTATAGTACTTATAATTGCAGTGAGGAATCTCAAACCCTTCAACTATTTCCACTGAGGAGTGAAAAAGAGATCACTCATGATCACCAAATCAATTCGGTCTCGGACATGAACGCCGCGGCGGGCTTCATGACTACTCCTTGCCAGTTCTTCGAGTTCCTTCCGTTGAAGAATTGATCGTTCTGATCATCACTAGAAGTTTGTAATCTCTCGTTGGAAAACGGGAACACTTTTCTTTTTCTTTTTAAGTTTTTTTTTTCCTTCCTTTCTTGTTTTTGTAATTTTGATGTTTACATTTCGTGGAATTGGTGACAATGGTATATGTGGGAATGAAAAAGAAGCGTTTGCCTTAAAATGCATTTGGACCATGTTGGTTGAATTAATATATCAATGAAAAAGCTAACGTTAAAGCATATTTACACAGAAGGATATGTGGCGACAGATATGGGCCTTGTTTGAGTAACTTGCTGTGTCATTTTGGTATCTTTGTTGATGAGAGAGAGAGAGAGAGAGAGAGAGAGAGAGATGGGAGAGTTTCAAGAAACGGATTTGAAAATAGAATGAGATGTGAGAGTTTGATGTTGATATGAGGAATCTGGAAATGGGGGTTAGATATGAGAAGAGAAAGACTGTGATGTTGAAGTGACTAAGGATTTAGGTTAGAGAGATATTTTGTTCTTTTGTTACATATTTAACATATGATAATATATATATATATATATATATATATATCCGTGTGTGAGAGGCATGTGAGCCTTGCACAGTCCATTCAATTAATCCTCGGGAAACAATATCTTTAACCATAGTCACACAAGAAAATATTTTCCCACAAATGGAAAGTTAAACAAAAGTGTATATATATTGCAAAGTAAAAAACCAGGAGCCGAAACAATAACCAAACATGATAGTGTAATTTCCAATGAAGAGTAGATGGAAACTGTCCAGAAGATTAATTGGTATGGTACGTAATATATATGCTATCGTTCATTGGACACAAATGTTAAGGAGCTAAGGATTTTTGTTCACGCGTAAACATGGTTGGCATTGACAGCTATTGCATGCATATATACTAGCTAGCTATACATATAGCTACTTCTGTTTGTGAACCTCCCCGGGCCCCTACTTTTAGTATATATGGGTATGTACGTATGCATGTGTGTATCCATTTATATATATACATATATGGTGGATCATACATAGAAATTCATTAATTCTGTTGTTTATAATATTCCCGTTGATGCTGAAACTGCTTTTTGTTTTTTTGAATTTATGGGTAAATGAAATTTTTTAAGAAATTTTTTAATAAATGACTGAAATTTTATAAGTTGAGAAATGGTCATTTAAAAAAAAGTTAATCTAGTTAGTTAATTAATGATTGATCATTGTTAATACGTACGTTTTAACTGATTGACTATGGTTAATCACTGTGGTCGATTATTGATTAACTGTAGTCAATCCGTGATTTACAATCATTTTATTAAATAAAAAATTCAGCTATATAATTAAATAAGTGTTTAAAAATTGTCTATTTACCTAACTTTTGCTTTTTATATAAGTGAAAAAATTGCTTATTAAAAAAAAAAAAGAAAATTTACATAACAAAATAAGACATCTTATTGGGCTACCTCAGTATGTGGAATGGACGGGGGTTTGCGTTGGGATTATTAGATTTGAAATTTTAGGGTGTTTTCCATTCTCTTTAAAGAGTGTGAGCCATAAGCCCATCACCGTTAAATATTTATATATATATATAAAAAAAGGAGGACCTTATAAAGGGAAAAACAAATCAAACGGAAACGACACAAAAATAAGATCTAAGAGAAAAGTTTTAAGACTTTGTCATTATAAACCATTCTTCTTATAAATTGTATAAGTTGATATGATGACTTTTTCTCTGGATTTTTTTCCTCAGAATTCTAGGTATGTCCAATAAATTTATTTTTATCTCTATATGATAAGCAATTATATGATTGTTGACTGTATAAGCAATTACATGATTGTTGACTGTAATAGACGTATACTTATAATTGGATAGATGACTTATCTTGACTGTCGAAGTGGGATCTCAAGATAAAAACATTAATGCATATCTTAGAGGTAGATATATATTGAATTGGACCTAAAGTGTAATTATTTTTTTTTTATAATTTCGTTTAACTAAATCAATTTATATTGATAATTATTTACATAACCGATCTTCCTAAAATGAATACTAAGGATGAAACTCCAATAAATGAAATTATCACACTTGTACTTTAAAGGCATGACTTGTAATTGATGAGAGTATTATCCATAGCTTTTCTAAGAAAAGTTAATGTCATTCTTTTAAAGGCATTATTCGGAGTTCAGAACAATATAAGTGATCTCGATCATTTGATTATTTTTTAAACAAATGATATTCTATTTATATGAATTCATAAATAGGGGTTTTCCAAAGGTGAAATAATGGAATTTTAGGAGAAGATAATTATAAAGTAAAACATAACATGTCCTTAAGTTAATTATGGATAATCTTCTTGAGAATTGTGCACTAAAAATAAACTACATTAGATGTATTTATGACATTTTAGATCAATAAAGGACATTCATTATGTTCATATATCAATATGTTATATTTATTTTTCTATATTTGATTGTTTGTATATAATAAACGAAATAAAACGTCAAGACTATCGATTACTAAACCTTAAATTATGCTTATATAAACAAGTTTTATATGTGGTAACATATAATTGGAAGGAGATTGTCTAAATTTATAGTCCGCAATCTGTTCTAGATAAGATTGTTATATGTGTCTACTTTTAATTAAAGAGATAATTTATCTTGGTCACGGAGAACCCAATGTGCATCCATCATTAGTGAGTTGTTTTACTCAATGTACACTCTGATAGTTAAGATATGTCATCTCCCTAATTGAATGTAAATCCATTACAGCTTTGACAAAAATGAAATGACTCATTTATTCCATTGACTATGGACTATGAGTTTAGACTATTACCTTCACACTAATAATTTCACATATAAACCCCTTATATGTCCAATTCAGGGCTTAGTGAATACTAGTCTAGTACATATTATGTTTGCTTGCATACAATCAACATATAAATGTAAATAGGACACAATTGATAATATGAAATAAAATTCTTTATTCAACAAATCAAAATGTCATAAATACATCAAACATTTTTTATCTTAAGGTATAGATCCTAACAACTTGATGGTTGAATCCTTATCTTCTAGTTTAAACACCTTCAAACAACTTTTGCCTGATCTCTGGTGTCATTTGTATCCAAATACAAACTTATCTCGTCCTTTTAAATGAGACATTTATATAATAAATTAGAAATTCAGATAGTGTCGTGAAGATTGGAAATACCTTAACGATGTTGTTGTAGTGATCTGCATCTCGGCTACCTATTAACAATTGCCCATTAGCTCGGAGTGCTTCTTTGTCAGTAACTGAAGTGTTTTGAGTTATGGTGCCAAGACCTTTGGGATACTTAGCTATTTTAGACTGTTTATGTCAAGATTACACATCTGTTGAACATCGCCTTGGTGTTATGTCATGACATCTGACCGAATCCTTAGAATAAGAAATACTTGACGAATGATTTTATTATTACAAAACATACTGGTTTTAGCTTTAAAAGTATCGTATCCTAACAAGAGAAATGTATCTCAAATCTACTTGTGTTGGCTTCAAAATAATACCACGTAGCAAATAATTATTTTAAATTTTTCTAAACCATTTGGATTCAACTCATGTAATCTGTCAGATTATTCTTTGATGACCTATTTTCACGATCGAAGCTAGAGATGATTGACCTTTTTCATTAAAATGATAAATAATATAGTTAAATAACATAAGTGACATGTCAAAATACTCTCCCACGACTAGAGCCAATGATGGTTGACAATAACCTAATAGATTATTAAAAGTAATCTACCGGAATACTATCTAACGATTAGAACCAAAAATAACCGACCATTTTGTGTTAGAAGTGAAAA
Source organism: Ficus hirta (assembly GCA_038430175.1). Taxonomy (NCBI): domain Eukaryota; kingdom Viridiplantae; phylum Streptophyta; class Magnoliopsida; order Rosales; family Moraceae; genus Ficus; species Ficus hirta. The sequence goes on from CM076592.1 coordinate 13,303,790, forward strand.
AAAAAAAATTTGTAATCTAACATGATACTCTCTGGTGACCGGAGACCAGCGTTGATGATTTGAGACCGTTGATGATCTATATTGTTGATTCTAGCATATCTTGTAGAGTACCATCTTTTTTGACCAGCTGAGGGAATTTTAACAAGATATGTCATGTTAACCTTTAATTTATCTAAGTAAACGCCAAAAATTTAAAATTGTTATAACTGAAATAATAATCCCAAGGTATTCTTTTTGGTGGGACAATCCTACAAATCACTTCTACCATTCTCAATCCAATCAAGTAATGTGCCCAAAAAACTCTGCTAGGTAAAAATTGAAAACGAAAGACGCAGAGAATTACTATCATGTTCAGCTTAGCGCCACCAACTTAAAGCTAAATTAATTTACCAAAAGACAAAAAAAAAAAAAAAAAGGCGTAAGGTATTATGAGCATAAGACTTGATTTTACGTTAAAGATATGCATGTTGAACATTTACTGTTAATTTTTAGAAGATGATAACAAAAGAACTATTCAAAAAATTTTTATTTGTAGCTCAGTAGGTAGTAGAGGACGAATTTAGGCAGGAGTTTTCTCAAAATTCAAAATATGTAAGATTGTGTTTGGTTCGTCAGTTGGAGATGAAATTTTTAAGTTGGGGTCGGTTGACTTTTCAAAAACTAGTTATAATTTTTGTTAACTTTTCAGAAAAAGACAAAAATTGAGATGAAAAAGTGCAGTTTAATTTGAGTTAAACTTAAACGCTAAACTTAAGTGTTTTTTGTTTTATTTTTAACTAAGTTCCAATTATAAGTCTCATACGACATTTAAGGAGAAAAAAAAAAAAAAAACAAACTGGCATCTCAAATGAAGATGATTGATTAAATTATGCCATACGTGGTTAGTTTTGAACCTAGGTTTGCATCATAGGAAGATATTTAACGAATAAATTTGATGCTTCGTCAAGTATTTCTTATTCAAAATATAAATATAAATATATATATATATATATATATTATTTCTTTCTCCTGCTGGTCAGTTACATATAGCTGGAATGATAAAAAAGAGCAACCTGACGTTCACACATACATTTATTTTTTCTTAAAGGGACTAAGCAGAAAAAGGTCAGGACCAGTTCTCGGTACATGCATTATATAGCTTATTGGTAACAACATATAAAGAGACAACACATAAACCAATTTGGTCTTATTTCAATTTAAAAAAATTAAAAAGAAAAAAAGAAAAAAGAGAGTCCAATATATCTCCATCCATGCACGATCATTTGAACTGCCAAATATAAAATTAATATTTTCGGCATCACCAATGACAACTTGCCAGCTATCATCCAGCTGCACTTCATGTTGTTTATTAAGAGCTGGCTTAACCTTAGATTATAGTAGTACTCTACTCGTTTCGAACTTTCTCTGTGTGTGTGTGTGTGTACATATATATACACATATATATATATATATGTATATTTTGTTCATATCCCTCTTTTATACCTGATGCGACTTTTCAATAAAAACTAGTTGAGAGGCTGGATTTTTTTTGGATAAATCACAGTATATTATGCAACTCACATGGAAACGAGTCTAAATCCTTAAATTAAAATTTTTTTGTGACTTTCGTTTTTAAACTTTTAATGATACTAAAATTGAGGAAAGATTTTTAAAATTTAATGAAAATTGTTGATCACATGACAACTGAAAAAGTTTTCAAGAATTTTCTACATGTTTAGTTTTGGTGTGGATCCGAATCAACGCATACAAAGCTTGATTCTTAATCACTTGTTGATCTTTGGATCTTTACTCCTGGAAACTTTTTTTTTTTTTTTTGGGTTTGGTTTGGGGGTGGGGGGGCCTTCATGTTAAAGAAATTAAACAGAAGTTACAAGGTACAAAAAATTTGTAAGTTACCTAATATTTATAAATCACATGAAATCAAGAAATATCATAAATCATAATAATTAAGATAAATTAAAAGTTCCTAATAAAGATAATTATTACATGCTAAATAATAACGTACCCTAATATTAATATTAGCTTTCCTAATACCTGCGAGGAAGCCACTTTGATGCTCAAATCAGATTCGATCTAAAGAGAATTCTAGAAATGAAAATTATAGAGTTTAATTAGTTGGGAAAATCAAGAAAAATGTACCTTTGTCCTGCTCTTCCACTCTATTTATAGATGAGTGGATGTGCGAGAGATTAATCTTTACTTCAATCTCATCTATATTCATCCTTTCTGATTTAATTCTGTCCTTTTGGATCTAATTCTACCAGCTACCATCGTCTTTAAATTGTTCTAAAGATTATTATTCTACGCTCTAACTCTCAATAACTCATTCAGATCGTTTATTTCTTATCTTTTCATCTTTTCTAAATCAAATCTCGTAATTATTACAAGGTTTATCCTCGGGTTATTTTTCCTTAGATTTAATGTTTAGCTCAAAACCTGCTATTTTTCCTTCTATACCGAAACGTTGTCGTTTCTTTATCAAAATTTTTTTGCTCCCACTTTTGGTGTAATAATTTCTCTAAGTTATCCTGCAATTTACACATGATTATTTCTACCGTTAAATTAGAAAAACGTTTCACGAATTTTAATGCCATGGTCTAAAATTGTAAACATATATATATATATATATATATATATTTAGAGAGTAATTTATCAAAATTCCAAGTTGAGAACAATTCAGGAACTAATAGGACTAACTACGCAAAACAAAATTATTATATAAATAGTTTTGCTCAGCCAGCGTGACTCGATCATATCTTATCCCTCCAAATTAACAAAACCATAAACTGCCCTTTTCAACCGGCCATGTATATAATCAAACAGCAAAAACTGGCAACTATGCGTTTCCTTGACAAAAATAAAAAATAAAAAATAAAATAAAAATAAACTTTAAAAAACCCGTAAAAAACCTTGTAACTATCAAACACTTTTAATCCATATTAGAAAAAAAAAAAAAAGGCTTCAATTTGATTAAAGGTCTTGTATCTGGTACTATTCGATACTTGTAACTTTATGTTTAGAAATTTGTAACAACTAATTTACTTACTTGTAACTTTACGTTTAGAAATTTGTAACAACTAGTTTACTTACTTGTAACTTTCTATTTAGCATCTTGTCACACGGTGCATGTATAACTGAAAAATATTACATTGAAATCACCTTGTTGGTACAATTTACCACAACAATAGTTACTTAAGTGATGTACAAGAAGGGCGTCACATAGTAGTCCCTCCCTTAATTTAAGATAAACGTAATTATAATATAACCAAATGGAACTAAGACCGCGTGGGGAAACCGTGTAACTAGACATAAACCCAAAAGACAAAATCCCTAGGCTTGAGTATAAAAACAAGTACTCAGCGAGCCTTTTCTCTTTGAAGCCCTTGCAGGGAGAGTCAAAGTGAAAGTTACAAGACACGCGGTGTCCGGTTTTACCCCTCCGGGGAAATAGTTAAAGAGTATCTTCGAAGCAAAGCCAAAACATGAGACAGATACTTGGCATTGAGAGAGGGCAATTTGGGAACCAAAATTATTGTATCAAACTAGTCCTTGCAGGTCGCTATGTGGAGGAGCATCGCAGACCGGTCGGTTCACGGCATGGCCTTCAGAGCTTTTGCTGGAAATATGTGTCCACTTGAAAGGTATAAAGTTTATATATATGCATATATATATATATATATGTTTATATCCACACATACATCTATATATATATATATATATATATGTCTTGTGGCTTTTCTGGAAATTTAATTGTAGTTGGGTTTTAGTTTTCAACTTTAGGTATTAGACCCTAACTTAAGCATTAGTAGTGTGTAGATTATATTAGTCTTTGAATTGAAAAAAAAAAAAAAAAGATTTCGTCTTTGTAACTTTTTAATTTTTAATTTTCGTAAGGATAAAATGTTCTTATTACAAAGAGATTAATATTTAATACCATATGTAACTTGTTAAAAAAAATTAATTTACCATGTGATGTATACATATGATGATTTTCATTAAATATCAAAATAAATCCAGTGTCAAAACTTTTAGTTCGTCTTGGGACCAAAATTTGCAAAAAGAAAAATAATAATAACAATAGAATAAATATTAAGTACTAATTAATCAAGCCACCGGAAATCAGAAAAAAAAAAAATTTTAATTTAAATATGATTAAAATTCTATAGCCTTCAAAAATCCCACTTCAGTCCCTTAACAAAATTGCAAATGTGGAATTTTAGGATTATTACAACAAAATATTGAATAAACCAGCGGATATGTTTCTACTAATGACCTCAGAATTAAAGGGGTGAAAAAAGAGCAATATATACATACATACATATATATATATATATGGATCACTATATAGCACCTTCTTATATATCAAACCGTCGAAGTTTTTTATTATCTGATTAAATTGATGAATATATGCAGTACGTTAATTTAATCTTATCAATAGTTCAATATATAAATAATAAAATAAGTACAATATTTTATGTCAAATTAATCAGACATTTAGAGAGCAAAAATGGTTAGCAGAAAAAAAAAAATCTTTCATTTGTTCACCCCAAAGAAAAAATAAAAATAAAAATAAAAAGAGGTGAAGAAATATATAAGCTCCACCACAAATAGATCAGCATCATGTCCTGAATAATTAATCCAAATATGGTTACTTTGTTCCTTGTTAGAAGTTACTTACTAGGATTATTCACACACATTGTTAGAATTTCCCATCTCCAATTTTAATATATAACAGGTATTCTTGTGTATTGTACAATTACAAGGCACCACCTAGATGACCAGCTTGCTTTAGTACACTGCACACATGTACACTACATATCGGATAAATATATATAGATATATATAAATATATATCGGAGTATGTTTTCTTGTTGCTACACGTATAAGATATACGCGCACACATGAGACACTAGAAATATATATTATGTATTCACTTACTGCTACAAAACGATATTAAAACAGTACTTAAATAAGAAAGAATATTACTTTAGCAAAAGAAAGAATATTAATTTCTAGTTGATGGAATTAATTAATAATATTTTGATGTATCTTATAGGAGGAAGGCCCTTGTGATCACTATGTGCACGTACAAGAGAGAAATGACTAGACCGATGGAGAGTACTCTATAGTGATCAAGCAAAGAAAATAATGATCAATAATAATAATAATAATAATAATAATAATAATTCTTGTTAAGGCCGTGTTCACGTTTCATCATCGAATAGAAACAAAAAGAAGAAGCCCTACTTCTTGTTCCTCTCTCATTCTTATGTGTTTACAGACTAAATCAAGTTCAAGCTATTTTAATTTCTAATTAATTGGCAACTTTGTATCTATGCTTGGTTTTTTTTATTTTTATTTTTTCTTTTTCTCTATGCTTTTCTATTCAAACTCTCTCTCTAGCAAGTAGAATTTATGAATTAATATATATATATATATATATTACTGTGTGTATCTATAGAAGTACTATACAGGAAGACCTAATTCATGGTCCGTTTGGAGAAAGCATCTGAATGAAAATATTTGGGATCGAAAACATTTCAATATAAAAGTTTAAACAATAACATTTGAACTGTCATAAGAACTAACATTTAGATGTTAATATTCTAAACAGAACATTTGAATTGAAACATTTAAATATTCATTTCAAAATAACTATCTGAAAAGACATATAGAGAGATCGGAAAATGGTTCTGAAATGGTTTTCAATTTTTTTTAAACCACTGTAGAATATATGTTAGAATGGAGGTAAACTTTTAGAAGGATTTTTTATCATTTAAGAACAAAAACCCAAAGAATATTCAAATGCTTCATTTCCAATGGTTTCTAACAAACACATAATTTGAATGACAATGTAAATAAAATTTTCCAAGTATTTATAAAAGATTACGCTAAACAGATGCTAAGTTTTTAACGAGTTATTATTATTATTATTATTATTTTTTTTTATGTATATGATGTAACTAAACAATATTTGTCATTAGGATAGAAAAATGCAATTCAATTAGCCAAGGCATGCCAAAAGCCAAAAAAAAAAAAAAAAAAAACACACACACACACACACACATATTATAAGGAGGCCGGGGGGGGGGGGGGGGGGGGGGGGGGGTGGTGGTGGGTTTGGAAAGCCAAGACGGATAGGGCACTATTTGAGTTGTCGTACAAGTATTATTCTTAATTTTAACTGCAACTTGAAATGCTCAAGCTTAAAAAAAAAAAAAAAAAAATTTTGACAAATCATGTGTAAAGTATTATATAGGCAATCACTCAACCAGCGATTTTTTGAGGCGTTTAATTGTCATGAATCATTCTTTTTCTTTTTCGGAAAATTTTTATTTTTACTCCCTAAACTTTGGTGTTAACTTTATTCAATGAACTTTAAAAACTGGTAAAAATATGCAATGAACTATGAAATGCTGTCATATTTTCTCCTTCTGTCAGTTAAATGAACTATTAAACTTTGGTATTAACTAAAGTGTAATTTAATAAGAACAAATTTTTTTTGCTTTCTGAATTTTAATATTCTTGTAACTTTTCTGACCAGAAACTTTAAAAATTGATGTTAATACCCCCTAAACTTTAAGTAATCAGAAAGAATACCCTTAAATTTTAAATTGTTAATTAGCAAAAATATCCATTGTTTCAAATAATTTTGACACTACTATAATAAAAAGTTATTTTAAATGAAAATCTTTCTAATTACAAAAATAAGCCAAAAACTTTTTAATAAATTTATTTTTAAAAAATAAACTAATTAATCCTATAAACAAAATTCAGTTTAGTTTAGGAAATTGAAGCCATTATAAAAAACAAAAAACAGAAATTGAAAAACTTGTATATTTGTCCCTTGAATTTATAGAAATTTTTAAGATTATTTTTGAAATTATAAAGATTTTCATTTAAATTAACATTTTAACCCTGGTGCCAAAGTATGAAACAAAAGTTATTTTTGGTAACGGTTTAAAGTTCAAGGAGCATTCTTAGTAACTACTTAAAGTTTGAGGGGGTAAAAACACCAATTCTCAAAGTTTGGAGGTGGGGGGACAAAGTTACAAGAATAACAAATTTCAGGGGAGTTAAAATAAAATTTGTCCTTATTAAATTACACTTTAGTTATCGTCATATCGGTAATTCTATCCATTTAACGACGGAATGAGTAAATATGATAATAATTCATAGTTTAAGGAGCATTTATACCAGTAATCATAGTTCAGGGAGTAAAAATGAAATTTGTCCTTTTTTTCCTTTGTTTGAATTTTTTCCTACGGGTTTCATTTTGCAAAGCGAGATACCGAGGTTGTCCAGATATATGGATCCTGTTTATGTCAAAATCAAATCAAATGACAAACAACAAGACACAAAACTTAATTGGATTACCGAAATCCAAAATTTCGGATTCTTGCCCTCAGCTTGACACTGTCATTCCTTCATCTTTTACTTTCTGGTTATGCTTGCTGACGTGGAGTCCTGCTATGTTTTCTGACCATTTCAATTCTACTTCTATTTAACTCTTTCAAATGCCAACGTTTCACTTATTTCCCTTAAAGGTCCTAAACACGATGTCATTTTCCAGGTTATCTAAAATTCACTCCCATAGATCCTATAGGACAGTAGTGAAGTAATAGTTTTTGTGTTTTATCTTTTTTATGGTGTGGCTTTATTTATTCGATCTAAGATCTTTGTGTTTTTTTTTTTGTTGTTATTATTATCATGTGAGATAAGTAGATGATGCAGGCGTTAAATGAATACTGATGTAGTAGGGATGTGTTATTACATGATTCATGTTTTCACATTTTTTTTAGAAAAAAAAAGTATCAAATAAGGGACCATTTGTGAGGCACCATATAGTTTGGTTTAATGGCTTGTGAAGCAACATAACAAGCTAATTTTGATGATAAAAATCTGTAATGATTTTTGACGGTTGATCAAGATAGTTACACATACAAGGACTTGGAAAGTACCACCTATTTAAGAAAATAGAAGTATCTTTTCCTTTTAGGGAAACACATTTTATTTTCTTAATAAATAAGTTGCATACGGAGATATCATTTTATCAGTTAATTAAAATACCCACAAAATCAGGTAGTGTTATACTCCTAAGATTGAAGTTGAACAATGAAAATTAATAGCCACTCACTATTTGGTTAAAGGGCATGTGGTTATAAGATGAGATATGACTCCCAAAATTAAAAGAAAAAATTGTTGCTGATGTTGATTGTTATCTAGACTTGATTGTGTTTTTTAAAATTTCTTCTTGTTGTTTATGGATCAGAGCTGTTAGCATTTCCTATGTTTGTTGACATTTATTATCAAGATTAATTAACTGAGTTTTCATATTTTACTCAAAGTTTATCTCTTTGATTGATTCAGTTTATAAGTCAAGTTATATAACTATATCACTATGTCATTTATTTAAGTAAATGGTTGAATTTTTTTTTAATTTAAAACATGGCCGATAATCAATGATTGACTATTACAACTATAATCATTAAGTGAAAAATAGGTATTAATATTGGTTAATGATTGACTTTTTTTCTTTAAAATAGTTATTTTTCTAATTTTATAAATTTTGATATTTTTTTTTGAAAAACTTTTGTTTAAATAAATCATCGACCCACATATTTCTTTATTATTATTATTTTATGGCTATATTTTTCCATGCTTAATTATTCGTTACTGTAACAGGTCTGACTCTGTTTACTAGCAAAAAATCAAGCAGTTTGTTGCTTCTTCTTCTTTTTATTTTTTATTTTTTATTTTTATTTTTTTCGAATTTGAGGTATAGAAATTTGAACCCTAATGGAGTCAGATATTGAATGGAATAAGGTCCTGATCATCCATCTTAATGCTCCTGACCCACTTATGAGAAGTGTATCTCAATATCTTTAATTAATAGAAAATCAGAAAATCTGAGTAAGAAATAAAAAGGAGATAAATACAACGACTAATTCATTACTACAAAATGCAGATTTCATGATGGAACTTCCACGACCGTTTTTTAAAAACGGTCGTGGAAAGTATGCAAAAAACACGACGCGGAACAGGATTTCCGAAAACCATCGTGATTGCGAAGCGCTTCCACGATGGTTTTGGTAAACTATCATGGAAGCTTAGACTTTCCACGACCGTTTCTGAAAAACCGTCATGGTATGTCTTGCATTTTAAAAAATTTGTTTTTCCAAAATTTCGCGTGAATCCGTCATTTTTTTAAATAATAATAAAAAAACTATGACATACCACGACCGTTTCCGAAAAACCATCATGGTATGTCTTGCATTTAAAAAAATTTGATTTTCAAAATTTCGCGTGAATCCATCACTTTTTTTTAAAAAAAAAAATAATAAAAAAAACTATGACATACCATGACGGTTTTTTTCAAAAACCGTCATTGTACATCTACCAGACGGTTTTTGTCAAAAACTATCGTGGTACATCTATCACAACGGTTTTTGTCAAAAACCTTCATGGTACATCTACCACGACAGTTTTTGAACTATATGAACTAAATTTGGGTCAGTAATCTATAATATTTCATAAAACTGTTCTCATTATATGAACTAGACACCGTAAGTTTTCTAATGACATATATTTTGCTTTATTTAGACTTGTAAGTGAATTGTTATGTTTTTTCTAAATTTACCCATAAATCTGGACATATGATACATATGTGGGATAAACAGTAACAAAACCTAAGTTTACAGTATGAAACACTCAAATACTAAAGAAAATAACTTTATAATATAAAGTAGATCAAGTTTCGAAATGAATTATCATGCGTTTAAAACAGATATATACATAAATTTTAATATATCATATAATAATATATTGTAATATGATAAACTGAGATTTTATCATAAGACACTTAGGAAAACATCTACATTAATGTTTGAAACGCTTGAAATCTTGAAAAGAAAATTATAAAGACAGAAACTAGATGCTTCAAGCTTTCCAACGAGTTATCAAGTGTCTAAAACGGGATTATAATCAAATTTAAATAAATCTTATAAGTTAAAATCCCATACGAACAAAATGATTAAACATTAAAATGTGATATAGGGGTAAGTCATAACATATGAACATATTTATTTGTGAAATGAGTTGGTATTAAGCGTATGATCAAATAATGTGAAAAACCCTAACTTTATAAAGTTGAATCACAAGTTTTAAATAGACTAAAATAAAATACACTAGAAGATAGCCTAACTAAATAATCATAACTAATGAGATTGGGCCTTATAAGCCCTATACTAGATGAAAGGTATACACGTAGGTGACTCCTTGTCACCTTAATTGATTAATTAATTAAGAAATAAATAAATAAATAAACTAATAAATGCATAACAAAATGTAATTATACTAAAAAAGTTAATTATTAATTAATGAAGTAATTAATTAATTGATTAATAATTAATTAATTAATTATAAGAGTTTGTAAGTAATAATTAGTTGTGTAAGTAAAATTATTATGTTAAGTAACTATATAATTATAATACATGATTAATTAGAGATTAATTAATAATTAATTATTGATATAATTATTAATATAACTATGGATGATTAATTAGAGATTAATCAAATATTAATTATTAGAATAATCTAATTATTAATTATTAATTAGAGAATTAATAGTTGATAATTATTATATGAGAAAGAATATTTAAGTAACATAATTAAATTATTAATTAGTCAATTAAAATTATGTAATTTACTTATAATTACTTAATAAAATAAAATAATAATTAACTACTACCTAATTAATTAGTTAATTAATGAATTAATCAATTGATATATTAATCAATTAAATTAAATTAAATTAAGTAAAATTAAATTAATTAAATAATAATTAGTAGAAATTTATTTAACACTTAATAATTCAATTTGAATTCATTGTTAAGGTTAATTATGATATAAGTAAATTAAGCCAACTTTAATATTTACAAAATAAATAAATAAATAAATAAAGTAATATAATTATGATTATATTTAATAATGAGTTATTTTTAAATCAGGACAATTTCTCAAACTTGCATAGTAGGAGGTACAACTCCGAAAGTTTAAGCACATAAGACAAGCAAGTACAAACCTCACTTACAACATGGAACAAAATGTTTTTTTTTTTTAAATTGATGTTCTATATTTGCTATGATTTGCCATGATGGTATGATGAGTATATGAGTTATATATATTACTTTGATTAAGCATTTGACGTGCATAATTTCTTTTGCACTAACATGATCGACATGCCTTACCGTTATTTATATCATAATGATAGATGCATAGTGACATGTAAATCTACACATTATCACAATTAATAAGAATGAAGCTAACGAAATATAGAATTAAGTGTAGTATCAACTTCCAATTAGTGATAGGATAAGATAAGAATGAAAGTTATCATTTATGACCTTCGAGGTTATTGGAGAGTCGCTCCCCTAACTCCCCATTGGTTGCACGCATATGGGTACGACATAGAGGCCCTTAAGTAGACAAGACATGTATATAATGAAGCATAATTAAACACACATAGATCACATGCATTTTTTAACATTCATAATATTACGTGTGATGATATGATTTTATGAAAATGTTTTATGAGATATTGTTTGTACTTGCTGAGCGAAAGCTCATATGTGTTTGTTTGTGCTGTAGGTAACGCTGGTAAGCAGCCCGTCACTTAGATGTTTTATGGACTGGCGAAACTGTGCAGAGGCGATAAAGGAAGTGAGTGGGATACCACCACGAATTTAATTTCTGCATTTAGACTTCTTAAATTATTTTGTATCGATTATATTTATAACTATGCTTTCAATATTTTGGTACCGCTAAACTAGTATGAGTACTTTATGAGAAAAATACTTTAGGGTCTTTCCTTTTAACTCACATGGCGTTATAACTTTTTAAATATTATCTAAGTACGAATTTGAATATGATATTTATTATCTAGAGATTTTCAATTTTCTCAGTTAAAAATTTTAGTTAATTAAACTCTTCAAGTATAAGTTTAATCTGTATGTAAAAAATATATATATATATTTTTGGAACCTAATATAAATAAGTGTTAAGACTAAATGAATAAAGAATAAGTAAGTTAGTTAACGGTCTGAAAAGTCGGGTCGTTATAGGTCCAATGCCGGATGTCAACCATCTCTCTCTCCCCTCCCCTCCCCCCCCTCCCCCATAGGCCCGACCCGGACACCAGAGGCCCTCCCTTCCCTCCCACCACCCGCGAGCTCCTTCCCTAACCCCCCCCTCCCCCGCCACAGATACGACGTCAGAGGCCCTCTCTCCCTTTTTTTCCCTACCCCATAGATCCGACGCCAGACGCCACCGCCATCACCCATAGATCTTACGCCGGAGGCCACCACCACTTGCAAGCTCCCTTCCACTGCCCCCCCGTACCCAAAACGAAAAGGGAAGCCGACCACGCCTCTCTCTCTCTCTCTCTTTCTCTCTCTAATCGCAAAAAAGCTCTCCCCGTCACCGGCTTCGACTCTGAAGAATACTAGAACCTGTCGCCGCCAGCATGGGTGCAGTACTTGCCGGTGCCGTCGGTCCCTTCATGCCGTGCTCACACCCTGCCCTTCCTCAATTGAGTTTTTTTCTTTGCTGGAAATATGATGTTTTTTTTCTTTCCTAATGATTTCAATTATTTATTTATTTTTTTGAGTAATGGGTTTTAAATATTTTAATTAGATTGATAATAATTTTTTTAAATAATATAATATCAAAATTATTACCCTTTAATATTGTGTCACATGTCTCACACGTGACGCGTTCTTTTAAGTTTTTAACGGTTTAGGATAGAAATAACTAAATTTGTCAATATTTAGAGAGTTTAGGGTTTTTTCGACCAAAAAAATAATACAGGAACTAAATTATTAACTTTTAAAGAGTTCAAGAACTATTTGAGTCAATTACTCTTTTTAAAAATAGAAAATTTTATTAAACTTATTAAGAAGAAATAAAAACATCAAAAATAACAAATAATCCTATATTATGTGAGATAAAATCCTTCAATAAGAATAAATTTATCAGTAAATCTGATGATGCTTAAACAAATAGATGTATATTTGAATGTCAATAATAGATATATATATATATATATATCTCAATATAATTTAGCATTATAAGTCTCTTTTTTTAAAACGTTTTAAGAATTGAAGAAATCCTGATTGATTGAGAACAAAGACTCACTAGCACTGGCAACGATAACATCAAAATTAATGTGATAGTTGTAATTTTCTTTTGTTGAAAAGGAGATATTTGTAATTAGAACCCGAATAAAGTTGTGGTCGCAATGGCTCCAAACATTACAAAGAGGATTCTTTAACATTATTGACGAAGTTAGACAGTTAAATCTCACGTGCCACACGTGTTTTTCTACTTGGTCGGAGCGCCACGTGTAGGAATTATTATTATTATTAGTATTTTTTCATTAGCTAAAATAAAACATGCACATACAAATATCGCGCGTGATGTTTTTGTCCCTTTTTAACTTCCATGGCTCCAAAAATCCCACTAAAATAAATACATAAAAAATATTTGAAAAATCCACTTTCCTTCCTCTTCCCAATTCCCATGTTCGGTGTCTAAAACACAGAGCAAGAAGAAAATATAGTTTATTTTCATGGCATCTCCATTTTCAACAACATGGAGAAAAGAGTTCATCTTCTTCTCCACCAATATTCTCCCAACTTCACCTTATAATAGTAAAAGACTCAATTTCCTTACTTGTTCTTTAGACCTTTCTTTTTCTTCTCCCATATGTTGCTCTTCTTCTTTTTCTTCTCATGAAATTATTAGTTTAAGAAAACATGGAAAGCTTAAAAAATCACTTGAAATTGAGAGAAGTCGAATCGGGTCCGTGTCGGCTATGCGGAGCAGAAATTTTAGTAAAGAAAATGGATCAAACAATGTGGTATGGAAAAGGGCAGTTGGAAGAGAAAAGAAACCTATTTGGAGAAAAGTTTTGTTTGCTTCCAAGAAGTTTAGGAGTATTATCTTGCTCAATGCGATCACCATTGTCTATGGTATGTTTAATTATTATTTTTCCCCTAAAATGAGATTTTATTAATTTTGTGTGGATGATCTACTTTCACAGATTTGTTACTTCACCTACTAAACAGTTAAATTGATTATCTTTATTAGGTCAGTTATTTTGTATGTTAATTTCATGAAAACAACATATGTTTTAAAGTGGATAAATGATCTTTTTTTTTTTGAGAAATTTGTTGATAAATGAAGTTTTGTAGAATTAGAAATATTTTGAAAACAATATCAATCAATCAGATCAAAATTAATATATATTTTTCACTAATTGACTACTTTTAAATACTGATTAATCACAGTCAATCACTGAATAACGGTAGTTTTATTAAATAATAAAAATCAGTTATTTAATTAAATAAGTGTTTAAAAATTATCTATTTACCTAATTTTTCCTTTAAAAAACGGCTCTGATAAGAGATCAAAACATGCAGCAAGTGACATTCTGGTTATTAAAGGGGCTGAAGCTACAATGGACCCGGCAGCCTTCTCTGCGGTGAGATTTATCATGTCCGCGATCCCATTTTTGCCGTTTGTATTTCGTGCTGGAGATGATTTCAGGACTCGCAATGCGGGGATAGAGTTGGGTTTCTGGTTGAGTCTCGCGTACTTCGTTGAGGCCATTGGACTACTTACATCAGAAGCTGGGCGTGCATCATTCATTTCTCTGGTTACAGTTGAGTTTGAGAACTCTTAATATGTCAAATTAAATATTTCCGAGCTACATGTGTCAAGAATCTTTTCTTGATTTTCTTTATGTGTGGAATAAGATTATGGTTTTAATGTGCATATTAAATGTCATTAACTCGTAACATTATGTTAGTTTTGTCAATTTAAAGGCGTGCCAACATTAATTTTGTATTATAACGCTCTCCTGTATAGACAATTATTAAGACCAACTCATGACAACAATTTTGTAGTGGGTGATCATAGGAATTTTTCAGACCTCCTATTCTAATACCATATTAATTTTTACCGAATCTTTATAAACCTTAAGTTATTTGGAAGCGAACCGATTTTACGAATAAATAAATGCTACTCCGAACAGGTTATTGCAGTACCTTTACTTGATGGCATGCTAGGATCAATTATACCTGCCCGGACCTGGTTTGGAGTTCTTATGTCTGCAATTGGAGTTGCTGTCCTGGAATGCAGTGGATCGCCTCCGAATGTAAGGACTATAAGATTTCAATATATATATATATATATATGTATATATATGTATGTATATATATGTATGTATGTATTGGATGCTGTTGCTCTAGATAATGCTCGAGAACAGATGACATTGGTAGCTTGTTGACAATTGATTGTTCATTAATATTGAATATCCCAGATTGGTGATCTTCTGAACTTCTTGAGTGCAATATTTTTTGGAATTCACATGCTTCGAACTGAACATATTTCGCGAAGCACGGAGAAGGAGAACTTCTTGGCACTTCTTGGATATGAGGTGAGGAAACCGCTATCCTTGTATGAACTACTTCTGCACTTCATTTGTCCCACGTCTTTTAAATAGATTTGAACACTTTGTCCATTCCACTTTCGTGAATTTGAACCACTCCATGGTTTCATTTAGACATGCGTTGTTGCTCTTTTATCCACGATGTGGGTAGTCCTCGGAGGGTGGTTTGATGGTGAACAAGATTTTCTCCAGTCAACATGGAATTGGACTGAGTTATGGGATTGGATTGTTGCATTCCCATGGATACCTGCACTTTATACTGGTGTATTTTCCACTGGAATTTGCTCCTTTGTTGAGGTATACTTCCTCATTTCTCGTTCTTTATTTTACCTGTTGATTCATGCTGTTATCTATGTCGAGACTTCAAAATTAAACAGCCTTGTGGAAATGTACATTTTCATCCATGCTAGCTACTGGACTGCTTTTTGTTGTCCTGTCATTTTCACTGGTTTTTTTCTTCTGATTTTCCGTAAATTTCTAGTGCTGTAATTCGGTTTCTACTTGTAAATTGTTGAATGTTTTCTCTCTAATCAAGTCTTACTAAAACATTACTGGTCATATTCGTCTATCATAGCCAAATGCATTCATATACGTGACTTTCAAATATAGAAGAGGTATTTACACTACACATGTGCATATATGCGTGGTTAACAAATTCTTTAAGCAGTCCTTAGCGAGTTGCATTATGCAACTTCACTCAATCTTCTGTCCTAGGTGCAGCTTTCTCAGGTTGCTCAAAATGACTTGGTGTAATTATATGCACTTCCTTTTCGTCTGGTTTCTCATGGAAATTTTTGTCCCTGCAGTTTGCAGCCATGCGTGATGTCTCAGCGACCGAAACAGCCATAATTTACGGGCTTGAGCCACTCTGGGGTGCTGGTTTTGCCTGGTTTCTCCTCGGTGAAAGATGGGGTGCACTTGGATGGATTGGAGCTACTTTTGTTCTTGGTAAAAAAATTTTCTTCATCTCTCCATAGCTTTTGAAATGAAATTATTCTCCAAGATGTCTCTTGATAACACAGAGTGCATGAAAACTGAAATGACGAAAGTTCGAACAAGTTTGGAAGGATGGTTTTGGAATCAATTATTGTTGGCTGATGAATGTAGAGATAGTAAATTGCATTGTAGTCGTAAGATATTCTACATTAGATGCGATATTCATCAAACAAAGAAAAGTTTGGTTTAATTAACTTAAACTTACTAGACTGCTTTAATGTGATGGTAGGCGGAAGCTTAATTGTGCAGATGTTTGGATCTTCTCCTACAAAGAAACCTAAAGAGGCTGATGAGGGTAATCAGAAAAGTAATCTTCCTCTGGTTCAGCACGAGCAGTTAATAAAGAATGGTTTATCCGCTTCACCAATTGCAGTCAGATCCACAAAGAATGTTGTCGATATTTTGAAGTGACTAAGTATATACATGTATAGATTAGTTTTTTATACTTAAAAATGTCTGCGTCTACGAGTTTAAGTATAGCTACAAATTGTACAGGTAAAGCCTTTCAGTATTTTGGGTGTATATAGTGTTTTGTATAGTATAGCTTACAAGGAAGATGATTGGACTTTGTAACCCCACAATCAAGGGGTGCAAGGAAAATGATTAGCGGCAATTTAAGTGTGTGTGTATATATATATATATATTTCCCGAACTATGAGTAAGTCTGAAAATCAACAACAAATTTGATCGAGAGAGGACATTTTCGAGACATGATATGACCTTTACCTTGGATTTGAGCCATTTGTGACAATGAAGAAACCTCGGTAGGCAACTATTCGGCTTTCAACATACACACAAGTGCACCACCACAAGGAAACAAAAGATGAAAACATTTTATTAAGGAAACGAACATTCTAGTAAGATAATTATAGAAACTTATTGGTTCTTGTGTTCATTATTACTAGCATACACAAGGGCTCATAATAAAACAGAAAACAGGGACAACGACAACGGTATCTTCGGATAACATGTCCTCAGATAGAACAGACACAACTGAAAGATAGTTCAAGACATAATATAAATACTCAAATGGAAGGTGCTGACTTTCAGACTTCACTTTTTCTTGGCAATAAACAGGCCCCACCTCTGCTCACCGGATGTACTCCTGATTAGCTTTGCCTTCCATCCACCAACTATATCGTTGTAGTCCTCCTATATGAGATTCAATAACCGGAAAACGAACATATGAGAAAAATGGGTACATAGAGAGAGAGAGAGATCTATCGATGAAGCTTGACAAATGAGGGAAGAGACCCACCTCAGAAAAATCACTGATGAATTCGTACTTCTCTTTCTCAACAACATTCAATTCCCGCTGCAGAACTTCTATGAACTGAAAGCACAATAAAAAGTAAAAAAAAAAAGTTTAAATCAAGATGCAACATCTATTGAAACATGATAAAGTCATCCGCTCCTGCAAACCTGTCCAGTGCGATCCTCAGCAGTGACTTCCTCGAAACCAGCATCCCTTAGCATCTGAGGTTTAAAAAAGAAGGAACTTGTTATGCAAACGGAATATGAAGAAAAATCTAAAGTGCAGTCATTGGTTAAAATTTCACATGTAAACATACTTGGCCGTATGCTTCTACATCATGGAGTTCATATCCCCTCTGCTTAATATACTTTGCAAATTCCAGCGACGGAGTTCCAGCACTCCTACAATAATCACTGATGAGAACCTTTCCACCTGGCTTCAACCATTTATAGAACGACTTGAATAGCGCAGGCTTGTCCTGTAATTTTGTAAATAACACACGCACGTAAAAGAATATTAATCATCAAGATATACTTAAATACCAGGAATAAAAATACTAGCAGCAGATGGATTAATCAAGGAATGCATTCATGCTTTACGGACACAATCACACAAGAAAAAAGAAGTGTGCATTACTTGAATGTGTAATATAGTGTCTCGGCTGTAAATGACATCAAATGAGTTCTCGGGATATTCCTTTTTGGTGCAATCAGCAACTTCGAATTCAACAGAACACTTCAATCCAATAGCACGTTCAAGAGCAAGAGAAATCATATTGATGGAGAGGTCAATGCCCACAACCTCAACATCAAAGTTCTCAGCCATATAAAAGTCTCCCCCTCCAATTCCGCAGCCAACATCTAGAACTCTCTGACCAGGCTTGAGGTCTAACTTTGCGACAAATTCCTTGGTCGTTTCTGCAAAAACAATCAAATGAGTGTTAGGGTAGGATAAATGGCAGTTTACACAAATGATATCTCAAGTATACTAATTATGAAATATTGACTTTTTCCTCAAGGGATTTTCCAAGCTTGCATGACATTCAAATATCCTTCATTATATTACCAACTGTCGGTTGATTTCTAGGTACCCTTTTAGAGTAACTAGAGACACTAAAGGACAGATGCAAGTACTAAGGTCAACACATAATTAGCAAATATACAGAACACAGTTGTATCTGTCTATTCAGTTATCTCACGAAGAACAGACGGACCTTCATATGATGGTTCAAACAATTGTGTTTAACACATGCATTTGTGGGTGATCTTTCTTTGATTTCTTACGTTTCTTTTAATTTCACCATGAGAAAAAAAAATGAAGCTCAAAAGAGGAGGAAAGTATTACCAATCCCTCCAGTGCTGACATAGCCTGATCCGAAAACACGCTCATAGCGTAAAATGCCATTACACTTATACTGAACAGTATCTAAGAACTGCTGAAACCCTCTATCGTCCTGTGAACTGACTTTCTGCCAGAGCCAGCAAATCTGCATTTTGCATACACATGATCAGCGAGCATATTCAACTGATAAAGGACGACCAACAGTTTAAATGGTGTAAATGTTATCACCTGATTTTGATTCTTTTTATTTCGCACATAAGCTCCAATACATTTGCAGCCAACAAGAGACAGTTCAAAGGAATTTCCTGATTCATCCCGTGTTTGGCATTCTTTAAAAACCTGGAAGAGTAATTTATTATTTTGTAAATATGGATAGAAAAACAGAGAATATTTGATGTAAAAAATGGATACATTTTAGCCCCCTTCAAAAAAAAAAAAAAAGGATACATTTTAGCAAACTAGGCCAAATTTTTAGGCCATTCTCAGTAATTTACAAAAGAAGCAAAAACAGTTTAGCTTATTGACTAGAATTACAACAACACAGTTAACAAGAAACAAGATAGTAAAACAAACATTCAACTTTGTAAATACTCTATATAGTCAAATCAAATTATGATTAATACAAAAGTCGTTGAACAATAGGTAACTTCAGCTTTAATAGTGATTTAGTTTTCCAATTCTCTTTCTCAAAAAAGCTAAACCCGTTTGAATCAGGAGAGAAGACCTCATACTAGTTAATGTGGTCAAATCGAACATTCAGCAGGTCAATTTTTTGTTCTCAGTTCTCCTAGAGGCAAGAACGTGGAATACGCTGTGCATATGAGTTCTTTGTGTACTAGTAAAATGAATGACAGACAAATGAAATAATTCTATTCCCACAACGTGATATTTCCATAACATGTTTGAATAAGAAAATAAGAAGGCAAACCTTGGTATAGAATCTAGGTTCCCGGTAATGGGTTGGATTGTATTTTCGCTTAGAGTCTCCAGATTGGTGGAAACAAGATTCTCGGAAAAATATATATCCACCGACCTTCAACCATTTTACTATTCTTTCTGCCAAATTTTCTACCTGTATATTGCAAGGTCAGAAACTTTCAGTAACAAGTTGTTAACAGAAAATCTAATTTCATAATGATGTCAATGCCAGTCAAATTGGGGAAAAAATTGGTAAATTACTCTATGGTTTGGCATAAGAATGAAATATTGCCATAGCATCCATGCAATAACAAGAGTATAATAATACAAAAGTACAGAACTAAAAATTAGAAACGGCACTTCTAGCAAAAACCCAGTCAAACTATATTAAAAACAACGGCAAAACAACAAAAAGAGCCCCAATAAAACAAAGAATTAAAAAAAAAAAAGGTAGCAGAACAAGACAGCTAGAATGCTAAAGGAGAAATTAGGGCATACTGATGCTGGCAATATACCCAAAAAATAAAAAAATAAAAAAAATAAAAGAAGCACTCTTTGAAGACTTTGGAGTTCCTTAAAGCAGTTTAGAGACATGTAAAGCCGATTACCTCCTTATCAGACAAATACATGAGAAGCCAATTTGAGAATATCAAATCCACCGAGTCATCAGATATATTCAGATCAGGGGATGTAACATCAGCACACAGAAATTTGACATTCTTGTAGTGCCCATTAATGCTTTCATTCTGCATACAAATAATTAACCAAATTAAATCAAAAAATAACCCCAAAAATATGTGTGACTTCTCATTTCACTTCAAGATTGTATCAAAAGCCGTTACCTTCTTAATGACACTCTCAATGAAGTCCATAGCAACAAGCTGGCCTGCCTTTTGAGCTAATTCAGAAGTAAAGCGACCGATTCCCGCTCCCAGTTCAATAACTGATTTTCCTTCATATGGTGGAAGCAGTGACAGCACCTGTAGAAGTAACCAATCGCATGCCACAATTAACATTTGTATATACAAAACTACCAGCAATCTCTAGCAGAAAAAATACAGTAGATTAAAATATATATACCCTTTATTTTTACTTTTTACGTGTATCAGTTCCTTAATTCATAATAATTGAGAATTATTTAAAAAAAAAAAAAAAGAACACACACACTCTTTCTCTCTCTCTCTCTCTTAACCTGATAAAATCATAACCAAACAGACAGAAGGAAATGCAGATCTTTTAACTGAGCTCTAGGATTGCAATAAAGACCGCATTTTTGGAATTTAAACTTCTTCTTCTCTACAATTTTTCTTATATACAGAAGAGAGTAACACCGTACTCATCCCTACGTTTTACAAATCTCGGGGTTTTTTATCACCATTTCGATTTGCAAAACGTAGCACGATTCGCAAAACATACGAAATACATATACAGTATTTACGAAAATATAAGGTGGAACGCAACATCTCGATAAAATGCGAGGGAATTCTTACGAAGATATACCTCAGGTCGCTCTTCTTTGTCGAGATCAGAGGCTTTGGAGTCGAGCATCATGGCCTCTACCGTCAGATCCGCGGAGTGCTCCATCCAGTAACTCTTCTGCATCTCACGCTCTTTTCCTACACCATTTTTCCATCCAAATTCACAAAAATCACAACCACATCATAAGAAACATCAAGATCAAAACCATTCAGCAAAACCGAACCAAACCAAAAAAAAAAAAAAACAACCGACGTAGGGCCATACCATTCTCATACTTAGCACAAGCGTCGGCCATTGCAGATCGAAGCGGAAATTCGCGGTGTTTGTTTGGCAAGAAAGAAAGGGAAAAGAAAAGAAGGGAAAATGAAGGGAGAATTGATAGCTAATTAAGATCCCTCAATGGCAATGCGGCTTCTGGAAAAGCTCCTGGATCTTCGGTTAAAGAGACGACCCTTCTGCTGCATAGGACAAAGCTTCCGCAACCGAAGGAAAAGGAAAAATGGAAAGAGGAAAGAGGAAAGAGGCTAAACTCTTTCTGTGTTGTGTGTGGTGGGTTGTGGCGGTCTCAGTTTGTTTGTTTGCCTGGATAATTGCTGAGAAACCGTAAGCTTCAATTTATAGAGCTCGTCTTGGCCTGTAGGTCTCGGGGGTTGTTGGGATGGGGGGCTTTTTGGTAAATTTGGTTTTGGGATGTACTGGCGATTGGCGATACCCCCGGTGAAGCTACGTGTACTCGATTGCCAAATGAAGAATCTAACTGAATCTGATTTTTTATTTATTTTATTTTATTTTTAAATTTGATTAAAAAGGGGTTTTAAATTCATAGATAATTATTAATTAGATATTATAAGATAATCGGGTCACGTGATGAGATTAGCACTTGTACATTACACGTGAACCGGATGATGCATGAACATGACTAACGACAGTTGTTTTTAATTTTTTGAAAGTGACAAGAGAACATATTATCGTCCTTAACGACATTTTTTTTTTACTATATTAAGCCTTTGTTTGATAAGAAAGAAAGTAAAAATTAAAGTTAAAAAAGATAAGAGGGAAATGAAATATATTTCATTTCCCTTATATTGTTTAGTATTATAGAAGGAGGGAAAATAAAAAAGTTATATAATTACTATATTGTTTATATAAACATATTCTTTTACTTTAAAAGTAAGGGGAAAACATAATTTTAATAGATATAGGGTGAATTTTAGTTTTCCTCTCACTTTTGGAGGGATTAAATTTGTGAGTCCCATTGTATTTTTTTTCTACCCATTTTTTCTTCCTCTTTTCTCTTCATTCCTATCAAACAAGTCAATCTAATATTTTCCATCAAATAATCCCTCCCCTCACTTCCTTCCTTCCTTCCACTTTTCCACGATATCAAACACAACATAAAAGATAAGGTGATATTAAGCACCATCTACTAATGATATAAGCTTGCATTTTGGTATACTAGTTTGGAATAAAAATTTTTTTGTTGAAGTTGGTTAACTTTTCAAAAACTAGATCAATTTTTTTTTTTCAAAAAAAAAAAAAATTTTATTAATTTTTTTAAAAAAAGACAAACTGAAATAAACTTTTTAAATCCAAATCTAAGAGCCAAACAACCCATAAGAGTACCACAATCACGAGATTCAAAACAGAGGTCTCTTTTTGTTCTTGTGGTGTTTAACGTAGATAGTATACCAAATTTTTTTCTTTTTCTTTTTAGGATTTTTTTGGATACAATTTTTCTAGGATTCTTTTTATTTTTGTATATATTTTTTTGTATTTCTTGTAAAATCTACAGTCGAATTGGATCGAGTCAGTTTAGGATCTATGGATGTATTGTTGAGCTGACTTAATGCGTATTGAGTTGACTGAGCCCGTTAGCTGCAAAATAACTGTAAAGAAAATTAAAAGAGAATGAACACATAGAATTTATAGAGGTTCACTCTCAATGTGAGATCTAGTTATCTATGGTGACTCCGGGGGTTTCAATATAATTGATCAAATATTACAATAAAAGTCGTAAAAGTAAAAATGTGAAGAATAGAGATGGGAAATGCATGAAATAGAGAGATAGCAGGAAGTAGAGAGATTTGGGTAAGGATGAGGGAATTACGGGAATTCTGGGATGATTCCAAGATGGATCAGCCTCTTGCAAGATGATCAGTGATGATTTCGAGATGATGTCGAAATATCAAAGATGATGTCCGATGATTTGGGAGGATCTGAATGATGTATGATGATCTATGTTTGATTTGAGATGAATTCTTCCATGCCTTAGATGTGTGATGCTGCCCTCTGTTTATAGATGGTGATTGATGGCCTTGGTTGCCTAATTTGGTGTAAATCTTGTCATATTTGCTAATAGAAAGTTGCCTTCTTTGATTTAGGTTGACTTGCTATATTTACCTTGCTTTATTGAATTCGGAATGTCCTCTTTTAGGCTGATTTTTTCCTTAATTAGGCATGATCTTCGTATGATTCCTGTACATGAATAAATCTGGGAAGTTTCCTAAGCTTTCTGTATGTTGACTTCAGATAGGTGCTTAGGTCGACTTGTGGAGTTGATTTCTTGGATTGCTAGAAGATCCGAATCAACTCAAAAATGACGTCGATCGATTGGAGGTCGATGTCTATTGACTCAGGAGTTTAGCTTCCTTATCAGTTGATGAAGTCGTCTGGATCGTTTATGAGTTGATCCTTGATCTTCGGATCATTTGAGTTAATTACACGTAGACACTGAAAGATGAGGTACGAATTTTGACCTCAACAATGGACATAAATCTCATCACGGACAGATTTCTGACTTTGGCATCACTTCAAAATTATATGTTAATAATGGATTTGTCATTTGAATCTAGTATACATTTTTGTGCATTCAAAGAAAAAGTAGACATTTTTGTATATTACAATTGGTTGGTAGTTGTATTTACAGGATGTTCTATTTTCTTCATGAACTATAACAAGTTTAGGTATCCGATCACAAGGATTTATTCCCACTAATCAATTGAAACTAATATCAGTCTTTGCCTTTTTACATCATAATCTTAGACACAAACGGACACATTATGTATGTGGTGGTTAAGTATTTGTTTCTTCTAATGATTATAAAAATATCTCTCATTTTTTAGACTCAATTTAAATTTGATAAATTTTTCTACTTTTTTACTTTTATTTTTTTTCAATTAGCAGCCCAAGGGAGTCTTTTTCCAAGAGTGAACCTTGCAAGATTTTGGTGGAAAAACTTCTAAAATTTGTGTCTAAAATGTTTCAAATAAAAATAAATTTTATTGTAGGAGGAATCTTTAGCCTCAAACGTTGTCTAAAATTTTGACAAACAAAAAATGAGAATAAAAGAGAGATCTTTACTATTTACACATTATACATGTAGTGAGAATTCACATTTTGAAGCTTAAGAGATTCTATTAAAGAGAAATATTTGGATTCCTCTTTGATAACTGTTTTTTTTTTTTTTTTTAAACTCTCTTATTATTTTTTTTTTCTGCCGCATGTCATCATCGCTATAAAAATTAAGCATACCTACATATATATATATATATATATATATATACATCATTGTTTTTTGTCTTTCATCATAAATTTGCCACTAGAGAATGTTAGTTTGCTTTTTTTTTTTTTGTTTAACAAATTATTTATATCAAAAATTTTCTAGTTACCTTTTTAAGATTTTATATAATTCCCCTAAAAAAATTACTACATTAGTTAATAGATATAATTAAGATGTTCAAACTATTGAGAGTTGGAGATTCAAACTCTAATATATATATATATATATATATATATTTTGTAAACATGCTCGAAAATTCTTTTATTAAAATAACGTTTAAAAAGATTGTATAACATGTTCGGAATATTATTTTACTAAAAAGCAAAAAACTTAGTTATAAATAACTAATAGAAAAAGCGTTACAAAACCACTCTTGAAATTAAAACATCAGCATATTCGACTACCAATATCTAAACCATCATGCTTTAGTGAGCAAATGATGAAGCAAGTTTACCTATTAAACCGTCCGCTTCACGAAAATAAAATATGAGAAACTCTGATTATTAAGTTAGGTGACCACACTTATTAATCTGAGCCATCTGCTATGTTATTTTTGGATCACGATTCGCTACGAAAAACTTTTGCCACATAAGATTAGTCACATTCAACCTATAAATTATACCAATGAAACTTACAAGTTTTCATAATAGCAATCATAAAATCCAAAATCCAATACGCATGACCTCAACTTCAAAAGCCAAAGCATTAAAAGCGACCTTTTACAAAAACCTCCAAAAAATAAAAATAAAATAAAATAAAATAAAACCTTCATAGCTAGGACCAACAGGCGCACCTCAAGCAGCACCATCGGTATTGATTTTTAATCCATCTAGGCAGAGGGGGCGACCAATGTACAATAAGGACTATAGGCGCATATAGCGGCTTAACGGGAAGCCTTAATTTGCACAAAATCAAGAGATCACTTTGAAAATTTTTCATAGATCTAATGCCCAACTAGTTAAAAATTATTTGACGTTTTAGAAAATTGAAAATTCTGTAATTTTTTTTTTTTTCCCCCTTTAAATCTATACTGAATTTTCTGAATCATGGACGGTTGCTCGCTTGCTATATATATGGGGACCATTTTCTGGAGGTGTCTTTTGTCGCAGTCCGGCAAATTTTGATGCCATTTTGACTGAGTACCATTTGTTTTTTTCTTTTTTTTTTTTTCAAATATATTTTATTTTATTTTGTTTTGGTGCTAAAGTTTTACAATTAGATTAGATCTAAATCTTGAGTGTCTTCTGGGAGGAAGACAAGAGAATCTTGGGGGGTGGGAACAATTATTGATCTCAAGCCTCGAACTACTACACTTCTTTTTGTTTAAAAAACAAAAACAAAAACAAAAAAACAAAACAGAAAACAACAGGTAAAGTATTTAAATGACACAAATTTAAATTTCATTGTACTAATATAATACAAAATAGTAATATTAGACCAGTATGATACAAAATTAAACTAAAATAAACTAATGTTTGTGCTATGTTGATCAAGATCGAAAAATTTGTGTTATATTAATCAATATATAAAAAAATGTGATTATTTGGATAATTTTCTCATAACAAAAACTAAAAAAAAAAATGGAGGAGAATTATTAATTTATGGTAGTAGTATATAAAAGGATGCTTAATTAGTACCGTATATTTTTAGAACGGATTTTTATTATTTAACTTAAATATGCTATAAACATATGTATAGGCTCTAGCTTATTCGATAGTCGAACGGATTAGGCACGGCTAGAGTAAGGTGGGAAACCACTTCAAATCATGTGGAGAATGTATTTGGTGTTGATGCCAAAAAATAAATTTCAACACCACGTATGACTAGGCACGGTGGTCAGACTTGTCTAGCCTGTAAGGAAGAAAAGAAGAGCTTTGGAATAGGGGGATACTCGTGGGGTGTCCGCTGAAAGCACTCCAACATTCAAGTTAACACACTAAGCTAAAAGACTTGAAATGAGGCAGAGTATTTAGTAGGTAAGAATGTTCGTACCTGACAAGTTATGCGAGCTTGGTATTTATAAAGTGGCTGCCAGGACGAGTCCTGGTCAGATCCTGCCCAGTAGTGTCGAGCTGACCCGAAGAGATAATTAACCCGATAAATATGGGATTGGTTGTGCTCCTTCCATGTGTCTTGCACGTGAAACAGTGTCTCGGGCCATTGCGGGAACACGGGATGCCATGCGGAGGACACTAGCTAGGAGCCATATATCCCTGGCATAGATTCCCAATGTTCGGCCGTTAGACTACAAGCTGAGTGGTCACGAGTTTGCTATATCGTGCCCTTCACGCATGCTAGGGGAGAGAGAAGGCCTTGCAGGAAGATCACCGGTGTTCTTCACTGGTCGGTCACTAGTTTTGAGGGGAAGGTTTCAAGACCACTTCCTTGCTCGGCTACCGGGCATCACTCTACCCCGCATGCACAACCTCTATCTTGCTTGGTGAACTATTATGATGGGCGAGCTTGGCAGCCTAGCGTGACCTGTAGCTGAGCTGGGTAGCCGAGCATAACCTATTGTAAAACTAGCCAGCCTAGCGTGGCCTGTAGCCGGCCGAGCAGCCCAGCATGCCCTGTAGCCGAGTTGAGCAAACCGAGCAACCGGGTACTACCTTGCAATATTTAGAATACCACAGATGCTAAACACTATCATAAATAAAAGTTGAATCTTTTACGTGTTCATGTGGGATCCACCTTTTATTAACAGGTGGTGCTTAACACTTCTAACAGTCTATAGTATTGTTCATTGGTTAACAAACTCTTGTCTAAAGTGTATAAATTATTTCAAACAGATAGGCGTAAAGAGAACAAACAATATTATACTCAGATAGGAAACAAAATGGTACAATGTCTGCTTAATTATAAAGTAATTAACAGGAAAAAAAAATTAGAACGTGTTTTACTCGCTATAAAAACAACATGATAAATGGAAGCTTATGTTATGAATACATTTGATATAGCTTCGTGTAACTGAGAGACAATTTTGGAGTAACCTTTGGTATTCAAATAACCTGTACAGAACTTCATGTTCGGTAACTTTTAAAACAAGTTCGTGTAATTAAAAGTCAAAATTAGTGTAACATTTGCTATTGTGATTTATAAAACTTGTATAGAATTACTTCATGTTACTTGACTTTTAAAACATGTTGGTGTTACTGAAAATCAATATCCATCTAATATATGTTGTTATTATTATTACTTTTTTAAAAACATATGTGATTTTACATAAACTTTGGCAAATATGATAGGAATCTAGTAGAAGAGACTTGGAAGACAATCTCGAGACCTTTGGCATTCAATGTCACTAGCTTGACATTGCAGACGACAATGCTTTTAAAATCATTGTAAAAACCTTTTACACACTATACCTACCAAATCATAGCATAAGCCAATTTCAAAAACAAATAAATAAAATCATAGCTTAGGCCTAAATGTATTGATTTTTTATTTAATGGTTAAAACAAAGAATAAAACAGAGATCATTTATCTTATGATGTTTGGAATGTAATCCTTTCAATGATTTTTTTTAATTTAGGAGAGATTAAAATGAGTTGTTTTAAAAGATTTGAAGTCACTGCTCTAATCATTTCCTCATTCTTTTTTTCTTTTACTAAATAACCATAAATTTTAAAATCCTTTGCATAATCTTTTTGTCCCCCTCTTTCCTTCTCTTTTCTCTCCTACCAAACACATTAGGGCGTGTTTACCAAACTGTAAAGGAAAGATGATGGGATTGGAAAGTAAAGTAAATGAATATAAAAGAGGATCGTTGATTCCCTTTCTAGTATTTACTTGCCTATTGGATGAGATTTGCCTTAATCAAATGGTCAACGTTGATGTCCAATGCTACAACAATCGTGCTTTGGGACGATGGTTTAAAAAGTTTTGCTCGCAACTGTAATTATGGATTAAAAACCGATAAATTCATAGAATTTGTGAAATAAAAATAGGCAAAAGTAATGTGAAAGATTCCCTTTCTCTTTCTCTCTCTAGCGCGTGAGGGTTAGGAATTCTTAATTGTTTTTCTCTCTTGGGGCCGGATTCCGGGGGCAGCCTTTGGTCTTTCTCTAGTTTCCAGACCCTAGAGATGAAGGTGAGAATCATATGCTAAAGGTCTTAGTAGAGGCAAGCTCGTGGCAGGAGGATGGGCATTGTGGGAAGGAGCAAGACATGAATGAGATAGTTGGTGTGTGGTTTTCATGCGCCGGGGAGGTCCTGTAGCAGCTCGACTTCAGTAACCCAGCTTTTCCCGACGATATGGTTCGCTTTATCGGCAAGCTCTTTCCGTGTGATTGGTTTTTTTGTTTTTTGGTGCCCAAGTTTGTATGTAATAATGACTATGTCTTTGTCATCTTTTCTTTGAGTGTTTTATTTCTTTTTGTTATTTATAATAATGGAAGTGGTTTCTCCATTTTCCGAGTTGGTTGTTTATTCGTCAGATTTGAGTTTTAATGGTGTTTTCGTTACACTAGAGTTACTTCTATGCAGAGTTAGTAGTGACCCTAGTGCTATTAAGTCTTGGCCCTTGATTGATCAAGAAAATCTATTGATTGTCGGGAGCCTTACATATGCTCGATTTTAGTATACTGAGGTATATTCCTGTCATCGGGTCTCAAGTATAAGTCTTTCCCTTTGAGCGTCATCAGATTTTATTAGTGGATCCTTTCTTGTTAAAGGGTTTTGTCTCATAAAATATGATGTTTCTTATATTTGATATTTTTGTATCTCTTTAGTGAGTTTAATGAAATTTTCCTTTTCAAAAAAAAAAATATAAATTAATTTGAAAGACTGTATTACAATGTACCATCTCTCCTCGATTTGGTCACATACAAAACTTTTAGGGGTGTTTGGCCCGTAAGTCCAAACTAAGATTTTCAAACTTTTTTTTGTCTTTTTCCTAAAAAGTTTTTGTCTTTTTCCTAAAAAGTTTTTTGTTTTTTCTGAAAATTCAAAAAAATTTACTATTGAAACTTAAAAATTTCAACTCAAACTTACACACCAAACTCCCCCTTACTATCGTGTTACAATTGCAAGGATGCTTGACCCTTGGAGAATGTGAAATTAACAATCAATTTGTACAGAGTCAGTGGTCAATTTGAAGTCGATTTTAGCGTAATTCGATCTCCTAGAGTTAATCTACATTAGCAAATCATATATTTGAAATCAAAATTGCCTAGGTTTACGCTAAAAGAAATGTAAACTATATTTAATGCTATGTTTAGTAGGTGGGATGGAAAATAGAAACGAAGGCAAAATAAAATATCAAGATGCGAGAAATAAAAAGAAAGGATGGAAATTTCCTTTTATGCTATTTGATAAAAGAAAAAGAAAATGTCTAATTTATTCCATTTTACAGTTATAGCCTTGAATAATTAAGAAGATGATAAATGATTAATGTCAAAATAGTTCAGTTACATACTTTTTTTTTTTTTTTTTGTCATAATTTTCCCTTATCTTTTATTTCCAAAGTTAGAAGGATTAAAAATTTGTGGCCCCATGAATTACTTCCCAATTTTCTTTGTACAAAACAACTGATGATTCTCCTTTCTTCTCTAAAATCCATACTCCAACATCCTTGCTCTCCGTTTTCCACTCTACCAAACATAGACCTAAGCTTTGTCTACATAATCATATATTTAAAATCACTTGCATTGGTTTTCCACAGCTGAGACATTGTTTCCATAAGACACAGCAAAATATCATATAGCAATACACAAGGAAATTTGCAAGAAGTACATAGAATAACTCTTGGCCTCCTTATTAACAACAGAGAAGGGCATTTTCAAAGACACGACAAACATAGATAACATAGGATGGTAAATTTAAACGACATATACGCGACCAAGAACTCGAGACATGTTAGAAACCGCTATGCAAAGCATACGGAAAATTCTAGACACTCGATTCACTTTTTCTTGGCAATGAAGAGTCCCCACTTTTGCTCCCCAGATGTGCTCCTGATTAGCTTTGCTTTCCATCCGCCAACTATTTCGTTATAGTCTTCCTGCAATCCAAATATCCCAAAAAGAGTAAGAAGAATAAATATCAATATCACAACTACTTAGATGTAACAATAAAGAGCCATAAAGGGTTACAAGTTTAGTCTAGTGATAAATCATCACAGAGCCTCTAATATCCCATTGTCAAAAAATGTAAATAGAGTGTAATAAATGAGGAAATTGTATAAGTTTGTCACGATAATTGTACTGCCTAGTAGAGCTAAACTACTAAGAATTATATAGATCATTACTGAAAAGCATGACAAATGAAAGGGGGAAAGCGTACTTCAGAGAAATCAGCGATGAATTCATCCTTTTCTTTCTCAACAACATCCAATTCCCGTTGCAGAACTTTTACGAACTGTAATGAGAACGAGCATTAATCATGGTGTAAGATAGGGAAGCTCAATAAAGTTTACCTCCGAGGGAAAAAATAAAAAAACACTAAAATGCTGTATAGAATACAAACCTGATCAGTGCGATCTTCTGCAACAACATCCTCAAAACCAGCATCCCTAAGCATCTGAGATCATTATGTTCACAAAACCGTGTTATTACAGAACACAATATGTGTGTATGTGTGTGTGTATAAATGGGTGAAAATCTACAAGAAGACTCAAATCAACCTGCCCATATGCTTCCACATCATGGAGATCATACCCTCTTTGGCTAATATACTTGGCAAACTCCAAAGATGGAGTTCCAGGACTCTTACAGTAGTCACTTATGAGAACCTTCCCTCCCGGCTTCAACCACTTATAGAATGATCTGAACAATGCCGGTTTGTCCTGCGGTTGTTCGAATGTCATGAAACATACTAGAACAAGAAGAGCAAGCAAAAGAGTTCATAAATAGCCCAACATTAAAATGACTAGGAGAAGATTGCATTACTTGAATGTGTAATATGGTGTCCCGGCTGTATATGACATCGAATGAGTTTTCGGGATATTCTTTTTTGGTGCAATCAGCAACTTCAAACTCAACAGAGCACTTAAGTCCTATTGCACGTTCAAGTGCAAGAGAAATCATATTTATAGACAGGTCAATGCCAACAACCTCTACATCAAAGTTCTCCGCCATATAGAAGTCTCCTCCTCCGATGCCACAACCAACATCTAGGACTTTCTGGCCAGGCTTGAGCTCCAACTTCTCTACAAATTCCTTTGTTGTTTCTGCACAAGAAATCCAATATTCTCATACGACCTTTCCGCGGAGGGAGCGAAGAGAACACGAAGAATAATGCAATCATGTTATTACTCAAGTATGACTACAGGAGCAAAACCAAATTTACCATGGACAGTAGTATTCATGGTGTTTCACATGTTGTATAGCAATTAGACATGGGATGGATATGGTTAGTGTTCTCTATCATCCGACAAATATAACACGTACATGGTGTTACTTATTCATCAACATAATGACTACGTATGCCTTAAAACTAGTAAAGTCATCATGTGGCTAAAATTAGCATTATTTGACCAATTAGAAAAGGTATAAACTTGAGATTAAAGATTATAAGGATACATTTTTAACGATATCCAAAATGCATGAAGTTTGCTCTTAATAATCTTACTAATACAATGCATTTAAAAAAAAAAACACTTCTTTTAACGGTTCATAAATTTCTAATGGACTTTTAATCAAACAAATGGTGGGCAATAGAAAAGTTAGAGAAGTACCAAGCCCTCCGGTGCTGACATAACCTGGTCCAAACACACGTTCATAACGTAAGATGCCAGCACACTTGTACTGAACATTGTCCAAGAACTTCTGAAACCCTCTGTCGTCCTGTAAACGAACTTTTTGCCATAGCCAGCAAATCTGCACCAATTATGCAGTTTTACACACACACACACATATATATATATATATATAAACTCCCATCAATTAGGCACATATATATATATAGATTGATATTCAAAACCCATATGCCAGGCAAAAAGTCTTGGGAAATTTTTCCAAATATACCTGATTTTGGTTCTTTTTGTTTCGGACATAAGCTCCGATACATTTGCAGCTAACAAGAGAAAGTTCGTAGGAATTTCCAGATTCATCACATGTATGACATTCTTTGAAGACCTAACGACGCAGTAGCAAATATAATTATTAGCAAATATGTATCATAAGTCTTAAAGGAAGTATTGTACGATTGTGTTGCAAATATGTAATATATATATATATATATATATACACACTTTAGCGCTCTCATGTAACTTTGCTCTTTGAAATTTGAAAATTGGTGTTTAGACCCTTCAAATTTCGAAATGTTAAACAAAAATGTCACTTGAGCTTTAAACTGTAAGCAAAATCTGTCATATTTAGTCATTAAAACTTTATTTTTGTCACCTATAACTTTAGGACAGTTGCAACTTCACCCCTTGAATATTAAAAATTGATGTTTACATCTCTCAAACTTTAAACTATTAGTAAAAATACTTATTTTATCATATTTCATCTACTTAAGGGCTCATGTGACACTAATTTAAATAATAAAAAATCAATTTCAAGTAACATTTTTTATTAGTACAAAAATAACCTTAAACATATATTAAAATTCAAAATTAAACACTCAAAAAATATATATAACTTTATTTAAAAGAAAGTAATATGCACAATCACTTATAATTTATCTTGATTTTAAAAAAAAAAAATGTTAAAATTTAACTGAACAAAACCATTCGATGCAATAGGAAAAAAAAAAAAAAATACACACACACACAGAGGCACAAATTTAACTAATTTTTTCTTTTGAAAATTTCAACTTCATTAAATCAAAAAATCCAAAACAAAGAAAAATTTAAATCATTACAAGAAAAACAAAGAAAAATTAAAGGAACTTGGATATTTAGAAATGTAGAATTTTGACAGATATTTCAAGTTTATTTACGTTTAATAAAATTTTTAGTTTAGAACAACGTTTTTTTATTTAAATTAGTATCACATTAGCCTTAAGTAGACAAAATATGACGAGTGTTTTTGTTGCTAATAGTTAAAGTTGTACATGTGTAAATATTAGTTATCAATGTCCAGAGATAAACTTTTAAATGCATTAAATGATAGAAGGGATGTTCTTACTAACATTTAAAGTTTGATGTGTATTCTTTTTAACATTTCTAAGTTTAAGAAATATAAATATTCATTTTTAAAATTCAGGAGACAAAGTTATAAAAGCGTTAAATTTCAAGGGGTAAAAATAGAATTTACCCTATAATTTTTGTTTTATTTTTTTATTTTTAATGTTTCATATATCTTTTGATGTTTCATGTTTCATGCATAGTACTGGGTAGTTACAGGGTATATGACTCTTTATTTAATTACATTAATTGTGTGTGTGTGTGTGTGTGTGTGTTTTACCCTCTTTTGCTCCTAAAATTCTCATCGTAATCATACAATCTTTCACTACAAAACAAATGTCTAAAAAGATGACAAAATAACGATACATGAAAGCAAAGCAAAAAACAAAACAAAAAAAAAAAAGAAAAAAGGATGATTCACATGCTTTATCACACATTAATTGACAGTGAATAATTAGAACCGAGTAAAGCCAAGTGCATTCATAAGATAGACGTGTGTTTATAATCACAAATATCACTATCCTAACGGTATAGTCTAAAAATACCCACAGATATTAAAAGATATAACATAAGAACGATACATATATAATGCGGTCCAAAAATTGTATTTCAAAGCTTAGTGATTCCACATTACGTAACATCCCTAATGGATGGAAAATTAGAGGAAAAGGAATGGAGAGGAAATAATTAGAGGACGGATTTTGGAGAAGAAAATTAAATTGTGGTTGTTTGACAGAGAAGAAATTGGGATGGAAAAGAAATTGAAAATTCATGGATCCCATCACTATTTAATCATTTTAATTTTGGAAAGAAAAATAGATAGAAAATTACTGACGAAACAAATATAGATAAAATACATATTTGGACTTAATCTATCATCATCTTCTAATTTGTATGAGGTTATAATTGTAAAATGATTTTGATTAGACATTTACTTTCTTGTTTTCTTTCTCTTCTATCAAACAAACCCTCCTTTTTTCATCACCCAGATATTTTATTAATCCTTCCTTTTTATTTTTCATCCCTCTCCCCAAAAGATAGCATAAATCTGATAACAAACTCAACGAACGCCTTGCTGAAAAATTCATTTTTTTTTTTGTTTTCTTTTGTGTGTGTATATATATGTATATAATTCTAACTGATTACCGTATATTACACAACCATAATGTCACAATGCCGATGGGTGACAAAACAATATACACGTGGCCCCCACATAGAACTACCTTATCACAAACTTATAGGGAAAACCGGGGAAAGAAAAATAATAAATAATTGGACCACACGTAGCTAACATCAACTTGATGACAATGTTAGTCCGGCTCCGGAACCAGATGTGTGATAAACTTATCATTCCCATTTAAAAGGAAAAACAAAATTAATAATAATAATTAGCTGTTTGTTTTCCGAGAAAGTAAAACTTTTCCTCCTGGACAGACCTAAAATTTTCAGCTTAATTAAGTGGTCTAATGAACCTCTATGCCTATAGCCATGTAAAATTGATCTCATTATAATGATTAAGAAAATATTTTAAAAACAAACTTTTAATGAAATTTGTGTAGTTTTAATAAGAAATGAGCACATGAAATTAATTAAAGGCAAACCTTGGTATAAAATCTAGGTTCCCTGTAATGGGTTGGATTGCATTTGCGCTTGGAGTCTCCTGATTGGTGGAAACAAGATTCTCTGAAAAATAAGAACCCACCCACTTTCAACCATTTTACCATCCTTTCTGCCAAATTCTCCACCTGCAGTGACGCATAGAAATTTATGAATTGCCTCTAAATAATAGAAATATTGCATATTTATTCACCTACAAATTTGATGAATTGTGATCTTAAACACCATGTAAAATAGAAGTTGCTATGTGACCATATATTTATACAAAATATATTCCTCCACAATTAATATGTGTGTATTCTTTTCTTCTTTTTTTTTTTTTAAATATAGATATAATGTGTTATATTTTTTGTAAAAAAAAAAAAATTTTCTCAAGATAAAAAGTATTACTATTCCTACTGTACTAAGTGTTAAAAAAATTTGAGTATAACTCATTCTAAAAGTTAGTTCAAAGAGAGAGAATTCATTTTATATTTAAACACCACAACAATCTTATAACTTAAAGATATAAGATAAATACATAATTTAACACCCTCCCTCACATCTAGCGTGAGTCAGGTTCCAAATCCATATCGTCTGCAAAATCTGACTTTTGATACCATATTAAATGTGTTTGGATATAATTTATTCCTAAAAACTAGCTCAAGGACAGAGTGAGGCTATTCTACCCTTAAATTATTTAAGTAGCATCACAACTAGACCATGTGCAACAACAAACAATTAAAAAGAAAGGGAAAAAAAAAACCCTAAATAATTTCAACAAAAAAGGATATGGAAATCATCAGTTTTAAGAAAATTACAAACGGACTCACGTGGTCCCTGTAATCAAATGGAAGTCACGTTTCCGCACTAATGTACTACCGTTGGGCCTATGATCTCTGAATTTCCCATGTGTAAAAAAAAAATCAAATTGATGATTCACCAAAAAAAAAAAAAATCAGAGTCATTAACAGCGGGAAAGGACAATAATTTTGCTGAGAGTACTTTTTTTTTTTTTTTTGGGGAAGAAAGGACAATAATTCATCAACAAAATAAGATAGTACAAAATTGAAACGTTTTTTTTTTTTTTTAATTATAAAAAATTGAAAGACAGTCCAATTTTTGCCTCTCTAATTTTTTTTTTTTTTTTTGGGGTAAATTCTGTCGTGTGTAAATTAACTCAAAGAGAAGATAGTAACGTTATACCTCTTTATCAGATAAATACATGAGGAGCCAATTAGAGAAAATCAAATCCACAGATCCTTGAGAGATATTCAGCTCAGGGGATGTCACATCAGCGCACATAAACTTGACATTCTTGTAGTGTCCATTAATCTTTTCATTCTAAATAAAGAAAGGGAAAAAAAAAAAAAAAAAAAGGAAACCCCCCCTTAATAGATTAATTATAAAATAAGACCACACACATCTGGAAGATACTAAAATTGGTGAATAACAGAATATTGAATCTCTTGTTTTTCATGGCATGCATAGTTGGTGGTCTACCTTCCTGATGACACTCTCAATGAAGTCCAAAGCAAGAACCTGGCCAGCTTTCTGGGCCAATTCCCCTGTAAAACGACCAATTCCTGCTCCAAGCTCCACAACTGATTTTCCCTCATACAGTGGAAGCACAGAAAGTACCTGCATAATAAATGGAAAAAATACACACACACACACACACATATATATATATATATATATCATTTACAAAAATACTACGATTTTTAAGTTTTTAGACTAAATTTTGTCCAATGTCTTTTTTTTTTTTTTTTTCCAGTTTAAAAAACTACCATTTCTGAAATACAGAACACGGCCTAAGTTTGTAAACAAATATTGTATATTGTATACCTCAGGTCGCTCTTCTTTGTCGAGATCGGACGCTTTGGAATCGAGCATCATCGACTCTAACGTTAAATCTGCAGAGTGTTCTGTCCAGTATGTCTTCTGTATTTCACGCTCAGCTTCTCCTACGCCTACATATACATTTCTCAATTTTCATGTATTATTTAACATACTCTTGACAAGTAACAATATCCAAGCTCCCCATTTCAGCAATAAATTTGCTATGAACTCTTTAAAAAAAAAAACAAATTCACACACATATATATATACACACAA
This sequence comes from Ficus hirta, assembly GCA_038430175.1. Taxonomy (NCBI): domain Eukaryota; kingdom Viridiplantae; phylum Streptophyta; class Magnoliopsida; order Rosales; family Moraceae; genus Ficus; species Ficus hirta. The sequence goes on from CM076592.1 coordinate 13,341,633, forward strand.
ACACAATAACAGCAAGAAGTACCATTAGCATGAGCAGCAGTCGCAGCCATTTTAGTTCCAAAACCAAAAACGAACTGTTTGATTCGTTAGGAGTAGATTTCGGAAAGACAAATATAAATATATATATATATATATATGAAAATGTTTTTTTTTTTTAAGATAATGTTTAAGCAGCCTAAATTGCAAGGAAGAGAACTAGCTAGAAAAGCTTGTACTGCATATAAACAGCACTACACAGCACTGGACTTAACTAGCTAATTAAAATCTCTTCGGTTTGGTTTGGTTTGAAATGTGTGAGTGTGTTTATGGGCAATGGAAGTAGGGGTTCTATTTATAGACCAATTGTCTTCGTCTTCTTCTACAAATGCAATAATTGAGAGTACCTTAAATTCAGTCATATATATATATATATATATATTTTTTTTCTTTCTTTCTGATTTTTATTACCTCTATATAATCATGTACCTTAAATTAATTTAGTGCATATAATCATGTTTTAACTCCATATTCACATGACATTTTACAAAAAAATAATTAAGCTAAGTATAAAATTTTCGTCCTCATTCTTATCAAAACCCTTAAAACCTAAACTATTTTGAACTTAATGTAATAATTTCTTTAAAATTTTTAGTTATAATGTGATAGGGATACATATCATTTGTATTAAATTTCAAAAATTGTCCGTCACTTTTAGTATGAGGGATTAAAACTGTCAAATAACAAAATTAGAGACTAATTTACTAAAATCAAAAATTCAGTAACTAAAGTGATTGAATATTCATAATTCATGAATTACACGGACATATTACCTTTAATATTTTTAGTGACACGAAGAAAAATAATATCAAAGCTATTTATGAAATACAATTTTAATACTAAAAAAGTTACTTTTGTTTCGGATAAAAGTGCATGCATAACACGTGAATTGACAAATGGTTACAGGTCTTTATATTATATATCATAAGTATAACTAAGTAGTTTTAATTATTTAAGCACGTTTGTTTATGCATATATTTACTAGTAGGCTCGCTCGGATTAATCAATGGGAGGACGGTCTGAAATTTGAGTGTTTTTACTTCCTTATCAATAATACCACAACGTAAAAAACTTTATAAAAAAAAAAATCTAGTAATTAACAACGGATTCCATTACAAGTTGTAAAATTCAAAATCCAAGTATTCTTAAATTCCATAATTAAAAAAGACCTCTATCAAAAAACAATTAAAAAAGACCTAGAGCACTTAATCCATTATCATTAACATTTTATTGTTAACACTAGTTTAAAAACAAAAACAAAAAAACAAAAGAGTTAAGAACACCAACTTTAATCATAACTTTTGAGTGTCAATTATTAATGTGACATGTGAATTGTCAATATTTTATTAATAGGTGTTTAAAGGATTGTCATATCAATTAATTATATTTTTGAGTAAAAATATGACAACTCACTATCATGAGTTTATATTCAAAAATTATGATTAAAATTGTATTTGTAGTACTACACCTCGCGACAAATGTGAAACAGTTTTCTCATTTTGTTAGCCTCTAGTTACGGACTATCTTTTTCATTGCCAGAAAATAAAAAAGACTAAAAAAAATTCAAATCCATGTACTCTTAAGTAAAAAATAAAAATAAAAATAAAAATAAAAACATGTTTGTTTACACTTGTTTAAAATCAAAGTGAGGCACTAAATACAGTTCGAGTGCTTACGAACTGTTACGGACACAAATAGTGCTTACAATAAATGTGAGACAAATTTTATCGTTCTGTCAGCCTCTAGTTACAGTTACAGACAGATTATCTCTTTCATTGAAAAAAAAAAAAGAAAAAAAGTATGTTAATACTTTTGGATTTCATCGATTTGAATATCAATGGCCAAAATTACTAAAAATAAAAAATTCAGGGATTAATTTATCAAAATCAAAAATTTAAGGATCAAAGTAACAGATTGTACATAATTTAGAAATTAAACAAACAACTATCCAAATGAAATTATCACAAATTACTGTTACTTTACCCTTGAATATTTTAAAGGTTATTTCCCCCACATTTTTAAATTTTATGGTCATTTTTAATTTTTTCTTTCAATATTAAAAACTCTCATTCAATCACCTAGCTTCAAAATTATTCTCATTTAACTTTATTTTAGAATATTCATTACAAATAAAGGAAAAAAAATTGCAGTACGATTATGTTTATATGGTCGTTTTATTAGAATTTTTGTTAATAACAAATAAAAATGGAGAAATTGTAGTAAATAGTATATTTTATAGATACATTTGAAGTTTATAACTTATTTTTTTAAATATAATAAATTATAGAGTAATTGACCTAAATGGTCCCTAAATTATTGAAGAGGTGATGAGTTGGTCCTTTTTTTTTTTTGGACCGAAATGATCCTAAACTTTTTACATATTGGCAATTTTAGTCCTTTTCTATCCAAATCTGTTAAATTTCTAATGGAATAAGTCTTATATAATGTATATGATCTAATTTGATACGCTATTTTAATAATCTAATGATAATTAGTTTAATAAAAATTTAAAATATATATCTATCTCTCTCCTCGCCCTCTCTCTCCGTGTGTGTGTGTGTGTGCGTGGAGGGGGGGGGGGGGGGGGGAATGATGGGTTGGGGAAGCTCAGCGAGAAACCGTGGAGAGAAGGGGGGGTGCAGGGCCAGATTTGTTGCTTGTGTGTGTGTGTGTGTGTTGGCCGGGGGGGGTGGGGGGGCGGGGGCGGGGGGACTTAGCTCAGCGAGAACCAGGGGAAGGGGGGTTCGGATTCGGATTTTTTTAGGGGGGGGGGGGGGTGTTGACTAGTGGAACTTGTGGGGGAAGTTCTAATCTGGGTTGGGGGGCTCGGCGTGGGGGCGGGGCAACTAAGCTTGGCGAGAACCGAGGGAGGGGGGGTTCGGATCCGGATTCTGGGAGGGAGGGGGTGAGGCTCGTCGAGAACGATGGGGGAATTTGGATTTGGGTTTGGGGGGGGGGTGCTTGGCGAGAACGGCGAGGTAGTTTGGATCTGGTTTTTTTTTTTTGGTGGGGGGGGGGGGGGGGGGTGTGAGGAGGGGCTCAGCGTCAGAGAAGATGAAGTCAGCTCTCTCTCTCTCTCTCTCTCTCTCTCCTTTTTCTTTTTTTAAATGTAAATTGGGTATTATTTCTTCTCAAAAATAATTGGCATTTTCTTCTTTTAATGATTAATCTAACTCATGTGATAGGTCATGTGACATTTTCCTTTAGAAATTTAACGGACTTGGACGGAAAGGACTATAATTATCAATATTTAGAGAGCTTAATCTCGACCAAAATTAAAAAAATAAAGACCAACTCGTCACCTCTTCAATAATTTAGGAACCATTTGGGTCAATTACTCTAAATTATAACACATATTTCTAGTAAATCCTTAAATTTCTTTGAATTTTCAAAAAAATTTTGGATTTACGATTAACTTATAACAACTAATTTATGTGTATAGTTTCATGTTAGAGAGAGAAAATATTAGAAAAGTTACTATTTATATTAGGGAAAGTTATTGTTTTATATGTAATTATCTTTATTAAGACCTTTTAATTATTTGTAATTGTTGTAATTTAAAATAGTCTTGATTTTAGGAGATTTATAAGCATTAGGCAACTTACCCGATTGTGTATATTGTAACCTGTATTTATATGAGAGCCCATTCATAATGCTACTCACTAATGAATTTATTGTTCTTAATCCATGGATATAAGTACAGTCATGTTAAATATTCTTGTGTTCTCATCTCCTTATCTTTTTTTTTTCTTCTTATTTATTTTCTATTAAAGAATAGTAAGGAGGATGTGTTTTTTTTAAGTATTATGTAATCATAAATTTACTTATACTATTTCTTACTGTGTTTAAAATTTTATACTATAATTTACTATCATTCTATTCAAAAATATTATTTTACTATTTTTCCCTAAAAAAAATCATGTGTTTGCAACTTATTAATCAGATAAAATGTTCTATATCAGTATTGTCGAGTTTCAAAACCTGCCCTACCAACTCAATGGTGATGGATTTATTCAGTTTTAAAATTTAAAAAAAATGATGTGTCATGCACTTAGTGATTTTTGTTTAATTATTTTGGATAAATTACTATATTAGTTCCCGAACTTTTTCATAAATCGTTTGATCCTCAAACCCTTTTTCTTGATTGATCAATCCCTCAACTTGTTAAAATGGTGCAAGTCCATCCTTTTTACTAACGGATGTTAGTTCTTCCCGGTTTTACATCACGTGAAACTCACATGTAAATGATTTAATGGGTATTTTGGTAGACAACGTGGGAAATTGATTGAAAAACGTTTAAATCTTAATAAAAAAAAAATCAAGGGTAAATACCTTATTTAGTCTTTAAACTTTTAATATTATACAACTTTGGTCTATGAATTTTTTTTCATAACTAAAATGTCCTTAAACTTTTAAAATGTTGCTACAATAATCATTTTCGTTAATTTTTGAACGAAATCTGTTAATAATTTGATCAAAAAATGACATTAATTACAGATTCTGTCCAAAAATTAATGAAAAATACTACTGTAACAATATTTTTTAATAGTTTGTAATCTTACCAATTACGGAAAAAAAAAAGAATGCGAAATACTCCTAAATTATTAAAATATTACTACAACGATCATTGATGTTAATTTTTAAATAGAATTCATTATAATTTGATCAAAAAATGATGTTATTTAACAGATTTCGTCAAAAAATTACCATAAATAACTATTGTAGTAATATTTTAATTATTTAAGGACATTCTAACGATGAAAACAAATTCAAGCACTGAAGCTGTACAAAATCAAAAGCTCAGGTACCATTTTAATAATTTACCCAAATATCAAATTTTAACCCAAAAAAAAAAAAAAATCCCAGGGAGGGTTACGAATTCGATCCTCTTCGTCACCTCACTAGTTCCATGGAACTCCATGGTTGCCAAGCGGTGCTCGTCGGAAGGGGGGCTCGTGGCCCGGATCTCGCACGGAAGATGGCACGGCGGACAGAGATCTTGCGAGGTTGGAGCGTAAGATGTCGCCTGGGTTTCGCGAGGAAAGGACCAAAGCTGATATGGGTTTCATGGCGGAGCTGTGAGCTTGCGAGGTAGGGGCCGCTGCGATCTAAGTTTGGCCCAGAGGAGCGACCTCGCGAGGTCGTGGCCGCTGCGATCTGGGTTTGCCGACGTGTGGTGAGCTCGCGAGGGTGGGGCCATGGCGGATTTGGGTTTAGCGACGAATGGACGGGCTCGCGAGGGAGGAGTAGCTGTGGTCTAGGTTTGGTCTTTGCAAGGGAGGGATGTGTCTCTTTTTCTTTTCTTTTTTAATTTTTAATTTTTATTTTTAATTTTTTTTTACTCTGATTTAGCTTATTTTTTCAATCCCTTTATGTATAAATTATGCTTTGTCAAAATAAATATTTTACCAAAATATGTGTAAGGTTCGTGCGTTTGTTCTTCGATATTGTCAGATTAGTTGAACTTACTAGTTTTTAGTTTTTTTCCCCATTCTTTCAAACCCAGAGGAGCATGTGATTTATCACAAATATATGGGTTGCAATTTGTTGCTCATATTATTTTGATTTTTTTTTTCTGGGTTTTTCAAGATCAATTGAAAATTTATAGAAACGATTTCTTGAACCTTTCTTTCTTTCTTTCTTTTTTTTTCCTCCCTCACCCTCTTTTAATGGTTGCAATTTGCTCAGACTGTCTGATATTCATATTAGTTGTCTTTCTTTTTTTTTGGAAATAGTTTTTTTTTTTTTTTGTAAATTGCTATAATGATCCTGAACTTTTAATGAGGTGTCGATCAATCCTAAATATTTTTTTTTTGATTGGTTGGTCCTTGAATTTCTAAAAAGTGTGCAAAATGAGGTCCAACACTAACAGCGGTTTAAAACTGAACGGATCTATATCACTTGAGTTGCGCATGCGTCCAATCAGAGGGGTAATTTAGTAAAATAATAATTACTGATTTGCTGGGTCTGAATGGAGAAGAGAAAGGATAAATGATAGAGTGGAATATTTTTTTTTGCTTCAAAAATAAAAAAAATAAAAAGAATTTTTTATTTGCTGGGTTTGCTAAGTTTTTGCAGGAGAGGTGGAGGACGAAGGGTGAACAAGGTTCTGTTATCCTTTTAGTTTTTTTGTTTTCTTTTGTTTTTTTTTGAAAACTGATTAGTATGATTTATTAGGGGTAGTTTAGTATTTTCATGATAAAAATCAGATCCTTCAACGGAAATTTGGGAGTTCTTAGCTGTCCGTTGGTAAAAAGAACAAAAAAGAATATTCAAGGATTAACTAATTAAAAAAAAATTTTGAAAACCAATCCACATCTTTATTAAAAGTTCAAAGATTATTGTAGTAATTTATTCTTTTTTTTTTTAGAATTTTTTTTTGGAAATAGTATTAGTTTGGTGTTTTTTTAACTATACATCTAAATTTCTTTTAGTTTTTAAAAATTATTTTGAGGTTAATACAATAATTTTTCTTTAAAATGATCTATGTTAGTTATTCCATTAGAAAATTAACAAAAAGTCATTAAAAAAATAATAAAAAAGACTAGCTTGCACTATTTTAAAAAGTTTAGGAATTAATCAATTAAAAGAATAAATTCGATGACCAAACGGCATATTCAATAAAAATGCAGGGAACATTACAATAATTTACTCAATTATTTTTTGAGTAATTGACTCAAATAGTTTCTGAACTCTTTCACGTAATTATTTCATAAGTTTTTTAATAGAATTAGATAGAAAGGATCAAATCATTATATTTTTAGAGAATTTAAAATCAGCATAACTAAAAAAAATAAGAATCAAAATATCACTTCATAAAAAGATTAGAAATCATTGAGGTTAATTACTCTCCTCTACTTCTACTTCTACTTCTTCTTCTTCTTCTTCTTCTTTTTTTTTTTTTTTCCGGCTCTCGGCTCTTCCAAAAGGCGAAATGTCTTTATTTAATTTTCTGACGATAATTGGGCTTGAACCTTTTTGTTTTCTGACGATGACTTTTTTTTTTTTTTTTTTTTTAATCGGCTCTTGGCTTCTTCCAAAAGGCAAAATGCCTTTATTTAATTTTCTGATGATAATTGGCCTTGATCCTTTATTCCTTTTTGTTTTCTGACGATACCCGGGGAAGCTGCGAAACGCCGTAGGCTGCAATTTCTCTTTCCTTGTTGTTTTCTTTAAATCAGTTATAATTACCAAACGAATCTTTGTGACTCGCGTCAATTATTATTATTATTTTTTTTTTCCCGAAGTCCTTGTTGCTACTGGGAAACTGAATCTCTTGGGTGGGCCCCTTTTGGTATCAACCACAAGATTCAATGATAGCAACGTGGGAAATACTACTTTATTTTTTTCTTTTTCCTTCTCAGCATCTTGGGGGATTGGTCTGAGAAGTTGATTTAAAAATATATGTTTGAAAAAATATGAAACAAAAATTATCCGGAATATAAAAGATAAATATTTTCAAAAAAAATATGTAATATAAATAATGTTTTATTAGTCTCTTTTTTGTGTGATATCAAAAGAAATAATCTTATTTTGATTTGAAATAAAAAAAATTATGACCTTATAATATGTATTTGATTTATAGGTTTGAGTTGAAATATTTGAGTTGTAATCATTTTATTTTTTAAAAAAAATTGTTGATTTTTCAGAAAAAAACTAAAATGATGAGTTGAATTTTTTTGTTTGAATGAGTAAACCAAACGGAGGCCTTACACTTTGAATTTTTTGAAAAAAAAAGAGAGAAAAACAAGATGTAGATTTATAAATTTTAGAATTGAGTAATAAAAACTCATCTGGAGTTGTTGTTCTAAACAGGAACTCAGTACATTACGACTTTTTCATTTTATTTTATGGATAGAAATTGTTTTTTTACTTGTTAAAGTGATTGTTTATCTCTATTTATGAGTTTTTTGTTGAAAATTTATAACACACAATATAAAGTTAATTTAACTGTTGAAAAAGAAGAGGTCCTATTATAAAAACTAACTTATTTTTATTTACTTATTTATTTATTAATAAAAGATGGCGCATTATGGTGCTGCAATTTACTAGCGGTAGCTAATGGGCGGCGACCAAAATTCCCATTATATATAAAAACAAGTGTCATTTATTGCTCTGACAGCTATGTGATCCAAAGAGACAGACGATGAAAGTTAGATTCCATTTTGATTTGTATGGGTCCTTGTAAATTTTGTTCCACACGTTTTTAGCTTAAAAAAAATGTGGAATAAACACTAGCACTAGACCCCAAAAAAATCATAAATGAATATGAATTTAGCTCAAATATTGATTATTTTTATTTTTTCAGGATTATTTTTATTTGTATGTCCCTTGAACTTTAAGGTTATTTTCATTTTATTTTTTGAAATTTAAAAATTTATATTCTACCTTTTAAATTTTGAATTAGTCCCGACCTAATCCCTTCCATAAAAATGATTTAAGTATAGTTATGTAATATTTTTCTACTTGTTTTTAATGTAAATCCTAATTTACTAGGTTTCGTAGCACTAATTCAACTTCTTTTTCTTTCTGTATGTTTTTGACAAAAATTCTATTAAAAAGGATTAAATGTGATAAATTCAAAATTTAAGGGGTAAAGTGGGAGTTTTTAAAGTTTAGGGGTAAATTGGGAACAACTTTAAAGTTCAGAAGTATAAATGAGAAAAATCATATTATACTTGATTTTTTGTTTTGAATTTAAGGATGAAATTTCGAACTCTGCATGTTTTAAAAATATATTACTGTTATATTATATTTATAACCATATATTTTAATAGATTTGATATGATATTATCAATGAAAAAAAAAAAATATATATATATATATATATATATATAACTGCGGAACATGCCATATAAATATAGTCCAATTTAGATTTTCAACTAATATCTATTAGCTAGTAGCTACTAAGTTTAGACATCCCATATGCATTGTTAATACTACTAAACAGATATTGATCATCAAATAAGAGTGGAAATGAAAACAATACGCATGATCAATTGAGTACCCTTGAGTTTTGTTCCATTATTTTCAAAGAAAAGTAAGCTTAAAGTGATTATTTATACGTATGTGATTACAGATAGAGCTTAAAAATAATTTAATACCTAATTTCAGTATAAAACGTAAAGTTTAAATTCTCTCTCAAGTTAAATTAAAAAAATATACATATATTACATTGATATAATCGCACCTTCGATACATAATGCACTGCAATCATTGTGCTTGTAACAATAGCAAGGTGTGTTATGCTCGTGGCTAAATATTTATTGTTCCACACGATATAAAAGCCTTATATATATATATATATATATATATAAAATATCGTCAAAAAGCTTTTACTACATAAAACATACTCTAGTACTAGCGTCCCAATAGCAAGATTTTCTTTTTCCCACAGCCGTTGCTTTCTGGAAAGTTCAAATTTTATTATTCAAAGATGATCAATGATTAATTACATGGTGCCCATTAAGAATGTCCAATTATCATGTGCAATTAGTAACAATTTGATCAATATATTAATATCACTAGACCCAAACTATATGATAGATCGTACGTCTTATATATATATATATATATATATATTCTTGGAAAGAGGTATAGAATGAACAAAAACCTGGTGTAATCCCACAAAATAAAAAAATAAAAAAAATAAAAAAAGAAGGAAAAAAAAAAAGCCCTAGAGAAATTCAACTCTTTGTTAGTTAAATGTTTCAGTTTGGTTCATATGTTTACTTTTAAAATGAAAATTTTTCTTGTTTTGAAATGAGAAATTACTTTTTTGAAAAAAAAAAAAAAAGTTTGGATGTGATAAAAACGAAATTTCTAAAATGGTGTTTGGATTGATATTAAAAAAAAGTCATTTGAAAGTTAGTTTTTTTTAACAAATTTAATAAAATTTTTTCATATTTTAATAGGGTATGGATTTAGATTTGATCCTATGTTAATTATGAACATATTGAAGAAATCATCGTTTTAATTGGTTTGAAAGGTTGTGGAATTTTAAAAATAGAGGATACAATTTTTAAATATGAAAATGTTACTGTATCAAATAGGTTTGAAAGGAAAATAAGTTAAAGGGTTGATTCTGAAAAGAAGATATTTTTCCATCTTATTTTTAAAATGAGAAGAGCTTTTTTTCTTTTTTTTTTTTTTGAAGGAAAATGAGATAAGCTTTTAGATTAAAACAAACACAATTTTTATTTCATCTCTAAAATAAGGTGGATCAAACACACGAAACAAATGACCCCATGTTAGAGGAACTGGAGTGTTTGAAGTTTGAACAATTGAGGTTAAAAAATTAATGTCTTGTTTGGAAAAAAAAAAAAAAAGAAAAAAGAAAAAAAACCCCACTGAGGGAAGGGATAAAGATCTTAATGAAAGCAGTTTATTAGGATTTTGAGTATTTAGTAGACCAAAATATAATAAAATAATAAGAAAATAATAAGAAAAAAAACCCACTGAGGGAAGGGATAAAGATCTTAATGAAAGCAGTTTATTAGGATTTTGAGTATTAATTAAAAAAAAAAAACCCCCACTGAGGGAAGGGATAAATATCTTAATGAAAGCAGTTTATTAGGATTTTGAGTATTTAGTAAACCAAAAAAAAAAAAGGGAATAAATCCTTATGAGAAGCTTTAAATTAATAATTAGTAATTCTAAGGGATTAGAGGAGGAGATTCGTCCTAAACACAATTTAAAAAAAATCCCCACATAGTGATTTCTTAAAAGTTTTATTTAGTAAAATGATCTGGACACACCATGATTTGATATTGCCTAGCTCAGGCCCTAAACATAAAACTAAAAAAAGAAAAAAAAAAAAAAACACAACAACAACGGTGGGCTAATTTCTGTTTTTGAAGTTGTCATATTAGCAAATTCTTCTAGATTATGTACCTTTTTTCCTCCTCATTTTCTTTTGGTCTTACTAAACATATAGAGTGTGTTTGGTATACCATCTCTAATTCAAAATTTTCATATCAGTTTTGGTTTTATTTTTGTTTTTTTTTAAATCAACAAAAATTAAAACTACTTTTTAAAAAGTCAACCAATTCCAATCTAAAAATTTCATCTCCAAATGACAATACAAATAGAGGCATAATGATGTAGTGGAAGCGTATGTTAGAAAAGCAAAACAGTAAAAATAAAGGGAATATATTAGTTAACCCGTTGATTCACACAGAATGCCAGAAAAACCCTTCAAATTTCGTTGATTAACACAGAGTACCAGAAATTGACATCAAAATTCTTTAATTCAAAAGAATACCAAAAATTAGAGAGAAAAGAGTAAAACTTAAAATTTCATTCAAAAACTGATTGTATCTCTCTTTTACATATGAATGGACTAATATATTTATAAGTTAAATGCTCCAAACATAAACGGGAAACTATAGGTAAAATTAAGAAAATAAATAAAATAAACCTAACTTTCCTTATTGTGAAATTGCTAATTAACTTTTCTTTTATAATTATTGTCTTCGAGCTAAAAATATGCTTTCCAATTTCGACACAATTTGTTTCCCAATATGGCTTCATCATTCTCCCTAGGTTGGAGAGAATTCGTCCTCGAATTCGGAGTAACTTCAATTGATAGGTGTGAAGAACAATCATGATGAATTTGTAATGACCCATCTTTGGACTAAATGGTTTGTCGAATTCATGAAAATCAACCGATGAAAAAGTTTCTTCGATATTGGATCCTCTAGAATCGAACTCAATCTTCAATGGAAAATTTTCTTCAATGAATATCATGATAAATTTGAATACTAGATCTTTTTCTTCATTACCTTCATCAAATATTGGACATTCATCTTCTTGTTCCATTTTCTCAAAAATTAGATTAAAAGAAAATTGGTCTTCTTCTTCTTCTTCTTCTTCTCCATCACTTTCATCAAAGGTTGGAGAAAAATTGATAATTTGATCTTCCTCTTCTCCAACATATTCGTCATATATTGGATCAAAGATTGAATCAAAATTAATCTTTTCACGTTCTCCTTCATTGCCGCTTTCGTCAAAAATTGGATCGAATACTCCCTCAATGTCATCATCAGACTTGGAATCGGAAACGGAATGAGATGTGGTAGCCAATATAGCAACCTGTTGTATTAGAGCAGCAACTTTTGATGCAGGCTTGCAACCTTTTCGGCGAGTTCGGTTGGCAGAGTTGTGACATCGGCGGTGTGTTGGCTGCGAGGTGACATCGTAAACAACAAATCAGTTTAGGAATCTAGCTCTGATACTAACTGATGTAGCGGAAGCGTATATTAGAAAAGCAAAACAATGAAAATAAAGGGGATATATTAGTTAACATGTTGATTCACACAGAATGTCAAGAAAACTCTTCAAATTCCATTGATTCACACAAAATACCAGAAATTGACATCAAAATTCGTTGATTCAAAAGAACACCGAAAATTGGAGAGAGAAGAGTAAAACTCAAAATTTCATTCAAAAACTGATTGTATCTCTCTTTTACATATGAATGGACTAATATATTTATAGGCTAAATGCCCCAAACGTAAACGGGAAATTACAAATAAAATTAGGAAAATAGATAAAATAAACCTAAATTTCCTTATTGTGAAATTACTAATTAACTTTTCTTCTATAATAATTATTTTCGAGCCAAAAATATGCTTTCTAATTTCGACACGATTTGTTTTCCAATATGGCTTCATCACATAACTTCTTAAATAATCAGTGTTATACTAAGACAGTGCATACATCATGATTGTCTCAAGTCGTTTCCCTCACGTTTCTAGCCAATATATTGCATCTTTAAAATTAAAAAAAAAAACTTAAGTTTGGAGGTTTTGGAAATATTTAAATTAGAGTTTTGAAAATGTATGTTTGTTAATATATATATATATATATATATTTAGAGTAAAAAATAGAAAAATTAAAAATGTGTTCTGAAAAAAATATAAATATGCATTTTGTTTGGTTTCTTTAGAAATATTATTCAATTAAAAAAACCATCTAATTTAGATTTAAAATAACAAAGGTAAAAATTTTGAAATTTTGGATTTAGAAGATATAAATAGTAAAAAATAGTTTTGAATATAAAAAAAACCAAAAAAAAAAAATCTACAAACCATATGTTAAATATGTCCCAAATGGATACAAGTTAAAAACAAAAAAAAAAACAAAAAAAAACCACCATGCATATGTGAATGAGACTCTTATAACCCTCTAACAACCGTAAACCATTTACGTAAAGAGAGGGTCAAATTTGGAAATTTTATAGAGCAAAGGTTCATGAATTCACGGGATCCAGTCTTGTCAAAAAAAAAAAAAAAAAAAAAATCAGTGGATCAGTTTCTTCATTTGATTCGTCCGGGATCAGTTTTGTTTGTTTGTGCACAGCGATTCGCTAAACTTCATCATGTGGTGGTGGTCAAACTTCACGTGGTGGTGGTCATGTGGATCCCGCGCTCTTGGCTTTCACTTGCAATGATTAAAAAAAAAAAAAAATTTAAATTGCAATTTTTTGTTTTTGTTTGCTAAATTCTCCACTTTTACAGCTCTTCTTTTTTTTTTTTAACTGATTTTTTTTTGTTACTTATTTGTTACTAGTTGGGAAATGCGTGTACGATCCTCCACAGACCGTTACAGTTGATTTTTTTTTAACGTTCAACTTTTATAAAATTGCAAAAAATAATAAGTTTGAAATAAAAAAAATCTTGACTTATCAAAAAACTTTATTTAGAAAATTTTAAAAAATTTTAGATTTTTTTAAAAACTATATTAAAATAAACTTCATAATTAAAATAATTTAAAAAAAAAAAACCCATTTCATGAAATAAAATTTAAGTTCATATAAATCATCCAATTAAATAATAATAAACTCAAGTCTTAAAACTTTATTTGAAATTAAAAATATTCATCTTATGATCGCTTTTCCCATTTTCCTATCACATATCGTCCCGCTTTCATTCCAAACTCCTCCAATACTATATTTTACCATTTCTTTTATCTGCAACATGAATTAACTTATATAACCAAAAGGCTTACACTTAAATCTCACAAACGTAAATAAATATTTTTCTTTTATCATCATAAAATAAACATCATTAAAAAAAACTTTTTAACTTTTAAAACAGTCAATATTGGGCCTGGTATTGTACCATCATAGTGCGCTAGTCACGGAAGGAGTGGGGTAGAAATTCCCAAACCAACGGTGACAAAAAGTCTGTTCACCGGATAACATCATCATCATCAAAAGTGTACAACGCCATTTTAAAACATAGAAATCATATGCATACATATATATATATATATATATATATATACTTTTCATCAAAATGTAATCATATGAAAAGTATTAATTAAGAACATCATAACATCATTGTCAACATCACAACATATACTTCTCAATCTTTGATTTATGTTGCAAGTGAGAGTGTACTTATATAAACGCCTTACTTAACCTTTTTAAATTTTCCGATGGTGACGCGTGATTGAGGTTTCGGGTGCTCACATTTAGAACCGTTCATGCCATAAATAATAAAAATAATTAAATCAATAAAAGATCATAAAAATTTATCGAACACATCCATCATATCATAACAGCGCCTAGTAGGTCTATTTTATCATTCAATAACATCAAATCATAAAAATCGAACAATTTTACAAAATTATAAAACTTTACAAAAACGGACATTCAGACCTCTGTCCCTTCAAAAATTCGTAAAAATTCGTACATGACTCCAAATGATCTGAAACTAATTGTAAACGAAAATAGACATCTAGATCTTTCTAAATTACCTAATTCATTAAAAATAGAGACCGTTTGTATCCTCAAAAATAGTTTTGAATTTAATTACCAAAATTTTATAGAAACTAGCAGCCGGTCCTCTGTCCATTTGAAAAATCATAAAAATTCACATATATCTCTAAACGATCTGAAATAATTTCAAATGAAAGTAGACATCCAGAGTTTTCTAGCAATATCAAATTATTAGAAACGGAGACCGTTTGGATTCTCAAAAATAGTCTTGAAATCTAATTGCTAAAATTTTACAGAATCTTATAGCTGGACCTCTGCCTATTTGAAAAATCATTAAAATTCACAAATATCTCGAAACAATATGAAACTGATTTTAAATGAAAGTAGACATCTAGAGCTTTTCAACAATATGAAATTGGTTAAAAATAAAGTTCGTTTGCATTCTCAAAAATAGTTTGGAATACTTATCATAAAATCTAAAAATTTCCAGTAGCAGTGGTCAAATCCGAAAATTCATTAAATATATAAAAATTATCACCACAATGTACATGATTCTCACACACACATACACACAAAACAGCCCTAAGATATGTTTTTAACATATAAAATTATGAAATCACCATACCAATAAAATCATGAATTAAGAAATCAAAAACTCTAAAATCATCTTGTTGACAAAATTCAATCATTCTCAAAACTTAACATATTTCTAAAATAAGAAACCATAGTCAATCAATCATATTGGATATTTCTCATCATTTCCTCAAACTCACATGAAGAAACTCATCAAGAAAATCATCTAACCCCTCGAAGGATTCTAAACTAAAACAAATAATAATATCATCATCAACAAATAATAACAAAAACATACATTGAAATCCTTTTGATTTTGCCTTGGATGAATTTGGAGGTTTGATGGGTTTTTTTTTTTTGCATGTGAGAGGGATAGAGAGGAGAGAGAGAGAGAGAGAGAAAGAGAGAGAAAGTGAGAGTAAGCGAGAGAGAATACTAGGGAAATGAGAGAAATAGACTAGAATTTATAAGTGATTTAATCCCAAATCAATTTTGGAATTAATTGCGTCCAATTTTTAGTCTAATTGTCTCTTAATAGGTGGGGAATGACTATTATTAGGGTGTGAAAATGTGTGGGAGGAAAAGGAAAGAAACTAGGTCAACTTCTAGAATTTTCGCACTTATAATCACACATAGTAAACTGGTTGATGACTAGCAGGTATCCGGATATTATATTGGTCATAGCTTCTTATTCCAATATCGGATTTGCACAAATGAGCAGGCGTTGGAAAGCTTATGAAAAGCTCTATAGTTTTGTCTAAATTATAGAAATAATTTCAGATATTTAGAGGTTCATAATTGAGTTGGAAATTAACGTTATGGAAAATAGGTCTTTTTCGGATAACATACTTTTTATTTTCCCCCTCTCTTCTTCACATTTTCAATTCAACATTCCCATTTTCTTTCCTGTTGCCGATTGCTATTTATAGATGATTTATATATACATATATGTATATAACTATACACATCATACTACACATATAGATATATATTACGTAATATACTTATATTCAAAATATTTTTTTAATTAAACTATCACACAAAATTCATCAATTTGGCATGAACTTTGTTCTAACACATCGAGTCCTCGTCGCGTCACATGTGAAAAATAACTCAACATAATATTAGAATTAAGAAATTGTTATCTCATCACATTACCCATGTTAATTCTAATGTTAATTTTTTAACGTTATTATTAGATAGCATTTGGGGCGTTACAACACGATTCACGCGAATGAGATAGACATACAAAGCAAAAAAAATAAAAAATGTAATTTTTTGTAAAAATTATCACTGATAGCCGTTGGATCCGTCATGTGACGCCCATTGAAGTGTGGTAAGAGATAAGAGTATAGTATATAAAAAGATAGAAAATGAAAGGCATTAGAAGGAAAAAGCAAAAAAAAAAAAAAAAAAAAAAGTTGAGGATACGTGGTAGAAGGAGGATGATTTGGTTTTTGAGACTTTTATATATAGAATGATAAATCATCAATAGTAAAAGCCACAATATTTGAAGGGATCGAATATGAAAGACAAGATCGCTTTTTATTTTAAGAGTTTCTGAGTACCATGTTTGTATAATCTGTATTTATAGACTAATTAGGACCATAATGTGTAGGCAGTTTAGGTAAGAGAAGACATAAGGTATATAGGTTACACATAATATCAAGAGGGAGATTATTAAGAGAGACACAACGTTGATGGTTAAGTTTTCCTATGCTCAACATGGTGGTTTGGTACAATCCAAGACCTTTATTGGGATCAAATCTATGGCGATTCACATTATATTGACGTTGACTCAATGGTAGTCCTTTTCTCTTCAGCAGCTTCACTCGGCTGACAATATTCAATACATTGATAGCTTTACTAACGCCGCGACGTGGTGCATTTGCTCTGGTATTAATTTTTAGGAACCTATTAGGTAGAACTTATCATTGTAAAATCGACTTGTAAGAGTAGGGTACCAAAGGGCTTATAAAACCTACTTATCAAATTATATTTAGTCCATATGTGTTACATTAGCACATATTGATATCTAGCAGACTTGTTTGTTAAGGAATGGCTGCGAACTTTCCAAGACATGAGTTGATAACCTATGGAAGATTCTTAAAAATATTCTAAGCGGTTTACTCGCCAGTCGGCTTCGTACTTTATTCTTCGAGTAGTTGATAATAGACGATCTTAGTTATGAATTGTCTTCTGACAGGTTCCTATTCTCTAGTCATCTTGGAATAGGTGCTAAAATCGACTTGGGATTCGATATCCAACGACACTGGAGTCATAATTCTTCTTTAGACGATGATGCTTAAAGAGAAATTTATTAGCTTATCCATATTTTGAATGATGTGAGTTAGTACATGTTGGGTGAGAAACAAGATACAAAATCTAACATCAAACAAATAGAATTATATATATATATATATATATATATAAATAAACATCATTAAAAAAGTTAGCAATTATATGTACATCAACGTACGTCTAAGCGGAAATATTGTAATATTTACAAGCGATTGAATATAAACAATCATCATTTACGTCTATAAAAGAAACTCAAATCTTTGTCAACATAAGCAAATCACATATTTGAAATCAGAATTGCATAAGTTTTCCATGTTAAAGTAATTAAAGATAAATTACCAAAAGAAAAATGATAAAGAGAAATTAGTTCACGCATTCTAGAAAATAAGATCAGACCTAACAGAAATTCCGTATCCGGAATATTTTAACCCTATAACAGAGCACAATGTCACATAGCAATACACAAGGAATTTGGAAGGAAGTGCATAAAATTAACTCACGCCCTCCTTGTTTAAATCGGATAGGAATTTTTAGAGACACAACAAACATCGATAAGATATAGGATGGTAAATTTAAAGGACATATAACACAAAATGCCAAAGAACGATGCATGGCCAAGAACTCAAGACGCGCATTAGAAACAGCTATGAAAAGCGTATGGAGAATAGAAACTGGATTCACTTTTTCTTGGCAACGAAGAGGCCCCACTTTTGCTCCCCAGATGTGCACCTGATTAGCTTTGCTTTCCATCCGTCAACTATTTCATCATAGTCTTCCTGTAATTCAATAGACCAAAAAGGAGTAACAAGAATGAATATGTACCTAATAACAATGTATATATAACGATAAAGAGTGGCAAGTGCGTTCAGGTTTTAGTCTAGTGGTAAATCATCACGAGGATACCGTATAAGTTGTGTGCGATTACTTTTTTTGTCGCAATCATTGCACTCCCATGTAAAACTAAACTAATGAAAATTTTCTACATATCATAACCAAAAAACGAGGAGCGAAAGAAAACGTACTTTAGAGAAGTCAGCGATGAATTCATCCTTTTCTTTCTCAACAGCATCCAATTCCCGTTGCAGAACATTTATGAACTGTAACGAGTACCAGCAATAAACATGGTGTGGGATCAGGAAGCTAAAAAATTTTACCTCCAAGAAAAAAAAAAAAAAAAAAAAAAACGATGTATAGAATACAAACCTGATCAGTGCGATCTTCTGCAACAACATCCTCAAAACCAGCGTCCCTAAGCATCTGAGATCATAGGGTTCATAAAATCGTTTTATCACAGAACACAACATATATGCATAAGAAATATTTGCAGGTATAAATTAGTGAAAAATCAATATGAAGATTCAAATAAACCTGCCCATATGCTTCCACATCATGGAGATCATATCCTCTTTGGTTAATATACTTGGCAAACTCCAAAGACGGAGATCCAGAACTCTTACAGTAATCACTGATGAGAACCTTCCCTCCCGGCTTCAACCATTTATAGAATGATCTGAACAACGCCGGTTTGTCCTGCGCTTGTTCGAATGTCATGAAAGGAACTGCAGCAGCAATAACAAGTAAAGGAGTTGAATGTTCAAATAAAGATGATATAGAAAAGATTGCATTACTTGAATGTGTAATATGGTGTCCCGACTGTATATGACATCGAATGAGTTCTCCGGATATTCTTTTTTGGTGCAATCAGCAACTTCAAACTCAACGGAGCACTTGAGTCCGATTGCACGTTCAAGTGCAAGAGAAATCATATTTATGGACAGGTCAATGCCAACAACCTCTACGCCAAAGTTCTCCGCCATATAGAAGTCTCCTCCTCCGATGCCACACCCGACATCTAGAACTTTCTGACCAGGCTTAAGCTCCAACTTCTCTACAAATTCTTTTGTTGTTTCTGCATAAGCAAACAAATATTCTCTTACAACCCTTCCACGAAAGTGACGGAAGACAGAGAGAACAAAAATAATAATGCAACTATATTCTACTCAAGAACTATTGTAGGGTCTAACCATATTCACCATAGACAATAATATTCATGGTGTTTCATGTTTATATACCAATTAGACGTGAATAAACACAAGATTGGTTTGGTTAGTGTTTTTATCATCCAACAAGTATAGCACCAACATGGATTTTCTTTTAAGCGTTTTTTTACTAATTTATACCCTACATTTTATGCTTATAAAACAAATATTTGCAATGCATTTTAGATTTCTCAATGTTGTACCTTTGAATTTCAATTTTACTTCAAATATATACATCCTCATGGTCAATTACAAGTTTTGACCATTTAAACGATGACTTTACAAAGAATATCATTAACATGCTTATCGACATATTTATGACTATATGTATACCTCGTAACTAGTAAGTTGTCATCAAAATTAGTTTCGTTTTTATAATAAAAAAGGATTCTTGTGCCTAATTAGCATTGTCTGATCAACGGCCAAAATTAGCATTTAGAAAAGGTATAAATTTGATATAAAAAATCTAACATTGAGAACATTTAAAATACATGAAATAAACTTTTAATAAGCTTAAAATACAAGGTATTAAATAGTAAATAAGCTTTCTTTTGAGAATTGAAATCTTTTGTCTAATTTTAGCATCCCAAATCGTGTCTAATCAATTATGTTATGAAACATCATTAGAAGAAGTTATATCTTATGGTATTTAAAATCAATAGCAAAGCATTTCAAATTTTTTAAAATAATATAACATAGTATCAGTAGTTAGACTGATAACATTTAAGACTCTAAAAATTGGACAGACGATTGGAATCCTTCTTTTGAAATCATCAAACGTCTCTTATTGTATTTTGAGCAAACACATGGTAGGCAATAGGAGAAATGGATGCTTACCATGCCCTCCTGTGCTGACATAACCTGATCCAAACACACGTTCATAACGTAAGATGCCACTGCTCTTGTACTGCACATTATCCAAGAACTTCTGAAACCCTGTGTCGTTCTCTGAACCGACTTTTTGCCATATCCAGCAAATCTACACAAAATTATACATATATCATATACATGTTATCAATTCATGCGCTAGGCCTATTCAGTTGAGTTGGAGACATAGTGTTGGCTGGTTTTTTTTTTTTTTTTTTACCTGATTTTGGCTCTTCTTGTTTCGCACATAAGCTCCAATGCATTTGCAGCCAACAAGAGAGAGTTCATGGAAATTTCCAGATTCATCTCTGGTTTGACACCCCTTGAAAATCTACTATTCCAATATAAATACAAGTTAAGCATGCTACACTCCATCAGAAAATATTTTTTGAGCATTATTTAGAAAGTTTGTCACAAAAATTTGAATTTATTATTTCTTAAGGAAAAAAAAAAAATTCATTCATTAAACTTAAAGATCAAAGAGTATTAACGGACACAACATAAACATAATAGACTCCAAATAAAATAAATCGTTTTCTGGTTTGTAAATGACGTAGCCCACTTCTTGGTTAGTCTTTTTGTTTTCTTCTTTTTGTTTTTTTTTGTTTTTTTTTTTAATTTTGAATTTATTATTCAAATCTATCTTCCACACGGACGCATACTGATAGACTGATGGATTTGTCATTTTTGTAAATTTTGTATTTGTAAAGTACTAGAACATTCCTTATATTATGTTATCTTTCCTGAAAAATCGTGTGCTTCTAAAATAACACTTTGCCACTCCAAGGACTACAAATACTTAGTAATTACTAAATAATAATTAAAAAAAAAACTAACAAATGAGCACTAATTTTAGCCTTCTAATTCCAAAATAGATTCAAGACTTTTGAGCTTTCTCATAATAGGTTAAGATATTTAAGCTTCTACTAACCTCCAAATTAATGGCACATTTATTTCAAAATCCACTAATTATAAAATAGCGCTAATTAATTTTAGAATGATTTGGATTTCTTCAATGTCGTTTTTTTTTTTTTTTTGTTTCCAGAGGTTTTGTAGTTTTCTCAGAATTTTTATCCTAAGGTATCTCTATTAGTCTTGAGAATTTCTCAATATGAACACAAATCAAAGTCAATCGATGCTACAATATTTCAAGGCTCATCTTCAATAGAGTGCTAAATAAATTTCAACATTTGGGTTAAAAAAAAAAAAAAAAACTCTCCAATGTGCTATATTTTATGTCAAATTAAATATAGATGGTAAACTTGGTGATAAATTTACCGATACCACTAAATATAACTAATTGTCAAATGTAACATTTGATTACTATTGATTGATGTCTTTGACTTTTTTTTTTTAAATCTAGTTATTTAAGTGTTATTATTTTTAAATTAATTATACACTAAAAATTTAATTTTACGAGTTTTTTTGAACAATTAATTTTACGAGTTTCAAAGTTTAAAAACGATTACAAGAAATAAAATAACATTAAAAGTTAGAGCACATATTAGGATTATATTATTGTTTATAATTTTTATGACAAATATATCATTAACATGACATACACATTGAAGAAGGTCTAAAACTATCCATAACCAATGAAATAGTTTTCAAACCAAATAGATAAATTTGATTTAATATCCTACAAGCAAACAAGAGCCGTGTTGCATGAATTTCTAAAAAAACAAAACAAAACAAAACAGAACATAAGAGGTTTTTAATTGCATTATGCTCCTGATTTTCCTGCCCATAAGCAATGTGCCCTTGAAAATCTAATTGAAAATTAAGCCCTTGAATTAAAAAATGTGTGGCAAAGAAGCCCCTTAGCATTAATGGTCAACTTTATCTAATTTAAATAAATTAAAACCTTAAATTTAATTCAAAACTTTGAATAAATTTTGTACTTTGATAAAAATAATTAGAATCCTAAGCTTCAAATTGTTGAGAAACCTAACCCTCAAATTAAACAAAACTTTTATTTATTTTATTTTTTAAAGATCAAATACCTTTGTATAAAATCTGGGTTCTCGGTAATGTGCCGGATCGTGTGTTTGGGTAGAGTCCTCAGGCTGGTGGAAACAAGATTCTCTGAAAAAAATGAAACCACCAACCTTCAACCATTTTACCATTCTTTCTGCTAAAATCTCCACCTTAAAAAAAAAAAAAAAAAAAATCATGTAAACACCAAAATTTAAATTTAGAAACTTAATTCACTTTTGCCAAATGGAATTACTGATTGATAAACACACTTTCAATAGAATTGATGGCAATCTGAGAAGTAAAATCTATTTCCTACTGTTGAAGTATTTTTCGATACCATATCATATTCTTTTTTCAAATAATTTATTTTCGCTAGAAAGTCAAAAAATTTTAATACCCAGAAGAAATTGCAGATATTCAATTTTTTTTTTTTTTTGGAAATATGTCTTGTGCACATTGGCCTCAAGTATAATAAGATATTTATATACCTCCTTTTTTTTTTTTGGACAAATTATTCATATACCTCCTTGTCAGATAAAAACATAAGAAGCCAATTTGAGAAAATCAAATCCAGCGATCCTTCAGAGATGTGCAAGCCTGGGGACATCACGTCGGTGCACAAAAACTTGACATTTTTGTGGTGTCCATTAATCTCTTCATTCTGAGAACAAAAAAAAAAAAAAAAAAAAAAGAATCACTTTACATGATACATAATTTTGCATACCTATTGTTAGATACTGTATAGTTACTGGGAATCCAGCTAGTGATGAAGTCAGGACTTTTACCGAGAGAGGCTATAACTAATTTTTAATTTTTGGAAGAATAAAATGAAGCTTTTAATTTTTTAAGTGGGGCTATTTGTAAATTTTGATTAAATACAGATATATATATATATATATATATATATATATAGAACAATTGAGAAAAAGTTGAGGGGCCTCATTATGTTTCTTTGTATTGAATACATTTTTGAACTAAAACACAAATAGGTGTTTTCGCCGCCGGGGGGGGGGGGGGGGGGGGGGAGAGGGAGGGGAGAACTAAACTAACAAAAAATGTGATAGTGTACATTTTTAAACATTATATCCTATTTGAGAGTGTTTTGGAAATGGAGGCATTGGCATGAAATTTATATGAGCTTTTTTTTTTTTTTTTTTTTCTTCTAGAAAGATATTGAAATAATTTTTCAAATTGTGTTTTGTTGTGTTTCTAAATAAATTGGTTTAAGTATAAAGGAAAAAGATAAAAATTGTGTTTGGGTATATTTGTGAAAATAATTGTTTGGTTTACAACCCAAATAAATGAAAAAGAAAACGAAAAACAACTTTATTTCGTTTTTGTTAAATGACCAAATGCTAAACAAACATTATTTTGAAGTTATTTCTGAAACAACTTTTATTATAAATAAATAAATAAATAAAAACGTTTTCAAAACCACACAAATAAAAAAGTAATAAATACAATTATGACAACTCATAAATATTCCCCCCACTACCAATTACAAGGAAAGGAAAAAAAAAAAAAAAAAAAGAAAAGAAAAAAGAAACAAACAAACCAACTTGAATGCTTGATCTTTATTCCGATTCCATATTGTAACGACGAACCAATTGGATCTTTACCTTGTTAATGAAAGTCTCGATGAAGTCCAAAGCAAGAACTTGGCCAGCTTTCTGAGCCAATTCACCTGTAAAACGACCAATTCCAGCTCCAACCTCCAACACTGATTTCTCTTCATACTCTGGAAGCAGAGACAGTACCTAATACATACATGCATATATATAGGTAGTAAAACATATATTTAAGACGGAATACATATATATATATATATATATATAAATACGTAGTAAAACATATATTTAAAAAGGAATGGACATATCATCTGAGACTGCCTTCCGGCATTTTGGGCTAGATTAGGCTCCTGTTAGCTCTGTTTCATCACCATTTTATAGTTTACATATATATATATATATATATATATATATTACATATATGCAATATATATATGAGATACCTCTGGTCGCTCTTCTTTGTCAAGATCAGAGGCCTTGGGGTCAAGAATCATGGCCTTCAGAGACAAATCCGCAGAGTTTTCATTCCAATAAGTCTTTTGTATTTGACGCTCTTCCCCTACAATTTTTCAGTTACCTTAATAAAAGAAAATAAACAAAAGTAGAGACAGATAAGAAAGGTAGAGGAACCAGAGACTACCATTAATGGTATTATTAGTAGAAATAGCAACATCAGCCATTTTTTTTAGCTCAAACGAAGAACTTCAGCCTTACCCTTCTGGGCTTTGGGTGATTGAGAGCTTATGGGGGAAAGTGATGGTTTTATAGACGGGAAAGTGACGCAGACACAAATTTAAATACTATTGCACTAATATGACATAATAATTTGATATTTAACTAATATGTTAGACACTAATAAAATAAAATTTATGTCATGTTAGTCAAGAGTTTGAAATTTATGTCATATTGGTTAATAAATGAAAAAAATATGGCTATTTGAATAACTTTTGCTCTATAGATCTTGGCCACTTCTTTTAAGAGCCTATTAATTATTGATTGAGAATGTTTATTTGTAATATGTATATATATATATATATATATATTTAACTTAAATGATGGTGCTGGTGTACCATGAACTTATCACACAGTTGTAAATTGTACCACGAAGTTTTAATATTAGAAATTTACTCTTTTGTATGAAATTTACATGTGATTTTGTAAATGAATCGATGATTACTGACATAAATGGCTACCTTTATCTATTTTAACACAAATTTATTGAGGTTAAGATCTTTAAAGTTTTGTCAATAATATCTGAATAAACTTTGTTTTAAATATAAATTTGGGTTAATATGGATACATTTCTTTTTTAAGGTTCTTAGTCAATAACTTATATGTAAATCAAATGTAAATTTTCAAAAAAAAAAAAATAACTTTATTATTAATGAGAGTAGATTAATACAAATTTGTAAATTTAATTTTTTAAAATAAAAAATTCAGAATGCAAATTATAATTGTAAAATATATAAATTCAAGTTGTACCAAAGTAAAAAAGCCTTTTGCTAAAGTTGATTAAGGGGGTGTTTGGTGTTTGAGTTGAGTTGAAATTTTTAAGTTTGAATAGTAATTTTTGTTGACTTTTTAGAAAAGATAAAAAAACTTTTTTAAAAAAGACAAAAAACTTTTTCAGAAAAAGATAAAAATTTAAATATAAATCTCAAATTTGAGTTGGAGAGCCAAACTCCCCCTAATACTTTAGTAGCCCTTGTCGTCTCCAAAAGGTGTCAAGTCCATATTCCCTAAAGTGATACACCCGGGGGGCTCGAAGCAATTAGAAAAATGCAAATATTGTAAATAGTCACGTGTTTTCAGTCCATAATGTAGTTAAAATATTGTCTGATTTTTTTTTATCAGGCACCCAAAACATTGTTATTACTTGCTACGTCTTTCTTTATAATAGTGAGTAGGTTGTATAATTGTCGGTTGTTTTTTTTTTTTTTTTTTTGGGAGGGACAAAATGTACAATTCAAAGTGGTATTTAAATTGTTTTTTGGTTAAAATAAACCGAATTAGGTATAACTATGCTCTGACTGTCTTTGTTATTTTATTTTATTTGTTTTTTTGCCATTAGAGAACAAACTTTTAAAAAATGGAATTGTTAAAGTTCACAACACATGGTGCACAAGATAAGATATATGCACTATTGATGGTCCATAGTTTTTGTCCATTGATGATATATCAAATGGGCATGATCGAATCTTACGAGACAGATTAATAATGAGTCATCAACCACCATAGTTTTGGCTTTGAAAATTAATAGGCTTTTATTTGGTAATTGTGCAACATATGATTCGCGTAATTAAGATTACCATGTAAAGTAATGTAACTACAAGATAAAAAAGCGGTCGATTAAGATTTTTTGGTAGACGGCACCACCCGCACCAGCAGGTCTTCTTCTCCGGCGACACTGCCATCCTGTGGCGGAGTTTTCCCTTGGATAAGTGGGCTCTTGCTACAGTTACAAAATATTCTACAGTATATAAACCATGATCTGCAATGTACTTGATTACTATGTAGGTATTGAGGTGCATACAAGTATCTCCTAATCAATGTAGTTTAAGAAAGGAGAAATCGAGTGATTCCTTCTTTAATTTTGAAAGTATCGATGGCTAATATCCAGGACGAGATATATATTCTGTTGAAGTTAATTTTCTAAAAATAAAAACATCATAAAAAACTAATATGGAGTTTTTAAGAGATATTTTTGTTGTTTCTTAGGTTTCCACAACTGTAACGTTTGTCACTCCGATTACTTCATCTATGAATCTTTTTGTTTTTTGTTTTTTGTTTTTTTTTTTTAAATTATTTCGATAGTGGTAGTCCTCTGATGTTGTATTTCTTTGGCTTGGGAGTTCCATAATGTTGTCTGTGGATTTATAACAAAGGAAAGCCCTCTTATGTTATGCCATTTGATTAAATAAAGTTCCGTTCTGCTCGTCACTTCTCGAGGCCAAGGACGGGATCCAACTGTCATTCTAAGATTTGCAGTCCGATACATTTCCCGAGTCGAACTAACTTGTTACCCTGACCCTAAAGTCTGATCATGTAGCTTCTGGGAGTGCTCTACGAGAAGGCATATGTGCTACATCCGGGAGTGCTCAATAATGTCTAGCAGCAGAAGAGGAGAGGGTAAGTGATCGTTCATCTTCTTATTAGATCAAGAGGGCTAGCTAAAGGAATAATTCGACATTTGGTACATCCCTTTTTTTTTTTGTTTAAAGATTTGGTTATACGCGTTTGTTATGTCTTCTGTTTTATTTTTAAGAATGACTTCAAGGACAAAAGCTTCAAAGTTATCTGGGTTCAATTGAAAAGATTGAAAGTTTGACCTTGAAAACCTGTCGCAAGTTGAAGAAACAGGATTACCTGTGTAATATAATTGTGGAAGGTCTCTTAGTTCCCAATTTAAATGCTTAGTCTTCTCTTTTTAATCGAGTGGATCTCAAATCCGGCCATAAACAGAGGTTTATTGGTGATATTTAGTCCATGTTCGAGTGCATGCATTAAAGCCAGAAGCAAAGGTAGAGGTAGTGGTTTCGATAGGATTCCTACCTCGAGACGTAGAGCTGTTAGTTCAGGAAAGAAGATCTTGGCCAGCAGTAGCAGAGCAAGCGTCTGCCTACTTCTCTAAAGCTTCTTCAGTGACATCAACTAAAACTATTATACAAGGAATCGTGTTGTCTTAGATTGAATGGCAATAAGATAAGTCAACGTTCAATCTCTAAGATACACTACAAAATTCATTCATCCTTAAATAGACGAAAACATAGGCATAATGAGCTCTTCAAGGGGCCAGATTGAAAGATTGATACAGTATACTATTTTGATACCGTATTTTTTTAATTAAACAACTCACTTTATCGAGCTATATATATATATGATTATCTGAATATGAAATAACTTTTATTTCTTTTTGGTCCGGACACCCTCATCATTGCAAAGTTTGAGCTTTATCAAACTAATGTGTCTGTCAACAGCCGGACGTTGAGCTTACTAGCTCCTTTCCCAGCCCTTTCAGAAAGCTTCCCAAGCTCCGTGATGAATGGCTTTGACATTGAGAGTCTTTAGGCTTCGACTTGTGTGTTGCTAATGAATAGCCTTTCTCATTAACAAAAATAACAAAAAGAACAAGCTCATTAGATTACATGCAAAATAACAAAAACTTTCAAATTAGATTACAAATTTTGTAATTTCATTAAAGAACAAGTTCATCACAAAAGCCTACTACCTAAAATGGCTGATGCTGGACATAAGCTCCTAAGGTTTATGAATGCATGCTTTTAGTTACAACCATATTCCAATTGTGAGTGAGGAATGCTTCAGCCTATGCCCACAACCCAAACGTATATAAGGGAAGGCCAGATTATTCTTGGCCCAATAATGTGACAATGAGGAGAGAGTCCATTATCGACACCTTCATGGCCCATGGATCTCGTTCTTTCTATCCAAGGCCATTTGGGGGGGGGGGGGGGGGGGGGGCGCGGGGCGGAACTGTAGAGTAATACCACAAAATCATGTCTTAGATCGATTTTTACCACAAAAAAAAAAAAAAAGAAACTCTTACAAAAAAATTCCATAACATGACGTCATAAATCTGTTTATTTATTTTTTTATTTTAAAATACCAATTATAATTACTACCTTCCCCGGGGGTTTACCAGTTGATTATCAACTAGGTACCAATTGGTTACCGAGCCGGTAACCAACTTTGTCGATAGTATTCTGGCATGAAATCGTCAAGTCCAAGACATTTTTCAGAATTTATCACCTTATTACTTTAAAAAATTACAAAAATTCATTAGAAACCGAAAAAAAACCCCTATAAATATACAATAATTTATAGAAATTAATCGAAAACAATCCTCATAACACAAAACAAATATCCAAAAATTTTTAAAAATATCGAAAATAAAAACTAGAATAATAATCAGGAAAAAAAAAATCATACGCCAGAGATCAACCAAGTCTGAGATCTAAGTTTGGCATCATCACAAATCTGTGGAGCCGAGTAAGGAGATCTCAAGCTGTCGCCATTGGTGTTGCCATGCCCAACCATTCGCGACAATTGGAGTTGCTGCAAGGAGTTCTTTGCTAGGATTAGTACCCTAAAGCGAAAATTTGTTCATGGTTTTAGACATTTATCTATTAATAAAGGTTATCTATTTATTTCACATGTCGGATGTCCTTGATACTCATATTAGTATAGATTTGTTACAAGCAAATATCACTAAGATTATCGGTATAATAACTTTAATATTATGTATAAGAAAGTATACGGAAAGATATAATATTGAAGTGATAATCTAAATTGAGAGTCTACAGTTGTGAAGCAAAGGTGGGCACTTTGACTTCGGTAAGATTGTAATGTTCTACTTCCACTATTGTGGGATTGACTATTGGAATGAGCTTTTGGAGTAGAAACATTGATATATATGAGGGGTTTATTATATATATTGGACCAGATCTAAAGTGATATTGATTTATATAATAATAATTTCATTTAAAATACATCAATTCACTTTGACAGATATTCTTGCAGACATCTTAATCTTGAGTGGATAAATGATTGCACATCTATGTGATGTATCTTTTGATTTATTAAAGGGTTAGGCACCAAAGAAATGTCAACTTTTGCTTGATAAGTTGGAGATACATTGTAGAGTATGACAACATTATTCATAGATACAGAATCCATAAATCTTTAAGGAGAGTCAATGATTGTACCAACCTTACTTGCGTGGCCGTTACTATACTTACTTACTATACTTATTCAGCTTTAATACTTGAAATTTACGGAAGATTGTTTTGTTTTTTTGTTTTTTTTTTTGTACATACATCTTATATGACATATAATTAATAAGTACATATCATTGTGATTAACAAAACAAGTCTAACATTTTAACATACATATTTACTGTTCATTACTAAATAATTACTTACTAATAAGTACCTTAAACATGTTTTCGTTTTTAAACATTACTAATTAGTATAATTTAACACTCATAATATTTGTGGAAATTCTGCGTAGTGGTATCCCATTCCGTTCTTCACATCTACTTTGCAGCCCGGTCCATCTGTTACTCTGCAGGTTTCTTACCTATAGTATAAACATTTTATGATGAGCTTTCGCTCAGCAAATAGAAACATATACTCGCAAAATAATTAAAAACATATCACAAAATATGTGTAACGCTCTAGAAATTCATAAATTTGATTTCATGAATTATTATCATGGATTTCCTTTATTAATATACTTCTAATGAATTATTTTAATAAAGATCAAATTTCAAGATTATGAATGATTTTATATGTATCAGTATGATAATGTCGATGATCTAACAATGTTGAGCTTATCTATTTAAATGAGAAATTATAAATGCATAAAAGATAAGTTAAACGACATATAAATTTATACGAAAAATTTATTATGTTGTAATAGAGGGTTAAATGTTAATTTTTTGAAAGGAACCCAAACTATTATTAGTAGGTCAATTTGATGACCTTAGTATTTATTTTGATCATATCAATATTTAAGTATTGAGAGTATGATTTAAAAAATTAATGTGTCACATAGAAATGAGATGAATGATTAGGATTACTCTTAGTAAATCCAAAGGTGGAAGATTGATCAAGAATTATACTTAAATTTGAAATCAATGGTGTAGATTTTATGATAAAGGATCATAGGTAAATCAATGACCAAGATTTGGACGATAAATGACTAATGAGAGTTTAAGGTAAGGATCGGTGTGATGGAAGATCCAATAGGTGAGATCAAAGATGACAACCTTTCATTAATGGTGGGAAAAATTAGAAGAAAGGAAAAGAAAAAAAAAAGGGAAAATTGAGAGGGAGATCCGGATTTGTTGTGGTCAAAAGCAAGAAGAAATTTGTTTAAATGAAAATAACGACATGTGGTGCATGTATGCAAAATCAAGTAAGGGAATTTTGTGGGTTATTTTGGCAATATGACACAAACAAGTATAAGTGAAAGTGACCACTTGTCTTACACTTTGTTGAACAAAAATTTTCACACCAACCCCTCCCTCAAGTGGCGACAATGCAAGGGGAGAATCAGTCAATATTTTTCATTTTTACCCCTCAAAATATAGCTCATTTAAAGCAAATGTTGGCTGAAAACAAACTCCCAACATCTCACCTTTAAGCACAAAAAAATAGCATTCTCTAGCCACTACCAAGCTCAAAAACTACAACACTATTCTCATCTCCAACACCCCTCTAGTACCATCCTCCCTCCATTTTCACGATCCAAGCAACTTCGTTACCAAGTTCGAAGAAGTGTGAAGCAGAGTTAGAGGATGTATTACTAGAGGTAATCTAGTGGTTCTATTTGTGTTTTGGCTATTTTTAGAGAACTTAATCTTAATGTTAGACTCCTTACCTAGGAAAAGGTTTTGAGAAGAACTTTGGAGGTCCGAGGTCTTAAAGGATCCACGAAGTATTTCGGTAAGATCAACGATCCTTGTTAGAGCTTATGATTGTTGTGATAATATGACATATGTTAGAAAATTTGATATGAAAAATAAATTATACAATAATATTATAAAGTGGATAAGCTTCATTTTAGGTTTTGGAATCACTTGATTTGCTTTTGTATGTCTAAAGTTATGTGTATTTGAAATTATGACACAAAATAAGAAAGAAAAAGAACCTCTGGGGTACAGTTTACTCATGGGTTTTGTAAAATCTGAACCCCTTATTCTCAAAATTTTGGATTATAAGTTATAAATCTAAAAACGAGATTCTTTAAGCTTTCTAACAAGGTATCTTACACCCAAATAGATAAATATGTAATTTTTGGTTAACTTTACAAGTTAAGACTACGAAATGAGAGGTTTTGCTAGAACCCTGTACTAGCCACAGATTTTGTATGTTTTGGGTCTGTAACCCATAAATTTTTGTAAAACTATTTTTAATGCATAAACTAGACATTATAAGCTTTTCAATAACATATCTTTGCCTTATGTGGACTTGCAAGTGAATTGTTATGATTTTTCTAAGTTTAACCACAAATTTGTGCATATAGTACATACGTGGGACCAACAGTAACAATACCTAAGAATACGGTATGAAACACTCAAACACTAAAGGAAATAACTTTATGACTATAAATTAGACATCTCAAGTTTTGGAATAAGTTATCATACATTTAAAATGGATATGTACATAAATTTTAATAAATCACAAAATATTATATTATAATCTAGTAAACTGAGATTTTACCATGAGACACTTAAGAAAACGTTCATATTATTATTTGAAACCCTTGAAATCTTGGAAAACATATTATAAGGACAGAAACTAGATAATTCAAGCTTTCCAACGAGTCGTCAAGTGTCCAAAACGAGATTATACACAAATTTAAATGAATCTTAAAAATTAAAATCTCACATCTATCAAACAATTAAACATTAAAAATGTTACATAAGGGTAAGTCATAACATATGGAGATAAATATTGATGAAATGAGTTGGTATTAAGTGTATGATCAAATAATGTGAAAACCCTAACTTTATAAAGTTAAATCACAAGTTTTTAGATGTACCAAGACAAAGTAAACTAGAGGATTACAAGACATATACCAGGAGACTACCGTAACCCAATTAAATGATCATAACTAATGAGATTAGGCCTTACAAGCCCAATACTAGAATGGAGGCAACCAACTTAAGGGTATACACTTATGTGACTCTTTGTCACAAAGGTGATATAGATTGATTAATTAATTAATTAATTAATTAATTAACT
This sequence comes from Ficus hirta, assembly GCA_038430175.1. Lineage (NCBI taxonomy): Eukaryota > Viridiplantae > Streptophyta > Magnoliopsida > Rosales > Moraceae > Ficus > Ficus hirta. The sequence goes on from CM076592.1 coordinate 13,374,487, forward strand.
AATAAATATATAACAAAATGTAATTATGCAAACAAAGTTAATTAATAATTAATAAAATAAATAATTAATTAATTATAAGAGCTAAAAGTGATTATTAATTGTGTAAACAAGATTATTATATTGAATAATTGCATAATTAAAATGTATGATTAATTAGAGATTAATTAATCATTAATAACTAACATAATTATAAATTATTAATTAATAAATGAGAAAGAATATTTAAAGAACATAATTAATTATTGAGGATATAATTACTAATTAATTATGTAATTGATTTATCATTTCCCAATCAAGTAATAATTAAGGACTACGTAGTTAATTAATTAATTAATTTGTTATTCAATTAATCGATTAATTAGTCAATTAAATTAAATTAAATAAATGATAATTAGTATAATATTCTTTTACCTTTAATAATTAATAGAAACTAATTATTAAGATTAGTTATAATGCAATTAAATTAAGTTCACCTTAATTTATAAAACAAAATAAATAATATATATATATATATATAACCATGATTCACTCTAATGACGAAGTATTATTAAATCAGAATATATTCCTGAATTTACATAGTAGTAGTTACAATTCTCGAAGTTTAAGCACATAAGACAAATAATTACAAAGCTCACCAATAGCATGGAACAAAATATTTTCTTTGTTGATATTCTATGTTTGTTATGATTTGCCTTGATGATGTGATGAGTATATGAGTTATATGTATTGCTTTGATTAAGCATTTAACATGTATAGTTTGTCTTGTATTGACATGATCGACATGCCTAACAGATATTTATGTTATAATGATAGATGCATAGTGACATGTAAATCTACACATTGTCACAATTAATAAGAATGAGGCTAACGAAAAATAGGATTAAGTGTCCTACCAACCTCCAATTAGTGAGAGGATATGATAAGAACGAAAGTTAAAAGTTATGACCTTGGAGGTTGTTGGAGGGTCGCTCCCCCAACCCCCCATTGGTTGTGCGCATATGAGTACGACATATAGGCCCTTAAGTAGAAAAGATATATATATATATATATATATATGTATATATAATAAAGCATAATTAAACACATATAGATCACGTGCATGTTGAAAATTCATACTGTGACATGTGATGATATGATCTATAAAAATATTTTGTGAGATATAGTTTGTGCTTGCTGAGTGAAAGCCCATATATGTGTGTTCATGCTCTAGGTAACATGGGTAAGCAGTCCGCCACTTAGATGTTTTCTAGATTGGGGAAGCAGTGTGGAGGCGATGAAGGAAATGAGTGGGATACCGCCACGAATTTAATTTCTGCATTTAGACTTCTTAAAATATATGCATCGATTATCTGTAAAACTATGTTTTCAATATTTTGGTACTATTAAACTAGTAGGAGTACTTAAAGACTTTAAAGTCTTTCGTTTTAACTCGTATGATGTTATAGCTTTTTAAATACTATCTTCGTACGAATTTGAATGTGATATTTATTATTTAGAAATTTCAATTTCCTAAGTTAAAATTTTAGTTTATTAAACTCGTCAAGTATAAGTATGATCTGCATGAAAAAAAAAGTTTTGCATTTTCGAAATCAAACATAAAGAAGTATTAAGACTATATTAACTAAGAATAAGTAAGTTAGTTAATGGTCCGAAAAGTCGGGTCGTTACAATACACATGATCCATTTATACTTGATTGTGAATTTTCCATTATTCTTGATTATGGATTTTTTTACCTTGTCTTGTTTGTGGGCCCAGGTATACGTATTAGATGCGCTTAATCATCGTGCTGTAAGGGTTTGTAAGGTCCATAACAATACCAAGATTATGGACTGGACTTACTTCAGATCAATTAACCATAATTGATCCTTCCCTTGTGGAAGGTTAGTACGACACCCTTAACTTATCTTGTCTTAGTCTTGTTAATTATTTTATGGTGAGTATGTAATATAAATATCATACCTCAATATAAAATTCAAAGTTTTTGAGACATATATCATGATAGCTTTAAAACATATAAGTCATGGCATCAAGCATGAAAGTATGCAATATGTCATACTTTAGCATAAATCTTAAACATATAACTTGGACATATCATCATGAAACATATCTTTATAAACATGTGTTTTAAAAACATATGATAAAACATATATTTAAAACACGGCTTAAAGACTTGAATTTCTTAAAACATGTCGTTCTTAAAACAATTCAAAACTTGCATTGAATCAAACCATTCAAAACTGACACCTTATAAATATGTTCAAACATACATAACATTAATCATAGAGTACATTTGATAAAAAAAAAAAACATTTAAGATTGAAAACCGTAGTTTTCATACTGTAGACAAGGTTTGTACTTACTTGATTTTTGCTTTAGTATTTTGCTCATCTTGTACACTTAGTGTTTTAATAGGTCCACATCCTATTTAATCACCCATAACGTATATAAGTGTTTAGTCTGACTAATTAGATTTCTACTACAAAAATTCAATTAGTTATATTTTAATTATTTTACATGATTTGGCTAGCACTAGATTACCAACATCTAGTATTATTGGGCCTCTAGACCTAATATATCAAATGGTTACTAAACTACTTGAAAATCTCTTACTAAAAATTCCATAACTCTTTAAAAGACTTTAGAGCTAATATTTAGCTCTAAATTCAGTTTGCCGATGGATAAATTCTTCTACTGAAGAAAAATCTTGACTTATCGTATTATTAATTTCTAAAAACCATTTTTGTTTAAAAATGGTTGATACATCTCTTAATGTGGATTGTATCATTTTAGTGGCACAAAGGCTATTTCTTAACTTACGTGGGTAAGATTACTATGTAAACCCATTTTAAAAGATTTTCGTAACGAAATTATTTGAATAAAAAAATCATTTGAAAAACTTCTTTCTGCAAACTAATGCAGATTTGAGTATTCTACAAATGCTATGTTTCATATGAAAATGATTTTCTTAATTGAAATGTTTAAGTCATTTTAAAATCTTATCAGAAAACAACTTGTCTTAGAGACATTTTTGTAAAAACATCCTTCACAAAACTTGTAGATCTTTTCAAGATCTAAAATTTTCATAGTTTTAATTTAAAAACTGCTTCTAATCTCTAACACTGTCAATTTTAATAGTTCTCAAAACTGTGAGGCGTATATGTAATAGTTGTAACGAAAATCACTCCTTGGAGCACTTTCTGAAAATCGGATAAAACTATTTCGTAGAATCATTATTTTTCATTTCAATGTTTCACAAAACTTTTAGATATCGATGACATCTACAACTTTCATGTTTGGCATCATGCCAAAATTCAAATTTAACTTGCTGTTTTGTAAGACAATCCGTGGCTACTAAAATACCAAACAGGTTTTTGGTCCGTTATTGGTTACTTTTTTATCGGCCATGAAACTGTATCTTATGGCCATCTTTTGGACAATGTCGTCCCATGAAATGTTTAGATTTTGATGAGATCTAAAACTTGTACGATTTGATGAGAACCTAGTTCCATCTCTAAGATACCCATTTTGATGAAACTCCATGGCTGGGCAGTATAAAAACTGCTTCTGCCCAGTTTTGACAGCAGGTCCGAAACATCATCTTAGAGACAGTTTTAGACAAAAGTTGTCTTAATGAAACTTTTAGGTTTCGTGAGATCTAAAAGTTCTAATGAAGATTGCTAAGTCTAAAAATGTCATGTACTATGCCGTTTAGGTTGATTTCTGTGACTGACCTAAATAGCAATTTTAAAAATTGTTATTTAGCTTAAACAACTTCTAATCATGTTCTAGAGCACAAATCATAACTATAAATCAACATAAACATAATCATCCCTTATATATAGAGCCATTCAACATAAAAATTAAAATAACCAAAATAAAAAATTTATTACAACCCAATAACAAATTCCTAAACATTGGTTCTAAGCATAACTTAGTGCTTGAAACTAAGAAGATGAGTTTAGGAGATTTTACCTCAAGTGATCCTCTAGCTTTTAGTGTGTGGGAGGGGCTGAAATTTTGAGAGTGTGAGAGGTGAGAGGGAGGCGTTTTTGGCTGAGGGAAATAGGAGAAAAGGTTGCAAAAATAGAAACTAATGGTTTGGTTCCTATTTATAGACAAAAGACTAATCACACTACCTTTTTCTAACACTCATTTAAGCCAACTTAAGATTGCTTAAGTGGCATAAAGATGGGTAGCATACTCACTAATTCCACCGGTGGTAGCTTGTGAAAATGGAGCAAATCTGTGCACATCTAAACCACCGTGCATTAGTAACATCATGTGTCATAACCTATACCCCTTTTTCATCATTTCTTTGACATTTCTTTCACTTAATTCTAGGGACTTGACCACTTCCTTCATTGCCACTCAAAAGAAACGTGAATGGTCAGCACAATGGGATCTCTAATGCTGCACAATCTGATTTGCAGTCTAAATTTTATCCGAAAATATTTTCGGCAATATTTACAGACAGTGTAAAATTCATATTTTTGCTCTAATTTTCAAACAATTGATATATTCATACTTTAACTGTTTCATATAGTCCATAATTATACTTCGGTCATAATTCATTATCTGACTACTTGAAATTACAATCCGAAAAAAAACTACACAGTCTGGAAAATTTTTCCGAATAGTGATGAAATTAACCTGAATTCTTATTTAGGGTTCTAAACCTCAAATTGGATCAAATTATGACCTTGTTGTCTCAATATCCTAATTTTTCCATTCACCGGTCCAAAAAATATACTAGTTGGGCTAGAGTTTTCCATTGTTTTGTTGTCTTGGTGATTTTTGAACTTAGTCATAGAATTTATGAGCTTGTTCATATTGTTCATACATTTAGTGCTAATTAACATACAGTTTCTACACGATATGCTAATCTAGCACTCGACACAGTATTTCACTTATATCGTGTACTTTTTGGATTATATTGGACAATTTCATGAACTTGATATCCAATTATAATCTAAATGGAAGCATTTCATGTTTACTTTAGTAATGAAAGCTTCCCAACGTAACTTGGCTCGTTAAAATTATTATAGTGTTAAATTACACTGCCCTTGTTATTACTAACATAAAATATTGGAAATAATGAAATTTGAGATTTATTACTACAAAATTCATTTTTCCATCAGTACAAGTGATTACCAGAAAATTTCGGGACTTGACCTCTTTCTAACTAGGTGGTTAAGTCTAGAATTTTTTCGGACATTACAACCTAACCTCCTTAAAAATTTTCGTCCCTGAAAATTGGTACAATTCCGTGTACTGTTTCTTCATGTCCTCCTCGCGCTCCCAAGTGACTTCCTCTACATTATGATTACGCCACAACACTTTAACGAGGGGTATGACTTATTGCGAAGGGTTATCTCTTCGCGATCCAAACTTCGAACATGTTTTTCTTTGCAAGACAAATCTGTTTGAACTTCCACAGGTTCTTGATGCAGTTTATGGGATGAATTTGGAACATATTTTTTTAGCATCGAGATATGAAAAACATTGTGCACCGAGGCTAATTCTGGTGGTAGCGCCAACATATAGCAACATTTTTGACCCTTTCGAGTATCTCGAAAGGCCCAATTAATGTAACTAGGACTTAGTTTTCCTTTCTTTCTGAACCTCGTCACACCTTCATTGGTGCCACCTTTAGAAGACTGAGTCTCCCACTTGAAATTCTCAAGGTCTACGATGCTTATCCGTGTAACTTTTCTGTATGCTATAAGCTGTCTCTAGCCTTTGTCGAATTAGCTTCACATCTTGTGTCGTATTTCGAATAAAATCTGTGGTTTCAAGCTGCTTTTCTCCAGCTTAATAATGAATCAGGGATCTACACAGAGCTTCGTATGGTGCCATACGAATTGATGAGTGATAGCTGTTGTTGTATGAAAACTCGATCAGCGACAGTTTCTTATCCCAGTTACCTTTGAAGTCCAAGGCACATGATCTGAGCATATCTTCCAATATCTGAATGGTCCTTTCTGATTGACCATCAGTTTGTGGGTGAAAAGCTGTGCTAAACTTCAACTTTGAACCCATTGCATCGTGCACACTTCTCTAGAATTTTGAAGTGAATCAGCCATCACGGTCCAAAATGATGGATTTTAGAATCCTGTGCAACTTTACTATGTGAGCTACATGTAGTTTTACTAATCGTTCTACTGAGAAACTGAGTTTAATCGGCAAAAAGTGAGTCGATTTAGTCAATTGGTCAACTATTAACCAAATTGCATAATTGGTGTCAGATGTCCTAGGCAATCCAATCACAAAATCCATTGTTATCTAATCCCATTTCCATTTTGGGAGTTTGATCTTTTGTAGTTTGTCGGCCGGACGTTGATGCTTTGCCTTAACTTTTTGGCAAGTTAGGCATTTGGACACGAAGTCTACCATGTAATTCTTCATTTTTGGCCACCAAAAGCTTTGTTTGAAGTCTTTGTACATTTTGGACACTCCAGGATGAACAGAATACGGCATTTCATGAGATCTGTTTTTTGATTTCCTCGTTCTTGGGAACGCATATCCTACCCATATAGTGGAGTATGCCTTCTGCAGAAATGTTGAATTCTGAATTTTTCCCATTGATAACTTCATTCTTAATTCTTACCAGGGATGGATCGAGCTCCTGGTTACTTTTCATATTCTCTAAAATGTTTGGTTTGACGGTCAATGTTGACAATTCTCATATAATCATCTTGATCCCGAAATCGCTAATGTGTAGAGGTTCGGGTATCGTATTGATCGCCATTAGCACGGCATACGATTTTCGGCTAAGAGCATCAGCCACCTTGTTTGCTTTTCTAGGGTGATAAAGGATCTCACAGTCATAGTCATTTACCAACTCCATCTATCTTTTTTGTCTCCTGTTGAGCTCTTTTTGCTTGAAAATATACTTAATTCTCTGGTGATCAGTGTAGATCTCACATTTAGTTTTGTCCAGATATTGTCTGCAGATCTTCAATGTAAAAACTACCACCATAAGCTCTAAATCTTGCGTCGGATAGTTTCTTTTATGGTCCTTAAGCTGTTGTGAAGCTTAAGCAATTACTTTCCCATTCTGCATGGGAATAGCACCTAATCCCATTTTAAAGGCATTGCAGTAGATTACTAAGTTTCCTACTTCTGTGACTGGGATTGTAAGAATTAGAGTACTTGTTAGCCACTTATTTAGTTCTTGGAAGTTCTTTTTGTTCTTTTTGTTCTTTTCCGTCCATTCGAACATCTTCATTGCCTCAGCTACGGTCAAGTTGCCTTGTCAAAAATTGTTGAACTCATCCTACTAAGCTTCCATTATCTTAATGTTGAAGTACTTCTTAGAACTCTTCAACAAAATCTTTTCATATCATTTGACTAATATCACGTCTAAGCTGGACAGTTTCCCACCATAGCCGTGCATCTTTCTTGAGTACAAATGATGCACATAAAACTTTTTCCTGATTAGTCAACTTCATAAAATTCAGGATCACTTGAATATCCACTATCCAATTATCAGCCTCTATCGGGTCTGTGGATCCTTCAAACTCAGGCACCTTCATACATCAGAATTTCTCATATAGCTCTTCTGGAGTTTGGGGTACTGGCACTTGTAGCTCTGGTTGTGCTACTGCCCTGATTGGTGCCTCAGGTGCCGGAGGGTTTTCTGCAACTGCTGGCTCAACGGGAAAAATCCCATATGCTGGGGTTCTACCGGAGGAACAACAGGCGCTGGCGGTACTCCTACGCTAGTTGGTGCTTGGTTCTATTGAGCCAATTGTGCTTGAAGTCCTCATTTCTCTTGCTGTTGAGCTTGGAGCATTTGCGCATCTCATTGAGTTGGGCTAGAAGATTGATGTCTTGTGACGGCGGCATTGTTGCCTCAATATCCTAATTTTTCCGATACTATATTAAATTCACCGGTCCAGAAATTATATTGGTTGGGATGGAGTTTTCCATTGTTTTGCTATCTTGCTGATTTTTGAACTTAGTCATAGAATTTATGAGCTTGTTCATATTGTTCATACATTTAGTGCTAATTAACATATAATTTTTGCACAGTGCGCTAATCTAGTAATCGACATAGTATTTCACTTATACCTTGTACTTTCTGGATTATATTGGACAATTTCATGAACTTGATAGCCAATTATAATCTAAATGGAAGCATTTCATGTTCACTTTAGTAATGAAAGCTTCCCAACGTAACACAATTCGGTAAAATTATTGCAATTTCAAATTGCTTTGCCCATGTTATTACTGACATAAAATATTGGAAATTATGAAATTTGAGATTTATTACCACAAAATTCATTTTTCCATTAGTACAAGAGATTACCAGAAAATTTCGGGACTTGATCTCTTTCCAACTGAGAGGTTAAGTCTAGAATTTTTTCGGACATTATAATGATATTCTCTTAAAGTTTCATTTAGGACTTGAATAAACAATAAGAGATCTCGATCATTCTATAATTTGTTTACTGAATGATTTTCTATTTATGGAGGATTTTGTAAATAGGGTTTGATCAGGAAAAATGGTGAAAATTTTAATGATAAAATAATTAAGAAGATAAAATGGAATTTTAACCCTAAACTCAATTATGAATATCATATGGAGATTCCACATCAATGTTCATGAGCTTTCGTAATTTGGTATAGAATCAAAGAGTTCAGCTTCATACTTATAATGGCGTAGTCATGGAGTTTAATAATATGGATAAATTGATTTGAGTTAATTAATTAATTTAATATTATTTTAGCTTTGATTTTATAAGTTCATCGGGTCCCCTTGTTAGCTCACAAATTCTAAGAAATGTCATGAAATAATTTATGGCGATCTGGCATAATGCTAGAATTGTTCTGGATGGAACAAGATGAAACAGAAAAATGCAACCAGTCTCGTATGAGTGTAGGCATAGGTCACAGAGGGTAGTCCCAGTCAGGGACTTCGTTTATGTGGCAGATGATGCAGTCTCAGGTTGTTTCGGATAATTTCAGGAATAATTAATTTTGTTGGTAGAAATTAGTTGAAATTCAAATAATTATAATCTTGGATAAGATGATAAGATTTGAAATTTAAAGTTTGAATTAAATTTGTTATCTTTAGATAAGATCACAATTTAATTTAAATTTAAACGTAGATAATAATTTAAATTAAAGATTGTTATTTTTGGATAAAGATTACAATTTAATTTAAATTTAAAAGCAGAAAAGATAATATTTTGGATTAGATATTATCTACGAATTTAAATAAATAGATAATCATCAATGGATATGGATAATCTTTTATTCGAATTAAGGATAATGATTGTCAAAAATTAATTAATTAAATATTTATCGATGGCTATAAATATTTGATTGATAAAGCAACTTCTGACTAATGTCGAAGCTAAGTAAGAGACATAGAGGAACCATTATTCAACTGTTTGTGTTTTTGTTTTTATTTCAAGAATTCTCCATAGAAACAAGGGTTTTCAGGATTGAGAACGAAGCAATGGTAAAGAAAAAAGAGTATTGCTTCATGAACGGAAATTCTACTAAATGTACCCACACACACCCGTACGTGGAAGAGTCATAGTTGGCAAGATCAGGTGGTCAATGCTCATAATCTGGAAGCTAGCTTTATCATCCAGAATTGATTGCCAAACTGGTATGTATTAGTATGGTAACAATATTGGTTTTTTTGATCATACTAGGTCTTCCGTTGCGTAAATTATTTTTGCCAATTTTTCCTTCAATCTTCGACCCCTTTACCATTGCGGTGGTGCGAAGATCGTTGAGCGTGGGAGAGACAGATCATAGATAGAGAAGCTGTGTGGGTGCGAGATCTAAGGCTGTGGCCAGGGCTGTCACTACAAAATCCAATCTCTGGCCTCCATGCAAGGATCTTAAGCAAGCAGAAAGATGATAAGAGACAACTCTGGTGAATCACGAGAAAGTGAATTCGATGCTGATTTGGTGGCAGAATGGCAGATCCGGCGTCAGAGGAGATCGACGTCATTGGCACTGCATCAAAGGATTATGGGAGATCTTTGGCCTTAGATCAGCGACGTCGTGGACATCCAAACCTTCAACCAACGGTTACGGAAAATAACCATCGTGATGTGAGGAAGCTTCAGCCTCAGATCGGTAACATCGTGATCCAGAAGAAAACCAACACTAATAGCAATCTTCATATCGGCCAGTGTCTGGGAAGTAAGAGGACGAAGTTTAGTGTGGTCGTTGCTATGGTGGCATCTGGCACTGTCTCGCATGAGAAGAGAAAGAGAGAATGAGGGGTTGCTTGAGGGAAAGAAAGAGAATGAGAAAAAAAAAAAAACTATTAAGGAAATACGTTTAAATTAATTTATGACATCATAGTTATGTCATTTTTTATAATACTTTTAAAGTAATGGAAAAAAATCAATTCACCTTTTATTTTTATGGCACTCACCATAATTTTGCCAAAAAAAAGGGGAAAATGTAGCATATGACACATTTTATAAGTACAAATAAAGTTTATAACATTTCTAAAAGAAGATAAATTATAGAATATTTCTATTTTCCTCTATAAAATAAATTAAGTGCTTCCAATTTTACCTCTCTCTCTATGTTTCTTCCCCTTCAGCTCCCTCCTATCCCTTTCTCTTGTTATTGAGAGTGTTGCACCGGTGGACATTGTGACAATGGCAGAGAGGCCATCAAGATCTCTACGTCTCTCTCTTTCCAGCATAGCTATCTCTCTCTCTTCCTTTGTTGTTGGACCGTATGTCACGCTGATAGACATCATGACGGTGGCGTAGAGATCTTTGATAGATTCGGTGATGATCGTGAGGCGGGTGAAGGTTGCAAGGGGGTTTTGGAGAATGAGAGTAGAGCAACAACAATGGAGGCAAAGAAAACTGAAAACAAAGATGAGTTTGAGGCGTATTGAGAATACTTTCCTTTAAGGTTTTATTTGTCCTCATTACTAAGTTTGCTAAAGAGTTTAACGACAAATTAACCACATGATACAACATACCCTTGAATGCAATATCCATCAATAATATTGTATTCCATAACAAATATATGATATTTGTACATTTCTAAAGTTTTTAAAAGCACAGAGATGCTTTTTCATGAACAGTTACTTCCATGGTAATCCATGTAACATTTTCTAAGAGGTGACTCTTCCTTGCAAAGATATCTCTTATAGTATCTATTCAATGATCATAATTAATATATCAGTTATTAATAATAATTCAGTTTTGTATGAAAATATACAACCAATAAACACAACGGTTCGAAACAACTCAAAATATACATTTGAAATTCTCAACTTAGCATGAAATTGCGCGATCGCGCGCTTGTGTGGCACGGCCACGCTGCCCTCTCAGCCTGCTGGGCGAGCTGTAGGAAGCTAGGCCATGCGGTCGTACCTCCCTTTCTGCTTGCTAGGCAAGCTATAGAAAGTGCGTGTGGGCCACGCGCCATGTGTGGTGCGACTGCGCTGCCTTCTTGGCCCTCGTAGCCCACTCGGCCCACGCGGCCCTCTCAGCCTTATTGTATCTTTTGATCTTATTTCAAATGCGAGACATATTACAATCTCTCTTACAATCTCTGACTAGATTATAATATTTCTTCCAGAATCAACAACAATAAACTCATACATACAAGAAGGTATCTTTCAATTTTAACCTTCAATCAGTGAAAATACTTCAAAGTATTCACAAGACAATAATGTGCTTAGCATTAAACTTTGTCTCTTAAGTAAATACCAGAAACATATCACATATAAGCTATTTCAGATTTCAAAATCATGTTCCAATCATTTAGCACTATTTCGGCCTTGTGCTCTATCTTGGATTCATAAACATTTACAAGACTAAACCACGATCTTGTTAGAAACGGCACCATTTCTTATGTTCACTTAGGTGAAGTTTCAAATCATGTCTCTAGTACTTTGAGACTTGAACTTGATTAAGAGTATACACTCACTCTCAACCACGTAGCTACTTGCACCGAACATCCTAGAACATACTAATTAATTTTTCTCGGTGCTTACCGGTCACATAACAATGACTTGTTCTTACCCATTGAACTATGGAATAGCGGTACAACTATTGGGTTACCATCACCGGTGACTCTTTCCAAGAAATGTTTCAGTCTCATTCCACTAGATGTTTCCTTGACTAAGTCTCATAAAAGACCTTTTGTCAAGCGATCTGATAGGTTCTTATTTGTCCTAACGTAAACAATATTAGTAACATCATCCGTTATTAATTGTTTCACATATTCATGTCTCAAATTAATATGTCTAGACTTTCCATTATACAGTTTATTATAAGATCTAGACAATATAATTTCATTATTACAGTACAAAAAAATAGATGACATTGGTTGTGGCCATAACTCAATATCAAATTATAGATTTCTCATCCATTATGATTCTTTGTTTGTTGTTGCTAGCTCAGACTCCATTGTTGAGTGAGTTATGCAAGTCTGTTTCTTAGATGCCCAAGATATAGCTCCTCCACCAATCATGAATATCCATCCTGATGTGAATTTGTTATCACTTGCACTAGTTATCCAACTCGCATTACAGTACCCTTCAAGTATTGCTTGATATTCATTGTAAAATAAACACATATTAATGGTTTTTTTAAGATAACCAAGTATCCTTTCAATAACATTCCAATGCTTAACACTTGGGTAACTCGTAAACCTTAACATTTTCTATACTGGAAATGTTATGTCTGGTCTTGTACAATGCATAGCATACATCAAGCTGCCCATCGCACTAGCATACTCTAGCTGTGCTACCATTCAGCCTGAATTTTATAGTAATTTAATACTAGAATCATATGGGGTATTAGTTTCTTTAAATTTCAAATGATTGAATTTAAGAAGCACTTTTTCAATATAATGAGATTGACACAACGAGTAACCCCACTATGCTTTCTAACCTTTATACCCAATCTAGTATCTACCTCATCAAGATCTTTCATCTTAAATTGTGAAGTTACATACTTCTTAGTATCATTTACCCCTTGCATGTTTGTTCCATAGATAAGCAAGTCATCAAAATACAAACATAAAATTACACCAAAATCTTTTGTAAATTTAGAATATATACATTTATTAGCATTATTATGCTTAAACCATGAGACAAAATGACCAAATCAAACTTCTAATGCCACTGTTTTGGTGCTTGCTTTAATCCATAAAGCGACTAGACTAACTTGCAAACATTTTTCTCATTTCTAGGCAAAACAAACCCCTCGGGTTGTTCCATATAGATTTCATCATCTAGATCACTATTTAGAAAAGCTATCTTTACATCTATTTGGTGCACATGCAAATTGTATATTGAAACAATTTCAAATAGTACTTTATTAGATAGTCTAGCTACTGGAGCATATGTATCGAAATAATCTATACCACGTTTTTGTTTAAAACCCTTGGTTACCAATCTAGCCTTGAACATTTGTACAGATCGGTATTGTACTTTTCTCTAAACACCGGAGATCAACCAAAACCCATGTTTGATTAGACATAATTGAATCAATTTCATCATTTATAGCCTTTCTCCAAAAGGAAGCATCTCTAGATGACATGGCTTCACTAAATATCTTAGGATCTTCTTCAACATTTAGCAATAATGGTATTTTATTAAGTACAGTATTTCTATCTCCTTCGACCAAGAAGGCTAAAACTTGAGATGAAATAAAATCTGGTGCTAAACCTCTCTCTTTTCTTTCATGTTGACTTCTCCTTGGTTCGAAAGATGTCATAGACTCTTTCCTTTAGTTATAAGCAGAGGTACTGGGAGCAAAGTCACATGGTTGATCAATATTAGATTCTAATTCAGTGGCAAAATCAAGAGTAAATTTCATTTTTGATAAATTCAACATCTCTTGATTCCACAATTACATTAGAATCTAGATTCAATAATCTATATTCCTTGGAATTTTCAGCATATCCTACCAAAACACTTTTAATTCCTCTTGCACCTAACTTTGATGATTTAAGGTCATGTACTCTATAGAAGGCTAAACAGCCCCACACCTTTAAATACATTAAGTTTGGTTTTCTTCCTTTCCATATTTCATATGGAAAAACATGTGTTTTCAAAGAAGTTATCATATTATGAACATGACATGTAGTAAGTAAAGCTTCCCCCCATAAATTATTTGATAATTTAGTATTAAAAAGCATAGAGTTAATCATATCCATACAAATCATATTCTTTCTTTCAGCCAAACTATATTGTTGAGGAGTAAATAAGACTGACTTTTGGTGAACAATACCATGCTCTTCACAGAAGGCATCAAACTCATTTGAAAAATATTCACCACCTTTATCACTTCGAATGATTTTGATCTTTCTATCTTTTTGGTTTTCAACTTCAGCCTTGAAAAGTTTAAACTTATCAAAAGCTTTTTTCTTTGTTCTAATTAAGTATACATAAATGTATTTAGAACAATTATCGATAAAAGTGATAAAGTATCTTTTTCCTCATATGGTCAAAATACAATTATACTCACAAATATCGATGTGAATTATATCCAATATTTGAGTATTTCGTTCGGCTTTAGGAAAATGTTTCTTAGTCATTTTTTGCTTGTATACGAATCTCATACACTTATCATGTTTTAAATCTTTGCAATTAATCAAACCATGTTTAGACATGTATTTCAAAGATCTAAAATTTTAGTGTGCTAACCGAGCATGCCAAACATCAAAAGAGTCAACAATGTAAACAAAAATTGTATTTTTATTATCAATAATACTTAGCTTGTACATGCCTTCACTAGAATAACCTTTTTCCCACAAAAGTCCCATTCTTAGATACAATACATGTGTTTCCCTCAAGTACAATCGTAAGCTCATTCTTACAAATAAGATTAGTAGATACAAGATTCTTTCTAATATCGGGAACATGAAAGACATTATTCAAAGTCATTTTCTTCCTGGAAGAAAAGTTAATCTCCATCATTCCTTTCCCAGCAACCACCGCTGCATTATGATTCCCCATGAGAACCGTTTGTCCTTCCTTTTCAATTTGATAGGATGAGAACAAATTCTTGTCATTACAAACATGAATGGTGGCACCGAAATCAAGTCACCAATCACAGGACTTTGTTGCAGCCATGTTGGTTTCAGTAATCATGCCAATTTCTACTCCGCGACCATAGCACATATCTCTTTGATTTTTTCTTCAACGACATTGGCTTTGTTGATGTTAACTTCTTCCTTTTTCTTCTTGTTTCTGCAGTCATTTTGACGATGACCTTTCTTTCCACAAAAGAAGCATTTTTCGGAAAACTTCTTGTGGTCATTGCCGAACTTCTTGAACTTCTTGTCATTGTTGACTTTGAAGTTCTTTTGAAACTTACTTGCTTCTGCGACATGAACTTTAGAGGAATCCACAATCTTGTTCTTGGGATCATGAGACTTAGTCTCTTCTTCGATCCTCAAGTGCTTTTGTAATTCCTCCAAAGTTATATCATCTCTCCTATGAAGGAGTTTCTTTATATAATCATTCCAACTTTGGGGTAATTTAGAAATAATAGCCCCCACTTGAAATGAATCAGATTTTCTACTTTTAATTTTCGAAGCTTAGTTACAATAACTTGCAATTCATGTATTTGATCAAGGACGGACTTGGTATCAACCATGACAAACTCAAGATATTTCAAAATGAGGAATTTTTCGGTACTTTCTTTCTCTGTCGTGTACTTGTATTCAAGAGCATTCCATATCATAGAGCCTATCGGAAAGTTTGCTGAGAATGTGACCCCAATACATCACTTTATCATCTTCATGCTTCTTCCTTTCAGCCTTCACTACGTCGGAATCGTCCTCCTTTGGTTCTGGAAGTGGCTTCAACTTTGGATCAAGAGCATAGGCAATCTTGAGGACGGTGAGTAGGAATTAGAATTTTCCTTCTAGCGGGTGAAGTTAGTGCCATCAAAACGATCAAGTTGGACATTTGGATTGATAAAAGAAGTCTTTTTTTTTTTAACCTCCATTGTAGTATAACCAAACCTTAAAGATTGTTGGAGAATAAGAGTAGAGCAACAACAATGGAGGTAAAGAAAACTGAAAACAAAGATGGGTTTGAGACGTATTGAGAATACTTTCTTTTAAGGTTTTATTTGCCCTCATTACTAAGTTTGCTAAATAATTTAATAGCAAATTACCCCCAAGCTACAATAAACCCTTGAATACAACATCTAGCAATAATATTATTTTCTAGAACAAAGATATGAAATCTTTAAATTTCTAAAGTTTTTAAAAGCACAGAGGTGTCTTTTCATGAACTGTTACTACTATGGTAATCCACGTAGCCTTTTCCAAGATGTGTCTCTTTATTGCAAAGATATCTCTTTTAGTATCTATTTAATTATCAGAACTAATATATTAGTTATTGACTATTATTTAGTTTTGTATGAAAATATACAACCAATAGATACAACGATTCAAAACAACTCAAAAAACAAATTTGAAATTCTTAGATTAGCACGAAATTTCGCGGCCGCGCCGCACTTTCGGCCCTCTTGGTGGGCTACTGGGAGCACGCTCCAGCTGCCAGCCCACGCTGTCATGCACCTATGTGGTGCGACCACGCCTCTCTCTGCTTGCACAGCCCCACGCCATGTGTGGCGTGGCTGCACCGCCTTCTTGGCTTTCACGGCGCTATTGTATCTTTTAATCTTATATCAAATGTGAGACATATTACGATCTCTCTTATATGGGGTGTTGACCTTTTGTTTTCTCAGGTTTCAACTTTTCTATTCTTTGGTTGTTGGCGATGGTTGCATTGGGGGACGGTTGTACTAGTGAGAGAGATGATAGAATTTTCTATTTCGTGATAAGTTTCAAGGTTTTCATGGAATATTTTCTGATTATTATTTATTTACCAATAAAAATTTGATTTACTTGAAATATTTTATGGTAAATATTATCGGAAACAATGGATTTACTTGAAATATTATTTTGATAATTATGTGTTTACCAAATTATGATAGGGGGAAATATTTAAATACTGGATTTCCTAAATACATTAAGGTTTACCTCATGAAATCATATCGTAAATCCGATATTAATCAAGAACTTTAGGCTTAGTAAATACGGATTTCCTAATAAAGAAATATGGTATATTTTTAGTTAATATGATATGTCCTAGTAAATAAGGATTTTCTAGTAAATAAATATGGTATTTTCTGTTAAGTAAGATATTTCCTAGTACATATATTTGATATTTTCTAATAGATATGATATTTCCTAGTAAATGTGATATTTATCAATAAAGTTTTTATTTACCTTATATTTTGAGATTTTAAATGTATAAAGTAAACCAATACTTACTATGTTACAAATTTTTATTTATGTCCTAGTAAATATATATGGCGTTGTTAAGAAAATACAGTGACTTTAAATTTGTATAGAAAATCAATGTTTACCGAATATATTACCATTTTTTATTTATTTCCTAATAAAAATGGTGTTATTAACGCAAATAGACCTGTGTTAAATGAATTTATTACTATTAATATTATTATTATATATGTATTAGTACATATATATATATATATATATTTCAGTAATTTGGTCTGAAGTCACATGTCGACGGGAGTACTCCGGTGTCGGTGTGAAAGAGAAATCTCATGACTGACTCGCTACGAGGCAGCTGTCTGGCGAAATTGCACCCCTACTCGCGAGTGAACCTCATTCCATTTCTGGTGTTTGCAGGAGATTCCGGCGATGGCTTGATCTAACTCACGATGGAGGTCGCCATATTTTTTGCATCAAGCAGCTCGCGACGGTTTGCTAGTTTCAAGATGGGATCTCCCCGCCGATGTCATCTTTTTACTTGACGTTTTCCAATGCCATCTCTCGTGACAGTGGAGTAAATGACAATGCGTTGAAGGTTTCTGAAGATAGCAGAAGAAAAATCTAGGGTATTTCGGGAATTTCAGAAACTTAGACCTAAAATATGCTATTTATTTCCTTTCTCATTAAAATATGCTATTTACCTTAATTCCCCCTTAATATGCCATTTCCCTCTTTTTCACCCTAAAAAAAAAAAAAAAAAAGAAGAAGAAGAAGAAAAGAAAAACCTAAGAAAAACACCCAAAACAAAACCAAATTGAGCATGGCTCGCTATCTTGTATGGAGTGCTAATGTTACATTTTTGGGGGAGAAAAATGGCTTGCTGAACCATATGATTGGCACAATAACAAGTAAATTACCTAAAAATAAACTTTTGGTACCTTGTACGGAATGCCAATTTCAACATGGGCTACTGACGGTCTCCGGTCACCGACGACCCAATATTCTAACAGAATACTTTTGGTAATCTACCATATTACATTTGGTAATCAAAAGTCGCTAGAGCAGGTATCTGATCGTTGAAGAATATCTCGTATAATACTTTTAGTAATCAACATGAGTCTTTGATAGTCGAAGAGTATTTTGTAGAATACTATTAGTAATCTACCATATTACTATTTACATTCTACCCAATTATTTTTTAAATTATACCGGATTACTTATCGTAATCTACCATATTATAATTTGTTTATTTTTTATTTTTGTTATATACAAGGTTTTTTTTTTTTTTTTTTTGCATTAGTTTATTTCAAAAATATTGTTCTATCCTATTATTTTCTTAATTTAGCAACAAAAAATCACAGGATTATAAAAACAAAAATTCGTAAAAAAAAATCAGAATGATATAGTAATTATATTATACACAACTTAAAAAAAAAACTACAAAACAATAATTTTTAAAAAAAAAAGGACAACCAAACTACTCCTCACGGCTACCAAACTCATGACGGCAACGTCAAAGTCATAGCTACACCGGTGATCGCAGCCTACATCAATGTCGCGACGAGGACCGAGAGAGAGAGAGAGAGAGAGAGAGAGAGAGAGAGAGAGATTGACAGAGAAAAAACATGACAGAGAGAGCCAAAAAGGAGAGAGAGAGATAGGTGTCAAGGTTCGGCGACCATCGATTCCCCGATGGCAGAGGTCTTAATGTGTGCATTAGAGGGGCTATTTCCACAATTTCATCGTAAGCATTGACTTTGGATGGATGACCCATTGTCAAATGTGGCAATATTTATTTGATTATATTTTAAGTAAAGAAATAATTTAAATTCCATGATATGTATATACATATCAAATACCTTCCATTAGTAGTACATCTGGGATACCTACAATTGATGAGGGTACTTAAATAAAGACCACATCCCCCATATGTAGAGAGATGGGAATTAAGTCACGTTTATTTTATACGTGAGGTGTTTTTCTCTCCTTCTCTTTCTCCCACTCATTCTTTGACATTTTCTAAGAAAGAGATTCTAGGCTGTGGAATGTTTCGGTTGTTCTAGTAACATTCATATAATGCGAGCGTACGCGATGATCGTGATTGGTGATACCATAGGATTACCGCAGATATTCTTAGGTATCAGAGCCTTCTTAGTAATCCTCTTATCGTCTTTGCAAAGGAAATGTAGGTGAAACCTAAACTACGGAAAATACTCAATTTCGGGTTTTTTCGGCTGTTACTAAGCATCACTTGGCTGTGTAATTTTGATACATCATAGATATTGGCATGTTTAGCCTATTGTTAAATTTTTGTATTTTTGGATGAACGGTTTAGAGGAGTTAGAGTCAAAATCCTAAAATACAAAAAATCGACCGTAAAATTGTGAAATGTATCTTTTTGAGTTTTGAAGAGTTCTTGGTATGCATGGCTGGATTCCTCTCGAAATTATCTTCGTGATGATAGGGGATTTTTTTTTTTTTTTTTTTTTTTTTTTTTCAAAACTGATTTCGTTTGGAAGAGTTATCACCGTTTCAATTTTCAAATCATTCTTGCGAATTTTTTTTATAAAAAAATCAGGGATCAAGTTTCCACTAGCAGCTTCGAAGCAAAGCCAGCACTCATCTAGAATCTGTTTTGATGCTAGAGACATCGTTGGACTCAACGAGAAATTATTCATTGGACCGGGTGTACTACATCATCATGCTTACGTGGTTCACCCGTCGAATAGAAATTTTACATTTGGACAGAACTTTTTGTCAACCTTTTCTAATTATATGTTTCTCTTTCCTAATGTGTATTACATTAATTCTTGAGTCAAAATCTCTATAAATACTCTTATATTAAAAGACTTAAAAAAAACTTCTAGTATGCAATTAACTTAAAATATCATTACTTTTAATTTTAAAATATTATTTCATAAATTAGCTAAAAGGGATGAGGGTTTTACTGTTCTTTCTACAGTGTGGTGACTTTTTTGCCCATCCCTTTTAGTTGCTTTTTCCTTTTCTACAATACCTTGACGGTTTTACCCCTATTTTTAGGTATAAAGATAGTTTTGCCCTTCAATTGTGGTTATATTTTTCATTGGTAACAGTGGTTTGATGATTTTATCCTTCACTTTTACAGTGCATAGACATTTTCGCCCTATAGTTATAGTTGTTTTCTAAGGCAGCTACAGTTGTTGGACATTTTTGTCCTTCTTATGTATGTTTGGACGAATTTGCCCTTCGAAATTAGTCTATGGTGTGTTGTGTGTGTAATGTTTTGACGATTCTACCCTTATAACCCTAGAATGTCCTCTCTCTCTCTCTCTCTCTGTCTCTTTCTCGAATGTTCATTTCATATTTTTTTTCCTCTCTCTACCTCGCCTTCTCTCTGCATTATTCATCTTCTCTTTCTTCACATCTCTCTTTCTTCGCCTCTTTTCTACACTGTTCATGCTCTCTTTTCTTGTAATGCTAATATATTTGTGATTTCTCTATTTGGTATAGAGCTTTTTTGTTTTGAATTTTTCTTCTTTTCCTAATCTCTGCTTTGTATTGTTTGTTTTTTTCTTAATCCTAAGTGTTTGTTTTCTCAATTTCTATTGTACAGAGCTTTCCTTTTTTTTTTTTTTAAACGTTAAATTTTAAAGATTAGATTTTGATCTATTGTTACATTCTGTGTTTCCTCACTTTAGCTTTTTCTTACTTTTAAATGATTTTTTACTTTAAATTTTCGATCTTTATTTCCATTTTATTTTTGTTTTTGTTTTTGTTTTTTGTTTTTGTTTTCTGGTTTTTTTTTTGTGTGTTTTTTATTTGTTTTGTTTTATTTTTTAAATAACTTTTTTTTTTTTAGATTTATGCATGTATATAATCTATTAAAAATTTGATCGTTTTTTTGAGTTTTTTTATAAACAGTAAACAAAGGAAAAAATAGGATCTATTTTTTATTTTGTTATAATTTTTTCATTAGGGTTGGTTTTTTCCCCTTCTTTTGAGTCTCAAGATTTTTGTTTTTTGATTTTTTTTTGCTTTATTTTTTTTTTTTGCTCTATTTTTGTTTTAATTTTTTTTCTCTATATGGATATGACTCGAGAAGAATTTTTCATTTTTTTGCTTTGGTTTTCGTTATTATTATTGTTATTACTATCACCATTTTCGTTTTACATTTTCACTATTGAGAGAAAGTTTGGGAAGAAATGAAGAGCTGAAGAAATAGAAGAAAAAATGGGGTATGTTTTTTTAGTTTTTGGTTTTTGTTTTATTATTATTTTTATAAAAAAAATAGATGTTGATTCTGATTTTTGATTTTTGTTTATTTGTTTTTCTAGGTTGTGATAACAATGATTCAAGATAATTCTATTCAAACTACAGAGAGAAATATTGAAGATCTCTTTTATGCTTTCCTTGTATTACATTTTTTGGTTTTGTAATTTTCCCATCCCGGGTAATTTTATTTTTTTTTTTGGTTACTGTGATTATGATTACATGCCGTTTTGGAAGTTAATGGTTTGGTTTTTGAATCAAAGGGGGATTATTATTATTTTTTTGTTATTTCATTATGACATTGGTATTTTGAATTTTATTATGTTGTATGTGTGATTCTATTTTATGTTCATATTGTATTATTTAGTTATATTTGAATAAACAATTAAGTTATTCGATTATCTAAGTCTGTCAATATTTCATGTTATTTATCATTCGTAGTTTTTGTACTAAAGCATGTTGTTGTATTTCTATTAGTTTGTGTAACTATTTTAATGTTTTTAAATTAGGATTCTTTGATTTGTCGTTTTTTTATTTGTTAATTTTTTGTAGATGCAGCTCTATTTTATGTAAAAATTGTGTTCTTTCTTTACATTTGAATGAGTTGTTTGAGTTTTTGATTAGTTAAATTTCTAAACTTTTCATGTTATTTGTTCTTTGCAGCTTTTGAAATTGATATATCTTACTGTGTTTTTGTTGATCTGTCCCAGACATTTAATGTTTCTGAAATACTTTTTTCTCATCAATAATTCTGTTACTCACTAAATCTTTTCATCTTTTGCGAGATATTATCGATTTTGTTGGATTTTCGTATTATTTAGTCACAGCTACATCAATTTTTATAGTTTTTTATTGTTTAAGTTTCCAGATGTTTCATTTTGCTTCATATTTCTAGTTTTTGTGTTGAGATTATTTGTTGTGTTTTTGCTAATCCGTTCCTGCTATTTAATGCTTCTAAATTATCTTCTGTAATTTATAAATATAGAATTTCACCTAGCTGTCTTTTTGCTGATTTGTTCCAAACATCTAATATTTCTGAAATAGTTTTTTCTTGTCTGTAACTCTATTACTCACTAAAATCTCTCAATCTTTTTGGAGATATTATCCGTTTTGTTGGATTTTTGTAGTACTTAGTCACAGCTACACTAATTTTTTACAATTTTTTTATTGTTTAGGTTTGCAGACGTTCTATTTTGCTTTATATTTGTAGTTTTTGTGTTGAGATTGTCTGCTGTGTTTTTACTGATCTGTCCCTGCTATTTAATGTTTCTAAACTATCTTCTGTGATCTGCAAATATAATATTTCTGTAATTATGATATTTATTGTGAAATATCTCCTGTTTTCTTTCAGTTTTTACACATGTAACGCTATTATTGATAGTTTTGAATTATATTTTATGATTTGTCATTTGCAAATTTGCTATAACTCTGTTATTTAGTTACAATTGTCCTCTTTCTTCTACTTTTTTTTTTAGATATATATATATATATATATATATATGGCTCTGTTATATATATATATAATCCCAGATTTTGTATTTTTTCCATTGACAAAAAAATTTCTTTTTTATTTATTTATTTTCTCTCATTTACTAGAGTGCTCTATTATAAATAGAGTATTTTTTTACGTGCTATTTTATTTTTATCTTCAACAATTACTCTGTTTTTTATATCTTGCTCTGTACTCTGCTTTGACTCTTCTTTAATTATCACCTAAAATCCTTTACTGCTTCCTTTGTTACCATCTGATAACCGACTACTCTGTTTTCATTCCTTCTTAATTGCTACCTAAGACTTTTTAATATGGTTTTCACTACTTCTTGAGACTTGGTTGCTTTTGTCTATAATTTTTTTTGTGGTGAAGTGGTTTTTCATCAAGGTACTTTTCTTATTTATGTCTTCTACCTGTTATTAATTATTGATATTTATTTATATTTATTACTTGCTATTGATGGTTGAGTTGCTCTATTGTTTATTACCTATTATTGATGGTTGGTTTCTTATGTTATGATGATTATGTTAAAATTAATATTGTTTGGTTCTTATGATTTGTTATTAATGTTATTATGATTTATATGTATCATAGTTTTCTGTTTTTGGTATCAATCTTTAAAAAAAAAAAATTTAATTTTTTTGGTTAATATTATTGATTTTGTTGTTTTTTTTTTTTTGTTTATATTCTGTTTTTTTCTCCTCCGTTTGTTTTGTATGTTGGTTTTGTTTTTTCTTATATTGTTAGATTTTTGTTTTGTAATTATTAATAGTTCTTTTCTTTTTCCTGTTTCTATTTAGTTCAATATAAATGTTTTCCTTTGTTTATAGTCTTTTTATGAGTGTGATCTTTTGGTATACTTGATGATTTCATATTTGTTTTGTTTGTTGTTTGTATATTTCTTGAATGTTTTTTTCTCTTTTCACTATTATTTTACTATGGCTATTATTTTGACTAATGTTATTAATACAATATTATTATTTTATTTTATAACTTTACTTTACTTTATTACTTTATAATTATTATTACTATTACATTACTTTACTGCATACTAAAAGGGAGAGTGTGGTTGCTGTTCTTTCTATAGTATGTTAACATTTTAATATTTATTATTATTCTTATGTATCATAATAGACAGGTTTAACTTTGATATTGTATTTTCCTTTTGTTTTTTTCATTGTTTCTTCTTTCCTGAACAATTTAACATATGTTTTTCTTTCTTTATTTTCTTTTAGTAGACAAACATATTTTTTTTTTTCGTTTTTCCTCAAGTTTTATCTCTGACTGTTTTACTTTCATTGAAGAAATAAAAAATTATAATAAAGATTGTAATGATGATCTCTATTGAAATATATAATAATGCAAATATCAGATTTAGTGCTTAATTTGGTATATGTTGCTGAATATAATATTATTATTAGCATGTATTAGGTAATCATTGAGTATGATTTGGCAGTTTTTATCGTTACTGTGAGTATTTGGGATTATATATATTTTGATTTTCTATAATCTGTTCTTTTCATACCCACATCTATCATATTCCTTTGCCTATATTATTTCTATCTCCTCATACTATTCTTTTTTCTTACTTTCATTTTTTCTTTTTATTTACTGTAAACATTTGCTAAAAACATTTTTATATATGGTCCCAAACATTTCACCTGGTAGCCAAAAACGATGTCGGACTATATTCCGGTTATTGTTAACGTGTTTTGTTAACGATAGAAAAAAAGAGATCTGAGCTTACTATAAAAAACTCCTTATTTGGATAACATGTATTCTTTATATTTAGCATATGTTATTAGTATGTTACAGGTTGATAATTTCTCAATAGTTATTGTTGTTTTATTTTGGTTCCGGATATTTTCTTAAAATTTCTCTCACAATAAAAATATTCAATGTTAAATTGTTTACTTAACTTGGTATATATCATTTAATTTATTATATGAATCTCTGTTTTTGAATTTTTGTTGTTTGCAGTTTTTTAATTTATTACTATTATTGCTTTCTTTCTTTTTTTTTTAATATTTTATTACCGGGGACTTTTTTTATTTATTTAACTTTTATTTCTAATTGTTTTACTATCATTTAAAATTTTTTTTAAGTAAAGCTTGCTATGATGATCTCCATTGAAATATATGTTAATAAAATTGAACAAAGGGAGCATAAACAACGAACAAGTATATTCAAATATTATGACGAAAATTGTTTACACCGAAACTCAACCTTAACCCGTAGGAAGCAACAGAAAAGAAATGTAGAGGCACGTGTCACACGCTTTCCTTAAAACAGATTTCGTCCCCTCCGGTAGGTGCACGAGGCTACAAAGGACGTCTGTCTCCCAGGATACAACGACAACCGCGGTAGTCTAGCACGATCGAGAACCGCTTCCGGCGAACTTGAAAAGAAAGTCTTCCCTCTATCACCAAAACTCAAACAAAACCGAACTCGACTACAAGGAAAACTACAAGAACAAGAATACAACAGAAAGACCACTAGTGCTCTCGGAATTTTGTGTCTCAAGTGTGTGTTTTCATGCATGAGGAGGCCTCCTTTTATAGGCTCCAGATTTGGGTGTTACAAAACCGAATTTAATAGGTTTTCAATTCGGATTTATTGCTGCCCATTAACTCTTGGTTTTCAATCCACTAAAACCGCCCATTTACTCTACAAACGTTCTTATTTTTCGAATTCCAACAGACATCAATGATGGCTGTTAATTCGGAATTGTGTTGGTGGAAAGAAAAAAAATTCCAAAACAAAGCCCGTGCAAGGGCAAGCTTGATGGACCGGCATTCGCGTCGCCCACATCGTGCGGGCGCACACATTGGGCCCCTAACCCACCGGGGCTGGGATTTGCACCCCCCCCCCCTGCGCGTGAGAGAGCATCTTGGGTTCACAATCTTACCCAAGTCTAAAAGTGCAAATCCTTATAAAGTCCATCTAACTCTCATGCCTAACCAATGTGGGACTCCACATTTTATAAGCAACTTTCCAACAAAATTCCATTCCAATGGGCACACTTTGAGCATAAATTTCTCATTCACCCGAATACCATTTTGAGCGTATGAATATATGATTTCGATCTCCTCGCAACGGAGAACGCAAAACCACCAAGACCCGTTAATTTCACTAAGTGGGTCCCACTCAAATTTGAACCTCAAAATGGTTCATCACAATGGTTTTGAAACCATTTTTTCCAACAATCCCCCACATGAATGAAAATTGACCAACGTCGAGGGAAAACAAAAGACACTACACGGTGATAGAGTTCTACGGTTAACATCTGCATAGGATAGGTAGGCGTGAACCCTTGAACCTTCCCTTGTGAAAATATACTTACTTTACTGGCTGATCAGTAGACACGTTGTCCTTGAACTGTTCTGCCGTTTGTGTAAACGATAGCATATCTCACACAGATATTTTCCTGACATAGTTTCAGTTCTCATGGTTATGTCCATTTTGGCCATGGACATCGTCCTGGTTCTGCAAGAGTTTTAAAGAATTGAGCCCTAGCAATTCTTCTTTGAAGCGGCCCCACTTCTCTCTCACATAGGTGATTTCTTAATCAAGAGTATCCCGCATTACTCCGCTCGGATTTCCGACGCTTAAGAATCATTAAAAGCATAGCTTAACCTATCTCGTACGGGTATCACTGTTTTCATCACAGGAATGAACTGGAGGGTAACCCCCACAGTGATCCTACTCGGTCTATACAGTTTAGTTATCCCATTGAACCTAGATCTTGGGATCTCCAGTCAACTAGGTTGGGTTTCCACTATTTCGACCTATTATATCGTGGGCTTAAGCCCCATTCCCCTTGATGATTTCTCAACTAGATCTCTATTTAACCCTTTGGTTAACGGATCCGCAATATTTTCTTTTGACTTTACATAGTCAATTGTTATGATCCCAGTTGAGATTAATTGTCTAACAGTATTGTGTCGACGACGAATATGTCTTGACTTTCCGTTATATATGATATTCTGTGCCCTGCCGATAGCAGATTGAATATCACTATGTATACATATTGCAGGCACAGGTTTCGGCCATTCTGGAATATCTTCTAAGAACTGTCGTAGCCATTCAGCTTCTTCGCCGCTTTTATCTAAAGCAACAAACTCAGATTCCATCGTGGATCTGGTTATTACTGTCTGCTTAGAAGATTTCCATGATACTGCTGCACCTCCTAAAGTGAATACATATCCACTAGTGGCCTTAGAATCCTGTATATCAGATATCCAGCTCGCATCTGAATATCCTTCTAGAACAGCAGGAAATCTAGTATAATGCAGCCCATAGTCACGAGTATATCGTAAGTACCTGAGTACTCTAACAATTGCTTTCCAGTGGTCAGCCCCTGGATTACTCGTGAACCTGCTCAAACAACTCACAGTGAAAGCAATGTCTGGTCTTGTACAGCTCATTAAGTACATTAGACTCCCTATTACTCTAGCATACTCCACTTGAGATATACTTTCTCCTCTATTTTTGGACAGATGTTGATTTACATCAATTGGAGTTCTGGCCACACCAGAATCATCTTTATTGAATTTATCAAGTATCTTGTCCACATAGTGTGACTGAGTCAATATAAGACCATTAGGAGACCTTATGATTTTAATTCCCAATATTACATCAACCGGTCCCATGTCTTTCATGTCAAATCTTGAATTCAACATATCCTTGGTAGATTTGATCATTCGATCATTGCTACCTATGATCAGCATGTCATCTACATACAGATAAAGTATGACATATCCGTTTTCTGTATTCTTGACATACACACACTTGTCACACTCATTGATTTTGAACCCATTTGTCATCATGACACTATCAAATTTCTCGTGCCATTGTTTTGGGGCTTGCTTAAGTCCATACAAGGACTTCACAAGTTTGCAGACTTTCTTTTCTTGTCCTGGAGCTATACAACCCTCGGGTTGTTCCATATAAATTTCTTCTTCAAGATCTCCATTAAGAAAAGCTGTCTTTACGTCCATCTGATGGACTTCAAGATTCCGCAGAGCGGCAATCGCCAAAATCATTCTTATAGAGGTTATTCTCGTCACGGGAGAATATGTGTCAAAGTAATCAAGGCCTTCTCGTTGTTTATATCCTTTTATTACAAGTCTGGCCTTATACTTATCGATTGTTCCATCTGCCTTCATTTTCCGTTTGAAAATCCACTTAGAGCCTAATGGTTTACTTCCTGGCGGAAGATCCACTAACTCCCAAGTATGGTTTTGCAAGATAGAATCAATTTCACTCTTTATGGCTTCTTTCCATAAAGGACCCTCAGTTGAGCTTATAGCTTCTTTATACGTTTGAGGTTCAGCCTCTAGCATATAGGTCAGAAAATCTGGTCCAAACGATTTTTCTGTCCTTGCCCTTTTGCTTCGTCTAGGCTCTTCTTCCTCAGTTTCATAATTTCCCTCTTGGTCCTGACTATTCTCTTCGATAGTCTCGTACGTTCGTTTAGATGAATTTGGACCATCTTCCTTGGAATTACAAGGAAATACATGTTCAAAGAACGATGCATTCCTAGATTCCATTATCGTGTTCTTGTGTATGTCAGGGTTTTTAGATTCATGTACAAGGAACCGATAAGCACTACTGTTATGGGCATAGCCAATAAAGATGCAATCAACCGTTTTAGGACCTATTTTCATCTTCTTTGGCCCGGGTACCAATACTTTAGCAAGCCATCCCCATACTCTCAAGTATTTATAGGAAGGCTTCCTTCCTTTCCATAATTCATATGGGGTTTTGTCCTCTTTCTTTCGGGGAATCTTATTTAAAAGATAGTTAGCCGATAAAATGGCTGCCCCCCACATGTTCTGTGACAAACCAGAACTTAACAACATTGCATTCATCATATCTTTTAAGGTACGATTCTTGTGTTCAGCCACACCATTTGACTGAGGAGAATAAGGTGGCGTGACCTCATGAATAATACCATGTTGTGCACAAAATTCACCAAATGGTTCCACATATTCACCACCACGGTCACTTCTTACCATCTTAATTTTCTTATTAAGTTGGTTCTCAACTTCTTGCTTATAAAGAACAAATTTCTCTATAGCCTCATCCTTGCTTTTAAGCAAATACACATAGCAAAATTTTGTGCTATCATCGATGAAAGTGATAAAATACTTATTACCACCTCTTGTTTGAACAAACTTTAAGTCACAAACATCACTATGAATTAATTCAAGTGGTTCAGTATTCCTTTCAATTGTTTGAAATGATGATCTTGTTTGTTTTGCCTCAACACAAGTTTCACACATATGTTTTGAATCAATTTCAAAAGCGGGTATGTGATCCAAGTTAATTAATCTACGCAATGTATCAAAATTAACATGTCCTAGTCTACCATGCCATAAGTTAGAAGACTCAAGCATATAAGCAGAAGAATTGTTATTCTTATTGATGGATTTGGGCTTAACAGCCATTACATTCATTTTCCACATTCCATCCTTCACATAACCCCTCCCCACATACATTCCATATTTGGACAGAACAATTTTTTGGGCCTCAAAAACCATCTTGAAGCCATGCAAGCTCATCAATGTTCCGGAAATCAGATTCTTCCGGATATCAGGCACATACAACACGTTGTACAGCTTCACTTCCTTTCCGGATGTCATTTTCAGGAATACAGTCCCTTGACCCTTGATCTCAGAAGTTGCAGAATTGCCCATATACAGCTTCTCCCCAGTTTCCAAAGGAACTAAGTCAGCAAATGCAGCTTTATCTGCACAAATATGATGCGTAGCACTGGTATCTAGCCACCACTCCTTTGGGTTGGAGTCCATCATGTTGACTTCAGAAACCACAGCCGAAAGGCTGATTTCAGATACCTCTTGGGTGACAGCGTCCACCACATTGGCCTCTTTCTTCTTGTTTCTTTTCGGCAGTCTACAATCAGCCGACTTGTGACCCATTTTGTCATAATTGAAACACTTTCCTTGGAATTTCGGCTTCTTCGAAACTCCACCTTTAGGTCCCAGATTGGACCCCGTCTTGTTGAACTTCTTGTTCTTCGAGCCTTGACCATGCTCCACCACATTAGCCTTAGCGGAATTGGCAACAGCATTATTGGAGTGCTTCTTCTCCGAGCCTCTATTATCCTCCTCAATGCGAAGTCTCACAATGAGGTCTTCCACGTTCATTTCCTTTCTCTTGTGCTTCAAATAGTTCTTGAAGTCTTTCCACGCAGGGGGTAGCTTCTCTATAATTGCTGCTACCTGAAAAGACTCACTAATAACCATTCCTTCAGCATGAATTCCATGAATGATTAATTGCAGCTCTTGAACTTGACTGATGACGGTCTTTGAATCCACCATCTTAAAGTTCATGAACTGTCCCACCAAGAACTTTTTAGCACCCGCATCTTCTGACTTGTACTTATGATCCAAGGACTCCCACAGTTCCTTGGATGATCCCTTCATGCTATACACACTATAGAGTGAATCAGACAAGCCATTCAGAATATAATTCCGACATAGGAACTCAGAATGCTTCCAAGCCTCAAAAGCATGCACCACTTGGGCATCTGCCTCATCCTCTCTAAACATAGGAGGATCCTCTTTCAGGAATCTCGCAAGATTCAGAGTGGTCAGATAAAACAGCATCTTTTGTTGCCACGTCTTAAAATTCAGTCCGGTGAATTTATCCGGTTTCTCATTGTGATTAACAGGAACCGAGACCGCCAAAGGCTGAGTTGAAGACGAGGCTACCCGAGGTGATGGCACCGGTGTCACAGATGGATTCTCAGTTGGCACGATGTTCATGTTTTCAGTCATTTCTGAAAACAAGCCAAATATTAGAACCAAGCTAATTACCAATATAACAAATTAATGTTATAACATCAAAGCCAATTAAAGATAGCAATTAATATTATATGTAACAATACAAACGTTTGGAAAAAACGGTTTTAATAACCATAAACCGAAGAAAAAAAATCCATGCAACTTAAAATTATATGTTATATATATGGACTAACGTTTGAAAAGAAAACGTTAATATATAACTATAATATTAATCATGCAATCACCATAAATCGGAATTAAAAAATGTAATAATTCTAAGCATTTATGCATGTAAATAAATGCAAACCACAAACACAAAATGTTAGAGATATTATGGTTTCCAACCGATTAAACTAATACATATAAATATATATAGAATCTGGAAAACCAAAAATCATTAGAAATTCTTAGGCATAAACTGCAGCAACAAAGCAAATATGAGCAATTTCTTATTTCGAAAAATGAACAACTGCAGCAAAAAATTATAAGCAATTCCGTCGATGTCCGAATAACCTGTCCGTTGCCTACGATACGAAATCTGTTTTAAGATTGTTAATAAAATTGAACAAAGGGAGCATAAACAACGAACAAGTATATTCAAATATTATGACGAAAATTGTTTACACCGAAACTCAACCTTAACCCGTAGGAAGCAACAGAAAAGAAATGTCCAGGCACGTGTCACACGCTTTCCTTAAAACAGATTTCGTCCCCTCCGGTAGGTGCACGAGGCTACAAAGGACGTCTGTCTCCCAGGATACAACGACAACCGCGGTAGTCTAGCACGATCGAGAACCGCTTCCGGCGAACTTGAAAAGAAAGTCTTCCCTCTATCACCAAAACTCAAACAAAACCGAACTCGACTACAAGGAAAACTACAAGAACAAGAATACAACAGAAAGACCACTAGTGCTCTCGGAATTTTGTGTCTCAAGTGTGTGTTTTCATGCATGAGGAGGCCTCCTTTTATAGGCTCCAGATTTGGGTGTTACAAAACCGAATTTAATAGGTTTTCAATTCGGATTTATTGCTGCCCATTAACTCTTGGTTTTCAATCCACTAAAACCGCCCATTTACTCTACAAACGTTCTTATTTTTCGAATTCCAACAGACATCAATGATGGCTGTTAATTCGGAATTGTGTTGGTGGAAAGAAAAAAAATTCCAAAACAAAGCCTGTGCAAGGGCAAGCTTGATGGACAGGCATTCGCGTCGCCCACGTCGTGCGGGCGCACACATTGGGCCCCTAACCCATTGGGGCTGGGATTTGCACCCCCCCCTGCGCGTGAGAGAGTATCTTGGGTTCACAATCTTACCCAAGTCTAAAAGTGCAAATCCTTATAAAGTCCATCTAACTCTCATGCCTAACCAATGTGGGACTCCACATTTTATAAGCAACTTTCCAACAAAATTCCATTCCAATGGGCACACTTTGAGCATCAATTTCTCATTCACCCGAATACCATTTTGAGCGTATGAATATATGATTTCGATCTCCTCGCAACGGAGAACGCAAATCCACCAAGACCCGTTAATTTCACGAAGTGGGTCCCACTCAAATTTGAACCTCAAAATGGTTCATCACAATGGTTTTGAAACCATTTTTTCCAACAATATATATTTCTATATGTTATGTGTAAATTTAAATTTTCATGTCGTTTCTGATTGGATTGGTTTCGAAATATATATTGCCTTTGCCCAACGGTATAATTTCCCCAAGCGTAACTTTACGTTCATTATTCACCCAAAAAAAAAAAAAAATCGTTCATTCAAGAATAAGAAGAAAGAGAAGGAGGAGAAGTTGTTTCCTTCCAAAATAAGTATAATGTAAAATTTTTTGAACTAAAAAATGATATAGTTAATGTTAATTAAGAAATCGCCGGTAAAAAATGTTCATGCGTATAAAAAAATTATTTTCAAAATTAAAAATAATAATTTAATGTTAATTAATCAATATTGGATTTAAGCAAGGTATTTATGGGGATTTTGAATTAGTAATAGATGTGATACACACTAAGAAAGAAAAATGTAATTATAGAAAGCTTATATAAACAAATAGTTCAAATGTCAAATTTTAATTAGGAGGGTGTACCATATAAACATAATGACGTGATACACCACCCGGTCTATTGAATAATTTCTCAAAATTCATATTTCCTTATTTCATGTGGGTTTTCCCTAATTTTTTTGGCCATTTCTTTTTCTTATAATTATTTGCTTTGAAAAATTCAAACTTTTTGGGAGTGAGTCTTAAATTTTATGATCGTGGTTCTTTTTTATTATTATTAGTATTATTATTATTAATCAGTATAGTTATAATTCTTTATATGATCCCTCTAGCATGTGACAAATATTATGTCTCAGATTAGAATATGTCATTGTTTCACAAAATTCTTGTGAGGGAGAGATGATTCAGAGCATATAAAAGTTTCGACCTTACAACTTGTGTGCAGTTACAATATCTAGTTTTGTTTTATATGGCAAAATATATATAGAATTGTACGTATATGCCAATATGTGCAAAGATGTATAGGCGCAAAATCTAGTTAAAAATTTTCATTGTTATTTTTATCAAGACCTAATTTATCATCCATAAGCATATTGAGATCTAGGTTATCATTGATACAGATTGTAGATAATAAATTTAGATTATTGTCTTGCAATTACATATTTTTGCATATATGCACAATTTAATTAAGGTTTAACAATCGACGGTCGCGATGCTTTAGTTTGCTTTTTATATTCATACAATCAACTATATGAAAATAAAGAGGACAATATTGATAGCTGAAATAAATGATATCTTTTATTAGGGCACCATTCCTAGCACAATTACTAAAGTTGTAATTACTAGGTCAGTGGGGGAGTTTTCTTTCATTTTGAATTATAGATTGTAAAGTGTCATAGTCCATTTTTTTTTTAATTATTATTAATAGACTGATTTTCTCTCTTATTCCTCCCCCACCCCCTCCTCTACTTGGAAATCAATAAAAGATGATTACAACTCCTTAATTCATTGCTTGATTTACTCCTCATTAAAATATATAATAGTATATATCCAAGGCCACTCATGATTTCTACGAGGAAAAAGGAATGAAGTTACTAGATTTTAAAACATAGTAATTATATTTCATTTTGTGTCTCTTAGGTTTACTGATTCTGTGCCGCTAGGTGGTTTCCATAAGACGCCAAAACATTGATACACAAAACTCCTTTAATTCATGATCATTCCATATATATATAATACTGTTTTGTCCCTATATTTGCTGCATAAAGTTTCTTTCTTTTTATTGGGAAATTATTATTCAAATTAAAATTGGATATAAACATCAATATCAGAGATGAAACAATTTTATAATATAAGAGACATAACCCTCGATTAAGATCCATTCTATCAGTAAAATCTGATGAAGCTTAGTGAGCAGGATATAAGTCGAGAACCGATGATAGGAAAATTCTTTGAATTTCTTAACAATCCTATAATCAAGTATGTACAAAGCTCTTTTTTTAAAAAAAATCTACAATCGATAAAATATTCCGATCGATCGAGAAACAGTCACTTACAGCACAGAAACTGCAATAAACTCTGCATATAGTCCTAATACTAACGGAACCCTTAGACATATACCGCTAGAAAATAACTCCAGCAGAACCCACATATAAATATAAACCGGAGGTAGGGGAATTACCTCCTTTATTATAAAATTAAAACTTAAACACAAAAACAAAACATGATTATAAAATAATATCGCCCACTAAATTCTCGCCCAACGTCGAACAACCACTCCACTACATGTCACAACTCAGAAGAAATCAATCGGCGTGATTGGAAGTAAGAGATCGCCACACAAACCATCAAATTACCAAGGCCTCACCGGGTTAGATCTGGTCAAGAAACGTCCAATTAGGACCCTTTGACTTTATCCCTACTAAGGTCACCGAACCACCGATCACCTTCGTCAATCATGGCAATGGCGGCGGAAGTCTCATACAAAGGAAAACCTTAATTTATGAGAATTTTGAGAGAAAAAAGAGGAGGGAAAAAGGACCCTTTTTAGTTTTTGTTAATTTCTAACTTTTCAGCAAAAAGCTGCGTATCTTGTGCCGGCCTTTTTAACTCTCAATATAAGTACTCCATAATATAAAAACCAATGATGGATATTGTGCCATACATTTATTTATTTATTTATTTTTCAATCAAATTCAAGAAAACGTTTTTTCTTGTGAAAGAAAAAGAAACAAAATCTGAGTGAAATAGAAAAAATGGAAAGAAAAGAAGAACTTGAATGTTTCTTTTGCCATTCAACGTTATGTTTACTGGTTGGTGTTTTTTTTTTTTGGGTAACAATAGCGACTTCATTTATTTCATACTAGTTGTTATTCATTTATTTCAAACTAGTTGTTATACATTTCACTTGTTACATGAATCTAAACTTTTACCTGATATTTATTAAATATGTAATTTTGATCCATCATAAGTTCCTTGAAGGACCGCAAAAGGCATATAAAAGAAAACACATTGTAAAGGAGTGATCTTAAAATGTAATACGTGAAAGTTAGGATGTAAAATAATATTAAATTATTAATGATTTTTAAAAATGTGAGATAAATGAATATACTTATTGGTACTATTTTCAAAGTCATACATACTACATCTTTTATTAAGTCATTATCTTAGATAAAAACCGAGTGTGGTGGGTTATCCTGTGTCCGCATTTATTTATTTATTTTGCTTGAGTTGGCTTGTCCTGTGTTGTAGAGTGACCTTTTATCAATCGCCAAAAAAAAAAAAAAAAGATCATGAGATAAGAAATGATTATTCTGTTATAATATTAAGATTTTTAGGATAAGATCTTAAAACAAAAAATTTTCTCTTGATTGGCTTTCATTTTTCAGTTGTCAAACATACATAATTGGAAATAAAATGATTCAAACTCTTTATTTTATGATAGAGTTAGGCGTGTAAAATAATCATTAGACTATGTATCTTTGTTCTAAATATTGTAGGAAAAAAAAAAAAAAAACCTTTGCTCTAAATATATAGTACACTAACTCACAAGATTCTTACAAATTGCAACGATTAATATCCTAAAAAAAGTATATGATAAATGTAAAAAAAAAAAAAACATTCACTGTCACACGAATTTTCTATTACTGAAATTAATTGGAAATATTAGTGCCCTACTATACTCTTCGAAATAAGAAAAATATTTAATGGTAGAGCGTGCAAAATGAGCATGGTGTTTGGTGTTTTGAATTTCAAGGAAGAGTTTGTGAGACTGACACGGCAAGATTTATATATTTGTGTTCCCTTTTTGATTTCATTCTTTTGAAAAATCCCAAAAACACCCCCACGAGTCCATCATTAACTTCAACGCATGCCTTCTGTGGGTTTAAATTTATCACTTCTAGGGAAAGTTTATTTTTATTTATTTTTTAATATTATTTAATATTATGAATCTCGAAGTTACCCTTTTTAATTCGAACCAATCATATGTTAGAATGTCAGTATTAACATTAGTATATGATTATCTCTTGCTCTTGAAAGAATTGAATGGACGGTAAAGTTTTGTTTTTTCCTCCCCTTTTCATTTGAACAGCTTTTTCTATAAGATCAGGGTGGAGGTGGCCAGGTGGGCTTGCTGTGTTTTTTCAAATGGGAGCTCGAATTTCAATTAGAAATTGAAAAATATTATATGATACGTTACAATGTTGTCATTTAGCTAATAATGTATTATCAAAGTTATATAATATTAAACTTATAAACATGGTAGTGCTAAATGTATGCTCAACTTGCCTCCACAAATAAATGAATACATACATATATATATATATATATATACACATAAATATATAAACTTATTGGGCTGGGTCAATGTTAAACTAAGATGAAAAGTTTGGTTGAGACACCCAACCTGCCTTTTTCATTGAGTAGATTTGGATTCAATTTTTAGCAATCCGTCAGATTCTCAATGTGCCCAATTAAAGTTTAGGTTTTAAGGATTATATATATGTTCCTCATTTTAATATTGATTATTCACGTCATTAACTAATAATCAAATATGCAATGCGTGGTTCTCTTTAACACCCTTCTTAATTTTCCACACCCCCTTTTAAATACAATTTTATTTTTTAATTTAAAAATGATTAAATTTACTTTAGAAATTATATCATATAGCATATATTATAGGTATTTTTAAAATTTATAGAAAATATTTTAATAGTGATAAAATTATAGCACATTTTTGCGGGTAAATCCTTGGATTTTATAGTAAATAACAGCTTTACTAATAATAGATTTTTAATTTTTATTGTAGATTTATAGTTTCATATTAGAGAGAGAAAAAGGAGGAGGAAGAAGGAGTATTTTTGGTGTTATGTATGATCATGACTGAAATTATCCTATTTATTATTATATTTAAAACTTTGTGTTATAATTTACTTTTGCTCTCTTCAAAAAAATTATTTGACTCTTTCTCCTATTTACTTATTACACGCCTTTATAAACTCTATATTCATCCTTTTATAAAATAAATATTGTTCCACTATTTCAAATATATTTTTACACCCTAATTTAATTTTTCTTTGATATTCACCTTTTATATCATTTTCTCTCTCGCTATCGTCATTATTATTTTTATTTGAAACTTTAGACATGTAGCTTTTTTTTTTATGGATAAACAAATTATAAATAAAAATAAGAATGTTTACTATTTATTTTTGAAATAGATATATATATGCGGATTTTTATTACTATTTTTCAAAATATACAATGCTTTATGGGACGAGAACCTTGCAACTGGCAATGCATAATTTATACTTAATTTAGAACTCTTTTAACATGAAAAATCTACGTTTCGTTGAAAAATGGAAATAAATAGTAATTGTAATAGTAGGTACGCTTATGACGGAAAGGAAACAATAAGTAAACTTATTTTGATATATATAATTTTCTTATCCGTAAAAAAAAGGCTCCATGCCTAAATCTGCAAATTAAAATAATAATTTATACCAAAAAAAAAAATAGTGAAAGAGACAAAGATACAGGAAGCAGAATATAGAAGAAAAAATGACTAGGATGTAAAAATATATTTAAAATAGTGGAATAATATTCATTTTATAGAAGGATGAATTTAGATTTTATAAGGTGTGTATAAAATAAACTTAATCATTTTATAATTTAGAAAGAAAAGTATTTAAGAGGGGGTGTGAACAGTTAAGAGGTGATGCTAACAGAACCACCCTTACATAATTTATATGTCAATTTATGTTAAAAAGTTAACACTGTTGATTGACATATATATAATTCGAATTTCATGTAGTAAACTATTAAAATTAAAAATTTAGTGTGTCATAAATTCATGAGATACCGTTATAAAAAAGCTTGCTTATAATGTCTAATTTACCGAACTCATTCAATCTAACTAACGCTTTATTTGAATTGATTGGGTATATTATTTTTTAAGCCATATACTCATCTTGTCTTGTTACATCATCGAGTTCAATACTTTATTGGTTTAGGGAATATGCTTTCTTTATATGCCAATCTATAAATTGAGAGAAATAAAATGAAAATTCATTATTTAGCCGTTTATTTTCCTTCAACAAAGTTTACTAAATCATATGGGAAAATACAATTTATCTAATTAAAAAAAAAAAAAAAAACAATGTTATAAACTATAGTAGATTGAGATGATCAATGGCATTCGGTTGGCTTCCTCAATATTCCTGCATGCTTGGTGAAGGTATGGAGAATGGACATGCATTTTTATCAAATAAATGGATTTTGAAGAAATAATGGAATCTTCAAATATCCAACTGATAGTTGCGTTTCATTAAATGAGGTACCGGCCGGACACTTTGAATATGCGCAGTAACATATTCCAATTTCCAATTAATTGCAGAATGTTCTTCATGTTCTATTTTTACCTTTCTTTTCTATTCATTTATTTTTTTCCTTCCTTTTTTTTTTTTTTTAAAGGGCGGCAAATGTAAATGAGAAAAATAAATGCGTTAGAAAGGGAAGAATGTATCAATGAAGGTTGACAAAAATTATAATGATAAGCTATATATATATGCGCTTGAAAATAAGAGGATTTGACTTTTATTTTATGGTGAAGTTAAATGTGAAAATATTATCTAGTTATATTTGTAATCATATAAGCCTTACCTACATAAATGTTGCAAGACATACATTCATAAGAAACGTATGTGTATTTGTACATAGCATTATAGCTTTATTTAAAATGTGAGACTTTCCAAATCAAATCCTACATTCACGAGAGATTTGGGAATAGTTTTTGGGATATAATGGTCTGTATAAGTTTAACACAACAATATCACAAAGAACTACGAATAATTTAAGTGGTTGACCAATTTATGAGCTCAAAAGAATGAAAAACGATAGGCATACCAATTTTTATTTTTATTTTTGAGTATCAATCTATACGACATATTAGTTGTTGTTATTTTTTTTTTTAATTTTTGGTAAGTATTTAAAACATTGTTACATTATTTGATAATATCTATCAATAAAAATGTAACACATAAGTTATTACTTAAAAAGTTGGGATTAAAATTGGTATTCCTAGCACTACTCTAATCCCTAGCATTTTTATTGTTGCATAAAATTTCCTTTTGGAGCATATTAAAGGGTGTTTTTGAGGAATGCTCCAAAAAGAGCACATCTTTGAAATATTACTTCATCTATTATGGCTTCAGGACTTTTACCCTCTTATAATATCAAATAAAAAGTTATCAACATTGAGAAGAAAAAAAAATCCGAATCATGAGACAAAAATCCTAAACATGTGCACTAAAAATGGTTATTCCTACAATTACCTCCCTATTTAAAAGCACACAAATGGCAACTTGACAAAGATAAAAAATCAACACGCTCATGGAGATAATAGCTAGCTAACATTGGG
This sequence comes from Ficus hirta, assembly GCA_038430175.1. Lineage (NCBI taxonomy): Eukaryota > Viridiplantae > Streptophyta > Magnoliopsida > Rosales > Moraceae > Ficus > Ficus hirta. The sequence continues at coordinate 13,414,240 of CM076592.1, forward strand.
TTGGGCCTGATGAAATAATAACCGTTGGTACGTTTTTGCGATTCGACCATAGTGAGTGAATCATGCTTGAGACTGGGCTCCATTTCCCGACCTGACAGTATTGGCTTTAAGTTCTTGGAAGTGCCAAAGAAATTAAAAATATATATAAAAATTAAAAAAAAATAAAAATGAAAAGGGTGTGATTTCTAGTTAGGGAGTGGACATATTTAAGGGTCCACGTGAAGCTAATACTAAAATATATATATATGTTTCATGTCTTTGCTTCTCGTGCGTTTTTGCTTTGTCTGTTTCAATGCTTATATTACCCCATTTTTCATTATTGAGTGCAATATAATGGATAATGGTATGTTTCCTTCTCCCTAGAAAGAATCATTTACACAATTTTGGTACAAATTCAAGGCATACCATTTGCTCCTCCACATGTCATTACTAGTAGCCCACTTGGTTTGGATGGAAACAAATCAAAAGATTCTTTTGTAAGGTAAAACTAATACTCTGTCTCTTCATACTTGTTTGACTGTGATTTGTGTATCACACCTCTAAGAAAACCTATTTAAGTTCTAATACAGTATTGGAGTACATTAGGAAAAATCTATTATTAATTTTCTACAATTCATGATAGTCTTTATTACAACATTAAATTAACAGGAAATTAGTGCAAAATCCTTCGTTACAGTGGATGATTTAAAAAAAAAAAAATTTCATAACAAACCCTAAAGCTACTTACACTAAAAAAGAAGTAAGTGTAATTTTTCCTAGACAATAAAATATGCTGACATGAGGAGGAACATAATTACTAGTTTTATCATCCGTAATTATCTAAATCTCGAGGCATTTTTCAAACCAATCATATATTTTATTGAGATAGGTAAACCAAGTTACTTCCCCTCTAAGAACCGTAATGAGAATTTCATCTCCTAAGGCTCAAATAAAAAAACCCAAATACAAGTTCCATCATATGTGCTCGAAACTTCCTAATTGCATGATGAACTCTTTTTTGAGGATAGGAAAAGAATAAAAACCCGATTAGAGCCCTAATGGAACAACTGATTCAATCCAATCGATGGAAAAAAAAAAAAAAAAAGTTTGGATCAACAGTAGCTAATTAGAATTATCATTGAACTAAAATGGAGTAGATTGGATGGGATGGGATGGGTTTGTTTGAGCTTTTACGTGAACCTTCTAACGAAATTTGTTGATAAGAAAATTCCATTCCATGTAAACCAAGAACAAAATTAGAAAAAGGAATAAAATCACCCACAGAGTGCCAAAAATGTGTAGCCCATATGTCTCACATCTGATGAAACGAGAGCCCAAATGTAGAGAACCCAACAAGAAGAAAGAAAAGGGGAAAGAGATGGAAGCTTTTCGCAAGCTTTAAAAAGCTATCCATACAAAGTACTTAGAGACATACCCACCTCTAACCAAAATGCTTTTTCCCCTCTTTACACAACCGGTAGACCCATAGAAGATAGAGCCACTCACCATTTCACAAAGTTTGTCACAAAAATAGCACCACCACTCACCCACCACTTTACCACCTCCTCCTCCATTCCCTTCTCTTCACTTCACTCTCCAAAAACCCAACTTACGAAGTTTTTTTTTTTTTTTTTTTTTTTTTCTAGGTTAGATGAAAATGAATCCAAACACAACTTGGAACAAAAAGGAAAAAAACAAAGAGGCAGGAAAATAAATAAATATATAAATAAATAAACTTAAAAAAGAAAAAAGCTGATTATACTTCCTCTAAGTTTGTGTGTAGTGTGTGGAGTGTGCACTTTGCTTTGGGGACTGTAAGCACAAGCATACTCTCTTGCTCTCTCTCTCTCATCTCACAACTCTCAAAAAACCCCAAAAAAAAAAAAAAAAAACTCTCTCTCTCTCAATCCTTCCTTATTACCCACTACCCATGAAAAAAGAAAAGGAAAAACCCCAATAAACCCCCTCCGAAACACATGCTCTCTTCTATTCCCCTAACCTTTTCATCATAACTCCCATCACCATCTTCATATGCTTCTTCTTCTACTTCTTCTTTTTCATCCTCCTTCTTCAATACTCTCTTAAAACCCAAACCTAAAGAGGAAAAACTTTACTCTCCTCCCATTTCTTTTTTGTTTTTGTTTTTTGTTTCTGTTTTTGTTTTTTTTTTTTTTTTGAGTGTAATCGTGGTTAGTTTTTGCTCAACCAAATATGATCACATTATCGGACTTCTACCACGTGATGACGGCGGTGGTCCCTCTGTACGTGGCCATGATCCTGGCCTACGGCTCCGTCAAGTGGTGGAAGATCTTCAGCCCCGACCAATGCTCCGGCATCAACCGCTTCGTCGCTCTCTTCGCCGTCCCTCTCCTCTCCTTCCACTTCATCTCCACCAATAACCCTTACGCCATGAACTTCCGTTTCATAGCCGCCGACACTCTCCAGAAGCTCATCGTCCTCGCCGTCCTCGCCGTCTGGTCAAAAGTCAGCAAGCGTGGCTGTCTCGAATGGACCATTACTCTCTTCTCCCTCTCCACCCTCCCCAACACCCTCGTTATGGGCATACCTCTCCTCAAAGGCATGTACGGAGAATTTTCCGGATCTCTCATGGTCCAGATTGTTGTCCTCCAATGCATTATCTGGTACACGCTCCTTCTCTTCTTGTTCGAGTATAGAGGTGCCAGAATGCTCATCTCCGAGCAGTTCCCCGACACCGCCGGCTCGATCGTTTCGATTCATGTCGACTCCGATATCATGTCCTTGGACGGACGGCAGATTCTGGAGACGGAGGCCCAGGTGAAGGAGGACGGAAAACTTCATGTCACTGTCAGAAAATCCAACGCTTCTCGGTCGGACATATTCTCTAGAAGGTCTCAGGGCCTGTCGTCGACGACGCCGAGGCCGTCGAACCTCACGAATGCCGAGATTTACTCTCTCCAGTCCTCTAGGAATCCGACTCCCAGAGGCTCCAGCTTCAACCACACCGACTTTTACTCCATGATGGCCGGCGGGAGGAGCTCCAACTTCGGCGCCGGCGATGTATACGGGCTCTCGGCGTCGAGGGGCCCGACGCCTAGGCCGTCGAATTATGACGAAGATGGTGCGATTAAGCAGACGACAACGACAACGACGAGGTTTGGTCATTACCCGGCTCCAAATCCGGGGATGTTCTCGCCAACCGGGTCGAAAAACCCGGTCGCCAAGAGTAACAGTAAGCCTAATGGGAATACTGTTACTGGTGGTAATAATCAACAAGCTCTTCCACAGAAAGGAAGTAACAATAATGAAGATGGGAATAGGGATCTTCATATGTTCGTTTGGAGTTCTAGTGCTTCTCCGGTTTCCGATGTGTTTGGAAGCCATGAATATGGTGGTCATCATGATCAGAAAGATGTAAGATTAGCTGTTTCTCCAGGGAAAGGTAATGTGCAGATTTTTCCTTTTTTCCTCATTTTTTGGTTATGATAAAGACAGTTGTAGTTTTGTTTTTGTTAATTTTTCTTCTAAAATTCCTTTTGCAGTGGAGGGTAGGAGAGAGAACAATCAAGAGGAGTATTTGGAAAGAGATGATTTCAGCTTTGGAAATAGAGGAGCGTTAGATGTAAACAATAATAACCATGATCAAGGTGATAAGGGAAATATTAATGGCGGTGATGGAGATGGGAAACCAAAAGCAATGCCTCCAACGAGCGTGATGACAAGGCTTATTCTCATCATGGTTTGGAGAAAGCTCATTAGAAACCCCAACACCTACTCAAGCTTAATCGGCCTTACTTGGTCTCTTGTTTCTTTCAAGTAAATCACTTACTTTGTCCCTTTTCGTGTTAATTAATTTTCAGAATCTGTTATTGTTTTTGTTTTGTTTTGTTTTTTGTTTTTTTTTTTTTCTCCTTTTTGATGAAAAATCTTGCAGTCTTGCGTATGAATAATGAGCAATAGATTTTTCTCATTCTTGGGATGTTTCTTGTTTTGTTTTGCAGGTGGCATGTTGAAATGCCAGCCATAATAGCGCAGTCCATTTCCATACTGTCGGATGCAGGACTTGGCATGGCCATGTTCAGTCTCGGTCAGTACCCCCAAAAAAAAAAAAAAAAAAAAAAAAACGCCCTTTATTCTCTGAATTCCTTTGCTATTTACTCGCTAATTAATGAGAAAAAAAATATCAATTTTCTCTCTCACACACACCTTTCATTATTAAATGTGATTTAAAAAAGAAGTGTTAAAGCAAAGCAAAGAAGCAAACTGGCACAAAAGCAAAGCAATAGGAAACAGTGAGGTGAGAGGAGAGGTTATGATGATAATAATAATATGTGTCTAAAGGGGTGTTCTTTATCCCATCTTTTTCACTATATCTTTAACTTTTTTGTCCCAAGTTTTGTGCTGGGTTTTTGATGTAATGGGGTTTGGTGGTGGTGATCATGATTATGAAAGGTCTTTCAAAGATAGACTGACTGACGACTGACTGACAGATAGACAGACAGTACTGGGGTGTGAGTTAGTGTATGAGTGAGTGATATTTGTGTTATACATTGCTATGATGATGATCATGGCGGTGGAGCTGTTTATTGGCATGCCCAATTAAACTTGGCTTTTTCCCACTTTCTTTTGTGTATGCATATTGCATGTGTGTGGTTTTTTATTTGTATTATTATTATTATTATTATTTTCAAAATCTGAGTTATTAATTCTGTTTTTTTTTTTTCCTTTTTTCTTTTCTTTTTTGTCGCATGACAGGTCTCTTTATGGCTTTGCAACCCAGGCTCATAGCATGTGGAAATTCCATAGCAGCTTTTTCCATGGCTGTGAGATTCCTTACAGGTCCAGCTGTCATGGCAGCGGCTTCCATTGCTGTTGGCCTTAGAGGCGTTCTCTTACGCGTTGCCATTGTCCAGGTCATTACCCCCTAAACTCCCCACTCTCTTCTCTCTCTCTCTCTCCTCTTTTCTTTTCCTCTCTCTCTCTCTCTTCTTTTCTCTTTTGCCCCCTCCTGACACTACCAATTCCTTCATACATACCGAAAAAAGTTTTCCACTTTTTAATATTTACTGATACCTGCAGATAAGATTCTTTATATATATAGGTATAATATTCTCCTTCACTTAATTAAACAGTGTTATTTTTCCTTCTAGTATTATTAATAATATTGTGTTTATATAACCAAGGCATCACTCCAACTAGGTCTCCATGTATGCATTTATATATATATATATATTTAAAATTGGGGCGTTTGATATTATGTGTTTTATCATGAGGTGTCTTTGTAATTTTAAAAGGACAAAGAGGTTGTTAGTGTGGTTAACTTATACTGTGTTATATAAGATCCCAATTGGGTCACCAGAGATGGATTTCTATATTTTAAAACCTTGTATAATAGATAAAAATATAAATTAGAAAAAAAAAAAAAGACCATAAGACACAAGGGCCAAGCAACAACAGTCAGATAAAATTTAGTATAAGAAATCCAAGTGACAAAATGTATATAAGTATGACTTGTGTTTGGAGGTACTTATGTAGAACTTTGTCCCATTTATTAACACATGTTTTGTTTTTGCAATATTTGCATGTGCTTGGAATATTTGCCCCCAAAAAAATAAAAATAATAAAAAAATAATAATAATAAACAGGCCTCTCTTCCTCAAGGAATTGTCCCCTTTGTCTTCGCTAAGGAATACAACGTACACCCTGATATTCTTAGCACGGGGTGAGTATTTTTGCTTCTTGAATTAATTATTATACAGATATTTAAAAAAATCTCTTTTTTTTTTTTGTTGTGTTATAATTTGTTTCTTTATTTATTTTCTAACAAAATAATGTTTTGTGCAGTGTTATATTTGGAATGTTAATTGCGTTGCCCATAACACTAGTGTACTACATTTTGTTGGGGATATGAAGCATATGGAAAAAAACCATATTCACTGGCTGGCCGAAAACCCCATGTAAAAAAGCTCCTTTGGGCTTTAAGAAAGATATACCAAATTGAATATCAAAAGCAAAAGAACGGGAGGAAAGGCCGTACGGTGGAAGAGTGAAGAATCTTTCTTTTTTGCGTTTTTTATCTTAATTTGCTAGCAAAAATTTGTAAAATGATCATGTTTGTAGTGAATTAATTTATATGAAGAAGAAGAAGAAGGAAAAAAAAAAAAAAAAAAAAAGAATGTTTCCCTAGTTAATTCATGATTTTCTTTGTTCCACCTCTGTCTCCAAGAATTTATGCTAGTGCAAAGCGACAGAAAGTAGGGAGAAAAAGAATAGGGAAAGTGGTCGATGTAATGATGGCCTCATATTTTCGCACACTTACTATGATCATAATTTTTTATTAACTTGGATTCTTTATAATACTTTAGTTAGTAAATTCAAACTAATGCTATTCTCAAATTTAAATATATATAAATATATATATATATATATATATACATACACGCAATTGCAAGCTTCCTACAATAATTGTGTTTCAATGAATTATTACCGGTTAAAGCCTAGATACTACCAAAAAAAAAAGAAGAAGAAGAAGAAGAAGAAGAAGGAGGGAATGCCATTAATACTAATAAAATAGTATAAATCAAACAAGATAAAGCAACAACCCATAATATAACATTGAGACTGGTTTTACCAATAAAATCTGATGACACTCAAAGAAAAAAGCGCATACTTGAGTCCCAAAAATGATAAAGTATCTCCGCATATCAACATCGAGCATGCATAAAGCTCTTTTTGAATAAATCTCTATAGTCGATGAAAGCTTTTGATCAGTTCGATTGTGAGCCATGACCTTGTCGCACGAAGGCCACCATCCACTCCACATAAGATACAAGTCTAGTATAACAAACAAACAACCAAGACATGACTTTGACGGAAAAATGATAAGCCCGGATAATGGGAGCACCACCGCCATTAATAAAGGCTTAAAAAAATCCAATATTTGTTCGGCGTGTAAAGCACTATTATTGACAAGAAATAAAACACAACCACACGATAGGAAATCATGGAGGTAATACGAGCCACGCAACTTGAGCAGTCAAAAATCATTGGAGCTAGAGCCAGATCTGCAGAGGAGAATCCTTGCCGGCACAAGGACTCCATGCATTGCCATCGTTTACCTCCAAAGACCGCACGATGACATCCCTCGCCCCAACCACACAGGGCCCTCCATGAATGACAACCACCGCCAAATCTACTCGACGATGGGGGTGACACGCATGAATTCCCCCTTTCTCATAGAGCCCAGTCCTCCCACCTCGCAACCGCTCACGCCACAAACCTCCATATTGTGTTGCCAAAACCGCTCAAACCCGAGAGAAAGAGGGAGAGTGAGATATATATTAAGATGCAATTAGTCACGAATTGTTGTTGTGGCTAAAACTTTTAGCCACAAGGTTTTAAGTCATAGAAAATGTTTTAGCTAAACCGTGACTAAAAACCTTGTAGCTAATAATTTTAGTCACAACAAAATTTTGTGATTAAATTAAAGTATATTAGCCACAAGATAGTGAGTAAAAGTGACATTTATTTAAAAAAATAATCGTGAGTAAGAAAGTTATAAAAAACAATGTTGTGACTAATTTTTTTTTTTTTTTTGTTTTTGTTTTTGCTTGTGCAGTGAGACTCATTATTATTTTTTCTCTCTCTCTTTTTCTTGTATTTTTGTGGGGTGGCTACTAATTGCACGAGTTGAATACAAGTTTTCATGCTTGCAAATACGTGATTGACATTTTGATTAGTTTTAATTAGTTCTTAGGCTAAATGACAACTTGATTGACAAAATTTGAACTTGTTAAGAAATAATATTTCTTTAATGTGTTTTTTATGCATAAAGAAATTGGGAACAAGATTTTCAAAGAAGAGCTAACAATGCTTTTGGCCTGCATGTAGATAGTGCAATAAGGGGCCCACCATTATAAGACATAGCGTTCGATTTTGATATGGACTTGTTTGGAATATTGTTAGACAATAGTCACACTCCAAAGTTTCTTCTCCTTTCTCGCACACCTTTTTTTTTTTTTTATAATTAATTTTTAAAATCTCCTTATTCCTTTTGGTAGGCACATTTTGCCCTTTTTTTTTTTTTTGACATCTTTGCTTTTCACTCTTGGTCTGTCTGTTTGGTGCTTTGTATATCATCACTTGATTAAACAGATTTTCTTGCCTTTTGATTTAACATTTGTTACTTATGACATGAAGTAGTAGAAGGGCTTAATTGGACATGCTTTATATTCCTAACCTAGTGTAGCTACCAAACAAGATTTGAAATATTACTCCTATGTTATAGGCTTTTACTTTAAGTGGTAAAAACTTGAGTTGGGCGAATAACGGAGATGCTCTTTCTTGAAACGGATTAATATTACTCCAATTTTAGTGGTAGGACCTTTATACTCGTACCCAAGTAAGTGATATACATGAGCTTATTGAAAACATAAGGGTTTTTTATTTTATTTTTATTTTTTCAATCAAGTTGATGATGGCGTATGAATTCCCATTTCTTCGTTTGCAGTTTCACACAACTATAAATTTTGGTAATTTTGGCTACGAGCGCGCAACTAAATAATTCAACTTACAAGCAAACTAGCGTATTCCCTAGCTTTTACACTTAATTAATTAGGTCATATTTGCTTTACATGTATTGTAATGTATTGTATAAAGTTTATATTCATGTATTGTATTATATAATTTTGTGTTGTAATTATAAAGTTTAAAAGATATTGTTGTCATCAAATATTAAGATGATTATAACATAACACAAGATTTACCTTATATAGTATAAAGGTCGGTTACCATTCCCGTGCTGACCCCAGCCTTAGGATTCAGCCTAACCTAACACTGTGGCTGCGCTGACAACTTCACCATTCCCTGGAATATTGAGCCTAATCTCGGTCCCTAGCCAACAACAACCTCGGTCCCAGGCCAACACCAACCCCTATCTAGGCTGGTTTAGGCCGACCACAACCCCAACCTTTACTCAAGGACCGAACAATGCTCTTACACGGTCCACCAAACATACCCCTAGACTAACGATATTTGTCACGATCACCCTCATGCGTTCTCTACTTAGTTATGAGCATGGTTTTGTTACATTACGTGGTCAATGAATTTTTCCATTCTAATTGTATAAACAAAAAGAAAACTAAGCATGTGTTGTTAGAATTGAGGTTTTATATATATATATATATATTGAAATTGAGTCAATAGAGCTATGCATTTGGAGAGATGTTTAAATTGTTGGAGTTAAAAAGTGTATAAACCTGAACTTTATTGAAAATAAATAAATATGAAGCTTGTTTCGTTCGTCTCGAAATTCTATACAATTAAAAAAAATATCCAATTTGGACTTGTATATACAAAGTTATGAACTTTTATAGTTTAAGTTACAAAGTTATAATAGTAACTATAAATAGTGATACTGATATTGACTTTGCAGAAAAAAGATAAAAAAAAATTGTGATTTAAATTGAGTTGAACCCATGCACCAAACACTAATTAAGAGGTCATTTTAATAGTAAAGTTTATAGTTTGTCAAGATCATTGCCTTTATTTCAAACAAATAATTATCATAGATAGGAGAAAAAGCTCCAACTATATTATGGATAATACCTCAGGGACAAGCCAAACAACATAACCAAATAGATCAAAACATGTCCCACGAAGCCATCTCTTCATCAAAGCCATAACTATGGAGTCCAAAAGTATCTTCTCTAAGGTTAGGAGTTAGGGGGTCAATCAAGAGGTGCCACCGGACTCCAACCTTAAAATAAACACAAATCTTAGCGATAGGGAGAGAACAATATGAAAAGAATAATTTTTTTTTCGTTGGAGTCTAATATGATTTTAAATTTGCATATTTGGTTGTTATTTTTTTTTTTTATAGTATTTAGTTGTGTTTTTGGTCCACTAAATATGTTTTTTTAGCAAATTTTTTTTTTGGTTGTTAATCAAAGATATATCTGTTATAGAGAATCCATTAAAAAAAAGGGAGAATAAATGTATATTCTCTACTTTTGATGAAATACCTCTTTAGGCGTACGTTGGTGGAGCCCTGTTCAAGCTAATTTTCCTTAATTAGCGTCTTATTTGAGTATATAGGTGAAACTGATTCTTTCTTGTGGTGTGTTTCCTTAATATGAGGTTATCACAGTTGAAAATGATGTTTGTATTATCTTTTTATGATATGAATAATATTTTCTATTTTCAACATACATATATCTATAAATATCCAAATATTACCACTAAATCCCCTTAAAAAAAATTTGTTTCGCCCCAAAAAAGAAATAGTACAAAGGTACTCTCTAATTTGTCGACTTATTTATAAGGTGTAAATGTGGAAAAACTACGGATTAATTTGTAAGCATGATCGTGCAAACCAATGAAATTTTATTAAATTTTTAATTAAATCCTCATTTTTGTTTGTCCCCATATAGTTTTTGAATATCCCATTGAAATTTTATCCGTACTAATTCTTTGCATTTGAAATTTTATAAGATTTTTGATTAAATTCTCATCAGGAATGTCATATTATAATGTTTGATTGTACACAATCATGTATAATAAAATTCTTAAAAATGTTAGATTAGTTTACAAATGTAAATACAATAACAAATGAATTAAAAAAAATACAATAAAGGATTCAGGTATTTTGAGCTTCTTCAAGATTTTATTTTATTTGTTTTTGACATTAAAGGATTTTTTTTTTTTTTTTTTGAAGTGCAAAGCCCCCTTTTAGCGACATATGTCGTTGCTAAAGCAAGTAAAACATCTTCATCGTATTCACATTGCCTTAGTTGTGGACAACTATCACACTTGACTTTTTGGCAATGACATAGATCGTCTGGACAAGGGTTTTTTAAGTCTTAAGGAAAAGGGAAAAAAAAAAAAAAATGCCGAACTTTGATGGGGTTGAATTAAATTTTGAACCTAATCAGGTCGTAGCAAAAAAAAAAGATGCGAAACATCTGTTAGAGATTTCATGCGCGTATGATTCACGTGTTTTAATTGAACTAATTAACGACTTGTCATCACTATATATTTTCCAGCTTTTTTTTTTTTTTTTCCCTCTCTCTGTGCCTTGTTTCGCACCCTTAAGGTTACCCAAATATATCGTCGCTAATGTTTCATTGATTTCTGCGATGACTTTGTCGTCTTTGATGGTTTTTTATGACACTACTTTATTTTAAGTTTAGTTTACAAATCATTTTAGTGATAACAAGTGAAATAAGTACATATAATTAGGACATGTTCTCGTCTCTAAAATTTCGTCACTAAAGGTCCCGATTGTTATAGTTATGTAAATATATTTTATAAGAAGCTCCTAATAAAAACATGAATCCACTAATATAACTCATTACCTCTTGGTTTTACTATAATTAAAAGCAATAGAAACAAGATCTTTAAAATTGTCCATAAAATTTATGCATACAAGTTGGCAGTAATAAATATAATGCTTCCATCATCTTCAATCAATCACATACATCCTCGTAAATAACAAGTTTCTTGAGCTTTCGTTCTTCCTTTCCATTATTCTCCTTGGATTCACAAGCATGTGAGCAACGGTGAATTAATTACTTGGATATCAATTCTTCTTTCAATAATCAATTCCTTTTCTTTTCAGGGAACAAAAAAGAATTAATATCCAAGTACACACTTGTTGGTCCAAGAAGTGATCATTCTCAATTCTCCGTCCTTTCATTCTTGACTATGATTACTTAGACTCTGACTCTAATAGGGAGTTTGGCATTTGAGTTTAAATTTCAAGTTTAAATTTAAATTTTTATCTTTTTTTGAAATTTTTTTTTATCTTTTCTAAAAAATCAACAAAAATTACTATTTAAATTTAAAAATTTTAACTCAATTCAAACTCAACTCAAATACCAAACACCCCTTAAGTATATTTTTGATACTCCAATCCAAACTCAAATAACTCAACTTATTTTTATCTTTTAAATGAAAAATCAATTACTTTTTTCATTAATATTTTTAAAAAATCAAACAACTGTAATTCAAAATTTTCAATTCCAATCTGTCAACCAAACACATACTACATGTTAGAGTTTTGTAAACTAGACGAGGGCCAAAAAGATTTAACTATGTCAGACACCACTAATGGTCTATTTATAATACTAAGGTTCAACGTGGAATTGGAAAATTCCAAACACAGTAACACCGACTGAAATTTCGTCCAACCCTCTGGGTATTGATACGTGTCGTGAGTTGTACCGCATGTCAGTCACAAGTTGCATATTGCAACTCCACTTACAATTCTTAGCCAAAAAAAAAAAGAGAGAGAGAGAGAGAGAACTCCACTTATAATTCAACACTTGGATAGCTTTCCCCCAAAAAAAAAAAAAAAACTGGGATAACAAGATATTTATTCGTTTTATTTAGCTTGCATTTAGTTCCACAGTTAAAGATAAAATTTTTAAGTGAAAATTAATTAATTTTTTAAAAATTAGTTATAAATTTTATTAATTTTTAAAAAAAACATAAAAATTAAGATAAAAAAATATAATTTAATTGAAGTTAAACTTAATATCAAATAAAACCTTAGAGTTAGTATATATAAGTTAATTTTAATAATTAAAATACATAACAATATTTACCTTAACACTAATGTAATTTATGAGCAACTGATGTATATATAATCACAAAAAATATACATGACAAATATATATTTAGTGGTTTATGGAAACAGGCCACTCAAGGCTATCATTTGACGCATATCACTCTGTACAGGGAACATGTAGTAGGGGATTTTTGTTTAGTGCTAGAAGATTGTAAATTGTTCTAAGAATATTCCATTGATTCATTCGAAAAATTAATGGAACTAGCAAGGAACTAAATGAACCTACATAATCAAAGTTCTAATAATACATATTTAATTTGATTAAGTTCTTAATCAATTAAATATCAACTTTGGTCGGAGTCACGATTAGAGACTAAAACCGCATACTAAGGGTCCGTTTGGTGAATGATTTTGAGTTGAAAATTTTTGTTGACTTTTCAGAAAAGATAAAAATTTTTTCAGAAAAAGACAAAAACTGATATGAAAAAGTACAGTTTGAACTCGTTCACCAAACGAGACCTAAGATTATATAGATATATTACAAATAAACTCCGTCTATCGATAAAAGCAATTGTCAGATAATGAGACCTTCCACTATGAATAATTCTAATTGTAGATGGGTATTTTAAATCCAATTAAACCTCTCAAATCATATGTTATTCATGAGTTCTATTAACAATATAATGGGTGACTTAGTGTGTGTGTGTATATATATATATATACATATATACATATTTATGAATGGGAATTTGGAGTTTTCATTTGATATTCAATAACGATTTGGTTTGGGATCTGATAGAGACAAGTTCCCCGTATTAACTCTTCATTGAAATATCATTTATATTCTTAACAAAGTTGTGGATTCCATGTTTATATCCCAGATACCCATAATATTATGTCTCCAAATTACAGAGCTTTTATTAACAAATATAAATCTCACTCACCCATGGTAGATAAAAAGACATACTAAATGAAGGTGAATCCAATAATCATATGAGATTAACATCAATCCATAAATAGGTCACTAGTTATAATAGAATTTAAAGTTCTTTATTGAAAACAAATATTATTAAGAGTAAATCGCTCATTTTATTTCTAATCTTTTATAAAGTCGCGATTTGGTTGCCGATTTATTTTTTTGGGCTGAAAAGTCCATAAATTCTTTAAAATAGTGCAATTTGATCCTTTATTCACAGTGATATTACTATTTATAATCATCTATCATGATTCAGGACACGGTCAACCCTTTAATCAGAAAATAGACTGCACTACAATCTTATCAAACTAAAGTGTCCAATTTTGAATGATAAAAACAATGCTTTATCAAAATAAAGTGTCCAAAATTGAAGTCTAACTACCAAAAGTGAAAATTAGTCTTACAAGAGTTTATGATGAAAGTCAAAAATGACATTTTAAGAAAGCTCCTCCAAAACAAATTTGAAACAAAGCTTGAATAAGATTTTATAAACTTATTTACACTTTTTTTTTTTTTACTTTCACTTAGAAAATTATCATATTTATATAATTAGTCTCTTTTAAAGTATGACCACAAATATTAAATTAAAAAGTTATAGCTTTTTTTTTTTATCCCGTTTTATCACCTACTAATATTAGTGAAATGCTATAGCGAGCATGCTATTAATATTGTGCAGAGAGTGATCAAATTTTTCTGCTCGAGAAATATCATATACCTCTCCTGTCATGCTTGCCCCACTAACAAACAAGGGTGTCCAACGGGTGGAAGCAACTTAGCCAGCTAGATTGGAAGCTAACTAATAAAAGCTTCATGGGATGACTTGGCAGCCAATATTATGCCATGGGGTTTTTATGACACCATTTATAATAATATATGTCAATTATTTCTATATATATATATTTATTATGCATTCGTCAGTCACATTATTGTGACATATTGCCTCGAGCTGATCCGGCCTCTCTGGACTTTCCCATCATCCTTTTATTGCTTGCACCAGAAACTGCCATTTTCAACTTCATATCTCTAGTCAAGATGCCCCTCCACTGCCTTCAGAATTCATAAATAACATAACATGATCTGCTAATACATATTCCCTGTTTATAATGCTACATATATATATATATATATGTGTGTGTGTGTGTGTGTGTGTGTATTTTGGTTGGGGTAAGGCTAAAGAAATCAATATCATTGTGTGGAAATATTTTTCTCTTGGTTGCATCCATACCCGTAATTTCAAACCCAACGTTTTTGATGTATTTGGGAAGCACATTTGGAAACATTTTGAATGAACGTTTGGCTACAAACATTTTAAATGGTTTGAAATGTCACAAAATAATTTTCCATTTAGATGTTTTAGGGAAAATATTCTAAATGTATGTGAGGGGTTAAATTTTGGCCATTTAAATGTTTGTTTTATTGTACTTAATTTTTCATTTAAAATGATTACATTTAAATGTGTATATCAAAAATATTTCTATTCAAATATTTTTCTCAAACTGGTCCTTTAGTTGAAATTCGAAGTCTATGATCAGAAAAAGAGGTGAAGATGGCAATCCATTGCATATGTAGAATAAGCCAAATAAATACTTTCTAAATTGTTATATTTTACCGAGAATTAAAGTTGATAATTAATTTTTCTATCAAAAAGTGGATAATTATTTTTTCAAATTGCATGAAGGAAATTATATGCTTACTGCTCAAGATTTGTTACGAAAGCGAAAAGGCTGCAGACATTTATTGCGTTTAGTACATTATTACCCGCCATAATACCTATCCATAAATTTATTTGATTCATCTTCACGTCAATTTAGCTCACTCACATTTATTAGGTACTTGGTTAAGTTTTCTTTGAGTTTTCTATTTGTTTCCTAGAGTCTATACTGATCACTTCCCATTCAGAACCTAACCATAAAGTAAATACCTATCCAATGACTATGGGATGAAATTTGGTGCTCTAAAAAATCTAATTGGGACGTTTGGAGTTAAAATTTTTGATATGGATTTGGTTAACTTTTTAAAAATTAGTTATAATTTTTATTGATTTTTTAGAAAAGATAAAAATTCAACAAAAAAAAAATACAATTTAGTTAAAGTTGAATTCAAATATCAAACAAACCCTTAAAATAAATAGTGTAAATCTGTTGTCTAGATTTTGTGAAGAATCCAATTTTTTTTTTTAATATAAATAAAAAAAAAAAACATTAAGAGAGATTAACACATTCCAATTAGGTTGACAGCTACAAACAACCTCAGCCCATACTACATCAAAACAAAAACCAAAAACCACCCATATGGGAGACACGCGCTGGTAGTCAATAACTAAAATATATCACATTTAAACCTTTTTAGTAAATTCAATAGGAAAAAAAAAAGAAAAAAAAAAAAAAGAAAAGTGATCTACGCTTAGTTTTGAACCAAACATCAAAATCAACAACCAATTACAACAGGCCTTTCTCATCATAATCATAACCTTATAAGGTAAAAGACTGTTTCTCTCTGGACAAAGTAGACAAAAAATTATCTGTAGTGACATCACGAGAAGTGAGTCTATCAGTAGTATTATTTTGGGACATTACGAGAAGTAAATCTATCAACAATCCCCCGGATAAATATGAGAATTTTAACATTCAATCTTTTAGACCAATGCTGTCTCATCGGCTATTTTGGCCCTACTTATTCACCATATTATCTAAATGTAAATTAAATACTGAAAACACTTAAATAGGTAAATGAGATATCAAAATTTAATCGGATAAACAATCAATTGAAAAAGAAAAAATAGAACAACATATTTAAACTCTTACTTTTCTTGCTTTCCAATATTATTTTAATTTTCTGCCATTGTTTGAAATTTCTAAAATATCCCTACTAATTTCTTCATTAAATCTGTTTTTTCATCATAACCAAGTATCTGAAGAAGGGATTTTAATCACAAGTCTTTGATACTACTCTAGGGATTTCCTTTTCTTTCTTGAAAACCTTCTCACGATCGCCTTCCTGTGGGTGTAGCAAGTCATTTAGATAAAGATTTTATTTAAAAAATAAAAAATAAAAATTACAAACATAAGCTCCTATGCATTCATAACAACCAATGATGGTGCTCAAGATTCTCTAAAAGTTTTCAAATAAATCATTGACGCTTGTCCCCCCCGTTGAGATAAGCGTGCTCAATGCCTTCTCTCCTTTGTAAATTTGTCAAAATATCTACAGGTACTACCGCAATTATATACATTTTATATCAGACACTTTTATAAAGTGACACTTTTATAAAGTGACACTTATAATTTTTTTAACGTTCTTATAATAACTAGTTGACTATAATGTAATATTTTTAATGATTTACCATATTACAAGAATTTAAATAGAAAGTTACATATAAATCAACTAATAACTATAAGATTATATGCATAGAATGTTACAATTACCGGACCTGTCCAGTTACCAAACTTAAAGTCATTTATATTTATTATATATATATATATATTTATACACACAAGTATGTGTGTGTAGTCATGTGTGCCAAAAGGGAAGCACGATGAGTTGAGAATATTGTATACATATAAACAAAGAAGAAATGATAGTGGGCAAAGAGAATAAGGGACTTTAATGAATAAATGAAAGGAACGAAACAAACATGAAGTATATATCTTGGATTAATTGTCATGGAATATGTATATGTGCTGGGGACAAAACCCACTTTAAAATAAAACAAAGTGGCCCCACATTAAGTCATTTTAGTGCCTTCTGTTTGATGCACAACTGCTGAAATTTTGTTGAAAAAGGTTTTGATCCAAATGATGAGCAACATGAATTTATACAAGTCCAGTGTCCCGTATACATTACATATCCAGTAAAACTAAGTCCTTCAGATAAGGTTTAGTGTATGCTAGCTAGGTATAGTGGTACTACTCATTCTCCATAGCAAGCCAAAAAGCCATGCATAGATCATTTGCCAGTTATTCAATTCCATGATTTGCTTGAGTAATATGAATATTTTCTTACCATAGGATTTTGGTGTAATTAAAAAATAGCCACAATATGCTAAGAGACATAGTCGCTCGTTCGGAAAAAGAAAAAAAAAAAAAGGATCAATAAACTTCGGATTCGAAAAAAAAGGGGGTTTTAAGATATATAAATAAATGAATCCAAATTTAGTTTGAATTTATTTGTCTCTATAAAGGTTTTTTAGTTTTTTCTTATTTTTGATTGGTTTGCCATTTATACTCGATCTTTTTTTATCGGTCCTACATATCTTATTTTATGGTGATCCGCTAATTATACCTAATAACTCTAGTTGTCTACAAATTAATGAAACAATTTCTAAAGTACATGACCAGTTTTTTAGTGCGACGTCATAAGTATTGAAGCTTGTTTGTTAGATTAATTTTTTATGCTTGAATGTTGAATTTTTTAGTTCATATGTGTTGTCCAATTTTCATGATGGAAGCATATTCAATAGTAAAAATCTAGATTCACAAACAATATCGTTTGAAAACTCTCTATCCGGTAATCTCTCACAACACCTACGGATGTGAGTTTTACTAGAACACCTACGGAGTTCCACAACACAAAAGCCCTTTCTCAGAGAGAGAGAGACGTCTTATTTATAGACCTGGTATCCTACTATCCCACTATCCCACTAATAAGGGAGATCTGATAACTATTTGATTTATTTATTTATATTTAATTAAATAAGTAACATAAATCATTAAGTCCACTATTGGATGCCACATCACCAACTTCAAACATTTAAATTTTGTGATGACTTGACACAGTTACTTTGGACAATTTCAGAATATCGGAGAGATTTAGAAGTTGGATTATGTTTCACGTTTCACGGTCATAGCCTTTTTGTCTTTTTTGGTACTGATAGGATTTGCCGATTTCACGAACTCCTCAATCCGTAATCTTTGGATTGGAAAATTTTGAATCAGTAACTAATCTGTTAGTCTCTCAACCCAATTCAACCCTTCGAATTGAACTAAATTGATCAGATTCACGGATTCGTGAATACTCCTACGTCCAATAATGAGCTCTCGGTCTCCTTTGCACATGGTTCTCCAATCTCTTGGTAGTTTCACCAAAGGAATCAGTGGAGCCATCTAATCTAACATCCCCAATGCCTCATGAGATGAACACGAATATAGATTTGTCCTAAAACACCATTTCAGGAACAAACCCAAGAAATAATGAAAAAAGCATTGTTGATCAATCAGGTTCCATTTCAATCACGCTATCTATTGTGAGTTTAATTAATTAATAAAGCTATGGAGAGTCGGATGCAACAACTAGGTGTACTTGGGTGGATCAAATTGAGAAAGTATAAGAAGCATTCACGCTAGTCAAATCAAGAAAATAACGTAATAATAAACATCAAAATAAATATGCGCCATATGTAGATATATTAGAGATGTTAAAAAGGGTTCGAACACCCGGAAAGACAAGTGAAGAGAGAGCAACTTGATGATAATACACTTACTCAAAAAGAAGTGAAGGTTGTGATTTCAAGATCTTGAGATAAATAAAAGAACCCAAACTTGCAAAGAAACATAATCATTGATTCGGTAATTAAAAGTGTTTATAACTTTGTGTTCACAAGGGAATGATTTTAAGATGTAATAAATAAATGATTTTAAGATGTAATAAATAAAACCAATTTTAGTTTGAGCTCGTTAGCCTTCTGTGAGGAATGTTTCTTTTCATTTAATTTAATTTTTTGTTTGGTTTGTCATTAAGGGTAGATTAGGTTTTCTTTCTTTATTTTGTTTCTCTTTTCTTTTTAATAAATTGGGGTGTAGGCTTTATATACTCCCCTCCATTTATTTGTAAAAAACCGTATATATAAATGAGAAATTTATACAGATAGAAAGGAACTTTTAATAGTACGAAGGAGAGTATAGCTAGTACATCTTAATTAGGTAGACACCACTACAAGTTTATCTATATATATATATATATATATATATATATTATTAATTGGAGAGAAGGGACAAATCAATGCAAGATTATGCATCCTAAATAAGCTGCAAATTAATATATTAGCTTTTAATTTTTGAAAACACACATAATGTGTTGCAGAATGAGATTTTAAAACGTTTCTAAAATCACCATGAATTGGTTTATGTTGCTATAGAAAATAATTAGTCACCATAATAAATCATTATCCCTTTCAGCGTTAATAGTCTACAAACATCCTCGCTAAATTTGCAAGCATCTTGATCTTTCGATCTTTTTATACTATTCATCTTTTAAGGTTCCTTAGGTGTGTGGCCGTGGGCACCATGACCAATGAACGTCTTCTCCTTCCAAATTTTCTTTGTATGACTTCTTGTTTTCTACTTGTTTTCTAAAGGGGAGAAAACTAGAAGCCCAGTTAGAGGTTAAAAAAAAAATATATATATATCCTATAACAGAGAACACTAAATATCTATTTATAACAAAAGGGTTTGGTCTGCCATTGGTAATTCCTTCCGTGCCCTCAACTGATGAAATCACTCATTCCTTGTACCCAGGAAGTGGGCGCGCGCATACCCTGCAGGGGAATCATATGTCAACTTTTAATTGTATTGTACGATTTTCTCAAATTATTTATTTACCAATTAAACTACCAAGATATTTATTTCATTCAAAATTAATTTCTTTACTCTAATAATTTTAAATTTTATGTTTTTCAACTCAACATAATTATTTATGTCAACAACTTAAATAAAGTAAATAACTGCTGTACAATTTCTTGTAACAATTAAAATAAATATTTCATCTGAAACTGATATGATCCATATGATCGTATAAAATATACATGATGTAAATATATCATTATTATGCAGAAACATGCCATCCAATGTTCTAGTCACTGTCAGTTTGTGTGGCAAATGGTATCAAAACCGTACAATGTTATTTTTCACACCTCCAAATCACTTTGACAACATGTCTTTAATAAATATCTTGATCCATCTAGAATTACATGATGCTAGCAAGGAGATCAAATGTACCAACATAATCAAAGCTCCAATAGATAATATCAATTGATTAAACACTTAATTAATTTAATATCGGTATTATTTTCATCCCGCGCCATTATTAGGGACCTAGCTGCACTTTAAGACTAGCTAAATGTATTTATGAGAAATTTTATACAAAATTTTTCTCCATTGATATAACTGACTGCCATGCGATAGACACTCCATTATAGAATTAGATTCTGTTTTACCTCTCTCATTACATTTTTATCCACGTGTATTGTTAATTTTCTAATAATGAGTTCTTCTTTTTCTTTTTTTCTTTTTTTCCTTCTAGCACCTTTTGATTTGTCCTCTTCCACGCTTGGCTCCTTTAATTGAGGATTTCGCATATCTGGCTGATTTGGGTTCTCATTTTGTCCATTTAAGGTTTGATCATTTTTGAGGAGTCCATCTTGTTTGTCGGGAAGTCAACAGTCATTGAAATCTGTATTCCCAAGCAGTCATCTTGACTTGTTTTTAGGTATTCGATCGTGTTGTGTTAATACATATATGAAAAAAGATAAGATACAAAATCTAGCCTTAACAGTGTTATTCTTTTCATAAAATTTTCCAGACTTCACTGAAGATACGGCCTTTGTTTGTTAGGAATTGTGCATGTTGCAAAACTAAAATCCAACCTAATCATATAATTTAATTTTTTGTAAAAAATGAAGATTGCTGGTACATATCACCAAATTTTTAATAATTGATTTCGATCTTAATCATAATGGATTAGTATGTAAAATGACAAGCTAACTTAAAGATGAAGATTGTATAAGTGTTCCGGTTTCGCTTTAAAGCTACATGATCCCTTGACAAAAAAAAGTCAGATCCCAAAATCTCATACAATGACTTCTATAGATCCATCAATTTCTCAAGATCATTCTTAACATAAGGCCGAGTCCCATCTGATATAACATATATATATATATATTTATATATATATATATATGTGTACATATTTATACTGGGATCAAGCTTAAAGTCAAGCAGGCAAATAGAGCTCGATGCATCTAGGGTTGTAGTATTCCTAATATTTCATTCGACAACTCACAAATGTACCTAAAAAAGATAAATTTCTCGTGACATTTCAAATTCTATATATGTAAAGTGAAAGCAACTAGGAAAAAAAAGATGACCATTCATTCGGGGAAAGGTCGCTTTTAATGCAAGATATACGAAAGCTGTCTCTTTTTGTGATCATGTATAAAAGTGTTGTCCTACGAAAAGATTATGTCTATATCGGTGAAACGGATTAGTGTTTTTTAATGAGTACAAACACACGGGTAATTTGGCTTTATTTGGTATTAATGTAGGTGTATACTTCTGAGTTTATAGTGAATCAAATGACTCCATGCCCTAATTTTTAATATAGATCTAAATTTGTTGGCTCCCATATATATATATATATATATATTTATTTATATTTTTTTAAAAAAATATAAATATATACATATATATTATTGTTTGTTTTAGTTTAAATTAAGGAAATTTGAATTTTACATCTTATGATGGAATCGAGTATGAAATTACCGTTAGGTTATACCTACAACTATATATATATATCTGGCCAAAATGCTGGCTCCCTTATATGAGTTCATAATTGGTTCATTGGTACTTTTATATCTATCTTATGTTCACGTTTGAATCTATAATATGGTTCTTACTTTCAGATCCACACATTACGAAGTGGAATGTGGTGTTCAAATTAATTTTAAAGGACTGTAACAGTCGTGTTTACAAGATAATTATTTCATCTCCCCAATATTATATATACTACTAGTGCATGTCCTTCGTATATAAAGAAGAAAAGAAAAAAAAAAAAAGGAGTGGTGATTCCCGTTTCTATCTTATTATAAATTAATAATGGGAATTTATTCTAAGAAATATATAACATAAAAAAGAATATTGATCTTTAACCCTCTTAATATTGATTCCCAATAAAAGGTAGAATGAGTGTGAAATATCTACTTAGAAACTATTATTATTCATGTGAGAAGGACAATTTAATAATAGTTATTATTTATAGATATAAGATTCCTAATCTTGAAGCTTAATAAATATGAAAAAAGAAAACGGATTTTTTTTTAATTTCATTATTGATTATGGGAAATTATACAGTGAACGTAGCATTGTATCATACTTTTATTAGATCATCTAATAGATAAATAAACCCCAAAAAAAAAAAGTATATAAACAAGATTTCGGGAAAAAGAATTAGGGCTTGGATGAATTTATTTATTTTTTCTCTATTAGATTGATGAAAAATAACAGATATATTGTTCGTTTATCAAAAATTCATCTTTGTTTTTAAATCAACCTGTTTATGCCCTCAAAGTGGTAGCCTACTAACCTTAAATTTCATATACAGCCAAGTGATTTGATAGATGATGGATCTTAAATTCGAGTCACATGACAAGCAATATTTAATATTTTCACTTTGTTTTCTGACACATATATCTATATTCATCTTAATATATACAGGCATTTCTCAAAATATGAGGCTTCTTTAGTCATGCCGCTGAGGAAAGATTTATGGCTATATTCATGCCTCTCTAATACTTTTGATCATTTATTTAAAAAAAGAGCTTATCTCCATTCCGGATAAATGTTTGCCCAATTGATGTTCTAATTATTATAAAGCATACGCTTACAACTTTCATTTTGTAAGGCACGATAGCATAACATTTAATTTATTTAATTCGCTCTATGATCAATAGAATATATATTTCAGAAAAAGAAGATGTACAGTACGAATTCACGAAAGAAGAAATTATATATTGAAGACCAGACCTTGCTTCCAAACAAATCATTAATGAAAGATTGGTAGAAAAAGAGAACCAATACGCCAAAAATATAATGGTCCATGCAGAACCCAAACTTTGGATATCCTCACTTATTCTCTGATATATATATATATATATATATATTGATATAATTGTATGAGAGGGCCTTAAAGAATATAATCTACGCACGCACTTGTATGGGAGAAGTAAATTGCTTTTTGAAGTTAGTGGGGAGGTGCCTAGCTAAGTACGTAGCTAGAGCTAGATGCCGAGAGAGAGAGATTGAAAGAAACGTAATGCAAAACAAAGCACTAAATTTTGCAAAAGAAAAGGCCAGCAACGTCAGTCTTGTCTTTATCAAGGTGGCTCCAAAACCTCAGAGAGAGAGAGAGAGAGAGAGAGAGAGAGAGAGAGAGGGAGATATGGCTTTTGTGGCTAACGTTTTGATTGTCTCCCACTAACTTGTGTTGGGTCGGCCGTTCCCAAGACAATGCTTTGTGGGTATGTCATTTCTGTATTAGGGCTTCTCTGCAACATCTCCCCGTCTATTTCTTTACTATTATTATTATTTTTTTTTTCCCCTTAAAGCACACTTCCCTTGGAGTGGGGACACTTAAAAAACAGATAGAGATGGATTTTTATATATATAAATAAGAGTATAGACATATATTTCTACATATGATTTACAAACATAATCGAACAAAATAATGTAACATTAGTAACATACATACGTTTTTTTTTTTTTTTTTCCAAACTAAGACCATAATCTTTTTTTTTTTCATTAAGATTCCAAAATTTAAATGATCTCATATGTCCATACTCAATGATATGTGACTCTGTTGATAATCGATACAGTTAGTATATCTTTATTGAAATTTTGAATTTTTCAACGTCCGTTGAAATTTAATTATAGGAAGATTTAATTTGTTAACATGATGACATACAATTTTTTTTTTTTTTTAACTTGACGTAACAAAATATTGTTACATATATACATATATACACTAAAATGAAAGACACTGTGTGATATTTGATGCGCAAAAGATATTATCAATCATTAGTAAACGTGCAATAATTATTTGACCTATAGGAATTTTATAGGATTCCTTGAAATTTATGTACTATTTAAATTTTTACATAGTTTAAATAGAGAAAGTTAACTATAAGTTAAAATATAAAATATCTTCTTATCATGTAAAACTCCACTGTTTCAATGGATGGAGCGAGAGAAGTCGACTCCTAATGTATAAGAGTTTTATTAGGGGACACAGAAAGAGACACAAATAAAAGAATATATGAGTTAAATTCAGAAGAACGATTTAGATAGGAGCTGTCAGATTCAAAACTTGAGAATATTTTTATTTTTTTTAATAAAAAATAATAATAAACTTTATCACGTAAACCTTATCATACTAGAAAATAAAATATTAAAAAGTGTTCCACATATCAAATAACACTTTATATTATGTAAAATTATGTAAGGAACTATATAAAAGAGATCAATGCCTCTAAAAATAAATAAATAAAGGAGATAACTGTCATCTGCTTGTTTTGTTCCTAGTTTATAAAGATTCCATATATATATATATATATATATATATATATATATATAACACATACTTTTCTAGTCTCAAAACAAAGAAAAAGTTCTGGTTGTGTACATGGGTGAATGCAGTCTTTTCATTGATTTTTTAAATTATTTTGTGTGTGAATGTTTAGAGTTTAGTGTTTTGATCTCTAACCCTTCACCTACCCCATGGTCTCTCAAGATATCTATCTGAATCTCAAGATAGCTTGTCAATGCTCAGTCTATTGCACGTGAAAAGTGAAATGGAATCAAAGAATCGTTTGTCTTCTTGTTTTTGTTGGACTATCTTTGAAGCAATTTATGAACGTATCCATTGTATTAATTAATTCATGCTCATTTTAACGTATCCAAAGAAATATCCATTTAAAATGATACTATAGTGATTTATAAAAATAAAATAAAAAATTAGGCATCCATACATATGTCTGCACCCCTTAACACCCCCTATAAAATTATATATAATGCAACTTATTTAAACATTAAAGGACCAATCAAATTGTGATGGAGATTAAAACTTTAAATGTAGGATTATTTCTACTTTCATGCTTCCAAAATTTTTAATTATTAATTATAGGTTGCAAAGGAAATCAAGGGACAATTATCTCCAAGTAATTTAGAAAAAAAAAATTAGGAAAGATAATATCATGTATTAAGCGTATAAGAATATTTATAATGTAACTTTAGATTTTTTTTTTTTTTTATGGATTTCGATACATAGTCTTCATGTAAGATTCCTACTGTCGAATGTTGATTATTATGACCACTTAAACGAGGACTTTATACTACATGCGGTAGTGAACAAGTCAATTAACAAGTAGATGATAATCTTTAAAAACGTAAAGTTATTATTTAAGTGCTAAAAACTAGTATGGCTGTCCAAAATAAGGTTTATATATTTGACATGACATTGAAACGTAGTACAATGTTGATACCATTAAATTGTATAATATGCACGTTTTTTTAATGGAAAATTAGGTGGGGTGGGAATGTTGGACTTCTTTATTTAGCAAAATGATTTTTTGTTATTTTTTATAGTCGATCAATTTGGGGAAGAGCTCTTTTGTGTGCAGGTGAGAAAATGAGCGATGGGGTGCTATAAATCTTGATCCCGAGTTGAGCATCTCTGATCCGCAAACTCAGACACGAAATTTGGTGAATCTCTGCGCGAATCTCACAGTGGTAGTGGAGAGAGGGAGACCGACATCCAATAATCTAGATCCAGCTGAGATCGATGTAGTGCTCGAAAATTTCTTCGATTGCAAAATTTCTTCTCCCGGTATCAACTCAAGGGTTGATATGGTGGCTCGAGGTGAAGAAGATGAAGTCTAATGCTTTTTTTGTTTGGTATTTTTATGGTAAATTAGTGATTTACTATAAAATATGGTAAGTCACTGATGAAGCGGAAAATTGGTAATTCATGTTATGGTAAATCAATAATTTATTCTGGACAATTAGTGATTGACTATGAAAATTGATATTTATAACGATTGATTATGGTTAATCATTGATTGACCAAATTAACTGGGCTATAAGGTCATTCACTTATTGATCATTTAACAAAATTGATTCACTATTTTAGAAAAAATGACATTTTAAGTAATTTTTAAAAACATCAGCTATTTATTTGCTAAAAAACTTTTCAAGAAAAGGCCAGTTACCTCCAAATCCCTTTTTTATATATGTACTTAAAATGTGGGTTTAAAATAGTAAATGACTCCCGAATTTATGAAGCTAGTTAGATGAAGGGAAATAGGCCAAAAATGGAAGGGAGTGAAAATAAATAGCATAAAAATTTTAGTATGGTGGTAAATAGCAGTTTTAATGTAAATTTAAATTTATACACACTCAAAATACCGAAAATACGCCATACGCCATGTCCCTTTTATCAGATCTGGGCTTGCAAAAATCACGCCCATTTCAAAAATCATTTCTTCCTCTCTGGAACCCTAGCTAAGAAAAAAGCGACCAATCGAAATCGGGCCCATTAACAGTCCGAAAATCATACAAAAATCAACCGAGAAAGAGGAGTTAGTTATCAAAATCTTATTTTTTCAAGAAAAAAGTAACCATCAACCAAAGATCACCGACGAAGGATTCCGACTTATTTAGAAAGGTAAATGTACATCTCTCAAGGATTCCTTATTGCATTTACGATAAATTTCTCTCATTATCTTTCATTCCTGTGTTCCATTTGATCGATTCATAGAAGAAAAGAAAACCTCGTGCGCTAGTATTAAGATAATTCAGCCTTGAGGTATGAGTAAATTAAGAATTTACATAGAAAAATGACATTTACAAACCTTCAAATTATACTGCGTATTGTACTTTATATTAATTATTATATATTTTACTCTCGGGTATAATATAAATTTTATATACGAAATTCTTCATTTAAATTTACATTGTAAATTCTGAATTTACAGTACCAAACTGATTCAGTGTTATATATATAAATTTAGAATTTACAATGTAAATGTAAAAATTACACTGTAAACAAAATCTCTACGATACCATGGGATCAAAATTTGAAGTGTAAATTTCTAAATTACAGTAGATAACATAATATATTATGTATAGTAAACTCAAAATTTTATAATGTTATTAGTTTACCAATTCATCTTAAAAACTTAAGTTATTAAGAAATGGGCTAATAATAATTTTATACTTCAACACTTCCCTTCACGTGCAGGTTAAACAATGGGCAAATGAGCGGACAAATCTTAATTTAAAAATTCAACACAAATAAGAAATCCGAAACATATTAAAGGCCTAACACATGGATAATAATAAAGACATTAAATAGTACAATTATAGATATTCAAACTTAGGACCTCCTACTCTGATGTAATGTTACTTTACCAATCCATCCCAAAATTTTATATTTCAACAAACGTAAATCCAAAATTTATGATGGAATTCCAAAATCAGCCGAAAATCTTCATCCTAGCTCTAACCCCAAAATCTCCCTTCCCCAACCGCCGGAAAACAAAGACTACAAGTATGATGAGCTCTCGCAGAGGGTGAGACCTCCTCCAGACATCGGATTTGATGTCCACTGACAGATTGCAAGCACACGACATGGTTTTCCGGCCATGCTAGAGAGATTGTGGCAGCGGCTGAAAAATCATGACGAGGCGTCGCGTGGAGCTAGTCGTTGCCAGAAAAGACACCTGCAATGGTGGAGAGAGAGAGAGAGAGAGATGGAAATGGAGATAGAGAGAGAGCTGCAGAGAGATTATGGGAGAGAGATTTTGAAAATATCTAAAATGAAAACTCTATAACTGAAAAAACTTTAAATAAAGGGTAAAAAGGGAAAGTTGCATATACAAAAGCTCGATTATGCTATTAATTTTCAATATCAGTGACCAATTAAAATTTTTTTTCAATAAGTAATGATTACCCTCGATATTTCTCTTTTAGCCCCTCCTTAAATTTTTTTTTTTTTTAGAGGAGAATCCCCCTCAAAGTTTTAATGTTTTTTAAACTCTTAATTTAATTTAAGAGTTTTCTTAATTCAAGCCTCCGTAAATAAGTTTCTTAGCGCTTCGTCCCTACTTCATGCAACATTCCTCAATAAATGGTAGTCTTTTTTTACGAAAAGGTGATCATCCATAAAGCGTCTTGGATTTTCGTGGCAAAGTGAATTATATTTTGAAAATAAATGGTAATTGGAGAACGATTTGAAAGATGATTTAAAAAATTAAAAAAAAAAATCCTCTTGTCTTCCATGGATATATGAAAAATTCACACATATCAAATATACATCATTAACATTTTGGTTAATGTCATACCTTAATATTGAGATTTAAAATTCAGATTCCCTTATCAAGAACAACATTAGAAAAATAAAATAAAGTGATTATAATCACAAAAATATCATCCGTGTTTAAATTTTTTTTTTTTTTTTTTTTTTTAAAAAAAAAAAGGTCTTCTCTCGTGAGACCAACCACTTTTGGTTGTTGTGGATCTCACCAGAAGGCCATAAGATCGCCTATACCGCAATCCTCGCATCTATGTCCCTTGTCCAAACCCGCGAGAATGGCGTCGCCAACCTTGTCGCGGCGGCAAGCCCACCATATGGGTGAGTGAGGTGAGATCCGTAGTCAGTATCTAGCTTTTTATTATTTATTTTATTTATTAAGTTTTTTTTTCGAAAAAAATAATAGCTAATTTCAGCATTATGAAAAAACATTTATATTTTTGTCTTTTAAAAATCACGGGTTGGAAACTCACATTTCACTTTAAAAATAAAATAAATAAATAAATAAAAACAGGGGGGGGGGATTTCCTTCTCTTCTTTTTTTTTTTTTTTTAGAACAAATTTCCCTTGTGTTTTGTATCTTTGTAAAAAAAGAAAATTAAAAATTAAGTGTAATATACTATCAACCAATGATTTATCTGCAAATCAGTCATTTTATTTTTAATTACAGAGTGAAAACTCACAATTCACAAAACGAGTTCATACTTTTATAATTTCCCTAGAGGGGGGGAAAAAAAAAGAACGTTATCCTAAAGATACTTTCAAGTTTTTCTTTTTCTTTTTATTTTTTTTCTTTCTTTTCTGGATAGTTACTTTCAAGCTTACCCCATTAGAACGTCACCGATTAATGCGTGCACTTATTGCAATAAAGTGGGAGCTATAGCTGCTTTTCCAAAGGATTTGTTTTTTCACTTTTTTTTTTCCTTTTTCTCCTTGCTTTTCGAAGGATGATTACATGTGAGATTTGCATTTGCACACGCTTAATAATTTAATATTCGCATCCAAGGTTTGGTTGAAATAATACTTGACCAATTGGATTTTATCAAGATCTGACTAAGATTGTTTGTTTATTGTCCATTAATTTGATAATTAATATTACAGGCAAAAAACTAATTAGTTTCTCTCATGCTATATATTTATAAACATGAGATAACTAAAAGTGAATCAATGCAAACAGGGTTTTACCTGTTTATTATTATTATTATTATTAGGCATGCTTAAAGGGGTTGAATGTTTATTTAAGTAGAGACAAACAAGAAGGTGCCAAACGAGATTTTTGCTTAATGATGTGAAAAACAAATTGATACCCACCAAGGAAGCAAAATTTCTCTTCCTTTTATATATAATATATATATATATATATATATATATATATATATATCTAAATCCATATCAATCTGCAGTAAAAAGTCCGTGTCATTACGTTATATATACTACAACCAAGGCTCTCTTGTCTAGCTAGCCTTCAAAGGTAGAATCTCATTATCCACCATGAGACTACAATTATGTTTATCCAATGACCTGTTGAATTGGACTCGATCTTGGTGACTTTAAACTCCTTAGATTTTAGGTGAGAATGCAAGGGTGGTCAGGTCCTTCCGTTCAACTTATACCGGCAAATTCCCGTAGTGAAGCTGGTCTGGGAGTGTGAAGATACCACAAATCTCTTTTAAATTATAAAGTGAAATTTCTCTTATCCCACTTGACAATTAGAATTTGTTTGATTATTTTTAGTTTTAAATTCAAGGATATTTTAGGTATTTTAAATGTAAAAGGTAAGCGCTGATCAAGAAAATATATAGATTTTATGTACTGAATGTAATCTAATCATATAAAAATATAAAATTGTAATATACATTGTTACTTTTTAAATAAAAACAAAATGTGTGGTATATTTATATCACTAATATAGGGTTGGTCTCCTATGCAGTACCGGTTAGTATCTGGCAAATATGAACTTCAACTACTGGGAGTATGAACTTTAGTTACTAGAAATGTGAATTCATACAAAAGGAAACGTAAAATGAGGGAAATTCACATTCAGTACTTTAGCTACATTTCATTCTGTATTAATTCACATTTTTAGTAACTAAAGTTCACATTCTCAGCAATTGAAGTTCACATACCGGATATCATACGATACCAAATATGAGATTTTGTGACTAATATATATTGTCGTCTTTCTTTTTAAAGTTAGTTTGGACATTTTAAGGTCAAAATTAAGTGTTGACGGAGAAATGATATAATTTTGTATATTAAATATAACTTGATGGTACACAAATCTAAAAATTCAAAACGTATGGCATACTTTATGAATAAAAGCAAAACACATAGTACAAAAACGTAATAACCAAAAAACAAAAAAAAAGTTATTTTACTAATTTTATTTTTTAATATTATAGCAAACGATCAAAAATATTTTAGGGAGCAGCTATATTAATGTTCTAGCACCTAATTCACGAGTTTGAATTTTAGTAACTAATTTAGGATTTTCATCCTAAAAATAAAAATGTTCTTTGAAGATTTAAATGGGAAAATATCCTAAACGATAGTGTACATATCTAAGGGGGAGTTTAGTTCATGAGTTTAAACCAAGATTTTCAAACTTTTTTTTTTTGTTTTTCTCAAAAAATTTTTGTCTTTTTTCCAAAAAGTTTTTTGTCTTTTCTAAAATTTTAAAAAAATTTACTATTGAAACTTAAATGTTCATTAGGTTTAAAATCACATAAAAAAATCTAAAACTATCAGAAATTGATGCATATCTCACGCTTTAAACTAGAGCTCCAGACTAGAATTCTCACTTAAATTTTTTTGCTACTAGGATGTTTTAGAAACAAAAGTTTATAACAATTACTGCGAACTGCTGTATGCTTTCTCAAGAAACCTATATAGTATCTTATAAATATACATTTGTGTACTTCCTTATGGCCTACCTCTCAATTCGCATCAATTGTAATATGAAAATTAAGAAAAATATTGATTATGCTAACTTTAATATTAATTTTTAAGTAACATCTTATGTGGTATTTGACTTTTTTTTTTTTATTAATGTGGTTATTGAATGAATTAAAAACGTCTATCATTAAAAATATGATAACTCACCTCACTGTTATATAAATGGATATTTAAAAATTGATATTAAAATTGATATCACCTAACGTTACTCATGTTAACATAGATGATGGTACAGAGGACTACCTTACTCATTCTCAACAGGACAGCTCCCTCTTTTTCTTTCTAAGAAAATAAAAGTATGTTATTTTTGCTTAACGGGCAGTGTGAGAAATGCTTTTTCATTTCAGTACTCAAGTCGGCAATCCCAACCGGACCAAAAGGTTGACTGGATTAGTGGATTGGACAAACAGTTCCTTTTTTTTTTTTTTCCCTGTTCATATGGTTAGGATTTTTGTAGTAACTATAAATACCGGTTTGCATTTTTGCTATCAATTTTTGGTTTGACCAGACACTTAAAAAGACCAATTTACCCCCTCAAATTCTAACTATCACACTTTTCCCCACTCTCCTTTTCTCTCTCTTCCTCTACCACTCTCTCTCATCTTTTTGACTCTCTCTCTCATCCGCACCCACGCACCCCCCCCCCCCCCCCCCGGGTCTCTCCCTTTTAGTTTTAAGGTTTATTTTTAAAAAAAATTTGGTAGTATGTTTTTTTATATAATTTTACGACCAAATATAATGAAATTACTAATAATATGATGAATTGTGGTACCAATTTGCTAGAATGATATAAACAATCCGTTAAAAAATATAGCAAATAATTCAATGGAGTACAAAAAATAATCGGGTGGAATATAAAAAATATTTCAGTAGAATATCAAAAAGTATTCTAGTATACTATTAAAACGGACAATCAAAGACCATGCTAAATACCAAACTTATTTTAGTAAACTACCAAAACATATTCTGGTAGACTATTAAAAACTATTCTACCAGAATATTCTCATGCAACTGACACGGCGATCGAAGACTGTCGGTGGGCTGAAGGTATTTTAATAGAATATGGGCAGTAGTCTTATAGAATACGGGTAGTATTCTTGTAGAATGCATGTGGTATTCTGATAGAATACATCATATTATTTTTTTGTCGGTCAGGGATTATTCTGAAAAAGACATATATGTTGATCTTTTAACTTATCTTATTAGAGGTTAAAAACCCTGAAGTCACTATAAATTTAGCAATATTCGGGAAGTGTATTATTTTTGAGGCATGCCATAAAATAACAAAAAAGAATATTTAATGGTCACTGAGAAGCCTGTTTAATGGTCCAACCATAGTAGGCGGGAAGCCTGCAGTTTCTTGTCTAAAGAGTTGAAAGCCTTTAAAATAACAAAAAAAAAAAAAAAAAACAAAACACAAAACAAAACTCAAGGG
This sequence comes from Ficus hirta, assembly GCA_038430175.1. Taxonomy (NCBI): domain Eukaryota; kingdom Viridiplantae; phylum Streptophyta; class Magnoliopsida; order Rosales; family Moraceae; genus Ficus; species Ficus hirta. The sequence continues at coordinate 13,447,267 of CM076592.1, forward strand.
AAGTGAGAAATGTTATAAATAATGTGATACCCCTGAAGGAAAACACCACGTAAAAAAAAAAATGAAATTATACCATAAATCATAAAATAGGTAAAACTTTTCCGAGTAAAGATTTCACTTACCTATATTCCACGCTTTTCCTACTATGTGGAAAATGGGGACTATTAGATACAACTCTGATAGACATGCGGAAGTGTTATTATTGTTCTAGATTTATCCACGATCCATGCTGCTTTAGAATTCACCAATAACATCCACGAACAAGATCTCTATGCTCTAAGTCCCCACTACAAAAAATAATAATAATAATAATAATAAACTTTTAGTCACTCTATTTTCTTATAACGCTTTTAGTTACATCATTTTTGTGTGACTATATGTCACGTTTTGTCATAACTTTGTGACTATATAATTAGTCACAAATTTTTGTTGTGAAACTTTTAGCCACAATGATTTTTCATCATGTGAAAATTTTTAGTCACACTGTGACTAAAAATCTTGTAATTTAAAGTTTTAGTATACTGATTAAACTAAAATGAGGATATATCTTTCATAAAATAAGTCGCAATTATTTATTCCATTCAAAGAAGATTGCGTTAAAAGTGGTATGACAGAGCTCAGCAGAGGAAGGAGCTAGCCGAACTAAATAAAGGATGTCCTTTTCTTTCTTCTATTTGCCTATTAGGTTATATATAGCTGAGCCGACCTTAAGCTTGACAGCTTGAAGCTTTCTAATAGAGCATTAGCGAAGTATTTGCGTAGCCTCTTGTGGTCACAACTGTTTGACTAAAAGTGACATTTAGTCACAAAAAAATGATGTGACTAAAATATCGTCAAGAATAGGATGATTTACATGTATGATCATTTTGGAGACCTGTGTTTAAAGTTTGTCCAATAATGAACTTATTTACAAAAATGAACAAAACAATTAATTGTCTATCTTATATTGACCTATATACCCATACAATTTAAATTAGGGAAAAAAAAAAACATATATGGTAGCTCCAACAAGATTAACTTTCACTGTGTAAGTTATTGAAGATATCATATTGACGGGGTCAATATGCTATGAAAATCAACATTCAGTTTAACATTATTTACAAATCAACATGTTTGTTATTGACATGGTAAATATGTTATCAAAATATGTTTTGTGAATATGTCTTATTTTTGTTTAATGACAAGATCAATTTGATAATTATTCAAATTTTTTGTGTGTCTGTTTGAGTTCAGTCTTTTTATTATTTCTTGTCGACTTTGTATGAATACATGAGTTAACTTAATAAATGAAATCAATTAATATAGTTTATAATGACTCAATTACACCACCAATAAAGAAGTAATGAATATAATGTGTATTGATTACTAGGCTTTTTTTAAGCTGTGGTCTGTTTTTTCCATGTCCTTGAATAAGTACTACATATTAACTATGTCATTATCACATAAACACAGTTAATTAAAGAAATAGTTATGTAAAAAATAATGTAACAAATAATAAATGCCAGTAATATGCAACAAACTTTTTTTTTTTAAATTACAAAGTTAAAAAACTGCCTCCTTGATAACGTGTCATCAGCAAGAAGGGGGAAAAAATAACTTCCTCTCCTAAAAATAGAAAAAATAAATAAAAATAAAAATAAAAAGTGTCAAAAAGAACCAATTCCGTAGCAAGAGGGGAAAATTAAAGAGAAAATCCTCCCTTCATAATGATTCAAAAAAATACCTAAAATAATCAATCAAATTATAACTTAAACGTGAATCCGGATTTGAAAGAAATAAAATCCGGATATATTTATATACAAAACTTTCTTAGAAAGTCCCTCAAAGAAAAATTTCTTAAAAAGTCAAAGGAAATATTCAAAAAATAAAATCAGAAAAATATGTAAGGGTAAACATGGAAGCATAAAAGTATAGAATTCGAAATTTGTTCAAATTGCAAATGAGTTTAAAAATGTGTATTTTTTTAAAAGGATGTCTAAAAATGATCATTTTGTGTAAATGCTTCTAAAAAATATTGTGCCTTAAGGTTAATTTTTATTGTAATACACGGTCCTCCATGAATATGATCAAAATCATGCTCTCGGTTGTCCATGGTGTACGTGGTTTTTATAAACATTAAAAAGTCAAACAACCAAGAAAATCTACAACTCAAAGCCTCTATGGAAGACTGAGGGAGAGGGAGAGAGAGAAGAGAACGAGCCTCTAATTTTATCTCGTCTATCTGATTTAGTAGTGCTAGGGACACCAACTCTAATCTTAACTTTTGAGCACCAATTCACATGACAATTAATTATCATATTTTTACTAGTAGTAGATACAATTAACTAATGTAATGACAACTCAAATGGCACATAAACTAATATTTAAAAGTTGATATTAAAGTTGGTGTCTCTAACACTATTCCTATCGAGATATAAACAACTTTACTAAATATAGATGATGTATCAAGACAGGCACAAATATGAAAAATATCACTATTATTAATTGGTAGAGAGTAAATCGGTTTTGATGTTGGACATATTCCAAATTGACATTAGCCCCATTTCGATTTTACTCCAATTTAAATCCAAATGTGTTGCTTATCAGAAAATTCAACACGTTAGTCAATAAAGTTTTTACTATTAGTTGATGTGATGACTGTTTAAAAGTTCAGGAGGCACATTCAACTATGGAATGAGTTTAGGGAAGGGAAAAAAGAAAAAAGAAAAAGAAACCAATGATTTACATATATAACCCTATGGTGTCAAGCAACTGCAATCTTGTTCAACCCGATAGATTTGAATCAGCCCAATCACTGTGAAAGCAACCTGGCTACAGGTTGCCCAGTCCGGTTACATTACATTTTTCTATGGTATAAATTTAAACTAGTTGTTAAAGCATAACCGAAAGAGAATAATATGAAATACCTTTCAAAAGTAGGAGAAACCAGTGATGTGAAAGTACTATTTGCAGCCACTAGTGTAGAAGCTGCATTTCGAGACTAAAATTTCAAGTTTGTAATTAAGTACACCATTTCAAAGGAAAAACAGATTCAGAGGTTGTGCAGCTAGTAATTAGCCGACAAATTCCCGGTAAATGACAGAAGAGAATGCACTTGCTAGCCGAGAGATTCACAGTAATATAAAGAGAAAGCCTAGATCTGGTATTATGGTTTATAACACAGGCAAGGATACAAGTACATACACGGTTAGTTGTGCAGGACAGAACACAGATAGAGGACTCAAGAGACTTTATAAACCCTTACTACCGGGAAGGTCGATCCACTGCAGTTGAACTTCTACTTCACCGCATTCGACGTTTCTCAGTCTGAGGCAGAGATCTTGAACGACCCTGCCTTCGTTCCACATGATGCTGCTTTCCTCAACCAAACAGTTTTGCCTGCTTGGTTGTATTCTTGTTATTATAGTTCCACTTGGAAGGCCTTCCAAGTTCATCTTCAGTGCTTCTATATACGCTTTTATGTCAAATTCTGCATCTCCCATTTTGTCATCCATGCTAAACGTGTCATGATCGTACACGGTCTGCAAGCGCATGAAAATAAAATGATTCTCAGCATTAACCACATGATGGTAGCTTTAAAGTCTGAGAAAGAAGTCAATAACATAATTAACCGGAATAGATGCACTAACTGCAGTACAATTCAATATATCATCTTCGTCTCCCTATTCAACTAACATCTTGAAACAGCAAAAATCTTGGCCCGGCAAGGAAAATTTTACACTTCTTAGTTCAGAATGGTTTAGTCCACAATTTAATGTAATCCAATAGAGATATCAGGAAAAGAAAGAACCAAAATCCAACAAAGAAAAATGTTACGAAAGTATCAATTGTTACAAGCAAATATCAGAAACAAAAGTACATTTACATCATCAAAAACTACAAATATTCTCAATATTTTTGTCAGTCATTTGAATAATTGCGCTGTTGTTTTTTTTATTTTTTAATTTTTTTTTTTAAATTTTTTGGATTAGATCTCGAGTATGGATAATGAGAGTAAGAGAAGAGGTTACCAGCTTGACAGGAACTTTGGGGTCTGTGACAGAAAGAGTAAGATCTTCATTCCACTCAGGGTTGACATCCTTTTTTATCACACGCGTCTTCAGTTTCTGCATCAACCGATTGTATTCACTTAGCAAGTTCTTAATATAAATGACGAAAAAAAAAAAAAAAAACTTATTGCAAGCAACTTAATCGTAATTTCATAAATAACTTCACAAAAAGCGTATAGATCATCCCAGAGTTTAAAAAAAAAAAAAAAAAAAATTTGTTTTGATAATTAAAAAAAATGAATAAATAAAGAATTAAATTGAAGGATACTGTTTATATAATCACAAAGTTTGAAAAACCATAACGAGAACAAGAAAATGCAACGTTTAAGGAATAATAGGAAAACAAAAAACAAAAAAGGAAGAAGATACAAATGGGTATAAGAGATGGGCATTATTATTTTGTTTCAATGGAAAACACTTTAAAAAAAATTTAAAAAATAAAAAATAAAAAGAGGAGGAGGTAGTGGTAAAGGAGAGATCACCTGTTTGCCCATCTTGACGACGACGTAAGGGTCGCTGCTACGGACGTCGCGAACAGCAAGGTTGATGCCGCGTTTCACACGGATTCTGAGTAAACCCAACAGGTTCTCCATTAGCGACGACGACGCCTTTCCGCTGCTATTTGCTGTCGTTGGCGAATCCGTCATCTCTCCCCCCTTTTGTACTCCCTTCCCTCTCTCTCTCTCTCTCTCTCTTGTGTTTCTTTCCCCTCTTTTATTTTATTTTATTTTAATAAATAAAAAGAAATACCAACAAACAAACCGGCCACTACCCTCCAAAAATGCACCTCAAATCAGTTCTCTGCATCAAATTCAAAGACAGTATTATTAAAATGTCAGCAGACAACAAAATGGGGTGGTGCAATCAAATTTAACTTAAAATTATTAGAGGATATGAATTTTTTTTTTTTTTTGAGAATATTGAAAAATAATAATAATTCAAATTTAACAAAATGGTAAAATCATTTTTTTTTTAATCATCATCCCAAGGTTCATCGAATTCAAGTGGAAAGAAACGACAACAAAGATGGGCCCACAACGCTTGCAATGTTCAAAAAAAGATTTTAAAAAAAAAAAAAAAAAACTTACCGGAGTTTTTGTAAGTTTGTGAGTGGTTGTTTGGAATTATGTTGAATTTTTTTTAAATTTATTTTAAGGGTGCGGGTGGGGGTTGAAAGAGAGCGTTGGGAGAGGGGTGGGGTTTGAGGAAAGAGAATGAGGATTTGTAGTAGAAAGGGAGGGGGGAGGTGAAAGGTAAGCGCAACGTGCGGTTGGGGGGAATGTTAATAAATGGAAGGGATTTGTTTAAGGTTGTTTTTTGTGGACCTCCTCACCTTGTTTTGCCGCGAATTGCGCGTTTAACGTGGACCCCATTTTCTTCCCGCTTATTCTATTTGGATTTGGATTTGGGAAAGTGACGGACGTTTCACGAATCGTATCTTTTTATTTATTTATTTATTTTACATTCATTTTTGTATTATATTCAAATATAAAATATAAAATATAATATACATTTAAAGTCAACATAATTTATTAAATATGGGAAAAGCATTTCAATAATATAAATTTAAAAATCATTACATAAATATTACATAAAAATTTAATATTAGATAAATATGATACAAAATTAAATTAAATTTATATAAAATTTATGTCATATTAATTAAGAATCTGCAATAAAACTTATAACAAAAAAAAAAAAACCACTCCTGAAATAATGATAAAAAATTATTATTCAAATGCTTATAAGATCTATTATGTTTATAAAATCAGTAGCAAAATATACTTAAACTGTTTGTGTTTTTTTTTTTTTTTTTTTGAAAGATACCAATACTACTCTTACCAATCTAATTAACATGCCACTTTTGAATATCAATAAACTAAAAATTGATAAAAAAACAATAATTAAAAAAAAGACAAAACAAAACAAAATCAACAAAGAAAGTGTATCTTCTTCTTCCTCCCTCAAAATCTCCTCTGCACCCACCACAAACCATCTCCCATCCAGTTCATAGCTCTCTCCTTCCCAACGCCTCTCTCGTACTCTAGCTCTCATCTTCCTATTCCGGCCGCTTCATCAGCTCATGTATCTTCATTCTTCAGGGGAAAAAAAAAACAAACACAAACAAATTTATATTGTTTTTATTTTCTTAAAATTGATTTTCACTACTCTTTTAATTTTAAAGGTAGTTTTAGATTGTGTTCAATTTTTTAGTTTTGAAATTTAGCTTTTCCACTTTTATCTAATCATCAATTATTTAAATCATATTTTATATAGCGATTTTGTAGTTTTCATATTTTAAAAAAATTCAATCGAATTAGGATAGATTTTGTCACTTATTATACAAATACGAGTGATATTAGATTTTGGTATAAAAAAATGATAAAAATGATATTTTACCTACTAGAAATAGAAGTAAATAGCATTTTTCATGAAACTAAATAAAGTTAATAAGGTGATTTTAAAATAGTAAATTTATTAAAGTAAATTATTTATTCTCTCCTAGTAAATTTACTCTTTACGATTATTTATTCCAAATTCTCTTAAAACATGTTATTTATTTTAATTATGTACTTAAAAATGTTATTTACTTCATCCTCCCTCTAACGAAATCCATTAAGTATTTCAGATATTTTTTTTCAAACTAAAGAAATTGGAGCCTAACAAATCGGGTATTAAAGATGTCAATTACCCTTTTCGAAACACAAGGAAATAATTTTTCCACTCGTAAATGCTGGGAGAAAATGTTAGATTTTGTTTGATCTCCAGAGGTGCAAATTTTTTTTTTTCTCACTTTTTGCCGCATCATACTTTCCTAGAATTTTTAATTGAGGTTTGTGCTATTTGTCCATGGTCATAATTTTCTATTTCTCTTTAAGGTCGACTCCAAGAAAATGATTGTGATTAAATTAAACGGTTATATTCCTAATTTCCATTTATATTCATCATGGTGGTGTCATAACAAGGATATCTTATCTACTGTCTAGTCGGGGGACAAGACACTATCGATTCCCAATATATATATATATATATATATATATTCATTTACATGCTAACTAGCTAGTCAAATCGGAATACCTCCAAGTAGGTAGTTTTCAATTGCATGGTTCAATGGTTAATCTAGAAATTTTATTGGTCCCTTCATTGGCCAAGGTATTACCTTCTCCTCTTGAAAGCTCTTATAGTCGATCTATTTATGGATTGTGTTATACTACTGGGTATTCATCCAAAAATGATTGCCATGGGACCTATGAAGACAAGTCCTATATTAACGGAGAGTGAGGCGCACTTATGTTATATAAATGCACACAAACCCCTATGCAGACCACAATGTCTAACAGATCACTTGTCGTAGTTCCTTATGAATTGCGATGTTACTGTCTCCTAAAGGACTTTTATGATCAAATGTACCCGTGAGTTACGTGCATTGTGGTTATGCGTGTACAATCGTGGTTCAGTAAACAATTATACCTAAATTTAACAAATACTTGTATAGTATTCCTAATTCCATACATAAATCAAGAATTTAGTAAAAAACAAAAATCAAATTGAAACTGCCTAGTTACAACCTAAATGAATTAGCAATTGGATTTAGCATAGAATTATATACTTAAATAAATAATCCCGACTGTGTTGACTAGGTTAATTATGCATATTCCTGCTAACAACATATGGGAGTCGTCGGCTAAAGCCCATACTCTAGCAGGTTGAAAACATAGGGTCTCCTCCTTTCTTTAGACATGGAAAAGAACACTCTCAACAAATCATGTTTTGTGGCTAAAATATTCGTCACTCGAAAGACTTGCAATTCGGTTAGGCCTTCGATTTTCGTCAACTCATTGTCAAGTTTAGCTTGCATATTAGCCACCTCTTTATCATTTGACCAAACGTTAATCAAACCATCAATTTTTTGTGCCATTGTTGCCATAGAAGCTGCCATACTCCCGAAACTCTTACTCATCTCCTCCATAACCTTATTTCTAACTTTGCGCTTCCAATTTGAAACACTCGGGCTGTTTTCTCTCGATTTACGCCGCCGGCTACTTGGTTGTTGAGTAAATGACACCTCATAATCTCTTGAACCATCAGCTTGAGTTTCCACATTTACATCAGCACCGGGATTTGAGTGCAAATCTACGTCAATGTCCAAATCTTCTTGGCCTGCATCCTCCCCTCGTATTTCTTCTTTCTCGTTAGAACTACGAACATTGCCACCACTAGCACGCTCCTTCCCATAAATCTCCTTCAGTGTATTATAGTGCAAAAATGGTTTACCATACAGTCCATTTGCTTCCCTGTGGCTCTACAAAAACCAAAATATCATGAAACCTTCCTCAGAAAAATCAATAAGCACATTTATAGAACACATGAACAACATAACTATAGGCTTACCTTCACCCACTCATTATACACACGCTTATCGCATATTAACATCATCTGTTTATCATTCCAACTGAAGCTGTTATGAGATAACATCTCAGATAAGGCAAAATATTTTGACTTCAACGTTTTGATCCGTGATTCGATATGTGGAGAGGCCTTTAATCCGCAATCAGGTAACTTTCTTTCCATCATGGTCTCTAGTTGAATTGTGTACCCGTTCTTGAAGCCAGAATCACCTCGCCACTTGGTGCTTTGATATAGTTCATGCAATGATTCAAGTAATGCAGCATCCTCATCCATTGTCCAAAAATGTTTATTCTTACCTCTTCCTCTTTCTACGGTATCTTTATTAGTTATCATCCTACACCCACACAACAAAAGAGACATTAACAAATATTCTGAGCCTGATACTCTAATATACAAACATCAATCCAACAAACAATGTCTTCGTCTAATCCTAGTTACAAAGGAAAAAATTGCAATTCAAAACAAAATCTGAAATCCTAAGCCTAAGGTGAATATGGTGGAAAAAGAATTACATGGCACACATATAGTTTACAACTGCAAATGAGAAAGACAAAAACCTCACGAGCTTTTAAAATCACGAAAAGCATCTTTACCAAACCATAATGGAATGTAATGATAAAATAATGAGTCTGGAAAAGAAAGGAATAAGAATGAGGATAGTTGATTCCCTTTCTAGTATTTCCTTAACCTATTAGAAAGTGGAATGGGAAACAACCTAATTCCCTTTCTAGTGTCCATTAAACTTAGGTATGCGAATCTAACTAACATAATTACTAAAATGTCCTTTACATAATTAAAAATAATTGTTGGCCTGTAGCATGTGAACTCACCAAGGATATATTAGTAAAGTTGACATTCATTCCTGTTTACCATGAATCAATGGGAGTGCAAGGATTGGCATTCCCTTTCCCATTTTCCTAAATTGCATAGGGCACTAAACAACCATTACTAAAAATGATTCTATCCCCTACGACTGGGAATCATAAAGTGTGTGCCCATAGGCCCCATATGACAGAAACATATATATACATATATATCCTAAAAGGTAATCACTCTCTTTCCCCTTTCCCTTTCCTTTTCACTTCTATGTGAAACAAGGCGGAAAGGAATGGAAAAGAATAGTAAAAGTAACCATTACCAAGTTTGGTCAAACTTGACACATGGTAATGACCATTCCAATGGAATGATTTTCTCCCGTTTTGGTGGAATTATCATAACCACTTGAGATGCAAGGAATGGTCATTCTCTTGGTTCATTAAAATTCTTTCCACAATTAACCTTCACCTATTTCAGATCTCCGTCAGAGTTAGCTCCTTGCCCACCCGCTGGTGCTGAGCTTGTCATCATTAGAAAAGACGATCACATCATCTTCCTCCACCCACTCCAACTGGCGGGCCGTTGATGCTCCTGCAAGCCCTCCTTACCAGATCCTCTGCCACAACTCCTTCCTCTGCCCTAATTGCCATAATCAGAAAAGCCACCAGGCTCCTCTGCTCCAACAGTGCACTGCCGTCCTCCGCCAGCACCTGCCTAGATCCACCATCTCCTTCCAGATTGTCGCCCATCCTCACCCCCTTCGTGGTGCTACTCCTTGCCATATCTACTGGGCTCCCTCCCCCACTCAAATCCATCGATCCTTCTGCTCCAGCTCCGTCACTCCTTTGCCTCAACCACCGATCCTCCTCCCAGATCTCCCATAGCCTAGCTTCCCTATCATCTTCCTTGATCGTCAGTTGTTCCATGTCTGATGGGAACAAGAGATTTTCCATTGATTTTTTCCCCTTTAATGATTTTTATTTAGCTGAGAATGTTGCCTTGTAAAATCTTGAACTACATTTTTTTTTTTCCCTATAAGGTTATTGGTGAAAGAAATCAGTAGGTGCATCAAGAAATCCCAACTAGACTGGCATCTCCCTAGCACCCCTATCATATTCTCATCCCAACATATAATTGAAAAAAAGTCAAACAAAACAAAACAAAAAACAAAAACAAAGAAAGAAAATTTATGTAGTGTCAAATAAATCCAAAAGATGTAACCACCCCTGGGAAAGTACCGAAGAGAACAATTACGATAATAATAATTCTTTTATTTAATTAACAAATTATTCTATTTTTTATTCATGCATATGCTGTTTTAAGAAAAAAGTTTTAATAAATTTGTGTAACATATATATATAAAAATTAAATTTACAATTTAATTTGAAGATGTCTTCCAACCAAATACTCTTACACAGACCAATTCAGTAATCTAAATCAACAACTTAAAAACTATGTACTAACAAACCAACCAAAGATGTACATACCTATCACAAACAAGATCAAACTATAGAGACAACCAAAAACTATTTGTCAATCAATTCACAACCCACTTACACCCAAAATTGTCAAACACCTTTGGAAAAAACAAACAAGCAAGTATTACCCTACAAAATAGAGAAAGAAATGAATTTGGGTCACTCCAGAAATCACTCTGTGTCTTTCACTAATCACACAAATTCAATTCTATCTTTTTTGCAATTCCTAAAGGTCCAACCAAACCTGCAATTTGCAAGTTAATTTCCTGAGTTGTAAAAATGGCCAAATGCAAACTGAAATGAAATTGGTCAATAGGAAAAAGCAATCTGAATGGAGTACACTGAAAACCATGAAAAACCCAGAAACCAACAAAGAAAACATGGCTCAAGAATGGATTTTTTTTTCCCCCCCATTGTGATGCAACAACAGGACTCATAAGAATAAGAGAGATATACAGAGCATACCTGTGATCTGGAAAATCGTTCGGCTACTTGGAGAACAACACGATTTTGCCGAGCAAAATAATTAGGGTTTTCGGCTAATTTGGTCTGATTTGGGTTTGGGTTTGGGTTTGGGTTTGAATTTGGATTTTTTTTTTTTTTTTTCAATTAATAAAAGGGTATTCCAAGGGATAAGGAAAATTGGTTGAGGAAGGAATCGCGTTCTCATTCCGATTCCATCGATCAGTGGCCTTGGCCCCACAGGGCACCCATTCTATCAAAAACGAATTGTAATTGCAAGGTTTATAATGGAATGAGACGGAAGGGAATCGCTTCTCCCCTACAAAAATAAATAACTAAATAATGGAAAATGCTAATTAATAAAAATTTGACCCTCGAAAATGAGGTTTATCTCACTAAATGACTTGTGTGGCACTTGAGTTTAACTCAAGTTAAACCGTATTTTTTTTTTTTGTCTTTTTTTGAAAAAGTTTTTTATTTTTTCTGAAAAAGTCAACAAAAATTACTATTCAAACTTAAAAATTTCAACTCAACTCAAACTCAACTCATTCACCAAACACCCCCAAATTTTTTACAGTTCAAAATATAATGGAAAATGCCCTCCAAAATAAGGCTATCTCACTTTAACTTTTACATTTCAAAATATAATAAATATCTCGTAGAGCTCATCGTAAGTTACGATTAAAATATTAATTTTTTTGTGAGAAATTGTAACATATAACATATTCTATATATGTATTTTCAAAGTTTAGTAAATTATAGCATATTTTTACGGAAAAATTCTTAGATATTTTTTTTAGTAAATAAAATATTTATGCATAAATAAGAATAGGATTTTTTTCCCCTCAAATAGATGACTTCTCTAGAGATGATGACCTCCATGGACAATTTTGCGAGGCCTCTATGGCAAAGATCGCAAGGCCGACCCTCGTCTTTGTGAACAAAACCCAAGTGCAAGGTCTGGTGACGAGACAACATGCTTGGTTCAGCAACGAGACAGTGTGCGAGATCCGACAATAGGACAACTGAGTAAAGTTTCAGGTTAGGAAGAGAAAGAAAGAAGAGTGAGATAGGAAGGAGGAAGGATGATGGATATTTTTAGTATTGTGTGTGCTCATAAATTTGATTATAGTATTTATTACTATATTTATTACTATTTATTTCTATATTTAAAACATTATGCTATAATTTGCTAGTATTCGCTTCAAAATGCTAGTAAGTTCTTTTTCTATTTTTAGTGGTTGTAAGTATAGTAGAGCGGTAATTTCACTTTTAATACTATCATAAGGTAAAGAGTTTGAGTTCTCTCACCCTCAAATTCAAAAAGAAAAAGGTGAATTTTTATATGTCAATAATAGTTAATTGTATTTTGGATACAAAAGTTTTTGTAATGGTCTCTCTCTGGTTAGGACTTCTCGACGACCTTCCAGCAGTTTGAAATCCGACGAGGTTTTAGTAATTCAACGGTTGGTATGGTAATCTCTTACCTCCAATCAAACCCAATCGATTTCCTCTGCATTACAACGTGCGGCGGAGTGATTGTTTTGCATTGGGCGAGAAATTAGTGGTTGATGTTACTTTATAAATGTTATTTACATTTTTTAACCCTAAATTTTGCTTTTATTTTGAAAGTATATCTGTATTTTAAACTTTTACATTTTTATACCTATTACATCATATTTAGGATACAAATTTATACCGTTTGTTGGTCAACATGTGAAATTTTACCCTAAAAATACCCAAAATACCCTTAAAAAGAAAATTATAATTTTGATTATTTACATTTTTATACCATAGAGTTTGCTTTTATTCAGAAAGTATATCTTACATTCAAAGTCATACATTTTTTTTTAATAAAAAAAATAATATCATAAACAACATTTTCGTACATACAAATCAATTTCTATCTTGAATTTTAGGTAGTCTAAGAATTCAAAAATTACACCACTTGTCACATCCTCACCGAGCGAGTGGGTTGCTAATTGACTCTCTTCATTCCCTTTCCCTGCTTGTCATATGGTTACCATGTCAGCGTCACGTGATGGTTATGTTAATGCCAAATGAAAATATGTATAAATAATTATTTTATTTTATTTGTCTATTTCACACGAGCGACATGCAACTAGTTATCAAATTTACACCAAATATATCCAAACTACAGATTGATATCCATCGTGGGTCTGGGAGGAAAGAGGGGGAAACAAAATTTACACTAGAAAACTTTCGATTTAAAAAAAAAAAGAGTGGTTATATTTGCACCTACAATATTGCCAAATACCATCACCTAATCAATGCTTCTTAATATAAACATAATAAACCTATCTTTTTATCGATACTTTTTATATAATACTGGATTTAACCCTCTTATACACCCACTTCCATTTCAATTTTAATTTTAATTTATTTTAGGAGAGTGAGTGATATAGCATATTTGATTATAAAGTTTTAAAATTATAGCATAATTGAAACTAATATAACCAAATAACATCATTGAAATTAATTACATACTAAAATACCAAAATTACCCTCTCCTTTTTTTTTCAGATCCAAACTCTACGTTTCTCTCTCTCTACTCTCTCTGTTCTCTGCCTTCCATCTCTCTCCTTCGAGTCCCACTCTCTCCTTCTCCTCTTCCTCTTGCCGTTCCAGTCACCGTCACGATCACGAAGGATTATTGCCAGTCGAATATTGTCGCCATCGTGAGCATGGAGAGATCGTCGTCGTCGTCGTTGTGAGATCGAACAAATCCTCGCCTTCACGAGCACAAATAGATCCTCGCTGTTTCACCACACATCTGCTCCTCGCCGGTTGGGTACCGTCGTCGTTCACGAAGCGCTGTCATCGTCGTTGTGAGAATCACAAAGCAAGGAGTCGCGACTGAATCTCCTTCACAGATCTTCTCTCACCGCCGAAGGCAAATGTGGTCTTCTCCGACAGATCCTCGCCGCCACTTGGTCATTCGACCTCGTCGGCACCGTCTCGAGGTCGCGTCTATGTCTTCTTCTCTGACTACTCCTCCACTAGAGGCGATGGTTGCTATCCCGTCGAACCACTCCACGAGGCCGCGAAGAGAAAGACTAGCTATCCCGTCGTGATTAGTCACCGCCATCCTCCATCGCCGTTGTCCCCTGTCACCGACATGCGCCTATTCAAGGAGAGAGTAGAGAGAGAGAGACAAAAGAAAGAGGGGGAGTGAGGAGAGAGAATCAGGGTACAATTGGAAACGAATAATTTTATTTCAAAAGTATAATTATAATATGTTATTTTTTTTAACCAATTTCTAAAATTATGTTATATATTTCATGAGTACCTATTGAATATACTATATCATACAATTTTCCTTTATTTTATTAAGAAGAAATTAACAAATCTTAAAAATTAAAAAAAATATTCTTCTTAAAAAGGAAACAAAAAGTATCTCTTAAAAAAAACGAGGAAACAATAAAATTTCTTTTGTAGCAACATCACTTCCAACAAAAGAACTTATAAGAAGTTATTCAGTAGTCCAGGTATATCATGTCATATTGCTTACGTAGTACACCTATCTAATAAAAATTTGACATTTTAACACTTTATTTATGTGTTATATGTTTCTCTTTTCTAATATATATTACCTTAATTAGTAAACCTAAATCACCATAAATATCTCACCTAAATCTCTTATATAATTAATTATCTTTAAAATAAAAATCAACTTGTATTTTTAAAACTTGTGTACATTTAAATTTCTCTAAAATAAAAAAGGCATTGCAATGTCTTTATATATATATATATATATATATATATATATATATATACTAACTACTAGAAAAAGAGAAAACCACGACAGCTTTTTAACTGTCATAAAATGGACAAAAATAGCGTCAAACGATGAGTAATTAGGTAATGAGTAATTAGGTATATTCCACGACGGAGTTTTGGAAAAACCACCAAAAATCCGTCGTGGTATGTAGAGATACCACGATGGTTTTTACACAAAACTGTCGTGATAGGTAATACCGTGAAAAAAAAAATTCACAATTCATTCCATTTCCCACGGGTGAAAAATCCCGTATGTTATCCATTATTACACAGCTAAAAATAAAATAATAGCTAATCTGTAATTAATTTTGTGTCATAATATACAACAATTAATACAAAAAAATTACAAAATTTATATATTATTTTCTAACTATATTATATGAATCGCATGACAAAAATAGCACACTCTTGCCTTACCAAACTCATGTCAGCATCGGTATAAAAATCCTTAGTTTGAAATAAGGCTAATCCATCAACAATCAAGGTTATTTCTCGCATAAAGGCTAATACAAAATAACCGCATTCTACATAACCTTCTTGTATAGAACAGCGAACAATATCAATCAACGTTTCGTAGTTGCGTCTCTTTCTTATTCCTCTTCCCACCATAATCTTCCAGTCATTAAGTGCCCTAACAATTTAACAAAGTTCAAAACAATTAGAACAAGAATAACGTAATGTCAAATCACAAATTGGAACATAAAAATATACTTTCCTAGAGGATTTAAATACATGATCGAGTCATCACACGAATCAATAACTGCCAAGATCCAATGTTGGCCTCTGTTATATGGCATGAGAAACAGCTTTCCTCTTGGTGCGTTTGTTAAGATCTGTAAAATATTGTTGGCTCTCTCTCGAATGTAAACTTCGCGATCTACATTCTATTGAACTAACTAGTGAGACAAGGACTAGAGAAATAAACTCGAACTGGTGATCAACACCTGTCTGCTCTTGCATAACAATCCGCTAAATAGCTGCAAAATAATTAGTCAAACTTATTACGAAAAACAACATAAGATTAACAAAGAAAAATAAGTATTGTTTAAGGATATATCTATTATCTGATGTAAACCATTATACTGTTTGCACTAATTTTTTGAAATGTTACGAAATGGTATACATCTTCAAACCCAATATATATAAGCATGTCATCACCACTGACAGACTGTTGTGTTGTGCACACTATTTAGGTTCCGTCACGCAAGGAACTTTGTGCGTAATATGCCAAAAGTCTCAAGTCGAAAAGAATTTCACTAACGTTGAACGGAGGTAGTTCTTGTTGCGTAATTTGTTGTTGTACCTCCGGTTGTGACTGTATTTTGTTTTTCCCTGCTCTCTTTTTGATTCGTTTGCTTCCCTCAGCTTCTCGGTCGGGAACATGACTAGAACCTCGACTTGCCTGGCTCAGACTTGTTTCAAGGACGACTAATCTTTTCGGCCAAGCAACAAACCCACTAACAACTTCTTCCATACATGTTGCTTCGTTCGTTGGAATAGGTAGGAGTGCACGTTTTAGTTTTGGGACTGTAATTATCACTTGCACATTTTGCTCACTGAAAAGAATCCCATGGACTGTGTCGGTTGGAACACAGTCCATGTATGTCCTGCAGTTTGCAACAAGCACATCTCCTCCATTAATTAAATTATTAAGAAAGAACTGGTATTCCTTACTTGCGTTCGGCATGGTTTGCGGACCCAACGTCCTAGCTTCTTTTTCATTTTGAGTGCAACTAGCCTTGAAGCTGTTCTGTTGATCAACAGTCGGTGTGGTCGTCTCCTCGGCTATAGTCTCTTGGTTGATACCATGCTTCGAACAAAGTTCCTGTACGGTTCTTTCCAATGCGGCAAGCTGCCATTTCACTTCCGAGACTTCAGGATTTTCCCTTGAACTTTGTACAATGTTGAAGTAATGCGACTGCTTGACAAACTTAGATTGACTACGGGTCCGACCCGAATGCTCGGCATTGCCTAATGACTTGGTCAATATATCATTTGTTTCGTTTGTTTTGAAATTCTATGTAATTAAAAAAAATCATTCTATTTGAACTTATATACGCAAAGTTATAAATTGTTAAAGTTAAAGTTGCAAAGTTATAATTATAATTGTGAATGCACAAGTAATTATTTTTATATATCTCATCCGTAAGAGCAATTCTTGATCATGTAGGGAATATATTAAAGACAATAAATAAATACTTCTATATTCTTATAAAAATAAATGACTATTTTTATATGCAAAAAATAAAAATAACTGCAACTTTGAAATTGAAAAGGTAATTCTTGCTTTTAAAATCTGTAAATTGATGTTTTCGTTTTCTTTTTATTTATTATTTATCTTTTTTAAAGAATGAAGGTATTGCTCATAGTTGTTTTCATTATATTTAAAATTAAAAAAAAGCAAAAACAAAAACAAAAACAAAAATGAAAACGAAAAGAAAAACAAAACAAAACAAAACAAAAATTTGAGCAACATTTTTAGGATCTTGTCTTGTGAGTTATATACATATATGTGAATGAATTTTTTTTTTTAAAATTTTCTATCTCTTGATTTTTAGTTAATTTCTATGAAGAAGTTTTTTTTCATTCCCAACAGTTAAGTCTGTGTATAAAATAAGGGAAAGAGAAAGAAACATCACATGGAGGTTTCAAGTATATTAAAAAAATTAATCTTATAAAAGATTATATATTTTTAAATTAATTGGTTAATATAAAAAGATCTAGGTGCGATATTTATGACGATTTAGATCTACTAATTAAGGTAATACATGCTAGGAAAGCGATACATACAACAAAAAAAATTACATAAATAAAGTGTTCAAATACCAAATTTTTATTAGGTGATTGTATCATTCGTAAACATGATGATGTGATACACCCAATCTACTGAATAATTTCTCAAGTTCTGTATAATCTATAATCTAATAAGTAAAAACCAAAACTGTTATGGGAAAAAACAAAAAGCTTCATCAATAACAACTTTAAGGCAAGAAGAAAATTTCAAGGACATCATAGGAGAAATGTAAGGCATTGTTGAATAGAAAGGTTATAAAAAATATTATTATATTGGAGTGATTATTTTGTTTCTTTTAAAAAATATTATTTCCATTTATAGTTAGTGTGGTGTACATTTTTTATTATTTAAAAAAATATATATTTATAAGTATGTGAAGGTATAAGCATTGTTAATAAGTTTTAAGGTAATTTTACTATAAGGTAAAAGTGTAGGAAAAATCTTTAATGATTTGGTGGGGGGTTTTTATTAATAGTGTGGGTGCAAATAAAATCTAAAAAAAAAAGAAAACAATTATCCATTTTCACTGAATTATTCCAATTAACTATGCCCAAGCAATTAGGAAAGAAAAATGCCAGGAACTCTAATCTCATTTTTTATATATCAAACTATATGGATTGGACTTATCCTAAAGAAAAATTAAAATAAATAAAGGAAAAAAAACCTACATGAACATATCATGATATTCCATCTCATTTGCTACCTTAGTACACGTGTTAACTAAATCGTAAAGGAATGTAATGGAAAAGATAACGGGATTGGAAAGTAAAATAATAGAATACGAATGAGGATTATTAATTCCCTTTCTAGTGCTTATTTGCCTATTAGATGGTATAAAAGGAAACAATCACATTCACTTTTTAGTGTTTACTAACCTTAGTAATGGTAATCATATTAATGTAATTATTAAAATATCTTTTTACATGATAAAAAAAATTAGCGATGGAAACATATTAAGGGCATATGTGTAAATTTGATATATAAGGATTAATATTCTCCTTTTTTATTCCTTATATTATGTGGGGATCACTAAAATCTCATTCTCAATTTTATAAGTAAACACATGATTAAGTAGGAAAGAAAATGACTATTCACTTTCCCTTTTCCTTTGATGCAAAGTAAACATGCCTGTAAATTTCTAAAATTGTTTGGCTAAGGTTAGAACTTGTATTGTCTTGGACTTCGAGCAGACGAAACATTAATGATGAATTTTCATGCTTAAAACGCGCTCAATTGTGTTGAGATATAGAGTTGGAATTGCCCACCAAAGAAAATCTCTTTGATTGCAAGCCACTCTTGGAAGATTTAGAGCCAAATGGATTGCATTCCCATGCTCAAAAAAAGAAAAAGGAAAAAAAAAAAAAAAAAAAAAAAAAAAAAAGAAAGGCCTACAAACCATTCTTCAAAAGATTCAGTGTTTTAGATTCTCTTCATTTTTCAGACTGAAAATAAAAAGAACAAAAAAGCCACATGATTGAGTTCCCACACTCCAAATTTAAAATTAAAAAAAAAAAAAATGTTGGCTACAAACCATAATCCTCTTCACTTTTCTGACTATGAACACCAAAAGCCACATTGATTGCCCTCCCAAGCTCAATAAGGCATGCACCGATAATGTCGCCTACAATCCATGAATGAGAAGATCTAAGATATAGGATTTCTTCATCTCTTCAGCCATGGTAAAAAAGACTCTCAGTAAATCGTGTCTCGGAGCCAAAATGTTTATGGCTCGGAAGACGTGTGTGTCATTTAGGCCTTCTATTTTGTTCAACTCATTGACAAGTTTGGCTTGCAGATCAGCCACCTCTCTAGATTGGGACAAGGCATTAACCACACCATCTATCTTGAGTCCCAAACTGTCAACCTTTAGTCCCAAATCGTCGATCTTGAGTCTCGTTGCTGTGACCGAAGATGCCATACTCCCATATTTCTCACTCATTTCCTCCATGCATATGCTCTCTCCAACCTGAAGACCACAATTTGGAGCTACTGGGCTATTCTCTTGGAATTTGCGCTTTTCAATTCTCGGTTGTTCCAGCTGATCAGTAACTGAGACCTCGGTCTTACTTTTAACACCATGATTCGCATTCAAATCCATCAAAAAATCACAATTTGAACGCATTTCCACATCAGCATTCAAATGTTCATCGCTCGCATCCTCTTGTTTTAGTTTACCCTTATCGCCAGAAACAGAATCCTTTCCATAGATTTCCTGCAATGAATAATAGTGCAGAAACGGTTCGCAATACAATCCCTTCGCCTTCTTGTGAAACTAGAGATCCAACACATCATAAAAGCGCAAATTAGAGATAAATCAGCGAATACAGTTGATCTAAAAAATTAGATAGTAGACAGATTTTACCTTCACCCATTCGTTATAGAAACTTTTGTCACCGACTATCATCATTTGGTTTTCATTCCACTCGAATCCACCTTCAGTTATCATGTCAGTTATGGCAAAGTACTTTTTCTTCAAAAAATTAACCCGACCTTGAATGTCTGGACATGACTTTACTTTCCAACCAGGCAGTTTGAATTTCATCATAGTCTGCAGTTGAGCTAAGTACCCATCCTTCAAGCCACCATAAGCTCGCCACGCGTTGTCTTCATATAATTCTTTCAATGATTCGATCAAAACATCGTCTTCTGTGATTGTCCAGTTATTGATATAAATTCCTTTGCCTTTCCTTTGCGTGCTAGTACTCATCCTAGTCACCCAAAATGACAGAAACTTCAATTAAAAAAAAAAAAAAAAACCTGATCTGAACAGAACAGTATGATATCTTATTTAAAAGAATTTTGCAGAACTAAGGCGAAAGGAGAAATATAGAAAACAAAACCCAATAACAAGTATGGAAATCTGGATCATTAATAAAAGGAAGAAGCATCGGTTCAAATACACAAAACCGAAAAGTGAGACGCCGAAAACTTACTAAGATTTTACATAAATCATCAGAAAAAAGTAGTCGTGTTGCCTGAGATCAAGAATTAACCTACTTAATGAGCAAGCAAAGTGTTTTATAATGATTTCAGAACTGCGAAATCTACTAATGAGAAAGGTAAATTCATCTGTTTATTGATCTCAATCTTTAAAAATCAACAACTTATGGAAAGGTACCAGAAAATGATAAAGGACAACAAGAAAGAGAATGAACAACTGACAATTTTTGCCAAACACCCCCATAGACGCATGAAAGATTGAAAAAATATATATATTTTTTTAATGGAAAAAAATAATAAACAAAAAAATAATAAACAAGTCAATTGGTTTCAACTGAATATAACCATTCTCACTGACATTACTACTTGGTCAAATAACTTTTTTCTTTTTTCTGTTATTAAAGTCCGTTTTGATTAATTTTTTCAACTTTGTGAGTCAAGTACTGAGCAAGTTGGCAAAAAACATCTTATATGGAATGTCCCATATTTCTATTAAGAAGAAATAAGCCATTAACATAAATATCAAGAATGGGAATGAAACCTCAGATTCACATATTTTTCTAGTTACCAAACAAAAAATAGAAGGTGAAAGAGTTAAAAGATAAACCAAGCAACAGAGATTCTTGAAAAGAGACAATTGAGAGAGGTGATTAGGGCATACTTGCGGTGGACAAAAATATGACTTTCTGGTGAAAGAAAACTGGAGCCTGAAGTAGAGATCTTTTAATGCCCTAGCAGTTTCTTTGGGGGCAAGTTTCCTTTCTTGATATATGCTGTGTAATGTTGATAAAATGACGGAAAAATAGACCCCTGTTTTTACCACTACGCTTTCCGACGGTTATTGGAGTCTTTTGATTTTTTTTTTTTTTTTCAAAGATAAATTGAAGCCTTTTGAATTAACAGCTATATCTTTTGTTATTCTTTTGAAGGAATATCTATTTTTGTTATTAAAGAGCATGAATAATATTATATTATGTTATTTTAATATTAAATTTACTTTTTTAAAAAAATATCTATTCTTTTTTATTAGTAAGTTTTGAATTTTTTTTTAAATAAAGTTTTAATATTTAATTAATAATTTATAACTGATAAACGTATTATGATGAAATTTAAAAAAAAAAATTGTGACACCAACCAATATCGATTAAATACTAGCTAACGTTTGTTTTACATTGATGGGAAATTTGTCACCAAATTTGCTCAATGGAAAATTCCACTCTATTAAATGTGAGAGCGCAAGACCAATACTCGATTTAACATGAACGAAACCACGCCTTCACATACACTAATTTTTAGCACATTTTGTTGGACTTTTTTTCAATCTCTATTCTCTAACGTATATCTCTTTTCCAATAGATCTATATTTTCTGGAAGATCCCCCTATAGCTCGATAAAGTGGTTGTTTTATTAAAAAAAGAAAAAAAAAAGGAAAAAAGAAGAGGTGACAGACTGACGGTTCATCATTCGAGAGGTCGGACTTATCGTTAGGGTCTTCAATGAATATTATTACGAGTGTCTTGGAAACTCTTTTACTAATGATTAGGACAGGTATGCAAATGCTAGTCATAACTGAAAAAAAATCATGAAATATCTATTCAAAATTTGTTTTAAAAAAAGGTTTAATTACAAAATTCTCTCTGAATTATAACCCCTCCCATGAATTTCAAAACTTAATATCTGTTTCCTCCAAACTATGACACGTTAATAAAAATGCTTCTTATGTTAAAATTTCTAACGGAAACTAATATTGGCAGTCAATATGGAGGTATTTTGATAATCTTTACTTATAATCAAGGATGTAAATGTCGATACCAACAGAGTTATCGAGGTTTTGATTTATGGATAATATCGACGGAAATATCGATGTCGATGGATATCCCTGGAAAAAATGAATACTCAAAGAAAAGCTTATAATTTTTGCCGAAACTTTTATAAAATGTAAAAAGAATCAATATTACTTAATATGAACTAATTTTAAAACAAAAACAATCTATTTGTTATCAAATACAAAAATTATATCCCATAATATAATAAGAAATCACAATAATTATGCATTGATTGTAATTTCAATATGATATTACATACTCACCAATCATTACAAACAATATAAATTAGTATAAGATAATACATAAAAATTAAATGTTAAACATAAGAGAATACATGCAAATTTGAGTGTCTTTAATAACAAAAGGAGTTTCTAGCAAGCTGGAAAATATTAAGTAAGTGATGGTCTTGATTTAAACAATACATTTACTAAGATATTACCCTTAAATAGTTCTGAAAGTAATTGATAATGTATCACATGTATGTTCATTTGTCTTAGCTTCCAAAAGTTAACCTATAAATTAGATATTGTTGATTTATCCAACTTGATAAGTAGTCTTGATGGATATGCAATGACATTTCAATATCAATTTTGTGGTAGATGATGTACCAATATATCAAATAAACCATCTCAATTTTGTTATTTTGTACTAGACCCTATTTGAAAACTATAAGAAGGATTATAACCTTATGAACTTTACTCAGTTTCTAAGTTCATGTAATCAAAATTCAACACGATAGAATCCTTATCATTTGACTCATTTCAGTTATACCACATCTTCTTATAAGTTGTTTTGGTATCACCATTATAGATTGAAAAATACTATCACATTTTATTGAAATTTTTTGAAAAATGAAATGGATACAAAATTAAAAGTTTTACCAAAAAAAAAAAAAAAGCCTTCCCCGAGTTTTTAGATATTTTGTGGAACTATCCAAAAATATCCTGAATATTCACGGAGATTCATGAATATTGCAGATATTTTTGGATATTATAGACATTTCATGGATACTCTGGGAAGAAATATCTTTCCCTCCCATTATCCATGTTAAGATTTCAAAATATGGATAATATCGTGGAAATATCGACAATGTCATGAACATTTTTATCATTGCTTATAATTTGGTAGTTAACTTTTGTAATTAATCCAAAAAAAAAAAAAACATTAAAAAAAAGAGAAATTTATACCAATGGTGGATTTGGATGCCCTATTGTATTTAATATTATATTCTAATGTAATCGATTTATTTCAATATACGTTTAAATATCCCATTAATCATTGTAATTAAAAGTTAAAAAAAATAAAAGAGAGAGAGAGAATGGATAATAGTAAAATGAGTAGATGTACTATTCAAATTGAGGTATATTTAAACACAATATTTTGAGTAACAAAATGGATATTGTATTGTATTAGAATTATACGGGTGATCCAACGAGAAATTATATCATATTCATATATCATATATAATAGATCCTATTTAAATAAATTGCAGGTTTGATAAAACATAAAAAATTATAACATATTTTTATTATTCGACTAAAAAAAATTATTTATTTTTTATTTTATTTCTCTCTCCATTAATGGAGCAACACTGTAGTTGGACGGCAAAATAGTGCCCAAAATGATGCTGGGTTGGAGCCCAATTTCAACTCCAAATTGGCGTTTTCCTTCAATATATGCCGTTTGGGGATGTTTTGAAGGTTATGATAAAAACATGTATTTAGGAGGAAAATTTTTAAAAAAATTCTATGATATAAAAAATAATGTAAAAATTTAAAATGTATTTGAAAAAATATATGTAAAATGGATATTATTTTGTTTGTCTTGTCGATACGAGCATTTTGATATAAAAATCATCTCATTTCGATTTAAAATGAGAAAGTTATAAATTTTTAAAATTTGAATTTTTTTTAAATGAGAGAGAAAAAAAATTTAATATATCTGTTTGGTGAATGAGTTGAGTTTGAGATAAGATAAAATTTTTAAGTTTGAGTTGAGTTAATTTTTTAAAAAATAATTATAAATTTTATTGATTTTTGATAAAAAGATAAAAATTAAGATGAAAAATTTAAATTAAATTTGTATTAAGTTGATTTACCGAACGTAAGATGAAAATTTAAAATCTAAAAAATAAAATAATATTTAGAGATGTCGTGGAGACAGACCTTATATCAACGGTTTTGCTTACGTCTCTCAATCCTGCTCGTGTGTGAAAAATACAAGTGGATTACTTTTTTTTTCTTCTTTGAGAAGGGAAACCCAAGGGGCGTACTTGGCAAGAAAGTTCTGGAGTCAGAGCCACTTTCAAATCGAATCCAGCGCCACGAAAACAGCACACATCTGCCATTTCAAGCACTCCCCTACTTTCCCTTTCGCAGTCAAATTATATTCTACAGTGCCGCTTTTTGCATTGTTAGTCCCTATTCTTCTACTTTTTTCTAATCACTCTTCTCTCCCTCTCCGCCTTTATACACTCAATCCGAGCTCTCTCACAGATATGGCGGCTGCTGAGCTACTAACAGATGGCGCGATCACGAAGATGCGTAACGAGAATATTCCGAAGGAAGACGGGTGGAAGCCGGTGGTGCAGGTGACGGAAGTGAGGATGCTGACCGGCCTGCCTTCACAGGATGACCCACTGCACAAGGAGAGGTTTGTAGTTCGCCTCTCCGATGGCTGCCTTCGCCAGCAAGGCATACTCGGAGCTCAGCTCAACCCTCTCGTCAATCAGGGCAAGCTCCGGAAGGGCTCTGTCATCCGATTGACTGAATTCTTCTGCTCCCCGGTCAAAGGCCGATTGTACGCATCACTTTTTCTCTTCTTCTCTTTGTTTGCATCGGATTATATTGCTATTTTCCTCGATCCTGTGATTTTTTTTTTTTTTTTTTTCATTCCTTTGTCTTGCATTTTTTGGTCCTGTAAAATTTTTTTTTGGGGCTTCGAGAAGGTTCCGGAGAAATACTAGTGCAGTGTTAAATATCAGATGCTTATGGTCACTAGGGATTTGAAATTTTCTCATCAATTATGACGTTTGAGCACTCATGTTGGTTTTCTAGAATCTTCAATTACTTTGTTGCTTTGTGTCAACACTTTCCGCCTTTAATTATATGGATCATTTCAAAGCTTTTTTTTTTTTTTTTTTTTAATGAATTTATTCATTTTAGAAGTAAGAATGTTAGTGGAAATAAGGAACTAATTAAGTTTTTACTTGGTTTGTTTTTGTTTTGTTTTGTTTTTTTGTTTTGTTTTTTTGTTTTTTTGTTTTTGGTTGCTCAGCTATATATGGAAAAAAATATTATAATCCAAGAACGTGGTGAAAGGAGATTTTTTATTGTGAAATCTTTGAAACGGTTTAGCATGTGGTTTAGGGTAGTTAGAAAATGCTTGCCCTATTTCTTATTTTTTTTTATTTTTTTATTTTTTATTTTTTATTTTTTTGGTGAGATTTGCTGAATTAGTTTACTGCTAACAGGGTAGTTTTTATTTTTGAACTGGAGTTGATACTTGAAGAGCCTGACATGACACCAGCATTTGCGAATTCACCATCCTCGGGGTCTGTAATTGGAAATCCAAAATCTGTGGGTGGCTATACACCTTCTGTCGATGCAGCTAATGAAGCTGCACATGGATCATCACAGTTAGAGCCTGTTGGCGGGTCGTCCAATTACGAAGAACATGGGAATCCAGCCCTAGCAAGTGGATCATGCGGGAATCAGAACACTAGAATTAGGGAGGCAGCACCGCCTGTAAGTTCTTGTTGTCGCATACCTCAGCCGGCATATCAACAGCACCCTCCAATGTATACTAATGGAGGACCAGTAGGCAAAAAGGAATGTGCTGCAAGGATAATAGCTATCACCGCACTCGATCCCCACAAGGGCGGATGGACAATCAAAGCTAGAGTGACGGCAAAGGGAGAACTTAGGCACTTCATCAATCATCGTGGTAAAGGGAAGGTATTCTCTTTTGATCTTCTTGATTCCGCCTGTGGAGAAATACGGGCAACATGCTTCAATACCGAGGTTGATCAGTTTTACAACCAGATTGAAGTTGGTAAGATTTATATGATCTCTGGGGGTAGTTTGAAAGCAGCTAATAAGACTTTCAACCATCTCCATAATGATCACGAGATTGTTCTAGCGGGCACATCCGTAATACAACCATGTCTTGAGGATGATAACTCGATTCCACGCCAGCAATTTCATTTCTGTCCCATAAGTGATATAAAGGGCATGGAGAACAACGCTGTCATTGACTTATTTGGCATTGTCTCATCTATTAGTCTGGCGGGTTCCATAATGACAAAAAAAGGTACAGAAACACCGAAGAGGACACTCCAGTTGAAAGACATGTCTGGCCACGGTGTCGAATTAACTCTTTGGGGAAGTTTTTGCAATGAAGAAGGGCAAAGGTTGCAAAATATGTGCGACTCGGGAGTACTCCCAGTTCTGGCTGTGAAATCTGGTAGAATCAATGATTTCAACGGTAAATCAGTTGGAACAATTTCATCAAGTCAGCTACTCATAGAGCCGGATTTCCCAGAGGCTCGCAGGCTGAAAGAATGGTTCGAAAAGGAAGGAAGGAATACCTGGTCGGTTTCTATTTCCAGCGAAACAGGAAGTGTAGGCAGAGCGGATATCCGAAAGACCATATCACAAATTAAGGATGAGAAGCTAGGTACTTCTGAGAAGCCAGATTGGATAACAGTATGTGCAACAGTTTCATTCATTAAGGCTGATAAATTCTGGTATACAGCGTGCCCCATCAAGATTGGTGATCGACCAGGCCATAAGGTCACAGAAATCGGAGACAAGAAATGGCGGTGTGATAGGTGTGATAAAGTGGTTGAAGAATGTGACTACTGCTATGTACTTCAGTTACAGATACAGGACCATACTGGCATAACGTGGGTAACCGCATTT
Source organism: Ficus hirta (assembly GCA_038430175.1). Classification (NCBI taxonomy): domain Eukaryota; kingdom Viridiplantae; phylum Streptophyta; class Magnoliopsida; order Rosales; family Moraceae; genus Ficus; species Ficus hirta. The sequence continues at coordinate 13,474,765 of CM076592.1, forward strand.
CAGGAGGGTGGTGAGCAAATAATGGGCGTTTCTGCTAAAAGCTTGTTTGACTTGAAATACAAACAACATGACGATGAGAAATTTGCTGAGATATTTCAAAAGGCTTTATACGCCAAATTCATGTTCAAGTTGAAAGTAAAGCAGGAGACATATAATGAAGAGCGCCGAGTGAAATCGACCGTGGTGAAAGCAAACAAGGTGAATTATGCATCTGAGACCAGATTTATTCTGGATTTGATGCAAAAGTTAAGAGGAGAAGATTATGGTTCTGCTTGAAACGTCGAAAGAATCGAAGACAACATGTTGGTAGCTGGTGAAGTCAGTTGAAAAGAAGCTTGTAGACAAGGATACTTTTTTTGATATTTAGTTGTTCTTTTGAAGTCTGGCTGCTGGGTTTCCCTGACTAGGAATCATGACTTTTTGACTTTCCCTTCGTGAGTTCTGCCTTATGACTATTGTTCTTGAAAGTATAGCCGGGAAAGTATATATGGTTTCCGGGTTTATTGTACTTAAGTTTGTGGTTCAAGTATAACGCAAATACTACATGTCTTTCAGTTATGTCTGTTGCCGGAAAAGCCTGATTTCATGCTTTTAAAATGGTTTTTCCTCGCAGAGAATTCGTTCGTTTTTCTCTTATATTTATACACACCCAACTCCATATTTACTGTTGAAATATGGGCCAATTAATGCTTCTAATTTGCTATACTAAAACCATCCCCAAGTCAAAACGAAAACCAATGTTATATTTGGCCTCAACAAATTTAAAAAAAAAAAAAAACTTATGAGCACGTGTTTGTTTAGTTCGATCTAACCAACTTCCAATCAATTTTTGTTTTCTTATTCAAAAATAAATTCAATTTTATGATTCACATTTCCAATTCTAACTTTAAAATTCAGAATTTTAAAAGTTCATAATTTAGTTATTTCAAGTCGAAAATAAGATGATTTATTTTTTAAATTATATATAACATCGAGCGTAATAAAACAAGATTTGTGTTGATATTTTTCTTTAAACACATTTTAAGTTTTTATATTTTTTAACTCTAAACAATTTTATTTTCAATCAAACGCACAATTCCACCTAACTCAACTCTAAAACTTCAACTCACTCAAACCAATCAAACGGCCTATTAATATACTAGGTCAGCTTGGGAACATTTGAAAATGATGTTGTTTTTAGACAGTATAATTTTTTAGGAATGTTGTTAAGATATGTTTTATAAGATTGGTTTGAAGACAAAAAATAAAAAATAAAAAATAAAAAATAAAATAAAGGAACAAAAAAGTGTTTAGGTATGTCGTTCATTAGTTGTATAAGCCATAAAAAAAAAAAAACATAAATGAAAAAAAACAACGTTACGTAATTTTCTCATTTTCTAAACAAAATATGAAAATAATTTTTTGTTTTCATTTTTGTTTCATGACCTCGTGCATCACAAATTATTTTCGAACCATTTTCATTTTTCATTACTTTTTATTTGGGAACCATGAGATTTCATTCGAAACCATTTTCAGTGCAATACCAAACTCCAGTGTTGTGTTCATAATGCATAATATTATTTAAAATTTTATAAATGCTATATTGTCATAATTATTAAGCTTTGAAAATTGTCAGTTTAAAATAATTTAAAAAGAAAATATCGTAACACTTAAATTAAAAGATCAATGTATCAATCAATCAATGGCAATGATAAATTTGACATCTTATTATATTTAATTTCAAATTTACCATATAATATAGAATTACAGAATTAACAGCAGAAATTACAATTTTTTTGTTTTTTTGTTTTTTTTGCAAAGGGAAATTTCACGGTATTGAAGAGTGATGTTTTTATCCAAAAACTAAAACTTGACATTGCACCATGAATTTGGCATTGAAAAGTATCCAATTGGATAGGATTCTCGCCCATTGAATCAATCATTCTTTTATAGATAATGAGGATGGGGATGAAGCGCGTGATCATATCAATGATCATCTTTTTTTTTTTTCCTCAACAAAAGCACTATTTCAACTTTTAACAAAAAAAAAAAAAACTATTTTTATAACAAAAACGAAATTATAGTAAATAGTATTTTTATAAAATGAAAGTTTTAAGGGGAAAAAAAAGCTATTTCAATAACAAAATTGAAAATTGTAATAATTGCATTTTATAAAATTAAAGACAATAATTTACAAGATTTTAAAATATTTAAAGTGAATAGTAATACATAACTAAGTAAATAATCTATTATTGTTATTAAAGATAATCTAATGCTAATTTTAACTAAATAAATAATCTATCATTATAATTGAAAAGTATAATTTAATAATAATTTTACAGTTAAAATCAACAACAGAGAGTTCGAATCCCATCTCTATTTTTAAGTAACTTATTTACCGCTAAATTTACGGTAAAAGCACTGTTTACCCGTTTCTCTCCCACCAAAAAAAAAAAAAAAAAAAAAAAAAAGGACATGTGGGAATCATTCTCATTCCCGATTGTGGGTAATCTCAACCGGGCCCTAGAAAACCATAGGAAATGTCCAAACAAACCCTGATAAATGATAGCAAAATCCACACACCAAATTTTCCTTTAAAAAAAAATTTCCCAATTTCCCGCGCAACGAGAGCGCACCGAAGTGACAGCTCACATGAACAACAGCAGCAGCGTGACAAATTTCTGCCTCCCACTCCCAAATGGAAGAAGATCATCAAAGTGAACCCTGGGAATCCCTAGATGTTGACGACTCTGATATTCCCTTTCTCCGTTCTTGCAAACGCCATAACCAAAACCCCTCTTTACTCCTCTCTCCATCCCAATCCAAATCCCAATCCCAATCCCAATCCCAACCCCAACCCCAAAATTCTCATTCTCAGCCTCAGCCTCAGCAACCCAATCCTCCCCCTCCCTCGCCGCCGCTCATTCCCGGCCCCGCCGGCGCCGTTCAGGCCGCCATGCGCCGGAGAGCCCGCACCGACCGCTCCTCCTTCGCCCACGCTTTCGACGAAGAAGATTCCATCCCTACTCAGGAGTACATTAGGAAGGTTCTTGAAAATGGCGACGTCCTTGCCGACGATGATTTCGCCGCTAGCCCTTGGCTTTCTGCTTTGGATTTTGTTCGACGAGAAGGTCTGCGATTCTCCGATTTTTCCTTTCCTAGGCTGTGAATCGCTGGTTTTGTGTTTCTAATTTTGCTTTTTCTCTTTGTTTTTGGTTTGTTCGAGTTAGGTAACTCTGCGATTCCTGGAATGCCTTTGAGTTCGATCAAGAATGGGAGTCACACTGACAGAGCAGCTCGGGTATTGTACTTTCTTAATTTCTGAATTATTATTGAAATTGCTTGAATCGAAAACCCGTTCAAAAGCTTTTAATTTCCAGAAACAGAAAAAAAAAATGCAGAAACTCGGTAGGAATGCTGCATTGTTTCTAACATGATCTCCAAGACATAGGGGACAGTTTTAACGCAATTCGTAAAACTTTAACGCAATTTGGAAAACAATGTCACTATTGTTTTCCTAAAACACACGCGAGGATTCTGTTATTTTCCTAACTAAAATAATGCTAATCTACATTGTTGCGATTTACTTTATCGGTGGTGTCCCTCGGTTTTCGTGATCTTAATTGAGAAAGCCTTTGATCTTTTCCCCTTTTATCTATAGACTTGTATAACGATATGGCTTTTGGTTATAGGTTGTTGCTATTATCAAGTCATGTACTCCAAATGGTCTCGGTGATTTGATGGTAACTCTGAAGGTATAGCTATTGGGATCTGAACATTATTCCAGTATGAATTTCTTTTTTCATTATTTGATGTTTAGTTTTTGCATCCAAATGGAATATTGCCTCATGGCTGCGGCTGAAGATTTAATTTCAGGACCCTTCAGGTACAATGGGTGCTAGCATCCACCGCAACGTTCTTTCGCATGACGAGTTTGGGAAGATCATATCTATTGGTGCTGTTTTGGTTCTTCAGAAGGTTTTGTTTTGTTTTCATTTTCTCTTCATATTTATGCTGCATGTCATGAACGTCGATGAAACCGAACATTGTAAACTGATATAATTTTTTCTTTCAGGTTGCCGTGTTTTCCCCTTCACGCTCTGCATATTATCTCAATATTACTTTAGGCAATGTAGTCAAGGTATTTTCTTTTTCATTATTGTGACTCAGCTGAATATTGGTAGGCCATAAGCACATTAACTGCCAAACCAGTTTCTTTAAGCATTTAGGAAATGGTGTATAAAGTCCATTATTTTCCTTTTTAATCCTGTTTGACTTAGAAAACGTAATGCATCATGGGCTTAACAGAGAAAAGTAAAAAAATAAAAATAAAAACGGAATAGAGTGGTGATAATTCTGCATGTTCTTCATCAAATTGTTATAATTTGCCAGGACATTTGGTGAGAAAAGGGTTTACAACATCCCATTTGTGGCGTTGAAGGTTAAATAATGGTTTTTGGATGAGATAAGGATCGTCATAGGTTTTTCGTAACCAACTTACAAATTGAAACTAAATGCAAGACTGTTGTGGAATACCGAAGAGAAACCAAACAGTAGTTTGACTTTGAAGGCTAATTGAATAATGGTACTTTAGGAAGGGTGTAGAAGTTAATTTCTAACGTTCATGTGTTCCTTGGGGTGATATGCTTCTCAACACACGTGTACCGTATTAGACTCACAATTTGGTAGGATTTATTCTTCTCAATAACTCCATAGAAAAAAAAAAATATATATATATATATATATATATATATAAACTTTCACGTTTCTTTTTAATTGTGTCATTTCTTTTAATATCCACTTCTTTTGTCAAAAACCATTCATCATCCTTTGACAAATATGTTTTCAGCGAAAACAATCTACTTAGTAAACAGTGTTCTCAGTTGGCTTATGCTACACCCTTCTTAGAAGATGTGTTTGAAATCAACACAGGACGAGTATTGTATCAAGTTAGAAGTCAATTATTCGTGTGGCATAAATTCTTGATCAAAAGTGAAGCTCACGTCTTAGTTATGATTATGAATGGGATGAGACAGAGGCTGGTGAAGCTCTACAGATGCAAAACATGTGATCAAGCATTCAAAAGTACACTGTCATTCACTTACGTTTGTGTGGATTCACTTTCATTTTTCTTTGCCCATCTTATATTTTACAGGTCATGTCCAAGGACAGTGGCCCTCCCTTGAAGACAAACTATACATCTTCATCAGTCAGATATGCTGCTGAACCTTCTGGTAACTACTGATGTCCTTCATTTTACTTATTAAGCTTCTTAATACTTACGGCATTGGTGAAGAGATTCTTTTATCAATCCGGTGTCTTGTTGTTTGAATTCAAATGTCTTCTGTTAGTTTTTCTAAATTTCTTTCCTATTACAGAAAGCGACAAAGTGCCATCTATGCCACAAATAACGATATCACAGGAGAGAACCAAAGGAATCATGAGTAATCTGAGAAAAAGATCTGAGCTAAGGGGAAGTGTGCTTGGTAACAGGGCAATGGAAGACAACAAAGTACGACAGGGCAGCTGCTTTAGTGATGAGAATTGCAGAAACCCAATTGCTAGTACTGGGAAAGAATCTCCACTTATAAAACAGGTTTTGGCCAGTGGAACCACGAAAATTGCAGTTACAGAGAATACTACTTGTAATGACCAAGTAACTGTGACAGATGAGCAACCTAACCTTTGGATCCCGGCTGAAGGAGATAACTCTTCACACAGCATGCAAACCGTTAATGCCAAACAAAATCTGGTTGAAGTCCCTGCTGACCAAGAAACCGAGATTGCGAGTGGAACTAAAACACACACTCAGCTGCTAGTTTCAAGATCCTTACCCCCAGAGTGGACAGATGAGCAGCTGGAAGAACTTTTTGCATTTGACGACTGAGGTAATAATAGGTTTTATTTTGAGAGGCTGTTCCGTGTTTCTCAGTTGTATTTTTGGCAAGGTGTATAGTTCCTCGTAGACGAATTATTTCATAAGTAACAACACTAATGCATATGTTCATAGGACCACCATGAAGCTTTACTTTTGCTGAAGAATTGTCTTGGAAAGTTCTTCGTTCCATCATTGTTAATATTGCCATCGCAATTACGTTCTATGAAACTACCTTCAATTTAGGTTTTATTTTTGTCATTTGCGTTTCTTGCTGGCAATTACAGTTGCACAGCAAAATGTCGGACTCTGCTGTGAAAACTCTCTTGTTGTTGTCTGGCCCAATGTACCCTATTGAAATTGTACCCCAAATCAAAACTTCTCTTCCACTTTACCCGAATTATGTTTAAAAAAAAAAAAAAAATGTATATATATATATATATAAATTTACAAAGCTTCCTAGTCAATTTTATAACACTCCATAAAAAAAAGTTCCTTTTAAACTCGACTGCTGGTACTTTTTCTATTTTGGTATTTAATGTACCATACGGTTAAAGATTATTTTTTCTTAAAAAAAAAAATTAAAGACAATTTATGAACACTCATATTCCATCCAGCTCTGTTTAATAGTAAATAAATGTCAATTTTAATACCCAGAGTAAACGTCAAATCACACTCAACCGCACCCAAATCTATTAACATGTAGGGGATGTTTGTGGCACATCTCCGAAACCATGTCCATTTTTTTTCATTTATATTTTTTGGCCTTTTTTGTCGATTCAAAATTACTTTTTACTTTTCAGATTTTCAAATATTTATAGTAAACTCAAATTTTAGAAGTCTATAATTTTATTATTTCAAGTCCAAATGAGATGATTTTTTTTTTTTATGAATTGCATAAAATATCAAGAGTAATAAAATAAAATCTATACCGATATTTTTCCCGAATGCATTTCAAATTTTTACACTTTTTTCATTCCAAATATAAGGAAAGAAGATCAAACTAATTCTCAATATCAATCAACACAATCTCAGCCATCATTCTCTCCTCGTGTTGGATGGAGTCAATGAGATCTCATCCCATAATCTTTGGGCTCTTTTCCTTTTACATTTATTATGTAGTTGACTTTCCTCATTTATTGTCATGGACTCCATGTATATATGTGCTTTGTACACATTCAAATATAATCAATACAATACAGCTATTCAAATCTCTTTACTTATTATGGTATCAGAGCTATAAGACTCTCACGAGTTTCCCTTCTTCTTCTTGCGCATTCTAACTGTTTGTGTTTGATCACTATGTCTCAGAATAGTAGTTCAAGCATTCAAACTCCAGAAACAGCTGCTGTCACAGTCATCCACCTTTGGCTGGTTTAATCTCCTTCAACACTACTGCCCAATTTCCACTGAAGTTGACACAGTATAATTACCCATCTTGGAGGGCTCAATTTGACTCTCTCCTATATGGCTATAATCTTCTGGGCTTTCTTGATGGAATGATTCCATCACCTCCTAACACTATTACTGAGAATGGGAGTCCTGTTTTCAACGCATAATTCATTCTTTGGAGCCGACAAGATCGACTACTCCATGGCATTCTTGCATATCTTTCCGAATCTATGATGTCCCTCGTTGCATCTGCAAAAACGTCATGCGAACTTGGGAAAAATTGCAAAAGCTCTTCGCAAATAGATCAAGAACTCACATCATGTATCAAAAGGAAAGACTCACCCTCATAACACGAGGATCGAAACCAGTATCTGAATATCTACAAACTATTTAGGGACATAATGATGACTTGGCTCTTGCAGGTGTTCCCCAAAGTGATGACAATTTGATCATTTATGCTTTGAATGGCCTTGGACCAGAATTTAAAGACATTGCTATAGTTGTTCATGCCCGCGATAGCCTAATTTCCTTTGAAGAACTTCATGAAAAACTTTTTGAACATGAAGCTTCTCTGAAACGTGACGAGATGCGGTCGGTGACACCTAATATCACTACAAACAACACTAGCGAATATGAAAATCAAGGCTTTCCTTTTCAAAATCATAACAATCAGTCTCAACAAGAGAAAAAAACTCAAAACCGTGGATTTGACCAAGGCCAGAACAATAGAGGCTCTCAGTTTAATAATCAGCCTCATAATCCAAATGTTGTTTGTCAGTTTTGTAAGAAAAAAGGATACACTGCTCGACAATGCCATCGTGCAAAGAAATTGATGCAGCAACCACCAATGGCCAATCACACAACTACTGGCTTGACACCTTCGAATTCTTGGCTTATTGATTCTGCAGCATCTCATCATGTGACTACCGACTTCAATAATCTCTCACTACATCAACCTTATGAAGGACCAGATGATATTATTATTGGAGATAGCACAAGTCTTGACATCACGCATACTGGTTCTTCTAAACTCTCTAATTTTTCACTCTCTGATATTTTGTGTGTCCTATTGATGAAGCAAAATCTTATTTCTGTTTCTAAATTTTGTCATTCCAATAACACTTTTATTCAATTCTATCCCTCATTTTTTCTTGTGAAGGATCTGACCACAGGGGCAGCTCCTATGTGCGGTCCAAGCAAGAATAATGTTTATGAGATGCCTAGCACAATAGAGACTACATCTGGGGTCTAGTGAGTTTCTGTCACAGTCAAGGCCTCTCTTGACAATTGGCATAATCGTCTTCATCATCTCTCCACCAAAATATTAAATTATCTAGCTAATAAATATCTCTCTGTGTCTACATCTGAGTCGACATCTAAATATGTTTGTGAGTCGTGTCTTTGTAATAAGAGTCATAAACAACCAGTTGGGATCTCTACTCTTTCTAGTCGTGGTCCTTTAGACTTGGTGTATTCAGATGTCTGGGGTCCTTCACCCATTGAATCAATTGATGGCTTTCGTTATTATCTTATTTTTGTGGATCATTTTACAAAATACATATGGCTATTTCCTATGGTTTACAAATCAGATGTCTTTATCATTTTTCCAAAATACAAAGCTATGGTTGAAAATTATTTCAAAACATCCTTGGTTATGGTATATACAAATGGTGGTGGTGAGTACAAAGGGCTTAAAAGATTGCTTGAATCACATGGTGTTTAACACCTTTTATCCCCTCCTTATACACCGCAACACATTGTGTCTGTCGAACGACGACACATGCATGTTGTTGAAACCGGGCTCACACTATTTCATAAAGCATCTCTCCCATTATCTTATTGGTCTCATGCTTTTCTTGCTACAACATATCTGATTAATCGAATGCCCACGCCAGTTCTTCAATATAAATCACTTTATGAAGCTCTATTCTCTGCCACACCTAATTATAACAAGTTAAGGGGTCTTTGGGTGCCTTTGTTTTCCTTGGCTTCGTCCCTATACATCTCATAAACTCCAACCTCGCTCCAAGCCGTGTGTTTTTGTGGGATACTCTAACACCCATAATGATTATAAGTGTCTTGATACAACTACAAATCGCTTATATATTTCTAGATACGCTCATTTTATTGAGCATCAATTTCTCTTGCATGGCACTACGTCACTCACAAACTTGCAAACCACTCTTGACAAGTGGGATTCCTACTCTCCCTCTCTTGCCTAACTCACACCAACACACTTTGTTATTGCCACATCCTCAATAACTCATGACCCCACCACTCAAATACAAGATCATTATATTAACCTCTCTTGATGTACATGACTCTAGCAATGCAATCTCTATTGATCCTATGCCACCAACAAATGAAGTTCTTGTCATGACCCACGCATGTGGAGATAACCCTAGATATGATTCTTCTCTATCTCTCACCCCTTCAAGTAGCCTTTCACCATCTTCAAATGTCATGCTACCGGTCACAAATTCCCATCCAAAGACTACAAGATAAACAAATAATATTTTTAAACCAAAAAAAGGCTTTCATGTCACTACCCATCCAATTGCTCCTTCGCTTGAACCCACTAACGTTCTGCAGGCTATGCGTGACTCCAAGTGGCAAACTGCCACGAGTGAAGAACTAAATGCTTTAAATCAAAATGACACTTGGGAATTGGTACCATCTTATCCATACCAAAATGTTGTTGGGTGTAAGTGAGTGTTTTGAATTAAAAGGAATCCGGCTGGAAGTATTGCAAGATACAAGACTCGTCTTGTGGCTAAAGGATTTCACCAACACCTCGGGATGGATTACCATGATACCTTTAGTCCAGTTGTGAAGCCTATAACGATTCGGACTGTGCTTTCTATTGCTTTAAGTCATGGTTGGTCTCTTCATCAATTGGATGTGAATAATGCCTTCTTGCTTGTTACTTTATCTAAAGAGATATATATGACACAACCCCCCGGTTTCATTAACAAAACAAGACCAAACCATGTTTGTTGACTCCATATAGCAATCTATGGTTTGAAACAAGCCCTTCGTGCTTGGTACATGGAGCTTAAAAACTTTCTCCCTTCGTGCAGGTTTGTCAACTCCTAAACTGATGCTTCATTGTTCATCTATAGACATGGATCCATCTCTGCCTACTTCCTAGTGTATGTTGACGATCTTATTATTACTGGTAATGTGTCTAAGTTTGTACACGAATTTTTGAAGGCACTCTCACAACGTTTCTTTGTGAAGGACTTGGGATATCTCAAAAAATTTTTTTTTTTCCGGGAATTGAAACTATTCCCATGAGCCAAGGGTTGTTTCTTTTGCAATACAAGTATGTTCATGACCTTCTCGACCATGATAAGCTCACTGGCACGAAAGAATCTACAACACCGATGTCCAATTCCAGAAGTCTTGTTCTTTGTGATGGCATACCTCATGTAGAAACAAAGCAATATCGTAGTCTTATAGGTACATTATAATACTTGTTGCTAACACGTCCTGATATTGCTTACTCAGTCAACAAATTAACACAATTCATGCATGCTCCTACTCAAACACATTGAACTATAGCAAAGCACCTACTTCGTTATCTCAAGTACACATTGTAAGGCTTGTATGCCAAGATATTTACTTTCTTTTTATTTGTCTAAGCTTTTGACTTTTATAGGCGTGATTGGTTGATAACAAAGCCATTTAAAACTCTCAACTTTCCTTCTTTTTTTTTTTTTAGGCATGTAATCAGCCAATTAAAGGGCTGATTGTTTCTTTTTAGGCAACTAAGAATATTACTAGATTTTAGCTTTAATTAAGGTAGCTACTTTAGGAACTTTCTTTATAATATTCAACCTATTAATAGGCGACTAAGTGGCAGTAAAATTCAGATCATTATTCAGTAATTGTGAGAGTATTTTCTCTTTGGTTATTTGAAGAACTATTTGAACTTATCAGAATTTTTCGTGGCGTTCACCAACGACTTATCAATCAATCCTTCCATAATTGATTGTGGCATCTTCACCATACCAAGGATCTTACCTCTATATAGGTAACGGGTTGCGGTTCTTCCAATCAAACCTGAATGTAGAGACGATCTTGGAGACTTCTTAGATTACGGGTTTCGTCACAAGTTGGCGGGGTACGTATCATTTGGTATCAGAGCTTCGGTTTTAGTCTCAGGTTTGCATATTCCCTTTTTAATTTAGTTTCCCTTTTGTTTCTTTTTCTGGCCGAATTTGTTTAAAAAAAATGTTTCCAAATTTATTTGTAATTTGTAATTTCTGGTTCTAGTTGTAATTCCTGTTCGAGACATATAAAAAAAAAAAAAAAAGCAGAAGAAGAAAACAGAAAGGAACCCGAAAAAAAGGGTAAACGGACACGACAAAAAAATTTTTGTTTGTTTTCATTAATTTTGGTTCCAATAAGTCCGAAAGTCACCTTACCCCAAAAACCAAAGCTTTTTGTAGAAATTTTAATCCATCGTGTTCCTTATATTCTTGCTTTTAAATCCTAAATTTCTTTGATGAGTTCTTGGTGAATTGTTGCCGGAAATTTTGAATATTGTTTGTTTAGTTTCAAAAGAACTGAAAGAAAATTATCGAGTGGAAAAAGGCAAGAGTGGTGAGAACATTAGAGGGTCAAAAGCCACATATTTTTTTTTGAGTGAAAACACGAGTATAGAGTGATTCATATTCTTGGGTGTAAACATGTAAGAGAGAGAATTGTGACCTCCTTTCTTTCTAACTTTGTTTTGCAGCAATCATGTCTCACAATAGTGCTAAGAGCAATGCTGAAGGTACTACAGAATTGGCTGATCTAAAAATATTTATGGAGGCCATGATAAGTGAGATGAGGTATGTGATGAGATTGGAATTGGAGTAGGTTCACGAACGGATAGATCTAATGGAGAATACACATGTGGAGCAGCCACAAAATGCTCCTAATGTGCATAGAAGGAAAAGAGTTCAACCGAGAGAAGTAAGGGTTGAAAATGAAGAGTATTATGAGGTGGATTTTGATGAAGAAATTGATCGAGATTCGATTGTTAGTAATATGAAACATGGAGGGCGGTTTAGAGAAGCTAGGAATCGGGAAGATAACAACTTGGAAAGTATTAAGATGAAGATTCTGTCATTTCAAGGTAGATCCAATCCTGAAGCATACCTTGAGTGGGAAAAGAAGATGGAGTTCATATTTGACTGCCACAACTATTCCGAAGCAAATAAGGTAAAACTAGTTGTGATTGAATTTTCTGACTCTACTATTACTTGGTGGGATCAACTTGTTATAAACAGGAGGCGGAATAAAGAGCTACCAATAGAGATGAAAGCGGTGATGAGAAAGCGATTCGTTCCAAGTTATTACTACTGGGAATTGTATAAAAAGCTATAAGGTCTTAAACAGGAAAGCCGAAG